>OX621193.1:15287056-16628616 GCA_951640565.1 Petrophora chlorosata | reverse complement strand
TTCCCACCTCCATCTGAGGGGCAGTAGGGGAAGGGGGGCTGTAGGTGGATCCCATTGCCAAGGTTGTCCTATCTCGCGGGGCATAGTGGGTACCACCCTGGACCCCAATTCACTATGACTCGGCGATTCCTTGCTTCGAAATCACGTCGATTCCTTCATTAATAAACGAAATCTCTATGACGCATTCATATATTCATATATATGACCCGTCATAGAGAATACAAATTTCGCAGATGTCGTTTATAAATGAAAGAATAGACGTTTCTTCGAAGCTAGGAATCGCTAAGTTGTCATAATGAATTAGGGCCCTGGTGCCGCTGACGCTAACGCTGACGTTGACGCTGCAACTATTACAGGCAGGTGTGCTGATTTACATCAGATGAAAAACCTGCTCGTCTTGTCACTTTAAAAAGGTAAGTACCATTGTTTAAATACGTATGACAATAGATCATTAAAGTTTCCTCATAATGGTTATTAAAGATATCGAGTGTGGCTCAGTGGGAGCACGTGCGACTTTCGATCCAGCGCAACCGAGTTCGAAATCCCGCTGGCTCTGCAACACTGACTTTTTTAAGCTATATTCGGATTTAGCACTCACTCTAAAAACGGCGAAGGAAATGATCGTGAGGAAACCGGCATGTGTAAGAATAAATCACAAAAATTCAAGAACATGTGACATCCACCAACCCGCACTGGGCCAGCGGGGCGGGTTGTGGCCCATACTCTCTATGAGATAAAACCCGTGTCCCAACAGTGGGAACGTGATGGGCTGATGATGATGATGATAATGGTTATAACCATTGACGTACATGTCGTTCTAACATGTCACTGTAAATGTTTTGGACAATCGTGGCAGTTACTAAGAGGGAAAGATTTACTAGTCTGATTGCTGAGTTAAAGAAATACATACCTATGAGTATGTAGGTATGTGCTTAAAATGTACAAAAGCAAGTTAAAGACAGACACTACTAACAACCGTACTTTCATCTCCATTACTGCGCAAATGCGTTCATGTACATTACACTGATGCTTAAATGTCTATTACAAACTTTTATATTACACTTTCATTATGCGTGTTGTTTCTTACCGCGGAATTTCCAATGAAAATTTGTTTGTGCCATTGTTATAAGTGAGAGAACTTCTTGTGATGAAGCAAACTTCCCGCGGTGGGGAAGTTAGAAAATATTTGTAAATTAATTTCTACAAAGCCGTTGAAGTGTAACTTTGTATGGCGGAAATTTAAGCCATGTATACTTGTGAAGGTTTCGTAAACGAGTTGTTTATTTATTATTAAACTTGTAATTTCTAAGAAATGCGAAGTAATTTGCATAAATAAATCTGTGTAGGGTTTTACTCCATCCCTTTCGAGCCAGTTGGGACGGTAATTGATAAGAAAGACGGCGGTGGTGCTTGTTTGTAGTTATAAGATATAATTCATGGGCTTGAATGTTTTGTGGTATAAAATGCGCTGCGAAATGTTGCTTTAAGCTTCTGATGTATTATATTTTTGAGCTGGTACATAAGAATCTGGTACATAAGAAATCACTGGTACATAAGAAACATAACATTGTAAAATCCCAAAAAATTGTAACAAAATCTCTAAAAAAAAAAAAAATGCCCCTCAGTTTCTTGCCGTATCTTCTGAGTAGTGGTTCTTTTTCCGATACGGTGGTAGAGTCATTGTGATAATTTGACGTTCATAAGTGCGTCTGTAATGCCAAAATGATTAAAGAGATTTTGATTTTGATTTTGATTTTGATTTGAGCACTTACAAGGGAGCAATTTTTATAATCTATCTATACTTATAATAATACTGTAACGAGGCGGCTACTGTATATTGAAGATATTTTTGATAATTTAAGAGTATTTGGAAATAACAGAACCTAAAAATACAGTTTATAAATTTTTGTCTGTTCAACGAGATACTAGTATATGAAAATGTAATGGTATAGGAAAAGGACGTGATCTGGGTAGGAGCACGAGACGAAAGCAGGAGCGGGACAGTGAAGTGATAGGACGGGGACGGGATCGGGATAGGAGTAGGATTAGGGAAGGATGGAAAATTGTTGGGAACAGGTTAGATTACTTCACTACGCGTACGAAGTCGCTGGAAACAGCCAGTAGATGAATAAAAGTAGCAAATATCAAATCTCATACACCACTGATTGCTGGTTCGGTTCTCACGGCCGACGGTACAAATGTTTGTGCACAAAAAGTGCAAGCATTTGTTTCGTGTCTGGGTGCTTTGGGACCATGTTCCTCGTAGCTCCCGGTTCCCTAGGCACAAGGAATCCTAGTTAGGTGCCAGGATCTATGTGATCGTTGGGCATATTTATTATTTATATAGTTATCAATAATTTTATATGAATGGTGTAATGACATTTAGACACACTTATATGGGCTTAGTGAAACCAAATTAATAATACTTACTATTACTTACGTAGTGAAACTGAGAAGTCACTCAACTGCTGTTTTATTATCACATGAACTTTCGAGAAATCAATCAAACCTCGAGTAAAATCAAACTTGATGTTTTCAAGCATTATTTTGTACGGAGCTAAAATTAAAGAGTCTACAAGTTGTAACAGTGAACTCTGGCACCTACATTTTTAGTATTCATATTTTAATGAGTTCCGTGGTAAACTCACTATGTATTAAATAATTTTAGCTACCTTATATGCCTACCGACCGTACAGTAAATGTAATTTCTCCAGACTTGTCCTGTCCAGGGCAAACAGGTCAAACTGTGGAAGTCTAGCTTCATTAGCAATGTAAAGTGGTAGCTGTCACCTGGCGACCTTATGAATTTCGTACTGAACACCTTGCATTCATTGGAGCGTTCGTGAGATTAAATAGTGCAGTAATTAATTTTTGTTACTTCTGCTATTACGACAGCACAAGGCACTCTTTTAAATCCTATCAAGTCTAATAAAAATAGTCTTTGACAAAAAATCAAATGATAAATTTATTTATGCAGTGAGACAAGACGGTTAGATACGAAGATACTGCAGTGCCGATTGACACCCTGCCTGAACACCTCAGATTGTTAGATATAAAAAGCATATGAGACCAAAAACAAAGTAGGTAGATTAATGTACACAATCGTTTATTAATTCATAATCAACCAATCAGTACATTTTACAATGAATTATATTATTATTTAAGTTAAATAAATTTATAATTATTAATATAAATACGAAAATACAATATATGTTAATTTTGTTGAATTATTATGTTTATTGTTAAATATTTCAAACAAAAGATTTATATATTTTCATTTTAACAATTCGAATTAACGTAAAATACGAAGAGATTATGGATTAAATAAATTATAATAGTGTTAAATAAATAAGGATTGAAGTTTCCAATAACCCTCTATTAAAAATGATTTAATATTTTCAAAATTATTTCGTAGTATTTAACAGTTATAACGATAAATTAAGTGCTACAGTAAATAAACGCCACGACACCCTCGCGACAATGCATAAATTGCCATTTTTGACACATTGCGTGTCATTTGCTACGTTTGGAATTCTCCAAAGATTACCATTTGCCTAATATAATTATAATTTGTGACGCGTTCAATTTTGTTAATGGATTTCTAACTTTGCATATGCTACATTAAAGTTGTCACGTCAATTAGAGAGACGGGACGACAGCGGCGGAGTTTCTTTCGATTAATTATCGCGGAATTGTTTGCAGTTGAAACGGTGTTACAATAATGAATACATTTGTAGATAAAAAATATTTAGGACTCAATGAGATCCATTACGCCTGTCTTAGTGACCAATATTTACATGAGGATGATTCAGCTTTATTTCCAAAAGTTTCCTTTTGGACCAGATAGAGCAACTGAATTACAAATATTTAAATATGTGGTTTGGGTCAAAATAAATCGCTAACACTTTCACCAAATAGCCATCTTACAATGATTGTCATTATTACTGAAACAAATAGGACTCACGTAGTTGAATTTGTCGATCTAGGTTTCGAGCATATCTGATGCTCTTCTTCAGGGAATTTGTGAAATCGCGACTGATGAAAAGCATTGGATATACTCAAAACATACGTTAACAAACTCGACAAATATCACTTACGAAAACTTTCATTTTGATATTAAACAAAGTTACTCAACCTCCAAATGATGAGAGGGAAGAAGTATCAGCAAACTTTGCAGTAAATTACTCTGTAAGAACATACGCCTACGTAGAAACCTTTGTACAGCGAGCAAAGTACGCTATGAACTCGAAGTTAAACAGAGACGCATAATTGAATTCCGGAAAGTTGCAAGGTGAAATAGTCTACTTTTAATCGATATTTGCCGATTCATTGGAAAAATAGCGTTGGGAAACTCGATTTAAAGTTTCAGAAGTACGTTCGGTCAGTATTGTTAGTCTACGTATATAATGTAGTTCAACTCTATCTACTGGAAAATTGATCAGGTTGTATTTGTTCGGTATCTCCTTTACGTTTTAAGGTTAGTTATGATCACTGTGTCTTGACTCAAGTCAACAGCGTCAACGTGACAATTCATCCTTACGAAAAACACGAAAACATACAATCGAATAGAGAACTTCCTCCTTTTTTTGAATTCGGTTAAAAAAGTACTATATAACCTGAAAAATTGTTGAAGAGGGTGAAATGCGGGGCGTTGCTAGAATGAGATAAAGTTTGCAAGGTCGCCGTCGCTCGGTGTCGTGTCGTGAGTACGAAAGGATGCAAACATAATCGCATGGGTACCAATTTTTATTAATGTTACTGTTTGATGAGACGAGCACGTCGTTCGCCTGATGGTAAGAACAACGCCTGCCCATGAGAATTGCAGTGCCTGGGTGAAACGTTGAACTTTTAATACCATAAAAGCACTTCGTAGCACTGCATTGCGCTCATCAGCCCGAGACATCAGACATTAAGTCTCATATGCCCAGTAATTTCGCTGGCTACAAAACCCTTCAAACCGGAACACAGTAATGCTTGTGCACTTTTGCTTGGCGGCAGAATAAGTATTGTACCTACCCAGACGGCCTCCCGCATACGAGAGATCTACCACGAATACATTCATTTTGTATGGACCAACCGTCAGTGACCGTCGATGTCTTGACTCGTGAAGCGATCATTAGTGCGGTCAAGGATACAAAATCCGATTCGAAACTAGCACAAATTACGTTCGTCAGTATTCGCTAGGGATCGCAAAATATATTTACTTCATTTTAGGACCCCTTATCGCAGTAACTAGGCTGACAAGACACAATTTCCGATAAGTAATACTGAATTTTTTAACCCAAATGTCTCTTCAGAAGGGAGAAATCAATCCCGTTTATCTAAAAGAACTGTATGGGGTCCAGAAAAATGTGGTCGAATAATAAAAATTGCGCTAAAAAATCAAAAACTGCCGAAAATAATCTTCTTTATTGGCTCAAGAGACCATTTAACGTGCAGATGTATGACTATTAGCTCCTGCCTGTTTATATGGTAAAACCTGTTATTTAGTTCAGATCTTTTATTAAAGGTCGGTTCACTGATTTTTTTGAATTAAAATCTATTCTGACACTTCTATAAAAATCCAAAGTCAACCTTTTATACGAGCTCAACAGAGTCTGCCACTCGAACCAGAAGTATTGCCCAACAATGCGTGAAGGCGACGTATTTAGTCATATCGCTGTATTTTTACTCCACAAACGATTTTTCTGATATGAACACTTTTTGGAATAGTGTTTTATTAAACCTTTTTTTTTACAAGCTTTTATTTAACTTGCACTAATTGTTTGTTTAGGTCAAATCTTGCAAGTTGAATCAGAACCACTTCCTCTTATCCTACGGAGTTGAAATTTAGCATACTTGTCAAAGTTCGATGACAATGCAATATTATGGTGACAGCCAGCTGTTCTGATGATGAGGATGAAAGGTGGGCAATGGAACTCCCTGACGGATAATCGTTAACTACTAATGTTTTGGCTTAGTTTAATTTGCTCGCGGTGCCAATTACGAATACCTATGTTAAAAGCTTGTCTTGAAAAATATATTTTTCAATAAAAATCTTGTTTGTTAGTTTTGATTATGGAATAGATGGAGTGAATGAAATAGGAGAAAGCGCAGTTTTGATTGGCCAGAAACGTAGTGTTACACTTCTTTTACATATAGCAAAGCGGGAATTTTGATATAAATACAAAAAGTCTGTGAGTGCTAGATGATGCAAGTGGTTGTAGTCTGTCATATTTATACTTGTTTAAAATTCCTGCGTAGATCTCATACGATGAAACAAAACACAGTGAAGAACCTGCTTTCACATCGTCGCTAAACATCAGGTACGATGTTTTTTTTGCTTGTTAATTGGCTTGCGTTTGACCACCATGTCACCTGATGGTAAGCGACGACGCGGTCGACGATCTAGCACGCTTACCAAGATAGTACCCGTTCACTCGAGAATTGAAGATTCCCAGATTCTTAGTAATAATTTACGGGTGACACTCACTTTTAACTTGGAGTAGTCTAACTATAGTTTCAACCACATTCGGTGGTATTTTCCAAGGCGAGTGCAGAATGCTCGCGAACGAGTTTCGCGTGCAAAGCGCCCGTAAGTAATTATTAATAATGTGTCTAAACCACGTAATTATCAAATTAAAATCAAGCAAGATAGTTGCCAAATATGTATTTATAAGCAATAATGACACACACTGATACATCCCTATTATCACAGAATATTAAGAGACAGAATCATCACTCCGCAGAGAAATTTAAACAAATAGCGTCTTTTCTATGACGCAACAAAATTCATGGATGATCATGCAGGATTTTGCAAAACAAAGTTCTGGGTGGTGCTGTTATTGTTATGGGCTGGCGTATTGCTTACCATCAGGCAAACGACCATCTCGTCTCGTCATTCAGTAACCATAATTGTAGTACGAAGTGATATCGTGATGGTATTTTGCTACTATCTATCATAATGGTTTGTTGTATTAAAGCTTTAAAAGTATACGCATTAAAATGAGCACGGCGTCAAAGTAAACTTAGCGCTTTCATCCAGAACTAAATGAAGTGTAATTAACTTTAAAACCTTTGAATAGAAATTTCGTCAGCGCTTGCAAGCTTTTCACCTTTTTTGAACTTTGTTTGCCGACTTTTCGTTAGCGTCCTCACATGAAGCCTTTAAACACTACACACCGATGAATCATCGACTCTATCATCTAGAGCTTAAAGTTGAATTTTACTCTTTGGGTGCGATTTGGTTTGTACCGTACACGCCTTTAATCAACCAATAAGTGGTCAGGAGTGGTCGAGGTGGATATACCTTCGTGTGTATAGGTTTTGAAGGCAGTTTAATTACGTCATAGTAAACTTGCCCTATTTCTTTTTTAGAAACTCAGTGTTAGATATTATTTATAGTTTTAATAATGTTTCTGTTTTATTAAAGTGAAATAATTCTCTTTTATTTCTTAATTACGCAACGTTTCTTACAACCCATATTTTGTAAGTTGAGTAAATTTTAATTTATATAAATGTGTTGCCATCCAAGCCAGCCTGTAAGAAATTGCGCATAGCGATAAAGCCGCCCATTGTACCCACTGTTTATTGACTATTGTTTATCCTGTGTGTTTGGTATTCAATAAAGCATTATTGTATTGTATGTTATACATTTTAGCAATCTTTTTAAATTATTATATTTATGTATATATTATAGTCTTATTCCAAAATGTATAACGGATCTCACAGAAAGTAAATTCAAAATACGCGTAAAGACTATTAGTAACGGGAACAGCATACTACACATCACCTACATCATCTACATCGCTTTGAGCGATAAGACCGCCTATTGTTATGCTGATTACTGTGAAATTTACTTGTTTTTCATGTACCTATATTTAAGGTTTTTTAACAATAAAGTGTTCATCTATCGATCTATCTATCTACACATTGAAGACACAGATGCTTTGAACATTCCACTTCTGCAAAGTAGCCAACTGGTACATAAGAAACATAACATTGTAGGAAACCAAAAAAATTTAACAAAATCTAACAATCATTTACTTGCCGTATCTGAGTCGTTCTTTTTCCGATACGGTGGTAGAGTCATGTTGATGCAGCAATAGAATCAGGCGTGACGTTGCGGAAATTCATCTCAAAACTGAAACGCAATTTATTCAGCGGGATTACACTACATATTTTCATTGCGTTTCAGTTTTGCGTATGTAATGTCAAAACTGAATAAAGAGATTTTGATTTGATTTGATTTTGTTACCTTTGTTGTAACTTACGCCTTAAACTTTGCGAAATCATAGAATAACAAGAGAGTGAAAGTACAACTTTGCTGTTTCAAAGCTACCTATTGTTATAGAAATGTTATTATGATTTCATTAAAGTTTATAAGGCTTCAAGTCATTTTGGAAACTGTTTTGTTCCCGAATCCAATGAAATAAAGGTCACAGACTTTTGTATTGTTTTTATTTGGTACCCATTTTTTTCGGTACAAAAGAAAGTGTGCGGGTAGAATTTTGATAATTTAATTTATTTTCTTCGTCTCCCTAATTACGTGTATTGCCCGCATTATCCTGAAACTTTTAGCCTAAGGATCTTTCGTATAATTTAAATGGGTAGTCTCTTTCCGGAAATATCCCACTGCTGGGCAAAGGCCTCCCATTTACTTTTCCATTGCTCTTGATCTTGTGCTGTACATTTTTTTATACATAGTCACGTATATACCTACTAACAATTCACGTGATAGGGTAAATATTAGCAAGTAAATATACAAATAATATAATTAATTTTTAGAAAAAAAAAAAAACAAAAACCGACTTTAATGTATCTTCGAAGTCCAAGGTCAAATATCGATGAAATTTATATGGGACCACTTCTTACTGAACCCAACGCAAAAAGAATTTTTCAAATCGGTTCATATATGATGGAGTTCTGAAGTTCTGAGGTACCTTACAAACATTAAAAAAATACAATGGAATAGAGAACCTTGTCCTTTTTTGGAGTCAGTTAAAAAGGCGAGTAATACAACGTCTTGTTAGGTCAAAGTTAAAGTCAAATATCATTTATCAAATAAGCACAAAAGTGCACTTTTAAAGGTCATAAACACATGATACAAATAAAATATGTTAAAAATTGTAACTTATGTTAACATGACTTTGAAAGAAAGGTAAGTATGTTTACCCATTTCTTTCCTATAGGTACTCAAATTGAAGTCTGAGTGCTGAAAAGAAATGCGAAAACTGACTCTACCGGTGCTTCGGAAATACGCCCGCTAGAGAAGATAGCACCAAGAAACTCTGCGGGGATGTCTTTTTTTCAGCTCTTTTAAAATATCTCGAAAATAACAATGAACAATTACGTATAAATTAGAATTAACAGAATGTCAAACAAGAAATGCGAGTGAGCGTTAGGTATATCTTAATCAAATGGAAAGAAGCAAACTTTTATTTACAAGAAATATAGTACAATAATACTTAATATAATATAACAAAAGGCTTAATAATTTAAAAACTAAATAAAACTAAACTAAAAGATATTAAATACTATGTACATGCCGGGTATCGGTTATAATCAAATTAAATTTACAGTTAAGATCTGATGGACATTACCAGTATCTGTTAAAGGCGTACAGTTCGTCACGCCATAATTTAAATACATTTGTTTGTTTCAAACCATACCTCGGATAAAGTATATGTATACCAATCAAGAAATACATAAACTTTTTGTTTGAATAATAAATATATTGAATTGAATTGAATAAACGTAGTGTATAATCATGTTTCTTTATTTGACAATTTATCTGCATCTATATACATACAAATTTAATGTTGTTCGGTGGTAAGCGCATCACTTGAGAAAGGCTGGACCGATATGGCTGTCTTTTTAAAAACTGGAAAAGTTATTTGTAAATTCGGGAAAAACTGACGTCAGTCGGATGAATCAGCTTATTTCTAATAAAGTGGGCAATTAAATTTTATACTTTTTCTTTGAATTTAGTAATTTTTTTAAATTAATAAAACGCTCAAAATGTAATAATAATTCCTGATAATAATCATGCATAAAGAATAAAATTGAAAACCTTACAAAAATAGCACTGCTTATGTCAAACACTCCAAAATTTTCAAACAAAAGTTAAACAACAGCAAAATAAACTAACCACCAAAAACACTAGAACACACTGTTTTCACTAACTTACATTCCACTAAATAAAATAAACACAGTGCCAGCCACATAAAATGTCCCACTTTTAAAAGACAAACATAACTTAAATTTTTAAGGCCAAAGTTAGTAAGAGCTTAGTTCTACTTAGCCACTCGCATTTACAACTTTTACGGCACACATAAACTTTAATCTTTAGAAGCCTGCGGTACAGAACAGGACAGTCATGTGCTAAATTCTCTTTAAAATATTGCTACGAAAAACGTGGTCTGGGTTAAGCCGCGTTAAGGTGGTAACACATACAAGGGTTGATCGTATCGTAGAAGGTAAGCTTCTTATGATACGCGATCCGAATAATTTAGTCGAGAAAACGTATTTAGACTTACTCCACGTGGAGGATTATAATCTGATCCTAGTTGAAGTAGCACGAAATTATTTATTTAGTCAATAACATTAAAATTTCATCACAGAATTATGTTCAAAGCGAAATTGTTGTCACACATAGAATTCATACTTATATTGTCAATAATAATTATAAAATTAATTATACAATAAAATTAAACTGGTGGAAGGTTTCTCGTATACGAGAGGCCGTCTGGGTAGGTACCACCGCTTTGCCAGTTATTCAGCCGACAAGCAGTAGTGCGCAAGCATTACTGTGTTCCGGTTTGAAGGGCATGGTAGCCAGCGAAATTACTGGGCATTATGAGACTCAACAGCTGTCTCAGGGTGACGAGCGCAGTGCAGCGCCGCGCAGGATATTGCAAAACAAAGTTCTGGGTGGTGCTATTATTGTTATGGGTTGGCGTATTGCTTACCATCAGGCAAACGACCAGCTCGTCTCGTCACTCAGTTACATAAAAAAAAAACAAATAACATAATTGAATATCAAATAATTACATAATTTAATATAAATAATAAAACTCAATCTACTACCTACTGATACAGTTGTGTAATTATAATTGAAAATCCTACAAATAATTCTACTATTCTACTTCTTCTTTTTTCTTTTTTTTTACGCTAACTGGGTCAGCGTTTGACCACGATCTCACCTGATGGGAAGCGACGATGTGGTCGAAGATGTAGCACGCTTACCCAGTAAGTACTTGTTCACTCTTGATTTGAACACACCCAGATTGTATTTATGTGGAAACACAGACGACGGCAAGGCGTTCCACTCCTTCGACGTTCGCACCAAAAAGGAAGATTCGAAACGTTTAGTACGGATAGGCAGAACGTCCACCATATAGAGGTGACGTTGTGCCGATCGTCTGGTTGTCCGATGGTAAAAAGGTGATGGGGGAATCAGATTGTGCAGTTCTTGAGCACACTCTCCGTAGTATATTCTGTAGTATACCGATAAGCTGGCGACTTCACGTCGATGAACCAGGCTTTGGACTTTTATCCTACTAATATTATAAATGCTAAAGTTTGTGAGGATGGATGGATGAATGGATGTTTGTTACTCAACCACGCCAAAACTACTCAATACATTTTGATGAAATTTGGTAACCTGAGATTTTGGAAAACGACATAAAATACTTTTTATCTCGGGAACTGTAGTCGAAACCGTGGGAAGCAACTAGTATTCAAATAAAATGCCTACAGAGCGGAAACACTTCATAAATGGGTATCATCTTTAACCGACTTCAAAAAGGAGAAAGTTCTTAATTTTATTGTTTTTTTTTTTGTTTGTTACCTCAGAACTCCGTCATTTATAAACTGATTTGAAAAATTTTGTATTGGATTCAATATAGTTTCAAGATGGTTCCATGTAAGTTTCATCGATATTCGACCTTGGACTTCGCAGATACATGAAAATTGGAGTTGATTTTTTTGTTATAAAATGTATATTTGTTATTTAATTTTCAATCATCGTCATTTGCATTAAGGTTTCGAATTAAATAAATATGAAAATTTACTGGAGCTATTACTTTACAATTCCTCACTCTCCGCCACTCATAATTAGGCTATGTCAACTGGGAGTGCTATAAACTGAGATCAATGGGAAAAATTTATCAAAGTTCGTATTTTAATGAGATTTTTTTAAACTAGCTCACATCCATTTCGTATCGATTACTTCGGAAATAAACACGCACGGGCTGCTTCCATCCTCACAAAGTTTTACATTTATATAAATAAACTAACTAGTGTTCCGGCTTGAAGGGCATTGTAGCCAGCGAAATTACTGGGCATTATGAGACTCAACAGCTAATTGTCTCAGGGTGACGAGCGCAGTACAGCACCGTGCAGGATTTTGCAAAACAAAGTTCTGGATGGTGCTGTTATTGTTATAGGCGGGCGTATTGCTTACCATCAGGCAAACGACCAGCTCGTCTCGTCAGACAAATACATAAAAAATAAACTAGTAGATCCCCGCAGTTTTACTCGCTGTTTTCTGGGATAAAAAGTATCTTATGTCCTTTTCCAGGACCTTATCCTGACCTAGGTACCTACATAACTACATACGTGATAAAGTAACAAACATCCATCCATCCATCTATCGATCCATCCTCACAAACTTTTGCATACATATTTTATTTTTATTCCTGCTAATTGGTTTGCGTTTGACCACTATGTCACCTGATGGTAAGCGACGACGCGGTCAACGATCTAGCACGCTTGCCAAGATAATACCTGTTCAGTCGAAATTTGAAGATTCCTAGATTGTAGCTATCGGGAAAGACTGACACAGGCAGGGAGTTCCACTCGTTAGCAGTGCGCATAACAAAAGTGGAAGTGAAGCGCTTAGTGCGTGCAGGAGGAATGTCCATACCACCCACCGAACAAAGCCATGCCGTCAAGCGACCTAGTCGTGTTTCGGGACTGATAGACTGGCAACTCTCGATGTTCAAGACTGTAGATTAGTAGAAAAAGGACAAAAGTTACTTTTTATACCGAGATACCATGGGCGAAACCGCGGGGAGCCGGTATTATTAAATCTTTCTGTGGTGTGCGTAATGTATTCTAATGCGCGGTGTCGTCAAGGCGAGCATTCTCCATGTTTACCCTGCCATCATCCAAAGCGGTTATAACGAGCAAATAAAAAAGAAATACGCAGCACGATACGTTCCCCTTTCCGCGTATCAACCCCTTCCACCCCTATTCCGCAGATAGAGATATAAAGTCCGGAGCAAGATTAAGATAAACTGTGGTTACACCCGAGTTATAAATCTCTCCCGGGATAGATAAGAAGCTGGTCACGTGGCCTCTAACGTTGATTATTTCAAAAGGAAATAAGATGGGCTGGGCCGTCTTTGGAGAACCAGCCAGGTCTAGAGACACATGTATTTTTTCTATGTTAAAGTAGAGAGTGACTTGAGGATGCTCGTGCTGTTTATAATATGTGTTTTTTTTATGTAACTGAATGACGAGACAAGCTGGTCGTTTGCTTGATGGAGCAGTACGCTAGCCCACAACAATAACAGCACCACCCAGAACTTTGAAAAATATCAAATGTGAAAAACAAAAGAGACAATGAATTGTATGTATTCAGAAATTAAAATCAATGATGAGTACTGCCCCCCTACCCATATGTCCCTCAAGCGCCAATCGTATATCGCGTTGAGCTCAGTATAGGGTATAGATTCACTGCGACAATATTTTAGGATGCCATTTATTGTCCCATTAAGTTTATCTCAACTTGTAGTTAACATATTTTGGTACAAATGAATGAGATTAATGCGATTTCTTTCCTGAATCGACAATAATTAGTCGGTATCTCATTAGTAACAGTGAAGCTATACCTTAATTTGAGCTCAACACGATATACGTTTGACGCTTAAGGGACATATGGGTACGGGGGCAGTTAATCCGTTATTAGATTTTATTATATGACCCACCTTAAAGATTTTGAAACAACTACTTTGCTCATCTACAACATAAATTTAGATTTATTTAGTTAGAAAAGCTTCAGTTCTTCTCAAAAGTCATAAAAACTTTAAAACATGCCTCAATAAGAACATTTAAGAAATTAAGTTAACTTATCGCCTAAATTGCTCCAAAATAAGACTAGAAGAAGAGACACAGTAAAGCACCCGCGATGGTAATGCCTGTCAGAAAAACTAATGTTGGTATGGTAATCATGCTTATAGGTATATATAAACGAAAAACAAAAAATAAAAGTCATAAAACATGTACATTAAACAGTAATCAGCATAACAATAGGCAGTCTTATCGCTCAAAGCGATCTCTTCCAGACAACCTTTGAACAGACAGGACTTGCAAACTTATTGTAAACATTTTCTTGTTTTACTTGTTTTTCATGTATCTATTTTTAAGGTTTTTAAAGGTAAAAGTCAAAACTATTTTCTCAAAGCTTTAAATAAAAATTCAGAGCACGTGTAACAGTTTAAATGGCAGTATCGAAAAACTAATCTCGATTAAAAAAACAGTAAAAACTAATAAAAATTGCGTTGAATTCCAAACAAAAACGTTTCCATACGTTTCTCTATTTGCCGAAGGTTTTTCTTTCTATTTTCGACAAACGGCATTGCGGTCCATGGGGCCGCGTATCAGACCGACCGAATGATTTATACAATAACACTACAAGATTTAACAGTAAGACAACTATACAGTGTGTAAATTTTGTGACGTTGGTCTTATAAGGTATCAGTAGACAAATTAACAGATCACCGTAAATTATGTGATAAAAAATAAATAAATAAATATTGTAGATATAATAGTATTAAAAATAATTAGAATATTTTCAATATTAAATAATATATATGATATTTCTAAATTGTTTTTTCCTGTTCCGATTTAACATCTTACAAAAATTATTTCATAAATCTATTGCTCTAACCACTAAGGTTAACAAGTAACTGAAAAAGTAATTAAGTAATTTCCACGCCCAATAAAGTTAAAACTAAACTTATAAATTTGTAACATAAAAATTAGATCTCCGCGAAGTAAATAATGAAAAATTCAAGCTCGGTGTAAATTTTCACTGTCCACAATTTTAGGGTAGCAGAAGTGGATCATAGCAATTTATTATAATCGATTCATATTTGGTACATCTAGCAAAGAAAACTAAATATTTGCTTCTAGACTAAGTGTGTTATTTTCCTTACGGTTTTCTTAGTATATTGCAGGATACGCTCGCTATTTCTCTTAGAACTCAACGCATTTTAAGCATCAGCCCAAATATATTTTCCTAAAGAAAACATCCCTCCTTAAAGGCGTGGGCTTAAAATTGCACTGGTTTGTTTATTTACGAGCGTGTTTTTATGTACAGTTGTTTTTAGAAGCATAAGTGCGGTTTCAGACCAGCGATTTACACGCGCGTATAAGCTCGTTTTTGGAAGCGCATGTAGGCCTAAGTCTTAAGGTACGGACTTGTGATATGGGCATTTTTTGCCCAAAAACGATGTATTAGAGCTATTTGTGGTGCCAAACCCCTGGGCTTATGTTAGCCACTCTTTAAAGAACTAAAGCTTCTTACTCTTCCTTTAATGTATATATTTGAAATGTGTCTATTTGTAAGAAAGCACCCTGAGTATTTTAAAAACAATCAAGACAATTGTAAGTACTATAGTAGATATCCAAATAATTAAGTGCTACCACAGTGTAACAATGCACTTTTCCACAGAAATTTCTTTGTGATAGCTATCAAATTATACAATCATATCCCAGAATATTAAAAAACACAAATATATTCCAGGTTCCGAAAAAATCTATTACAATGGCTACTTGAGCATAACTGTACACGCTGTAAAAGATTTTTTCGAGCATAAGAAAGAAAAAATTGTACGACAGAAGTAGTTAAGGTGTCATAAGTTTATTAATATGTTCTATGGGTAGTTGATTTTATTTTATATTTTATTTGATGTTACCAAACATAACTTATTACATATTATTCGCATGTCAATAATTAAGATATGTTGAACTTTTTCATTTAAGACCTTTGTTTACCATATCTGAAGCGAAATAAATTAATTTGAAGTTGAATTTGGAGCTTATAGGCGCGCCTTTTGCCACACGTGCGACTCGTACGAGCGTTGACGCGCTTATAAGCTCGTTTAAGCGCGAGCCGCGAGAGACGCCTCCCATGATACTGACTCACCAATACCGGTTCGATCGAACACGCTGGAAAAAGCCCGTTTAACGCGAGTCCAGCTTTTTGAAGCGCAAAATGTAGCGCGCGTGTAAGCGCGTATGCCGAAACGACCGTAAACGCGCAGAAAAAACGCTAGTCTGAAACCGCTAAGGTAAGGGTTATAAAGGTACTCAAGAGCAAACGCATACATTTTTACTGCATAGGGTGGCACAAAATTGCCCAAGCAGTCTTCGTTATCTAAAGTAAGACAAATATTACTACTTTACGTTCCCTCTATTATTATCTAAGGGAAAACCGATGTATGGCTCAATAAGAGTATCATAGCTCAAACATTTTTTGGGGTTCCACACGAATATTATAAATGTGTGTATGCCTTTTCACGACTACATGCCTAAACAGGTCTTGATAAAATTTGTCGCAAAGATAGCCAGAGAAGAATAAAGGATAATTTTCATCCCAATTTAGCAAGTATTTCCCGAGGGATCACGATATAACTAAATTTCACGCACACACAAGTCGCGGGCTGCAACTAGTCAATGAAGTCTGAAAAAATAAGTAATTTATTAAAAAGTAATTCAACTCTACGGCTATTATAAATTTACCTGTATTAAGAAATTTATAAGAAGTTAAAAACAACCAATCTTCTACCATTTTTCATCAGGTACAATGGTTTTTTTTTGCAAAAAATAAACTACCCATATTTAAATTGAACTAAAACTTTACGAAGTAAGTTCGAGCTCAAAACTTGGAGAATATTCAAGATGTATCTCAGGGGAAATCTCTCCGCTTCAATTTTTAAAAAGTACCTTTTCTGTTAAAAAAATTGGTACGATAAATTAAGTAAAAGAAAATCTGCTAATTAGTGAATTTAAAAATTAAATTACTAATGGGAATTTTCTCAATCCCTTTTAGATAGGAGAAACGTAGTTAGTAAGTGAGATAGCGGGACCAAATAGTAAATGAAATAACTTTATTGTTGCAAAAACATACTTAACTAAACATTAATCAATCAATCAATCAATCAAATCATTTATTTCAGAATCAATATCCATATATGGTTAGTAAAGAACTTATAATTATGTTAGTAGGTAATTTGTACAACATATAATTAATAACTAAAATTTCATTATTTAAATCTTATTATTAATTATTGATTATCACATTATCAAAATTACAAATTTTAGTACTGGAAAAAAAAATTATGTCCACACGAAATACTTCTACTACATAGATTATTTAATTGTCAGTCCCTTTCGTAATACTAGGCATTGCCACAAAACGGCCCTACTCAGCATAATGCCGGCTGAAGCAACCAGCGCTGATCTTCCGTAATCAAACACATACATCATCATCATCGTCAAGTCAAACACATTTTGTCTTTTTTTCGCATGTATGACGGAAACGTGCATCTTGTTCGCCCAGTCCCACCACGCTAGATCTACGCTAGATAATTGTCTCTGAAAAAGATCCTTGACTAACTTCCAGAAAAATAACATCCAAAGCTACGAAACTTAAACGGAATAATTCCAACATTTCCGTCTTAGCAGATTACTTATCAATAATTTCAAAATTATGTCTCAAAATGAACACATTGATTTACGTGAAACGTGATAAGATATGTGGAAAAAAGATACCTAAAGTATTTTATTGCTTTTTAAAATACACATAGTTTAGTCGTGTATAAAGTTTATAGTTCAAAAGTTCTTCATTAAATTTTGTCATCACATACGCACTTATGAACGTCAATTATTACAATGACTCTACCACCGTGTCGAAATATAAAACGATATTACCCTAATTTGATAGGTAAATGCGAAATTTTTTGATTTAATACTTCTTCACGCTGTACCGGCTCAAATGGTTTGAGTGAAATTCGAAATGGAGATAGCTTATACTCTGAATTAACACATTTTTATGTCGAGAAATTAACGGGTGAAACCACGAGGCGCAGCTAGTATACTATAGATCTTTGATCTTCTTGTAATATTAGAACTCATGACAAACCACAGGCTCTGATATTAGTTTCCAAATCATGTTTACATGATTGAATTTGATTGGGAAATGTCTAAAATAGTTCTACAAATAAGTAAATATCCATTCAAGTACTATGTCGCAATAAAGATTTCAATAACAAGGTATTTAAGAGAATCGAAATATGTTAAACTGATGATTATGATATGGTTCTAAAATGCATACTTCTTCTACGCGCGTGTTTCTTACACGCGCGGCTATGTTGACTGTATCAAACCTCGTTGATATTGAGAAAGCCTTTGATTAAGTCTTCTGAAGACATTCCAACTCCTAAATATTCTTCTAAATAAGACTGAAAGAAATCTGTTCATGCAAATGTTTAAAATTATGCTATAGAGTAACCGCTAAATTGCGCTTTAAGCAAACATAAAAATATGTGAAGCAAGTGTTTACTTTTACGGACCACTACGCCAGAAACGAATTAAAATTTAAAAATATGAAGCAAAATAATTTAATTTTATGATTATGCACACTCATGAATTACCGTCTTTATTTTAACACTGTGACTTTAAAGTTCTTACAAAATTTATTCTATTCTTCTTTATATTCATAAACTTGTTTGGAGTTTCTCTGAAGGATCATATCCGGAATGAAGTGATCGGCTAAAGTGGCAGTGGTAGTGGCAACTTTTTTTGTCCAGACGGAGGAAATCTCTTGGACACCCGCGAAGGACTACTCGCACTAGACGGGCCTACCGTCTAGTGCCAGACTTGGCATGCCACCTACTGGCTAAAACCCTCGTCGACTCTACCTGTCTATAGACAAGATGTCTGTGCCGTTTTCGTCGCTTTTATTTTTTTCTGGGCGTTATAGCGAGCAGACCAATCCATTAAATAAACATAATTATATTATTAATAATAATCATCATCATCATCATCAGCCGGAAGATGTCCACTGCTGAACATAGGCCTCCCCCATAGATCGCCACAACGAGCGGTTACTCGGTGTATGCATCCAGCGGCTCCCCGCGACTCTCACCAGGTCGTCGGTCCACCTTGTGGGGAGGGGGCGTACTACGCTTCGCTATAATATTAATAGTCATATAAAGATAATTATCATCGCAGTAGTAATTATGACAATAAAATTAACATTATCATAATGATATGCAATTAAAATAAATTAAATACAATTAAAATAAATTAAATACAATTAAAATAAATTAAATACAATTAAAATAACTACTAAATACAATTCAAGAAACAGCTTTTAAGAGAACTTCAACAGTTACTGTCGCCGCCATAAGGCGCTTACAAAGTGCGCCGATAAAGGGATTACGGATCGTGGTTCTTTATTTTTATTCGTCCTACTTACGCAACGATGTTGCGGTTCGGCTTGTATTTTTATACTGCACAGCTTGTTGGAAAATTGATGTTTTTCTCACTAAGTTGCGTAATATTAGTTCGTGATACTGTTATTTTTATGTCGTACAATGGCAAGTGATGTTTAATATTATAACTGTGAAAGTTAGCTAGGATGACGTATGAACGTTTGTTACACAATCATGCAAAAAACGGAACAGATATAGGATGAAGGTAAAAACATTTATTCAAGACATTACACTGAACATAATAAAACAAAAACAACAAATACATTACAGTGAAATGTTGATATGGATTTTTTGACACAGGGGTAGATTTGGACAGGGGTAGGGGGTCTAACTTAGAACACGACTTCTCGAAATTCTCAAAACTGCTGGGACACGGGCCTTCTCTCACAGAGGGAGTATCGACCATAATCCACCTCGCTGGCCTAGTGCGGGTTGGTGGATGTCACATGTAGTTGAATTTTAGTGATAAATTCTTGGACATGTCAGTTTCCTCATGATGCTTTCTTTCACCGTTTTTAGAACTACTGTTAAATTCGCACATACCTTAAGAAAGTCAGTGGTGTGAGGCCAGCGGGATTCAAACTCGGGTGCGTCGGATCGAAAGTAGCACGTGCTCGTATCTAGCTAACCTCTCTCGTTTCTTAGATAAAAACTGTTAATATAAATGAAGTTTTTTTGCGGGCGGAGTCCAAGTTTGTATTATTATAGTTAGCTTCATGCGAAGAATTGAAACAGTGGGCATTTATTTCAACTTTGAAAGTCAAAATGTAACTTATTCTCACGGCAGTAACTCCACATCGTAGACGAATGTGTGACATAAATTGGCCCCATCGATTTGGTCGGGCCATTTGTCATAGCCTTACCTCTTATTTGTGTTATTAGTCATGTTCGGTATGAAATGATTTATGACAAAATTGGTACTTATTTAATTTCTATTTACAAAATTGAATAGGTAAACAGAATTTGACTATTTCAATATTTACAGTATGTATCATTATTGATTTGTTCATTTCAGGACCAACAGTGCTATAAAGCTAAATGTTAGACCAAATAAGAAGAGGATGACTTCGTTCAAAGTTAGATTCAACTTTTTGTTCCACAGTTTTAAAGAACTCTCGTTTCTTGTCTCCATCTAAGGTACATGACATTTAAAGATTAAATATCAACAGACCTTTTACATTTGCATAAACTTTTCAAAAGACAGAATCTCATTGAACTTTTAACGTTCTAGATTTTTAGCGGAGCCACAATACTTGGCGTCCCGTAGTCTTGAAGACAAAGCAAATAATAGCTGGAGAGGATCGGGCAGATGGCATTGTTTCCGTAATCTTTATTGTGGGAGAAAAAACGGCTTGATTAAACTTTAATCTAGCCGTTGGCACTACGATTCGCAGCCAATTATAGAAACTCGTGGTAGGTCTCGCGTATACGCGAGACCGTCTGGGTAGGTACCACCGCTTTGCCAGTTATTCTGCCTCAAAGCAGTAGTGCGCAAGCATTACTGTGTTAGGGTTGAAGGGCATTGTAGCCAGCAAAATTACTGGGCCTATGCTACTGAATAACGGATGTCTCGGGGTGCTAAGCGCAATGCAGTGCTACGCAGTGCTTTTTATGAGATTAAAAGCATTACTGTGCTCCGATTTAAAGGGAATTGTAGCCAGCAAAATAACTGGGCATATGAGGCTTAATATCTGATGTCTCGGGGTGATGAGCGCAATGCAGTGTTACGATGTGCTTTTTATGGTATTAAAAGTTCTAGGTGGCACTGCAATGGTTGATATTCTATGGGGCTCTGTTTTTACTTTGTTGTTCTTTAATATTGCCTGAAATAAATTAATAAATAAAATAAGTGTTATGAAAAGTCTTATGTACAAATATTTACTTCAATATTTTTATCCTGGCTAAAACACTCCCAAATTTTATAAAAGCGAAATAAACTAATAATGAAGTAGTCCTACACTGTGTTCGCTAGGAGTTTCAGAATCTGAAAACAATGTTAAAACCCACGCAAGTAGCACAATTAAACACAAATAGAAACAATAAATTAATTTCTATTTCGCATATTAGTTTATTCAGGTTTTAATATGGACTAGTTTTTGTCCGCGACTTCGTCTGCATCGTCTGCATATATTTATTACTTATAGGCAAACATTTGACCGCAGTCTCACCTGATGGAAAGTTACGACGCGGTCGACGATGGATCATGCTTGCCTAGATACCGATTCACTCGAGACTTGAAGACACCCAGATTATTAGAATCGGGAAACAAAGACAACAAACATATATATGCATGTGATCGTTATTATTATTTTTAACTGACTGCAAAAATAGGACGAGGTTCTTTGTTCGATTGTTTATTTTTTACGTTTTTTACCTCAGAACTCCGTCATTTATAAACCGATTTGAAAAATTCTTGAAAAATCTTGAACTTCAAAGATACATTAAAGTCGGTTTATTTTTAAATGTATTCTAATATATTTATTATTTTTATTAAGATAACCTGAATCTAGAGAATAGAAGACACGGACTATGAGGAGGACCATGGTCCCATGGATTGATGGTTTAGTCTACGACGCGACTGTATTTCAATTTAACCTTACCCCGTCCCCTGGTTGAAATTGCGGTGTCTGATGTTTTTTTATGGAACTGAGCACCTCTCTCCCATTCAACCTATTATAAGTGTCTCGACTTATTCTCGTGAGTGTAGCCGGTTAGTAAACAATAATATTATAAGATCTCCTGGATTTAATTACAAAATACACATTATTAAGGGAACATTAAGGGACATTAAGGGTGTCTGGCAAGGAGTTGCCACTATGTTAAGTGTCTGGCAAAAAATGACGTGATTTTTAATAATATTCTGAAAATTTTGAAAATAATACCAAAAAAAATCAGACTTTATTATTTGACGAAATTAGATCGGTACACCTTTAATACCGTTTACCTGCCAAAGCCACGGTGACTCAAGCTTCATAATGGTCCATCGTTCATTTTTTCTTACGTTTAATAGATCTGTGTTTGGCCTCTATCTCGCCTGGTGTGATGCGATGATGTGGCTTTAGATGGAGCACATAGATCTAGAGAGAGACGGCAGTAAAGCGGCTGCTCAGACCCGTCTCCTTGATGGTTCACCGAACATCATCCCGAAACACGACTAGGTCGCTTGAAGGCAAGGCTTTGTTCGGTGGGTCGTATTACAACCACGGCCAGAGCCTACCACTCCAAAGCGCGTAAACGGGTTTCATCACGATGTTTTCCTTCACCGTTTCATTACTTTTTTTTTAAATACACCCAACGATCACATACATAGATCCTGGCCCCTAACTAGGATTTCCTGTATTCTAGAAGCTAGAAACTACGAGGACTATAGTCCCATAACACCCAGATACGAAACAAAAGCTTACACTTTTTTTTCTTGTACAATCATTTGTTTCGTTACGGGAATCAAACCCGCCACATCGGTGGTGTATAAGACTTGAGCCAACCTGTCCAACCACCACACCACAGAGGCCGTGAGTTACTTAATTAGTCGTCCCGGTTGACTTTTTTTCTTGTATCTTTCATGTACAGACTTTTTTACTTCTACGATTTTATTATATTAATGGATTGTGAATACTGTACGCATAATAATAATTAACCTTCTTGTAGGCCCAGGTACAAAAAGAAAGTAATTTAAGTAATAATATTTCTTCTTTGTTAAGGAAAAATAAGTATCAGATTATACCTTTGTTTGCTCTTAGGTTACAAAACACCAATTATAAGGTATTCTATGGAAATAAGATCATATATATTATATTTCCAACTAATTCTGGCTTTTCTTATTTGAAATCTAAACACAAAAGGTTAAAATAAGCAATTCTAAATCTAATTTATCTTGTATTTATTATATTTATTAATTATTATATTTTTCAATTCGTTTTTTAATCTTATATACTAGTAATTTCGGTTCGGTGGTAGGTTTCTCGAATACGAGAGGCCGTCTTGGTACCACCACTTTGCCAGTTATTCAGCCGCCAAGCAGTAGTACGCAAGCATGACAGTGTTTCAGTTTGATGGGCATTGTAGCCAGTGAAATTACTGGGCATTGTGAGACTTAACAGCGACTTAACAGCAATCTCAGGGTGACAATCGCAGTGCAGCGCCGCGCAGGATTTTGCATAACAAAGTTCTGTGTGGTGCTGTTATTGTTATGGGCTGGCGTATTGCTTCATCAGGCAAACGACCAGCTCGTCTCGTCTATTTATTACAAGCTTTTATTTAACTTACAATGTATGTATGTATGTAACTATGTTTGTCGGGTGGAATCTTGCAACTCAATTTTGAACCACTTCCTCTTGTCCTACGGAGTTGAAATTTAGCATACTTGTGTTGTTGTTTTGTGTGTTGTTGTTGTTTGTTGTCTTGTTGTATGTTGGTTGGCCGATGACAATGCAATATTATGGTGACTGCCAGCTGATCTGATTATGGAGACGGAAAGTGGACAATGGAACTCCTTGACGGATAATTGTAAACTACTAGTGTTTGGGCTTATTTAAATCTGCTCGCAATTCCGATTACTTTTTTATTTTATTACCTGATAGGCAAACATTTGACCGCTGTCTCACCTGATGGAAAGTGATGACGCGGTCGACGATGGATCATGCTTGTCTAGAAGATACCGATTCACTCTGGATTTGAAGACACCTAGATTATAGGTATCGGGAAACAGAGACGCTGGTAAGGTGTTCTATTCCTTGGCTGTTCGCATTATGAAAGTTGAAGCGAACGTCTTTGTTTTGACAGTATTACTATCTTGTTAAAAGCTTGTCTTGAAAAATGTATATCTAAAAAAAATCTTTTTACCTAGATATAGATTTGCTCAAATGGGTACTATCCGTTACACAAACACAGAATATTTTTTATTTCAACTCTGCCTCTCCCAATTGCCCAATTCCAATCCCAATTCCCAGAAATTGCTTACTTCTGTCCTAAAACTCTATTTTGTTCCCAAACATATTTGATTGGTTCTAATAAACGCTGCTGTTCACTCATATTCACTGTTGTTAACCGACTTCAAAAAGGAGGAGGTTCTCAAATATTGCTCATTTGTGTATGTTTGTTACACGATGACTCCGCCAATTATGAATCAATTTTAATTATTCTTGTTTTGTTTGGTAGGTCATACTTAAGAGGTGGTTTCATATACATTTTTATCGACCTTAAAAAAAGAAGGTTCTCTGTTTGATTGTATTTTTTTATATTTAAGATAAATAGTAAAGATTTATATTTTTCTCGTGTAATTATGTTTGTGGTATGCTAATAAAGTGTAAATGTATTGTCAATACATAGTATAAAACAAAGTCACTTTTTCTATCCCTATATCCCTATATCCCTATGTATGCTTAAATCTTTAAAACTACGCAATGGATTTTGATGCGGTTTTTAGTAATAGATAGAGTGATTAAAGAGAAAGGTTTATATGTATAACAACTGTGCGAAGCCGGGGCGGGTCGCTAGTATTGTATATTTGTTACCTCAGAGCTCCTTCATTTATGAACCGATTTGGAAAATTATTTTTGCTTTGGGTTCAGTATAGCTACGAAGTGGTACGAAATTTCATCGATATTTGACCTTGGACTTCGATACATTGAAGTCGCTTTTTTTTAATAGTTGTATAATTGTATCAAAATTGTTTCACCGTTTTTTTGCATTTTCACTCAAACTCAACTTCATACACCCTTTGCTAATCTCTTTTAACAAAATTAGTAGGTAACACACAACACACAAGAATACAAGATTGATAAATACACACACAAACATCCTCACATACACTCTCTCACACTGAAAGCGTATAGACTAATGCCCAAAGAGCATTCGTAAATCTAGGTTTATTTAGCAGCAAATATTGAAAAGCAATCCGTTACACAAACAACAATCTCCAATCTCAGCTCTACCTGTCCCAATAACCGGGAGTTTCCTCACTTCTGTCGCAAAACTGTCGCAAGTTCCCGATAAACTTATTTGAGTGGTCTGATTTCTCGCTCCGAGACTTCTATTGTAGTAACAGCCGCAATGACTAGGTGTTACCCAAGATAGATAGGAGTAGGCATCTTTTAAAACTTCTCTTTTCTATTTTGGACTCTATTTTAAGAAGATTAAAGCTCAAATAAGACTGTGCCAGGTATAGTAGTTTATTGTTTCTGCTTTTAATTGTTATTGAATCCGGGATTGCAAGGATTCTGTTTATAGCTTCTACTATGTTTAATCTTCTGATATACACAGGATTTGTATCAATTTCTAAAAAAAAGGAGGTAAGAATGTAAAGCATTTTACTAGAAATTAAGTGAACCCTTTTTAATTAAAATAAAGTTTATGATATAACCCTATAATACATTATTTTTATAAAGGCACTACGTGTTAATGACCAACTATAGTCTGATGGTCTTTTTCACTAACTTATCAAAATCATTTTTTTTAATTTTTAATATCGGTATTATTAATAATTAACAACTAGCTGTACACCACGGTTTTACTCGCATTTTTTTCCGGATTAAAATACCCTATGTCCTTTTCCAGGATATAAAGTACCAACATACCACATTTCATCAAAATTCGTTCAGCCGTTTGCGTGATTGAGTAACGATCATCCGTCCATCCTCACAGACTTTCGCATTTATAATATTAAGTAGGATTGTAATAAAAAAAACCCTACTACTAAACTATATAGAATTAAAAATTACTAACTTTATTAACAGTAATTTAGTCTAAAGTGATCACAAAAATTTTAAGTTATTTTACATACCTTAAAGTTATCAATAGTTAAATAAGTTTGTGAAACAGTCCCTTTGTTATCAAATAATCCTTTATCAGAATATTTCTGAATTTAAAATTAAAATTAAACATTTCGTGATCTTGAATAAATGTTTCAAGAGATGCAAAATAATTTTCTATAAAGCAGAGTTAGTGAAGTTACTGATAATATTTATCAGCTTGTCCCTAAACAAAAAGCGGCGAATTCAAAACCGCTGAGACATTATCTGTTTTGTTAAGATTTATTGCTCTTTTCGCACTGTGGGGGTGATACTGGCGTAAAAAGAAAATATATTAATGCAAATAGATACGACGAAACAAAGAAAAAACCGCCCAAGTGCGAGTACCCTAATATTTAGGTTTTTGTGAAGTTTATTTATTTTGATTTAATGACGATGGTAGATGGGCTTTTTCGTTGTGCCTTCACATCGCCCAATTGGTACATAATGATTTAAAAACTATATAATAAGAGTAAGGAGAGAGGTCGAGACCCGCGGTAAGGAGAGAGGTCGGGACCCGCGGTCGGGACATTTTTTAGCCCAACGCATCTCGCTAGCGATCCAGCGGGGAAATGCCGCCAGTTTGATGGGCACTTTTAGAAGCGGGGTCGATCGCGATGGACTCCTTATTTAGTTTTTAAGTTTTTGACTCGCGCGTGCCTATGTACGTTCTTTTTATGTAAAATTTGTCTGACCATTATTTGTAATAAACAAAAAATATACCTTCTTAATTAAAATTTAGAAATATAAGAGTAATAGAAGTAGGTAATAGAAGAGGAATGCGACACCAAAGACAAACCTGTTTAAGATTTATAAGGTGTTAGATTTATAAAAAAAGTTGTAAAATTTATACAAATAAAAAAAGTATATAAAAAAAAATATTTATTTATATACTGTAAATTATAAGTTGGAGGAAGATTGGTACAGGTAGGTTGCAGTACCACCCAGAGCATTGTTTTGCAAAATCCTGCGCAGCACTGCACTGCGCTCGTCATCCTGAGACAATTAGCTCTTAAGTCTCACAATGCCCTTCTAACCAGAACACAGTAATGTTTTCGCACTATTACTTGGCGGCAGAATAACTGGCAAAGTGATGGTACCCAGATGGCCTCTCTAATACGAGAAAAATACCGCCAGTACTTTATACAAAGAGGTGACTAAGAAACATAACGCCTACCATGACTTACCAAGGCACATAATTCACTAGGTGGTAGTATACGAGAGACCGTCTGGGTTGGTACCGCCGCACCGCTTTGCCAAATATTCTGCCACCGAGTGGTAGTGTTTTCCGATTTGTATCCAGTGAAATTATTGGGCATTAGAGCTACACATTCCATGTTTCAGTAGTATGGTGCAGGAGGCCAGCCCTCGTGCATCAATACCAACCCATTGGTTTAAATATCCACAAAAATGAACTCAATAGGGAATCGGACAATTATTCAGAAAGTATTTAAAATTAACCATAATGTTTAATATATAAAGCCATGAAAAATAATGTTTTAATTAAATAAAGTCCTAAAAGTGCCTAAAATTATGTTTAAATGTTATGTTTCAAATATTGCCGCGCAAAAGGTCACCTCTGACGTATGACGTCACACGCTGGCCAACGAAACGACAAGCTCTACGAAAGCAAATCTGCAAAGTGATTTATACATTATTGTGAAGTTTAAAGACTTTAGGGTCGTTATGGCACGAAAAACATATCGTTTTGATATAGATAGATAAAATAAAAATATAAAATAAACACAAGCTTCACACACGGTATTTACTTTGAAATGACGTCATGTACTGTGTTGGTGTTTGGGTACAGATAAAAAATATCAGAATTATTAGAATTTATTTATTGATTTAAAAATATAAATTATTATTATTTTACAAAAATGTTGATTGAATGATCTTTCGAATTCGACAAACATTCGTTTTAACTGCATTTTAGATTATTTTTTTTCCGATCCTCAATTCACTCAACTCAACATTATTAAAAACTTAAAAGTCTTTGTATAATATTATACCTTAGAACCTTTTTACCTTAGACTTAGACCTTAGACTTAAGGTTTAACGACCTTGAAAAAAAAACAATTCTATTCCCACTTTCATTTGTAATCTCAAGTTTCTTGTCCTCAAACAAACAGAGCTTTGAAAACCGACCAGACGTTATCTATTCTATCGGGATTTATCGCGCCGTCCGCACTGTGGGCTGAATGGGACGATACGGTCATTGTTCCGTCAAAGAACTGTTTTTTTGCTTATCGAATTAATTTAAATGTTTCCCTTCTATTTGTTCGTTTGAAAGCTTGTACGGGTCGAGAACAGGGAGAAAAAGGGTTGAATAGTTTTTTTTGGTGTTGAATATAGCTATTTATCTTTGTTAGATATAATATCAACACTTTTGTCGAAGTAGGTATTCTAATTTGAGCACCTATTTTTTGAGCACCAATGTGACAAGCACTATTTAAGCTAACGAAATAGGTAGGTTTTATTGTAATATTTTAGCTTGGTGCACAATTCGGAAACAAAAATTGAGAAGAGCATGTCGTTTGCCTGATGGTAAGCGCTACGCCTGCCCATAACAATTACGGTGCCACCCAGAACTATTAATACCATAAAAAGCACGCATAAAAGCATTGCGCTGATCACCCCGAGACATCCGAAATTAAGTATCATATGCCCAGTAATTTCACTTGCTACAGTGCCCTTCAAACCGGAACACCCGAGGCAACAGTACACTTTATTCTTATTTGAGCATCTAAGATGCGGCAGAGTGCTATAAACACAATATCGGGAAAATGAGCAGGTTTATTCCACTGAATGTTACCAATTGAGCACCAAGCTAAAATATTATTAAGTGCTTAAATGGGAATACCTTTGGTGTTCAATGCATTGGTGATCAAAAATAGATACTCAAATGGAAATGCTTCCTTTTGTCTTTATAAGATTCTGTTTCACTTTTATTTAGAAGATTATATTCAAACTTTCATTTGAATATACAGCAAAAGATTTCAAGAGAGATAAAGCAAGCTTTTGGGGTCACGGCAATTTATTTTTTACTTTAGACAAAGTTCAAAGTTCAAAAGTTCTTCTTTCAATTTTGGCATCACAGACGCACTTATGAACGTCAATTATTATAATTACAATGACTCTACCACCGTATCGGAAAAAGAACCACTTTTGAAGAGGCTACTTGAAACCAAGGTTACGAATATAAACACTAGCTGCGCCCCACGGTTTCGACCGCGGCTTCCCGGGATTAAAAGTAGCCTATTAGATGTCCTTTTCCAGGACCTAAAGTACTTACATACTCAATTTAATCGTTTTAATGTAGGTATGTATTTATATATTTTATTTAATATATGTATCATCTTTAACATTTAATATATATATATATTATGTGTTAGGTATAAAAGTTTAGGTATAAATATGATAATATGATATTTATGTATTTGTACTTTAATTTAGGATAAGACCACATTATTTATTATTATGGTATTTACACCGCCGAACTCTTTCATTCCTATATTTAACTCCACCCAAAGGTTGACTGGAAGAGATCACTTTTAGCGATTAGTTCGCTCATTGAACTTTAGATTTTAAGTTGTTTTCATGTACCTACTGATTTTGTTTGGTGTACAATAATGCATTGTGTAATTGTAATTAATCAAAATCCGTTTTGTAGTTTATGTGTGTTTAAGTAACAAATATTCATCCATCTATCCACACATCCGTCTATCTGTCCATCCATCCATCTATCCATCCAACCTCATAAACTTTCGCACTTTTTTAAACTCTTTTTATTATATAAGTAGAAAGTAAGATATACCTATTGTTTTGCATGCCATATCGCCATTGACCTCTGGCAGTTGGAAGTTAATTATTCTTATAACAATAAAATAACAGTTAAATAGTAGCATACCGCCTACCCAGTCCTGAAAACGTAAAGAACTTCTTATTATAGTAATCCACACTAAAACGTGCCATTTTCTTTTTTTTATGTACCTGAGTAATGAGACTAGCAAGTCGTGACCATTAGAAAGGAAAACAGGAAACATCCCGCAGGAAAACTGTTGAATTTCCTTAAAAAATGCAGCGGAGTAATAAAAGCAAGTCATTCGCAGTCGCCTGACGGAAAGGACCACGTTTGGCCACAACAATTGCAGTGCCACCCAGAATTACATATTATTAATACCATGCAAAGTACAACATAGCACTGCATTGCGCTCATCACCCCGAAACATTAAGTATAAAGTCTCATATACCCTGTAATAAAACAACTTTCATTATGCATCATAATAAACAAGCGACTTTCAGTAAACTTAAATGTAAAAACCCCCGACACAAAAATCCTCTAAAATGCATAAAGCGGCTGAACTGATTTTGATAAAACATCTAAGAACCACCGTTACAAAACCTGCTTTTAAATAAAAAAATAGCATCCAAATCGATTCACCCGTTTAAGAGCTACGGTGCCACAGACAAACACATAATTACAATTTCAAAATGCTTTATTGTACACCAAACAAAAGAATGAATAGGTACATGAAAACAACTTAGAAGCTAAAGTACAATGGGTGGACTTATCGCTAAGAGCAACACACATAGTGGTCTAACTTATAACATCATATAGCATTTTTTGCCAGCAAAATTACTGGGCATTATAAGACTTAACAGCCAATCGTCTCCAGGTGACGAGCGCAGTGTAGCGCCGCGCAGGATTTTGTAAAACAAAGTTCTTGGTGGTGCTGTTATTGTTATGGGCTCGCGTATTGCTTACCATCAGGCAAACCACCAGTTCGTCTCGTCATTCAGTTACATAAAAAAACCTCTCCTTGTGGTTTAGGTTAAAAAACACTTTCAGCTCCTACTTGTAATAATCTTATTTCGTCGAAATCAGTTCTCCTAACACCTCAACAAACAAAACCCAATGAGCTCGTAGATGTCGCTTCATTATCTCCTTTCTATTATCGCTTTCATTTAACATCTGCTATCTCCGTTTCATTAGGCTTTAAGAGTTTTTTTTTTGTACCCGACCCTCAAATGTCGTTAAGATTTACGTGGGACTCTTTTATTACCGAAATAAGATCTTTGAGAGTTTTGAGATAGGCGTCTCTGAGGATAAGGTCATGAAAACCTGGAATGAAGGTCTTAAGTATTTTTTTGATTGCAAACTGCGTTCGTTAGTCTGTAGATAATGATAGATTGAAAATTAGTTTTGAAATTATGTTGTTACTGAAAATCGAAGGAACTTATACATTTTCATAAAACAAAATCTAAAAGGGTCACGGTAGGTATATAAAACTGTTACTTATGACTATATAATATATTATGACAACAAATTATTAGGTGTTGTTTATTTTTCTACGGATGTAGCAACTAGTATAATTTTGGTTGAACTTCACTTCATGTAAGATTATTTAACCATAAATAATAAGATAACAATAGGGGTAGTATTTAAACCCTACACGATAAGGCCGCCCATTGTAACTCAAATCTACGACGTATTTGATTTTTCTTCTCTTTATTTTACTTGGCATGCATGTTATGTATTGTAACTTAGAACCAAAACTAGACAAAGATAAAAAGGCAATTTAGTTCCAATAATCGCTTCGAGCAAGTTGCCAAAACTTGTCGGGAAGATTCTGATTGGATCCAGAAATAGTATTGACTTAACCATATCTTAGACAACTCAACTCAATCAAATCTACCTTCAATACTCTCCCGAAGCTATATGCAAACTACATACCCTATTATTTACCGTACACAACTAATATATCGTCCTCAGCAAACATATTGCAAAGGGTCGCGACCCCCCTTCGACGACCGATCGGAATATGATTGAAAGTCTCCACAATACGCGTCTGCCAACTATTTCTCACGTAACGCAGTCCCTATTGTGTCTAATATCGGAATATATTCCGCTAGGGACGGCGATAAATTTACCGGCTACCCGCATGCTCGATAAACGGGACGACTTTTTAGATACGTTTGGTATTGCCAGCTGTGTTAGCAAAATGATAGTAATAGTAAACGGGTCATAATTGTTATGATTGAGTAACTGCGGGAAATATGTTATTTATAAAATATCTTTTTTATTTGGTTTTGATGTATGGTGAGACGAGCAAGTCATTTGACTGATGGTAAGCGTTACGCTTGTCTACAAGTATAACACAAGTACCACCCAAAACCTTTAATATCATAAAAAAACACTGCGTTGCACTGCATTGCACTTATCACCCCGAGACAGCAGATATTAATATTCTCATATGCCCAGTAATTTTGCTTTCTAGAATGCCGTTCAAACCGGAACCCAGTAATGCTTGCGCACTACTGCTTAATGGCAGAAGAACTGGCAAAGCTGTGGTAGCTACCCAGATGGCCTCCCGATGGCATACAAGAGACCTACCTCGAGTCACTATTCTACTATCGTGATAGGCAAGATCGAAGGCAAAAGACGAAAAATTGTCCTTAAAGTTTATCTGACCAGATGTCGTAAGACCTAGAGATGCCAGGCAATAGACGAAAATAAGTTATTACAAAAAAAAAAGTATACTTTTAGTAGTGCTATACATTATTTCTTTACTTACTTACTCTCCTCTTTATTTACCTACTCTTACTCTACTTCTATACCTGTAAACGTAATGTAGAGAAGAAAAAAAAAGAAGACAGACAAGTGCTAGCAAGACCTATGCCCTAAGGTTTCCGTGTCAGTAGTACGGATTGTAAGAAACGAAGAAAACAAAAATGGAAAGAAGGATAGTCACAATTTAGTATAGTATTTAGGTTTGTTATTGATTGCTTTGAGCTTGAAGTTAAACCGCGAAGCCTTGCGCGACGTATTGATTAGTTTTTCCAAAGAAAACCATAGGTTTATTCAGAGGAATATTACTTATACTTAGTAGACATTCCGCCAATTTGGACAAAGCCTTTTTGGTTCCACGTTTATAGTGCGCATTACTAAGGAATGGAACTCTTTGCCGTCTTCTTTTTTTCCTTATAACTACAATCTGGGTATTTTCTACATGCACCATCTTCAGCCACATTGTCGCTTAACTTCAGGCTAGATGGTGGTTAAATGTAGATCTATCATATATAAAAAAGAAACTTTAAAGACCATTACTTATAGGTCAAACTCAGTATAACGGCTAAGAAAAAGAATTTTAACTCTTTTGAATAGAAAACTTTATAGTGTGTCTTCTGCCGTCGCCGTTTCACCGTTTATTGCAAGCGCTGTCACTTACGAGTAGGTACTTTTGTACTTTCGAGAAATGTTTCTTTGTTTCTTGTATTTCAAAGCAGCACTTGTGAGACGTGAGCTTAGGAAACAATTTAAACGAATCTGAGAAGTATGATTTAAAGAAATCTTTTATAAAGTTTTAAAAACAGATTATGAACCTGTGACCATAAAAGCAGAGAATTTTTAATTGTCAGGACTCAATGTAAAATGTGGAACGTAATCAAATATTAATTCATATTCAATCCAGTCAACGCATTAAAGTTTATTTACGATTGACATATAAGTAGGTATAGAGTAGGTATGCACAGTCAAATCTGAAATTGGAATTGTGTATTGAAACAGTGAACGGAAAGATGTGAAATAATATTTTGTACAATAGACTATACGTAGATACTAACAAGTGAAGCTTTATAAAAACTATTTATATATTATACCATATTAATGATAATAGATAATAAAGTTAGCATATATGGAATAAAAAACAAAACAAATATGCCATAGTTTTGTCCAACTTTATATATTAATAAAATATGTAATCCATATCTACAATTCGGTTTACGCTATCGCCATCACCGCATTGAGCTTTTTAGCATGAACTGACAAGGTCGTTTATAAAACTTTCCGTGACTCGGCTGACCAACAAAACTCAAATATTACCATACCCGAGCTTCATTACGATTCAGGACATGCCTTTGTAATATAACCAGAGGAGGACCAAATAACCGAAATATGTGTTACATGTAAATTGCGTTATTAGAGTTTATATAGGCAGTAGCACTCATGAGAAGTTCACAAGTACAGATACTATTTTAGTATCGTCAAAATGTTATTGCCTTCATACGTAATGGTTTCCATTAACGAAATTTGACTCAAGTAGCTAGTAGTTAGTACGGTGACAATGTTGAAAGTAGCTGGCTATCAAAATAAATAGATTTGCCAGAATTTTTCCAGATATTTGATGTACATTCATTTTACTCATGTTAAAGATATGTAGTTTTTATATTATGGACGGGACCGAAATTAATGAAAAACAGTTCAATAGCGCTGTGGGCTACTTTCGATACAATTTTGAGAAACGGAACAGGTTTATACTGGTTCAGTACCGTTTACTTTGGCTGGATTACAGGCCTTATCATTCCGCCTTTCCCATGTAACGGTCGCATTGTATATTAATAAATACGGGTCTCCAAATATTTAAGGTTCACTCTTTGCATACATTCTCTTTTGGAGGAAGTTAGCGAGATATGCCGATTTTTTTGTCAGGATTCGGATACGTGGAATGAATACAATTGTTTGAACTCAGTTTAAAGAAGGAAAAAATGTGACATAATAAATTCGTAATTTGTATTCATGTGTTTTTAAAAATATTGTAGAAGCAAGGACTATCTGATTCGATAGCACCTTCCAGCTGCTTACTAGTATTGGTATTTTAGTTGGAAACACGTCATGTCATACAGTGATACGTTGCTAAATTACTTATGTCTAGGCACAATCAATTCACACGTTATATCTACCAGTTTGTGTAAATCAGATCAAACGGGCTCAATATTATGAAAGAATCTATTTTTTATTTTCATCTAGTTATACTAATGCTCCGGTTATTATGTTATTATTGAATAAGCCCAAAGCAGTGTCATGACTAAGTTGAAGGTTTTATTGCGCATATTAGCGTTTATATATTATAACATGCGTTTAGTTTTATTTTGATATTATAGAGTTTTGATTTTGGAGTCACAAGCGGTTCCTTGCTCTACTAATAATTTTGCAGCGGTCACTTAATTATTTATATTTTATAGAAAAGCTTATTAGTAACAATACGTTTGCTGAAGCTAAGCTTCAGAGCCTCGAACATCAACGTAAAGTTACAGGTCTGTCAGTATTTTACACTTACAGGATACTTCACGGTGAGTGTGTGATAGAATTACACGAGCTAACATATTAAGAAGACGTATGGAAACAAGGCATCCTCTTGCATGAATAAAGGGCACTTTTATAATGCGAACACTTCGTATGCCGTCATATAATCTGGGTGTCTTCAAGTCTCAATTGAATCGGTATCTTCTTGGCTAGCTTAATTCATCGTCAAACGCATTGTTACTTTCCATGAGATAAGAAAAAAAATAATAATAATGTCACCCTTAACACCCTCAGCGCCAGACACAAAGTGACCGTTTAAAAAAAATACAAATTGCGACAGGCCATGGCTTTTATTTTTGTATGAAAGAAAGAAAACGTGTTCCTAAAGGATACACGGCGCGTTTACTAAGTAGAAAGATGTGTATACTTTTGAATACACAGTGTTCCAGACACTGTGTGACAAAGAGACACACATGACACATAAAGTGTTAAGGCCTTTAGGTAAATTAATACTTGATGACATTGGTAGATATACATACATATTATATAGGTACCAGTCTATTACATTAACTAAACTATCACACTGTTCACAGTTAGTGTGAACAGTGTGATAGAATAGTGACACTACAATTTAAATCACCAAGCAGAGTTCTAACATGATTCAATCCGTGATTGATCGACAGTTTGTAACAAACGTTTAGCTCAGTCATAGTGCATTCATCAATAATTTAGTGCTAGGTGCAAGCATGCGCAGGCATGCAATTCAGTGTGTGCTCATTCATAACTAACATTCAACTGACTCAGTCACTCAATCGGGCCATTGTAGGCTATGGCCTATTATTAGCAACTACTGTTGACCGTATCGTCTTGAATCCTAGTCGGCAAGTAAAACAAGTAGCGCTCGTAGCATAGCTCGTCTAGCTGTTCGTAACAGATCTTCTAGGTTAAGCAATGTTCGCAGCGGTCACAACATGGATGGGTGACCCTTTGTGTAGTATTTACATCTGAGCGCTACCGTGCTTCGGCGGGCACGTTAAGCCGTCTGTCCCAGTTGTTGTCTTAGGACAACAGTCGTTAGGCCTTGTGGGAGGCCTTCGGGCGGTCTAATAACTCTGACACCAGGGTTGGCCTCACACCCACACGAGAGAACAAAAGAAGAAAAAGAAGTAAAACAAGACTTAGTCATAGGATTTATGAACTATTTTTGTTTTGATATATAAAGCCGTCAAAAAATTTAGTCTTGTTTAGGATCCATCGGGGTTGTTCGGTAAACCATCAGAAGAACCTGAGCTGTTACTCAACTTTCGTTTTCTTTCGTAGCTCATCATCAGACGTGATAGCGGCTTTATGTCTCTGAGCTAGCCGGAGCAATAGCCTATTCTTTCTTTCTGTATGATTGCTTTTAAATAGTCAAAACAAATAATTTGTATTTAATTAACCTCTCGGAAACCCATGTCAATAAAAAAGTGACATCGGTATATTGTTTTTTGCACACTGAATTTAAATAAACAATTCATGAACAGTCTTAATTTTTGATTAAAAGATTGATGTCACTCATAGATATATATATATATATATATATACATTTATACATATATGGAAGATTACGAGTAGAACAGTGCAGTGGTAGCCTAGATCATCCTGGGCTAGTAAAGGCGTCCAACAGAGCGTGTGCCTTCATAACGAGTATTCAGGTGATGCAGCCACTCAATCGGTCCATTGTGGTCAAGGCCTATTATTAGGAGCGGCTATTGAGCTAAACGTCTTGGTCCTTGAGGCATCGAGACTAGACCTTTATTGAATTGCTGTGGAGCAAAACTAGGTACATCTAAAACGTAGCTACGCAATAGATTGATGTATCAACCCAACAAAGCCATGTCGTCAAACATCCTAGTTGTATTCCGGGAGGATGATACGTTATCCATCAGGAAGACGGGGTCAACGATATCAAGTATCAGTTAAAAATTTAAGGAAAATGTTTTATTTTAAAATTTTAAAAATCTTACGATTTGGTAAGATTGGTTTTTAGTTTTTTTTTAGCATTTTTTATTTATTTATACGGCCGACCTCTCACTCCGTTAAGTTTTTTCCATCCAGAGGTTGACTGGAAGAGATCTCTTTAAGTCCTCTCGTTGTACTGTAGTTTGTAAGTCGATTCCTGAACCTTAATATTTTTTGTGTTGCAGGCATTTCTGTATTGTATTGTATTGTATTGAATTGTTATTTTGGGGGAAATATTCCTGGTGAGAAACAGTGTGATTAAGACCATGTTGTTTTTTTTTTGACAAATGTAAATTTTCTGGCTACTTATACCTGTTCTCGAAAAAGCTAAATAATATAAATATGCAGTCTTTATTTTCTCAAAAATGTAAATGATTTTTCTCAGACAGAAACTTCTTCCCTACAAAGGAAAAGGTATCCCTGAAGCTCCCATAAGTTTTCCACACTGTATAGGCATGAAAAAGTGTAATGCCGAAAGGTTAATAATATTAAAAACGAAATTAAAAAGATTTGTTTTGAAGTTAAAAGCTGAACTAGCAACAACTATTAGTGAACTACGTAAAACGGAGTTCGTTAAATATGTAAATAAAAACAAACGACGGACTATTTGTGTCTAATTTAATTTTGTTGGCCAAGAAATAGACTCTAACTTAAGCCACCGAGTAAAAATCTGAAATTAGAATAATTGTGTTCGTGCACTTCAAATAAGTGACAGAATTTATTAATTTTTCACAACATTTTACAATGTAGGTATACGGAATGAAGTGATACAATACAAAAACTCTTTATTGTGTACCAGTAACAGAAAAAAAGTATTAAAGATTACAATTAAACTTGTTTTCATGTACCTATTTTTAAGGTTTTTAACAATAAAAATGTTTATCTATCTATCTATCTTAATACTCGGAAGTGATATTGTTTTCAGAGCGCATTCTTTGCCTCAAAAGTCAAAAGATATTTATTAAATAGGCACAAAAAATGCACTTGTCATACACGCATCATCATCATCATCATCAGCCCATTACGTTCCCACTGCTGGGACTTGGGCCTTCCCTCGTAGAGAGAGTATGGGCCATAATTCACCACGCTGGCCCAGTGCGGGTTGGTGGATGTCACATATCCTCAAATTACACATAATACAAATCGATAAAAATATGTTAGAAATTGTAGCTTAAAATATCATGACTTTGAAAAAAAAAGGTAAGCTTGTCTACCCATTTCTTTACCATACTCAAATTAAAGTCCGGGCCCAGAAAAGAAATGGAAAAACTGACTATACCAGTGCTTCGGAAATACGCGCACTAGAGAAGATAGTAAGAGATGATAATCAATCACACCGGCCCAGAGCTGTGGGTTTTTGTTTTTTTTTTGTTTTCGTGCTTGGGTAGGTCTTGCAGTAAATGTAACGCGCTTTGGAGTGGTAGGCTCTGGCCGTGGTTGTAATACCACCCACCAAACAAAGCCATGCCGTCAGGCGACCTAGTCACGTTTCGGGATGATGTTCGGTGAACCATTGGGGAGACGGGTCTGAGCAGCCGCTCAACTGCCGCCTCTCTCTAGATCTATGTGCTCCATCTTAGGCCACATCATCGCTTCACATCAGGCGAGATAGTAGCTTAACATAGATCTATAAAGTGTAAAAAAAAAAATATTGTAACGTTTTTAAAGCGAGACACAAGATATTATAAACCAGTTTGGCAACCCAGTTAGGCTTCGAGGAAATACCCTAAACATCGAACTTTCTTGATGAGAACACATCGCAAATTCATGTCACAATTAGGACATTCTAAGACTTGTACATTTAGCTTGAACCCTTTTCTTGAGCTGAAAGACCCAAGTCAAGTTTGTTACGACAAGACCGTAGCCTACTTTTGCAGGCACTAAAGTATTCAGTATTTAGTGGCACTAAAATTTTCACGACTCCAGTTTTAGAGATGACCGATAAAACGCTGAATTCTTCTTGTATTTAAGACGGTCTTAGTTGAATTGGGGAGGTCAGGATGAGGGGATGAGAGGGAGTTGACAAATGGTGACGCGCATTGTTCCCCTCCCCTAGCCTTTACTGCCCTCTGGAAATACTAATCGCAATAGCGGCGTTAAAAAAGGAATTTTCCGAGTCAAGTTTTAACTCAATTTGAGTTTTGAAACTGGCTTGCTGGAAGAATTACTTTGAAGAGACGCGTCGCAGAATTTAAAGAAACTGTCGTTTTGATTGTAAATTTCTGGCTAGATCGAATAAACACATCGAAAAAAATATACAAGCAGTAGGTACTTCTATTTTTACGTTCTAGCACTTAAAAAACAATAATTCCTTAAGGTAAATTCCTTCAAAACATCAAAGTTTTAAAGGTGGCCCAAATAGCACTTAAGAAATAATGAAAAGATTTTGCTTTTATTTATGAAACAAAACATAAATTGCTACACAGCCTTTATATTACTACTATCTTGTATAATTAAGTATTCTTGTATAAAATTGTTGTTTATGCAGTCATAAACATTTTAATTTTTATTTTTAATTCTGCCTCTATAAAAAACCCATCAACATTATAATTGTTTAGAGTACAAAGAGATCTATATTTAAATTAAAAACAGTAATTATGTATAAAACTAGCTCGTGATCAAGTTGAACTAAAGCGTAGACGTTTCAACATCTTAAACGAGCGAAAGATAAGCAAATATCTACGAATGTGACCCCTGTAAATTGTAAAGGCCTAAACGTAAATTGTACAGGCGCTCGCAAAAACAAGGCGCTTTTAAAAACAGGGCTGATTTTGATTATGCAAAGTTGGAGCTTGAAGCGTGATTTATTTATGCGAGCGCTTCGTTGCTGCAAGCTCTCAAATTGCACTTTTTGTTCGCTTCAACAGGATTCACTCAGAAATCACAGGTCAAAACTGTAATAATCTTCAGTTTAGAATCTAAACAAAATCCCAGCGTTCATGATTATATCAAATATATTGGCCGACGTTCTACAATTACTTCTTTTAGTTCAGTCATCAGAGAGAAAGGAATTGCCAGCTCCAATACATAATTCACCTATAAAATAAATTAGTAAAGTTGCCATTTCAAAGATGACTTATTTATTACAAAAAAAAAACTAGCTTATAGCTTTCTTCCAGTAGTAGGTATTTCTGAGGCAGTCTCGTTTCTTGCTTATTTTCTGGGTTAGCTCATTAGCTCACGAGTATATTTTTCTAGTTTTAAAAGTTCACTTTTAAGCATATTTACTTAATAGGCGCTTTTGAAAACAGAAGAAGCCGAAGTGCAAGTCCAACTTCCGCAATTAGCGCTACAGTTTAGCTTTCAATCTTTCTGTTGGGACACAAGCCTCTTAGAAATTGAGTAGAGACAGTGAATGGGCTACAATCCAACGCAGCTTTGTGCACGTCATGTGTCTTCGTATTTTATATTTGTCAATATGTTTGAAAAGGGTTTCTTCAAGACTAGTCAGGTGAGTTTTTAGGACAAGTGTGTCAAGGCCGAACTGAAATCTTTTCTCTTTTCGAATCTGATCGAAATTTCAAAGATATATATATTATTTAGTGTATTAAGGTCCACCATATCTGACGGCGAAGTGACGTAATACGCCCGAACAAAGTACTAAATCATAATCATCGAAGTAATTATTTAAACAAAAAAAGCTTAATTATTTACTGAGGTTTGAAAACTCTTGCCATAATTCCAATCCGCAATTATTATTTAATTTTAAAATAACATCCCACGGTAAAATCTTTGATAAAACCAGGCCTAGCGCACTCCACACTGTAGGTACGAAGCTACAAGTACATAGCCGGACACCGACCGACGGCGGGTCGCGCGTCGTTACACGCGCCGCGTCAGAAGAGATAAGAGCTATGCGATAGAAAGAGAGGCGCTCTGTAGGTTAATATGACTGGTAGGTATGCATCACTACGCGAACTGAATTGAATTTTATAGCGTCATAGCAAGAGTCGCTATTTGTTTAAATTTCTTTGCGGAGTGATGCTTCTGTCCCTTAGTATTCTGTGATAAAACCTAAAGACATATGAATATTAAATTAAGACAATAATTTTTTTTTAGAAAACACTGTGTCCTAAAACGTCATATTTCGGAGATAATTGGACATAAAATACCAAAGTACTTCAAAAATTATTCATCACATTTTTTAAATGTTTGGAAACCTCTCCCCTTTGCTTAAAAATATTGAGCGGTGCAATAAATTTATGTTGAAGAACTTTCCGAATCTTAAACAATGTAAACTCACCTGTTATAACAGTATTCTGCGTCGCCGATCTTGAAGTCATCGCTAACAGCACAAACGCGGTCAACGTCCTCTGCACCCACACCACAATATACATTTTATATTATCTATCTAATATCGAATATGTTAAATATTTACATCCGAACATGGACACTTGAATTGTATTCCCTCTCCACTACGTCGAAGAACCTGAAACAAAGAGAACTCGTTTTAGAGACAGATTGTGCGCAAGAATTACTGCATTCCAGTTTAAAGGGCATTGTAGCCAGCTAAATTACTCGGCATATGGGACTTCATATCTGATGTCTCGGGGTGATTAGTGCAATGCAGAGCTACGCAGTACATTCTATGGTATTAACAGTTCTGGGTGGCACTGCAGTTATTATGGGCTGGCGCTTACCATCAAGCGAGCTACTTAAAAATATATAAATATTACATTTTTTATAAAGTATAATTTACATTATAATGAAATTAATTTATATTATTATATAGGATTAGGATTTAAACCGAGTTTTGAGTTAATCGAACCAAGGAATTAAATATTCTACATAAAGTTCAGAACTCTATTCCCCCAGGGGTAGTTTGTCATCAGATGAACAACTTGCTCATCTCATCACTCAGTTCCATAAAATAAAACTACGTCAACAAAATTGACGCAATTTACATAGAAAATGGAATATAATAAAGTGAAGGAAATTACCTGCACCTCCGCGAGTTTACGAGCATCAGGCTTAATAAAAGCCTATAAACATCTCCATAAAGACAAATGATATTTGCATGAGAATATAAGAACACTTCCCCAAAAACTCAGAAGCTTTTCTCAAGAACAAAATTTGTCTTTGAAATGTAATTTTCTCATTATTTTACAAGTAAGTAGTCATTATTATAATGAGTAAAGGGAACCTTCGTGATGTTATACGCTGTAAGTACTTCGTCAAATTTAGGTAAAGGAAATCGATGTTGAGTTTAATTATAAATTCAAGCAGAGATTTGCTTTGTGTGTAACTTGAGAGAATTAAAAGATGAAGTTGTACGGTTTGTGCAAACCGCACAATACATCAAGTACATATTCCCGCGGCAGCATTTTACCTTAGCGATACTATTTTAACGTCAGTACTCATAACGCCACCGTGCCATCATTTAACTTTAACTAACTATTGTACTCAGAACAACCAACTAAATAAACCGACATCCTTCAGCTCGTGAATTAATTTAAACTACAACTACTACCAACTAACTAACTATTCAGAGGATGTGGGGCGCACACTACTACGCACCCTACAGAAGTTAATGGTTGCTATTAAAAATATGTAGCCAATACTTGCGGCTCTGTCCGCGTAGAATTAGCTTTATAGTTGTTATACAAGAAACTGTTCGTTAAAACAAAATTAAATTGTCATAATTTCTTACACAGACCATTATCTTACGTTATACCAAATTCATCCATATTTGTTTAACAGTAATGACGTGATAGAATAACGAACACTAGCATTTAATTTTTAATTAGGATTAAGTCTTTAGGACTTTTTGTTTACTTTATATAGCTACGTTGGAGGTGGCCGAAGATGGAGCACGAAGATCTAGAAGATACCTATTAACTCTGGCCTTGAAGATATCCAGATTGTAGTGACTAAGATTATAAACGTATTGTTTTTTCTTGTAACCAATTTAGCAATTATGGATTCAATTTTATTCGCAATGACAGAACAACATATAAATAAAAATTAAATGCTGTTCGTGGGTAAGCGTATCACTTGGGAACGGCTGTGTCGACTTGGCATATTTTAAATGTTCGAAAGTCCAAATTAGATATTTATAGAAAGAAAAATTGGAAAAGTTACTCTAAAAATTGGGAAATTCGGGAAATACTGAAAGTGTTTTCTCGCGTGGGTGAAACCGTAGGGTGCAACTAGTTTTAGATTAAAAGAAATATGTTATTATCTTATTCGAGTGATGCCTAATTGCCTATGTATTACTAATAGAAATAAATACAATGAATTATCTTAAAACAAAGGTTGCTCAATCTTTCTAAGCTTAACCCAAAGAGTCTGTAATATCCTGTGTGAATAGGGAAATTGCATAACATTGTATATAATTTGTTTATTTTTGGTGTAATTGACTATAGAAAGATTGTAAAAGTTCTGCTACTTATGTCGCTGACTGTACCAGTTGGATACTTGGCAGAAGCGGAATGTTCTGTGGCTTAGCAGACATAAATTTCACCTCAACGTGGTAGCAAACAAACATCAAAACATGATTTGCATTTCTAATACGAAGCTTTGTGATTAGGGTCATAACCCCATACCCGGAACTGTCAGCTCGCGAATGACAACCGTCTGTTTATTTAGGGAGTAGTGAATTCTTTATTTTCACGTTTAGGTTTTTTTTATTGTACTGAGTGATGAGACAAACAAATCTTTCGCCTGATGGTAAGCGCCACGCCTGCCCATAACAGTTGCAGTGCCACCCAGAACTTTTAATACCATAAAAAGTACTGCGTATCAGTGATACGCAGTACTTTTTATGTGATACGCAGTACATTTTATGGTATTAAAAGTTGCTCAAGATTGCGCTTATCTCCCCCGAGACATCATTATATTAAGTCTCATATGTCCAGTAATTACTACAATGCCCTTCAAACCGGAACACAGTAGTGCTAGTGCACTACTGCTTGGCGGCAGAATACCTGGCAAATCTGACAGACAGACAGGCAGACGGACAACAATGTGATCCTATAAGGGTTTCGTTTTTTTTTCCTTTTGAAGTACGGAACCCTAAAACATGCAATATGTGTGGGTGTATGTGAGTGTGTGATCCATACCATTACAAATTGCAAACATATTGGGAAACCCAAAATCAGTCTGCATGCACAAACGCACAAAGTCAGTAATTTTTTTATTACATTAGCGCCGAGGCTTCGGCTCAGAATTAATATTCTAAATTCCTTCGAGAAATTATTCAAATCTATCACAACAAGAATTAAACTTCGCCGAAGTTTGACGTGCTTCTTAGCTATAGGCTTTAGGATGCTCCCGCCTAAATTAAGATTAATAAAACTCTGAAATTCTTCAGATTGAGGTAAAATTTAGCATTTTAATAATTCATTTTCTGATACTATTCTGCATTTTTATTTGCCAAGATCCTTTTATTTCCTGGTTTTCTAGATACAGGGATTCCTAGTTCGGGCCCCTATTATTCTGTATCTATATAAATAAAAATGATTCCTAGTTCAGGCCCCCATTATTCTGTATCTCTATATATATAAATAAACATGAATCACCGAAATGTTTGTACGCGCATAACTTCCAAACAACTGCACCAAATTGGATAAATCTTTCTTTTATGTGTTCGTTATTGTTAGGAGAAGGTTTGTACGAGTGTTAAAAAAAAATGGCAAATATTTAAAAACGGCGGTACGAAGTCCGCCGGGTCAGCTAGTTTAAAATAAATGAAACTTGCGACAGTTTTCAAACTCTGGAAACTTCATTGTTGACATTTTTTTTATATCTTCCGAAGGTTATAATAAATATGAAGACGGCTTATATATTATTTAATCCCATTTCACTTATGTTTATGTCTACCGTTTTTTAGAACAATACCGCTCATATGTTCCAAAACAATGTTCCTGATATAATGGGACAAGTACGTAGATTAGAAACACGTGTATGACTAAAATAATATATACCTAAAACAGACTCAAGATAAAACTGTTTGATATTTTCCCTTCGACCTGCGTTCGCAAGCAGTTGCGAAACCAGTTGCTATGGGAAAAAAATATTTCTGGGCCTGCAACTAGTTGCCAACCAATACCGTTTAAAAGTTAAATTTATTTAAATGTGACAGGCTAACATATTTTGTAGTTCTCAATCGCTTCCCAATTGCCAACAACCAGTCATGGAGATACAGCAGTGACTAATTAATTAATCATTTGGGTTAGACACGAGATTCATCAAGTGCAAATGGCCCTAACGACAGGCACGTCATATTCCTTCATCGTAGCTTAAAGTTAATATTTAAACATTAATTTATAACCGTGTCAAAGCTTAGCATCTTAGCAACTCGTCTCATTAATATAACCATAGGTAGGTACTTGTAACTATATTATGTTCTGTCACCTAGAACTCAACTCTAATTATCAATATTCAAAGCTTACGTCTACGTGGTTAAGTGCAAAACATTGTTTTCAGTTTTGTTATGCAACTGATCATGAGAAAAGCTGGTCAAAAGAAGAGTGATGCGGTACCTAGAAAAAAACGACTTGTTAAATAAAAACCAATATGGCTTCAGAGATGGTAGATCGACAGAGGATGCTGTTCTTACGTTAGCTTCTTTAGTCACGTCCTACCTGTCAAAACCCAAGTAGGCGACCCTGGACCTAGTGTCAGCGTAAAAATACATACCTACCCCTGCAACCGTAGTGACCAAAGATCCAACCAATGTACCTGTGCAACTTTAACACGGGTCGACTCCATTAGGTATCTGGGAGTAATCATCGATGACAAACTAAACTGGACCCTTCACATAGCATCATTGGCATCTAGGACCAGAAAACTTATTTACGCATTTAAACATCTTAGGGAAGTTGCGGATCAGGAGCTTGCACTACAAACATATAGGGCGCTGTGTGAGTGCCTCATTAGATACTGTATTTGCGCCTGGGGTAGTGCAGCAAAGACTCACCTTATAAATGTGGAACGTGCACAGCGCGCTGTTCTAAAAGTGCTCCTGTACCTACCTTACAGAGACTCAACTACAGCTCTGTATGAAAAAGCTAATGTCTTAAGCGTCAGGAAACTTTTTATTTATGAGGGCATAAGGCGGTATCATAAGAAAGTTGTACCCACATTGCCAGAATCAACAAAGCGAATAGATAGATGTCCTGTTCCCCGGGTAAAAAGTAAGTTTGCGCACAAGCAGTTTAATGTCGTCGTCCCTCGCTTATATAATACATTTAATAAGTCACATAAAGTTAAAAAATTAAGCAACAACGACATTAAGAAGACGCTACAAACCTGGCTTTACCAATTTGATTATGAAGGCATAGAAGGGATGATAAATAGCTAAATAGTTCTGCAACACGCAAATTCACACATACATACACTTTCACACAAACTCGCACACAACACACACACAACACACACTCATACACACCCTGGTTTGTACAGAGTACCTTGCGAGGACCTCTCCTAAACCTATCCATCCGAGGACGTCTCAGAAAAGGTATTTAACAACGTCGTACGTCATCGTTTCCTAGACGAGTAAGTAGCAAATCAAATTCTAAGCCTGACTGGCTAGTTTCTATATTGCTATCTCAACTTTTTTTGACGAGAATCTTCACGTCTGTTTCGAGGACCCAAAATACACTCCATCACATGGCACTCGGTACACAAAGCGAGGACCATGTGTGTGCGCCTTCCGAGCACCTCACGGACCTGCCAAGTGATGCCCTTTCGAGGACGTTTTCCTTACACAAAGTCTAACTTCAAGTACTTTTCGAGGACGTTGTGTTAGACATATCATTACCAAAGCGAGGACGACTTTTCCGAGTACAGCTTGTACAAAACGAGGACCCTTTGTAGTATCCATTATCAGCAATGATCAAACACCGTCTTCTTTACACTAAATCTAACTTCAAGTACTTTTCGAGGACGTTGTGTTAGAGATATCATTACCAAAGCGAGGACGAGTACAGCTTGTACAAAACGAGGACCCGTTAGTGGTACCTATCTATTGTTAGTATATATCGGCCAAAAAACAGAAACACCGTCTTCTTTACACAAAATCTAACTCCAAGTACTTTTCGAGGACGTTGTGTTAGACATATCATTACCAAAGCGAGGACGAGTACAGCTTGTACAAAACGAGGACCCGTTAGTGGTACCTATCTATTGTTGGTATATATCGGCCAAAAAACAGAAACACCGTCTTCTTTACACAAAATCTAACTCCAAGTACTTTTCGAGAACGTTGTGTTAGATATATCATTACCAAAGCGAGGACGAGTACAGCTTGTACAAAACGAGGACCCGTTAGTGGTACCTATCTATTGTTGGTATATATCGGCCAAAAAACAGAAACACCGTCTTCTTTACACAAAATCTAACTCCAAGTACTTTTCGAGAACGTTGTGTTAGATATATCATTACCAAAGCGAGGACGAGTACAGCTTGTACAAAACGAGGACCCGTTAGTGGTACCTATCTAATGTTGGTATATATCGGCCAAAAAACAGAAACACCGTCTTCTTTACACAAAATCTAACTCCAAGTACTTTTCGAGAACGTTGTGTTAGATATATCATTACCAAAGCGAGGACGAGTACAGCTTGTACAAAACGAGGACCCGTTAGTGGTACCTATCTAATGTTGGTATATATCGGCCAAAAAACAGAAACACCGTCTTCTTTACACAAAATCTAACTCCAAGTACTTTTCGAGGACGTTGTGTTAGACATATCATTACCAAAGCGAGGACGAGTACAGCTTGTACAAAACGAGGACCCGTTAGTGGTACCTATCTAATGTTGGTATATATCGGCCAAAAACAGAAACACTGTCTTCTTTACATTAAATTAAACTTCATGTACTTTTCGAGGATTAGCCCTTGTCTAGCCACTATTGGATATGCGCCACTCTTTAGTCTATGAGCGGAAGTGCCGTTCAACCATTGTTACTCCGAACGCTGATTAAATCATCTCTTTAGATGGAACAGGCCTATGATGACATGCTTAAAATTCAGACAACATTATCTTTCCATCTCGCTAGTGGATTATCTATTGATATCTTCAGGCCTCCGCAGACGTACGTAACCACTTTCGGCCACCTATTGTCTCCATTGTAATATTACCAAGTTCTCAACAAGCCGATCGTCATTTGAGTTCCGCTATACGTTGTCGACCATTTGATTCCATATTTTGGTTCTTAGTGAGAAACCGAGCGTGGAGGAATTTTCCATAGCACGCTGTACTACTTTTAAATTATTTATGTTCTCGTTTGTAAGTGTCTTAAGTCCCTGCACCATAATTTAGGATACACTATGATATTGGAAGATTATTTTTTGGATGACTCACTCATCTTAATAAAGTCTTATTATGCGAATAATTATGTATATTTGTCTATCCTTGCTTAACTTGAAAATTCGTTGATATCTTAAGGAATCAAGATAATATCGTTTACATACCGAAAAGTGATATATTTTCCATCTATGTTGACTCATGGTCTGTGTTAAGGCATGGTGAAGCATCAACCGTGCCTCTTAATATTTCAAAAGCTTTTGATAGGGTCTGGCAGCCTTATCAACAAGCTTCCTGCTTTTAGACTTTAAGATAGCCTGTCTCTGGATCGCGGACTTTCTTAGATAACGATCGATTCGAGTAGTCATCGAGGGCAGTTCGTCCGATCATTTGGACATAAATGCCGGTGTATCTCAGGGCTCCGTACTCTCCGCAACCCTTCTGCTGCACATCAATGACTTGCCGTTATATTTTTAAATGCAGATGATAGCACGGTGTTATCTACAATAGGACGGATATGCCAAGTACCTGCTAGAAGCATTGGAGGCTGTAGATCGACGTGCAAAATGACTTATTGGTGATGAACAACAGGTCGCCACAAAGCTGCATAATCTTGAGCATCGACGTAAATCTGTAAATCTGGCTGTCAATCTTTTATAGGATACATTTCATATTCCCATTACTTAATAGACATTTCTCCAATTAATACAAAGCGTTTTGGTTCCACGTTTATAGTGCGTACTGCTACGGAATTAAACTCTTTGTGGTCTTCTTTGTTTCCTAATAACTACAATTTGGATATCTTCAAGGCCAGGGTGAATATGTTTCTTCTAAATTTACGTGGTACATATTAAGCCACATCCTCGTCAATCTCAGGCGAGATGGTGGTCGTAGATCTATCATTATTATGTCGCTCTTTTTCGCGGGTTGCACACTCGGTCTTTTGGAAGACTTGCGCGGGGACATGAGTCCATAGAGGTACCCTCCTTCCACTCCTCACGTTTCTGGGCCATTGTTTGCCAATAATGTAGATCTATCATATTATACAAAAAAGACTCCTCATTAATTTCATTTATTGACATAGGATATCTCAATGTAGCTTCCAAAAGCAAAAGCAAAGGCCTTCTAGCTCTTTCCACTGTCCTTCTTTTTTTGTATACACTTGATTGTATGATTAATGTACAGGTCGTTCTCTTGATGGAAAAAAAGAAATACGCCTACCTATAACAGTTGTAGCGCCACCCAGAACTTTGCGTTTTGAGTCTACATTCTTGTCATGTTTCCTTCCATGGATTTCTAGATTTTCAAGCTTGTCTCTATGATGTACATTTGTGCTCATATTTAACATATTATGCGTAGTGCATAATATTATGCAGGTATTGAAAACTTAGATCTTTTGATATCATAACTTAGTAGGTTATATAATTTACATCCAGATTCTTTGGGTTCTCATCTATTTAAAATAGTTTGGTTTATGTTCATTTTTCAGATGAACAAAATACCACATGGGTGGAGCGTAAATATACCTTTGATAAGAGTCTGGGTATCACCATGTATTAAGCTTTTTAAAATTCTGTATGCATTTTTATATAGGCTTTTTTTTATACAAGCTTAATGTTTTTATACATTGATCAAAATAATAAGTTAGAAATAGTGTTTTAATTACGATCTGCTTTTGTTATATGTAAGAAGCTTAAATAAAGGAATTTTATGTTAAAACGCTTTATCTCTTGTAAAGCGTTACTGTTAACTTATTCCCTTTTTTAATTTTTGTGTTTTGATATATACGTGGTCAAACTTACTCTCATATTTTTAACAAAGTGAGGACGGAAAATTTTACACAAGGTCCTCAGTTTGTCAGAAAATTACTCTTTATACACAAAGTCTGGAAAACCTACCAATCCGAGGACGTCTGTGTAAAAATAAACACATGGGACCTCGAATTGGTACTGAAGCTCGGCAAAAGTGTTAATCCAGTGTGTATTAATTCGATAGTGGCGCCCTCTAAATCTCACACACTTATACACGCCAACTTGACTCTTCATGACTAAAACGAGGACCTTTTTAGATTGCCTTATTAAATGCAGAGTTAGGTTCAAAATCGCACGTAAAACACGATTATGTTGTCAGGCCCATCCGAGGACCCACAAAAAAGTCCTCGCTTTGAAAAGGTCCTCGGATGTGCCTTGTGTATTCAGGTCCAAGTCCTCGGAAGGTACTTCAAACAAACGCACACACACACACACAACCAACACAATGAGTACCTAAAACGCAAAGATCGTGTTTTACCTAATATAATAATGTCTTAAATGTAAATGTAATATCACTAAACATTCACTTCGTTAAAAATAGTATAATTTTGTTTATCCTTTAGTGCATATTGTTAATATTAGTGCATCTAGATGGGAGAAGCCACTGGCACCCGAAACACAGTTTTTAACTAGTTCGGGAGCCTATGGATTCAACATTCACATGTAAACATTTATGCAAATAAACTCATTATTATTATTATTATTATGAGATAAGCAGGTCGTTTGCCTGATGGTAAATGCCATGCTTGCAAATAACAATTGCAATGCCGCCCAGAACTTTTATTAACGTGCAAAGTACTGCATTGCGATCATCATCTCTGTGACATAGAAGTCTCACATGTCCAGTTACTTTGATGGCTTCAATGCTCTTCAAACTCGAATACGTTAAAGCTTGCGCACTACGGCTCGGCGACTGCATAACTGGCGAAGCGGTGGTGGTTTCAATTCAGACGGCTTCTCACCTAGTAAAGTTTCAGTACAGGGCAATTGACATGGAATTTCCATATAAAAATACTAAATATAGTGCTGAAAACTTTCTGTACATGTGCACAGGACTAATGTGTTTACTTGTAATCATCAAAGAGTTGTGAAGTAAGACTCTAGGTGAAAAAACGCCAAGTGGATTTATTTTGCTGTAATGTAAAAAAGTGTGCTAAATTATGTACATAAACAAGTACTAACTAATATTGGTACCTTTTTCAGTTTGTATTTCGCTGTACCTGGCACGTAATTTACAATTTGACATTTTGATAAAAATTTGAATAATCCTAATTTGGGGACTTTGCCAGTATCATTGTAAATTCTGCCTTTGAAATGGAGATAGCATTCTGAAAACAAATTTACGTAACTATTGCGGTGTGATTTTGGGATAATGTTTGCAAATTGGATTGGGTTAGTATTTCAAAGGTTTTTTCTTTAAAAGTGACTGACACAAATTAATTTATATTTTATTATTAGCGATTGGCTTGCGTTTAGTTACTATCTCACCTGATGGTAAGTGACAATGCGGTCGACGATGTAGCACGCTTGCCAATAAAGTACCTATTCACTCGTGACTTGTGTTGTGTTGAATACTCCAAGATAGTAAATATTAGATTAGATAACGCTTTATTGTTACACAACAAAAAATAAAATAAAAATATTGTAGTTGAGAATGGAACCTTACATCGATAAAATTATATTTTAAAATCACTTCATTTGAAATTATTTGTTTTTTGTGATAGTTGTGTTATTAGATACTAGCTGATGCCCGCGACTTCGTACGCGTAGTGGAGTATTCATCCTGCATCCGAACATTTTTCGTCCCATCATATTCACGTGTCCGTTCCCGTCCCGCTCCTATCTCGTTACCGTACCTTACCGCTTCTGTTCTGTTACCATCCTGTTATCTTCTACTCCCATCCTGTTATCTTCCCGCTTCTATAGCGTTACCGTAATGCTCTGGTCCTGATTCCGTCCCGCTGCTATATCATTATCGTCCTGCTCTGCTACCAATCATATTCCGATCCTAACCCTTTATCGTCCTCCCTAGCGAACCTCCTACCGTGTTATAGTTCCCCTCCTATACCGTTATCATCCCCTTTTTGTCCCTTTGTCATCCCACTCCGGTCCCGATATAATTACCAAATTTTTTGGCCCTACCTTCATTTGTGAGTCATGTGTTTATAGTTTCTTTGACCAAGTATCAAACGTACAAAATGCTAGCGTAGTAGTTTGAAACATATTACAGACTATAGAAATCGGGTGGAAATGAAACGTCGTCGGGGGGAACCACCACGGACCCTTTACGATTCGTAATACCAGTAATACGTACAAACGTGGTCCCGGTCCGGGTTTGTAATCATTTACATGAGTTTGCGGTGCGGCGGCAGTGCCGGTCCGGCGCCGTGTACATACATGAAGCCTGAGGTACAGAAATCTTTGAAACCTAAATCTCCTATTTACATATACATAGCTGTTGCCCGCGACTTTGTACGCTTAATAAAATAATTCATTTTGCTCCTGGCTATTTCTGGCTGCTCTCGCTTCTATGCCGATTTTGTCCTGCTTCTATCCCAATCCTATCCCGAATTCATCGCGTTTCTATTCCGATCTCTTTCAGAATAGACAGAATACTTACATTATAAACATATATTTTCTATACTAATTTTACCATCCGTTTAAATCTATCAGGAGATGGTATTCAAAACAATCGTAATAATACATGTGTCAATAGATTTTTTGGCTAAGTATATGTAAGTATTTTGGCCAAAAGTCAATCGTCGTAGCTCCAGAAAAAATATTGTATGTCAAAGGAAATGAGGATACCAGGGATTTCACGAAATCTCTAGGGATACGACGTACAGTTTTAATAAATAGGCTCTCGCCAGAACTCTCGCTTCGTCATCCCTTCGCTCCACTCGCGCACTCGACCATCACTCCACTCGGGAGGTCGCCGGCTCGCTACGCTCGCCACCTCTCCCCCTCGCTTCGTTCTGGTCTTGCGCACTCGTTCTGCTCAGGAACTCCTCGAGAGCTCCTGGCTCCGCGCTTTTTATATACACTCTAGGGGTAAATGCTAGTCGAACCGCGGAGAAGTGGTCCTTACCATACATGATTATACCATGGTTTTGTCGTATCCCTAGGAATATCGCGAAATCCCAGATATTCTCATTTCCCTGCGACACGTACGGTCAATGACAAAAGTTTAGTATTCCTTATTTTTCTGAATGTTGCATTTTAAAAGTCTTTTAAAATCCTGTACGAATAAGGAAATTGCAAAAAATTGCATAACGTTAGAAATCATTTATTTTGCCTAGTCTATAATACAAAGTTTCGCTTTCACCTTAAAACAAAGGTTTTCCACACAAATATTTGCCATCCCGTTAAGACCTTTTAAGATGTTTAAAAAGTAGTGAAACATGGGCGTATAGTATCTTCGATTAGTATATATGTACCGAATTTCATAGTCATAGGTTTAGAAATAAAATTATTATCTACCTTGTTAAACGTTTTTAGAGGTTAATTAATATAGCGAGTTTCGTTTTAATTTATTACTTTTGTTTGGTCTGTATACGAAATTTCATTGCTACAACTTCATAAACAAAAATTCTCCACACAAACTTTACCACTCTGTTAGGGGATGATTTCAAGACATGGTGAAATAAGTGTTTATAATTTTATTGTCTAAGTACTTATAATAAATTTCAACATTGTAGCATTAACAAATTTTTGATACCTTCCACCCTGTTTAACCTTGTTAGAGGGTGAATTTCAAAAAATGGCGAATTACGTTTATGTTTATTTCTTTTGCTTACTCTGTGTACCAAATTTAATTGCCATAACTTCATGAACAAAGATTATCCATATACACTTAACCACCCCGTTGGTACGGTTTAGGGATGATTCCAGCAAAATGGTGAAACAGGTGCTTAAAGTTTATCTGTCTGAGTATATGAACCGAATTTCATCGTCGTAGCTTCAAACAATGTAACTTCATTTCACCCTTATTAAACCTAGTTATGGGTAGATTTGAAAAAAAATTGAATCACGTTTTAACTATCTCCTTTTTCTTAGTTTGTGTACCAAGTTCCATCATAACCACAAACTTCATAAATAAAAAAGATTTTCTATACAAACTTTACCACCCCGCTTGTTGGGGGAGGATTTAAAAAAATGTGAAATATATATCTATAATTTCATTGGCTAAGCACATATACCACATTTCATCGCTGTAGCTTAAAAATAAAAATCTTCACTTTCCACCCTGTTTAAAACCCTGACCCTGTTAAGGGATGATTTTCAAAAATTATAAATCACGTTTTAATTATCTTCTTTTACCAAGTTTTATCATAGCCACGAAACTTCATATACAAAGATTTTCTATACAAATTTTACCACCCCGCTTAGGCTTGTTAGGGGATGATTTTCAAAAAATGGTGAAATACACTTCTGTAATTTCATTAGCTTACCACATTCACCACATTTCATCGTTGTACCTTAAAAATAATAATCTTTACTTTCCACCCTGTTTAACCCTTTTCAGGGATGATTTTCAAAAATGGTAAATTACATTCTATTAATGTTTTGTTAGGTATGTACCAAGTTTCATCGCTATAAACAAAGATTTTTTATGTAAACTTTACCACCTCGTTTAACCCTGTTAGGGGTTGATTTTTGAAAAACGCTGAAAACTTATTTTTAAACTTGATCAAACTAAATTTATTTACCCTGTTTCTTTACTATAGCTACAGTGTCGCATTAATAAAAAATCCTACTCCATACAAACTTTGCGGCCCTATTTAATGACCTTGGGGGTTGATTTTTGAAAAGTTACTGAAAATATATTTTTATATTCTTATGTTTAGTCAATCTACTAAGTTTCATAACTTTACTGAAAAAACCTACACCATGAAAACTTTACGACCCCAAGAAATGACCTTAGGGATCGAATTTCGAAAAATGCCGAAAACAAATTCCTAGTATTCACATGCTTAATGCTCACACAAAATTTGATAACTACTGGTCAAGAAACAATCACCGTAGCATACATTATATTTTCCGCATTCCAATCTAAAAAACCACACTAAACCCCCTTTAAAGGTTGATTTTCAAAAAACTGTGATACACGTGTTCCTTTATTTCTTTTGCATAGTATACTGCCAAAGTGTCGTGACCGTGCGACAAAAGAATTTTTTTTCCCCATACATCCTTTATGACCCCATTTGACCCACTTAAAGGTCAAATTTCGAAAAATCCGTTCTTAAATGACGCCTTCACTACTTGTATAATACGTGGTCCAAATTTCAGGTTTCTATGTTAAGCGGTTTTGGCTGTGCGATTATTGTAGAAAAAAACCCTGTTCTTTTATTATATAGATTTTTACATTCCTAGTTTCAAAGATTTCCTATGAATTATTGTAATGACATAGTTCTATTTTTCTTCCATTGCTAAACCTCTCCATCGTAAGTAGGTAGGATCTCAAGTAATGAAAATTTACCCATTGGCATCGCGAGTGCAAATCCTTAATAAAAGGGTTATGACGCAGAATTCAGTGTTTCATAAGTTTTATTTAAATTCAATAAAGAGCAAAAAGGTTATTTATTTTACGCTGTTTTTGCTAAGAATTATTAATTTCACTCAAATATGGTTGAGAGAGGTAATGGCCTGTCATATCCGAGAACGGGTTCTGTCATAAATACAATAGATAATTAAAATTTATATTTAAATAATTTTCATTCACTTTTCACACATTCAATTCGCAACAAAATACTAACCAGAAATTATTTAAACGCCTATGAAATTAAATTCAATCGAGTAAGCAGCAATAAAGTATATTGGACCCACAATGCACAAATTATTTGTGATGTTTAACTCCCGAGTTTAAACTAGGAAAAGGTTATTAGTTGAAGCTGTCATATCTTTGTGATGTTATCAAAGATATTGTTTATTTCATTTTGCTTTTCTTTAATTTATATTTAATTTGTGGGTTCTATTTAAATGTGGTCACACAAATTAAATATACATAAGTTGCATATACCCTACAACCTATTCATTTATTTTAGTCAATGTATTACGACTATTCCCTTGGTAAACCCAGTTAAAAACGTCAGCAGATTTCGAAGGAGTTAATTTTAAAAATAAATAAATATGTTTATTTATAAAAACAAACGCTTTGGCTTCTACAATATCAGGGCAGAGATTCATCTTCTTCCGTCTATTATGTATTCAGTTTGAAATCAGTCGTCAAATCTCCACCAAAATCGAATGTTTTAACGGAATAGATAATCAGACTGGCAAAATCTCCAATTCTATGACGGAATTACGTTTTGTATTAAATTTGAATAATTTTGCATTGTAATATCAAATTTCGATGATGGCCTATGCTATTTACTTTGTATCTAAATTTTGTGATTATTTTATGAGTGATGTCGATCGTAGAGTTTGCTTTGGTCTTAAAGGTTTATCAATCAATAGACCAAACACCGAGCACATAGATCAAACACGAGTTGGGCTCAATGGAAGTGCGTGCGACTTTCGATCCAACGCACCCGAGTTCGAATCCCGCTGGCCTCGCACCACTGATTTCCTGAGTTATGCGCGGAATTAACACTCGCTCTAAAAATGGTTAAGGAAAACATTGTGAAGAAACTTCAAAATTATTGCATGTTCAAAATTATTCACAAAAATTCGGGGACATGTGACATACACCATCCCGCACTGGGCCAGCGTCTCGGATTACGACTCTCTATGAGTTAAAGGCTCTTGTCCCAGTAGCGGGAACGTGATGGGATGATGATGGTGAGATTCAACACCAAACAAAACAGCTTAAACATATAGTTATTGTTTTAGTGCAATATGTAGCTCGTCAAAAATACATGCATATAAGCCTTCGAAGCAGTAAGAAGTGAAGCTATAATTGCGATAGCAGTGAAGTTATGGGCCGGATAGAAACACCTAAATAAAAAGAACCAGGTTCAAGGTTTGGTATCAAGCAGGTTTTTTGTCTTTAAGCGATCAGGGATTTTGTTCTTCACGGGCTTATGTAAGATTCATGACTGTATACGCTATTTTATTGTTTTAGACTTAGCTATAAAAAATGCTATAAAAGCTGTTTACACTTAGGCCCTAAACGCACCTGCTAATGTTAGCATTTACAATCGACAGTTCGATCGTTTTTTGAAAGCTAAATGCGAATGTTAAAAGTTTATGCTTCACTCTGTTGTCTATTGAAACAGCGATCAAAGTGCACGACTGCTCGATTGCGCGATTGAAACCAGCATAGCGCATCGCGGATGCTGTAAGTAGCAATCGCTATTAAACAAAATCCCATCTCAGGTGGTCGAAGTAGCAATAGCTAAATCGCAAAAACGGCAAACACGTATGCTAAAAAGAGCGTTTGTGGTTAGAGGCTAAGATAACAAATGTAAGTTTTGGCAGGCCTAGCGCACTCCGCACTGTAGGTACGAAGCTACAAGTACATAGCCGGACACCGACGGCGAGTCGCGCGTCGTTACACGTGCCGCGTCAGAAGAGATAAGAGCTATGCGATCGAAAGAGAGGCGCTCTGTAGGTTAATATGACTGGTAGGTATACAGCGCTACGCGAGCTGAATTAAATTTTATTGCGTAATGGCAAGAGTCGCTATTTGTTTAAATTTCTTTGCGGAGTGATGCTTCTGTCCCTTAGTATTCTGTGGTTTTGGCATAATGATTAGATTAGATAACTCTTTATTATTACACCACCAGAAATTATTACAGCAAAAGAAAAATTACAAACCTAAAAACTAAAGAGTTACAATAATGTTAATTAACACAAAAATTCAATGTTCATTTAATGCAAATGCATTAATTAAAAAGCATGTCGATTTAATTTTATATAACGTGGTTTTACTTGCCAGGGCAGTATTAAATCACAAGTTAATAGGATTAAATGCTTAACTCGATACTAATTTAACATAATACTAGCTTATTTTATCCTGTTTATACCCATGGCACTGGATAGGTATTAAATATATGAAACTGCATCGGGAACTAAATTATTCAAAAAAATATTTTAGTCTTAAAACAGGGGCGTAAAGCTGAAGGGCGTATTAATTATGTGTGGTTAATAGTGCAAGTTGTTTATAATTTTGATGATTGATTGTCAATCAACAGTAAAAACGGCAATTTTTTTGTATTCATATTTCATATTCATGCTAACATGTAATGTACCAGACAGGTGTTAGAAATGTCTTATTGAATAAATACATATGCCCTGTAAGGGCGCTGCTCAAGCTTTGAGTAGGGTAAGTTAAATATCGTTAGTCATTATCATTTGGTTATTTGTTTTATACCTTTGTGAATTTAAATGAATTATTATTCATAATAGGATCGAGTATATAATAGAAGCGAGTGTGGCTGACTGAGAGAACGTACGACTTTCGATCCGACGCACCCGAGTTTGAATCCCGCTGACCCCGCACCACTGACTTTCTTAAGTTATGTGCGGATTTAACACTAACTCTAAAAACGGTAAAGGAAAAATCGCGAGGAAACCGGATATCCAAGAATTTATCACAAAAATTCAAGGATATGTGACATCAACAACCCACACTGGACCAGCGTGGTAGATTATGGCCCATACTCTCGCTATGAGAGAAAGCCCGTGTCCCAGTAGTGAAAGAAAGAAAAGAAAGAAGGAACATTTATTTGACAACCACAAAGACATAAATAAAAAAGACACAAAGGATAAAATACAAAAACAAAGAGAAAGAATACCTACAACAAAACAAAAAAATACCAAATATATGAATAGATAAAGTTTGTGGTGCCAAAAGGGACTACAACTCAGCACATATGTCTAACAGTATGTCTGTCTGTCAGTGGGAACGTGATGGGCTGATGATTGTTTATAAAATTATTACATTATTACTTATGTAGGCAACTGCCTGTGTGGCAACCGTCTTAATTTAGTGTGGCTAAAAATTCTAAGCATATTTTTTGTACCGTGACTATTACCCATAAGCTTTGAATGTGTTGGCCTTGAACCTAGAAGGTACTGGCATTATTTAGAAGAATTTTTCAAAAGGGTTCGAATAATTAAATACAAATAAGTTTCAGGGTACAGTCAGACTTAAAGCACAGAATACTTAATAGTATTACATAGTTATAGTCTCATGGTGAAGAGCGTAGGGCGGTGCCGCGAAATTTTGCAAAACAAAATTCTGAGCTTTTTTATTTGATTACTTTTTGACTCAAATAAAGACCCGACTAATAAGTACCTAATTAAAATTTGACTTAAAGTGCTAAGTAGAGTAAAACTAGAAATATGTCCATCAACACTTTTCTTAATGTGTCTATTAAGGCGAAGACACTATGTTCTTGTGTTCTGAAATTCTTGGTGGTAATGCAACTGTTTTGTGTCCTGTCGGCCTGTCGGCTCATCAGTTGTTTAAATAATAAATTTTTAGAAAAAAAACAAAAACCGACTTCAATGTATCTTCGAAGTCATGTCACATATCGATGAAATTTATATGGGACCACTTCGTAACTATAGTGAACCCGACGCAAAAAGAATTTTTCAAATAGGTTCATAAATGACGGAGTTCTGAGGTAACAAACATAAAAAATAAGGAAAAATACAATCGAACAGAGAACCTCCTCCTTTTTTGAAGTCGGTTAATATAATAATAGTCAACAACAACAACAACATTACATACAAATGTGTTTCTCGCTTAATTTATATTTGTTAAGCAACACTGCGTTGCTTAAAAAATATAAAAAAGATACTTAAAAAATATAACTAATAAAAACAAACCAACTCTCTTATTGTATCTAATAAAATAACTATAGTTTATATAGTTGTAATATACGTTTGCTAAATATACTTTTATGCTGAACAGTTCCACGAGGCGTTAGATTAATAAACTTAATACTCGCACTTGATTGGGCTAACCCCTCCTGGCTGACGACATTGTCTTGCAAGATACAGTTTACAAACTAGTGTGTAAGACAGAGGACCAAAAAATTTTTTAATCTAGCCTTGTTATATCTTGCTTAAAACCAGTCCATGTTAAAAAAAAAAGACGTGTGGCACTCGGAGACTGCCGCGGTAAAGCTATTGCATAGCATTCGAAGTGGGGGGTGTTAGGTTATTTTCGTTACGGAATTTCTGGATTCGGTCTCCACGCTCAAGGCCCGCGATAGAAGCTATGCAATAGCTTAATAAACATTAAAACTGTAATAGAACCTTAGGGTTTAATGGTTAATAAACTATTATGATAATTATAATATTATAATAGATATATCTATAGTGCGTGTAAAACCTTCAATGATCTCAGCAACGACGTTGATATTGATCTATATTTCTCCAGCATACCTGCAGTGAGAAAGCAACTGAGTGACAATTTTTTTGATAAATACAAAAATTCTATATAATAACATAATTTTCGTTTCTTTCCAGTGTAATCAGATGAGTGCAGATATATTAAAATGAATGAGTCAAAATTAATTTAAAATTACGTTTACTTTTTAGATCAGCTTATTGTAACTAACACATTACTAACAGTGGAGACTTTTAAATGACTTTGTAATGTTTAATTAAGTGCCTACATAGATATTAATAGTTGATAGTCTATATATACAAAAAAAATGGTTGTCATTCCGGAGAATTTTGTCACCGTGATCTAGGATGTGGAGGATTCAACACTAACGCCATCTAGTTAAAATCAAGGTACCATTTTCGGTTAAATATAAACTTTGCTATGTAGATTTTGTTAGGCGCAACCCATAATACCTGTTTCAACAGGTATTGTTATACTGTTTCCTAAATAAAAGTTATTATTATACGCAAAGAAATTGTTCCCCGAGCATTCAATGAAATATACTAAATTGACGTCGCGCCTGCGTCGCAAAAAGGAATGCCTCAAGTTTGTATATTCTCCAAGCCTGACTTTACAAAATCTTGCAATAACGATTTATGATTTAAACCTTGGAAATGTTCACAAGAATTGCTTGAAAAGTTGCAAACGGGAACCAAGCGAAATATTCCTTTATGTTCAAAGTTTTTATATTAAAATATCTTGTTGGGGTTATTTACGCTGTAAATATATTGCGGTAATTGAACGTGAAAGGGGATTCTTTCGACGTAACGCTCAGTTAATGAGAGGTTACTGCTCCGTATAAAAGCATTGCCCATTAAGAAAAAATATCGATATTAAAGCTTAAACGAAAACTCGGCTTGGGAAGTAACTTAGCCTTAATCGGAATTAATGTTCATTCCTATTATGCATAAACATTTCTCAGGAATAAAAACTTTGTTATCTTTTTAAATTTATAAAAAGAAACAAATAGGTGTGTCTATGATATGAAAAAATTCAAAAATATTTGAGTGGTTTTTTTTTAATATATTGCATACCAAGTTCATTAGGGTACAATAATTTATGTTTTATATGGGGGAGGCCTTTGCACAGCAATGAGACAGTATAGGCTCGTTAAAATAATTATACCAACGCATATGTCTTATATTTATACTAATTTATATCAACTATTGTTTAAATGTACCGCAAGTATGTTTTAGAGCAAACAGATATTTTTGTTTTTTATTTTATTTTAATTGCTTCTTATATTTTTTGCATTAAGCCAGTGTCAAGTAATGAAATAAAACAAATTTCAATGCTTCAAGTAGTGTTTAGGGTCATCGGCTACATGCTGGAACTACTGAAACGCTAGGGGAAGGGGTCGCCCTATCTATTATATTCATTAAAGTGATGGAACTTTACACGAAGCTTCCTTTTTATCATTTTTGTGTCAAATACAGATAATTTTCGTAAAAATATTTAATAAAACGGCTAGGACTCACGTAGTTTGTCGAATTAGTTGACCTAGGTTTATAATGAATCAAACTCACGAAAACTTTCTTACAAAAATTATCGTAGAGTTGGAATAAAAACAGTACTTTGACTTTCCACGTAGACTAGACCGCGGGCTGTCACCTGTTTCAAAACAATATCGTTAAAAAGAACGTAGCACTTCTGACCCGGGAGATTGCATATTATAAAATATACCCCAGTTTTATGAAGTCAACAAGGTGTTTTTGGTTAAATTAGCTCATAGATACTACGCTCAACAAAAAGATTGAAACCCAGGGGTAGATATATTTTTTTTAAATATTATTATTATTATTTATGTCGCTCTTTCTCACGGGTTATATATTAATTGTTATTATTATTATTTTTATTTGATTATTCTATTTATGCGTTTTTTTATATATAATTAATAGACAAACAAGCAGACGGCCTGACGGGACGGTAAGCCTGGATGGTAAGCGGTTACCGTTGCCTATGGACACCTGCAACACTCGGGGCATTACTGGTGCGTTGCCTACCTTTTTGCGTTCATATATTATAAATATATAATATAATATCATTACCACTATAATGAATTTATATTATATAATTCAAGTACTATAAAGTTTTTTAAAAGGTGATATTGATTGAATGCGCAAAGATACCAAGTTCAACCATATTCAACTTTTTCATTCATAACTGTTGCAAGAGTTAAAAGTGCCGCATAGCCTAAGGGATTGTTTTGGTCATATAGCACTCGAGAAAGACAGTAGGTATACCAATCACAAATTCCCTATGAGAAACTAACAGTTATAAGAAAATGTATTATAGGTTTAGCTCTTTGGAAACTCGGTCAGGGAGAAGTTTGAGCTTCCGTGAAAGCGCTTGTATATGTAGGTTAAGACTAAGTTTAGTGTAGGAAACAGTGATTATGCCGGAAAATTGCATATACGGCAAAGTTTGTTTTTATTTGAAGCTAAGCTCGTTTTTTCTTTCACGCATGCGCATGCATGACAAAGTTTAATAATCACAACGAGTTACTTATCAAATTGGAACTACAGCCACTTTCCATTCAACTCCGAGCAACAGACATAACCAAAGGTTGTGCTGTAAGGATTCAATTTAGGTACAATAATAGTGGCGCGAAACTAAGCAAAAAATTTGCAAATTTTTTATTGAACCTTTAGTAGGTTTCAAATACCTACCTATTATTTATATTTATTGTGAGATCGTGTGTGAAAAGTATCGATATTATGTCCTATTGACTTAAAATTGTCCGGACAGATAGGTAGTAAAAGTGGTCTGATGGTCTCACCCATAAGTAGGGCCTAATAAATGCCTCTTTGTCGTTGTGCCCTGCGTGACAGGTTACAATATTGTGTAGTATCAATTGAAAAGTGTCCGAACAGATAGGCTGTAAAAGTGGTCGGATTGTCCCATCCCTAGGTTATGGCCTATCGAATACCTATTTACTATTTAATATTGTGCCGTGCGTGACAGACCTTAACGTTTTAACTGGTTCAATGTTTGTTTGTCGACATTCGGTTGAATAATATTTTGTAAGTTTGCGTGATATTGTTTAATATTTAAAGTAAATAGAGCTTCGATTTTTCTAGCGGCTTGAAGTAAAAGCGTTTTTGTTTTGTTTTACGTTTTGGAACATTCTCACACTATCTCTTTTTCAATTCTCTCTTTCTAACCCTATTTGCGATCAGTAGGCTTGATAATCAGCAATCGTAAAAGTAGGTAATATTGTAAATGCAAAAGTCTCTCTCTCAGTGTGTGTGTGTGTGTGTGTGTGTGTGTGTGTGTGTGTGTGAGAGAGAGAGAGAGAGAGAGAGAGAGAGAGACAGTGTGGCCATTTATACTACCTAATGGATTTTGATAAAAGGCATGTAGGCCCTTTAGGACCCGGAATAGAACATATGATAAATATAAATATGAAACTACGAATTTCCGAAACGTCACGCCTGATTTCGTTCTATATGACAAGGTATAAGGTTGCTATACAAAGTTTGACTGCACTGCAACTGTTATGGGCAAGAATGTTACCGTACCATGATACCATCAGGTGAACGACCTGTTCGCCTCGCCATATAAAAAAATGAATGTAGGTATGTATTTTTGTTACTTAATATCTCGAACCATATAAGAAATAAGTTCCTCAAAGTTTAGAAATATCTTATACGTCGTATGTCTGCTTTGAGGTCGTTGAAAAGTTCAAACCTTCGGTTTTCCGATTAAGTGTCATTAGCGAATAAGATTTTCCGTTGCGTATTGAATTTAAACTTCGTATTCAATTTCTGAACAAACTGTATGGCTATCGCTTTTATGTTGCCCTTGTAAAAAAAACGATTTTCTATATATAAAATTGGTGTACAGTTAAAAAGGTAACATGATAAAAATAACAAAAATTAAACATATAATAAATAGTAAAACAATTATTTTAAACTAAAATTAAGGAGGTTGTTTTGTGTGAAATAACAATGTTAAATTAAATAATAATATTAATATTATTTATATGAATTTATTTAATATTTAATTAATAATATATAAAGGATTTTTAGTTTGAGTTTCATGTTATTAATTGGTATTGTAAATGTTAAATTATGAAAGAAAGAAAGAAAAGAATAATCGAATAAATAATTCGAGACAGATACACGCAACATTACATTAAACTATAATACTATACTATACATAACAGATAATACTATACTATATATAACGAATATGCATGGTTTGTTGTTTAAGCTTAGACTTAAGAAATTTCTATTAGAACATACCTACCTACTACTCAATTACTGACTTTTCAAATGATAAATGACGTGTGACATACCATAATAATATTAAGAGTGAAATTAAAATGAGCAAAATTGTAATTAAATTTAAATAATGTACGACATGCCTTAATTAGAATTGAATTATAATCGAAATTGATGTAAATTTGTAGTTAAATTAAGTAATTTTATTCTATAATAATTTATAATTTACTGTTTTTTCTGTACTGTACTGTGTTACTGTTTTTATTTATTATCATATTATTATGATAATAAATAAAAACAGTACTTTATGAATATTACGTATTTTATAAATAGTTACATTTACTAAAATAAATTATTAATTTTCTCTCTAATCTATTGAAAAATATACCAATTTAATACTATCCTACTTGGGGATACCTCAATGAGGGATTACATAGAGATTGATTATGTTAAATTAATTTCATTAGTTTATTACAACTAGTAGTTATTAGTTGTATCTATAATATTTTGCAGAAGATTTATATACCTCCATGACAAAAAATATTTCGTAAAATTGGATTTTTACAACATAAATTTTCGTTCTGTTTAGACAGCTGCGTAGCCCGCGGCATATAAGGATCCCTGCTTGTGACACCATAATTATGTATAGGAGTCCGCAAACTTTGAAGCATCAGATGACCCCAATATTCCCTTCTCTCGCTCACCCAATTCCTCAATGAGTTGCCAGATTGTGGGACTACTCCACAAACTTGGAAAAAGAAACTAGGTTGGATTTTTTTTATATTAAAATATAAATGTTATTTATCATTGGTAACCTATAGAAGTCATATAATAGATAAGTTTTAGTATAAATTTACATAAATATAATAGCTACAGTCATTTTAACCAAAAATGTTTGCCGTATTTTCTGGGTTTGTGGTTTATCTTTTTTTGTGGATTCGTTGCAATTATTAACGTCCGTCAAGTGCGTCCATCATCATCATCAGCCCATCGCATTCCCACTGCTGGGACATGGGCCTTCTTTCATAGAGAGAGTTTGGGCCATAATCTACCACGCTGGCCCAGTGCGGGTTGATGGATGTCACATGTCCTTGGATTTTGTGATTAGTTCTTGGACATGCCGGTTTGCTCATGATGTTTTCCTTCAGCGTTTAAGAGCGAGTGTTAAATCCGCACATAACTAAAGAAAGTCAGTGGTGCGAGGCCAGCATGATTCGAACTCGGGTGCGTCAGATCGAAATTTGCACATGCTCTCACTGAGCCACACTCGCTCTAGAAGCAACACTCGCTCTAAAAGTGTGATGGCTCACTTATGATTTTATGTATTTTAAAAAATAAAGTTAAAGCATGTACCTAAAATTTTGATATGCCTCGTTATTTCGTATAATGAATTGTTTAATTCAAAAAGAGAGATATTTTTACAACCATTTCAAATATTTATTCAAAACTTTAAATATGCAGAGCATTTGATCCACAAATATTAGTAAAATACTTTACTAAGTAAATGTAATACCTTTTCTCTTTTCCAGCAAAGGTCGAGAAGCAAAAGCTTAAAATAATACAAACGACTATTAATATCAAAAAATTACGTTAACTTATTTGAAGGATTCCGAATCATCCTCTTGGCAACACTGGGTCCCTCTTCAAATACGAACGCGGGCAAAATGTATTTGACGTAGTCCAATTTATCTTTTATCCAAATTATTATTTACCCTTAAAGGACTTTGTCCATTACACAGTAGCATACGATGACTGTAGCCTTATCGACACAGGCTTAAAATTTTTTTGACGTGAAAACACCCTCTACATCGCTTCGTAAGCGGTCCGCATCAGACTAAACCTATTTATTATTTATTTCCGTAGTTTGATACAACTAGTTCGTGCGTCGCCAAGGGCTTGCGCTGAAAACCAGCGTTGTGGATTGTTCACAACATTATGCTGACCACAGACCTTTTTTGACTGCACTGTGCACGGCAGCGGTCTCCATACACATGTTGTAATTGTTTGTCTTGGTTTTATTAATTTGTCTTATTTTGTGTATGTGTTACGGCTGATAGCCGAAGTGCGGCTACACCTAGTTTTAGCCGGCTACAAATAAAAGCAGCCGGCTACATGCGGTTAAACTTAGATGTATCTTATGCGAGATTGTAAACTGTCGAAAGATTGTGAACCGTCGCATTATTTTTCAGTAGATTATAATCTATTGAAGTGATAGATGATAATCTACATTATATTATATCTAATATACATGTTCGCGGCGTTGGGGTGGCCCAAGGGCCACCCCCGCCTCACCCTAACCTACCGAGGGCTGCCCCTTATACGTTTGATTGGTGTGCGGCTGCACCTAGTTCTAGCCGCTATGATGAAGGCTAAACCTAGTTCTAATTGAAGATAAGTTGGATACATCTAAGTTTAACCGCTTGTAACCGGCTGCACCTAGTTGTAGCCGGCTAAAACTAGCTGTAGCCGCACTTCGGTTTTTAGCCGTAACATATGTACTATTGATTGTTGTGTGCAATTTTGTTAAAAATAAATTGTTCCTTTCTTTCTTTCTTTCTCAACATTTTGCAGGACAGTGGTTTTGAATCTTTCGTGCCTGATACTTTACACGGTCATAGTATATGACGGTGTAGTGCACAAAGTCCTGTAACATTCGAATTTTGGTAAATGTTGTCTTTACCTCGATATGTAGATGTTCATTCAATATTCTGTATTTTTTGATGAAATGAATTCTGTCATAACATTTTTCTTCGTCGTTGTTGCTCATTCGTATTTTTTCAACCTTGAACTAGTGCATATATTATTACGCAGCGTTGATTTTGACGGCAGTAAATGGTGATATAGGTCGGAAGCTTCGTGGCTGAGTGTGACAGGCGGTAGACAGTGAGTAGCAAAACAACTTTCTTATCGGATTCGACCATCAAAGAGTTTCTATGAGTCAAGAAACTTAATAAAAAATCTTTCAGAAATATTTTAGGCATTTTAGTAAAATTGATATGATCGGAAATCACTGATGAAAATAACAATTATTATGTTAATAACAGGTTAATATTTTGAAGTATAAATCCCACTTTGCAAAAATAAAGCTCGGATTAAAAAAAAAGTTTAAAGGTATGTCTAGAGCTTAAAGTTCTGGGTGGCACTATAATTGTTATGGATTGGCGCGGCGCCTACCATCAGGTAAACAACCTGCTCATCATACTTCACTTAGAATCACAAAAAAAAAATTCAACATGTCAGAAAATAATATGACTTTTCTTAAAGTTTTATTGTTCTGATCAATTTATAATACTATGTATCTTTTGTATAAATTTTTGATAAATGTATAAATAAAAAGAAATCATACAATATATAAAATAAATAACGTCATATTAGCGTATATTAGTGAATATCCTCTGCGATTATGTGAAAGTCAGGTTAATAAAAGCCTGGCCTGTACTCGGATCGAAGGTCCTCTTGAGATTTCCCCCAGGTATTGTTCCTCATGGCTTTAAGTATTCCTTGTGTCAACCGGTTACCTAAGAGCTTAGTTGAAAAGATTTCGCCTCGGGGGAAGTGGTTCCTAAGTAAAAAATGAGGTTTCTTTACTTGGGAGACTGGTGGAACATTTTAAAATTTGTCTGAGATTGGAGATAAAATATTTTTCGGATTTTATTTTTGCGTAGGGAGGTTTTTTACGTTTGAGTGCCTGGTCACATGTACAAAAATAGAAGGTTATCAGAAAGAACACAATGTTAACATTTTAGGAGAAAAGATCAAAGCTATCTGTCACTGACACTATTATCAAAGAAAACTAACTATTACTTACTATTATAGTTCTCAACAATATACACAATATTACATATACAAGCAAACAATTTATCTCCAGCAATGTCTTACTTGAGTGAGTGTGGCTCAGTGGGAGCTCGTGCGACTTCAATCCGACGCACCCGAGTTCGAATCCCGCTGGCCCCGCACCACTGACTTTTTTAAGTTATGTGCGGATTTATCACTCGCTCCAAAAACGGTGAAGGAAAACATCGTGAGGAAACCGGCAAGTCCAATAATTTTTTCACAAAAATTCAAGGACATGTGACATCCACCAACCCGTACTGGGCCAGCGTGGTGGATTATGGCCCATTCTCTCTCTATGAGAGAAGACCCGTGTCCCAGCGGTGCGAACGTGATGGGCTGATGATGATGATGACATATACAATATTCCTATTAATTAATCAGATTTTTGTGGCTCAATTATTTACATGGATTGCTTTATTTCGTCAATTTGTTACAAGGACTAATTGCTAAAAATCCATTCATACCTTTTTTAAAAAAATACTACAAAACATTGATAAAGTCAAAAATAATCAATATCATACAAAGTGGATAATATGTTTTGATAGGACAACAAACCTGAACGAACCTTTAATAATTCCCATAGATATACCTACTAGATTGTAAATTAAATTAATTTCTCACTCTCCTCTCCAATTTTACGTAGAAACCCTTAGATACGATCTATTTCTAACAACAATGATATTACTATTCCAAAAGTTATCCAAATTACTTTGATTTAGTTCTAAAACATTCCCAAAATTGAGCATCGAAAATTTTCCTTAAGCTTCAGTTTAAATACTCCACATTTCGTTTACGTAACCAGTAGGTACATCCACTTCTGGAATAAGAACAGATAATCCTCAGCCGTATTCTCGGCGAGGATCTGTCTAATCCGATTGTAATAATAACATCCAATGTCGGCTGCAGATCGGCTCGGATGGTGAACACGTCGTGGTTGAATTCTAAGAGAAATACGTCGGGAATTTAAGCAGTTGAAGTTATGCGGGCGTGTTTAGGAAAGCAAAGGATGAAGCGCTAAATATGCGGGCGCTTTAGCGGCATTTTTATAATAGCTCGTATCTTTTATGACATTCTTCAACTTCTACGGAATACATTATCGAACATTTCATTTGTGCTTTCAAGAGCTGCGTAGATTATTCACGCCTTGCAGTTGGTGAAATCAAAATACGCTACGCAAAGCGCTCATTTTGATATTATACGGATAGTTTTATGGCTACCGGAAATACCAGAGTAAAAAGGGTTAAGGATAATTAATGTTAAAAGCCAGACGGCCTTCTACTAAAGTAAATGGGCAAAAATAAAGCTTTGAGGGGACTTTATCACAAAAGCTCTTCGTTTAAACGAAAAATGTGGCCCCCTTTGGATAATTATGTCCGTAACATTTTGTATCTAAGAAACTGTGTCGTAGGTCTGTGATTTGACAGTGTCCGGTATACTGTAGTATTTAAAAGATAGGTACATACTTATTTTTCTTATGCAATGTGTTTAATATCTTACTAGTTTTGAAATAAGTAAAATAATTTGACAACATATATAAATTAATTCATCACACTAATATTATAAATGCGAAACTTTGTGTGTATGTTTGTGGTTTAAGACATTTATTTCTCAAAAACAGAATACAATTCACTTATATTGAAAAACACTGAATAACTTATAAGTAAAATTATTATACGAGTGGCGTGACAACCGCATACGATACCAAATAAATAACGAATAGGCTAACACATGTTTTTGTTCCATGTTTACGCCGCAAAGGCTGAACGAATTTGAGTAAAATCAGATTAGAGATGGCTTTTACCCTGCATTAACACAATGGATACTTTTTAATCCGGAAAACTGTGTGTGAAACCGCGGGTTGCAGTTAGTATAGTAATATGAAAATAATTTTAGAAAATATATAAAGATTTATTTTATTCATCTCATCCAAAAAATCTTTATTACAATACGCCTGACACAAATTTTCACATAAGATTTTCTTGTGTTCAAAAGTATTGGAATATAAGTTAGTGCTTAAGTTAGAACTTTGCACTTTGTCTGCGTTTAAATATTCATTGCATGTTCGCTATGGATGACTAGGATAGAGTGGCATATGACGTCTCCCGACGTGACAGCGACGTTGGGTGTTCGAGGAAATCTATTTTAGTTAGGCATAACTTGAATCTACTGTACTAATAATTAATATACCTACTGTTAGATTATCAATGTGTATAAGAAAAATGTTATTGCTTTTTATTTTATTTTGAATATAAAATGCGAAAACACTGGTCGCATACTCCAGACTGACTTTTAAACTTTCGAAAATAGCACCCGATGATGATGATAACGATGAACAATGATTGGAGGAGCAATTAACCGTAATTTTTTTTATTTGTTTAATAGTTTTGCACAAAAATGGTACAATTATATTTAGCATTACTGAAGTAATTACCAATTAATTAATTATTTGTTTGTAATGTACCGATGAAACATTTATAACCCTTTCAAGGACTGATGCAACTATAAAAGCTATGATAAGTGAGAACACAATATATATAACACAATACATACACGCCTGTGAACGTTTGGAAGCGTACGCGCACGATTCTGTTTTCATTTACCAGTAAACCGCAATAATTTAAAAAGTAACAATTTTATCGTGACACATGCTCACCACGCGGACGGTACGCAGAGTACTCTATGTAATATACTAATTTTATAATAATTATAATTCTATTACTATAATTGAATGATTTCATTAGACATGCCATGCCTGACCTAGAAGCAATCAAACAAAATGTAGATTAATAAGATAGAGTGCAGATAAGAGAAATGGTTCCATTATTATTACAATTGTTTCCAACACGACTACCCAAAGACATATTCTGTATGTTATCTTGAACTTGAGTGATGAAATTCTCAGAAGCTTGTTCCGTTGTCTTACCTCAAAGCGACTCCAAGTAAGACATTGCTGGAGATAATTTAAAATAACATCAGGGATCTGTGTAAAATGTACACAATGAATAATTGAACTATTGAACATTTATTGACGAAATGTGAAGGCGACCACGCACCAAATATAAATTTAATAAGATTCGCATTTTGTTTTTATAATGAGTTTATAATTGATGAAGTCATGATTCCGTATATAGTCATTTCCATCGGTCCCGTGTCGACTTTTTAACCGCTCGAAAAGTGTGACCCATTCTGCCCCAGTAAATTCCACTTTATTCAGGCCGACAAATACGGCAGTCGTTCTGACATTCTCAAAAATCCGGTGCACCGCTGCCAGTCCTGGATTGCAGCCGCTAACTCACTTATGCTACGCTGGTCACTTTGACGCGACAGATTTTTGACTGAAAGCCTCCATGGAATAGAGCTCGCGAATTTTTGATAGTTTTACTGTCAGGTATCGGTGACTAGGTTGCGCTGAAGAAGAGATTAAAGTAGTGATCAAAAAACTTTCGTACGTTCTCATCAGTATGCCTGTTGTAAATTTTTTTGTGTAAACAGGTATTATATATGTTAACACAAAAAATTTACCGCAGGTGTTTTGTGTGTGTGATAAAATGTAAGCGATAAAGCGTTAACATGGCGCTTATAGTTGTGCCCCGCGTCAGTCCAATATCTGTAGTTATATATATGCAGAACTTGAAAATACAAGGTTCGTGGCTAGACACTGCACTGGGAGAGAGAGAATCGAGAGGCAGAGAGAAAGATAAGACCGAGAGGTCTCGGGGTGACGAGCGCTAAGCTATTTAGTCTCAAATGCTCTAAAGAAAAAGCGCGTTGCGTTTTGGTATCGATATAAAAGTATCTATAATACCTAATACTTTTATAATTCAAGTAAAGTTTATTTACACCACCTTAATTCGATCAAACGCAATCTTTGGTAGCGATTGCAGGTTGTGAAGACACGCGATTACGATGTCGTGATCAACCGGGGAAGCCAAAACGTAATGCAGTATCAATGCGGTCACGATACCACATTCTGATAGCGCAAGACAATAATATATATATATAAAAAACAGAAAATCTTAACTCCATCTATAACAAAGCAAAATAAAAGGACTAAAATTATTCACGCAGTAACACTTTGTGATAAAAAAATAGTTTTGACAATAAAAACACTCTTAAATTGTTAAATTCTGTACTGGGCCCTAATTCACTATGACAACTTGGCGATTCCTTGCTTCAAAATCACGTCGATGCATTCATTAATAAACGACATCTTTATGAAAAGTTGTCATAGTGAATTAGGGCCCAGGTAGCGTTTGAAGTCTTGGGGATTAATTCCACGTACTATACATTTACGATGATGACTGTAAAATATTGCTGTAGATGGATCTACAGTACTAGGTGATCTCCAAGACTTCAATGAAATCAAAGTCAAAGTCAAAATCTCTTTATTAATTTTTGGCATCACAGACGCACTTATGAACGTCAAATTATTACAATGATTCTACCACCGTATCGGAAAAAGAACCACTATTCAGAAGAAAGGGCAAGCCTCTATGGAATAGAGCAGAAATTTCGAGAATTATTCTAAAGAGACTTATTAGATTCATCCTATCCTGAGTGTAATGAATTGCCGCAATTGCTCATGATAGCAACGAGTAAAAAGATAACCCAATATTGTTTTTCAGATTCACTGACTTTTTGAACCAAATGGCAAAACGAAACATGTTGTTTCGGTAAGGACGACAAAGTTTTGCACGGATCTTGTGAAATAGAGACTGCTCATCCGACTTAGAATCCACTTTCAAGTTCGCCATATCAAAACTTAGCACCAATAAGGGAAGAACTTAGAGCCGCTGAGTAAAAGAGCATTGCAATACATAAAATGAATGTTTGTTAAAAATAATACCTAGAAAAAAAATGTTTTAAAGCTTATGTATAATTTCTCCATTGTTAGACATAATCCATTAATAATTAATGTTTGAAGTTCAAAAATGTGTCTCAGTCTTTGTTATTACGCTTTACTTCACTTTAGAAAGATGTGATGGCTCAGCGGAAACTCGTGAACTTTTCGATCTCATGTGACGTCACGGCGTAATGGCGTTAGAATTTCGCATGTCCACACCAAAGTTCAAATTTCTTTATTCATGTTTGTCGTCACAGACGCACTTATGAACTCAATTATTACAATGACCCTATCACCGTATCGGAAAAAGAACCACTACTAGACAAACTAGAATAGATTTCGTAAGTTACGCGAATTAAACATTTTGAATGACATGAAAAAACATTGTGAGCGAACCTCCAAGTCCAAGACGGCAAAAAGAACAGAAAGAATAATTTTTTTTTGTTGAAAAATATATTTTTCAAGACAAACTTTCAACTAATTCATAATCGGGATCGCGAGCAGATTAAAATGAGCCTAAAAACTAGTAGTTTACAAAAATCCGTCAAGGAGTTCTATTGCCCACTTTCCGTCTCCATCATTAGATCAGCTGGCTGTCACCATAATATTGCACGTTATCGGACTTTGACAAATATGCAGAATTCAACTTCGTAGGACAAGAAGAAGTGGTTCTGATTCTGCTTGCTAGATTCCACCCGAACAAACATGTTACATACATTGCAAGTTAAATAAAAGCTAGTAAAAATAATTGTAAGACTTGTGAAATCGGTCAGAGCCTGCAATGGTCTTGCATGGTGGTTAGTCCATACCTAGTAGAGAGTGGGCAAGCGTGTTCCATTTCAGGCCGCATCTTCGCTTTCCATCAGGCGAGATGTCGTCAAATGTATGCCCATATACCAATAAAAAAAATATAGACTAAGATATACGAACCATAATACTCATACTCTGTCTTTTTCTCTTTCTCTCTGCCCTTAACCCAGCAATGGGGATGTAACAGGATGTCAAAAGGAGAAATGATAATAAAAACTCTTTCAATGTTACTAAAAATATAAACATCCAGCCAAGCAGGTTTTATTTTTAATTGACTTCAAAAGGAGGAGGTTCTCTATTCGATTGTATTTTTTTATGTTTGTTACCTCAGAACTCCGTCAATCATGAACCGATTGGGAAAAATCTTTTGCGTTGGTTTCAGTATAGCTACGAAGTGGTCCCATATATTTCTATTTCATCGATGTTTCACCTTGGACTTTGAAAATACACTGAAGTCGGTTTTTTTTTTATAAAATACATAGTAGTATACTTGTTTTAAATATAGCGAGGTTTCTTTCGGCTTATTATTTATGAAATTGCGGATCACTGAGCTCAAAGGATTTTTTGTGGCGTAATAAAAATCCGAATGGAACCGCCCACACCTGTGAAAGGCCATTAGGCTCCACTTATAAAAATACCTGTGAAAACAGGTGTATTAAAAACTCATTTTGTAACAGCTTCCTGTTGTAGCCTAAGTGAAATATCAAGTTCTTACCTAAACTATTTTTGATAAATTATTATTAATAATAATTTACGGGTGACACTCACTTTTAAATTGGAGTAATTCAACTAAAGTTTCAACTATAGTTGAATTACTCCAATTTAAACGTGAGTGTCATCCGTAAATTATCTTTAATAATGTGTCCAAACCACGTTAATTTTCATGAAAAATTATTGGTGATTTCGATTTTGTTATTTTATTATTGTTTATGTTTTTAATACCTTATCAAAAAATACAGTAAACTGAGGTTATATGTTATGCTTCTAATTTATTTATGTTTGTTTCTATGGCCTTATTTAGTTAGCCTATGTTACCACAAAATTGGTTGTGTAATAAAAAAGAATCAATCCTTTCTTTCATTATTCTAAGTTGGGAGATCAGCCCCGAACTCCTGATGTCCAAAACTGGATGAGGTCGCAAAATGTAAATGTCGCAAATTTAATTACGACATAATATCAGAGGTCTGTAAGTATTTTAGGTTTGTAAACTGCTATAGTCACTTACACTACTATTATAAATATTTTAACGAGGATATTTACCATATTTTTAATTGCTTTGAGTTTTAGATATTTCAGCACCGTTACAAGCGCCATGATCACGAATGTACTGAACTTATATCGAAAAATCAAAAGAAATAATAAACATTTAGGACGGTATTCCGAAGACGCAGTTTCGATCCCTGGCCGAGCAATATCATTTTTCTTCTACTTAATTGTTTAAAATTTTAATATAATAATCATGGTACATATCCCGTCAGTAATAAGGCCGCTCTTTGTGACACTTACATTGTTAAGTTTGTCTTAAACTATTACTTTTTCTGTAATTAGTACAGTCATTTGTTTCGAAAAAAGTGGTCACCTGGAAAGTTTTCCGAGAGTTTTGAAAATTGGTAATTTTATAGATTTGCGATGTGCTCTTTCCGAATTTCAACTTTGCCACCTCGTATTTTTGCCGCCTAAAAGCATTTTTTTGACAAACCTTTCCGACTTATTTTACGATAAAAACGTATATAAAAAATTAAACAAGAGACAATTTACGCATGTATCTTTTTTTCATAAAGTCAATAGTTTTAGCGTACGAGCACCGCAAAGTATACTCCAACACGCGCGTTGGAAAGACCACATCAAAATCTATAAAATTACTAATTTTCAAAACTCCTGGAAATCTTTCCAGTTAAAACTATCAAATGACTGGACTAAATGTGGTGTTACCAATAAAGAGTTACTCATTCATTCATTCATTCATATCGAAATCATTATCATCAGCCTGTCACGTTTCCACTGCTGGCTGCTGGGTCACGGGCCTTCTCTCATAGAGAGAGTAAGGGTGATAATCCACCACGCTGGCCCAGTGCGGGTTGATGGATGTCCCATGTCCTTGAATTAATGTGATACATTTTTGTTAAGGTTTTTCACGATGTTTTCCTTCACCGTCTTTAGTGTTAAATCCGCACATAACTCAAGAAAGTCAGTGGTGCGGGGCAAGCGGGATTCGAACTCGGGTGCATCGGATCGAAAATTGCACGTTCTCCCACTGAGCCACACTCTGTCTAATAATAGTAATCAATTAATATTTTAAACCTGGCATAAGGTCATAGCAAGCACTACCTTCGGCAAATTCCAACTCTTCGACTTGTATCGTTAGGCTTTGGAAGGTAATGAAAGGTAGACGGACACCGGAGATAAGTAGTGTTCCGTTATTTTCGAATTTGGTACTCAAAAAAGGGCAACTACGAGTATGTGTGACAGTAGATACTAAAATCGGAAACACAATTTAAAATTCTCAATATTATTGTCTCTCGATTAAAATTCAAGTGCTCGCTTCATTAATTAATTTAGGAACGAACGGGAAGCTCAATGGAGTTAATCGAATGCATTATTCGATTATTTTTTAATCGATTACCGGAAGCTCTGCGGTCCGATGCAGCGCGCCAAATAAAGCGTGTGATTTGGCACTGGGTTTTCAGTGACTATTTTGTGCAGCTTGTTTTCCATTCCGTGCTTTGAATAGCTGATTTCTAAGCTGCAACGAATGAAATGCTGGTAGTGGATTAAATGCATTTTTCAGTGATGAATTGGTTTTAGATAAAACTTTTTTACCGTTGGTGCGACAAACCTTTTTGAAAATTAAAAATAGTTTTACTGCAAATGAACATCTCACGTTCGTACCTCTTTCGACCTCCAACAGATTGCTTTTTAGACAACTGTAGAGTTTGCTGACTTATAGAAATAGGTACCAATTTGGCTTCAATCCTTTAAGTTTGGGGGCGAAACTTTGAGCAAGAAGTACCTACGTGATTGGAAACAAAAGCCTCATGAGTTCGTGCATCACCAAAGGTCTGCGCTGAAAGCCAGCGTTGTGGATTCTTCACAACATTATGCTGAGCCCAGAACTTTTTTTGACTGTAATGTACACTCATGCTCATGCTCACTAATGCTCATGCTGTAACTGTTTGCCTAACTTGTTTTATTCCGTCCTCCTGCACTTGTGTATGTGCGTTGTTTATGTGTGCAGTTTTGTCAAAAACAAATTGTTTCTTTCTTTCTTTCTTAAATATTACTAGTCAATTCCCTTCCGCAACGCTATCTATATTCTATAGGCCTCATATCCCAACCATAGTGAACCTTAGCGGAAAGGTCTATAAATGTTACAAATTAACAGAAACAATGACGGGTACCTAACAAAAATTTTGTGATTAGCGAAGTGCGAATATACAAGTTGAAATCCAAAGTGGTTAGGAATACGAAATTAAATAATTACGCACGTAATGGAGGGGTATGTAATCTCTGGATGCGGGAAGCACAGGACTGGAACAAAGGCGTGAACCCTCACGCCATTTGAGGAGGCCTATACCCAGTTAGGCCTATAACCTTTTCAACTTTGACTTTTGAACATCAGTAGATTTTTAACATATATAAGAATATCTCGCTGGCGCAAGCTTTCTTTTATTTATTGGTAAATGATGAAACTGCGAACTACATTTTTGAAGAGAGAGTGTGGCCCAGTGGGAGCACGTGCGATTTTCGATCCGACGCTCCCATGTCCGAATCCCGCTGGCCCCTCACCACTGACATTCTTAAGTTATGTGCAGATTTAATACTCGCTTTAAAAACGGTGAAGGAAAACATCGTGAGGAAACCGGCATGTCCAAGAATTAATCACAAAAATTCAAGGACATGTGACCACCCCGCACTGGGCAAGCGTGGTGGATTAAGGCCCAAACTCTCTCTATACGAGAAGGCCCGCATCCCAGGAGCGGGAACGTAATGGGCTGATGATAATGATGATGGAACTGATGGAAAACGAAGATGCGGCCTAAGATAGAACACGCTTGCCCATGAGATGCCTATTCACTCTAGACTTAAAGAAACACAAGTTGTAGCTCACTGGCGACTTTCCCTGTAGCCATCGATGCACTGCCTTACATTTATGCCAGATATTTCGCTATATTCTATAACTAGTCATCAGTTACCAAACACACCTGCAATATGCCCTACCACACCACATTACATAACCTACCTGGCCCCACCACTACCCTAATGACCCCCTAAAATTACGAAGTGGTACTAAATTATATCGGATTTGTGCGGAAGGCGTAAGGCGTATAAGCCAGCACATTTATAAAGCCACCGCTGACTCCGCTGAGGTAACTTTGGTATGAACATGCGGGCTTTCCTTGGTGACACAAGGGTGGCCCGATGTATGTGCTAGGTGCTAGCTAGAAGCTTTTATAATGATATGGAGTAATAGCTTTTGGAAAGCTTGTTAATTCTTAACGTACTTCCATTTAATTACGAGGTAATTATAATCTGTTACTATGAAAAAAATGGCCAATTATTTTTAATTTTATTTTCGGCTAGATCAATAAGTCAAATAAAACAACACTAGACAGACAAGTAAAGAAAAAACGATTCTCAGGCTCATTAATAGAAAATGTTAAAGAACAAAGCCAAAATAACAACTACCTACATAATCACTAACACTTATATGATAATATAATATATTATTAATGGCATATTTACCATGTTCATTATTTGTTTTGAGTTTTCAATATTTCAAATACTAAATATGGAAAATATGCCGTTACTAATATATTTAACAGAAGTGTTAGTGACCATGATAGTTCAAAAACTTACATTTGTTTCGTCTTTTTAATGTTTTTTTTTGAGATATTAATGAGATTTAATAAATTGTTTTGTTGAAAATATTGCTTTGTTCAGCTTTCTTCGAGTTTACTAGGTGTCTTCAAGTCTCGAATGAATCGAAATTTTCTAAGAAAGCATGATTCTATCGTCGACCGCGCCGTCCTTTTCCACCATGTGAGGCTGCGGTGAAATGCTCGCTTAACCAGTTATAAAAAATATTTAGATTTACGGAAGACTTTTCTTACAAAACCTTTGTAACCAAAATTCACCTTTTACTTGACATGTAAATATGTAACTTAGATGTGAACATGAGTTCACAGAACCGGCCCAAAAGTTTTTTTCCCAACCCTATCTTAGGCCTTCCAAGTATTCACAGAAGCCAAAAACTTTTTGATTCAAGAAGGGTCAGAAACTTTCCTACAATGAGAAAATTTGATCCTCACATGAATGTACTACCCACACGATACTTGAAACTTAATTTGATCTTGTTAAGTTATTTTGCTGTAAATTTTGCCAGAATTTTTTTTCTGGCAAAATTATTTGTTTTATACCGAGACGAGCAGGTTGTTGACCTGATGATAAGAATAGACGCCTGCCCAGAGAGAGTACGAGTAGCAATTGCGGCGCCACCCAAAAATGTGGTTTGCAAAATCCTGCGCAGCACAGCACTCCGCTTGTGACCCTGAGATAAGAGAAAGTTTTAAGTGCGCCCCGCGGTTTCACCCGTGGTTTCTCGGGATAAAAAGCCTGGCGTATGTCCTTTTGCCGAGGACCTAAAGAAACTCATTAAAATCCGAAAAATGACACCAAAGTCCGTTCAGTATTTTCTACTTAATTGAGTAACACACATCCTCACAAACTTTCGCATTTATAATATTAGTTGGAAGGATAGAATATACTGGCTAGTTAGTTATACATTTTTAAATTATAATGGTCACTAATGTGATAATTAGGTAAGTTTAGAAACGGGATATTTACCGAATAATATCAAGTTCTCAAAGTAAATCAAAAACACTGGACCAGAGTGGTGAATTCTGGCCTATAAATCTCTAATATGAGTAGCCATGTCTCAACAGTTGTAATGCAATGGGCTGATGATGATGATCGCTTTTAAAAACTAAAACACTTCACCCCGTCAAGAAATAACGAAGCATTACTTCGATAAAAACTTACCCAGTTTCCTCAAACGCGATACAGAATTTTCTATAGCAATAATATTATTCCTTTCACTAAACTGGCACAAAAATAAAGCGAATTTTCTATGCTCATATTTCTCACGTGCCATTATATTCTTATCACACTTGGCTTCGTTCGCTGTATTTTTGCCGTTTTTCGTCAATACCCAGTTTATGTAAGTTCGTGTGCAGATACAGTAAAACCTCTCATTTTATATCTCGTTTTTATTGATTTGGGTGAATGGTTAGGAGGTATATCGTTAAGAAATGCTGACACTTAAACTGGATCTGTTAAGAAGTGTTTTTTATATTCGGAACGGTGTTACATTTTCTGAAATACATACGGCAGTTTGATATTACATACCTACACACTTTCGAAGGTTAAATATCTATAATCTATATTTACATAACAGTTCTGTAAATGACACACTCAATCCTTGTGGTGTAGTGGTTGGGCAGGTTGGATCAAATCTCATACACCACTGAGGTTGCTGGGTGGGTACCGCCACTTTGCCAGTTATTCAGCCGCCAAGCAGTAATGCACAAGCATTACTGTGTTCAACAACAAGTGAGACTCAACAGCTAATTGTCTCAGGGTAACGAGCGCAGTGCAGTGCCGCGCAGGATTTTGCAAAACAAAGTGCTGGGTGTTGCTTTTATTTTTATGGCTGGCGTATTGCTTACCATCAGGCAAACGTCCAGCTCGTCTCGTCATTCAGTTACAATAAAAAAACTTACTAAGCAAGCGTGCCTCATTTTCGACCACATTTTCGCTTCCCATCAGGTGAGATCGTGGTCAAACGATGGCCTAGTCAGATGTAAAAAAAAATATATATAATTATTAATTTTATTCACAGCCCTTGCTTTTTTGAATCAGTTTGCTAGTAGCTATTATTTTTCTTGTAATTAGATGTAGAAACATGTTTATGGGATAAAATAACATAATAACGACTTTAGAAATATGTGTAGACACCGTGAGCGACATAACATGCACGCTGTTGCGTGTACAGGGAATATTTTCATAAAAATTTAGTGGTTAGAGCACTTGTCGGTTATATACGCGTGAAAGAGGTCACGGTTTCGATATCTGTTCGCTATCCAAATATAAACACATAGGTGTGTGTATGTGATTGTTTGTTATTCTATAGCTTCATAACTACTGAACTGATTTTGTTGAAACTTGTTAAGCGTTTGCTTAACACAGAAAACTGTGCTAATACACAGGATTATTTACATCTCTGATAATTAATTTTTAGATAAAAACAAAAACCGACTTCAATGTATCTTCGAAGTCCAAGGTCAAATATCGATGAAATTTATATGGGACCATTTCGTAGCTATACTGAAACAATTTTCCAAATCAGTTCATAAATAACGGAGTTCTGAGGTAACTAACATAACAAAATACAATCGAACACATAACCATATCCTTTTTTGAAGTCAGTTAATAAACGAACAGTTCCGGTACAACTATTAACCGAATTATTCATGGCAAAGCCCCAGATATTTAAAAAAATATGGTTATTTAAAAAAATCAATTTACCGAAAAAAAAACGTATAAACATCGTATCTTTCGAACGGATTTACTGATAAAACTGGACGACGCGACGCTCCCGTATCTATTGCAAACCCAAGGGCATTGTGGCGAGCACTCCACTTTGCTATTTGTAGTTTCACGACAAATTCTAAAGTGAACCTGATTTTATCTTAAAGAACGACAATAATTTAGGCTACCCCAGAAGAGCTTTAAGAGATAGGTCTGTATGTAAGCCAGTATAGAATTTGGCAAACAGATGACCAGTGGTTATTAGTGGGAATGATAGAACAAATGTGACTAAGTATAAATATATAAACACCCAGTGCGACAGTAGCGATTACGTGTGATGTCCAAGAAGTGGCAGCTCATGATGATATCACTCATCACCGAGTGACGATGACAGAATCACTCTCAGATGGATAAACAGCGCTCATAGCGAAGCTCGCCTAGCCATTCTTAACAGATCTGCCCCCCGATCCAGAACCTCACGATAACGAATACCAAATCGATTCGACTATTATCGATCTCGTTTTGTATGTTCCTTTTCGAAGCATTACACCCGATAACTTAATACAGTTTTGGCTACAATATAGGCATTGATTATATGTCGCATTTACGGAATTTGTTTTGCATGCAACATTTTGCATCGTAAGATATGAAACCAAATCGATCGACAACTAGTTATCGTGAGGTTCTGAATCGGCCCACTGGTAGGTTATGCAACGTTCGCAACGGCCACCAGTACGATGGGTGACTGTTTGTGTGGTATTTACATCTGAGCGCTGTCGTGCTTCGTAGGACATGTTAAGCCGTCGGTATTGTTATCTTAAGACAACAATCGTTAGGTCACGACGCAGGCCTTTAGGCGGTCTGAAAACTCCGACACCAGGAATGGCCGCACACCAACCCGAGAGAAGGAAAAAGAATGAAACGATGAATAAATATCACAATAAAAATGAGACGTCCAAAATTGTTGAAACTGTAATTTTAAATTTACTACACGAGAATCCTTTAAAACACAGTTATCATGACTTCCTTTCACACTCTCTCATACAAAAAGTGCTCGTAAAAAGTAAATCAAAAGTTTATTTTTCAGCTCGCAAGCTGTAGCAAATATTCTATCTCTGAACAGTGGCGGGGTTATACCGATCCGTGGATCCGTAGCGAACCCGCAGGGTATTGAGAGAATGCTATATTTTTGTCGTGCAACTTTGAATGAAATTCAAGAAATAACGGAGGACAATAAAGGTTATGTTTTGTTATTGTGGAGATGATAAACCAGCGGGAATTACGTGATGCTTGAATTTAAAGACGAAGTGAAGAGGTTTTTGGATACGTTCGGGAGAAAAAAGGCATGTACCGGAGTTCGCGTGAGGAGCCCATCAACGTGAGTTTGTCGCGGCTGGAGCAGACCTTGACTACTGATTTTAAGTTCTACGCGCTCCAGGTTCCAGTGGAACACGCTAAGATGTTCCTTACCCTGGACTTCTGGCTTACAAGGGGATTTTATCGCCGTTATAGGGAAAGTAGGCAAAAACAATAATTCTTTTTTGTGTTGTGTAGTTGCCTAATAAAATAGTTTTTGTGCTATATTTTGTGTTTGTGTATAATTAACTATTAAACGAAACTTACCTGTAAGGGAAGTTCAATAGTAATTATACGAGCTGGTTCGTATAAAAATACCAACTGTTATCAGTTACGTCAACTTGTTCGTCTTCGGACGAGTCACTGGAAATAATTCGCCTGCGCGATCGTTTTGCCGACGGTGGTGACGAAACTGATGATTGCGATGATTTTTCATGGTCACGCTTCATCAATAGTCGCTTGAGGTGTCGAATCTCCTTCCATATTTTTTCCGAATCCATATTTCGTGTGAGCAACGGCGCACAAGAACAAAGAATGACAGGACAGGTCAAGATGGCGGATACCAAAGATAAAATAATTTTTCTTTGGCGGATACTGAGAAGCAAAGAAGATGATACCCGTTCCTAAAATCTATTTTGCCTACCTATGAGGTTTTAAACTTTATTGTGCAACGGCAGTACCAGGGCGCTACTACAAGTAACTAGTCTTTCGGATGAACCAGTGAAGTATAATTACATTATTATTATTCTATAGACCTCTGCTAATTTTGCTTTGATGTACTTAAATACTGCCTGAAATATATAAATAAAAATGACAACGCATCTCTAAATTCTGTATATAGTGAATAAATGACGTTTGTATGATTTTATTGAGCAAGGTATCTAAGCCAGTAACAAAATAACAAGTTTCGACAATTTAGACTCCATTTGGTTCAGTAACATTATTTAACTGTTATGAGGAAAACAACACGGGAAAATCTCTAAATGTATATGCAAGAAACATAAACAATTTTTCTGGGGCAAATATTATAACATTTGTCAAATAATTCCACGCAGTCTCGATAAGAACCCAGCTGTGACCACCGCAAATCTTACCTTCGCCATAAAACTCACCCTGACATCTTACAAAACTAGAGTTCCTAGACCCGCATCACTCGCTCTTTCCTTCCTCACAGTTGTAAGATGTGGAATGGCCTACTTTCTTCGGTCTTTCCATTGAGCTAGAGAAAGGAGTCCATCAAAAGGGGTATTAATAGAGTCCTTGAAGATCGCCAACCATTATCAACGCTTCTGGTCATTATAAATATAAACGGCTACACTCACGTTATAATTGTGTCGGAATAACTCCGACCAGGTTTCGGACAATTAGCTACGCCACGCCGCGAATCCAAAGCGTAAACTCCCGGAAGAAGGACATCCTAATTGTCCGAAACCTGTTCGGAGTTATTCCGACACAATTATAACGTGAGTGTAGCCGTTTATATTTATAATATAATGAATATTTCGACTCACGATAGTTTCCAAACTTCTGAAACAAACCGCTTCTGGTGTTGCAGATGTCGATGGGAGAGTTTGCCCGCTTATCTTCGGGCTATATGCTTGTTTATTTATCACTACTTAGTATAAAACAAAGTCGCTTTCTCTGTCCCTATATCCTTATGTATGCTTAAATCTTTAAAACTACGCAACGGATGTTGATGCGGTTTTTTTTCTAATAGATAGAGTGATTGAAGAGGAATGTTTATATGTATAATAACCGTGCGAAGCCGGGGCGGGTCGCTAGTACATTATATAAAGAAGTGCAAAAGTGCCAAGTGTGTATCTATCTATCTAATGTAAAAGTTTGAGTGATAATGGAGATTAATTTTATAAATAGTTTAAATGTAATACTATCAATGGAAAGTGACAATAAATATCTTGAAGTCTGAACCAACAAAACAAATCAAGTATTTCCAGGACTAGAATAAATATTTTTGTATTCCATCTGCACTAAACTGTTATGTATTCTATCTGAACTGAAGCGAGGTTACATCAATATCAGGGCAACGCTCCTGGATTCATTGCTCGAGCCCGCTGGGCATTGTGCTAGCGTTCGCTGCATTTTACTTTCATCTTGTTAGTTTAGACACGTATCGTAATTGTGAACAAACAATGAAACAGCTTGTTATGGTGCTACTAATAATTGCTATTTTACTTTAAAACAATTGAATAGAAAAAAATCACTTATTTGTTAATGTAGCTAACGGTAATATGAAATTAAATAACTCAAATGTATTTAAATGAGTTAAATATTTTTATCAGTTAAGGGATCGTAAACCTACTGTTATAATATATTTTTTTAGTACCTGTCTATAAAACTAAGGAATGAGGTAGACGTTTAGCTACGTGATGGTTTAATGTAAAAGAAAGCGATGAATCTGACGTAATATTTGACAATATGAGACAGAGCTTCCTGGCGCCGCATTACGAGGAGACCCGACCTTGGGATAAACTGGGAACATGATGGAGAAGATGTTTTTTAGTACCATCACAATTAAGATATAATTTTTACCTATTCTAAGAAAAAATTAAGATCAAATCAATGCTGATTTTGTGGATTCATATTGATATTACATTCATATTCTATTTAAAGAATTTTCAATTTAAGAATAACAATAAAATGATAAGTAGTAAGCCGCCAAGCAGTAGTGCGCAAGCATTACTATGTTCCGGTTTGAAGGGCATTGTAGCCAGCGAAATTACTGGGCATTATGAGACTCAACAGTTAATTGTCTCAGGGTAACGAGCGCAGTGCAGCACCTTGCAGGATTTTGCAAAACAAAGTTCTGGGTGGTGCTGTTATTGTTATGGGCTGGCGTATAGCTTACCATCAGGCAAACGATCAGCTCGTCTCGTCATTCAGTTACATAAAAAAAGTAAATAAGTAACTAACAAAGACGTAGAATAAATCGGTCCGCTGCCATTAGAATTTATAATTTAGGTATAATTTGCAAATTAATACATATGACCCAACAGGGTATATGTGTGCAATAAAGTATTGAGTATTAAAATTATTTTGGACCTTAATAATAAAATAGAAAAAGGGCCTAAACCGTTATCATAACACATACCCACGCAATACCTATGTAATAACGTAATACAAAAAAATAATAGGATAGTAGATTAACATAATTCAATGTACTTCACTAATTGCTTGAAATGTAGAAGCATTACCAGATATGTGATCTTCACCAAAGAGTAGAAAATTATGACGAAGACCCATTGTGTTAGACATAACCATAATCACTTTGACCTAGGGTATCCAGCTGTAAAGAAAAAGAATCTTCATCAAGTTTTTCCCTACATAGATAGTTATATATCCCAACATAGAAGAAAACAAAATACGGTTTAAATGTACTACAAATAAGATTTAAAATATAATACAACACGTTGTTATTAAATTGATATATGAGTCTTCTCTCTCGGCATACAAAGGCGTATTTATATAACATTAACCTTGTAGCAATATCAATTTCAGCGACGACACATCCGACACGTGTTTTTTCAGAAAACTCTAAATCATTTTGGCTTAGCAACAGTTTTACTCCGGAATATTCGATACTAGTTGCATTACTAATATTTGATACTGAACTATATCTTTGCTAAGAATCACGTCGATCCGCTGCGTCGTTGATGCGTGAAAGAAGGACAACCAAACAAACACACTTTCAAATTTATAATATTAGTAGGGATAGTAGGATAGTGGGATAGAAGGATAGTTGGATAGCAGTTAAGCAGGAAAGCAGGATAGCAGGATAGCAGAATAGATGGATAGCAGGATAGCAGGATAGCAGGATAGCAGGATAGCAGGATAGCAGGATAGCGGGATAGCGGGATAGCAGGATAGCAGGATAGCAGGATAGCAGGATAGCAGGATAGCAGGATAGCAGGATAGCAGGATAGCAGGACAGCAGGACAGCAGGACAGCAGGATAGCAGGATAGCAGGGTAGCAGGATAGCAGAATAGCAGAATAGCAGGATAATGGACAGTGGGATAGTAGGATAGAAGGATAGTAGGAAAGTAGGACAGTAGGATAGCAGGGTAGTGGAATAGTGGGATAGTTGGATAGTAAGATAGGAAATTAAAATAGTAGGATAGGATATAAGATTTTATGAAACACCAATTTGAAGTACTATTTCATGTTTATATTGTTTTGAACCAAACAATACTTTATTAAAATAATAAAGTTTATTTTTTTAGCTACTAATTATTATTTAACGAACTATAAACTTCACAAAGACGTCTAACAAATGCTTTACTTTTAGCAACCCAGTTTTATTATACGATTGCTTAAGTTCTAATTTATGTTTATAATTACGTAAGTAATATTAACTTACAAACTCTTAATGAATATAATATATTAGGTACAGGCAATCATAAAACGTAGTCATTTTCGTCGTTTACGTTTAGATTAAACATTAAAATATTAATACACTCTTGGTCAAAGTAGGACATTGGTACGTGAATGAAGGTTTTTTGGACATTTTTATGTACCTGAGTGATGAGAAGACCATGCCGTTTGCCTGATGGTAAGCGCCACGCCTGCTCATAACATTGCAGTGCCACCCAGAACTTTTAATACCATAAAAAGCACTGTGTAGCACGTAGATCTTGGAAAATTACGAATATGGGCTCCCTCTTTCGTTCACGCGGACGAAGTCGCGGGAAAAGCAAGTTATACTCTATAGAAAATAAAAGAGGTAAACGGAGAAGGAGGATACAAAGTAAATATGGAATTAGTGTTGATAATAGATAGCAATTTCATTTATTTATTATTTATTTATTTATTATTAGATGATCAACAGCTTATACAAGAGATTCAGTTACAATCTTAAGTAATCATAATATAGGCTAATGAAAGATCATCCTAATTATTACAATTATTATGTATTTTGCGCTCTCTAGCAGAGGATTCAAGTATGTATAAAGGGTGTCTATGTGTGAGTCTATGTGTGTGTGTGTGTGTGTGTGTGTTAGGGTGTGTGCGTGCGCGTATGCATGTAAAGTTGACTGTGTATAGAAGTGTATGTTTGTAGTAAATTTATATATTAACATTAATGGTTATGAGGACTGTTTCCCGTAAGTAGGTCATTAGCTACCTCAAGTTTCTAAAAGAGTTAAAAGGACGACACATGACTGTAGCTATACCACACTAAATAATAAATGTACATACTCGATACGTAGAACGTAATTTACGTTTCATCATAAAATATTAACCATTTCCCGTTCCTGTGGATAAAATGATATTATATTAAATACCATAATTGCATAAATTTTATTTCAAACTCTGTACGAACTTTAGAGAACGATGAAATAAAATTATGACATATTTTAACAATTTATAAAATAATAATAATAAGCATTTTATATTATGAAATAAATGGTAGAAATAATTCAATTGCTTATAAATTATTTTTCAAAAAAAACTAAACCGACTTCAAAACCACAAATGGCACTCAAAAGTAAAAAATAAATTAATATAATTATCATAAGCGCTACCCACTCATATATTTGAAGTCGGTGCCAGCCAAGTGTAATAGGTAGCAGATAAATACTATGTATATAGTAAGTACTACTTTTAGGTAGTAACTATCTACTACCTTATATTATTAAATACTATGTATATAGTAAGTACTACTTGTAGGTAGTATCTATCTACTACCTTTTAGACTTGGCTGGCACCGACTTCAAATATATGAGTGGGTAGCGCTTATGATAATTATATTAATTTATTTTTTACTTTTGTGTGCCATTTGTGGTTTTGAAGTCGGTTTAGTTTTTTTTGAAAAATAATTTATTTTACCCTTTTTAGTGAAAAACAAGTTTTAATTAAATTAATTCAAAAAGTTTTTAAAGACAAGCTTTTATGATCTAGAAGCCACATCATGACGAAGTTTAAAACGGGCTATCACAATTAAATGCATGTACAAAAAAATTTCATGTCTGTCCTATATCTCTGTTGAAGAGTTCCCTCGCCGGAAGTCAATCCTGGGTGTATCAGCCATGTCATGATGGAATGTAGAACAGGCTATTATGGATAAATCCATTTACGAAATGTTGTGTCTGTACTATTCACCGTTGAGGAGTTCCCTCACCGGAAGTCAACCCTGGGTGAAGCAGGTGAAGCAGTCGAATACAAACCTCCACCTTTAGAAAGTTGGTTACGAAAAAAACAAGAACCGACTTGAAGATTAAACTTATATTTTTTGTTTTTGCTTTTTTTTTCAAAAACTACTGAATGAATTTCGTTAAAATTTATATGGGACCGCCATTGAAGTATTACCTACCAATCAAAAAAAGAATCATTGAAATCAATGCATAATTAGCGGAGTAATCGCGTAACAAACACACAAAAAAAAATCAAAAAAAAAAAAACATACCGTCGAATTGTAAACCTCCTCCTTTTTGAAGTTGGTTAAAAATATTTATTAAACTAAAAGCCAATGATAGGCATGAGAGTCTCTGCCGATGTCAGACTTTTTGTAGGTCCCATAGTTGGTTCAGTTTTTCACCTATTTTGAGCTGTCTTCCAAAAAGGAGGAGGTTTTCAATTCGGCTGTATGTTTTTTATTGTATGTTTGTTAAGCGATTACTATAAATAACGGCATTTATAAACTGATTTGAAAAATTATTTTTGTTTTGGGTTCAGTAGCTCCATAGTGGTCCCATATAAATTTCATCGACATTCAACCTTAGACTTCGAAGGTACATCAGAATTGAAGTCGGCTATTTTTGTTAAAAAATGAATAATGTGACCGACTTTTTATAGGAAGTGGGCGTTGCAATAAGAAACTCCGTATGTTTCATTTTCACCGACAAAAAAGTCGATGACCGATTGTCTGACGTGGGCGGGCAGCTTAATTGTGCACGTGATAGAATACATGACGCCTACCTACATGCTATATGTGTGCAGTAGCACTCAGAAATGTAAGCTGCGAACCTACTACCATAGTTAGTATTATTTGTTACTACAAAGTACTGGAGAACTGCCTACTGTACAGCTTTCAAGTCTCAGCAACCCCGTTTATACTTGTCCGGTATATCCCAAAAAATATTTATGCACAGCTTGGATATAGTCCATCCACTGAACGCCTTAAAATTATTCTAAAAATATTCATCAAAACATCTTTTAGCGATTTGAATTTCTATCAAATTTCTTGACAATATTGTCGCGAGAGATAGTCAATGAAAAGGTTTAGTAAACTTTAAATATTTTAAGTAACGGATCAGGTCATAACATCAATTTTAATAAAGTCCTTCATTAACTAAAAGTGTTTTTCAAAAACAATTGACGTCTAATCCCGCCACTCACAAAGTTCAAGTGAAAATGTTTATAGAGAGGAATATAATTTTGATAAAGTCCGCAGTCAGCAAGGCACTTGATTAAGATTAAGGGGATTAGCCTTGAGACGTCCTGGTGAGATGGATCCCGGATTATTATTAATGGATAGGACGTAAGACTTTTTGAGTCCGAGTAAGTCGTTTCTGATAATTTGGCATGAGGCTTTTGTTTTAAACCCACTTCTGAATTCGAAATAATATAATCGTAGATGTATATAATTAGATGTTTTGCTTTTTTTTAAATACATACGATAAGATAACTTAAATTCAAATAAATTCATAAACAGTCTTTCAACACAAAACAAAAAAGGATCTGTAGTAAACATCAGGAAAAACATTGAGCTAAGTATTTTTGTAAAAACATAGATGGCGCTAACATCTTCCCCGGCTTAATGTCGTGTACGTTTATGTGAAGACATAATGTCAGCAAGACACTTGATTAAGATAAAGAGGATTAACTCCGAGGCCTCCTCGTGAGATGGCTCCCGGATTATTATTAATGGATAGGACGTAAGACTTTTTCAGCATGAAAGAGCCTCCTTTGCTTAGAAGTGACACGTAATTATGGTTAATACTAGTTGTGCCCCGCAGTTTCACCCGCAGTTTTCTGGGATAAAATATGGCCTATGTTCCACAACAAATTTCATCAAAATTCTTTTTTCCTTGATTGAGTAACGAACATCAATCCATCTTACCATTTTTTACTATTTATAATATTTATATAAAATAGTAGAAAGTAGAGTAAAAATATTGTGTCACAAAATATAAAACTTATTACTCGAAATAAACTGTTCTCACAGTAATCACACAGCGCTACGCAGTGTTTTATGGTATTAAACGTGGCACTGCAATTGTTATGGGAAGGCGTGGCGCTTACCGTCAGGCGAACGACGTACTCGTCTCATTATTCAGTACAATAAAAAATACACAGTTTTCTCTTCCTTCATATTTCACTTGTTAACTTCGTTTTTTGCAATGATTAATGGATAGATAAATAAATACTAATTACTCTAAGAGAGTATAATGAACGGTAGTGTTGTGTAAAGAATTAGTATTCATTCATCTACATTAACATTATAAATGCGAAGGTAGCTCATCTGTTTTGACTTTTACATGACTGAACCGATCTTAAAGTAATTTTGCACAAAGATAGCCCGGGGACTGATACAGGACAAATTCTCATTCATTAAATTTAAACATTGGTTCAAAAGGATTACGATACAACCAAATCCCACGCGCACGGAGTCGTGGTCAGCAACTACCTAGTTTTCATAAAATATAATGAAAATCTGTATTTCAATAACATTAATTACTTCATATTCGATTCCAATGAAAAATGATCTTCATTACGAGTAATTTAATGAGCAACTCAATTTCCATTCGATTTAGAGAGATGGTAAACATCGGCTAAGACTTACGGGAAACGTCGAAATTAGACTAGAAAAAGAACTTTCAAAGTTTCCGGAATCTGTAATATTGACGTTTCCAGTAAGCAACTACATTTAATTAAAGTGATACAGTACAGCTGCTGAAAAATAAACAATAAATCGATGCATCTAATAAATATTTCTTTATCTCATCGGGCCTCCTCTCATTCATAAATACACTCGAGAGCAATGAATCCGGGTCACTTAAAGAATGTTAAAAATCTCGGAAACTAAAAATGATAGGTTAATGCAATAAATTGTATTTAATAGACAATGTAATACTCCTTAAATGAAAGTAAAAAAAATATGAGTCACCATACATTTTATTAACACAAAATTACATAAAGAAAAAAACTGCTGATCTCTCCTTAAAACAAAAATAGGAAACATGAAATTTTTGAACTTTGTTACGATTTTCTTGAATTTTAATACTTCGTATTGCCTCCTCGTGCTTCCATTACTGCGTTTACGCGGTTTGGCATGCTGTACACCAAGTTCCTTATACGATTTTGGGGAATATTCTACCATTCCTCTGTGAGAGCAATTTTGAGCTCACGAAGCGTGATTGGGGGAGGGTTTCGTTGTTTTACGCATCTGCCTAGCTCGTCCCAAGCATGCTCGATCGGGTTGATATCCGGGCTGCGCGCTGGCCACTCCATACGAGTAATGTTCATCTCTTGAAGGTAGTCATTCACAATCCTACCTGTATGAGGTCGGGCATTGTCATGCATAAATATAGCATCCTCACCTAAATTGACCATAAATGGACCAACGTGATCATTGAGGATTTCTTCCACATATCTTACGCTAGTTAAAGAGCCGTTTTCTATGATCACCAGCTCTGTGCGACTTTCAGAAGAAATTCCGGCCCACACAAGTACAGACCCACCACCGTAGGCTACTTTTTCTTCGATGCATGCTTGCTTGAATCTTTCCCCTGGTCTTCGATACACTCTGTGTCTTCCATCGTGCTTGTAGAGCATAAATTTTGATTCGTCGGAGAACATAACTTTTGACCAATCTTCAATACTCCAATTTACGTGGCTCTGGGCATATCTTAGTCTCGAAATACGATGCCCACGCCCAGTTTAGGGCCGTTTGCAGGTCTAAGGGGTTTTAAGTTAGATTCAGCAAGCCGACGTCTTACTGTCCATGCACTTGGGTTACTTCCTCCGAGGCGTCGAAACTGATTGGTGAGTTCAGTTCCTGTGAGAAAGCGATTTCGAAGCATGGTGTTCACCAAGTATCGGTCTTCTCGTGCTGTGGTACACCTGGTTCTGCCCGTTCCTGGTCTGCGTAGGTTAGAACCAGTTTCTTCGTAACGTCGGAGAACTCTTTGTACTGTTGACAGCGACACACCGACAGTCCTGGCTGTATCGCGCTGACTCCGGCCGGTTTCCAGCATTGTAAGTATTCTGGTGCATTCTTCAGGCGTAAGCGACATAATTTCAGCTTGAATAATGAATATAGAGCACTATCAACATGGTTTATGTACCCACATAAATGACAAAAGCAAAACCAAATGCTGTAATTTCGTAGTTCCATCTTCGAAAGTGGCCCTTTTTCAAATTTGATTTTTTTATGATATAACTTTACAATAACTAAGAAGTTTTAATACCTTCATTTAAGGAGTATTACATTGTCTATTAAATACAATTTATTGCATTAACCTAGCATTTTTAGTTTCCGAGATTTTTAGGATTCTTTAAGTGACCCGGATTCATTGCTCTCGAGTGTATATTAATCTTATGTAAACAAGCGCCCGAAGGATTAATTTGTAATTATTGTGTTATTTGTGTTAGAAACAAAATAATTTATATTATTTTATTATTATATTTTATTTATGTTATTGTATTAATACAATAATATAATATAATAATACTAATTTACTGGCAGTAATTCTAATAAAAGCAGTATAAATTATTTTTTAGATAAAAAAACCGACTTCAATGTATCTTCGAAGTCCAAGGTCACATATCGATGAAATTTATATGGGACCACTTCGTAGCTATACTGAACCCAACGCAAAATATAATTTTCTAAATCGGTTCGTAAATGACGGAGTTCTGAGGTAACAAAAAAAAAACAATCGAACCGAGAATCTCCTCCTTTTTGAAGTCGGTTAAAAATAGTATACCCTTACATAAATACTATGTGTATAAGTACGTACTACGTGGGTACTTATAGTATGTATATTGGTGGCTTACGACGTTGGGGCTACATGTTATGTATTTCAATATTCGCACCAATAAATCTCCATAAACACTTATAATAAACATCCAACATTACATTGACAAAACGTATCTATTTACTAAAAAATGATAAATATTTTTTATCAACTGATGTTAGCTAAATATTAAAAAAAAACATCCAAGCTTTCTTTATAAGTTAAATTTTCTCTAGAAATTTAATTTAACTATATTTAAACTTAAGCACTATATTCGGGCTATTTATATTTACACTAATATACATTGTAAATATAAAAATGTGTGTTCTAATAAATCAAATACATTTTCAAGAAAACAGAAGAATCAACACATCGAAACACTAAAACATCGCAAGACGTTAATCCAAAGTTTCCACTCACCGTGATCCGAAACAAACATCCTGCGTTAATCGTCAAACACATCGTTCACACGCACAACTATAAACACAACCGCGGGAACTGAGAGGGAAAACTCTATAAACTCTAAACTGTTCCCAACTGCGCACTTTGAATCAATAGCACTCGTTACAACCCTCATTATTCTTTCATAGTCACAAAACTTTTTCTCTTCTCCGTTCGGTCAACAAATTCTTTACGCTTTGTAGGTTAATGATACGTACGTTCCAAGCTTAGATACAGTCCGTGTGCACTCTCCGAATGCCGCGTTCGCACTACGTAAGGGCGTAACTAGCGATCCTTATTGCGCTTGCGTAAAACAGAGTGACTCTTCGCCCTGACGGACTTATTCACGAGTTAATTAATATATCAACTTTTCTCCAACCCCCTGTATCAACTGTCATGCTTGATTATTAATTTGTCTTGTGAAGTTAGGTCCTTCGAAATTCCCGCAAGCGCCCAAAGGAAAGTAACCAATTAAGGTGTTTAATAAATTAATCTTGAGTGTCTGCCCCTTGACTAGATGCCTCTATCCGCTAATTGCCGCCTTAGCCACGGGCTCCGCTAATCACTCTGTAAATTGAATTAAATTTAGCTTAACCTACGGAAAATGTGAAATTTTGAAACGAAACATTTTCTTGCAATAAACCCGTAGAAAACATGTTCAACTACGCTTGCAAAGATTGAAAGAAAGTATTAGCTTCAAGGAAAAAAGGGCCGCACAAAAACTCATTATTAAAATTGTTTAGTAATCTTCTTTTAATAATGTGACCTTTATTAAGTGAATAAATTACGATTTTCTAAGAACGGTTATGAGATTCTTAATTCTCGTGGAAAATTATTGTTAATTCATTGAGATACAATTTATTGTACAATATAGATAATATTTATTGAGAATAAAAATATTAACGGTTAACTCAACCAAATCAAATCAAATCAATAAATAATTTGATTTGATTTGATTTGACCAGGTTTCAAGTAAAATTAAGATGTCCACGCCGCGAATCCAAAGCGTAAACTCCCGGAAGAGGGACATCCTAACTGTCCGAAACCGTGTCGGAGTTAATCTGAGACAATCATAACGTGAGTGCAGCTGTTTATATTTATAATGATTTTTTTGACTCACGATTGTTTCCAAACCTTAATTAAATTTTATTTATTGTAGTTATGATTATTTTGACAATGAGATATTGTACGCATGATGACATCATTTCGTAAGTATGGAACTATATTATTAAAAAGGTTTTTCTTATTATTTTACAATAGAAAAATATGCAAACAATACTGACTAAACACATGCTATCGATGATGTGGTGATATCACACTAATGGTAGTATTGTTTTAAGATTGATAAACAATCCCTCATTGTTTGCAATAAAACAATTGATTTCTTCTTACAGTAAGTATTAAGGTGATGTTATAACTGCGAATTCACATGTAACAGAAAAATGAGCATTCGTCTTTTTTAAATTTTGTCGAACTGAACAAACTAGAACCAAAGTGGAATAGAACTAAACTTTTGTGAGAAATTACTGTCAATAATGCATAAAAGGAAGTGAAATTATTAAGCTAGTGACAATAATAGTCACCGGCTATAATAAATGCAAGTATCCACATTCGTTATCAAAATCATGATAGTGACTATTTTCACCCTGAATTGTCACAAGTGGTTAACAGAAATAAAGAAATTAAAATTAAAGTAAACATTAATAGTGTTGTAAAGTAAATATATTTGTCATTTTTAATTTCAAGATCATCGGTGATTTATAAATCGCATCACTGCTCGATAAAAGTCAAACGCAAAATTATTATTTATTCGCTAGAACGCTCACAACAAGCAAATGCTCAGGTATATCAGTACCAACTAAGTCACAATACACAAACGATTATTATATTAAACAACATACCCGCATAAGCGGCTAAGAGTATGCATATGTCTTATTCATTAATTTTCTAGCTCTCCAACATGTGTCTTTTCCCTTTTTCCCGGGGGAATATAGTAGAATACTTTTTAGCCAAGTGGAACAACTTCTGGGAATTACGATATTCATGTGAGTGATATTTTGCCTTTTGGATTCAATGGTAATTAATAACAACTTCGTGGCTTTAGGAAAAAAAGCGTATTTATTTTAATAGTCTTGAATATAGTTTCTCAACACGATTCCAATATATTTGAATTAAGTCGTCTTAATGTGCTGCAAAGACACTTTGTAACTAAGATTTTATTACTAAGAAAGTCCTATCATCATCGTCATCGTCATTAGGGTCGTCATAGGCCACAAACGGGTTGGCAGATGTCACATGCCCTTGAAACTTTTGTTTCTTGAACATGCTGATTTCCATACGATGAACAAAGTTTTTAGAGGGTTTTAAATCCACACATAACTTACGAAAGTCATTGGTACCAGTTCAAATGTCCTGTATTGGCGGTGTTTTAATAATAATTACTGTAGGATCCACATAATAATGAATTTTAGGGCCCAATGCTGCAAAATTTACTAAAATATGCTGATCAATGTAACTTTGACGTGGATAATATAACTATCATACTACTATCATATAAAACTTCCGGTGCTATAGGCCTTCCACCGTGAAATTAAACTTGGCGGTCATAACACCGGACCTTGTAATAACCTGTCATACTGGAATCTTTTGATCCCCTTACAGTTACAGCCTTTGTAATTCACTTTGACCGGGCAATGACTAGCTTAAGCTCGTGGTTTTTGGTACAGTCCGTTTGCACAAAATAAATGGGTATTATGAGACGCAGAGCCAAGCCAAATTGTGCAAAAACATAAAAATACCGCGATAGGTTATAGGGTATAATAGATTTTATTTCGATTACTGTCCGAACCCCTATTGTTATGGACAGTGACGGATTTTACCATTTGGTGAACGACCTACTTGTTATATAAACATTGACTTGAGGCATGGTGCTACCACTTATAAAGAGGTGTGCCCCATGTTGGGCGCCACTTAAAAAACAATTCTATCATCGCAATCTTTTGATCCCCAGAGTCACAGTCCTTATTTGTAATTCACTTTAACCAGCCAATGAATAGTCAAAAAGTCAAGGTGATAGTTTGTTTATACTTATATTGAGGTTTTTCCTCCTAGAGCTATTTATTCTACAAGTGACACACGTTGGGCGCCAGTATTTTTATTTTTTTGTTATTAAATGGGCACACGTTTGACAATAACTCACCTGATGGTTGCGGTCTAAGGTGGAGCACGTTTGCCCATGAGGTAGGTGATATTGAAACGTCATGCATTTTTGTTTTAGTTAAATGGATGTCACTTTTGACCTAAACAAAATATAGGAGTTTGAATAGTTTGTTTTGTGTTTGGCGCCAAATTTAGTTTTTACAACATAAGTAAAAAAACTCGCGCTTAGTTCTGCATTTGCTTAAACCTAACAACAAAAGGTATACTTATAACTAAAGCTGCTTCAACTTACCAGTGAACAATGTATCACAAATTCCATTAACAGAATTCCTGATATCGTCGCTCCTAATTGATTTAATATTAATGGTAATTTTATTACGTAGGCACAGTCTGCATCAATATTAAGTATACACTTTAGTTCTATGTCATAATCACTACTTTGATATTTGCTTCTCCTAAATACCTTGTCATTGTAATCGTTATTGTGACACGGTACTAATATGTATTGTATAATTATTATTGATGCTATTCTATCAATCTATACCTAATACCGGTACGACACCGGGTTTTAATTCAATTAACAATGTTTCCCTTAGAATTGGTAATGGGTTGTATGAATTAAGGCCTTGGTCGCTGGAGGTCATGACAGGCGTTTGGACTAGTGGATTGAACTTAATTGATAGTCACATCAGTACATTCAAGCATAATCAATAAAGTAAGCGGTTACCAAGAGTAATACATAATGGTTAAATTATCTATAGGGTTGCTCATGAAACTTGTTAAAACAAAAACGGATTAAATAATTGGTACAAGGATTAAATAATTTTATTTGTACATGCATTTTATACTGGACCCTCGGAAGAATAATCTCATTCTGATACCCATGTCGATCGCTCATAAAAATACCTCGTGATTGGCATTTGTCTATCGTCTATATCTAACTTTAATTATACCTCGTGATCGGCATTTGTCTATGGTCTATACCTAACTTTAATTATACCTCGTAATCGGCATTTGTCTATGATCTATATCTAACTTGAAAGATACCTCGTGATCGGCATTTGTCTATGGTCTATATCTTACTTTAATTATACTTCGTGATTGGCATTTGTCCATGGTCTATTTCTAACTTGAAAGATACCTCGTGATCGGCATTTGTCTATGGTCTATATCTAATTTTAAAGATACCTCGTGATCGGCATTTGTGTATGGTCTATATGTAACTTTAAAGATACCTCGTGATCGGCATTTGTCTATGGTCTATACCTAACTGTAAAGATACCTCGTGACCGGCATTTGTCTATGGTCTGTATGTAACTTTAAAGATACCTCGTGATCGGCATTTGTCTATAGTCTATATGTAACTTTCGTACTCAATGTCCACGTCCCAATCCCTATCCAAATCAAGATCGCTAAAAGTGATCGATATCGTATTTTGAAGGATGCTAACGCCTTCCAAATTTAAAACTGAAAGCTATCGAATCGGGGTTTGAGTTAGACGCCTTACACAGTTGATAAGTCATAACGTAACTGCAACATTATTTTACTAAGTGTGGTCATAGCAATTTCTAATGCAATAAAATAACATTTTCAACTCAACTTTGTCATATACGATCTATGAACGGATTAAAGTTTATGACGGCTCATAGTATCGGGCATTTACTACTGGACCAGAAAATGTAACACTAGCTGCGCTCCGCGGTTTCATCCGCGGTTCCCGGATTAAAAATAAAGTGTTAATCCAAGGTTTAAGCTATCTGCATTCTAAATTTCACTGAAATCCGTTGAGCCGTTACAGCGTGAAGATGTATCAAACACATTTAATATAAGTGTGATTATTATGACTTTTTCACATAATTGATAAAATTTCAAATCACTTAATTATGGATAGAACTTAGCTTCAAGACTTTATGGTTTTATACATTTTATTTATCAAAGGTTGTCTCGAAGAAAACTTATTGAGCGATAAGGCATTGATTCTTTTATAAAGTTGTGTTTTGATCTGTCGGTCTGTAGGTGTCGTGGGACCATGGTCCTTATAGATCCTGGTTCCCTAGTTACAGGGAATCTTAGTTAGGGGCCAGGATTGTATGTGATTTTTGGGCGTTATTTATTTATTTATATATCTTGTTATAATAATTGGTGGTGAACAATAATGAATTTATTTTTGTTATAATGAGACGAGCAGGTTGTTCGCCTGATGGTAAGCAACAGGCCTGCACATGAGAGTTGCAGCACCACCTTAAACATTGTTATGCAAAGTCCTCCGAGGCCCTGCACTGCGCTGGTCATGTCATATATAACTCTTAAGTCCCATGACCCCAGTAATTTTGCTGACTACATTGTCCTCAAACCGGAACACAGTAATGCTTGCGCACTACTGCTTGGCGGCAGAATAACTGGCAAACGGTGGGACCTACCCAGACCGCCTCTCATAGACGAGATACCTATCACCTAGTAAAACTTTGTTACCATGCCGAATAACGGAAGCTTAAATATTATATAGGTACTTTGTTATGCGCGATCTACGGCTGTATCACAATTTATGACACACGGGTTTATGTTATCACGAGACTGCTGTTTGCTCATAATTTAGTTTTGACATGATACTCGCGATCAAATTGACATCAATCGTACATTATTATTAGATGAAATCCTACTAATATTATAAATTTGTGAGAATGGATGGTTGGATGGATGGACGGATGGATGTTTGTTACGCAATCACACAAATACTATTATTAGGGTTCCGTACCCAAAGGGTAAAGCGGGACCCTATTACTAAGACTCTGCTGTCCATCCGTCTGTCTGTCACCAGGCTGTATCTCTTGAACCGTGTAAGACAGTTTAAATTTTCACATATGATGTATTTCTGTTGCCGCTATAACAACAAATACTAAAAAACAAAATAAAATAAATATTTAAGGGGGCTCCCACACAACAGACATGAGGTTTATGCCGTTTTTATAGATAATGGTACGGAACCCTTTGTGCACGAGTCCGACTCGCACTTGGCCGCACTTTATTTGTATTTAATTAAATTTGAAATGTAGGCCAGGAAAAAATAAGGCTACTTCTTTTGCTGGGAAACCGGAAGCAGCTAGTTGATATATTAATAACTACGAATATTCGCAGGTTAAAAAGAACAAAGTAAATAAGTAAACAAAGTAACCTTAAGACAATCCTATTATACTTCCTATTATCCTTCCTACTAATATTATGCACGCGAAAGTTTGTATGTATGGATGTATGGGTGTACGTTTGTTACTCTTACACGCAAAAACTACCGGCCCGGTTTTGATAAAATTTGGTATGTAGGTACTTAAGGACTTCGAATAGCACATGGGCTACTTTTTATCCCAAGAAACCGCAGGTGGAACCGCGGGGCGCAGCTAGTATAGATATAAATATAAATATCTATCTATCATCTTAAGACAATGTAATACTTACCTTTTACTCTAAAGGCCGGTTTCCACCGAAGCGGAACAGAGCGGAGCCGAGCAAATTGTTTCCACTTAAGTGGAGAGGACATATTGTGATCTGTCTAGAGCGAAGGGGAGATTTAAGCTAGCTGGAAACACGTTGGCCAGTTGCTGATGGTTATTTAAGAAACTTGTATCCACTCCTTTACGCTCAACTTTGGTGAATACCGGGAATAAGGACACACTTTAAATAATTTAGAGCGAGTGTGGCTCAGCGGGAACTCGTGCGCCTTTCGATCCGACGCACCTGGGTTCGAATCCTGACTCGGCCCTGCACCAATGACTTATAGCTAAGTGCAGATTTTGCACGCTCGCTCTAAAACGGTGTAGGAAAACATCGCGATGAAACCCGCTTACGCGGTTTGGAGTGGTAGGCTCTGGCCGTGGTTGTAATACCATCCACCGAACAAAGCCATGCCGTCAAGCGACCTAGTCGTGTTTCGGGATGATGTTCGGTGAACCATCGGGGAGACGGGTCTGAGCAGCTGCTCAACTGCCGTCTCTCTCTAGATCTATGTGCTCCATCTTAGGCCACATCATCGCTACACATCAGGCGAGATAGTGGCCAAACATAGACCTATTAGGCGTAAAAAAAAAAAAACTTTAAGTAAACTTCAGTCGATTTAAATATAGCCACAACTTCTTATTTTCTTTTTGTTTTTTTTAAAGATCACATGTCATAGTTCCTGGCCCTCAACTAGAATTCTCTCTTGATAGGGAACCATAAATTATGAGGACTAATCACAACACCCAAACACGAAACAAATGCTTGGTTTTATTTCTGTGCATAAACATTTGTCCCGTCGTCGCGAGAATCGAACTCGCAACCTTAATCTAACCTGCCCAACTACTACACCGCAGAGGCTGTCTACAATAAAACACCATTTTATACACTTACTAGCTACTTTGTGAATCTATTGCCGCATTAAAATTTATGACGCATAGTTCACGCTATGGCGCGTTTGCTGTTTGTCAATAATTTAGTTTTGACATGTCGTTGCGGTCGAACACATCGATATTTGTCATACATGATTATTAGTACAACACTAATGACCATAATGGGAATTCGTCATAGTAATTTTAGGTACTGAAACGGTATACATATTAATAGGTATAATCCGTAAAAATATTTTATGAACGTTATCTCAGTTTTATTTATGTGTTTCAATGCTATTATTAAAAGTTGCTGCATATATATAAAGGTTTTTTTTTATGTTTGTTATCTCAGAACTTCGTCATTTATGAACCGATTTGGAAAATTCTTTTTGCGTTGGGTTCAGTATAGCTATGAAGTGGTCCCATATAAATTTTATCGATATGTGACCTTGGACTTCGAAGATCCATTGAAGGCGGCTTTTGTTTTCTTCTAAAAATTAAAAACAAAAAAAAATACATCCGAATAGAGAACCTCCTCCTTTTTTGACGTCGGTTAAATATAAAGGTAATGTTAATTGGCCCAGAAATAGAAACACATTTTCTATTTCTGGGCCAATTTACATTCAAAAATGTTCGTCAAACTTCTAGTCTGAAAGAAGGTCTCTTTCATAGAATGATTATCATAATGAAGCGCTCGAAGCATGACTTGACTTGCTGTTAGTAACAGATTTTCTAGGATAAGCAACGTTTACAGCGGTCATAACTTGGATGAGTGACCGTTTGTGTGGTATTTACATCTGAGTACTACCGTGCTTTGGAGATCACTTTAAGCCGTCGGTCCCGTTTGTTGTCTTAGAACCACCTACACGGGAAATGATTAGAATAATAATTTTATGTGTATGTTATTAGAATAATTAACCCTCCTTATTTTAACATCCTTACGGATCGGAATACTCTCTCTTTCTCTCTCTTTCACTCACTCACTAACTCTCTCACTCTCTCTCACTTTCTCTCACTCTCTTACTTACTCACTCACTATATATCTCTCACTCTCTCACTAACTCTCTCACTCTCTCTCACTTTCTCTCACTCTCTTACTTACTCACTCACTATATATCTCTCACTCTCTCTCTCTCTCTCTCTCTCTCTATCTCTCTCTAACTCTCCCCTACATTTTGTCTACTCTTATTTTCTACTAGATGCGCCCGAGGTTTCACACGCGGTTTCTCGGAATAAAAAAAAGGAGCCCATGTCCTATCCAGTGTATAATCTCCATTCAGAATTTCTCTCAAATCTGTTCAGCTAATATGGCGTGAAGAGGAAACAAACACACTAACACACTTAAATAAAAACTTTCGCATTGATAATATCAGTGTGATTCATATGCGGTGTACGTTAAAAGCTTCGATCATATAATATACCCAAAAGAACCGAAATCATGAGGTTATTCATCCCTTTCTACCAACGAAGCTATTAATTGAGAGCTAGGCCTATTCCTTACAAAACCATTGAAAATAATCTTGAATTCTTAAAGAGTTGAATGAAGATTATTTGACTATTGTCGCTTATTGCATTTTAATGGTCGTGGTTTATTCATGCGGGTTTGTTTGTTATGAGGGGACTGTAGTTATCAATCGAAATAATTTTATGACACACTTGTCGAGTGTGAACTTTTATAGTTTTAATGTTAGATCATCGTAAATATAGGGGCGTTCTCTGTTCCCATTGAGTGATAAATATTTATTTGCGTTAAGATTTATGTGTATATCTATCTGTGTTAAGGCCTAAAAAGTGTAAGTTAATAATAATTATTATTATTAGCCTGGTTTGTCCCACTGCAGGGCAAAGGGCTCCCTACCCTCTTTCCACTCCTCACTGTTTGAGGCTTTTTGTGTCCAGTCCTTCCAGTATGCGTCTAGTTCGTCTCGCCATCTACGTCTGGGCCTGCCGCAGCGTCGTTTAAAGTTGCGTAGGGTCCACTCTGTGGTGAGTTTGGCCCACAGCTTGTCTGACATGCGGCAGATATGTCCGGCCCAGTTCTACTTCAATTCGATGGCATTTTGACCAACGCCGGCAATTTTGGTTTTGGCCGCAGTATGCTGTTCATAATACGGTCTGATAGTTTCACTCCCAAGATACTGCGCGAGTTAATAAGAGAAATTGTAAAACTGTTATAAAAAAAAGTGTAAAATATCTAAGACATCAGGTACTTCAAGGACCATGGTCCCACAACACTCAGACACGGAACAAATAGCAGTTTTTTGTCCCGTACATGGAGTCAAACCCATAACTTACGTGGTGTTTGAGATATGAGCTGACATATAACATCATATGTATAAAATTCTCGTGTCACAATGTTAGTTACCTTACTCCTCCAAAACGGCTTTACTGATTTTTACCAAGTTTTATATGCATATTCAGTAGGTCTGAGAATCGGCTACTATCTATTTTTCATACCCCTGGGTGATTTTTTTTTAATTTATATGACAAAACAACGTTTGCCGCGTCAGCTAGTTACATTATATTTTATTTTATTATCATAGGAAAACTTACAGTTAGGTACAATAATATATGTACAAGATATAGTGGAAGGCCAATTAAAATAACAACTTAAGTACCCAGTAAGAATAAACTATATCTAAGTATTTGTATGTCATAATCACCATCACGTTCCCAATGCTAAGATACGGGTCTTCTCTCATTGAGAGAGTATGGAGTATGTTTAGAGCGAGTGTTAAATTCGCACATAACATTCGAACTCGGGTACGACGGATCGAAAGTCGCACGTGCTCCCACTGAGCTACACTCACTTTAAGTATACGTATAACAAACGGTAAACGCTTCTTCAAGCAACCCAAAAAGAAAAACATTGACTAAGCCGCACATTTTTGCTGGAACCCGGTCACTCGCACATAACAAGGATATCGCCCGCAAATATCCCGTTTACCGCATCTCGGATCCCGCGAGATTCCGGGACGACTCGCCGGTCAGTATCGTTACCTTTGTCACTTGTTTAAATAATGATAGATTGTGTGAATAGTCTGACGTCTCATTTGTTCTAGTTTTAACCTTTAAAATGTGTCATTTTGATTTTTATGGTACAAGCAATGAGCAAGTTGTTCGCCTGATGGTAAGCGCCACGCATGCCCATAACAATTGCAGTGCCACCCAGAACTTTTAATACAATAAAAATACTGCAAAGCACTGCGTTGCGGTCATCACTCCGAGACATCAGATATTAAGTTGTATCTATCAGGTCAGATCTATTTCGCTGGCCCAGTACGGGTTGGTTAATGTCACATGTCCTTGAACTTTTGTGATAAATTTTTAGACTTGCCGGTTTCCTCACGATGTTGTGGTGCAGTTGACCGACACCCTAAAAATAAGCTTTCGGGTCACTAAGGACATTTCTTCTTTGAGTTTGGGCCATTGGATCTTAAGTAGTCGTGAGCCCAAACCCATACTTTTGTTAGGCGAGTATATGTTTGTGTGAATTTGAATGTTGTGAATTGAGAGATGTATGAATGGGTGGATGACGATGTTCTGTTAGGTTGGTGATTGGTTCGAATGGGGAAGTATATGTTCCATAACCTCAAAATTTTCTCTCTGCGTTCAAAATTTTATCTTGGTGGGGGGGATAATGTAGTGTTACATATCATTTTCATTCATTTTTCATGATTCATCAAACCTATTTCTTATTTATTTCTAATGGACCTACTTTTATTGCCTTGAGGAAAAAGAAAACAGAATTCAAAATTTGATGAACTGACAGAGAACGAAAAAAAAGATGAGAAACGTGGACTTGAACTTGAGCTTGGAGAGAGAAAGGTTCTCTCACGATTTGTTAAAGGTGGAAAACCATATTATTTTTGTGGCTCCGTTGTTGTGAGGTATCACAAGTTGGTGGCCCGAACAAAGGCCCACTCACCGCCGTCGAACGTCCCCTGGATTGGGAGAAGGACAAACCCAGGACAAACTTCCAGTTTCTCGGGAGAAGGACAAACCCAGGACAAAGTTCTACGTTCTCATTTACCCTCTTCGACAGGCAGAAGAAGCCTATCGACAAACTATACGTTCTCATTTCCCTCTATCGACAATTTTCATTACCCAGAAGATCTTTTCCTCAGCAGCACTGTTTTATATACTGTATTAAAAGTATCACCAAATTAACATAAATTTTATAACAGCTTCCCAGTCCCTCTCTCTCTCCCAGAAGGGTACTGTACGTGCAGAGGTCATAGGTAGAGCTAGCCGGGGGAACTCCGTTACGTTACAATGTTTTCACTCACCGTTTTTAGAGTGAGTGTTAGATCCGCACATAACTTAAGAAAGTCAGCCTGTATCCAGGGAACCAGGAACTAGACCATGGTCACACAACAACCAGACACGAAACAAATGCTTGCGCTTTTTTCTGTGTATAAAAATTTCTCTCGTCGCAGGAATCGAACCGGCAACCTCAATGGTGTATGTAATTTGAGCCGACCTGTCTATTTGTTACGTTTAGTACGAAGTAAGAATTACAAAAGACTAAATTTGGCAAACTCGTAGATAATCCCCTTCAGTGTCAGCAATCAACTCGGGTGTTCGGTGACATGTGCGTCATGTGGATCTCCCGGGAAAACGCGGGAAACGGGATGTCCTGTTATGTACGATTGACCGAGTTTCCGCAAAAATGCGTCGTTTTTCCTTCGGTGACATTTGAGAGTATTTTGAGAGATTGCAGAGTTTTTCAAGTACTTATAAGACCATATCTATTCAAAAATCCTACTTTAATATTAGAAATTCGAAAGTCTGTGTGTGTGAGGGTGTGTGTGTTTGTTACAACTTTACACCTTTAATAATATATCCTTACAATCCTACCCTACGTACCTCTACCTCCTTATCCTACTCTTATACCTACCTACTGCACTACTACTGCACTACTACTGCTATTACTGTGACTACTGTTTCTGCTTTATGCCTACTCTACTACCGTCCCTATAATATTAAAATTGCAAAATTTCGTAAAAATAAATGTTAGTTACTCTACATTTCATAATCATGCAAAAATCACTGAACGAGTTTTGATGGAATTTGGTACTTACCTACCCGTCCAAGATGATGAAATAACAAGTGATAGGTGACTTAAAGGTTTCACCAACTGGACACACGCGTGTCTAGCCCCTCGTGTCGAGTTGGTGAAAACCCAAATAGTTCCTTCGTATGAAAAAAGCATACTATGCAGTTAGTAATTACATAGAAGACAAAGATGCATGAAACATTCCGCTTCTGCCAAGTAGCCAACTGACACATAAGAAACATTCATCATCATCTTCAGCCCATCACGTTCTCACTGCTGGGACACGGGCCTTCTCTCATAGAGGGAATATGGGCCATAATCAACCACGCTAGCCCAGTGCGGGTTGGTGGATGTCACATGTACTTGATTTTTGTGATTAAATTCTTAGACAAGCCAGTTTCCTCACGATGTTTTCCTTCACCGCTTTTAGAGCGAGTGTTAAATCCGCACAAAACTTAAGAAAGTCAGTGGCGCAGGGCCAGCGGGATTCAAACTGAGCCACACTCGCTCTACAAGATACATAATATTATCAAAAACAAACATAAAATATTGTAACAAAAGTTCTAAAAAAGAAATGCCATTCAGGATCTGGCTGTATTTGAGATATTTGTAAGTTGTAAATAAAAACTTTTAACTATTTATTCTTGTAAGTTTTAAGATCTAGGAACAGTCTACTTATGTACATCTTAGTAATACCAATAAATGGAAGACACTGAAACCCACGACACAGGTTTTCCTAGTGTGGGTTCCAGGGTTCACCTTGCATTGCATAACAAACCTAACAATTGCAAATTGTTCCACATCTCCGATATGTATTAAAATTGTTAATTGTTACCTGGCTAAATAAAGATATATTTATTATTATTATTATTATTATCTTCTTAGTAGTGTTTCTTTTTCCGATACGGTGGTAGAGTCCTTGTAATAATTGACGTTCGTGCGTCTGTGATGCCAAAATTGAATAAAGAGCTTTAGAACTTGAACTATGCGTTTAATTTTTTTACTCATACACATTTTTGCGTTGATAATACCAAGCTGTGATAGAATAGAATAGAAAAAATCTTTATTATAACACTAAAATACAGAAATAATTAAAAACTGAAATAACAACTAACTTAATAATGGTGTCACAATGGGCGGTCTTATCGCTCAAAGTGATCTCTACCAGACAACCCACAAGTGAAGGAATGTAGACAGAAATATGTATGGACTTATGAATATTCCTACATAAACCAAAATAATTACATAAAATACATACCATAATAATAAATAATACATAATAAATACTTTAACATAAAATATACAAGTAAATAAAACACAAAGATATACAAAATAATATATTATAATAAAAAAAAAGACGTGTGGCACTCGGAGACTGCCGCGGTAAAGCTATTGCATAGCATTCGGAGTGGGGGGTGTTAGGTTATTTTCGTTACGGAATTTCTGGATTCGGTCTCCACGCTCAAGGCCCGCGATAGAAGCTATGCAATAGCTTAATAATTATTAGTAATATTGCCACCCCTAAACAAAATTCTCACTAAATATACACCACAACGTGTAAAGACCGAACAAACGAACAGAACAGTCACCGACTCCGAGGGGACACACGGGTTTTTTGACGGAACACACCCGGGTGACTCATAAATTACGACTAAATTAATTTATGTTTACCACTCTCCCTTCAAACGATGCCGCTGTTTATAACGATAATAAAATGATGTGTGGATATTTCGTCACGAATACAGGACTCGTTTTATAGCTTGACTTTGTCATGAATACAAGACTTTTATGACATGACTTTGCGGGTGTCGTGAAGAATTATATGGAAGCAACTGAAGACGTAAAAGGTAATGTGCGGGATTAACGTGAGAGGATGAGTTTAACATGACATTTCAGGATAAACCTACTTAAAACAGACTGGGAATCAAATGTTTTGCCTTTTTCTTTGATTGTACAAATATTGGAAAAAGAATCAAATTTTCCCATATTTGCACAATCTTAAATAACGAACACCGTTTAAAAAGGAAACATGTATAAAAACATTTTTCTTTATTTTATTTAAAATGTCTCCTGCTTGAGAACAAGATGTCTGGAAGAAAATAGGGGAGACCCTTTCCCAACAGCACAAAACAGAACACATTAATTAAAAAAAAATTAAAATTGTACAGTCTCATCTTAGGGTGTGCACAGTGCAGCGCCGCACAAGATTTTGTATAACAAGTTTATATACAGAGTAGGCTCTGGCCGTTGTTGTAATACCACCCACCGAACAAAGCCATGCCGCCAAACGACCTAGTCGTGTTTCGGGATGATGTTCGATGAACCATCGGGGAGACGGGTCTGAGCATCCGCTCAACTGCCGTCTCTCTCTAGATCTATGTGCTTCATCTTAGGCCACATCATCGCTTCACATCAGGCGAGATAGTGGCCAAACATTTAATTCAACACAATAGATTTATTCTAAAAACAGGGACTGAGTATAAATATTAATATAATTTCGAAAAAATATCGAATTCAATTCCACCCTGTAGTGGGTGCTGTTGGAACTGCAACGAACATGCGTTTAGCTTCCCTAACCTTTACCTTTCCTTTTTTTGCTTTCCCCTTATTGCTAAACTATAATCGTATGTAAATATTGTAGTCATATTAAGTTATATTAAGTTGTTGACAATAAAAACTAATTTTCTGTCCATCCAAAGGTTGTCTGGAAGAGATCGCTTTAGGCGATAAGACCGCCCATTTTACTTCCATTGTAAGAAATTTTATGCTTTTATTATTTTTATTGTTTTGTATTTGGTATGCAATAAAGAGTTTTGTAATTTGTAATTTCTTTCTTTTCCATCTTTCTTTCTATCTTCTTAAAATGAACAACTTGCTCGTCTTGAAGCACAGCTGATATTAAAAACACACTTACATAATCACCTATCTGACCCTCGTTTTACCTGTGACCTTTAACTTGTTTTCACATTTAACGTAGACGCAACAAATTATATTCAATTTGTGTAGACCATTAGTTCTTACTAACTTTCCCGAAGGGAAATCTTATTAAAATTTATTAAAAAAAGGCCCCTTGCGTCTACAAATACTCTTGAAACAAATTAACCCAAACATCGATGAAACTGAAAATGAAATAGAAATTAACCTGATGGTAAGCAACGCGCCCGTTACTTTACTTAGTACCAAAATTTAAGAGTTCAAATAACCAATCACCGTAATATTACAGCAGCAAATCACGTAACAACAAAATATCACTGCACTGCCTTGCGCTCGTCACCTTGAGGCAATAGTTCTTAAGTCTCATAATACCTAGTAAATTTCTGGCTATAGTTAATACCCTTCACACCGGAACACAGTAAAGATTGCAGAATACTGCTTGGAGGCAGAATAACTGGCAAAGTGAGTAGTGGCTCTTCTTCCGATACGGTGGTAGAGTCATTGTAATAATTGACGTTCATAAGTGCGTGTGTGATGCGAAAATTGAATTAAGAACTTTTGAATTTGATCTTTGAAAGCGGTGGTACTAAACCAAATGAGTGTCGGAATCGGAGCGAGTGTCGTGCACGTGCTACTTTCGATCCGACGCACCCGAATTCGAATCCCGCTGGCCCCGCACCACTGACTTTAAGTTATGTGCGGATTTAACACTCGCCCTAAAAAACGGTGAAGATAAACATCGTGAGGAAACCGGCATGGCCAAGAATCGATCACAAAAATTCAAGGACATGTGACATCCACCAACCCGCACTGGGCCAGCGTGGTGGATTATGGCCCATACTCTCTCTACGAGGGAAGGCCCGAGTCCCAGCAGTGGGAACGTAATGGGCTGATGATGATGATGATGATGATGAAACCAAATGACGAAAGATACGATATAAACTCCTTGATCATCTGTATACGTCGTAGATCTGTTGAAGATAAATGAAAAAAAAAAAAAACCCGGAAACCGGAGCCCTAAAGAACCTAAGTTGAGGGTGTCAGCTGTGTATGCACGTACTAAAATACAAATCGTTATTTATAGACGTGAAAACTGACATTGAATAACACCGATCGACAACCCTCCGGAACCCCTACAATTTGTGAACACGCACTTGCCCGCTCCCATACGACGTGAATTCATTGGAAAGGCCATTTCCCGAGTAATGACTCATTTCACTCACTGTTTTAATGGTGCTTTATATTTATAGGCTTCTCTGTGCGGTCACAATACGTATTGGTAACTTTACTATTAATGTGCGGGTTATTTTTTTGTAAGCATTTTTTTTATTTATTTCTGCACGGTTTGTCCATTTAACCTATGTCAAACTATTAAAAAAAATATTTAAGTGGAACTGTGTGATGTGACGTTCGTGACTCATTTGCCTGAAGGTAAGCGCCACGCCTGCAATTGCAATTGCAATGCCACCCAGAATTTTTAATACCATAAAAAGAAATGCGTAGCACTGCATTGCGTTCAACGCCCTGAGACATTAGATATTAAGTCTCATATGCCCAGTAATTTCGCTGGCTACAATGCCCTTCAAACCGGAACACAGTAATGGTAATGCTTACGCTTTATTGCTTGACAGTATAACATGTAAAGCTATAACTAACAAAGCTGTGGTACCGACCCAGATGGCCTCGCGCATACAAGAGACCTACCACGAGTAAATCTTCCATGTACATATATGTAGTTAGAAATTATTAAGCCTTTTGTTATGTTATATTAAGTATTATTGTACCATATTTCTTGTAATTAAATAAATATGCAAATAATATTACAGTAAACATAACATATAAGTATTAAAACATAGAAATAAACAGTCATAAAAAGTTAGAAATATATGAGTTAGTAATATCAAAGAAAACTAAATATTATGTAATATCTTCTATGTACAGAGTTTACGCTCTACGATTTTATTTCATTTATTTAAAAATGTCTACCAACGATTGTTACAATATTGCTTAAGCCAATTTAACAATATCACGATAAAATATTTCAAACTAATTGCTCAATCAAATAAAGGTAAACACCACTAATCCAAATTTAACTTAACACACTTGTAATGTATATAAGATTTAGTACAAACAAAAAGTAATTCTTGCACACTACTGCTTAGCAACTGAAAACTTACTCCTAGGTTGTTTAGTTTATTTATTTATTTTATTTTATTTGGGGGACTTACAGCTATCAATTACAAAACATGAGTACAAGTAGCTATCAAAGAGACAATTACAAGTCTCCACAGATAGTAATAAACTAAGTTAAAAAGAAAACGTACAAAATAGTGTCTTAATAGTAAATTTCTGAGTGATTAACATGCATAGACACTACAACTCGTAGGTGGTGGTATACTTATGGTGGTATAGTTTAAAAATAATGCTTTCGATATGTGAATACAAAGCCCTTTTAATGATACCTTACATCAATTAATGACCTTACTTTTCAAATTAAATGCCTTCTATTTCGAATTCAATTTATTTTTATTATAATTATCATTATTGCGTTGCATCATTTTGTGCCAAAGAGCGAATGTGGCTCAGTAAGAGCGAGTGTGGCTCAGTAAGAGCGAGTGTGGCTCAGTAAGAGCGAGTGTGGCTCAGTAAGAGCGAGTGTGGCTCAGTAAGAGCGAGTGTGGCTCAGTTATAGCGAGTGTGGCTCAGTAAGAGCGAGTGTGGCTCAGTAAGAGCGAGTGTGGCTCAGTAAGAGCGAGTGTGGCTCAGTGGGAGCACATGCGACTTTCGATCCGACACACACGATTTCGAATCCCGGTGGCCCCGCACCACTGACTTTCTTAAGTTATGTGTGGAGTTAACGCTCGCTCTAAAAACGGTGAAGGAAAACATCGTGAGGAATGTCCAAGAAATAATCACAAAAATTCAAGGACATGTGACATCCACCAACCCGCACTGGGCCAGCGTGGTGGATTATAGCCCATACTCTCTCTATGAGAAAAGGTCCGTGTCCCAGCAGTGGGAACGTGATGGGCTGATGATGATGATGATGATGAATTTTGTGCCAATAAATATTTGAAAATCCAACTAAGCGTTCAATTTACCTCAAATGATTATTATTAGTATTATTATTATTCAGCCTGGTTTTTCCCACTGCTGGGCAAAGGCCTCCCTACCCTCCTTCCACTTCTGGGCTTTTGTTTGCCATCCCATCAAATAGGAGTCCAGTTCATCCCGCCATCTTTTTCTAGGCCTGCCGCGTCGTCGGGTAGCGTTGCGTGGGGTCCACTCAGTTAGAGCGACCACCACCACCGGAAATGCTTGGTTTGTCAGCGAGCAATGGAGCGCAGTATTCTGGGAGTCAAGTTATCAGACCGCATTAAAAATAGCATACTGCGCTCTAAGACCCAAATCGCCGACGTTGGTCAAAAAGCTGCCAGCCTGAAATGGGACTGGGCTAGACACGTTTGCCGTATGTCAGACGAGCGATGGGCCAAACTCACCTCAAATGATAGTAACTCAAAAAATAAGCACGGCTTTATTAAAGGCACCTTACCTATTTTAATCTTGTAAGACTGGTTGAAATTGACACTTGTTTTAATCTCGCACGAGAAGGGTTATTTTAATAAGCCGGGTCGACATCGGCTGATCAACGTGCGTTTCAACATGCGCGGCAGAATCACGATCCAAGTCGTCGGTCGGTGTAGCCGCGACTGCCCCGATCCAAACGATAAAAGAAAGAGACGTCACGTAGTAACTAACTAGTAAGTAATCTGTGACGACAAACCAAACTATCGCTTAGTTTGGTTCGTCGTTCGATTTGAGATTGTTAAATCATTTACGTTCCTCACCATATGCAAGTTAAGTGCAAAAATTCAAAATGAAAATGCGTCTCGCTTCACTAATATATAATTAATACGGTTTAAAATCGCGCAGCATAATTTGAGAAATATCAAGTCTGAGTTTGAAAAGTTATCTATTGGTTTTACAAAACTTGTTACTTCATACGTAAATAAATTAGACTTTAATTACAAGAACATACGTTAACTTTTCTTATTAGCTTAGATTAGATATTCGAATTGCTTACGCTTATTAAATACCAGTCCTTTACCTCCTGAGGCACTATCCTCCTTGAACGGTCAAAGTCGTCTAATAGCTCTGAGGGAATAAAGTTACATTCATTTACATACATTACCTCCGCTCTTTAAGAAAGTTGGGATGTGGGAACGTTCCAGTTGCATCTTCTGATATAAAAAAAACTATTATGTTACACCCTAATATTGATTTATAATTACAATTATTAAAAGTACATAGCACACAAAATTTATAAATGCGGAGTTTGTATGTTAGTAAGTATATGTTACTTCTTCACGCTGTTACGGCTCAACGGATATGAGAGAAATTCGTAATGGAGATAGCTTATAACCTGGATTCACACATAGGATACACACGTATTTTTTAACCCGGAAAACCACGGGTGAAACCGCGAAATATTGTTACCTTGTTATGGTATATTGTTTCATCTAAAACAGATCGCTGGTTAGCGATGGTTAACGAAGATCATCGTGTTTTTTCTATTTTTTTTAATAGGAAAAATTTGAATTTTCAACGTTTAAAAATAAATAAGCTAAGTGACATTGCAGTTTACCTATTTGGGTCAAATAACTTCATTTAAAAATATTTTGCCCTTGATAGATTTACGTACAATACAAAAATTAAACCATTGAAAAAATTTTTAAAATAAAGATATCGCCGTTAAAATTTCTGTATCGTGCTTTCTTTGTCACTCGTACGCTCAAATCTTTTTAACTTCAACTTACAATTGTTAATCAAAACGGTATCGTTGAAAAGTTACAATGAGAACACACCAGAAGCAGCTTACAGACGCTTCGCGAAATAAATTCTAGAAGTTCGCTCACTCTTTGGCGATTACACGGCGTCAAGTTTAAGATAACCGTAAATATTTATGTAAAATGTATGGGTTTGCGTTCCTCTGTCATTATTATTTGATATTTTAACTTTCTATTGCAATCTAAGAGTCCCAAAGTTAAGAAAAGGTGTATATATAAATGTTTTAATATATCATTCTTCTTTTTCTTGTTCTTATACCTATTTCTCTGCCAAATTTCATCAAAATTGATGCAGCAGTTTAGAGTAGTGAAATTACAATAAACAAATATATTTAGTCACTTACGCATTTATAATATTAGTGTGGATGTAGATTAGTGTGTTTATTAGTAATGGATGAATAAATTAACTCTTTATTTAAACACCAACATACAAAAAAACGTTATGATATCTATAAAATTACGAGGCTTGCAAAACTTTGAGTTCAAACCATACATTTTGGGATTTAAACTTTTTGGGATTTCAATATTTTGATTCAATCAATCGAAATGATTTCAATCAATATTGTGAAACTAAATGATATTTTTTTTATTGAAATTTAATAAAAAGGAATTCATTTATTCATAAGAATTTTGGTTACAACATTTTAAGGTAGCCGTAGTCCCATCAAAATTCGGCCAGGCGAATTTTTTTTAGGCGTACAAACATTTAAAAGTAATTTTATTATTAGAGTAACATAATTATGTATTTATATCATATCAAATATCAATACTTTGTGTACTTTGTGGTATATTAATTCAATTAAATAATGGTGAGAAAAATGTTATTGAAAATATTAAAAGTTTCCGGTGACCAGATTTCACAAATTGCATGTCACCAGATTTCATTAAACCCTTATGGCACCTTGTATCGGTCACTAAGTATAAGTATAATGGCGTATATATATATAACCAAGGCGTTATAAGTATAATGTACACTGAAACCTATTTGCTCATGTGACAGTTCTCTTTCCTCAAGGGTTTGCTGGAAGAAAACTCTTTTTAGGGTTAAGCTCGCCTTTATACATATATTTTATAAATCATCGATGTAAAAATTTTGGTGTACAATAAAGAATATAAGAATATATAAGAATGTTAGTATAGCTGCGCCCCGAGGTTTCACCCGCGGTTTCCCGGGATTAAAAGTAGCCTACTTGTTAATCCAAGGTATGAGTAATATCTATTTCGAATTTCACTTAAATCTGTTGAGCTGTTATAGCATGATGAAGTAACAAACACACTAATATACAAACATTCGCATTACTAATTAATATTAGTGTAATGTTAGCTCAAATTCAAATTTTCTTTGTTCAATTTTGTCGTCACAGACGCACTTATGAACGTCAATTATTACAATAACTCTACCACCGTATCGGAAAAAGAACGGCAACTGAGAAAATACGGCAAGAAACTGAGGGGCAATTTTTTTAGAACTTTTGTTACAGTAGTTTTCATGTTTGTTTTTAACCGACTTTAAAAAAGGAGGAGGTTCTCTATTCAGATATTTTTTTTATTTTTATTATGTTTGTTACCTCAGAACTCCGTCATTTATGAACCGATTTGGAAAATTCTTTTTGCGTTGGGTTCAGTATAGCTACGAAGTGGTCCCATATAAATTTCATCGATATGTGACCTTGGACTTCGAAGGTACATTGAAGACGGTTTTTGTTTTTTTCTAAAAATTAATTATTGATGATATTATTTTTCTTATGTGCCAGTTGGCTACTTGGCAGAAGCGGAATGTTCCATGCATCTTTGTCTTCTATGTAATTACTAACTGTATAGTATGCTTTTTTCATTAGAATATTTTTCACACTCAATTTGAATCTACTTTCTGTGAGCTCTGTTATACATTTCGGAATTTTATTGTAATAACGTACACAATTGCCCATGAAGGACTTGTTCGTTTTACTCAGTCTAAACTTAAATACTGCAATTATTACTACTTACTGCAATTATTATTACTTACAAATTTCTTAATTAAACTATATTAGCTAGAGTTAATTCGCGTGGATAATTGTTTTTTTTTACTGATAGCATTTCGAGCTTCTTAAGTAGGTAGATATTCGTGTAATTAGAAGACTGTATATTTTTTTTTTATTACCTGATAGGTTAGCATTTGACCGCAGTATCACCTGATGGAAAGTGACGACGTGGAATTAATTAAAAAAAGAGGATGGAATGGAAAGGAAGGAAAGAACTCTTACTGACTGATTACTAAGTCGTAGGTCTCTCGTATGCGGTCTGGGTAGGTACCACCGCTTTGCCATGTATTCTGTTACCAAGCAGTAGTGCGCCAGGATTACTATGTTCCGATTTAATCGGCATTGTAGCCAGCAAAATTACTGGGCATATGATACTTCAGAGGTTAGACAATATTAATGTCGAGCGCAGTGCAGCGCAGGATTTTTCAATTCTAAGTTCGTTACGTCAGTCAGCTACAAAACACTTATTGATACAAAAATAAAAACAATACATAAAAAACAAGCATACGTTTTATCCAACAAAAAAACTGACTTCAATGTATCTTCGAAGTCCAAGATCAAACATCGATGAAATTTATATGGGACTACTTCGTAGCTATACTGAACTCAACGCAAAAATAATTTTCCAAATTGGTTCATGACTGACGTAAAGGTAAAAAAATACAGTCGAACAGAAAACTTTCTCCTTTTATGTTGTCGGTTAAAAAAGTCAGTTCAGTATAGCTGTCTGCTATAAATATAGAAAAGATTGCATCGGACACGGAGACAGTATCGGGTTATATCCGACTCTCTATACAATCCGACATATCTAGCGACACTCCGCCATTTTATAAAAGGACTTACCTTCGATCCAATATCTGCGGAGTAAACACTGAAAATAAACTCGGGTTGAAACCTTTGAGGATATACTAAAGGAGGCAGCAGGTAGACGCGCACCACTGCCAAAGCATATGGTCATTTGACCATGCAAAACGTCATTTTGATTTTCCTTACTTGTTTACGGTGTGTTTTTTTTGTATTGTGCGCTTAGAGACAAGATTTTGTTATAAACTGTATACCTTATTATGTGCTGTTAATTTTGAAATTTTTGTGATTCTACCAAATGGCTTAAGATTTGGTTTTGTTGTAGCCACGGTCGATGTAGCTTGGCTGAAAAGTCGATTTAAACAAATCTTATGTATAATGCGATTAAGTTCCGCTTAATAATGTTAATTATATTTTATGTGCTATAGGAATTCACTTTACTCCGCTTGCAGAGTGGCAGTAAAATACGGTTAGGTGGTACGATATGTGTGTTGCATTCTTTTAGCTTCTTATCTTCAAATTTTAAAACCTCAAACGGAGATGTGACGAAGACATATTTGTACTTCGTAGGAGCAAAATTTATGGAGAAACATTGTATAGAAGCTTTGATGAAGATTTTCTCTTCAATGAAATGTTTTGTTATTTATGATACGCCATTCAAACATTGTTGAAAAATGCATTAACTGAGGCATTTTTATTGAGAGAAATCGAACGCAAACGAAACAGAAAACAACACAATATTAGTCAAACAAATCTAACTTTTGTAAGATTCCATGAATTTATATTAGTAGAACTTGTTGGATAAACAACGGCCCAATGGTTGATAGCTTTAATACCGAGTATTGTGTTTACTGACGCGGTCGGATAATTTCAGAAATAGCATCAATAATTCGTAGCTATTCCACTTTCTTTAAGTAATACTTCAAGCGCTTTGCCAGTTATTCTGCTGCCAAGCAGTAGTGCGCAAGCTTTACTATGTTTCGGTTCAAAGGTCATTGTTTCCAGCGAAATAACGGGGCATTTGAGACTTAATATCTGATGTTTCGGGGTGATGAGCGCAATGCAGTGCTACGCAGTGCTTTTTATGGCAATAAAAGTTCTGGGCGGCACTGCGTTTGTTATTGGCAGGCTTGGCGTTTATCATTAGGCGAACGACTTGCTCGTCCTATACCTTAGTTAAAAAAAAGAAAGAGCCCTTTTAGTAAATATAGCAACAGTTGTTGGCTACACCATTGCCAATTTATATTGATTCTATCCTTTAGCGTCTATTTCCCCATCCTTAGATAAAGAAGCAGATAAGTATAACGGCCTGATAATAATATAATACTATTATTTTGAGCGCACCACTGATTTTCTTAAGTTATGTGCGGATTTAACACTCGCTCTAAAAACGGTGAAGGAAAACATCGTGAGGAAACCGGCATGTCCAAGAATTTTCCACAAAAAGTCAAGGACATGTGACATCCACCAACCCGCACTGGGCCAGCGTGGTGGATTATGGCCCATACTCTCTCTATGAGAGAAGGCCCGTCTCCCAGCAGTGGGAACGTGACGGGCTGATGATGATGATGAATTATTTTGAGCGGGACTATCTCGCACTATACTTAGTATAGTGAGGCAACTGGGAAAAAACAAAAAAAGAGCGGCGATATCATAAACTTACTGGAAACGTTCATATTGGCATATTATATTGGTCTTTTTTGATAAAATAATATAAAGTTAATGATATTACAGAAATATCTGATGATGACATAAAAAGCGAAGTCTTGCTCATAAACATACTAACCGATGCCCGTGACTCCGACCGCGGTTCCCATTAGAACTATTCGTTTTTCCGGGATGAAAAGTGTCCATGTCCACACACACACCTGTTTGCATAAAAAACCATTTCATTCATTCGCAAATAGATAAAAACAGCGTGTAATATGCCATCAGCTTTTAAAAAGTAATAAACTATCATGTAAAATATTTTAATCACATTAAGAGGGACATATCGTTCTGTAATTGAAAGTTCTATGTTATTAACGTTCTCTCGTTCGTATCTTATATTTTGCCAGCACAGTAGCATAACTTTGCTTATAAATTGTTGATTTTGAGCAAAATTGAACTTTTTTTCGAGATTGTAGTCGCTAGGCATTAACGCATGTGACCACCGCAAATCAATCGGAGAACATATACAAGTATACATTTTATATAAAAAAAACCGACTTCAATGTATCTTCGCAGTCCCTAAGTCAAATATCAATGAAATTTATAAGGGACCACTCTTTTTTTTAACGCTTGATAGGTCTATGTTTGGCCACTATCTCGCCTAATGTGAAGCGATGATGTGGCCTTAGATGGAGCACATAGATCTAGAGAGAGACATCAGTTGTTACTTCGTAGCTATTTTAAACCCAACGCAAAAATATTTTTCCAAATTGGTTCATATATGACGAAGTTCAGAGGTAACAAACATTTATTTAAAAAAACATCAACATTTTTTGAAGTTGGTTAAAAGTATTGCAATGCAGATCAAAGCCCGATTGATATTTAATATTCAAAAAACTTGTAATCGTCTTGCTTACAATTTAAATATCATCAATCACTTGAATCACTATCGATTTTCAAAGAGTCCATACTATGACTCCTTCTACTACGTACATTCGTCGAAATTCATTTACTTTGAATTGATCAGGTGGTTGAGCTCTTTGTATAGTCTGTCTGCCCTCTTTGTTCACGGGAGAAGGGAAAACCCGTTAAGGATAAGAATAAAAAGTTACCCCAAAGATAACATAATGGTCCTGACGTTTAAAAATAGAATGAAAGACAGAATTAAAACAAAAGACAGTAAAATAGCTGAGCTGAAAAGAGTCACGAAGCTTTTCAAGTTGGTGTAAAACACAAAGGATGCCGCATTAAATTAAAAGATATATCCGTAAAGAAAATAATTGCGATTCGTGCCGCTGTATTGCTGTCTGTCTTCATCATCATCATCATCATCAGCCTATTACGTTCTCACTGCTGGGATATGGGCCTTATCTGCGGAAGTCACTAGGTTTTTCAGTCATGCTCATTCATATGTCTTTGCTTGCGGCGCCTCTGAGTGTCGGGTCACTCCCTTTCCTCGAATATTTAGGGAGGTGATGGCTGGTCCACAAGTCATACTCGGGGACTGGTCTGGTCTGATCACTGTAACTGCTACTGTATCTATAAACCTAATATACCTATTTATATATTACTCATTTTACTGATACTATGACTACGTAAGTAATAGTTATTTCTTTGCTATGACTATGGGACACCACACTCGCACTTCTAGTTTGATATTGTGTTATGTTAATCGTAATTTGTATGCAACTCATTGTTTAGTGTTACATTTTTAGACATTTTAAAAGATTAAAAAAGGGGATTTCCCCGCAGTGTTTCTTGGTGCTATCTTCTCTAGCGGCCGTATTTCCGAAGCACTGGTGGAGTCAGTTTTCGCATTTCTTTTTTGGGAACGAACTTCAATTTGAGTATGAGAAAGAAATGTGTAGACAAGCGTATCTTTTTTTTCAAAGTCATGATATTTAAAGCTACAATTTTTAACGCATTTTAATTGATTTGTATGACGTGTATATGACGTTTAAACGTGCATTTTTTGTGCCTAAATATCTTTTAACTTTTGCCTTTGACTTAGCTCACAGAGAGAGTATGCCATAATTCAACACGCTGGCCTTTTGTGGGTTATTATTGGACGTCAGCTCTCTTTGATTTTTGTGATTTTATAACGTGTCAGTTTCGTGATGTTTTCCTTTTCTGTTAGAGAAGTGTGTGGCTAGCGGAATTTAAAATCCAATGCGTTGTATCAAAAATCACACGAGTTCCCATAAAGCCATACTCGCTCGTCATAAACTCATTAATCTTGTTAAATTTGTATCCGTTTTTGCTCTTTTAATGATTAGCGCACTTGCGCTTAAGGCGAGGTGACGAGTTTGATCGTTGTCTGGCAAAAAATATAAAACCACGTGCAGTCTGAAGTCGTATCTAGTGCTCCCAATTAGTTTTTTTGTTAATGTTATCTAAAATGCAATTGCTATCGAAGTACTGTAAATGATCTCACGCCATTTCTCAAAGCCTCTAATGGATGTCCCTAGACCGGTTATACCTGTAACCGATACTAGACTTTGTTTACCGACACCGAAAATTCCCTAACGTCGAACAGCAATGATCGAGTGACCCTCCCTATTAGTGACGGCGGGTAAACACATCGATCTTAATATGGTCGCACCCGTAAATTAAATTTTTGTTATTACTTACATTGATTGATGTGACGGTACTTTCCGTTGTGTGAGTCTTCGAGAATTTCATCGAATTCTATTTTGGGGTTCGTCCAATTCCGTTAAACACACAAACTTACACTGTGTAAGTTCAAAAGCTTGTTCGGTTTAACTTTAGAAATTACATGACTCCACCAAAGACTTTGTCAAGGTCAATCATTGAATCGAACGAAACCAAAGAAAATAAAAGTATGATGAAATAAATCACGTAAGTACTTACTACGTTAACTTCATTGGAAATGGTAACCAAAAGTGAAACACAACATCTTTGCATATTCAGCAATAAAAAAAGGGAAAGTCACAAAATATATTAGCTTAAAATTTTGAGACTTATATTAACAGTTCGTTAGATAAAAGACATTATAATGCCACTATGTAAAAAAAATGATTCGAAAAATTGTTCGAATAGTCGTAATATCACTGTCGAAATTCTTATATCCAAAAGCACATGTCACAGAACACTTCACTACAAGACGCAACAGGACACTAAGTACTAACAAGTTGTATTACGTTAAAGCGAGCTTAATAACCCTCTCGACCGTTCAATTAAGGGTAATTGTATTGACCTAAGCTAACCCGAGGACTAATGTGGTTGGATGATGCATGCACCAGGCACCCTGTACTGATATTATATTATTTTATGGAGATAACGGCTCACGATGCTATTATGGGAACATGTCTTGTTGAAGAGGCCAAGCGACTGGTTTAGCTAAGAGAGCCTTGCCAAAAGCACAAAATGGGAATATGTTGAAACATGACTTCACCACTTGGCTGGTTCAACTAGAAAAGTTTCTCCTACAAACAACACACTCAAAAAAATGTTGGCCTTGGTGGTGTAGTAGTTGGGTGTATGAGATTTGAGTCTACCTAGACTCAAATCTCATACACTACTAAGGTTGCGAGTTCGATTCACGCAACAGGACGAATGGTTGTGCAATGACAAAAAACGCGCAAGAACTTGTTTCGTGTCTGGGTGTTGTGGGACCAATGTGGGACCATGGTCCTCGTAGTTCCTGGTTCCCTACATACAGGAAATCCTAGTTAGGGGCCATGATTTATGTATGTAATTGCAGGGCTTATTTATTTATTATAAACGTAAAGCAAACATGTATATATATATCATCCAAGAGTTTCTTACAAAATATCTTCCCAAACGCTGCGCCGGCTCTACTCCTCCCTTGTCGACATAGCAAGCTATGAAAGGTGAAAATAAAAGGCCTTGCAATATAGCGTCAACATTTTTCAAGCTTTACTAGCTTTCCTACGTATATACTTTGATTGCATGAAATAGTCAGGACGCTTTCAAAGTGCAGACGTTAACTTATTTTCTGATATAGAGCGCGTTTATAATGGTTGTCAACATCCATGAGTTTACTTCCATTCAACCAACTGAATTTCAGTAGACCAACAGAATAAGAAAATGTTGCCTACGTCCAGACAAAAATATTAATTTATTACTAGGATTTTCCCCATGCAAGGAACTAGGAACTGCAAGGCTATGGTTCCAAGACTCCTACGAAACAAATACATACCTTGCACTTTTATGTCCCGCAGGTAGGTTTTGTAACTTAGTATTTTTAACTTTTCAAAATTGCAAAGATTTTAACCAACGCAAAGAGAAAGTAGCAAAAGCGGTATTAATACAATCACATTAAACCAAAGATCTTCAATCTTCCCGGAAGCATATGTAAATTAGTTGAGAACTCCATTTGCCAGTAAAGTCGGGTCCACACAGCGACGACCACCAGGCGACATAAATCGTGAGGTGGGCGTAACCAGGGCGCTTGGGGGTTCAACTCCCCACCTTTGCAAAGAATCGCTTCTTAATTAATATAATCTCAGCTGTCTTGGCCGACTTGTACAACTTCCTGAAACATTCATAATAATAAATTACGTAGAAAATGTATTTTATAAATTTTCAACAGGTTAAAAATAAACTCTTCTTGGGTAACTGCTTAGGGTTCCTTCGTGGAAAATTTTAGAAGACATTGCGTAATGCTTATTACCTATCTATAAAAGGTACAAAATACAAACTGTTCCGAATATTTTTTTTAATAGAAAGTGTATGTGAATGTACTAAAGTTGTTGTAAATATTAATGACGTCATCCCCTATCCTAGCTCCGTTCATAAATCGTGGACTATTGCAGTCGCAAGGCAATGTTTTACTGGCGTCTGGGAATTTCCCTTAGTAGGAAATATTCGTGTTATTAGGTTTTATACGAGGTCTCGGGGAGAAGAGGCTGGATTTGCGTCTTGCACCGCAGTGATACTTCAGTTTTATATCGCTAAGTAGGAGCTTACTCGAGTCAATATGAGAGAATGTATGCGAAATGGTACCCTCGCCGTCAAAGTAAAAATAAGGTACAAATTTCTTCATAGAAACCAACAGATTTGTATTAAATATAGTATTGATGGGAGGTGAAAGCAATCTTTTCCTCGCTACATTTGAATGCAAAAAGATTGTCTGTTGCGTATTTGTTTTAAATATAATAAATCTATAACTATCCAAAGGTTGTCTTTTTTTTACGCCTAATAGATCTATGTTTGGCCACTATCTCGCCTGATGTGAAGCGATGATGTGGCCTAAGATGGAGCACATAGATCTAGAGAGAAATGGCAGTTGAGCGGTGGTTGTCTGGAAGAAATTGCTTTGATCAATAAGACCACCCATTGTAACAGTTTAGTTTTTGAGTTTGTTATTTTTCATTCTATTGTTATGATTTCTAGTGCTTTTTTTTACGCTTGATAGATTTATGTTTGGCCACCATCTCGCCTGATGTGAAGCGATGATGTGGCCGGTGGTAAGATGGAGCACATAGATCTAGAGAGAGAAAACAACAAAGAGTACAACAATAAAGAGTGAGAGGTGTAACAATAAAGAGTTATCTAATCTAAACTAACTATTGATGTCACACAATATAAATTATTTTTAAAATTTAGTACTCAAAATTCAGCCACGTCAATAAGTTGACTTGTTCATTGTCAAATTTAAGGAGTTGCGTAACAAAAGTTTTTCAATTAGGAATATTGAGAACGTGGTCTAAATCAGAACTTTATGGAGAGCAAACGACATACAAACGAAGTTTGATCCTGTTTTGGGTATTAAATAGTCAAACCCATTGACATTTAATAGACAGGATAAAGGAACTATACCTATCTGGATGCGGTGTAGCGCTCGCAGCGTAGAAAGAAAGAAAGAAAAAAAGAAAAGAAATTTATTAATGACACATACGCAACATTACCACAGAATACTAAAGGTCAGAAGGATCACTACGAAAAGAAATTTAAACAAATATCGACTCTTGCTATGACGCAATAAAATTCAGTTCAGCTCGCGTAGCGCTGCATACCTACCAGTCATACTCGTATTAACCTACAGAACGCCTCTCATTCTATCGCATAGCTCTTATCTCTTCTGACGCGGCACGTGTAACAACGCGCGACCCGCCGTCGGTGTCCGGCTATGTACTTGTAGCTTCGTACCTACAGTGCGTATATATACATATATAATACTATATAACACACTATAAATATATAAAATAATTATAGAACAATCAAACGTTGCGCGATGTCAGGAAAAGGTTCCGACTAGCTAAACTAGACGCGTAGCTAAACTAGCCGTTTGTAACAGATCAAAGTTCGCTGCGGTCACTTGTATTGGTTTGTGTGGTATAAATTAACATCTTAGCGCTGTGCCATGGAGGGCACGTTAAGCTGTCGGTCCCGATTGTAGTCTCAGGATAACAATCGTTAGGTCATGTCGGAGGTTTTCAGGTGGTCTAAAATCTCCGACACCAGGGTTGGCCACGCACCCACATAAGAGAAGAAGAAAGAGGTGTATCAATTTCCCCTTTTAATACAAAGAAATGGTATTTATTATAAAACACGAGATGAATCATTTTATGAGGTGTAGGCTCAATTTCGTATAAAAACTATTTTTTTTAATCTATGGGCGTAACTGAAGTTATATGCCTTATATATCTTGTGCCTACACATAATTTGGTATTCAGGGAAGGGCAAAGTTTTGGAGCATCAAGGATGCTCTAGCTATAATTTAAGACAGGATCTACCCTTTCTTAAAATTTTAGCTAGACAGTTTAGGTTTTAGGAAACTTAAGGTCAATTTTGTAAGGATACCTTGCTCAGGCAGGTATTGAAAATGGTGCCAAATCTTAGTACAAATATTTTGTGCGTTAGCGAATTGATTGGAAAGACTATACTGTAAATTCGATATAAACAACGCATAATTTTTGTTCCGGTATTGCATTTAATATATACAATTTTATTAGGTTACCCTTAAAGTCTGTCTAGCCGACACCTCAAAGTGACTTAAAAATTCTAGGTACTTTCTCCAAAAAAAATTGTACTTAACTCAATATCAAATATCAAAATCATTTATTAAGTTAAACATGTGTTACAGAAAGCTGGTGGAGCACCTGAAACCTTAACTAGGCTTGTGGTCTGTAGTATAGCTTCCAGGCCTCTTTCGTCAGAGTACAAAACATCGTGTTGCCAATCATGATCTACACAATACATTATTATTATTAATTATAAAGTGAGTGATTTTTTATGTTGGTGTAAAAGTGATAGCTATATAAAATACATATAATATATCATTATAAAATATGTGGTGTATTACAATATTACGTATTTTATATTATATTGTTTTGCTTATCATATATGTACATGTATACATTAAAATAACATACATAAGTAATCTGATAATCCTTAAGATTTAGTCGAAAAATATTTTTTTCAAGACAAGCTTTTAACAAATTAGTAATCGGAACCGCGAGAAAATTAAAATGAGCCCAAACATTAGTACATAGTTTATGATGGTACGTCAAGGATGTCCATTACCTACCTTCCGTCTCTATCATCAGATCAGCTAACTGTCCATAATATTGCATAGTCATCAGACTTTGAAAAGATTTCAAAATTTCAACTCCGTAGGAGAAGAGAAAGTGGTTCTGATTTGACTAGCAAGATTTGCATCAAAGTGAACTTTGAACAGTGTTATCAAAATCAGGCCTAGCGCACTCCGCACTGTAGGTACGAAGCTACAAGTACATAGCCGGACACCAACGGCGGGTCGCGCGTCGTTACACGTGCCGCGTCAGAAGAGATATAGCTATGCGATAGAAACAGAGGCGCTCTGTAGATTAATATGACTGGCAGGTATGCAGCGCTACGCGAGCTAAATTGAATTTTACTGCGTCATAGCCAGAGTCGCTCTTTGTTTACATTTATTTGCGGAGTGATGCTTCTATCTCTAAGTATTCTGTGTCAAAATTAAGTCCTAAAATCTTGACGAACGTGTCATACCTATCTAATACATCCCTCGATGGCCACCATAAATCAACAAAATCTTTCTCATAGTGTATTCTGACAGAAATCACAATGTTCATGTAAAATAACAGCATAAAGTATTCAATCCTCGTCCGAAAACTGTAAGAAATTTAAGGTATAATAACCCTTATGTATAATACACTAAGGTAAAAAATTCCAGGTTTGTGGGAATAAACTGTTTAAGCCAAGCCGGGATGAATTCAGTGAACTGACCGGTCTCGAGGGATGCCTCAACAAATTTGCATACATCGTGCGTTCTCGACGATTTTGTTGCGACACACTATTATTTTTACAGTTGACGCTGAATTTAATCAAGTTCAGTATTGCAAACACAAAATACGTTAACGAGATGTAGATTTTTAATTTTCATCATCATCATAAATAAAAATAAATAAATAAGACCAACAATCACATATCCTCCTGGCCCTGAATTCCCTGTATCCAGGGATCCAGGAACTACGACGACCATGGTCCCAAAACCCCTATACACAAAACAAATGCTCGCGCTTTTTATTTCTGTGCACAAATGTTTATCCCTATAAATAGATTTGAACCAACTTGCCCAACCACTACACCAAAGAGGCTGAATCAGCCCATCACGTTCCCACTGCTGGAACAAGGGCCTTCTCTCATAGAGAGAGTATGGGCCATAATCTACCACGCTGGCCAGGTGCGGGTTGGTGAATATCACAGGTTCTTGAATTTTCACGGTGTTTCCGTTTACCGTTTTTAGAACGAATGTTAAATACGCACATAGCTTAAGAAAGTCAGTTTTAAATGAGTGTAACTAATTTTTTGTAAATAGCTTACGCGCTGGAGTGGTAGGCTCTGACCGTGGTTGTAATACCACCCACCGAACGAAGCCATGCCATCAAGCGACTTCGTCGTGTTTCGGGATGATGTTCGGTAAACCATCGGTGAGACGGGTCTGAGCAGCCGCTCAACTGCCGTCTCTCTGTAGATGTATGTATGTGCTCCATCTTAGGCCATATCATCGCTTCACATCAGGCGAGATAGTGGCCAAACTTAGATCTGTTAAGCGTAAAAAAAGCTAAATTAAACAAAATTAAATTCAATTATGACGATTTTTTTTTTGTTAAATTGATATATAGAAAATTTACTACAAGGAGCGCGTGATAATTCAGGTGAACGAGATGTAAGAGATAGTGAATTTATGTTATACAAGAGTGAACATAATTAGATATGCATAGATTCTTAATTATTATTGCAACATAATACCTAACATATACCTACTTTGACTTTTGAATTTTTTATAATTTTTGTCTGTTTGTTTGTTTGTGTGTTTGTTACCTATATACTGAAAAACTACCGAACGCATCTTAATGCGGTTTTCAGTGTTTAATAGCCTACTTTTTAACTCAAAATCTGGTGTATGTTTCATTGCGCTATGAAATCGCAATGCTGAGACATCACATAAGCGTATGAAGTCATGCAGGAAAAGCGAATTCTCCCATTTTTTGCTTCTGTAACTGTTAGGTGATTTCGAGTGGTCGACGCGAACAAAGCCACGAGCAAAAGCTAGTTACTACATATAAAGTTAATTAATGTTTTTCACATACAGGTACCTAACAACAATGTAAAATTAATAATAATGTCAAAAAGTATAGCATTATAGACAATAATAATTTTGTAGTGCCTAAAAAGACAATAAATAAATTTTGGAGATATCTAGCTCCAGAAATTATAACAATATTGTTATCCTTCTTTAAACAAATATTCTTGAAACAATTTTCTATTTAAGGTAACAAGACGTTAGCATAAATACCAGAAAATCATGTCCACCAAGTATTACTAACAAATATTCTTCAAAGCCAATCAGACTTCGACAATGTCGAGCAAATCGACAAAGTAACACCTTTCAATACCCCAAAATCAAAGGATAATTCATCCACGATGTAGTAATTAACCAAGCTGTAAAACAGTAACTGGCAAACTTCTCAATCGAGCTCACGAATGAACCTGTCCGACCTAAATAATAGATTGGACTTCAGCGGTAATTAATGTTGCTGGAGCCCCGACATAGAGGAGAGGCAGCAGTGGGTTAAGATCTATGGGGTTTTTAGCTACCATAGGAATATTTGGTGCTATAGTAGCTATTTATGATTTTTTTAACTCAGTGATGTCGTCAGTCGTTCGCCTAATGGTAAGCGCCACGGCTTGCCATAACAACTGTAGTGCCAACCAGAACTTTTAATACCATAAAAAAGCACTGCGTAGCACTGCATTGCGCTCATCAACCCGAGACATCAGATATTAAAAGTCTCACATGTCCAGTAATTTCGCTGGCTGCTTGCACACTACTGCTTGGCTGCAGAATAACTAGCAAAGTTGTGGTACCTACCCAGTCGGCCTCCAGCATACGAGAGACCTACTACGAGTAGAATGAAAGATTGTTTATATCGGTGAAGGAAAACATCATTAGGAAACCGGCATGTACTCGTACAAGAATTTATTACAAAAAATTAAGGGCATCGGACATCCACCAAACCGCACTTCGCCAGAGTGGTAGATTATGACCCATACTCTCTCTACGAGAGAAGGCCTGAGCCCCAGCAGTGGGAACGTATGGGCTGATGATGATTATGTTTATAACGTCATCATTTCTATGTTCAATGCTCACGGCCTGATGTGCCTGACAGCTTTTGACTGCTTCTCTAAGAAGCAAGAATCCGTGATTTGATTTGATTTGATTTTATGTGGATATATTTTTTAGGATTTCCATATTTTTTTCAGGTTCTACGTAATACATTGCACGAACTAAACTGAGTGAAGTCAGACTTCGCACTTCCGACGTTGCTAAGTGCGCGCTGGCATTACATTTTTTGCAATGAAATGCCGTTTTACTGTAACAATAAGCATTGTTATCAAACTGTGCATATCGTTTTTTTATCGTTTATAGATTTAAAAACACTGTTAGCTATAGATATGTTTGGCTACTGTCACGCCTGATGTTATGCGACGATGAGGCCGAAGATGGAGCACACAGATTAAGAGGAAGACAGCACTGTCCTCCTGATAGTTCCCTGAACCTCTTCTTCAAACAAGACTAATACATATAAGAATAATACATATATAATTGGTGGGCCGAGTCCATTTTTGAACATGGGTGAGTCAAATCAAAGAATCGAGGAAAGAAAGTTAGTGTCAGTGAGAAAGTCACTTAAGAAATCATTTTTCTTATTTAAAACCAGCGACTCGCCCGGCTTCGAACGAATGCAATTTACTAACGTGGTGTAATTTTTTGATGACTTGATTACAACAATACCAAAATTTAATTAGAATGTTTTGTACATAATTAACCTTCAGTCAGTGAAAACAGTATCAAAATCCGTTGTTAAGAAGAAGCGTGGTTTAGAAGAAGTAAGCGGAGAAACAAAAATGAGGACGCGGATAGCGAATTTATTTTATACTACTTAGCTACCTACCTACCTACCACAAGAAACCTTCCATCATAACTAAGTGTAAGTTGGAACTTCACAAACAGTCACGGCCACCTTTTCAGTGAACCTTTGATAAACATTCCAGTGAATCCAAATTTCGCTTAAATTTCGAAAACTTACTCGTGTATAAGCTATTTTAATATGAGTAAATTTTTATAAAATACTTTAACTGTATATATATATATATATATATAAATAATATTGTGAGTTAATAAAAAAGAGGCTTTGAGTCTTATAAAACTGCAATATGATATAATATGTATTTGTAAATACATATAAAGTGAGTCATTTTTTTTAACGTTTAAAATAAAAGTGGCAAGCATACAGCTCAACTGAATGAAAAAGTCACTGTCGTTAAGATGGGAAGGAAAAATACATTTTGAAGTAATTGTACTGATTTTACCTATTTTAGAATGTGTAAAAATGTTTTTTAAAGAATTTAATATTTTCGTAAATATTGAGGTTAAAAAGCAAATAATGTAAAAACCTTTATAACAACAAAGACAAACTACATTTTTTTATTTTTGCAATTTGAGCCAATCTATTAGGTAAATTTTCTCAGTTGCAAACTGCTCATTGGTGGAATAGGCATCACGATGTAATAATAACTAATAAAAATAATTACGTATATGTATATAAATTCTGGCCTCTAACCAGTATTCTCCATATCTATGAACGATGCTTCCACAACACCCAGACTCGAAACACGCGTTTTTTTACTGTGCTTAAACATTTTTCTCGCTACGGGAATCATACCCACAATCTCCAAATTGTAAATGAGATATGAGTTGACTCACCCACCACACCACACCGGCTGTCAACTTGTTTGAGAAATTTTCTTTTCCACACAACTTTAGCTTAGCAAAGTTTTAGATTAACACGAAGTCGGCGACTCGCCAAGTTGCTACTCTATGGCTAAGCCGGTACTAGCTTGACTTAATAATTACTTAGCCAGGAGGCAAGAAGCATAACACCTCAACTATACGTTACGTGCCTGCATACTGAACTTTGTGCATATAAGCGTATTACAGGCAACGCGCTTACAGTTAGCTAATTACAAATTCATTGAGGCAGCAAATACGCGGAAGCTTGAATGAATTAAATATGACTCAATTTATACAGGTGAATTTTTCGGATTTGTTGGAAAGTGCTGACTTTTTCCTTCTTACGATACGCTTCGATACGCCCGCAATTTAGACGGTTCTCATTTCTTACGGAGGTCTTCTTTGATGGTACACACAACCCAATTGCCCAAATGTAACACTGTGGTCAGGTGCTCAGTTTGACACATAGGTACTATTGTAACAAAAAATAAAATTTAACATAATCTCTACAAAATGCCCGTTAGTTTCTTGCCATATTTTCTGAGTAGTGGTTCTTTTTCCGATACGGTGGTAGAGTGTGATAATTTGACGTTCATAACTGCGTCTGTGGTGCCAAAACTGAATAAAGAAATTTTCATTGAGTGATTTGGGTTTGGACTTAAGAGTAAGTACAATTAAAAATAATCTAAATATTCACATTTTATTTCTTCATAAATGCAAAATTCTTTAAATTCCGTTCAACCGTTTTGGACACACAAACACACAAACACTTCAGTAATCATAATGTAATAGGATTGTAGGATAATAAAATGCAATACCTAGGTATAAAAAACTATAGTACGCACTAGGTAATATAAAGGTAGATTTAATTTAAACAGTACATGTAAAGCACTTTTCATTTTATTTTAAAAGCTTCACGGCACTATCATTCAATTCCAAATGAAACAGTCACAAGCAGTACTTAAATTCCTCCGCCCCAACGCCACATTAAAATTAACCCATGATTCATATCCCCCACTAGCAGGTGCTAAATGTTCCAGACGAATTATTACTCACATTTTAAAGTCTCGACCTCTTTAGTTTACAAAATTCCATTGCCTCTTACCTTGGCAGATATCTGCGAGATCATCTTTTGAAACCAGCAATGCATGTCTCGTAAGTTCAAAATGTTGTTAGAGCACTATTGTACACGACAGGTGCAAGGTGCTTTCATCAAAATTATTCTGTTAGCCAATGAACCAAGTACATTACACATGGCAGCTTTATAAAGACATCATTAATCAAATTATTAAAACAAATTTTATTTAGAACAATAATAATCAATAAAAAAATATACATTTTATTAATTGTATTGTATATTAGTTCGGTTTATGTAAGTTTATTATTATAATTATGCCTCACCTGCTAGGGTTGGCGACCGCAGGACGTAGCTTGCGCGCTAGTAACACTTGCTCTCACTGACCTGGAGCTTTTAGCTACCCCTTTGATGTTATGATGACTGTACCGCCTTTGGTAGGTCGTCAGAGTCACGTTCGCTGATCGGCAGGCAAGGTGTACCGCGAGCAGGTGAGGTTGACTTGGGTCTCGAAGATATTGGTTCACCCTAGTAAGAAATTGTAAACTATGCATTTTTTGCGTTATTCCTCTCCACACGGTTATCTGGAAGAGATCGCTTTTAGCGATAAGACGGTCAATTGTACTTTACCACACTTGTGATAAGTTACTTTTTATTATAAGTTTATTACTTACTGACTGGGCTCCGTGATTTTTCGGGTTTAAAAAGTGGCCTATGTGTAAATCAAGGATATCAGCTACCCCCGTTCCGAATGTCACTCAAATTCATTAAGCCGTGCCAGCGTGAAAGAGTTACAAACACACACATTTACATACAAACCTTCGCATAATATATAATAGTAGCAGGCCATCTTGAAAAATGGCGGAATCCAAGTGATTTCGTGGCGTGTGCGAGCTGCGAAAGCAGCTCGCGTTGGGGGGGGGGGGGGGGTGTTGTCTTTTTTTTATAGACGCTTCCTATCGACTACCTCTTTCACTCCTTTAGTTCTTCCCATCCAAAGGTTGACTGGAAGAGATCGCTTTTAGCGATAAGCCCGCCCGTTGTACTATAGTCTGTAAGAGTATTTCGTGTACCTTGTTAATTTCTTGTTTGGTGTACAATAAAGCATTAATTACGTATTTTGTTCTGAAAAAAAAACTTTTGTATGGCGGCCATCTTGAAAAATGGCGGAATCTAAAAGTTAGTTTTCTTTGATGTCATCTATGTTGTTTTAATAAAGAGTCATTCCATTTAAATCACCTCTAATGCTAGAAAAGCGACAATAATACAATTCTTTAAAGTCTTCTACAGCGATATATTTTACAAACAAATAACTTTAGAAGCCTAGCAATGTACGTTAATCAAGCTTAAGGTGTCGCCACGTCAGATAAGTGGCTCCCGTTTAGAGCTAAGCATTTGCCGCTCCAATTGGCGTTAATTCATAAAGCCACAGGTCGGTTCAATTAGGAACAAGACAGACGGACGGTCAATCTTTTGTAGTTCGGAGTGAGCAGTGCACAGCTGCCACGAACAGAAGCTGTAGGTCTTGAAAGCCACGAGCCATCAACGATAATTATGTAATGATTAAATAATTACTAAGTAACGAGCTAAGCATAAATATTATGGGTACAAAATTATGATTAGTAATTATATATAATATTTATCGTATTTTATTTTTATGTATTATTTTGTTTGTATTTATTATTATGTCTATACTATTATATTTTTGAAGTTTTGTATATACTACGTTATATCTTTTATATTAATTACTTCATACACCAACTGACCGCAAATTTTTACCATTTTATTCCTGTCCATCCAAAGGTTGCTTGTAAGAAATTGCACATAGCGACAAGGCCGCCCATTGTACTACTACTATTATTTGTAACTGTTGACTTTTGTTTCCTGTTTTGGTGATCAATAAAGTATTATTGTCATCATCATCATCATCAGCCCATTACGTTCCCTCTGCTGGGACTCGGGCCTTCCCTCGTAGAGAGAATATGGGCCATAATCCACCACGCTGGCCCAGTGCGGGTTGCTGGATGTCACATGTCCTTGAATTTCTGCGATTAATTCTTGAACATGCCGGTTTCCTCACGATGTTTTCCTTCACCGTTTTAGAGCGAGTGCTAATTCCGCATATAACTTAAGAAAGTCAGTGGTGCGGGGCAGCGGGTAAGTATTATTGTATTGTATTGTACATAGGTACCACACTGATATGATTAAATTTCTAATTCCGCCAAAAAACACAAATATTGCAAAACAAAGTTCTGGGTGGTGCTGCGACTACTTTTGCAAGGCGTGTTGCTGATCCATCAGATCAGACCATCAGATGAAAAGCCTGATCATCTTGAAACTATTTACATAAATAACCGGCCAAGTGCGAGTCGAACTCGCGCACGAAGGGTTCTGTTCCATTATCTATAAAAATGGCAAAAAAACATGTTTATTGTATGGGAGCCCCCTTAGATATTTATTTTATTCTGTTTTTTAGTATTTATTGTTATAGCGGCACAGAAATACATTATCTGTGAAAATTTCAGCTCTCTTACTATCACGGTTGCAGCCTGGTGACAGACAGACGGACAGCGGAGTGTTAGTAATAGGGTTTTACCCTTTGGGTACGGAACCCTAAAAAACTTCGTAACACGCAGAGAAGTGTATTCATCTTATTCTTAACTATCTGAACCTATAAAACCCCTCTTAAGTAACCCCAAGATCTTTTCCATTCAGTTAATGACATAGATTAACGAAGCCCGGGCAATGCAGAGGTGCCAAATTAAACAATTCCGATTTATCCAGCTACGAAATGGGCAGTTAGCGGATGAAGCACGTAATTGTTGAAGTTTTCTAATTAAAATTAACGGAAACTTTTAATGTAGGTGTACTCCTTGGAGAAATGCACACAAAACTGGCAATTGATAGTTTCAAGTATACCTACTTAATAAATTCAATTACAAAAATGTCTGTTAACTTCATTGTTACTCGTAGTAGGTCTCTCGTATGCTGGAGGCCGTCTGGGTAGGTACTACAGGTTTGCTAGCTATTCTGCCGGCAAGCAGTAGTGCGCAAGCATTATTGTGTTCCGGTTTAAAGGGCATTGTATCCAGCAAACTTACTAGGCATATGACATATGAGACATAATATCTGATGTCTCGGGTGATGAGCGCAATGCAGTGCTCCGCAGTGCTTTTTATGATATTATAAGTTCTGGGTGGCAATGCGATTGTTATGGGCAAGCGTGGCACTTACCATCAGGCGAACGACTTGCTAGACTTATCACTCAGTTTTATAAAAAAAATGAGTACACTAATATCAAAGGTTTATAACTTTAATTAATATATTATAATAAATAATTTATTATTTAATATGTATTTATTAATGTAGTACACGGAATGCAGAATATCTAATAGGGATTGGTAGAAAACTTACTAAGTCGTCTAAGCTCACACACGTCATGAGCCATTATCATCATCACCAGCCCAATACTTTCCCACTGCTGGGACTAGGCTTTCCTTCATAGAGAGAGTATGGGCCATAATCCACCACGCTGGCCCACTGCGAATGTCTCATGTCCTTGAATTATTGTGATTAATTTTTGGACGTGTGGGTTTCCTCACGATGTTTTCCTTCACCGTTTTAGAGCGAGCGGTTAATCCGCACATAACTTAAGAAAGTCAGTGGTGTGGGGTCAGCGAGATTCGAACTCGGGTGCGTCGGATCGAAAGTCGCGCATGCTCTCACTAAGCCACACTCGCTGTCATGAGCCGTACCTTAGTGCATATTGTGAAAGGCTTCAAACTTTTGAAAGTCAATATTATTTATTGCGACATTAATTAATTTAACCCGACGCTTTTTGCATTAAACTCAAAAACAAATTCACAACGAACTCGTCACTTCAATTAATGACTTAACAGATTATCGTCTAATTCACGAACAGAATTAAAACGGTATACAGTCAGCAACACGGGAAAGAAAAACCACATTAATATTCCTTATTGTCATAGGTGTAAGGTTGGTTTTCGCATGCTAAAAATTTGGATAGTTGTATTGAAAAACTGGGGCTTGTCCTAATTGACAACGGGGCGGTAAATTGCGCTACGAACGATCGTGGCCTATTCTGACGAATTTACACAAAAGGTGTAGTCACGGTGTTTTCAATGAGATATTAAACGAACTGAAAAGGAACAGGTAGGGTTCTAAATCATGCTTATTTTCCATGTAACTCTACCCGTGCATAATAAAGCCAAGGAAGGAACATGAATCTTCTATGTTGTATAAATGTATGTAAGACAAAATGACTTTGAGGTACTGTCATCCAACAAAAAATGTCGACCAACCTTTATCGTAGATTTCTCAAAAATATTGCATATATGTAAATCTACTAATGCAAAAAAATATGTTCATTAAAATATGGTTTTATAGAAGTTAACTATGGTTTTTTTATAATTATTATTATGTATAATGCAATAATGATTATAGCGCTTAACTAAAACAATTGACTAGTGCATACATGTTGTCAGGGATGTTTTAGAAATAATAGCACTTGTTATGGATATAGTTCAGTCCTACTACCCTATATGTGAAAGTCTGTGTGTTTATCTCTATAATTACTTAACGAAGTAGGTACCCACTATAAGTCGAACAAACAATTTTTTTATCCCGGAAAAAGGAACAAATCCTTAGGGCACAACTATAAATAGAACTCTTTACGTCTCGTCTCGTGTCGTCGTCACCATCTTTTGTCGTTTCACGAATCCTCTCCACCCAAGGGTTGTCTGGAAGAGATTGCTTATAAGCGATAAGACCGCCCATTGTACTAAAAAAAATTTTAAGTTCTATTTTTATTTGTTCTTGATATGTTTTTGGTATACAATAAAGCGTTATCAATCCATCAATCTATCTACACGGACGAAATCACGGTATTAGTTTAATAATAAATTTAATAAAGTTTTACTCGATAGTGCTATTACGTGCAGCTAATTCTTGAAAACCAGGTCATATTTTCCAATCATTTTAGTTTTTCAAACGAAATTGGTCATACAGTCAAGTCAGAGCTTTGAAAATAAAGCAATATTCTGCTCAGCAGCGAAAAGTGAATTAAGTCGGGACCACCGTTTGACGCTTCGGCCAGAATAGGTAATTGACTCCAAAGCTAGTTTATACGTTCCAAATAGACGGCGACGTGACGCTGCAAATAGCGAATTTTGATGCTTGAAAAGTAGGACTCTAAAATATGGATTTTAAAAATGATTTCCAAAATATGAGTCACGTCTGTCGTCTCGTCCTGAAATACATATTTTGGGTATCTACGTAAAGATGTTCGAAAAATAACAGAGTTACATTTTAGTTTATTTTGTTTGTAAATAGGTTAAAGTTCATAAAACTATACAATACAATGCAGAATGCTTTATTATACACCAAATGAAAACAACCAATAGGTACAAAAACAACTAAGAAACTAAAATATAATGGGCTGACTTATCGCTATACAGAAAATAAATTGTAATGAAAAACATATTGTACGATTGTAATAGTCTTGAAAAGATTAGTTTAGATAATTAACCGATACGGAAAAGCGAAACTTGTCTTTTTGTGGACTTGTCTAAATTTAGAACATGTCACAAACAAAACATTGCTTGTGTACACAAAAATAAACCTACCAGACTCAAAATTAAACCAACTTCAACTATTGTTAATATTTACCCAACAGTCATGTACTGCCAATCGATTCAGTATATTTCCGTCGTATCCCATATGTTATTCAACATACCTGCTAATTTGGAACCTATCGGCTCCTCGCTTTATTACGTATGCGGCAAAGTACATAGAGAGCAATTATAGAGAAAATGACTCCTTCACGCCACTCTAATAGATACTTTGCTGGTTTATTCCCAGCACTCACGCGATTTTGTGAGCTATTAACGAGCAAGTTAAGATTCTTATTCAAACTCAACAGTACTAAACTCAACAGTTTATGAAGTTGCTTGTTTGATATTCAACAGCTTTATTGTTAATTTCCATGCTTTAATTTGCTGCAATGGTTTTTATAACAAGCTTTATTTAACTTCACTTGTATCCCACACATACAAGTGAAGTTAAATAAAGCTTGTAAATCTTTCTGACTTTTAAGTCACGTTTCGTTATTCAATCTGCTGAAATAAATATTTAAATAGACCTAACGAACACTTACATAGATCATGGCCCCTAACAAGGATTCCCTGTATCAAGGGAAACAGGAAACTACGAGGACCATGGTCACACAACATCCAGTCACGAAACAAATGCTTGCGCTTTTTTTTCTGTGCACAAACATTTGTCCCTTCGCCGTCGCGGGAATCGAATCCGCAGCCTAAGTGGTGTATGAGATTTAAGCCTGCCCAACCTATACACCACAACGGCTGACTTTAACTGGATATTGCGGGTAATTGAAAGACTTTCTACTCTTGTAAGGACAAGTTCTGATAATTCAAGTACCCACTTCAGTAGATTATAATGGATATGTATTTCGTCTATGTTGCTTTAAAGTACAAGGACTAGCAACCAACTGCGACTTCAATTGGGGCGACACAATAATAGCCTAATAATAATAGTCATTGACACTCGGGATTAGAGAGCTTTCTATATTAGTTAAAAAAAAACAGAGTTGGATAACAAAATCCGGAGATAATTACCTTCTACAAACAACTTAGCCTCGTAATAGTATGAGTATAGTACAAATGAAACTAACATACAATATTGTAACAAAAGTTCTAAAAAAAACATACCGAACTGAGTTTCTTGCATATTTTCTCAGTATCTTCTGAGTAGTGGTTCTTTTTCCGATACGGTGGTAGAGTCATTGTAATAATTGACGCTCACAAGTGCGTCTGTGATGCCAAAATTTAATCAAGAACTTTTGAATATTGAAATTTGAAGCTATTTGTAATAATTTTAATAGGTAGAAATTGACATATAAATAGAGCATCTTAAATAACATATTACGCAATCCTTTCAACAGTAATCAAATATGTACCTACCATCTGAGCTGCTATGGCAGCATCGTATTACGTCATTCTATTAACAAGGTATAACTAGCTAGGAGTCAATTACCTATTCTGTTCAAAGAGCCGAACGGTTGTTCCCAGCTTAATTAACTTTCAACGTGGCCGCTGAACGGAATATTGCTTGATTTTGAGCTCAAATGCTTAAATTCTGAAAGCGTGAATTCTCTTTGAATTTCATTAAAAAGTTTGACAACTTGGCATTTCAATAATTGAGTATTATTGTTTTAGTGTCGTCATAATACTGCTTTAATATAGATATGAAGTAATGACCTAGATATTATCATCATCAGCCCATTGCGTTCCCACTGCTGGGACATGGGCCTTGTCTCATAGAGAGAGTAACGGCCATAATATAATAAATTTTTGTGATTAATTCTTAGACTTTCTGGTTTCCACACGATGTTTTCCTTCACTATTTTTAGAGCGAGTGTTAAGTCCGCACACAGGCATAACTTAAGAAAGTCAGTGGTGCGAGGCCAGCAGGATTCGAACTCAGATGCGTCGGATCGAAAGTCGCACGTTCTCTCACTGAGCCACACTCGCTCTCCAGATATTATAAAGAGGTAAAACTGTAAGCATGTAAGTTTGTAGGAGATACAGTCTAGAGTTTCTGATCCGATTTTGTAATTTTTTTCACTGATAGAAAGCTACATTATCACTGAGTGACATAGGCAAATTTTTAGTATGTCGACACAAACGTAGTCGCGGGTGATTGCTAATGGTAGATATTTTTATATTCTACTCGTATATACTTAAGTTAGTAGCAAATCTGGGAATTGAATAAATTAATAGTTGATTCTCATCAAATTACGTAAAAAAACTACACATTCTAAAACTATATTAAGAATAAATAAATAATAAAAATAATGTACTTTGGTAAAGTTTTCAACTTCACTTGATACTTTGCTATGATGACTATAATTATTTTCATTTTTTTAGATTAGTCAAGAATCTCGTAGATTGAACTTCCTTCACGTAGTACTATTAGGTATTCTGTGCCTTTACACTAGGTGTCTCTTAGAGCCTTCCTTCTATCATCGGACAACAATACAACGGAACGGAAACATGGTATTCGTTTATGGTTGACATTCCTTCTGCTAGAACAAAGCGTTTCGATTCAACGTTCATAATGCAAACAGCTAAGGAATTAAACACCTTACTAGCGTCTTTGTTTCACAATTCTTATAAGCTAGGTGTCTTCAAGTCCAGAGTGAAGCAGTATCTTGTAGGCAAGCATGATACATCATCGACCGCGTCAACACTTTCCATCAGGTGAGACTGTATTCAAATGCTTGCCTAACAAGTGATAAAAAAGTCTAACAATCTAATAATGACAATTCCCGTGTCACTGCTAGTCAAGCATCCAAGAGCAACTGAAATTGAAGGTAGTCAACCTACTAATTGGCGAGCAACTGCATGATACGACATCGAATGTGAACCATACGTTTTTGCAACGGCAGAACTGTTTGGCATTCTATAAGAGTAAATGAATAATTGAATATTAAGTACGTGATAATTTTTCTAGAACATATAACTGTCATAGATAACTCGTGGTATCTCTCTCTTATGCGGGAAGATGTCTGGGTGGGTATCACAGCTTGCTCCAGTAATTGTGTCGTCAAGCAGTAGTGCACAAGCATTACTGTGTTTCGGATTGAAGGGAATTGTAGCCAGCGAAATTACTGGGCATATGCAACTTAATATCTAATGTCTCGGGTTGATGAGCATTGCGCTCATCACCCCGAGACATTACAGACAGACAGTGCTACGCAGTGCTTTATAGTATTAAAAGTTCGGGTGACATTGAAATTGTTATGGGCAGGCGTGGCGCTTACCATCAGGCGAACGACTAGCTCGTAAATTTTTGATCAATTTATTTACACTTTTTATAATAAACACACATAATGCTGATAATATTTCAGATTAAGAAAGAAAGCGTACAATCATCATCATCATCATCATCATCATCATCATCATCATCATCAGCCGAAAGACGTCCACTGCTAAACATAGGCCTCCCCCATAAATCTCCACAATGAGCGGTTGCTCGTTGTGTGCATCCAGCGGTTCCACGCGACTCTTACCAGGTCGTCGTTCCACCTTGTGGGGGGCCGTACTACGCTCCGCCTTCCGGTCCGTGGTCGCCACTCGAGAACCTTTTTACCCCAACGGTTATCGGTTCTACGAGCTATATGGCCGGCCCATTGCCACTTCAACTTGCTAATTTACAAAAAACGCACAATAGTAAAGCGTACAATAGTACCTAATTATTATTCCTGCTTTCCTGCTATAAAAAGTGTATTTTATCTAGAGAGATGAATAGTATTATACAATATGGACACAGCTTCCCAACGCAAACTTGATTAGTATTCAATAACGTAAAAATTCAAACGAGATACTCCCGATAAGTCAAGTCGCACCCGTTACTCTCCCACCTTCGGAAAGCATTATGCAAATAAGCACCAACCTGAAATTAATTAATATTCATTTTGAATACGGAATACATTGTTAACTTTTGTCTTGTTTTGCCAACGGTCTGTATTAAGTCAGCGCTACGATTAAACATAAAAGCCTGCTTAAAACAATAATCAAAATTTCACATTCTGACGCATACCTTAATAATTTATTAAATTAAAAATAATAGAAGTTTTAATTAGATTGTTAAAAAAAAACAAAGATGAAAATGTAGCGTTGAATTCACGGTAGCATTATAATTTAAATTATTAGGGTTCCGTGCCTGAGAGGTAAAAACGGAACATTAACAGTCGTAGTCTGTTGTAATTATTCGAGATTACTGAATTGAGTTTCCGACGGGATCTCGGCGTTCTCTGCAACATGTTACAGCTTTATAAATGCGGGGTAGAATGTAAATTTGTTTTTGGAATAGAAAATAAAATCTCATTTTTCAATGAGCTAAAAACCTTGCAGAAATATTTAAAGTATGTTTTGAGTTGAAACAGGGGAACATGCCAAATTTTTATTAATGTTTTATTTCCTAATAAATAATCCGAGTTTCATTTGAAGGGGTAATTTCATCCAAAAGAAAAAACCTCTATATAGACCTAGTTTATCTAGACATATGATTCAGTATGTATTTTTGCTGGCATATCTTTCCAGCTTATAATAAACATTTTTATAGATTAACCTACTTTTATTTTATTTACTACGCCTCGCTGTTTTCCCGCGGGTTCCCGGACTAAAAAGTATTCTGAATTTCACTCAAATCTGTTGAGCCGTTACAGCGTGAAGAAGTAATAAACACACTTACATACTAACATACTAAACTTACGTATTTTTAATATTAGTGTGGTTGTAGTATTTTAATAACTAAATTTTATAAAAAGAAAACAAAAACCGACTTCAAGACTATATCTTTATTTTTAGTTTTTGGTTATTTTTTCAAAAAGCACTGTATCTATTTCGATAAAAAAATATATGGGACCACCTCTGAAGTACAAAACAAAAAAGAATCATCAAAATCAATTCACAATTACAGGCGTAATCACGTAGCACACATACAAAAATAACATATCGTCGAATTGTGAACCTCCTCCTTTTTCCTCCACAATTTTTCACAGTGTTTTATATAACACTTTCCGCTTAGAAACTTTCTAGCAGTACATGTTTCATTATTATCATGACCATCAGTAATCTATGTTAGCTCACTGCTGGACACAGGCATCTACCAATAAACGCCACTGAGTTCGATCTTCCGCAATCCTCATGAAGTTGCCGCCAGCTACTTTAAACAAGTCGTTGCTTCATCCTTTAATTACGTTTGCGTAAACGTGGCCTCCACCCCAGAACTCGTTTACTCCATCGCGTATCGGTTCGTCGACAGATGTGACCAACCCCTGGCCAATTCAGTTTCCTTAATCGTTGACCTATGTCCGTTAGTTTTCAATAACAGAGCAACAGACAAGGAAACATATTCCTGACTAAATGAGCCATAACGGATCTCGCCGTCAGGCCAGTGTCGGCCTAGAGACGGCAATATAGAAGATTTTTGATTTATGAACGTCGTTTCGATCATTGAAATACATACCTTGTTTCGATTAGTCAAGTTTCAATATACATTGGTTAATTTAAATTCATCTACCATGCCGTCCACCGGTTTGCCCCGGTTCAAAGACAACATTATCTTACACTAATATGAGCCGAGCATACACAGCCATTTAATGCTCTAGATGTGTTTAGAGAAAACAAAGTTTGTTTGTACACCATTTAATGCATAGCTACGTGCTTCCACTTTGCATGTACATAGCTTTGCTTATACTGGATAGAGATAATAGAAGACTAGTTTTGTAAATGGTATAGGTATTTCGCTAATTAACCTCAAGAGTTCAACTATAATTTATTATTAAATTTATGTCTGGGATGTAAAACTAGATGAATATTATATTATAATATATTTTATAAAGAAACCGACTTCAATTCTGATGTATCTTAAAAGACCAAGGTCGAATATTGATAAAAATTATATGGGAACACCTTGAAGCTATACTGAACTCAACGCAAAAAGAATTTTCCAAATCAGTTTATAAATGACGTAGTCAAAAACCTAATTAAGAGCGTCCTCCTTTTTGAAGTCGGTTAACATGCAACATACATTAAATCATGAAGTTTCAATACTCAATACTCAATACTCGATACTTTATTGCAAACATATGTACACAAAAGTTCTTATAAAGAAATAGCAAAAAGGTTAGTCGACATCACAGGAGACCGAAGAGCTGGCAGCTACCTCGGACAAAGAATTAGTCTAGCTATTCAAAGGGGGAACGCTGCCAGTATCTTCGGAACCTTGCCTAAAGGGACTTCTTTTAATAATATATTTTAGTATTATATTTTTTAAGGTTTTTAGTTTTAGTGTCATGTTATTAATTGGTATTATAATTTTGGTATATTAATAGAATAAAAATCAAAGTTCTTATTGTAGTGGTGAGATTACATATGACCCTACTAGGGTATAGCAAATTATACATTATAATGCATTATAATGGGAGCGGACCGATTTATTCTACGTCTTAGTCAATTACTTATCATTTTATCATTTCATTCTTATTTTCATTAAAAAAGTCATTTAAATTATAATAACATTTTTCTATCAGGAATTGTTTTAATTTTTTATTAAATTTTATATAATTTTCTTCTTCTTTTATTTCGTCATGTAGATTATTATAAATTTTTACTGACATTACACTCGGACCGGAACTATGTATGTTCAGTCTTGATATGGGTAATACTAATTTATGCTTAAACCTAGTTGCAAATCGCCGTGTTTGTTCTGCATGCTTTAAGAACAACTGCGGATATTGTCTCACAAATTTACCTACTTCTAGTATATAGATTGATGTTAGGGTCAAGATTTTATTTTTAACAAAATGTGGTTTACAACTTTCCTGTTTTTTGATGTTAGCAAGTATCCGGATACATTTTTTTTGGGCAATAAATGCATCTTGCACGTCAACACTATTACCCCAAAGTAGAATTCCGTACTTAAGCCATGAGTGTGCGTATGCATAGTATGCAGACAGGGCAGTTTTAAGGTCAGTTGCCCTCCTAAGTTCTTTTAATGCATAAGCGAAGCTTGAAAGTTTTGTTTTGATTTTTTGGACATGGGTTTTCCAGTTAATATTTGTTTCTATTTCTATACCTAGCAAAGTAAACGCGTCGACACATTCTAATTTAATATTATTGTATGTGAAATTAATTATTATTGTATGTTTCTTTTTTACTAAATGACTAATTAATACGTCACCAGAAAAATGTTATGTTATCATAGAATTAGTATGTTGTACTGGTGTAATGAAATATAAATATATGAAAGAGTTATACATCCAAATAATCAATCTTTTAAAAATCGAGTTCTACACTGTGTAGTGTGTACAGAATTTTACACTAGTAAGTTTAGAAGTACGTATATATACGAGACTCCAGTACCACTCAGATATAAAAGGATTAAACAATAAAGCACCAGCATCCACACATCTAAAACACTCGTTCGCGCATACTTGTCTTATTTGCATGCGCAATGTTGCACACGAAATGAATTCTTGTTGCATAACGCCGACCTCGCTGGATGTACTGAAGCCGGCGTTTTATTAGTTTCAAGTATAAGCAAGTTCAACAACAATTTCCTGAATTGAGTTGATGATAGATGTCAGAGTTTGTAAAAGATAGATGTCAGAGCCTAAAGAATCTGAAATCGTTAGTAATATCCGTAAAGTATTAATTAAAGTAACTGAGAGGCATTTTTTAAATAATTATTTATGGCATTTATTTTAATATACTTAAATAAAAAAATGTCCCTCAGTTATTTGCCGTATCTTCTGAGAGTGGTTCTTATTCCGATACGGTGGTAGAGTCATTGTAACAATTGACGTTCATAAGTGCGTTTGTGATACGAACATTGAATAAAGAACTATTGAAGTTTGAAATTGGTTTTCTCATATATAATATAGCGATAACGTCCGGTTAATTTTTTTGATGAAATTGAAAATGATAACACTATTAGAGCCATGGCCATAATTTGTTTGCATATTAATATATTTACACCACTGAGTATTTCAAAATAACTGGTACTTTCACTCTGAATATGATTACTGGACAAAGAATATTTTTGGATCTAATAAGGTTTAAAAACAACTTTTGAACCGTTGGCAAACAATAAAAATATAAGATAGCCTTGGTAGACATAAATAAAAACAATGATTGGGAAGTTAAATCAGGCCGCGCACTCCGCACTGTAGGTACGAAGTTACAAGTACAGTAAACGGACAAAAGTGCATTAGCACCTTAAAGTCGATAATCGCCCACACGGTGTAAGCCCGCGCATGCTGCATATTTTATCTCTGTGTGTATAATGTCCTTACGCACACAACAAAACGTCATACGGTATAACTATGAGGAGGTGCACTTCGTCAGATGCATGTGGTAAACATTAGAAAAAGATAACAGTATATACTCGCTTTCTTCTTAGTGAGTTATCCGGTTTTTACGCCGAGCCGACTCAAAACAACAGCTTAAATTCGTTTACTTAAAAAATGTGACAATGGTGGAGTGGAGTAAGTAGTAAACTCTTATACGATGGTCAATAAGGGTATGGGTTCAATCCTGAGTGCCTTGATCACTTTTTGGTATTTATTATTAAGTTTAAATCCCTGTTAATATAACAAACTATAAGTTGTAGCCTTTGTTAAACATGAATTAAAATAGTCGTTCATAAGGGAACATTTATTAAAATCCAAGTTAAAAAACATTTTGTAATTTAATAATTAATAACCTACTTATGATAAACATTTATTTACTTATAGTCTTTAAAAGAAATAGAAACCAATACATCTCTTATTACCTGGTTATTTAAGGTTTATATAAGCTTAAAATATTCATTTTCTCAAGGAAAAGAGGTTTAAAGCTTAACCCCTTATAACCATAAACTACAAATTTTTCTTTAAAAAATCATTCAAATTTACCTACTAACTATTACTATTACTAACTATGACTTAAAAGTTTTATCATCGGTAAATATTGTAGTAGTCTTCCAGTTAAAATCCATATATTCTCGAGCAAAACGCAATCATTCCTGTTTACTTATATGCCTTCGCGTCAAACATGATTTCTTAGCAGGTATTCGGTGATGTAATCCTTCGGCATGTAGTCCGCGGTGGACAGTGCGCAATTACGTTTCCACTTATTGTTCTGTATTCGTTTCATATTGTTCCACCATAAAACCACGCTGAGACTGGTTGATAACCAGCGGGCTTTCACTCCATACACGACTCTGAAGATCTGCAGACTGCCTTCCTCGTTGTGTCGTTTTACCCAACGACTCACAGTATTTCTCTAAAACAGAGTAATCTTTATTATATTAGAACACTTTTAAACTAGCAATTTACACCACAACGCAACTATAATAATATCATCACATAATCTATTATAACTTACACATAAGCCGGTTTCATTGGAAATTTGAGATATATTAAGTCCATTTTTCTATAAAAGGCCACTATATTTGCCCTTTCATCGATATTTCTATTTGCTTGCATTTGTAATAATAACTATCAAACGAAACAACACCAGTAACAATAAATCTACCGCTCGCAACAAAGTTCACCAACCGACAAGTTCACTATTCTATTGCAGCTTGTTTCAAATCTACCTTCATCTTTTGAGAAACTGGTTAAAACATTAAAATACAGAAACAACACCACATCGATGACATTTCAAAAAAAATTCTAAAAACTAAAATGTAAAAACGATTTATAGTACGAGAGGATTCGAACCGACGTGTCGCATATCATGATTTATGACATTTAAACACTGTGCTAAACCACTGAGCCGGATTGACACTTATCCAATGTCTCGAAATTAAAAGTTATTAACTTGAAAAGTTTACGACAGGAAGACGATTGATAATTTCGCTCTTTGATTGGTTCATAATGAAAGAATACATTGTATGGGTGTTTGTGTGCCTGCAAACGCTTTGTAGAAGAAGGTCATTAGTGCGATTTACTTTGATGCTATTGCTTTGTGAGACTGCTACTGGATTTTTGACCGCCACTGTACATAGCTGAACACTGACGGTGGGTCGCGCGTTGTTTCACGTGCCGCGTCAGAAGAGATAAGAGCTATGCGATAGAAAGAGAGGCGCTCTGTAGGTAATAATGACTGGTAGGTATGCAGCGCTACGCGAGCTGAATTGAATTTTATTGCGTTATAGCAAGAGTCGCTATTTGTTTAAATTTCTTTGCGGAGTGATGCTTCTGTCCCTTAGTATTCTATGGTTAAATCCACCCATTTCCTAAATCTAGAGCCAGCGTCCTAAAAAATATGCAATCGTAGAAAAAAGGTGATTTCTTTAAAATTTTGTCGCTAGCTTAGTTATCGTGTCTTAGTTTTTAATTTATTATTACCGATTGGGTGATGTTGTCGCACAGCGACAAAGCCCTTTCCATTCGTCATTAAATAAAAAACTATTGTTTTTTTAACTTAGTTACAAACAAAAATTTGTATGCCAAAAATGGTGAGACACGCAGAACTCTAAAACATTTGTAAACTTTATTATGATCGTGTTTCCTACAAATAAATATCATTTGATTTCAACAAGGAGACAAGTTTCCATATAAGTGTTAAACGTTCACAATCGCCTTCAAAGTATCCACAAATGTTATTGTAAATTCGAAAGTGACTCTTTCTGTTTGTAACCTTTTTACGACTACACAGCTAAACCAATATTGATGAAATTTGGCACAGAGATAGGCTATAGTTCGGAGAAGGACAAAGGATAGTAACTAAGATAGGACAAAGGTATTTATCGTAAATTTACATATATGTATTATTTTGTTTGGATTTATTATTATATATGTTTATATGTCTATACTATTATATTTCTAAAGTTTTGTATTTACTACATTATATCTTTTATACTAATTACTTCTTGCACTCCAACTGACCGCAATTTTTTACATCTTTATTTCCTGTAAATCCAAAGGTTGCCTGTAAGAAATTGCACTTAGCGATAAGGCCGCCCATTGTTCTACCATTATTTAATGTAACTTAACTTTTGTTTCCTGTTTTGGTGATCAATAAATTATTGTATTGTATTGTATTGTATTGTATTGTATTGTATTGTATTGTATTGTATTGTATTGTATTGTATTGTATTGTATTGTATTGTATTGTATTGTATTGTATTGTATAATTTTTATCCCAATTTAAATCATGGTTTCCTAACAAAAGCGATATAACCAAATTCCATGCGCACGAAGTCGCGTGCACCGATCTAGTGCAATTTAATACAGCTTATTAGTATTCAAAGCTGGAAAACAGAAGATGCAGGATTACTTGCAGCTGAAACGGCATGCTATGAATATTATAGCTTTAGTAAAACTCTTTAGCAGATGAACATGAAATGGGCAGTAAAGATCAACTATTTTATTTATTAGACTTTCATTTACTTCTTTTGTTTATTGCAGTAGTAAAGATTCGACTTTTATTGGATGTTGTTATGAGTGTTATATCCTTATTATTCACGTGCAGCCATTTGCATGCAGTCCTTCTCTGTCTCTCTCTTCGCACATATATTTTATTGTTTTAAGTATTTTCTCTTTTTGAGTACCTATCTTTCTATATTTACTAGTTATGTTAAATAATTTATAATTAAACTTATTACATTAAATGTTATGTTAAATGCAGTAGTATTGATTATACTTTTATTGTACGATGTTATTACTATTATTTCCTTATTATTTACATTCAGCTATTTATATGCAGTCATTCTGTCTCTCTCTCCTCACATTAATTTTATTTATAACTGTCCTTCTCCAGGACCTTAAGTACCCACATACCAAATTTAATCTAAATTCATTTAATAGTTTTTGCGTCCATCCATCCATCCATTCTCACAAACTTCGCATATAAAATATTAGTAGAGTTTTTTACTATTTTATCTTTTTTAATACCTATCTATATTATTTTGGTCTTACCTACTTTTTACAAATTTACTTTTGTATTTTGTTTGCACTTCCTTATAAAACTCCGCAGTACACCGAGGCTGACTGGAAGATAATGCTGACTAGCATTAAGTTCGTCTATGTAACTACAAATTTGTTTGTGGTATAAAGAATTTTCTATCTATCTTTTCAATATGGTGGGCTGATTTTTTATGCAATTGAGCTACGTCGTTCGCCTGATGGTAAATACTACGCCTGCCCTTTATAATAGCAGTCCCAAGACATCAGATATTAAGTGTCATATGCCCAGAATTTTCATTGGCTACAGTGACCTTCAAACATGAACACTAACTACTTGACGGCTGAATACCTGGCAAAGCGGTGGTAGCAACCCTAAACATATTTAATTATGGTAGTATGTTAAACACTCGTATAGTCTCAACCATATTAGCGTTTTAACAATTAAAAAATCTTCCAATTAATTCTGTGCAAAAAATTATATCATTTAATTATTTATTTATTTAACTGGAAGACGTATCATCCAGTTATACAAAAAGATAATTAATTCTGCTTAACCTTAACAGATGTTAAACTTGGTTTGATAATGGGCAAGCTAAATCCGACATAATGTCACTTTGTTACAAGAGAGACGTAGAAGGAATATAGAAATGCAGAAATAATTTCTTTATATTTTTACAATTAGTTTGTGAGTTGCAAATAAATTAGTATTAAGAATACAATGTATATGGTAATAACAAACAACAAACTTGTTTTACATCCCACATACACAATCCGAATTAAATCAAACATACCACTCTTATATTCCGTACTTATTACTTCAGTTACTCAACTCTCACTTTACATCAGTCATTCAAATAATAAATTCAACGGTTTCTATTCCTGATACAGGTAGTATCCACGTTGACTCGCAGAGCAACGTACTGTTCGAAGCGTGCCAGCACAGTTGGAAATCAAATTTGAAATGCTTGACATGAATGTAACGTAGTCACAGTGTATCAGGAGTTTCAGGACTGGAAAATATGGTGAGGTTGAAGTTTCGCACACAGATGCAAACGACTTCTCTGTATGGGGTAGGTTAGACAGACCTAAATTAAGAGTTAAGTGCAGTGGTTGTAATACCACCCACCGAACAAAGCCATGCCGTCAAGCGAGCTAGTCGTGTTTCGGGTTCAGTGATATTTGGTGACCATCTTGGAGACGGGTCTGAGCAGCCGCTCAACTGCCGTCTCTCTCTAGATCTATGTGCTCCATCTTAGGCCACATCATCGCTTCACATCAGGCGAGATAGTCGCCAAACATAGATCTATTAAGTGTAAAAAAAAGAGCATGTTTTAGAAATAAGGAGCGCCGCCTGGCGCCATTCATATGAAGACAGCAGGGAAAAGCATTTCCAGTAAAAATACAGCATTTGTAACATTCATTTACAATATTAGCTTGTAAGTGAGAAAAAACGGGAAACTGCCCAATTAAGGATGTCAAGGCACAGAAAACTTCTTAAACATGTGCATCGTGTTGAAACTTTTGGCATTTGAATATCTATTTGCCTATAATCCATTTATTAATATACCAAAATTATAATACCAATTAATAACATGACACTAAAACTAAAAACCTTAAAAATATAATACTAAAATATATTATTAAAAGAAGTCCCTTTAGGCAAGGTTCCGAAGATACTGGCAGCGTTCCCCCATTGAATAGCTAGACTAATTCTTTGTCCGAGGTAGCTGCCAGCTCTTCGGTCTCCTGTGATGTCGACTAACCTTTTTGCTATTTCTTTAAAAAGCTTTATAGCGCTAGGACCCCACGGACCAAGGGTCTCGACACCGAATGGGACAAAATCATATTCGGAGCCTAGACCCCTGTATTTGTATGCTTTCGCTTTTTCTTTTTGCCTATTGTAATTCGAACAATTACTAATTTGAGTTGTTTTCGTCGAGTTGTTTCGTTGTCATCCTTCATAATTTGAAGAACTCCCGTAGGGGACAAAATAGTCGCAGGCGAGTCCAAGCTTGACCCGATGCGTCTGACAGACGAAATCATGCAATGGTATTTCAAAGGTGACACATCTCGGTCATTAGACCTTCTTCAGACAGTAGTCTGGCTGTCGTGTGGCAGTTACCGCACCTGATGAGTCTTACTCAGACGAAACAGCTATACAATCCCAAAATTAACATGTGCATGGGCGTTGAAACTCATCGAGTTGTTCCGTTGTCATCTTTCATAATTCAAACTAATGCTAAAAAGTAGCTTGCTCCATATTTTTTACTAGCTCCATTTTCATTGCGTCTTGACTGCAGCCTAGTTCGACAACCACAAATAAAAAATTATCGCCTCACACCTGAAGAGTTGGTCTAACAAAGCACTAGACAGAGACATGGAAAGAGGGCAGGGAGGCCTTTGCCCTGCAGTGGGACACAACAGGCTCAGAATAATTACCAATAATACTAAAATGAAGATCTAGCTTATTAACTTGCAAGGCATATTTAAAGGAATATAATATATTGGCAACCCTATCTTCCCATTTTTAACTGACTTGAAAGACGGAAGAGGTTCTCAATTCAACTGTATTTTTAACCGACTTTAAAAAAAGGAGGAGGTTCTCTGTTCGATTGCATTTTTTTTTTTTAATTTTTATTTTTATTTTTTTTTATGTGAACTCCGTCATTTATGAACCGATTTGAAAAATTCTTTTTGCGTCGGGTTCAGTATAGCTACGAAGTGGTCCCATATAAATTTCATCGATATGTGACCTTGGAATTCGAAGATACATTGAAGTCGGTTTTTGTTTTTTTCTAAAAATTAATTATTTTGTGTTTGCTACGCGATTACTCTGCCAATTATGAATTGATTTCAATGATTTTTATTTTGTTTGGTAATTCATACTTCAGAGGTTGTCCCATATAAATTTTATCGAAATTGTAACAGGGCTTTTTGAAAAATATTTAACAAAAATATACAGTTGTTTGTTCATGTAGGCATAGTCTTGTAGACGGTATTTGTTTTTTTTTAAATAATCATAGTTTTATGGCTTGCTTGCGGTCAGTATATCCCTGATAGTAAGTGATGATGTGGTCTTGCATGTAGAAGACACGTTCACTATAATCTGTAATATTTGAACTGTTAATTGGATTTGAAAACTCAGATTGTAGTCGTTAATAAACACAGACATTGGTAATGTATTCCTCTCCTTTGTTTTTTGATGAACGTGGAAGCAAAACGTTTCGTTCTTAAAGGAAAAATGTCTATTCTAAGGATTTTAGTTATCACGTGAGCTAGGATACTTCTCTACGACACAGACATAGCTGAGAGCGCGCTCACGAATACGAATACTGTCAATATTAGCATAAGTTCACGTACCTGTTCAAAACTTGGAACAATATGAATGTCTGCGGCGCGAGTTAGTTACACAGTCGAATCCAAATATTTTAACTAAACAGGCTTGTGTTGGATGAGTAGAGTTTATTTAGGTTATAAAGGCTTACGCTATGGTTGGAACTCTATGTTCTTGACGCTATAGTTGATTTAAACAATTGGAGACGGGAGTAGTCTAAGCTCTAAGTAAGCTAGCATATAGAAATGTAATGTACGTGACGTTGCGGAAATTTACCTAAAATCTGAAACTCTATTATTATTATTACTTGTTTATTTCAGGTAACTTAAGAAAACCATAGTTACATTTATATTATATATACCTTACAGACTAACATATATATATATTATAGTATTAAATAACTCTCTTTCCAGCGTTCGGCGAGTCGACACCTGATGATGCCTCGTGCAGACGGCGAAACACGTGTCGTACAAAGAGTGTTGTTGTTAGGAACTAACAACAACCTACATAATATTCAGCGGGATTACACTATATATTTTCATTGCGTTTCAGTTTTGAGATGAATTTCCGCAACGTCACGCCTGATCCCATTGCATTATTAAATAACTATTTTTATTTATTTATTTTATTTTTATTTATTTTTTGCAATGAAAATATCTAGTGTAATTCTGCTGAATATTATGCCCTTCAAACTGGAACACGACTAGCTTGCGCACTACTGCTTAGCGGTAGCATAACTGGAACAGCGGTGGTAATAAAAAAGGAATAGGTACTAAAAAGCGAAAAATAAAACGAAATAAATAATTCTAATTATTTCTAAGAGAACCCATATTTTTGCCTAAACTGACTAGACTGTAATAAATAGTACGGTTTCTGATTTCATTAATTTCAAACAAAAATGTTAATGATACTGTAAATAATGTAACCTTCATTACCATTTTCTCTTTGACTTCGAAAGATAAAATAAAACAGTATTTACGTAACGTAGCTCGCCTATCCGTTTGTAAAAGATTGGCTTGGTTAAACAACGTTGCTGCGGTCAACACTATGATGGGTTACTGTTTGCGTGGTATCTATATCAGCTGAGTACTATCGTCTGGCGCAGGGCAGTCGGGCGGTCAACTCGGACACCAGGGTAAGCCACACAACCTCAGGAGAAAAATAATATTGAAATAAATAAATACGCCCAACGATCACATACATAATTAGGATTCCCTGTATCTAGGGAACCAGGAACTACGAGACAACACTCAAGAAGAATGGGTAATAGTGGTGAAGTTCCAACGTTGTCTCGACGTTAACAGAGATCTTCATCTAACTCTACTCGTGGTAGGTCTCTCCTATGCTAGAACCCGTCGCTTTGTCAGTTATTCTGCCACCAAGCAGTAGTGCGTAAGCATTACTGCGTAAGCATTACTGTATTCCGATTTAAAGGCTAGCTACGGTATTAAAAGTTTTGGGTGGCACTGTAATTGTTATGAGCAGGCGCAGCGCTTACCATCAGGCAAACGCCTAACTCATCTCAAAACTCAATTCCATAAAAAAAAAATGTCATTCGCATTGAATTATTCTTGTCTCACTGCAGGTAATTTGGAATGTCGTTTAGGTAAACTGTGTCAGTGATTGACCAGATTGCACACCACATTTCAAACGTTTTCGATTCTCACCCGTTTCCAAATGCAGCCAAAATAGCCCAGTTATTCCGATATTCCGTTGTTATACAGCCGTCGATTCCCACAGCCATGTGCTACAATGGCGATCAGTCCCGATGAGGGGTCGTTTGACGCGTTCGAAATTTTTATCAGGCTATGAGGAATTTCTGACGCTTTTTGTGAGAAACATCTGGTGCAAGTTGGGGGGTTTGAACGTAGGGGGTTAATCAAATCTTATGAAACTTATATATATAAAGGGTAAAGAAACTAATATATCAATCAATAATAATCAATCGTTTCACTGCCCTGTATTTAAAGGAACGTTTTGTGTTTTTGTAATGTGTTAATCCTCGTTCCCTTAGGTCATCAGAGACCTTTATTTCAAACCCCTGTCCATGGTTCCACCTTCTACGACGGTTCGTTTACAATCCAAGCTGGAAAACTCTGGAATGAGCTTTCGATCACTATTCGAAAAGCACAAACGATATCTAGTTTTAAAAGTCAATTGAAAAGCTGTTGCCCTTCTCAAACTAAAACTCCCTGATAATAACTTTCATTTCCGTTGCATGTAGGTTGTAGGTATATAGTATTTAATATACATTGTTATATTTGTATTTGTATTATGTTTAGTATTTATCATATTTATATCATGTGTATTTTAGGTATAGATATAATAAGATTTTGAAAAGTTTCGTGAGTGTTATTATTCATAATTGATATAAAACGGCTAAGACTCACTGTAAACGTCGAAAATTACTCCGACCAGGTTACGTGCGAGCGCTCGCGACCTACGCCGCAGCTTGATCTCATAACTCCCAGAAGAAGGACTTCTAAAATGCTCCGAATAATTCGAAACCTGGTCGGAGTAATTTTCGACGTTTACAGTGAGTCTTAGCCGTTTTATATCAATTATAGATATAATATTTTGTATGCACTTGTATTTGAATGTAGCATAAGAACACATTAATAATTTATTATTATTACTTTATATACACCGGACATCTATCACTGCTTTAGTTAACTCCATCCAAAGGTTGACTGGAAGACATCGCGATAAGTCCGCCCATTGTACTTTAGTTTGTAAGTTGTTTTCATGTACCTACTGATTCTTTTTGTTTGGTGTACAATAAAGCATTTTATATTGTATTGTAATTCACCTCTTAATTAATTTGTCTGTTCTGCCGACATGCAAAAGTTATTTTCGCTACATCCCTTGCTTACATGTTAGGGAAGTACCTTTGTTTTTCCAATAGGTATAGTAAAATAACATTAAAAATGATAACTAGTAACTCGTTCATAAATATTCCTTAATGTAGACAGCTAAATATATGTTTATATATAAATATTTATATATTTTATTACAAGCCAACTTTTGGTCCCGTGCCACACTAAAACTGCATATACAAAACTCGACTACGGGTAAGCAAAAAACAGGGTTATGATTTTGACCGGTATGCATGTTCATCTGTTCTCTCATAACTTTTAAACTACTTATTAGAATTTGTTTTGTTGTGAGTTAATTTTGTTTAAAATTATCTTTTTAGGGTTCCGTACCGCTCCGCTGTCCGCCTGTCTGTCTGTCTGTATGTCTGTCCGTCTGTCACCAGGCTTTATCTCATGAACCATGATAGTTAGATAGTTAATTTTTTTATGTATTTCTGTTGCCGCTATAACAACAAATAAAAAAAAATATAATAAAATAAATATTTAAGGGGGCTACCATACAACAAACGTGATTTTTTTGCCCTTTGTATAGATAATGGTACGGAACCCTTTGTGCGCGAGTCCGACTCGCACTTGGCCATTTATTTTTTCTTGCACGCAATATAAGAGTTAATCTATCAATCAAGGATGTACAAAAACTCGTCAGTTACTTAAAAAGAACAATTACAGTAACCCAAAGTGAAGTTTCCGCATATCTATCTTATAAAAGTCAGAAGATGAAAAAGAAAGGCAAATGTCAGTCAGACTAACTTCGAAGATTTGAAAAATATAATTCAAAAATCACACAAACAACTCGTCAGCTGCTCAAAATGATTAACAGCCCAACGCACCCCTAAGAATCAGTCAAGTCTCCGCTTACCTCGAGCAAGCTTGTTCATTTAAAAATTGTAACTGCCGCGAAGGCCGCTTTTGTAGAACATTTGTCATTTTAATCACCTAGCGCTGCCGTCTGCGGTAATAAAATTATTTCGCAGTAAACATTTTGAAAATTAAATTTTAAGGAGATCTCACTTAAAGTAATGGCCTGTTGTAGGGAAAGCGGAAGTGTTAAAATAAGAAAGTGGCTAAAAACTTTTGAAAGTGATTTAGAACTCTTTTTGCGCTGTTTTTACACTTAGGCTGTTTACGTCTTTACTCATTAAAATTGGAGCGTTGGTTAAGTTTATAACGTAGAAATTGTTGGAGTATTTTTATTAAATTCAAGCTTCAATTACTTTTAAAATTCATATAATTTTGATTGAAATTGACTGGTATGTCGGCAAGTTATCGCTTGAAATTGAGTTTTTTTATATAACTTTGAATTAATTAGAAACATTTAATTAAAATATTATAAATTTAACATTTTATATAAGGTCATCTTAACAATAAACACTATTGTCAGGTGGTGAAAAGGAAATTTCACCGTGTCGGGTACGGAGCGAGTTTGCGGTGAATTTAATAAAAAACTGTTTATATAATTTTAACTAATTTATTGTTCTATAAATGTTCTTAAAACACTAAAATGTTTATGAAATGTTTATGTTTGAATGCACCCGGGTGACGCGCTAGCCGATTATGCACTGACGGCAAAACTACTAATTAATGATTAGGTGAACGCGTCACGCGACTATTGCAACATAAAGTGTTCGGTGACAAAACTCCAAACACACCTTTTGTTCAGGTACAGATCACATTAGGCATTGCATTAGCAGAGCATTTTTTTATGGAACTGGTATTTATAACTACAAAACATAAAGTTTTCTATTGATGAGACTTAAAAACCTAGTGTCAAGTCGTGATGCTGGATACTCGTAATATGTGAATCAAAAACAGTTTAAACAGTTTTCGTTGGTAATTAGATATTGTATTTGAAATGTTGCTAATTTTACACTTAATTAAAGATCTTTTGTATTTTTAAGTATTTGTGTAGTAAATATGATTTCTTCTGCATTAAACGATCATTGGAATAATGTACCTATTTAATGTATTTTGCTGATCAAAAATCCCTTTTTCATCATCATCATCATCAGCCCATCACGTTCCCACTGCTGGGACACGGGCCTTCTCTCATAGAGAGAGAATAGGCCATAATCCACCACGCTGGCCCAGTGCGGGTTGGTGAATGTCACGTGTCCTTGACTTTTTGTGAAAAATTCTTGGACATGCCGGTTTCCTCACGATGTTTTCCTTCACCGTTTTAGAGCGAGTGTTAAATCCGCGAATGTTAAATAGTTAGTGGTGCGGGGTCAGCGGGATTCGAACTCGGGTGCGTCGGATCGAAAATCGCACGAGCTCCCACTGAGCCACACACGCTCACGAAAAAAAAACCCTTTTTGCAGCTTAGAAATGATGGCTACAAGTAGGTATACAAGTTGAAGAACTGTTGGAGTTTGTGCCAACATGAAGAATTAGCCCACAATCATTTGTAGTTATAGAACTATGTGAACACTATTACGACTACTAGCTACGCCCCGCAGTTTCACCCGCGGTTTCTCGGCATAAAAAGTAGCCTATGTGTTAAAAGGGCGTAAGCTATCCACATTCCAAATTCAGTTTTTCAAAATAAAGTACTATAAGTCTGAGGCGCTTTCGCTTCCGCTTCACCTCTCGTCGTCTCCGCTTCATCTCTCCTCGCTTTTTTTCCTCAAATAGCAAAAAATATGCGATTTTAAAGAACAATTATTTCTAAAATGAAAGCTCTACAGTTGTTGCTAAATGTGAGAGGTTATATTGACGATCTAAGAACTGTCAAACAACTAAGTTATAATGTCAGAAACTTTTTGGGAGTAGCGTCAACGAATGAAAAAACAAACTTCGCATCGACCATCGGATCCGAAACACTTTCGTGATAGTAAAACGTACGTTCCGTCAGCTGAAGATTCATAGTTCGATTTTTGGAGTAAGGCCCCTGATGTTTTGGAGTGATGAGCGCAATGCAGTGCTACGTGGTGCTTTATATGGTATTTAAACTTCTGGGTGGCACTGCAATTGTTATGGGCAGGCATGGCGCTTACCATCAAGTGAACAACTTGCTTGTCTCATCACACAGTTAGTTAAAATAAATAATTATTTTTTAGAAAAAAAACAAGTACCGACTTCGATGTATCTTCGAAGTCCAATGTCAAATATCGATAAAATTTATATAGAACCATTTCGTAGCTATACTGAACCCAACGCTAAAATAATTTTCCAAATCGGTTCATAAATGACGGAGTTCTGCGGTAACAAACAAAAAGAAATAAAAAAGTTTAAAAAATACAATCGAACAGAAAACCTTCTTCTTATTTGAAGTCGGTTAAAAAGAGGTTTGGTGCCATCTTTGCCGTGATATAGATGACACTAGATAAAAAACACCAATTTCCCACAATTTTTGTAATATTTTTAAGAAATCATTTTTTGTTTTTGATTTATAAATCTTTGAACTTACTGCTTGAAAATGCAATATCACGTAAATATTTAGAAAGTGTATTTTCATAAATATGTTTAGAGATTAAATAACCATATATATTAAAATGAAGTCTTGAAAATATAAACATCTAGTTTACGGCAATGAAGAGAAACAGACGTTACAAAAATAGACTACGAGTGCAGGAGGCACTAATGCGAAAAAGCATTTTCTGCATGGAGCCTACGATTCCTTTTTAATAAGATACCGAAGGGTAATAGAGACCTTGACATCGTAAAATCAAGGACATGCTCATAACAAAATATTATTACAATGTTAATGAATTTATTACAGACAAATTAATTTAAAATGCATATAACAATTTTTGACCCTATTATGAAATTGTAATTCTAATTAGTTGTATTGACTCAGTAATTATCGATATTATTTCATATTAATCTATGATTTTTTTAAGATAGCTGCCTCTCCATTTGTACTCCTATATAGGCAAAACATGTCGTACTCGCATTATTTTAAGATTAGCATGCTCACACATGTTTTACAAATAAATTTTCTTTATCTTTATCTTTAGTGACGTCTCAACCACACTTAAAAGTTGTATCAAAATATTTATAAATTTGGCAACCCTATTTAACAATGAGTCAAAGTTCAAAGGATCCGTTATTATTTATCAGTTCGCAACATTATCTGCTCCCCAAACAATTTCTTTGCTGAATCTTCGAGCAGTTTTAAGCTCCTGTTTCTGCTTATCTAAATGAATAATGACTTGTGTTGTGGTATATATAATACAATGGTAAAGGTAAATATTTTAAAGAATTTGGCTTTATTTGTTTCGTATTTTGTGTTTACTGGCTTTGAAGACAAAGAAAACAAAATTCAATGGTTAAATTTTACACCTATACGAAATCATTTTCAGTTAATCAGGTCAATGTATTTTATCTAATGGGACACATAAACACACACAAATCATAAATTAGATCCTTGCTGATGCTTATTTACCAGTCCTCTTGGAATGTATCTAGATCATCTCGCTGGTATTTTTCGCCTCCCTCGGCGCTATCGCCCATCTTCTGGCACCTACTGCGTTACAGTCTGAGCCCACAGGTCGGGAAAAGTACGGAACACTTAGTATACCTACTCATATTTTACAGAGATAATATTCTCTTAAAAAATAATTTATTCAGTGACTGGCCTTTTTTTACTTATGAATCTACGTTTTACCACCATCTCGCCTGATGTTAAACGACGATGTGGCCGAAAAGGAAGCACGTAGATTTAGAAGATCTACACCTATTTTGACATCGCTTCCTGAACTAACCGGTTCAACCACCATTTTCGTCTATCGGAAACATCAAATCAATTACGCCTTTAATGAAGAAGCCTCACTCTGAAAGGCTAATTAACGAAACCCTTAATAGACACGACAGAACAAAAGACGAGAAATAAAGTGAAAATTGTTTCGCGACAGCCGATATCAAGCACTTAATAATTATGACTTGCGATCGCCCGCGACGTGGACTGTCGAAGAATTAAAATAAATTTAACTGTATTTCAACTTCGAAACCCCTTGTCGAGAGCAAAATTTATTACAAAATTAATAAATACTCTTTAAAAGTTTTATCAGAATTATATATTCCTATTCTGGACAAACATCCAGATAAGTTTAAAATATATTATTAATTAGACGAAAATTCGACAACGGAACGGAAGGCACGGAGATAAAATTGGTTTATGTTTAAATGACCACCAGATATAGTAAAATGGAAGCACAAAAATAGTAAATGATGACCATAAATATCACCAACTAAAAACATGTAATAAAAATTTTTAGTAAATGATCACCAAAGGTACCGCAGAAGTTCTAAATCGGGTGGAGATGTGAATACCATACAAACTATCACTCAGCCAAGTGACCACAACAAACTTTGCTTATCCTATCACATCTGTACCTACTGATCTGAATCAGTGACAGAACATTTGAACGTTTGTACGTTCTGTTTCTGGGTAGGCGAGTAAAGCTACAAGCGCTAGGCGCGCGTTTGAAAGTTGATGTCTCAGGGTGAAGAGAGCATTGCGTCGAACATTGCAAAGTTCTTGCTGGCACTACGTAACTTATATATGGCGGTTAACTAGTTTCGGAATTCCTTCAAACTAATTACACCTGACTATTTACATTGATTATGCAGTGACCACATACACCTTATCCCTTTACATCAAAAGCACGTACTTCCTCTTAACCTACGTCAATAGCAGTAATTAGAAATCGTCCATTGAAACGCTCACCTTAATTATACTCCCAAAGCATAAGGAAAACATCGGAATGTAAACACTTGGCAATTAGAGCAAGCAAATGAAGGGTTAAGTCAACAAACAGACGTGTTTATTCTGTAAACGTTTGAGTAACTAGTGAACAATTTGTGACTGTGGCTGTGTGCTCTGCGGTTGATATTTACTAGCCATGTTTCAATATTGAAACGCTTGAAAGATTTATCTCTTGACTGTACATCGATACAGTCAGGTGATAAAGCTCAGATTAATCGGAAGGCCCGAGAGTACTGATTCTTATACTGTCATACTCATTATATTTTAAGGTATCCAATTTCTAACTAATTTTACTAATATTCTACCTTTTAATATTATAAATGCAAAAGTTTGTGATGATAGATAGATGTTTGTTTCTTAATCACGCAAAAATAAACGTATGTTAATGAAATTTAGTACGTAGGTACTATGGAGATCCTGAAAAGGACGTATGATACTTTTTATTTTGAAAAACTGCAGGTGAAACAGCAGAAAGCGATTAATTGGAAATTTGAATCGGCTTATGTTTAATTAACCACCAGATAAAGTAAAATGTAACAGAAAAAAATCACTTTATATTCCTAAAAATAGTAAATGATCACCAAAAATTTCACCAAATAAAAAAATATAGTCACCAAAAAAATAGTTAATGATTGTCAAAAATCACCAAAGTAGGCTCCACCACAAGTCTTGCTCGTCACCCATTTATGTCGTTTCCCCTCTTTGAACTTCGCTCCGCTGCGAAAGTCGCCGGCTCGCTTTGCTCGCCTCCACTCCCTTCGCTCCACTCGGCCTTGTAGGCTCGCTTCATATAGGACCTCCTTCGTGAGCTTCTGGCTCCGCGCTTTTTATATACACTCTAGGGGTAAGAGCAAGTTGGACCATGGAAGAGTGAGGTGTGGCAATTCGGGTAAGATTTTATGGTCATGGGATCTCAAAGATTATTTTGATGGTAATTGATAGTCATTGTAATTTTTCCCATTGGAATCTAGTAGTTATAATCTTGTAGGTAGTATTTGTTCTTAATAAGAACAAACAAACACCGTTTGAAACTGAGATATAAATAAAAAGGGGCGTAAACTAGAAGAAGAGAGAACCCAGTAGTGGATGGATACAAGAAGATTACCCGATTCAACGGTGATACTTTCCAATTCAATCGTTTAACTGATCTCGAACTGTATCTTCAGACGTTTAGCTGTGTAAGCTATCTTTCGTTTATGTTGCGCGAAATTTTTCGAAGGAAAAATAGTGGAAAGGAAGGTGAAAATTCAAGCAAATTATCTGAGTGGCATTGTAGAGGAGATGGCTATTGTAGATTTCATTATTTAGTCTGTGGTCATGATGTGATGTTTTTTAATCTATATCTTTTATATTGTCTGTGACTAACCTAAAAACATGGCGATCAACAGGAATAAGACGTTGGCGGGCCGTCTGCTTGTTTGCCGACATTCTAAATTAAAAAGAAAGGGTCAATGAAGTAAAAATGTAGTTCCTGAGCTGGTGGTATGTGTTTATCCTTTTAAAATCGGAGGCAAAGAGAGAAAAAATAACCACTTAGGTTGGTACTATGTCTAGAGAACTTATTTTAGTATTCCAAACTAACTGTCACTTAACCAACTGATTGAATCGGTAACAGGCAGCTTGCTTCAAAAATACGATTTATTCACGCTATAACTTGGAAGACGTTAATTCGTAGTACGGCGACTGATCAAAAATTAAATTTTATTACGACGACCTATATTAAACTTCTTTAAGATGAAAAGTTATTCCTTCGTTTAAGGAAGCTAAGCCCATTCTCGTAAAACCCTGATAATTTCAACCTTGACTTGTATAAAGTTTTAATTTAATTTGGAACTAAGTTTCAAGTACAGGAACTCACTTTCAGCTTCAGGTACGCGTTTAAAAACGTCATTTGGGACAAAATAAATTCCAATTTATGGTAATGGACCGCACGACTCGACAGGGCCGTAAAGTACATAAAATCTCCTAGCCTTTATAGCGAGAATAGTGCTGCGTAAATACGCCCATTTATTTTTACAAAAATAGCTTTTATGAACGTGGTAATAAGGACGTAATTTAAAACAATTTTGAGGATGTGAAAATGTGCTTTAGTTAATGTAAGTTTCTTTCAGTACTTAATAACTAGCATAATGCGTTTTTTTATCCTCTGCGTCATCTTAATCCTTACTAATGTTTTGAATGCGAAAATTTGTAAGGATGAATTATTTATTTTTTTAAATCTTTGTTGTACCTTTTATAAATTATTCATACAATACAATTTTTATAATTTACCAATAATAATGATATACTATTATTATCATTATTTATATTATTATTTTACTTATTATATTTTGTTGACATTTACACTCATACTAATTTATGCACCTATTATTATTGAAATGATTTTCGACCTGTATTTTTGTACGAATAAATGATTATCTGATATCCAAAAAAATCAAAATGAAAATCTGTTTAATCAGATTTGGCATCACAGACGTTCATAAGAACGTCAACTTTTACAATGACTCTACCACCCATTGAGGAATGACCATATCAGTAAAAGACCACTCAGAAGATTCGGATTGAGGGGCATTTTATTTTAATTTGTTAAAATTTTTGGTTTTCTACAAAGTTAAGTTTTTGATTATCTGGATTATTTGTAACTCAAACACGCAAAAACTAGGTACAGGCCTAGTTTTGGTCAAATTTTGTAAGTTGGTACCTTTATAGTTAATGTTTGTTGCTTTTTATTCCGGAAAATTATCCGCACGGGTAAGACCGCGAGACGCTGTTAGTCCTACTAATATGACCGATTTACAAAAAACTATGCTTAGATTATACATAAATACATAACATCGTGATGAAACCCGCTTACGCGCTTTGGAGTGGTAGGCTCTGGCCGTGGTTGTAATACCACCCACCGAACAAAGCCATGCCGTCAAGCGACCTAGTCGTGTTTCGGGATGATGTTCGGTGAACCATCGGGGAGTCGGGTCTGAGCAGCTGTTCAACTGCCGTCTCTCTCTAGATATATGTGCTCCATCTTAGGCCACATCATCGCTTCACATCAGGCGAGATAGTGGCCAAACATATATCTATTAAGCGTAAAAAAAAGTTTGTGAGAATGGATGGTTTTTTTTGTCTCTCAATCGTGTCATAACTACATAACGCATTTGGCAATCGGATAGATTATGATATCAAAACTCGGCTAGTATTCATATTTTCTTTCCAAAACTGGTATTTATTTACTTTTGACGTTTTATTATATTTTTAATACAAATGTTATGTCCTTACTTAATAACGTTATCCTTGAAACGACTATCAAGACCAAAACATATTTTTTCTGCTCCTACTGAAGCACCATCTACCTGTCTGAGCATCTTTATTTTCCATCCTTTTTACTCCATCTTAATCCTTTAACGAGTGAGAGGGACAAATTTATGTATTTTTCAATTACAATATAAGCCAGTGTTAGTTGATGTAAGGACGTCAGGTCGGCTAATGCTTTTATACGTCTGCAGTAGTTCAGGTCAAGTGGTTCTTGACTTAATACTGAGCTTACAACAGAAAAATACTAAGGTACGGTTTTTCTTGGAAAAATAAATTAGAGGTAAGTTTTTGTTCATTTTGCTGATAGATTTAGTTTGTGAGACAATGTTTACTATGAGAAAACATATTGATTAACGTAGTCTTTCGTATTAAACCTTCTACAAGGCTTTCTTTCCCCGTATGTCATGGGGTTTGTTTGGAAGAGTCAGCCCTAGTTGTTTATTTAGTAATTCTTATTTTTTAAGAATAAGAATAAGAATAATTAATTTGCTAGATTACATTACATTGGTAGGTACATATTATTCCTAGAAATAGTGTTACAGAGTACAATAGTCGTGCCTGCATGAAGACGTGCACATATTTATTTACTTTTGTTACTACAATTTATAAATTCTTTAATGTCATAAAAACAATGAGACAAGAGCTATATAGTCACTTAACATTTCTTAAATTTATATCCTTCAAAGAATTGAAAAGCCTTTGGTAGCCTGTTATATAAATATATACACATTTATTATAAGCATTATTTTTATAAATTTCTTAATGAGAATGGGGGTTGAAACCTGGTCTGGTTTACAAATTTTGTTCTTATTTGCCGAGTTTAAATTTGTATTTGTTTGAATGTCCTTGAATTTTGTGATTCTGGAACATGCTGGTTTCCTCAAGACGTTTTCTTTACACGTTTTTAGAGCGAATTTTAAATCCACGCATAACTCAATAACTTTATTGGTGCAGGGCCAAACGGGTTTCAAACTCTGGTGCGTTGGATCGAAAGTCGCACGAGTTCAACACTCTACCGAACATATTGATACCTAAGTATTTTAAGAAATTTGTTAAAAATATTTTGTATGACTGTCTCTTATAACAAAGGAAGAAACGCCAATCCGCCGAGTAAACCGAGAAATTGAACGCTTTGACTCATCAAAGGTCTCGTGAAAAGTTACAATCGAATTTGCTCAGCGTCTCCGTGAGAGTATAAAGGCGAGTAAAGGATAGTTTCTATGTAAAACCTTCGTGTTATTGTCGCTTGAATGCAAATTGGCTCTCTGTGTGCTTCTTGAACCGAGGAACGGTTAAGGAAATAAAGAGAGCGTTACTAGTTTGACTTTGAATAAGGTATTTTGATATTTTTTAGAAAAGGTTCAAGAGTAGAAACATCACGTTACGTCAACTGATTTTCGGGAATTGATATTTTTACAAAAGATTTAAATGTAGACGTGTAATATAATTCGTAATACAGAACGGTTGTAGGTACATATAATTATGATGCGCGCACCGGCGGTGACGTGGTTAGACTCAACTCTCCGACGGCCGAGGGGCGCGGAGGGAAACGAGCGAGAGACGGCGCGGACGGCGCGGGCGGCGGTGCATGCGTATATACCTACCTAGTGCAGCTACATCTATATGCGCGCGTTACATACTCCCCCTCTAGCTCGAACATGGCGACCTCGCGTTCGGACTAGGACGTACATATTTGCGCGGCCGACGGCGACGCCTTTTCTCCTTCACAGGCAATGTAACAGGACCGACATAAGGGGCGATATGCGAGACGTGGTACTTCCCTACGCACTTACTGGTGGCTGGATTATCCAGCTCGAACGAGGTGGGGCCCACGATCTTCATCACTCTGTAAGGACCGTCTCTGCGCGGGATAAACTTCGCGGTCTGTCCTCGGTCAACATCATTCAACCCTTGTGTCCTCAGAAGAACGTAGTCACCTTCAAACCGGCGAGCAGGAGCTGGAGTCTGGAGCAATCCAGCAGGCTTCCGATTGTCGGACTTATATCGCTGGCAATCTGCACAGCTCTTCACGTGCTTGATCACTGATGCTTTCATGCCAGGCCAAAAGTATCGTGTGCTCAGACGCTGATAGGTCCGGTCTATTCCCAGATGACCTGCAGTGGGAGTGTTGTGAAAATCCGACAGCACTTGCTGGCGTTCATGCTGGGGAACAATTAGGCAGGCTGTGTCATCTTCGCCAGATTCAGGTCCATAGCGGTACAGCACTCCATCAGATAGAATGTAGCCTCGGTTCGACCAGCCTCTCCCCCTAAAGTCAACGTCATCTGCCTCCATATCGTCGATTATCTTCCGGAGCTCAGGATCTTTTCGCTGGTTGTCTCGGGTATCGACGGCGTCTCTGTGCGGTATATCCACTATGACCTCGCACACTTCGCACGTAGTGGAATCTTCGTCGCAGCAGGCTGGACGGCTCAGCTCGTCGGCTATAACGTTCGACTTTCCGGGCGTGTACTCTATTTTTAAATCATGAGTTTGTAGCGTTAATGCCCATCTAGCTAGACGGCCGCTGGGAGACTTCAAACTCATGAGTTGTTTAACACTCTTCGGAGGTACCATGTCTGCGACGGCAGCGGTCTTCTCCGGATCTAATTGCAATCCACCATCTCTTTTCGGAACGAGAACTACGTTCGCGGTCCAAGGAGACTCACATTCCTCGTTGACGTCCGCTTGCAGCAACTTCTGTAGCTCCAGGTTTAAGATCTCCTTCCTGTTCTGCGACAGCCGGTACGGCGGCGAGGCGATGGGTTCTTGCGCATCATCGACTCGGATCCGGTGAGTGGCATAGGTTGTAGGAGGTCCCTCTGGGGCGAAGCGATCTGCTCTACTTACGATCAGCTCGTTCAGCTCGGTCCTTTGCGTAGGAGTCAGCGTATAACCTTCATCTTCCCTCAGCTTCAGGCTCTCGACGTCGATGTGCATAAGCTCAGCATCGCCCGCGGGTGGTAACGCTGGTGGATGAAGTTCATACGATTTGACGAACGAATACTTAACATTGCGTGCATCGGCAAAGCACCAAGTGCCCTGCGGAAGGTCCAGCATGACGTCAGCGCACACAATGAAGTCGCGTCCAAGGAGTGTCCGGTTATCAGCTCCTGGTAAGACTAAAAACGTAGTAGGTATGATGCGTTCCTGTAAAGTGACCGTAGTCTCACAGATTAAAACCTTCCTCACTTGTTGAGTTCCGTCAGCGAGTCCTACTGTGCGGCGCGTCTCCGTAAACGTCACGCCGTTAGCGAGAAGTATGGCATAGAGGCCAGGACTGGCGATGCTATGAGTCGCGCCGGTATCTAGCACAGCAACACCCTCACGGCCAGTCACCTTAATACGCACGATCGGTCGTGACCGGTCGGAACACTCTATCTCGACATTCTGGAACTCAGCCTTGCTAGTGGGGTCTTTACTTCTGGAATTAGAACTACACGTCTCGCACTTTGAACGCACTGTACCGGGTTTACCACACCCGTAACAGTACAAAGAATGGCCTCTCTCGGAAGTAGAAGAAGAGTCGGCGTGATCGGTATTTTTATTCGGTCCGGTTTTAGAAGTGGACCTACAGTCTTCCGCAACATGCCCAAAACGGCGGCATGATGGGCAACGCGGTCGGGTACGTTTTTTCGTAATACTCGACGAAGGGTCGCTAACAATATGTGGGTCGGTAACACTACGCAAGTTCGAACTCGAGGGGCTAACAGTACGCACGTCGGCACTCGACGGGTTAACAGTACGCACGTCGGCACTCGAGGGGTTAAGTTGTTTACAATTATTATTATTGTTACTAGCATAACTACTTGCATGCATCGCTACCGCGGTCGCGTTGTATAGATTGGTGTGTTTTACCTCGCTCAGTGTTTCCTCCACGTACCTCGCTCGCTCGAGAAGTCGGTCCGGGTCCGTAACAGAATCTCGCGGCAACCTTTTGCGGATTTTACGATTCAAAAGTCCGTATAATATATCCGTTTGCATTATCACTGGCACTTTGTAGGGTAACTGGGCGAACTTGGCGCGTATTCGCGAAATAAATGACTCGGCGCGGTCTTCTACACTTTGTTCCTGCGCGAAAATGTCTCTGAAGACTTTGTGAGCGGGGCGCGGGGTACCATACATCGCGCGAAGTCGGCGAATGGCATCTTCCCACGACGTTACCGAAGACTTGACGCCACGCCAAAACACGGCGGCCTGGTCGGTGAGGAGTAGTGCTAAACCACGTAGGGCGTGCTCGTCGCTTATTATGGTGCACTCCTTGTACACGGTTATGGCGTTAATGAAGGCTTCAAACTCGTCGGCGGAACGGGAAGCTCCATCGAAGCGCGCAGTGCAGCGGGAAAAGTTCCCGGTCGGTGCTGGCGGGAACGTATTGCAGAACGACGGTGTCGGCGTCGACCCGTTGTTATCACAGTTTAGCGGGGGCGTAGCGGTCGCGGCGTTCCTCATCACGTTGGAGATGAGCCTGGCGAGCTGGTCCTCAGTGATGGCAATGACGTCGTCTCGATGCGCCTCCGTGACCGGTGCGGGGGGCAGCGACGTTGGTGCGAGAATCGAGCGCGCGGCCGCGGGGTCAACGACCTCTTCGCGTCCGTGCTCGTCGCTACTGTCGGTGTTTTGGTCGTCTTTCTTCTTGTTTCTGGTCTGCGGCGCCATGTTGTGTGTGGGCACGTTGCTGCTGTCGAAAGAAGTTCCGACGCGCGACGGGAAAACACAAAATCACAACAACACGCGTTCGTTCCGTTCCGACGCGTGACGCGCGGCGGGAAACCAACAAGATACAACGACACACGTTAGTTCCGTATTATATCTAGTGTGAGTTCACTCGAGTTAGGGTTAGGACTTCTAACTCGGCCACTAGTTGGGCGCAATTGTAATATAATTCGTAATACAGAACGGTTGTAGGTACATATATGATGCGCGCACCGGCGGTGACGTGGTCAGACTCAACTCTCCGACGGCCGAGGGGCGCGGAGGGAAACGAGCGAGAGACGGCGCGGACGGCGCGGGCGGCGGTGCATGCGTATATACCTACCTAGTGCAGCTACATCTATATGCGCGCGTTACAGACGTATAAAAATCAGTGATACCGTGTGATTTTCAATTTTGTGATTAGTTGTTGGGCATGCCGGTTTCCTCACGATGTTTTTATATCGCCGTTTTTAGACCGAGCATTCTGTTCGCATATAACTTAAGAAATTCAGTGGTGCGGGGCCAGCGAGATTCGAAGTCGGGTGCATCGGATCAATAGTCACACATGCTCCTACTTAGCCACACTCGCTCTATTGTTATTGAACTGTAATAAGCACTAACATCTTATCAGGATGGCCACAATAGCAATTTCAGTATTAATAGATAATCATGATGATAAGACAATTCAAGGTATAACGATGTGGCTGCTATAAACAGCTGCAATAACATTGATGCACTAGCGGGTTATAGACCATGCATTAAGCAAAACATGTTATATCTCCTTATATATCACGGATGATGAAATTTTATAAGAAGGTACTTAAATTTGAGTATGGGAAAGAAATGGGTAGCTATGCTTTCCTGTTTCTATTAAAAGTCTTGATATTTAAAGTTACAATTTTTAAAGTATTTTAATTGTTTTGTATTATGTGTATATGACGTTTAAAAGTGCATAATATTTATTCACTTTTAACTTTTAGATGCTGGAATAGGACACAATACTTTTTATCCCGGTAAATTGTTCACCGGGTGAAACGCAGCGACGCGTGAGGCGCAGCTAGTATAATAATTATGTTTTATAATAAACTAGCTGCGTCCTGCTATTTTATCCGCAGTTTCCCGAAATAAAAAAACTCAACAACTAATTGTCTCTAACTTATTAACTGTTGAAGACTCAACAGCTAATTGTCTCATGGTGACGAACGCAATGCAGCACCGCGCACGATTTTGCTAAACAAAGTTCTGGAGTGGTGCTGTTATTGTTATGAGCTGGCGTATTGCGTACTGTTACCGCCATGTTTGCATTGATGCAACTTCAATATGATAGGCTTTCCCTTTCTTACATGGTAATTAGGTGATTTGCTTTCCTTGTCCCTCACCTATCCATATCCCGCCACGCATCTGTCAACCCAGTAGCAAAAATATCATATCCGCGACCAGTCATATAAATCTGGAAGTTAGATAAATCTTCCAAAGTGCAATTACACTGATTACCGCAACCGTGAAGTGCAAATGAGCCGCCGTCTGCACTGCCGCGAGTGCGTAACGTGAGTGCCCACCGCGATCTCTGCCTGGAGGCAAATTCAGGACTTCAGGCTCAGGACTTCAGGTTCATCGGACTTCCCGCGAAAGCGACACAGTGGAGAGGAAGGTGCGTGGTTTCCAACTTCTATACCTAAGCAGACCTGCCGAAATACCATGTAGGTAACTAGTGTACCTTACGATTTTCAAATACAGTCCACTAAAATAAATATATTTAATTGACGCCATAAGCCTTAGGGCACATACCGCATCCCGCAGCGGAAATATAAAAGGCCGCTTCACGTACCATCAGGCAAACAACCCGTTCGTCTCGTCATTCAATATCATAAAAAAAACTTACATATCAAATTTCATCAAAATCTATTCTGTAGTTTTTGCGTGATTGAGGAACAAACATCCGTATAATAAATACGGACGGACGGATGGATGGATTGATACATCCATCCGTCCGTCCATCCATCCATCCATCCATCTGTTTATCTATCTATCTCACAAATTGTCGCATAAATAATATTAGTATGTTAATTATAGCTATAAATGTATAACTAAAACTCTTAATATACAGAAACAAGGAAAATGTAATTACTCGGGAAGGATTCAAACGTGCGTCTTTAGGAATACCATTGCCATTTTACCATTGATCAGTGTTTGCGTTGACAAGATACGAGTATATAAGTAGTGAGTAGTAGTTTTCATATTATATGTATATGTATGTTTATTATAAGTAGTGTATTATCATTATTTGTAGGATATTATTATTTTAAATGTATAAGTAAAGATATTTTTTTTTTTTGTGGATATGTACAGTCAATGTTTCACTGTTCCTATAGCAAAACGGGTGTCAGCTGAAAATTAGCGCCGAGCTGTGTAAAACTCTTGGCATTTTATGCTGAGCTGAGCCCATTCGGTACGAATGTTTATTATTTAAGTTTTTATTTTTTGTATTATTTGTTTGTCGTGTGCCGAATAAATGGTTTTTCTTTCTTTTCTTTCTTTCTTAGAGTAGGTCTACATTTTATAACAAAAAACATTGACTTCAGTTTTGATGTATCTTTGAAGTCCAAGTTCGAATAACTGTGAAATTTATAATAATGTAACTACTTTGAAACTATTATATAGTTTCAAAGTAGACTATATAAACTACGACTAAGACTATGTAAACTATATAAACCCAACGCAAAAAGAATTTTCCAAATCAGTTTATGCTCGTAAAATACGTAGTTCTGAGGTAACAATAAAAAACAATCAAATTGAGGAACGCCTTTTTTTTGGAAGTCGTTTAAAATATAAATTTAGTTGCTTGAACTGATTCCGAAGACATACATAGGTTCATTGTCTTGCCCGATCAACTTCATTTTGTTTTTTTTTTCTGAATATCATCAATATCGCTTTAAATATTTTTTTTTTTATAAATACGCCTTATCACAATTTCTTACTATTACCTATTATTACTTTTAGTTCCTGGTCCCTGACAAGGATTCTCTGTCTTTAGCTTGCTTATTATAATATTAGACTTGTTCGGTTGATCAATATGAACATGACGACAGATAACGTAGAATCGTCCCAGTAAGACGACAAAAGAAGGATAGAAGAAATTTGGTTGCACGAGCAGCTTGGTCGGTGGCCCAGTGGTTATGGCGTCGGGACGGTATTCCAAAGACGCGGGTTCAATCCCTGCCCGAGCAATATCATTTTACCACGTTTTTATTAAGTCACTTTTTTGTTTGTCTGTCTGTATGTTGTTCCGGGTGGAATCTTGCTACTCAAATTTCGAGCACTTCCCGATCATCTTCCCATTCGATTTTTTATCCGGCTGAAACTTTCAGGTTAGCTCACAACTCGATTGCAATGCATTCTAAATCCATTTATTAGCATGCAATGCCGACTTAACCTCAAAAAGCGCATAAAAACGTAACTAACTAAGATGGCGCGGTGACCCCAAAGTGGGTCTTGGCCTCCGACAACAAAAGGCGCCACTGGTCTCGGCGTTGCGCAGTCTCTTCCCAGTCGAACAGCTGCAGTTCGCGAAGGTCCTTTTTGACCTCGCCTAGCCAGCGGTATCGAGGCCGTCCGACCGGGCGACGACCCGTGGGTTGACCCAGGAACGCCATCTTAGCAGCCCGATCATTGTCCATGCGCACGACGTGGCCGAGCCATTGAAGTCTGTGTGCCTTGTCTGTGTGTTTATACTCACCCATGATGTTGGGTTCAGCAAACAGCTCCTCCACCTCTCTGTTCTTCCTAACTCGCCAACTGCCGTCGTCTTTACACACTAGTCCGAACATTTTTCGGAGTACTTTTCTCTCGGTGACCAAAAGTTGCCTCTCTTCCTTCTGGATTAGAGTCCATGCTTCGCAGCCGTACATAAGGATCGGCCGGATCACGGTCTTATAGATTCGGATCTTCGTACGTCTGCTTAGCAATTTTGATGCCAGCATAAAAACGTGGTTCTTAGTTTTTTTTCTGGCACCCCATTTGGCACCACATAGTTAGTAGTCATTTAAACTTAATTATCTCTATTTATACTGTTTATATATTTATTTTTCTTTTTATAATTCTGTTTTCTTTTCTTCTTTATTTTGTTGTGTATGACTGGTCGTCATATAAATGTTTTTTCTTTCTTTCTTTCTTTCTTTCTTTGTTGTTGTTCTTCAGAATTATTTAAAATCTTACAATTTTCACCTAGCATGCGCTGAAACATTTATAGCTATTCATTACGTTTCGGTTACGTGTTTGTTTTGGGTTTCTCAAGTAAACCTCACAATGTGTCAGCAGCAAACAATCAAATGCCTCTCACATATATAACACATATTACTACCGCAACGGATAAGGAAAACGAAAGTAACAGAACATCGCTAAACGTAGACGTAAACGTAGCGTGTAAACGTGGCTCTTTAAATATACACCGTGACAGTCCCGGGGGAGATATAGGTATTAGAATGTATTTACACCTTTGACCGTTTAGTCGAAAAGAGGTACGTTACCTTAAGGAATTTATGATATTAACAAGGACGCAGTTGAAAACGGTTCCAAAGCGTAGCTACACATTCAATAAACATGTCATGTCATACTTGATATTGAATGCATTAGCGCATGCTAGGCGAATTAGGAAGAAGAAAAAATCGCCCCGTAAGACGATATAAGAATGATAGAAGAAATTTGGTTGCTCGAGCAGTAGGCGCGGTGGTCCAGTGGTTAAGGCGTCGGGACGGTATTCCGAAGACGCAGGTTCGATCCCTGCCTAAGCAATATCATTTGTGTTCTTCCTAATTATTTAAAATCTTAATGTCATGTCATGTCATATCAAGACAACAATACTCAATACTCAATAGTTTATTGCAATCATATATGTATGTACATTTGAAGAGGTTTTATGAAAAGGTAAGTTAACATATGACCCTGACAGGGTGTGGCAATAGGAGCAATAGGAGCGAGCGGACCGATCCATTAAATAAACATTGGTATTTTATAGTCATAAAAAGAGTTAATTTTATTAGTATATTGATTTAAAATATATATTTACTTGTCATTAAAAAATTCGTGTAAGTTGTAACAATGATGGTGTGAGTAGTTTTACATCAATGTTACATACAGTTTATATCTTTTAAAAGTCATAATTCATTTAACGATGGTGTTTATATTGTATGTTTTAAATCAATGACGCATGCTTTTTGAAATTTTATTAATTTCTTGGGTATGCCATCTCCTCAAGGTGAGGTTTGTGCTCGGGTTCTACCAACTGGGCCACCAATGCAGTTACCTCTACGACTTATTTTTTTTTTAAATTAACCTTTGAGTCTGGGAACCCAGTTGGGAGCGCTTCCTGTACCCAAGTTCAAACCTCGACAGGAAAGACAATATTTTGATAAAAATTCAATAAGATGTTGTACGATAACTAAAGTCGCTATTTGTGTAGGATACATTATAAAACCATTTTTGCAGATTTGTTACGTAAAAAAATTATAGTTAACAAGTATTACTCGTAATAGTTTTTTAACCGACTTCAAAAAGGAGGAGGTTTAGAATTCGACGGTATGTTTTTTTTTTTTTTGTGTTTGTTACGCGATTACTCCGCCAATTATGCATTGATTTCGATGATTGGTAGGTAATACTTCAAAGGTGGTCCCATATAAATTTTATCGAAATTCATTCAGTAGTTTTTGAAAAAAAATAGCAAAAACAAAAAATAAAAGTTTAATCTTCAAGTCGGTTCTTGTTGTTTTCGTAACCAACTTTCTAAAGGTGGAGGTTTGTATTCGACTGCTTCACCTGCTTCACCCAGGGTTGACTTCCGGTGAGGGAACTCCTCAACGGTGAATAGTACAGACACAACATTTCGTAAATGGATTTAACCATAATAGCCTGTTCTAAATTCCATCATGACATGGCAGATACACCCAGGATTGACTTCCGGCGAGGGAACTCTTCAACAGAGATATAGGACAGACATGATTTTTTTTTTGTACATGCATTTAATTGTGATAGCCCGTTTTAAACTTCGTCATGATGTGGCTTCTAGATCATAAAAGCTTGTCTTTAAAAACTTTTTGAATTAATTTAATTAAAACTTATTTTTCACTAAAAAGGGTAAAATAAATTATTTTTCAAAAAAAAAACTAAACCGACTTCAAAACCACAAATGGCACTCAAAAGTAAAAAATAAATTAATATAATTATCATAAGCGCTACCCACTCATATATTTGAAGTCGGTGCCAGGCAAGTCTAAAAGGTAGTAGATAGATACTACCTACAAGTAGTACTTACTATATACGTAGTATTTGTCTGCTACCTATTAGACTTGCCTGGCACCGACTTCAAATATATGAGTGGGTAGCGCTTATGATTATTATATTAATTTATTTTTTACTTTTGAGTGCCATTTGTGATTTTGAAGTCGGTTTAGTTTTTTTATTTGAAAAATAATTTATTTTCTTTATCTTGTGACTTCTTTTCTTATAGCTATCCTTCCTCTTTCCTTTCTATATTAGATATTATAAAATTGTTAGGTATGCTTACAGGCTCGAGGGCAACAGTAGCAACTGTTCTACGGCTGTAATACGACCCACCAAACAAATGCCGCATGCCGTAAAGTGACCTAGTCGTGTTTTGGGATAATGTTCGGTGCACCACGGGAGACTGAAGCTCTATTCTATAAGCTGTCGCTCTACTCCGTCTTCCTCTAGATCATCATGCTCCATCTTTGGCCACATCGTCGCTTTTGAAATCAGGCAAAACAGTTGCCAAACTATTTTCAGCTCGTTTGCCAAGAATGCTTGCTTTGGTCTCGTCTGTTCTATTCTGTCCTGGATTGAACCGTATAATTAAAGACCTAATAATTCTAACTAAATAACTGCCCTAGCGAACTAGGCTGGAAATAGCTTGGGACATGTATAATGATTAAGCATTCTGCGTTGAGCGACAATGGAATTGGCGCTCGATACATTCCTATCAGTTGAATTCCCAGGGCAAGGCATTTAGCAAGGGTTAGGTACAGTGAAATTATTTGTAGAAAGCCAAGTGGCGGAGGATAGCCTCTGTTGTGTAGAGAGGTTAATGTCAACTCAGAGTTCACGGAGCTGCGAGAAAGATTAAATAATTTAGATGACATTTGACATATAGGTAGACTATAGTCTATATTCGCGCGTAGGATACTTTTCATCCTGGAAGAACGAACAATTCCATAGGGCATAAGTCTAATTTTAAGCGATAGAAGTTGTTGGTTTAAAAAGCTACATAACACATTGTTCAAATTCGCGTTATTATACAGTTCCTTAGCATAGTTAACCTAGCCGTTCGTAACAGATCTGCTTGAGATTTCACAGCGGAGCCCTTTTGAGTGGTATTTACATCTGAGCGTTACCATGCTTTTGAGAGCACGTCAAGACCCGGTAATTGTGTGAGGCAACTGTCGTTAGGCCATGTAAGCTTTCCGGTGGTCTATAACTCTGATACCAGGTTTGGCCTACACCCCTACACTAAACGAGAAGAAGAATTCACCCACGACATTGATCCGTGACCAGTTTATCCCTGTGCTTTCTTTAATATTGTTTGTTTAATGAAGTTTCTTGGAATTGGAACGCCAAAAGTCAAAGCCAAGCCACGAGGTAGGAAACTAGTCTTAATTTATTTGTGTAGAGGTCTCACTTCTTGACATACTATGTCCCGTCCGAGTAGTCACATTAGGGGCTGCCAGTGAGAGTCGAGCACGTTTCCTGTGACACCTCTACGTGACGAAGTACTCCCCAGCGAGTGGTCTGAAATAAAACCCCTTTTTCACCAGGAAATCTCGCACTGTCGACTGCATTGAGATTCTAATGGAGCTTTGGTTTTAGGAAATTGCCACTTTTGCGGTCGGGCGGTGAACCTTTCTTTTGTGAGAGGGGTTGATATATGTTTTGTGGAATGTTTTATTAAATGTAATGGATGGCGAGATTAAATAAGAATTATTATTGGGAAGGGTTATTGAGGGTGTTGGACGGTTGACTTGGGCGGTACGATCAGAGAAGGAATGCAAAATATGGTTGGTGGTTAGAGGCATCTGATGATAAACAGTCATTGACAACGACACGTTTTTAAAATAAATCGAAAAAAAATAACCGAACATAAGAACCGAAATAATAAATTAAATATTTTACAAGAACTGCTAAAACAATTGTTTCTATTCGAGTAAAGTTTTCTTTCTTCCAAGTCTTACCATCATCTATCTTTTTTTTTTAGCGTTACACCCTCACTCAATCTGTCAATGACAGCAAAACCACTTTACCTTGGTGCATTAATGGAAAATTTCCTTGAAACAGTGCAACTTTTTCTATTGGCAATCTATTTTACTCGTGCGGAGAAGTTAAAAGCAGAGTGTGACAATATTTAAGATAACTTTTTTATTTTTCTTACTACACAATTAAAATGCTGTATGAAAAATCTTTAAAAGTAGTTAATAACTTATGCATAATTATATTTATACCGTCAGTAAAAAAATCAAAAATGTTAGTTAGGCTCCATATACTAAGGAAAATCAAACAAACCGCCTAGAAACCCTAATATTATCTACAGTACAATTACTAATAGCAACAAAATATCAACAATTTTCTGAACTAATTATTTATCGTTCAATACAAAGGATCCACAAAGCCGCTGGAAATGTCACGGCGCTATGTTCATATGTGCGAGCGCTACGTTCGAACGTCAAACACACTCGCAGTGAGGTGCATTCGGAAAGAGTTAGAAGCGGGAACGCTAAGCTTTTCTACACACCGAGGCATGAATGAAAAGAAGGGGTAAGGATTCAATAAAAACTATATAATTATTCAACAAGCCCAGAGATAGAACACGAACGTTTCAACTGACATGAGATTATATTTAGGTTATTGTAGGAGATAAGATTTGAATCTATTTAAGGGTATCTATAATTTACTGAATTAGTGACATTTTTTGAATATTTCTACTATAAGTGCTTATATTATTATGCTGTTGGTCATCTAATTAAAAATATTTTAAAGAAAGAAAAGAAAGAAAAAACAGTTATACGGCACACAAAAACGACAAACAAAAAATATAAATTAAATTATAAATATATCTAAATTCAGTCTCCAGTCCGTGCTAAGGGAACAGCTCAACATAAAATGCCGAGAGTTTTACATAACTCGGCGCTGATTTTCAGCTGATACACGTTTTGCTATAGAAACAGTGAAAATTTGCTTTTCTGTTCTATTCTGTTATCTATTAAAGTTCAAAGTTCAAAAGTTCTTTTTTTCATTTTTGGCATCACAGACGCACTTATGAACGTCAATTATTACAATGACTCTGTTACTATTCTATGTATAAAAACATAAAAATGGAAATAAACCAATTCTGTACATTGAAGATATTTTTGAAAATCCAACTGGGGTCGACTATTTAGAGGGAACTTAACACAAATGGTTATAATATTTTTCTATTAGTATGTTTGTTATATTGTTGTCTATAGATTCGAAAACGGCTGAAAATTTAAATATAGTTTTCAGAGATTGGTAGCCCCTACTTAGATTATAGGGTATGTAACATCAATTTTTTTTTGGGTGACAACGGAGATACAGCTTGACCTCTTTGTAGTGAGCGCTTTCATATACTGGGAAGGTTTTCCTAAGATAGTCTTGAAAAAATTCAAATATGGGCTTTCTATGTCGTTCACGCAGACGAAGTCGCGGGAAAAAGCTAGTTGTCTTATAAAACGCATAGAATGACTATATCTAGGACTGGGATAGGGTTATAAAAGTAAAAGGATATGTGGGTTAAAAAGCTAGTTTTCGCTCCAGACTGGGTGCTTTACATTTTCACTCCTGGTCTCTAAACTTGCCAGGTGACCCAGAAACCAGTAAAGAAAGAGACTATTTTCGTATAGGTGATAATCATCATCATCATCGACCTGTATCAGTCCAGTGCTGGACATAGGCCTCTCCCACAGCATGCCACTGAGCTCGGACGTCGGTTTTTCTACTCCAGTCACTACCAGCCTGAGTAGGTACATCATCGCTCTATCTTGACGCAGTACTATAGTTCTATTTCCTTAAAATATATTGTACTAGGTAGGTAGAAGATTTTAAGGCTATTCCATAGCCTCTACATCCGTGAGCAGTACATATTACTGCAGCGGCAGGAAATGCATACATGAGTTGCAAGTGACATGCGCACCCTCGCGACCGCTTCAACAGATGAAGCCACCAGCGCTTCCAGCAAACAATGTAAAGTAATACATATGATATTAATACATATGATACGTATCATTTAGGTAAATATGATACGTACTTGATACGTATTCAAGTGAATACGTATCATATTTATACTACTTATTTCCAAGTGAAATGAAATTAAATGAATGGTTCTCTCCTATGCGGGTGACCGTCTGGGTAGGTACAACAGCTTTGTCAGTTATCTTACCACCAAGCAGTTTGCCAGCAAGCATTACTGTGTTCCGGTTTGAAGGGCATTGTAGCCAATTAAATTACTGGGCATATGAGGCTTAGTTTCTGATATCGACTGGCTGGAAACGAGAGGGCAGCTGGCGAAGGATGCAGCACAAAAACTGAAAACGAAGCCAGACTATTAGCAAAACTAAATATTACTACGTACTAGTAGTCCAGTCATTTGGTAGTTTTACCTAGAAAATTTTCCGGGAGTTTTGAAAATTGGTAATATTATAGATTTTGATGTGCTCTTTCCGAATTTCAACTTTTCCATCTCGTATTTTTGCTGCTCGCGCCGCCATGTTCGAAAAAGGGCGCCTAAAAGCAGTTTTTTTGACAGGACCTCCTTTCCGACTTATTCTTATATATAAAATTCTCGTGTCACAATGTTAGTTACCTTACTCCTCCGAAACGGCTTTACTGATTTTTACCAAATTTTATATGCATATTCAGTAGGTCTGAGAATCGGCTACTATCTATTTTTCATACCCCTAAGTGATAAGGGTTGTTCACCCATAACATTTTTTTTAAATTTATATGGCAAAACAACGTTTTCCGGGTCGGCTAGTTTTACGATAAAACGTTATATTCAAAATGAAACAAGAGACTACTACCTGCAATTTATGTATGTACCTTTTTATAATTTTGGCGTACAAGCGCCGCAAAGTGTACTCCAACGCGCGCGTTGAAAATTTCCAGGTAACCACTATTTTTCGAACCAAATGACCGTACTATATGGCATGTATCAGATTTTATTCGTTTAGCGCCAATCCGAATGGATACGCTTGACGAATGGAATTGGGTAGGTATACAAGCCTGGTGAAACAGAAGCAGTAACAAATATGTTCTTCGCGGATGCAATCTTAGCCTACAAAGCTGTTGGAAAAATGGAACCTGACGGAACATAAGGCAGGTAACGACGGGGCACGGCGGGTACTCAGAATAGTTAAGTAGGTTTAAGTGTAAGGAGAGCCCGTCGTGTAACTGCGACCCAACAATTAATGAATCCGTGCCCCACTTACTTTTTGATTGTCCTGCCTACGGTCAGGAGAGATATGAAATAGAACAAAAACTGGACACAAATATATCAGTAAAAAATGTAAGTGAATTAATTGTAAGCAGAACTTATAAATCAGATTTTATTTTATACTGTAAAAACGTAGCTTATAGAGTAATTGCAAAAAATAAAACAGTAGATAAATAAGTTATGGTGTAATATTTGTAATTATTATATAGGAATAGCATAGTTATTTAAGAATATATACGAAAAAAATATATTTGTATGATATAAAACCTATTAAATAGAAATTGTATTTAGAGTAGATAGCATTGATAACAAATAAAAAAATAGTAAGTAAGGAAAATAAAAAAACATCAACAAGAACTTTGAGATAATAAATTAAATAAATATATAAATCAATAAATAAGAACGAAAGAGGATGTTAGCTTGCGGGCCGGGCCAAAAGCGCCCGGAAAGGAAAAAAAACTGATGTCTCGGGGTGATGAGTGCAATGCAGTGCTACACAGTGCTTTTATGGTATTAAAAGTTCTAGGTGGCACTGCAATTGTTTGGGCAGACGTGGCGCTTACTATCAGGCGAATGACTTGGTCGTTTCATCCCTCAGTTCCATAACAAAACAAGCGTGTGATATTACAAGCTTTTTTTTAACTTCTTTTGTATATATATATATATATATATATATATGTGTATCTACATTCTACATATGTAGAGGTATGTATGTATTTATTTGGGTCAAATTTTGTGAGTCGATTTTAAACCTCTTTTTATCCAATTAAGCTGATTTATTGTGTATATAAAAGAGCGAGTGTGGCTCAGTGGGAGCACGTGCGACTTTCGATCCGACGCACCCGAGTTCGAATCCCGCTGGCCCCGCACCACTGACTTTCTTAAGTTATGTGCTGATTTAACACTCGCTCTAAATACGGTGAAGGAAAACATGAGGAAACCGGCATGTCCAAAAATTAATAACAAACATTCAAGGACATGTGACATCCACCAACCCACACTGGGCCAGCGTTATGGATTATGGCCCATACTCTCTCTATGAGGAAGGCCCGTGTCCCAGCAGTGGGAACGTGATGGGCTGATGATGATGATGATTGTGTATATGTGTTGTTCCAAGGACAATACAATGAGACGTTAGGATCTGATGATGGCGTCGGAAGTTGGCCTCGGGAACTCTACAACTACACTCGAGAGCAATGAATCCGGGTCACTTAAAGAATGTTAAAAATCTCGGAAACTAAAAATGATAGGTTAATGCAATAAATTGTATTTAATAGACAATGTAATACTCCTTAAATGAAAGTAAAAAAAATATGAGTCACCATACATTTTATTAACACAAAATTACATAAAGAAAAAAACTGCTGATCTCTCCTTAAAACAAAAATAGGAAACATGAAATTTTTGAACTTTATTACGATTTTCTTGAATTTTAATACTTCGTATTGCCTCCTCGTGCTTCCATTACTGCGTTTACGCGGTTTGGCATGCTGTACATCAAGTTCCTTATACGATTTTGGGGAATATTCTCCCATTCCTCTGTGAGAGCAATTTTGAGCTCACGAAGCGTGATTGGGGGAGGGTTTCGTTGTTTTACGCATCTGCCTAGCTCGTCCCAAGCATGCTCGATCCGGTTGATATCCGGGCTGCGCGCTGGCCACTCCATACGAGTAATGTTCATCTCTTGAAGGTAGTCATTCACAATCCTACCTGTATGAGGTCGGGCATTGTCATGCATAAATATAGCATCCTCACCTAAATTGACCATAAATGGACCAACGTGATCATTGAGGATTTCTTCCACATATCTTACGCTAGTTAAAGAGCCGTTTTCTATGATCACCAGCTCTGTGCGACTTTCAGAAGAAATTCCGGCCCACACAAGTACAGACCCACCACCGTAGGCTACTTTTTCTTCGATGCATGCTTGCTTGAATCTTTCCCCTGGTCTTCGATACACTCTGTGTCTTCCATCGTGCTTGTAGAGCATAAATTTTGATTCGTCGGAGAACATAACTTTTGACCAATCTTCAATACTCCAATTTACGTGGCTCTGGGCATATCTTAGTCTCGAAATACGATGCCCACGCTCCAGTTTAGGGCCGTTTGCAGGTCTAAGGGGTTTTAAGTTAGATTCAGCAAGCCGACGTCTTACTGTCCATGCACTTGGGTTACTTCCTCCGAGGCGTCGAAACTGATTGGTGAGTTCAGTTCCTGTGAGAAAGCGATTTCGAAGCATGGTGTTCACCAAGTATCGGTCTTCTCGTGCTGTGGTACACCTGGTTCTGCCCGTTCCTGGTCTGCGTAGGTTAGAACCAGTTTCTTCGTAACGTCGGAGAACTCTTTGTACTGTTGACAGCGACACACCGACAGTCCTGGCTGTATCGCGCTGACTCCGGCCGGTTTCCAGCATTGTAAGTATTTTGGTGCATTCTTCAGGCGTAAGCGACATAATTTCAGCTTGAATAATGAATATAGAGCACTATAAACATGGTTTATGTACCCACATAAATGACAGATTACAAACAAAAGCAAAACCAAATGCTGTAATTTCGTAGTTCCATCTTCGAAAGTGGCCCTTTTTCAAATTTGATTTTTTTATGATATAACTTTACAATAACTAAGAAGTTTTAATACCTTCATTTAAGGAGTATTACATTGTCTATTAAATACAATTTATTGCATTAACCTAGCATTTTTAGTTTCCGAGATTTTTAGGATTCTTTAAGTGACCCGGATTCATTGCTCTCGAGTGTATATGCAGTAAACGTATCGAATTTTGGCTCGTTGGACTTATCTCGATGAGTACTTTGGTTGTTAAAAATTTTTAAATCTATATTATAAAGACTTGTCTGTGAAGGAGGCGTGGCCTATCCCCGCCGTCAGAGTGAGCGTGGTGGGGCAAGCGGAGGCTCGAGGCAGCGCGCACGCCAGTCGCAGCTCAGTTCGATCACGACACCAGGAGTAGGATGTTAATAGAATCGCTTGTCATATTACTGTTCATTTTTAATTGGAATATTGTTCTGTTGTTTAATTATTTTGTGTTTCAATTAATTGTTTTGGTTATAATTTTGTAAATTGGAATAAAAGTCTAGGTTTTGTTAGATGCTTGTATTTTTTAATTAAATTGTGAATTACTCCTAAATATATACTATCTTTATATATCATCGGGGAGACGGGTCTGAGCAGCCGCTCAACTGATTGCTCTAGATCTATGTGCTCCACCTTAGGCCACATCATCGCTTCACATCAGGCGAGATAGTGGCCAAACATAGATCTACTAAGCGTAAAAAAAAAAAACTTTTTTACATCCGTTCACTTTTGGATTGTAAAATATGTATGTTACTTATAATTATATATTGTATGTATGTGTGTATGTATATTAATTAGGTATATAAGTTTATTTATATAGTCATATATATATTTAAGTAATTAGATTATATATTGTATATCATATGTAAGCCTTTAGTATGTCTATTATAATTTATATCACCACCGTCTGTGTATGTTTCGTTATTCCTCTCCATCCAAAGGTTGTCTGGAAGAGACCACTTTAAGCGATAAGACCGCCCATTGTTAGACCATCGTAAACATTTGACTTGCACTTTATCTCTATTTTTAAGGTGAACAATAAAGTGTTTATCTATCTATCTATCTATCTACTATTATAAAAACAAAAAACCGACTTTAATGTATCTTCAAAGTCCAAGGTCAAATATCTATGATATGTATATGGGATCACTTCGTAGCTATATTGAACCCAACGCAAAAAGAATTTTGCAAATCAGTTCATGAATGACAGATTTCTGAGGTAACAAACATAAAAAAAACAATCGAAGAGAAAACCTTCTCCTTTTTGAAGTCGGTTAAAAATGGAACAGAGCCAATTCTGTAAGATATTTTTTAAAAACCAACTGGGATCGACTATTAAGAGGGTACTGAACATGAATCTAAGTTTTTTTTTAATTTTGTCTGTTTATTTGTTTGTGTTTATTATCTATAGACTCGAAAACTATCAAACGGATCTTAATGCGGTTTTTAGTATTTGATTGCCAACATCTTAACTTAAATATGGTAATGGTCAGTATTTTTGACAGCCTCTGTGGTGTAGTGGTTGGGCAGGTTGGCTCAAATCTCATACACTACTGAGGTTGCGGGTTCGATTACCGCGACGGGACAAATGTTTGTGCACAAAAAAAAGCGCAAGTATTTGTTTCGTGTCTGGGTGTTGTGGGACCATGGTCCTCATAGTTCCTGGTTCCCTAGATACAGGAAATCCTAGTTAGGGGTCAGGATCTATGTATGTGATTGATGGGCGTTATTTATTTTATTAGGATCTTTACTGTAGGTAGAAGTAGAGTGTTCGCAATTCTTTTCCTTGGCTAATACTTTGTTTCAGTTTAGGTTTTTGAACAGGCCTCCAAAAAAATCTACGTATTATATTCTAGGCCAGCGTTTGGATACGATCTCACCTACTAGAAAGTGATGATGCAGTCAAAAATGTATCATGCTTACCGAGTAAGTATCTACTCTTGATTTAAACATAACCAGGTTGTATTTAACATGAAATACAGAAACCAAACCGCTTTGTACGAATAAGTGGATTGTTGTGCCAATCATCTTGGTATCCGATGGTGGTGTGGCGATGGGGGTTTAAATGCAGTTCCTGAGCACACTCTCTGTTGTGTATTCCGTTGAATACCGACAGACTGGCAACTTCAAGACGATGTGTCAGGCTTTGGAGTCTGGTTTCCACCAACGTGGCTTTTTTGCACTTTTTTCGATCGAGTATAAAGCCTTGAGCTGGTACTTGCCAGACCTGTGCCAAAGATACTTCATATAAGAACGGACCTATGCTTGGTATGAGTTCAAAAGTTGAACCGAAAGTACCGCCTTACCCTAGACGAAATACAAATTTTTTGCAGCATCTTTGGCTTTAGATTCAATATAGGTGGATTCCTAGAAGCTCAAGATGGTCACCTATCGGTATTAATGCACTACGAAAGCAGGTTGAATAGGTCCTTTTTGTGGAGAACACTCTTCGTTGTCATTGCACGTGATAAGAATGCGCCTTCGTCGTTTAAATAAAAGGCAATCTCATGAAGAAGAGTGCTTAAATTATCAAGGAAGTCGCCAGGCTGCTTTCAGAGAGTCTGAAACAAGCAAGCAACGCCAATTGCGTTTAAATTCTTCTAAACAGAGCGTTGTTGTAAAAAATTCAGAAAACGCGGAAAAACATGAAATTTGTTTATCTGAACATAAAATAGGAACCGATTTTGATTATAATTTCATATTTTATTGGCTTGAGGTGACTTACATTATTAGCAGCTAAAATAATTAATCAACTACCTGAAACTTTTATGGTTTACGGTTTATCCCGGATAATTATAAAAATACGCAGCATTTTTCTATAGTTCACGCGAACAAAGTCGCGGGCAAAAGCTAGTAAATCTATATTACGAAAACTAAGCCAAGGCTTTCACTGTAATTGAAATAACAACAGACTTACACGTGTTATGTCTAGCTTCTAGGAATATTCAAACCATCTATGGTTCTCTGCCTTAGATAAATAAGAAAGGAATAAATTACCAGCCCATGTTTTCTGTCTGGATTTAATACTGATTAACAGCTGTACCGATGACGAGTAATTTGTGTTTATAAATTTTTTGTAAAGAATGAATTATTTAATTAGTTAAAATGTCTTCAGTTAGGTAATTAAAATGTCTCCAGTTCAAGCGAAATTTTGATGCACTTATGCATTAGTGTTTCTTGCTTGCACAGTTCAGTATGATTCAATATTTAAATTTCTTGTTTTCTTTGGAAGATGCTTAAAATCAAAATTAATATAAATATTTAATTACCAAAACATCATTTAGCCGTTTATGAAATGCGAGAAAAGACTAAATGTGTTGAAAATCGAGTTCAAAATTTCATTTTTTTTTTCATTACCTATTCGTTTATCAAAATTTATACTGAAAATTGAATAATCGCCCCTTATTGACATTAATCAATTTAGAAACTTTTGAATATATATTGAGTCTCTCTATCTATATTGTGTACAAGCTGCGCCCTGCGGTTCCAACCGCGGTCTCTCGAAATAAAAAGTAGCTTATGTGCTAGTCCTAAAGTACCTACTTACGTTTGGTAGTTTTTACGTGAAAGAGTAACAAAGATTCATACATACATATATACATACTTTCGTGTTTATAACATTAGTAGTAATTAGGATACTTTGTACAATCTGTAAATTTTTTTTAATATATTCTGTTGTCGGCAAAATGTCGTCATTATTTACGTGGGTTTTGCATCGTATATTAGATCTAGTAACTGAACCCTCAAACTTGGGCTTAAACCAACTATTCTAGACATAATGAGCGAATATGCGCTTGTCAGCTGTCACGATTACAATAGAGCTTTGTGCATGAAACGTTTTAGAACGTCGGCGAAGTGACATCTCTGATAGTTCATAGTGAACGAGCGCTTACTGTAGCTTTGAATTTGTATGTCTGCTAACGCAAAAGGCTGTTGATGTGATGAAACTAGTTTTGAAGCTAGCCTTTGTGTACTATGCAGCTATTTGCAATTAAATGTTGTATCCTAGATTTTATTGCGTTCACCATCGTAGTTATATGTAGGTATATTCGATCTAATAAAGAAGCTACGTATTTTGTTTTAATAAACGTTGTCTGTTTAGTTAGGACTCTCCGGATTAAGTATCAAATTCCAATATAGGTAGAAGAATTTTCATAGATTTTCTCTAAAATATATTAACATGGATTTGCAAAGGTTTTGTAATTAATGTAAATAAATAATTTCATTTCTCTAATCTGAATGAGCATGGATACTCGTAGCATTGAGGTGAATCGAAACTGCCTACAATTGAAATGATTTCGACACTTATGACAATAAGATTGCCGGAAATAATAATTACTATTATTAGATCCAATTTTCCGATGATTTTCCGAGATGAAAAGTATTATATATCTTTTTCAGGATTTAAATTACCTGCATACCAATTTCATCAAAATCTATTCGGTAGTTTTCTGCATGATTGAGTAACATGTACAAGTTTCGATTCCTGGTTAGGACATAGGATACTTTTTAACCTGTAAAATTGTCGACGCGGGTAAAACGTCGGGACGCAGTTCTAATAGCCACTTCGGTTGATTACATCAAAGATTTGTTCTATATTTTGTAAACAAAATATTTTAGAACGTCAGAGTGACGTCTCTCATTGTAATTAGCGAACCGTGTTGGATGAGTTTATATTTTGTGTATCATATTGCTTATCCGCTCACTTTCTTGGTAAAAAAAGCACGCGCTATTTTGTCCTACCTCCCGGTGGCAACGGCGCTCTGGCTTGCTGTCACAAAGATTTAATCTAAGAAAGTGATAAGGCACAAAAAATAATTACTGGTATAGGTAAATATAATAAATTTTTCACAATAAAAGTTTACTTGTAGAGTAAATTAAGCCTCGTTAATTAGTTTTCTATCTCTGTTTAGAATTAAACTCAGCGGTCGAAGACCTAAAATAACTGTGCGTATTTAAAAGGATTCAATGGCAGTTTAATAGCGGATCTTTCAACTTTTTAATTAAAGTCGACTTCAAAGACTGCATCCAAACGAAAACGAAATTGTTTCCTTGGTAATTAAAATTGTCTACTTTCAACTTAATGAAAAATAAAATAAGAAAGATTAATTGACGTGAAATTAAAACAGCCAGGAGTTAATCCGAAAGCCGTGTTTAAAGCTGAGAATCTCTTCAACAAATTAGTTGAGTTTACTCCTCTTCACTCCAAGCTGAAATCTAATAAATGTTGCTTACAAAAATGTCAAATAATTTATATTTTCGACGAAAGAGATTTCTCTGTCAAATCGTCGAGATTGTAATATCCATTACTAAATAATAAAATTAGGTACTTATTATATTTTTCTATTATATTTCTTTGTTATCGTTTCGAATTGAAATAAATGCTTATACTTTATATCAGAGAAATTACATAATTGAAAAATGGAACGGATAATTTTAATAATTTAATTCTCTCAAAATATTTTCTAAATAAATGAATGAAAGAAAATAATAACTAATAAGAAATAAACTTCAAGTAGCAAAGATTGATTTGTTATTGCTTTTCATTATCATCAGCCCATCACGTTCCCACTGTTGGGGCACGGGCCTTCTCTCATAGAGAGAGTATGGACCATAATCCACCACACTGGCCCAGTGCGGGTTGGTGGATGATTTGAATGATTTTGTTTAATTAATAACAATAACACCCAACTATCACATTATATATAATTTTTGGCGCCTATCTAGGATTCTCTGTATCTATGGAACCACGAACTACGAGGACCATGCTCTTACAATACCCAGACGCGTAACAGATGCTTGCGTTTTTTTTCTATGCACAAACAATTGTCCCGTCGCGTCGTGGGAATCGAACCCGCAAGCTCCACGGTATATGAGATTTGAACTGACCTGCCAAACCATTACACCACAGAGGCTGTCATTTATTTAGTAGTTACCTAGTCTTGGCTCTATTATTATTTAGAGTCAAATTTTTCGTCTACTGCTAAAGATATAAGAATTTAATTAGCGTATTTTTTCAAAATTTTATTAATTTTGTCACTAACACAAAAAGCCTTGCGTATGATCGCAGCGACGCTTTCGATTATTAATCAAGTTCACAAACCGTCTACAAAACGTATGAAACACTGTCGATTTATTTTGTGGAATTGGGGAAATTTATCTTAAACTAGCTGCGCCCAGCGGTTTCACCCGCGGTGTCCTGGGATTAAAGCCTATGCGTTAATCCACATAATATGCAATCTCCATTCTTTTCATGATAAAACAAATACACTAACACAAACAAACTACAAACATACAGACATACTAACATACAAACTTTTGCATTAGAATATTAGTGTGATGTGATTTCTTTTCTTTTTTTGATATAGGTATAAATGAAATACTGTATGAAATAAATACATTTTGCCCAAAAATCACAAACGTACAGCCTGGGCCCTAATAAGGATTCCTAAACCCTATGTTTATTATTAAAATAACAAAAAATAAACCCAGAGGAAGCCTTTGTCAAAAATAATCTAAGTAAAATAAAATTATAACTTACCGGGAACTAGATAACATTGACCCCCAACATGTAAATAAAAAAGAAACACTTGCTCCTTTTATGATAAAAAGATGTATTATTTTTATTATTTTCTACGGGTGGGTGGCGCCGCTACAGCGGCAGAATCCCTCAAACGGCGCAAATATTCAGGTCTCGATAGGGGTTACCTATTTGTGCTGTTTGGGGTAGAGACGTTGGGCCCGTGGGGACCAGGATCACTAGAGATTTATAAGGATTTGGTGGGGCGGCTGGTGGAATCCACACGTGACCAAAATGCTGGCGTGTATTTTGGCCAAAGAATCAGCCTCGCAGTTCAGCGAGGCAACGCCGCCAGCATTTTGAGCACGTTGCCGGACGACGGGTATCGGTTGAATTATCTGTAGGCCATTCAGTTGGCTCAACCGATACCCGGCATGTACATAGTATTTAATATCTTTTAGTTTAGTTTTATTTAGTTTTTAAAAGATGTTTTATTTTATTTATTTATTTGTTCCAAAACATAGTTGCAGTACATTTCATAAACAATAACTAATCCAAGAATGAAATATGCTGAAAGAAAACACCTTTTTAATCTCCAGACAATCCGTTCAAAACACTTCGAGATACGCCGACCGCAACATAAATCATTTTTGAGAACCTCGTATCAATCATCTGGCCTTCATTCTTCGGTTTGAAGGAAAAGAACACATTTTCCATGGGCCCTTTTTATGTAAATAAGGTCACGTAGCTTTAAGATACGGTATCTCGTGCAGAGATTCCGGATACTTGATCCTGGTACGTTGTTGTGAACAACGCTTATGGAAATCTACAGATATTTGCCCGGCCAATGAATAAATTTGATGGAACGGACTCACGTGAGTGGAATAATATACTTTAAGTGCTCCAAATCGGGCATATGTTGCCGAGGTGAAAGTAAATGTTCCAGGTAAGCTTTGGCCTAAGTGTTGGATTTCTGGTTATATTATATGCTTATGGGCAACATCTCTTGGTTTTAAATAAAAAATAAATGTGTGGATGAAACTTTTAGGAACACAATACATTTTATAAAATGCCAGGAAAAATATTGGGCATATTATACTTAATATCTGATGTATCGGGGTAATGCAGTGCAACGCTATGCTTTTTATGGTATTAAAAGTTTTGGGTGGCACTGCAATTTTTATGGGCAGGCGTGGGGCTTACCATCAGGCGAACGAATTGCTCGTCTCATCACTCAGAACCATAAAAAGACATAAAAATATGACTATAGGGTTTTTAGTGCTACGCAACATTCATATTCATAAAATCATTGATTCAACACAAACTGTTCAGGAAAGATTATACATACTAAAGAGAACAAGAGAAGAGAAGTATAACAAGAGAAACGAATTTTCCATAATGGCAAAATAGCAAACAACAGGCCCGCCTGATGCAACTGCTCACTGTCTTATATAGGCATTTCCGAAACCAGAGGCCAGGGAGGATTACCATTGCGTTGTCAACCCTGTAAGGGAAATAAATAGAATGATAGAAAACGAGAGTTGTCAAAGCCCTATGCTCTGTGTCAAAACACGTCGCCGACATTTCGAGATACACTTTACTCCTCTACGCGCCTCTTTTATTACCATTCTAAAGTGATATAATTCTCCGCACTCACGCTTGTTCGAGTTTCGGACGTATCGTTACGTGCAATCTTTGTAACGCGAATGTAGAGGGCATTCGGAATGAAGAAGGCACTTTTATTGCCGTCCGATAGCTTCTGTGTCCATTTCCTTTATTTTTAACGTCTGTGCGATAGCTACTCTTTGAGAGCTTGCTAATTGTAATATTACTGGCTGAATTTGATTATAGTGATAAAATAGAATAAGTAAACAAGTATCGATGAAATTTATATGGGACCACTTCGTAGCTATACAGAACCCAATGCATACGATTTTTTCAATTTGGTACATGAATAACGGAGTTCTGAAGTAACAAACATAAAAAATAAATAAAAAAAGCAATTGAATAGAGAACCTTCTCCCCTCCTTTTTTAAGTTTGGTTAATAATAAATAAATAAATAATTCATTGGTTGTCTGTCACAATGTCGAGATTTGTATGACTATATTAGGTACTAAAACTTATTTATTTTTTATGTTTGTTACTTCAGAACTCCGTTATTCATGAACCGATTTGAAAAAAGCTTTCTACGAATTTTAGCTACGAAGTGGTTCCATATAAATTTCATCGATATTTGACCTTGGACTTCGAAGATACATTGAAGTCGGCTCTTTTGTTTGATAAAACGCATACTTGTTTATTTATTATATTTTATTATTTATTTTAACTAAAAATAAACCTAGTCTTGTGAGAGACTCGTGCCTGTGGTAGGTTCTAAAGAACTTGGATTAAAGGTCACCAGTCCTCTGCCGTGGTTCGGAATAGTACCTTATACAATGGATGTGGATAACACATTACATAATTTGGTGAGTCACGAGAGAATATAAAAAGTAAGAAAAAAGGGAGATATACATATATGTACTTAAGTAAGTGCTTGTATGCTTTCAAGAATAGAATAGAAAATTTATTTGCAACAAATAATACAAAGTATGGATGACATGTGACATATTTTTTTATAAATAGTTTTTAAACCAGATCAAAAAGAAGAGATTAATTCAAAAATAATCGAATTTGTTTGATTTTGCAAAACAAAGTTCTGGGTGGTGCTGCAACTGTTATGGGCAGGCGTATTGCTTACCATCAGGCAAACGACCTGCTCGTCTCGTCATTTAGTTGCATAAAAAAGCTCCATGACATTTGAATGGATTTCGATGAGGTCGGTACTTTCGGTCCTGGAATAAAGAAATAGGATACTTGTCATCTCGAAAAACTTACAGTTCCTTAGGAAACATGTATAAAATGAATCCTACGCAGTCGGAGTAGCGGCTATGGGCTGAATAAACCTCTATTTTATGCGGCTTGTTCCTGGGTGTGTTTTGGGCTTGTTGGGCTTGGGTGTGTTCAGTTCAGTCAAGAGTGAATAGATACTATATATACCACCAACCCGCACTGGGCCAGCGTGGTGGATTATGGCCCATCCTCTCTCTATGAGAGAAGGCCCGTGTCCCAGCAGTGGGAACGTGATGGGCTGATGATGATATATATATATATATATATATATATATATTTTTATTGTGTTTTATGTTTGTTTTTTATAGAATTTTAATGTTTGTTTCTTATTGTTTTAATGTTTGTTTTTTTATCTTCGTCTGATTGTTCGTGATGTCATGGGAAGGGTTCCGACTGAAAATCAGTGCTAAGGTACCTACTTAAGATACCTTAGCGTTTGCTGAGTCGGAACCTTTTCCTGACATCGCGCAACATTTCACTGTATTGTTTTTATTGTTTTTTGTTTTGTCTTTATTTTAGTATGTATATATTCAGTGTAATGTTGTGTGATGTCCGGAATAAATGTATTTTCTTTCTTTCTTTCTTTCTTTCTATACTTACAGGTGAGATCGTGGTCAAACGTTGGCCTAGTCTGATGTAAATAACCGGACAAGTGCGTTGGACTAGCGCACGAAGGGTTTCGTACCATTATTTTTAAAAACGGCAAAAAATGATGTCTGTCGTATAGGAGCCCCCTAAATATTTATTTTATTCTGTTTTTTAGTATTTGTTGTTATAGCGGCAACAGAAATACATCATATGTGAAAATTTTAACTGTCTAACTATCACGGTTCATGAGATATAGCCTGGTCACAGACGGACAGACAGGCAGACAGACAGACAGACGGACAGCGGAGTCTTAGTAATAGGGTCCCGTTTTACCCTTTGGGTACGGAACCCTAAAATAAGGCTTGCTTTATATAATATAATCATTTTGATTTTACCGTTAGTAATTGATTCTGTATTTGATTAAAATGTCTTTATTGTTTTATATAGAATCATACTGATTTATTTTATATTTTACTTAATTTCACAAAGTTTCAGTAGCTTGGATTTCTCAATACCATGATTTAAAACTATTGAGTTTCGAGAACTTAGTCTACCAAAACGGTAGGCTCAGTTCTCGAAAATATAGATCTAGAATCATACTTATTTATTTTATATTTTACTTAATTTCACAAAGTTTCAGTAGCTTGAATTTCTCAATACCATGATTTAAAACTATTGAGTTTCGAGAACTTAGTCTACCAAAACAGTAGACTAAGTTCTCGAAAATATAGATCTAGAATCATACTGATTTATTTTATATTTTACTTAATTTCACAAAGTTTCAGTAGCTCGAATTTCTCAATACTATAATTTAAAACTATTGAGTTTCGAGAACTTAGTCTACCAAAACAGTAGACTAAGTTCTCGAAAATATAGATCTAAAATCATACTGATTTATTTTATATTTTACTTAATTTCACAAAGTTTCAGTAGCTCGAATTTCTCAATACTATAATTTAAAACTATTGAGTTTCGAGAACTTAGTCTACCAAAACGGTAGACTAAGTTCTCGAAAATATAGACTTCATAAAAACTTGTAGCTATTCAAATTGTAATACGAAATTCTTGATTAAAATCTTAAGCAATCTATCAGAGTGGAATAATTTCTAACAACACGAAACATAATTTAAAGGCTCCGAATTTGACTGTGCGACCAGCGTGATAGCGAATTGGGGGCTATTTTGTAATTATAATCGCGATCTGAATTGCTTTTTGACAAAGTTCAAATGCGGTTATTGGACTAATTACTATTGAAAAGTTGTCGGGCACTTGAAGAGCGATAAGAATATAGAGGCATAAACTGGGCACAAATTCATAACAAACATCTTAGGCCACATCATCGCTTCACATCAGGCGAAATAGTGGCCAAAAATAAGGATCTATTCAGAGTTAAAAAAAAAGTTGCGAGTACAACGCAAACACAAAGCCAATAATGTACGATACGCGTCTTGATGTCGATAGATGGGGGTTCACCTAAGCAAACGTTAATATTAAGTACCTATCAGCGTTATGGTATGGCAAGGTTTTTATATTTGCCACATTAAAGAGTGTCACCATAACCGAGATTGTATAAACGTATATTCAATCTATAAATGGCATAAAACAGGATCCTCATCTGCGTTTGGCTGTATATTTCTAAACAACTTGATGAAATTTGACGCCCTTTTTCACAATCTTGATGAAGATTAAAGTGTACAAGCATAGAATTAAATATTTTTATTTAATGTAAATTGCACCTTTAGCCAGGACAAGATGCTATAAGTAATAGTTAGTTTTTTTTGATGCTAGTGTAAAATTGTTAACTAAGTAATCTAGTTATAAAGATGTCGTAAGCAACCCAAAATGAGTATTGGCTTCCAATAAGACTTACTGCCGTTGGTAATGTATTTGCCAGTTAAGCAAAAGTTCGCTAAGGTCACCACTTAGATAGATGACCGTTTGTGTGTGTGGTATTTACATCTGAGCGCTACCGTGCTTTAGAGGGCACCTTAAGCCTTCGGTCCTGGTTGTTGTGTTAAGACAACAGTCGTTCGGCCATAACGGAAACTTTCGGCGGTACAGACTCCAACATCAGGGTTTGACCACACACCCACACTAGAAGGCAAAGACACGTACATTTTTCATAAATTTTATAAAGCCTTTTATTAAAACGTCTTTGATAGTATTTAATTATAGATTGTAAATGCCAGGCGAGTTGTTTAAAGTTTAAGGTATTTTGTGCACGGTGACCTTAGGTGCTGACATTGGGATGTCCCCTAGATAAAGTTACTGTTACTTGTAATTTTTACGGTAGACTGATTGATGGATAGTTGGTAGTTAAAATACAATTTGAATGAACAATGGCTTTTATAAGTGTTTAGGTTATGTTAATTGAGTGGTGTTATAAAATAATATCCATAATTTCCATATAAAAGAGTTGGAGTGGTAAGCTCTGGCCGTGGTTGTAATACCACCCACCGAACAAAGCCATGCCGTCAAGCGACCTAGTCGTGTTTCGGGATGATGTTTGGTGAACCATCGGGGAGACGGGTCTGAGCAGCCGCTCAACTGCCGTCTCTCTCTAGATCTATGTGCTCCATCTTAGGCTACATCATCGCTTCACATCAGGTGAGATAGTGGCCCAACATAGATCTACTAAGTGTAAAAAAAAAAAGAATTGTTTAATTAAACAACATTTGTCAATGTTACTTTTACTTTTCGTGTGTCGTGATCGAGTTTTCAGTATGAGTGATAACGGAAACGAAAACAATGGTACTGGTGTCGAGCGTTATGAACGAGTCCGAAAGAGGGCAGACTGTTTTGTTTGCCCTTAGAAAAACCATCCACCCGCAAATATTTCAGTTCATTCGTGATCATGGCGCTTGTAACTGTGCCGAAATGTCCAAAACTCAAAACAATTAATAATAAACATAGTAAATATCCCGTTAATCCATAAATAATACATTAATAATATTTTTTTTTATGTAACTGAATGACGTGACGAGCTGGTCGTTTGCCTGATGGTAAGCAATATGCCAGCCCATAACAACAGCATCACCCAGAACTTTGTTTTGCAAAATCCTGCGCGGCACTGCACTGCGCTCGTCACCCTGAGACAATTACTAATACTAATACTACTAATATAATATATACTAATATGATATAATAATAATGTTACTTTTAGGCCATTAAACTGTGACAAAACCAAGCAATGCAGCAACACTTTCATTCTTAATTGACTCGTAAATTGACAAGCGGAAAAGCCAATAAACTATTTCAGGAGTTGAGTATAATGTGTGTTGAGTATAATTCCTCCACGAATATAATGCCTCAAATTAAAATAAACAGAAGCAAGCGATCCAAAATACCACCGTCACGTCAGTCTGCGATGATTAAATTACAGCTCGACTGGCAGATATTGCTGGACCGCGCAATCCGACTGGATCACACAGTGACCAGAAAAAATAAGTGTATAAGAACGTTTTATTTCTAATACTCACTAAAAAAACTTTTTATTTAAGTTATTGTAAATTCGTCAGAGCGAAGAGCGTAAGAGCGAGTGTGGCTCAGTGGGAGCTCGTGCGACTTTCGATCCGACGCACCCGAGTTCGAATCCCGCTGACCCCGCACCACAGACTTTCTTAAGCTATGTGCGGATTTAACACTCGCTCTAAAACGGTGAAGGAAAACATCGTGAGGAAACCGGCATGTCCAAGAATTTTTCACAAAAAGTCAAGAACATGTGACATTCACCAACCCGCACTGGACCAGCGTGGTGGATTATGGCCCATTCTTTCTCTATGAGAGAAGGCCCGTGTCCCAGCAGTGGGAACGTGATGTGCTGATGATGATCATGATGAAATTCGTCAGCTTTTTTTTCAAAGTAGCCGGCGATGCGCCAGAAGAAGAATAAGAAATTCGGTAATCTATTACTTAACCAATGGAAACTAAACAAAATAAAAATGAATAATATGTTCATGTGGACATCGGTTGAACCAAGTAAACCAGGCCTACAGATAATTCAACCAATACCCGTCATCCGGCAACGTGCCCAAAACGCTGGCGGCTTTGCCTCGCTGAATAGCAAGGCTAAATTTTTGTCCACCATTTCGGTCACGTCCACACGTGACCAAAATGGTGGGCAAAAAATTACCCCACCAGCCGCCCCGCCAAATCCTTGTAAAACGTTAGATTATTGCCATGTCGTTCTTTATCTGACTAGATTGAAATTCGCTGGTTTTAAATTATAATTTACTGGTTACGGGTGTGCTGGCAACAGCTCTAACCCTAAAATGCTTGAAGCATTTGAGAGTGATAAGGTTTCTATTACATCTACATGCTTCCATTTTAACCATAATAATATCATAATTTATCATCAGCTGCACTGGTTGGCAAACGTAAATCTACTTATATCAGTAAAAATATGTATGTATGTGTCTGACTGTACCATCGCCTGTGTATTTATACCAGACTTGTACGGCATATCGGTAGTAATAACATATCCACCAGTTTACTAATATATGGAAGGCCTCAGGGTATTTAGAGAATAGTGATTTAGCCTGAAGTTGTGATGTGGTCGCTTACGATATAAATCGAATGAGATAGATGTCAGTTAGTTTAGACTATTTCAACTAAAATAATTCATAATTTGCTAATCATGATTGTTTAGCGTAATTATTGGATTCATAACGGACGAGAAAAAAGAGGTGGACAAGATGAGACATATGCCCATCAGTGAGTGGAAGAAGATTGACAGACAGACAGACAGCAAGACATACAGAGCAGACGGACAAGCAGGCAGAAAAGAACCATTTCGCGGAAGTAACGGCAACACACAAGGGTTGTCGACCATGTGAAGCCTTTGCAACCGACTTCAAAAAGCAGGACGTTCTCAATTCGACGGCATGTTATTTTTTTTATTACACGATTACTCCGCCAATTATGAATTGATTTTGATGATTTTTTTTTGTTCGGTAGGTCATACTTCAAACGTGGTCCTACATAAATTTTATCGAAATTGATTAAGCACTTTTAAATAAAAATAACAAAAACCAAGAATATAACTTTAGTCTTGGAGTCGGTTCTTGTTTTTTTCCAAAATATAATAATTCATTTAATTTGATATTAGTTTTGGTATTATCCATTTTCAAGCATAAAGTTCTCATTGTTCCATAAACCTCGTTACTATTCAAAGACGTATACCGTTGTAATAATTACATTTAAACACACCATGACCGCGTATTAGAACGCGCAGTTGCTGATGTATTTACCAATATTCGAGTTGGTATCACATAGACAATTTATCGATGTCAAATAGTTCACGAGGTAACCGCCATAGCATGACACCATCAAGTAATTATGATGAATTAGCAGGCGGAACTTTAACACACCGACGTTATAAACAGTAGTGAAATTCTAACTAAGACGACGAATTTGGTAAAATGAATTCTTCGAAATATTCGAAGCAAAATAAACTGATGATTCCGTGTTTTCAATATTCAATCGGAACACTATATAGGTATATAGATTGAGTTTATACATTGGAAACGTTGGAGGTCTTTTTTTCCTCCAATATAAAATAATGAATACAAAATGGTTAGAAGGTGCTGTTAATTAGGAATTTCTTTATGATTGGATAGGCCCAAACTAAGGAAAGGCTCACGTGGAGACGCATGGATCCAACAAGGACTGTCACACTTAGTGTTTGGGTCTATCTCTGAGGCGATTAACATGAGCAACGAATCTCACAAATCTAATACCACTTTATATTTTGTCGCATCTAAACCCAGATCATTCGGGCTATTTTATCAGAGTGGTTGCGGTAAAACAGTTGGTACGCTGTGGGTCTTCCCGTCATGGCTGTATTTGGCTTAGGTTGCTGCAATGGAAATGCTTTTCCAACTCTGAGTGCATTATTGTTAGCATATTATGTCGTACTCGTAGTTTAGTTTGAATAGCTGTTCGTAACAGATCAGTTAGGTTAAGCAACGTTTGCCGCGGTCACCACTTGGATGGGTGACTATATGTGTGGTATTAAGTCATCAATCCAGGTTGTTGTCGGACAGCAGGCGTTAAACTATGATGGAGGCCTTCGGTTGGTCTATAATTCCGACACCAGGACCCTAATTCACTATGACAACTTGGCGATTACTTGCTTCAAGGAAAGGTCGATTTCTTCATTAATAAACGACATCTGCGAAATTTGTATTCTCTATGACGCGTCATAGAGAATCATATACCTATATGAATATATGAATGTGTCATGAAGATGTCGGTTGGTAATTAAGATATCGACATGATTTCGAAGCAAATCGCTAAGTGGTCATAGTGAATTCGGGTCCAAAATTGGCAACACACCCACACGAGAAAGAAAAAAATCATTATTAAATTTTTAACCATATATCATTGCTTTTTTCATTGTTTGTCAAAACTATTAGACAATGACGTAAGCCAGTTTAGATCACTGTCTCTCACCTCTATTGTGCAAGCAAAACGATAACGGAAAGCAATTAATCAACTTCATTAAATGTCCATTAGTGGCGGTGGTTTTCTGTTATCACAGCTACCAAGGAAATACTTATTGTATCGTTGACAAATGTCGCGATTTTGGTAATGAATAATGAACTTCGAATTTTTTTGGTAAATCAACAACATACGTTGATATCAGGTGAAAAATATTAGTTTTTAAACACATTTTTAAAGCTATATCAATCTGTTGAGATTCAGTACTCAACTTCCTATAACGTTAAATAATTATTGTTATTCTTATTTAGCAGACTCGGTCAAAGTCAAAATCCATGTCAAAAATTGTTTATTAAATAAGCACAAAAAGCACTTTAAACGTCATAAACACATAGCAAAAAGGTAAGAGTCTACCCATTTCTTTACCAAGCTCAAATTGAAGTCCGGGCCCAGAATATAAAAGCGAAAACTGAATCTACCAGTGCTTCGGAAATACACCCGCTAGAGAATATAGCACCATGAAACTCTGCGAGTATGTTACTTTTTTCATCTATTTTAAATGTGAACGATGAAATATAAATTATAATTAATTACATGTCAAATTACAAGTGCGAGTGAGATTTCACATAGCTATAGTATCGGTATCAGCAAAATCTGAATGAATAAAAGATACAGTAGCAGCTGCAGTTAAAAAGATTGAACTTGTGAAGTAGCTGCGTAAAACTTAAACTGCTTCTTTTGCTATAAATAAAATAAAAACATAAACTGTTTGTTTTCAACCTATTTGTTATGTACTACTACACACTGTTTTTAACTTATTTAAAAAGAAGAGGTGCTTCTCAATTCGATTATATTATTTTTATGTTTTTTACCTTAGAACTCTTATCTAGAAACTGATTTGAAAAAATTATTAGCAGATAAATACTATGTATATAGTAAGTACTACTTGTAGGTAGTATCTATCTACTACCTTTTAGACTTGGCTGGCACCGACTTCAAATATATGAGTACCCACTCATATATTGCGCTTATGATAATTATATTAATTTATTTGAGTGCCTATTTGTGGTTTTGAAGTCGGTTTAGTTTTTTTTTGATAAATAATTTATTTTACCCTTTTTAGTGCAAAACAAGTTTTAATTAAATTAATTTAAAAAGTTTTTAAAGTCAAGCATTTATGATCTAGCAGCCACATCATGACGAAGTTTAAAACGGACTATAACAATTAAATTTATGTACAAAAAAATTCATGACTGTCCTATTCTCTGTTGAGGAGTTCCCTCGCCGGAAGTCAATCCTGGGTGAATCAGCCATATCATGGTGAAATTTAGAACAGGCTATTATGGTTAAATCCATTTACAAAATTTTGTGTCTGTACTATTCACCGTTGAGGAGTTCCCTCGCCGGAAGTCAACCCTGGGTGAAGCAGGTGAAGCCTTTAGAAAGTCGGTTACAACAAAAACAAGAACCGACTTGAAGATTAAACTCATATTTTTTTGTTTTTGCTATTTTTTTCAAAAAGTGCTGAATGAATTTCGATAAAATTTATATGGGACCACCTCTGAAGTATAACCTACCAATCAAAAAAAGAATCATCGAAATCCATTCATAGTTGGCGGAGCAACAGCGAACCAAAAAAAAAAAACGTACCGTCGAATTGTAAACCTCCTCCTTTTTGAAGTCGGTTAAAAAAATAAAAATAAAAAAAAACATACCGTCGAATTGTAAACCTCCTCCTTTTTGAAGTCGGTTAAAAATATTTTTGCCTTGGTTTGGCATTGGACTTGGAAGATATACTTTTTTTGTTATAAAATGCAATTTATGTGAGCAATGCGGGAATATATATCGTGGAAAAATCAAGTACAATATATTGCTGTTTCCGAAGATACAGGCTTAATTTATAATTTAATAATATTTGTTTATAAATAAGTAAATTATAAAGTGATAATGATAAAGTGACTTAATTTATAAAGTGATATATAAAGATATGTAACCTACACCTATTTATATAAAACCCGGTCTTTTTATCAATTCAAGTATTTAGATGCATTCAAAGGAGGTTTATTTTGATCTCCAATGGCTTGAAATCTTGCTAGTTCCATTTCAATTTCGATCAGCTAAAGGCTTTACAATTCCTGGCAATGCAAATGCGGGTATGGATAGAAGCCGTAGCATCCCGTTGGTTAATAGATTAATTATTATCGATTATATGGAGATTCTGGAGAGGTCTTTGCAGAAGATTATTTGATATATGCCATATTAGGTATCGTATATCGAAGTCATTGTGACTTGTATATGAAATACATTCAATTGTAGCTTCTTGTTTTTTTTTATCAACAACAATTTTATGAGGCAATAATGTAACAGACTCTTGTTGCATTAGTTTTAGGGTAATACAAAATATGTGAAGTATTTTCACAGTTTATGTAAATGCCAGTATCTAAACTTTGGTAAACCACTAGTTGCGGTTAGTATGTTGATATAAATTTAAGAAATATTGTTTAATTTGCGAGTACTGCTAGCGTAGAACAACTATTTCAATTGGCATAAGATCGAGAATAGTTCACCTAGCTAACAGCCAATCTCCAGTAGTGGAGAGGTACTATAAGGAGAAGCTTAATTTAAATCTAAGATTCCTTTTCTTTTGTGTACTATGACACACAAATACAATTATTGCTATATTTATAAAGTTCCGCATATATTTAAGCATTTGAATATCTTAGGTATCTAGTACTTCTATCTTAAAGCTTTTCAGTCGGCATCAATATACAATATCAAAATTTGTACTTTCCTGCTTGGTAGTTGAATATCTGATGTAGGTGGGGTACTACCCAAGGCAGAATTGTATGTAGTACTACCCAAGGCCAATGATTTAAAGTGACGTTCCATCCCATCGTACTCAGGTGTTGGAGTTTTTGAACCATAAACATCGACTAAAATATTTTCTTAAATACAGGTTCCGTAAACAGTATTTTATCTAACCCTTCTTGCGAAGATGTCAAAATAGTTTGCGGGACAATAGAAGATGTACAACATGTGTTGATGGAATGTGTCCGGAACGCTAGCTATAGAACGAACGTATTTGGTCAGATAAACATTTCTTGTGTTGGTCAGTGCAACAGCATATTGTCATCGCCACTGTCTGACAAAGCTCTGAACCTATATAAACTTGTAGATTTATTCTTTGCTACTAGACAACGTTAGTTTTTTTATTAGTTGTTAATATATATTATGTACCGATTGGGCGATGTGGTCGCACAGCGACAAAGCCCTGCTACCATCGTCAATAAATAAAAAAAAAAAAAAAAGATGTCAAAATATTGATGAAATTGCTGAAGTTAGACTTAGATAGGATTTGATTTCCTTTGTTGTGTTCTCTTTCTTTTGTTTTTGTTATCGGTTCTCTTTATAGGACGATGTGGTTGCTCAGCGACAAAGTACAAAATAAATATAAAAAGAATTGATAGCTAAGCGGGATTTTCTAGTCTCTATTTGAGAACTAATGTTTCTGAAATAATGTACACAGCATGTTACAGGGTGACGACCAGGAGACATCAGCCCTTTTATCACTAAAACATACATTTCACGACAAAAATAGTTTTTCTTAAAACCGGATATAACTTTAAAAAGAAAATAGAAGCTTAATTATCGATGTAAAGAGAACAATACTGGTACTCGCAGTAGTCGATATGTGAACATTATGTGAAGTCTCACCGGTATAGGATTTCTTTGTTTTCCATTCGCGGCCAGCGCTGCATTTTGTATTGTACATCTTTCATAATACCGTACTTTGCTGGACGCTGCATCGGATGGCTTGCAATTGAGGACAGGAAATAATACACGTTACAAAAGCAGAAAAAATCTTAAGCATATTTGTTTAAATAAGACAAAAGAAAATAGTTTTCAAGCTATTGCATAGCTTCTATCGCGGGCCTTGAGCGTGGAGACCGAATCCAGATATTCCGTAACGAAAATAACCTAAGACCCCCCACTCCGAATGCTATGCAATAGCTTTACCGTGGCAGTCTCCGAGTGCCACACGTCTTTTTTTTATCGTGACATTCGATCTCGAATCTCAAACTCGATTCCATTGGAGTTTAAGTTGAAGTTGAGAGAAAAGTATATATCTACATTTATGAAATAAATAGGAACTGTCTATCTGAAATTCTGAGAGATGTAACAGTAAAAGTAAGTAAAAAATTCGATTTCATTTCGGCATTTTCAATAGGCGTCTATAGCTTTGAAGCAGAACTCTAAATATGGAAATATAATAAGATTTTATCATTTTTAAATATTTTTTTACAAAAAGAGTTCCAAGAGAAGAAGTAATAGACTTCTTTTAAGTATTTTAGTTTTAGGTTAAATAAAAAAGTAATTTTATTAGGGTTCTATAAGTTTTTGTCAGTTAATTTAGTTTGTGCCAATTACTAAATATATAAGGTTCTTTGTATTTTAAAACTTAATGGCTCCAGTGAAGTTTTATCATTTTACTCAGATAGACAGTAAAATAAGTTAGTGACAGAACAGAACATCGTTTAACTCTTATTTTAATGATGTGAGCAGGTCACACATTTTACCACCAAGTGTAACATCACGACCTACTTACAAAAGTGTCGGCTCAGAACCGGGATAGATACTTTTTGTATCCATTGTTTAAGTTTTGATTAAAAACCTCCGCATTTTTCATTTGGAATTTTTATCTTTTGACGTGTTTCTTTGTGACGTCATTGATAGTAGCCAATAGTGTTAATTTGCGTTTCTGAGGGACGTTGGTTTTGAGAACTCCACACAGCCGGTGTGTTTTTTAGGCAATTTTCAGTATTATATTTTGATCATATTATTTTGATTATGTTTTTCGTTTTTTCTTTTCTTTGTTCTTTTTTGTGCTTTACAGAGGTTTTTGGTTTATTAAACACTAAATAATTATGATTGAAACTCTTTGTGATTTTGCAACTATTATTAAAATTTGGTTTCGCTGTAGTCTGCATTATGTATCTCGGTTTATATATATCTTATTCGTTAACCTATTTATATTACTTTATATTGATGTTTGTTTTCTTCCTTTTGTTGTTATAATTTCTGGTCATGTAACAATGAAGAGTTATATAATCTAATCTAATAATAATCTAACTGTAGAAGTATTATTTTGTACTTATTGTGAACTTTAAACTGGGCTTAATTAACCAATAAAGGTTTTGTTAATTTTGACCAAATTAACTATAACATTACATAAAAAATGGGTTTAGTATATGGATGTTTGATAACCGACATCATCATCATCAGCCGATCACGGTCCCACTGCTGGGACCTTGGCCTTCTTTCAGAGAGAGTATGGACCTTAATATACCACGCTGGCCCAGAGCGGGTTGCGGCTATTACAATATTTTTGAATCACACATACATAGTTTTTCATTTATCAAACAAATAATAAAATAAACAAAAATGAAACACGTTTTTTTAAGTAATGGTGTCAGACAATCGGTTTCTTTAAAATGAAGCGGTCACCGTCGCCTAAGGGCATTTTCAAAATCAGGGCATTTGTGATGCGTCGCTTAGATCTCTATTGATACGGTAGAGTCATTGTGAAAATATGACGTTTATTAGTGCGTCTGTGATGCCAAAATTATTAAAGAGATTTGATTTTGATTTTGATACAAAAGATAGTATGGATCAACGAGAACTCGTGCATCTTAAATCAGATGCACCAAAATTTGAGCCCCTGTCCCTGCAGCAGTGTTAAACATTATTATTCGTTCTAAGAAACCGCGAAGGAAAACATCGTTAGGAAACGACATGTTAGTACCAACACGCACTGGGCCAGTGTGATTACAACCCATACTCTATCTCTTAGCGAAGACTCGTTTACCAGTGGGAAGGTAATACATAGCTTAAAAGCTTCAGGTGCTCTCTGACTATTACCACTGAATACTAAGGAACAGAAGCATCACTCCACAAATAAATTTAAACAAATAGCGACTCTTGCTATGACGCAATAAAATTCAATTCAGCTCGCGTAGCGCTGCATACCTACCAGTCATATTAACCTACAGAGCGCCTCTCTTTCTATCGCATAGCTCTTATCTCTTCTAACGCGGCACGTGTAACGACGCGCGATCCGCCGTCGGTGTCCGGCTATGTACTCGTAGCTTCGTACCTACAGTGCGGAGTGCGCTAGGCCTGGTATTACTCCTTATTATAATAACGAAGTTTGTTTATTACTGATCCATAAATTAAATTTGACCCAATTATTTTGGCTGCGCGTGTAAACGTGAAATGTTGTGACTTGTGTAATTGAGGGGTAACTTTTAGTTTGGTATGTTGTAATATTATAATTATTGAGTCGTAGTTTTGAGGTCAGCCCCTTAATTTTGGGGTTGTGTTTATTTTGTATTTCTTCTCGGCAAGGGTTGTAATAATTATTTGCTGTACTTTGATATAATGGTATAAATAATATTATTTAAAACTGAACAAGTATACGTTTTATACAACAAAAACACTGACTTCAATGTATCTTCGAAGTCCAAGGTCAAATATCAATGAAATTGAATATTGATGTATATGGGACCACTTCGTTGCTATACTGAACCCAACGCAAAAATAATTTTCCAAATCTATGAATGACGGAGTTCTGAGGTAAAAAAGATAAAAAAATGCAATCGAATAGAGAACCTCTTCTTTTTTAAAGTCGGTTAATTATGAAAATTATGTGATCGATAACTTTCGAACACAATATTGGAATAATAATAATATAAATTAATATTGGAAAATTTTTCACAATATTGGAATATTTTTCGAACACGATATTGGAATAACGTTCTAACACCTTACCCACTTGGCCATCGAGTATTAGGTAGATAGATAGATAAACACTTTATTGTTCACCTTAAAAATAGAGATAAAGTACCTACAAGTCAAATGTTTACAATGTATCGCTTAAAGCGCTTTTATTATTGCTCGAGATCCGATTTTTTTCTTCACCTTTTGATGAATACATTACTGTAGCTATTGTTCTTTGTCTTCTATTTTTAATTATATTCATTTTATGTACATATATAGTCGTCTTCACGATTTTCATCTGTTGCTTCGCTTTTTAGTCGTCATATTTTTAAAATATATATTTAATTTTAAAAATAATAGTGTTTCAAGCATATAAGGGCTGACTCATTCCTGGTTCAAAGATAAGAATTAGCCATTCAACGCGGAAAAGCAGCCAGCGTTCTTGGCACCTTGCCGCAAGGTCACTTGTATATAAATTTCTAGTCGTACATAGTTTAGTGTTATATTAATAGTTTCTATTTTGTGACATAAAAAATGCTTTTCAAACATATTATTTAGAAATATTTTATTACATTCAATAGCTCCCATAGCTCCGCTGCTTACTCCGCTAAACGAGGCGCCTAATACAGTATGCAATGAATATTCAAGCGGCGACTGACGCGGCATACGTTCAGCCAGCTAAGTATAAACTGATGTAAGCGAGACCCATGTACGGTATATACCAACAAAAACAAGCGTGTGAGGTGTTTTTGCTAACGTAATATAGGTGCTTCTAAAGATTTCCAGGGGAGTAGATATTTTTACTGCGAGCGGAGCTCCCGGGACGGCAAGCTAGCGTTGTTACATTAGCATTTTTGCACTAGCGTTTTTTTTATTTATTTAGTCTCTTTATTATACATAGTTACACAAGACCAAGTATAAGTACATTTTATTAAAAAAACCTACTTCAACCTATCTTCGAAGTCCAAGGTCTTAAGTTTATATGGTGGTCTTCGTAGCTATACTGAACCCAACGCATAAATAATTTTTCAAATCGGTTTACAAATGACGGAGTTCTATGCTAACAAAGATTAAAACAAACACCTTTTTGAGGTCGGTTAAAAGTAAGTATACCTTACATGAAACTTATTGCTTAATCTAGTACATAAAACTGACAATCTTAACACTTAAAGTTATTTCTTCCAGCTTTGTTTAAGCAAAGCATTTTACTAGGACTAGCAAAAGAGTTTTATTGGAAGCTAATAAATGGATGAAATTTAAACCTCGGGCTGGTCGTATATTAATTTCGACAACATAATAGTCATAGTTATTTCGGTGCATTTCAGAACCAATAATAAAACCCCAAAGTGAAACCGGAGCGTTAAAAAGTTTAACCGTAACATCCAGCACAAAGTTAGGTTTCTAATAAAACGGGTGCCCAAATATTAGAAATTCCATATATTATTCCTATTTATACGTCAAAATATTGTTACAGTTGTTCGTTTTCATAACTGCCGGTCGCCGTAATCAAAAGTTTTCGTATAAACAACACACGTTTGTTGTGGAACTGCGTATCGCCATTTTTTTAGAGCTTGTATGAATTGGCGCTCGTGTGAGAGTCTCCATTTTTATTACACATTTATTGCAATTACGTCCTTCTTATATTATAGTATAATAATAAACGAATTTAAAACCCCATATTATGTAATCCTAATTTGATTGTTTTTTTGCAATGTTGTGCTATATAGTTAAAGGGTAGTAGCTGCTGATCTTTATCACAAAACCTTTTAAAATAATTAGGTATTTGAAACTACACGTTCAAGTATTTGTTTAATAAATCTAATATTATTAGTTTTTCTTTATAACATTAATTAGAAGCAGCCGGTTTTCTTAGAACTACTATACGGCAAGTGAAGAGATAGTATTCAGCAGGGCTGTTAATTATCTCCCTGGTATGTTAAATTTAACGTATTTTCAGTATAATACGGCAACATTGAATGTTAAGATTGCTAAGAAATGTACTTACCAATATTCTATCTTCATAGATAGAGTTATTAGATGATTGTGTACCTAATATCGATGTAGATTAATTATGGTATTGAACACAAACCTCAGTGGTTTACAAATGCCATGCAACTTACTATTGAATGTTATTTTAAAATGATAAATAAAAAAAAGTTATTTCTTGGTACTATGTTTGCATGTAAATTCATGTGAAACTTCAATGATATTGGAATTTCATTGATGTCGCAGACTTTGAATGTGAGCTTGTAGCTGTTATTACAAGAGGTCACCAACGCCAAAATTTCACTAGAATAAAGAAATACAATATTACAAACTTAAATAATAATTTGATGTTATTTATTTAGTATCTCTCAATGTAACTTTTTTCAAAACGTGGCCGCACACCTACTATATTTCTTTCACGACCTGGCACACTGATAGACAATACTAAACAGCATTAAAACACTCCTTGCACAATTTTTGTACAAAACTATTGAATAAAATAAATAAACTTTAACCAGAATCTTGTCTTTGAAGTAGACTCTATTTCGGTGCTCTTTTTTAACATACATATTAATTCATTTTTAACTGTATACGCAGCTTTAATGCAACGCCGTATAAAAGCCGATACTCTATTCCTGCTATCGCTAGCCAAAATAGTCGTAACATCGCGTCTCATATTTGGGCAAAGTGTAATATAACGACCACTCGCTCGTTCGCCAGATGTAACGCTACAAGTTGGTTATTTCGTTATTTCCCATGGTTATTGATATTTTGGTTTGTCATTATTTTTATGGACTGAGATGGGCCTGCCGGGATATGAAGTTGCTCGCTGAAGTGGATACGGCCCTTTTTGTAGGGAATTGCTTTTGACCGCAATGAAATGTTTACCGTATGCGGTGGCCTTTGCACTTTATGGGAAATTTTATAAAGGAAATAGAAGGATTTTATTGTTTTTGGTTAATTTTATCAGTTTTGTCAACTATCCATAAAATGTATGTTGTGAATTTAAAAACGTTGCTTATTTTTCCTTTAACTTTGATTACTAACTAGTTAAATTGGCCTAAAACTTATTCAAAATACCAACATTAAGGTTTGTTACATTTCCAATGTTGGTTTAAACATAACTCTTTCTAAATACAGAATACCTACTGACATTGGAGATTTTAAATTTCAAAGAGGAGGAAAAGAAACTTGAAGATTGGTGTTTAACACGGAAAAATTGGAGGTCAGTTCCCTGGTCTGGAGTGAGAGCCTCAGCGAAGGCAAGTGCTAAGCCCTCCTCTTCTCGTGTACCTAACTGGTTGTACGCTATCTCTTCGCCAGCCAGGAGCCGCCGAGAAGGTGTGCTTCCCTAGCCAGTCCCTTCAACCTCTACGCCAGTATTCTGTATTTAGAAAGAGTTTTGTTTAAGCCATCTTCCGTTCTTTCATTTTGTAAGACGTTACAGCGATAACTATAAAGTCGGCCGTTAATTCTGCATCTTACTCTTTTTGTAGGTACAAATGTTGTATTAATAAGCATTCGCAGCATTTTTAACAGCTAAATTTATATTAGCTGTATTATAGTTACGAAATTCGATCACTGTCATTCGGCAGTCTGCTAATGCTAATGCTACTGCGATCGCGAATCAACGGGGAGTGTCCCGCTCAACATTGCACAATTTTTAAGGCAGATTGCTAATCGACGCTTCAAATAAATTTTATTTGATATTATTTTGTATGATGTTGTACCTTATCGAGCCCTGTCATTTGAGGCCAAACACGAAGGATCACCAATGAATTTATATTATTCAATTATTTCATACAACAAGTTATGTAGTAAGTATATTCATAACGCGAAATTTCATATTAGCATTTAGCAGCCCAATAACACATATCATGCTGACGAGCAATATTTTGCATACTAATGAAATTAATGAAAAATAGCAATAATATCTATTACTAGTAGGTACCCGTATTTGGGTGGTGTGAAAAGGGATGATGAAATGTCATAGAAGCAGATTCGCGTCAAAGGTTTTGAACCTTATAGTCATCTCACGTCATAGTACCACACCCTTCTAGCACCGCAAAAAAGCAGCTAAATCAAAAAGACTTTTCAAATATTCATTAATATTCGTGCAGTAGTCGCACCAGGTTTGAAAGCGGTTGCTCTCAAAATTGTTTCTAATAGGTAAGTAACAAAATAATCTTCAAAAGTTCCAATTAGCAGCTTCAACTTGAACCCAACACAATTTCGCTTTTATTCCGAACTATTTCTATAATGCGATCCGTCTCACGCTAACTGTAAAAAATCCACGCCCGTCAAACAAGTATGAAATAAATTAAACTCAGTAAAATAGAATTTCAACACAAAGTATTCACGATTGTATTCGTCTGAAGCTGAAAATATGTTAAACTGTGAGGGAATGAAAAAAGTTTCCTCCGTTGAATAGGATGAAATTTATGTTTTTCCAACTTCCCTTGTAGCAGAGTAATTTAAAGAATTGCCATGTAGAATGAACTGTAATGCGTGAGGGAGATATATTGTTATTTGTTAAGTTTGAACGTTTATTGGATGTCGGAGAACTCTGCGGATAGTTCTTCTATGGTTCAAAAGTTCCCAAAGTTTCCAAAGTTTCGTTGAAGTTCTAAAATTACAAGCCTTGTACGTAATAGCTAGCCAAGGTTTATGCTTCATGAAGCTGTCCGCAAGTTTTAGATCGTAAATTTGAAACCAGACGACATAGTTGTTGATGAAAAAACTAAGTAGTACATTTAATCTTCAGGTTACGCTGTAAAAAACTTGAGCTTTGAATAAACGGACTAGAAAAAAGACAACCAGAGACACTTGATTAAAAAGGTTTAAGCAATCTTGTATTTTATTAAAGGCTTATGGTTAACTAGCCACCAGATCTAGTAAAATGTTACGGCAAAAAAACACTTTATTATGCCAAAAATAAAAAATCACCAAAAAAATATATATTAACCAAAAATAGTAAATGATCATCAAAGTAGGATCCACCAAAAGTCTCGCTCGTTACTCCTTCATGTCGCTTGACCTTCGCTCCAATGCGGAAGTCACAGTCTCGCTTTGCTCGCCATCTCCCCCCTTCGCTCCACTCAGCCTCGTAGGCTCGCTTTATTCAGGACCTCCTTCGCGAGCTTCTGGCTCCGCGCTTTTTATATACACTCTAGGGGTAAGAGTGAGTTGGACCATGGAAGAGTCAGGAACGGCAAGTCGAAATCACACCCCAGTCCTAGGTAGTAAGTAAAAGTAAAAAAACAATTTATTCTACTACAATCATTAACATTATCAGATTTGGTGGTCATTTAAGACATTTATTTATTTGCAAACAAATTATATATGGTGTAAGTAATATAAAAATAGTCAAAGACAGGTAAGTTAAACATAAAATTAATATAATATAAAACTGAAAGACCACTCACTGACTGACTGACATATAATTGACAGAAATAGAAGTGGTACTTGCCGATATGGTGGGGGGGAGTGTTTGGTACCGTTGGATAGAGGGTGTTTTGAAACCAACCAGAAAAATCCGAAATCCATGGAAAGGTGTCTCCGAGATGGAACTGCTCAAGGGATCTCGGAAACTATAAATCGGATGGGAGTACCGCTTGAACTAAATATGCCCCAAAACCTGGGCCATTTTTGAAAATTTGAAAAAAAAGATGGCCGCCATACAAAAAAACATGGCCGCCATATAAAATAAAAATGCAAATAACTTTTAAATGGTAAGAGATAGGTATAGGGTGCTCGACCAAATGTCATAGAGGACGATGGGGGAAATTTGGAAAAGTTAGTAAAATTAAAAAAAAAGAAAAAAAAATGGCGGCCATTTTGAAAGTTGCTGCGATCCGACTGAAATTTTGCATCGGGGGGTTTTCTGGGTCGAAGATTACAATTATGAAAAAAAATTTTGGATTCCGCCATTTTTCAAGATGGCCGCCATACAAAAGTTTTTTTTCCGGAAAAATAAGCCAAACAAAACTTTTGAACCGTAGTCGATAGGAAGCGTCTATAAAAAAAAAGCAACACCCCCCCACGCGAGCTGCTTTAGCAGCTCGCGCACGCCACAAAATCACTTGGATTTCGCCATTTTTCAAGATGGCCGCCATACAAAAGTATTTTTTTCAGAACAACTGAACTTAAATAACTTTAGAACCGTAATCGATAGGGAGCTTTTATAAAAAAAGCAAAACCCCCCACGCGAGCTGCTTTAGCAGCTCGCGCACGCCACACAATCACTTGAAATCCAGCTTTTTTTCAAGATGGCCGCCATACAAAAGTTTGATTTCAAAACAAAAAGGGTAAACAAAACTTTAGAACCGTAATCGATAGGAAGCTTTTAAAAAAAAACAGCAGCCACCCCCCACGCGAGCTGCTTTAGCAGCTCGCGCACGCGGCGAAATACTAGTTCGTTATATAAATTTAATAATAAAAATAATTTAATTTGTTGCAAAACGGCCGCTGTTCTTTCGTTGAGGCCGTTTGGGTCACTTTAATTCAAAATTCAAAAATTCAAAATTCAAAATTCAAAATTCAAAATTCAAAATTCAAAATTCAAAATTCAAAATTCAAAATTCAAAATTCAAAATTCAAAATTCAAAATTCAAAATTCAAAATTCAAAATTCAAAATTCAAAATTCAAAATTCAAAATTCAAAATTCAAAATTCATTTATTTGCATAAACATAGGTAGAAACATAATTGTATTATAGGTTTTAATTAATATGATAGATCGCTATGTTATTACCGTCAGGTGCGCAAATTTTTATAACAGTATGTAGATAATAAATTAAATATAAATGTAACATGCATAACTTATTTTTATTTAACAAAAATTATTTATATTTAATAGATACATACATGTCAACATCAAATTAAATTTCCATAGTCAATAATGAGCATAAAACTAGTCATGTCAGGTAAGCGATTACAATTAATTATCATTTAGAAATTCTTTAATGGAATAAAATGCCTTGTCGATTAAATAAGATTTAAGTTTATTTTTATAGATATGAAAAGATTCAATTTCTTTTATTTTTTCTGGTATTTTATTATTAATTTTTATTCCCATAAAGAAAATACTATTACTAAACATAGATGTTTTACAGTTTGCCAGCCTCAGTCTATTTTTGTGGCGTTTACTGTTGAGCGTATCGTACATAGTGATGTTTTTTTTCACTAATAGAGCCGATTCGTAAATATATATCGAAGGGAGAGTTAGAAGTTTAAGTTTTTTAAAATATGGTTTGCAAGAATCGGTTTGTTGTAGTTTGCAAATTGATCGGATACATTTCTTTTGTGCTTTGAAGACAATATCTTTGTTTGTGGAGTTTGCCCAAAACAAGACTCCGTATTTGAGCGTAGACGCAACGTAGGCATGGTAGGCACTAAGAAGAGTTTTTTCAGAGGCTACTTTACTTAACATGTACAGTGCGTACGAAAACTGGTTTAGTTTTGTACACACATGTTCGATATGCGGTTTCCAGGATAGGTTTGTGTCTATGTCGATACATAAAAATGTTGTACATTACACAGAACAAACATATGACATTAGGGGGCCTGTTCCATGACCAGTCGATGGTCTAACAGACAGCGCTAAGCTTGACTACGACCATAATTAATCTTGTTACCAATCTTCTGCCTTCTTAGGGCTTGTCTGAAATTCTATCGACGGGTACAGGCCCAGGCCCCTTATCAAACAATTGTCTCACGTGGAAAAGTTTCGCACCTACCCAAATCTAATAACTTGTTCTGCATATCATCCTGTTAAAACTTCCCTTAATCCTGAGCACCTGATAAATTATTACACTTTTTCAACCAGCATATGCACTCACACCACACACACGCAACATTTATCTTTTGTCCACAACACATGACACAGTCACTATACGCTCGCACACCCACACATTCATAACACATACATACCTCGTAATCACACACGTAGCTTAAAACCTGAGATACTTCTTTAACCTTATTTATCCACCTGTTATTATTATATTAGACTTATTTTAGACTTATTATATTATATTAGACCCTAAAACGGAAGAGACTGAACCCCACGACACAGGTCACCCTAGTGTGGGGTTCAGGGTTCTCTAATGATACCACCAGACAAATGCTAATTTTCAATTGATATTCTTTTGTAAATACTAGGTGTAAGTATCATACTGTTACAATGTATTTTAAGATTCAATAAACGTTTATTATTGGATTTCTTTAATTTGCTTACCAAGATAATTAATATTTAAAATGTCAAAAGTAGAGTTTTTATTTTTAAATGTCATAATTTGTGTTTTGTCAAGATTAATTTTCAGATTGTTATTGTTTAACCAGTCAATTATGGATACTAGAGAATTATTGATGTCATTTTCGTATTATTATTGTCAGTTAGTATTATTGTCTGTAAAAACGGCAGTGCTATCATCTGCAAACAAGACCATGGGGTGCTTTATAGATTTTGGAAGGTCGTTAATGTAAATTAAAAATAGCAGGGGACCTAGAATACTTCCCTGTGGTACCCCATACCTTACAGGTCTGCAATATAATACATATTTTATTTCTGTTTTGGTGACTATATCTAACCTAGTTATTTCAGTCTGCTGTTTTCGGTTAGAGAGGTAGGATTTAATGTATTCGAGTATGTTGCCTCTCACACCATATGTTTCAAGTTTTTGAAGCAGAATTCTATGGTCTACGTGATCAAACGCTTTAGTCATGTCCATGTAAAGAACTGTGACTCGTTTTTTGTTATCAAGACTATTTATGACTTGTTCGAGAAAATTCAAAATAGCCGTGTCTATTGATTTATTTTTTCGAAAGCCAGCTTGTTCAGGCGCGAGAATATTATTATTTTCAAAATAATTACTAAGACTTTTGTATATGACCTTCTCGAAATTTTTTGAGAACACTGGTATCAAAGCAATTGGCCTATAATAACGCATGTCTTCTTTGTTTTGTTTTTTAAATAATGGAATAACGATAGACGTTTTTAATTTCTCAGGAAAAAAACCATATTCAATACTTTTATTAATAATGTAACTAAGTACGGGTGATATTAATTTTGACGCCTCTTTTATCACTATTGTAGATATGTCATCATATCCGGTGCTGTTAGTATTTTTCAGAGAATGTATAAGTGTAATTATTTCATATTCGTCCGTAGGTGCCATAAAACATGAATTTGATTGTGTATGATATAATGTTTTTTGTGTGCTAACATTGTGATTTATACCCTGTTCAATTTCATCAATGAAGTAGTTATTGAAACTTTGAGCAATTTTCTTTGGGTCAGTAACTATTTCTCCATTTATATTTATATGTTTAATTTCTTCTTTTAAGTTAATTTTTTTTTTTAGCGTGAATATATGTACATTGTTTAATATTTAAATTAACAGTTGCCAGCAAAAATACCTGAATAATACCTTAAAACATTTAAAAACATATTAATAATACCAGCGTACAAGTGATAAAGACCGTGAGGGAGTGTGAGAGGGCGTGTGAGGGTGTGTGTTTGTGTGTGAGGGTGTGAGTGATACGTTTCCTTTTATATGGCACTAGTATAGTAGTACTTAGTTATAGTATTAAATTTTTGTATTTATGTTAGTCTATAAGGTATATATTCTATGGGCCTGTGTTAATTTTACTTTATTGTACATTAATGTAAATTGTGCGGATTTAACACTCGCTCTAAAAACGGTCCAGGAAAACATCGTGAGGAAACCGGCATGTCCAGATTTTTTCACAAAAAGTCAAGCACATGTGACATCCCGTGTCCCAGCAGTGGAAACGTGATGGGCTGATGATGTACATTAATACTGCCTGAAATAAATAAATAAATAAAGTATCATGCCTTAGAGTTTCCTCCGATTTTAGGTGATCAAGTTTTTTATTCTTACTCTGAAGCCTGGGAAGTTTTGCAGGTTTCTTATGGGCGGAGGAATATTGTTCCAACACTTCGTTGATGAGTAGCGGAAACTACCACGAAAAGCGGTCGTGGAATGGCTTTGTGTTGATAAATGTGCCGCTCGATAATTTGATCTGCCTATACAATTTTTGGAATCGCAATGATTATTTTGATAGTAGTTATATTTCTTCCCTATTATTAAGCCGAGCGCACGCTTAAGATACGTACGTTTCGTAAGACATTGAGATATCCATAAACACGTACGATTATGCACAAAACTTTACAGCCCTCGAAGAACTCGAGTGGTTGCTGGCTGGATACGCGTTGTACGTGTGCATCCGTAAAGTTGTAACGTCTGATACTACCCTAGATATACCTAGAGCATATGAGACTTAATATCTGACGTCTCGGGGTGATGAGCGCAATGCAGTGCTTCGCAGTACTTTTTATGGTAATAAAAGTTCTGGGTGGCACTGCAATTTTTAAGGGCGGGTTATTATTATTGACAGCCTCTGTGGTGTAGTGATTGACCAAATTGGCTCTAATCTCAAACACCACTGAGGTTGCGGGTTCGATTCCCGCGACGGGACATACGTTTGTGCGCAGAAAAAAGCATTAGTTTCGTGTCTGGGTGTTGTGGGACCATTGCCTCATAGCTCCTGGTTCTCTAAATACAGGGAATCCTAGTTAGGGACCAGGTTATTAAAAAAGAAGTTATACTAAAAAAAGTTGGCTGTTGAAATACTCGAAGGTTGATATTTGTGTTGCACCAGTGTCACTGGAATAGAACTGCGAACCGAACATAAACGAACCTAAAACGCGACCAATATGCGCACTTAATATGTTTTTTTTTATGTAACTGAGTGACGAGACGAGCTGGTCGTTTGCCTGATTTTTTTTAAATTATTATTTATAGGTTTGCGTTTGACCGCTATCTCACCTGTTGTTAAGTGACGATGCGGTCGAAGATTTATATCTTTATTGTATGCCTCTCAGTTTCTTGCCGTACCTTCTGAGTAGTGGTTCTTTCTCCGATACGGTGGTAAAATTACTGTGATAATTTGACGTTCATAAGTGCATCTGTGATGCCAAAACTTATTAGATTTTGATTTGATTTTCTTAAATACAATTTTTAGTAATTAGCTATTATTTGTAAGTAATATATATATTTCAAGCTTCAGAGAACTTCAAATATGTATTATCAAAGTATTCTTTACAAATAGCATGCACAGCTTTTCTATATTAGAAGTTCAAAGCTGTCTTAGCCCTAGAACCAGAGCAGCAAAACCCAAAAACCACACCATTTAATAGAAGATTTCCACCCTTTAACCAAACAACCTTCATATATCACATTGATTAAAATAGTATAAATCGCGTCACCGTTTCTCTGCCGCATTCTGTGCTAAAGCGCCACTCCGCAAGACATTTTTCAGGGCTTAATGCCCTCCTTACGAAGTTTGCTGAATTTATTCAGGCTTAGCGGTGTGCTTGCGCAGTGTAAGTAAAGACAGTACCCGGAGAATATTAAGTAAGCTATGCATTGAAGAATGATGAATAAAAAAATATCCTTAAAACTATGGATTTAAAAAAAATTCTAATAAATAAAAAAAACATAATAAAATAAAATTACTTTATTTTAGACTATAACAAATCCATAGTATTAGCACAGAATACTAACTATTACTAACGGTATTAGCAAAGAAAACTAACAATGTATTAGTACCTACCTTATGTTAGTTAATTTATCGCAGACTTATAGCTAAGGTTAGTTGAGTTAGTAAGGTTTTGAATTAATGAATGATTTATTTATTTATAAAAATATGGTAAAAATAGGTCTTAAATAAAATTTATAAAATTTCCAATATTCTACCGTTGCCGGAGTATAAATGTTGAACAGGCATACAAAAAATTATGTAAACATTAAAAAAAAAATTTTATACATTAATTGATAGAAATTGATGAATTAATAATAATTATGTTTTTGTTTTAAAAAGTATGAAATAGAATGCCCTGAAACCAAGGTGGTTAAACACATGGGTTATTGATTTTTAATATCAAACAATTTTAATTCAATGGTATGTAAAATAAAATGTGATAAGTAGGTATCAGATACAAGGTACGAGTACTTCCAATTTGACGCAACTGAATGACGTGATGTTTTGTGGATTTAATGAAATGTAATATTACATAGGAGCTTTATACTCCAGGCTCCTTTCCGGCGCGCGTTTGGCCTACTCAACGCAGTGCTATGCCGGTACCAACAACTGGATTTATATGAATGTTCACTTCTAGAGTTTCACAGAACGGTAATGGATTTGTGGAAGCGTGCACAAACTCTTTAGTTTGTGCACGCTTCCACAAATCATACCTATTTAATATAATTTTATAGTCAAATGTTGTTAATTTTATGTGATAAGGTCTGGATATGTAGTTTTTGAATCTTGGGTGAGCGAATTGGGAAACTGTAATGCCTCTCCAAAGGTATATATATATAAATAAATATATTAGTCCTTTTTGCATGAGTCTATATATTGTGGGAGATACTTTTTAGTTTTTTTATAGAACTCAATGATGAGACGAGCAAGTCGTTCGTCTGATGGTAAGCGCCACGCCTGCCCATAACAATTGCAGTGCCACTCAGAACTTATACCTTTATTACCCCAAAAAGCACTGCCTAGCACTGTATTGCACTAATCACCACGAAACGTGAGTTATTAAGTCTCATATGTCCGGTAATTTCGCTGGCTACAATGCCCTTCAAACTATAACACAGTATTGCTTGCGCACTACTGCTTGGCAGCAAAATAACTGGCAAAGCTGTGGTACCTAACCAGACGGCCGCATACGAGAGACCTACCACGAGTAATAACTGACTAGACTAACTAGTTTAAAGCCGTGACGAGAAGCATTTACACACATCCTTATCCTGTAAACCTTAGCTACTGTGCCAGTTTTGTGTTTTATTGATCTTGTTTGCGGAGTGAGAGTCTGACCGAAGCTTGTCGCGAAGTCGATATCGCGATGTTAAAGGAGTCCTGGTTAAACGCGGATTTGTTATTTGATTTTAACATCATTCACGGCTAAATGTTTATCTTATAATGGTATTAATAAAAAAAATTATAAATAACCAAGTTTATATTTCTGCTGTCTCGTTTAGATGTATTTTTAAAATTACCTTGTAGCTTGATTATATCTATTATCAAGAAGGAGTCTTGATCCTTCTTGTGAGATCTATACGACGCGACGCTTTGTTAAATTTGAACACTCGCCTGATGTGAAGCGATGATGTGGCCTAAGATGGAGCACATAGATCTAGAGAGAGACGGCAGCGGCTGCTCAGACCCGTCTCCCCAGTAATCTAATAATGATTATTTGATGTACTTCAACATCTTCAGCCCTTCACGTTCCCATTGCTTGGAGACGTGCTGTAGGAGAGGCAAATGAAGAATCCAAAAAGTAAGGATATTTTCGAAAGTTGTCGGGAACGAGGAGGTTGTGTTTGCGCACTGTCTTGAAGCTATCGACAACTGCCCGCGGATTGGTTCGCGTCGCGCTCGCACTTTACTACCCCGCGCCTACCTCCTTCAGCCCCCCGCACCATTGCAAACTCTTCGTACCTACCGTTACCTTAGTTTATTTAATAAAAATATTTAAAATAACATAAGGTAAAATAAACAGTATTGAAATGCGTGTCGCTTACACGTGCGTTCTCTCATAGAGAGTATGATGTCCTAGTTTTTTTTGTTTAATTCTTGGACATGCCGGTTTCCTCACGATGTTTTCCTTTACCGTTTTAAGAGCGAGAACTTAAGAAAGTCAGTGATGTGGGGCCAGCAAGATTCGAACTCGGGTGCGTCGGATCGAAAGTCACACGACTCCCTCTGAGCCACGCCCGCTCTTAATGTACTTATCAACGATAAATGGGATCAAGCCAAAAGCGATACATAGGATAGCTTCAAAATCAAGCCTAAGAACTTTTAATTTTTCCATGGTAATAAATGAATGCTTGTTATGACACTGACCTGTATAAAAATACGACTAAAATAAATTCAAATTCCTAATAGCAATGAAATTCTTATAAAACAAGCTTCACTGCCATTAGGTATTCAACTCCAAACCTATAATAATAATTGAAATCACTAACTTCCCGCCAAGATTATACAACTCGGCGAACTTTCCTCAGATTTTGTTCAGAAGCAAGGGCGGTATTTAAAATTTAACTCGCTTGATGTTTGCCGTTATACTATTTTATTTCGGCAAACTGTTTCTTCAAGCTATTAAGATGACAAATGTCAGGCTGTAAAAGCAGCCCTGATCTTGATACAAGAATCGAATGTGTGCTGATGTTAATTATAATGCTACTTAGCACGCAAAAGCTAAGTAGCATTGAATTCACTTTACATCAAACCGGCGTCGATATAGATAAAAATAGTTTCCTAAAGCTTGTTTCTTTCACAAAACCTCCCAACTTAAATTCTTACCCCTCACAAGAATTCCTTTGCTCGTATCTAGGAAACCACAAAAACTACGAAGACTATAACCCATCCACAAAACAAATGCTAGCGTTGTGTTCTGGGCACAAAAAAATAAGATTTTTGTTAAAAAAAAATATTTTTTATTTCAAGACAAGCTTTTAACAAACTCGTAATTGGAATCACGAGCTGATTAAACTGAGCCCAAACACTAGTAGTTTACGATTATCCGTCAAGGAGTTCCATTGCCCACCTTCCGTCTCCATCATAAAATCAGCTGGCTGTCACCATTATATTGAATCGTCATCGGACTTCGACAAGTACGCAAAATTTCAACTCTGTAGGATAAGAGCGAGTGTGGCTCAGTTAGAGCACGTGCGACTTTCGATCCAACGCAATCGAGTTTGAATCCCGCTGGCTCCGCACCATTGACTTTCTTAAGTTATGTGCGGATTTAACACTCACTCCAAAAACGGTGAAGGAAAACATCGTGAGGAAACCGGGATGTCCAAGAATTTTTCACAAAAAAAGTCAAGGACATGTGACATCCACCAACCCGCACTGGGCCTGCGTGGTGGATTATGGCCCATTTTCTCTCTTTGGAAGAAGGCTCGTGTCCCAGCAGTGGGAACGTGATGGGCTGATGGTGATGATGAGGATAAGAGGAAGTAGTTTTGATGCAACGTTCAAGATTTGACCCAAACAAAATGAATAATGACATTGCAAGTTAAATAAAAGCATATATAATAATTAGTCCTGCAGCATTAATTTAAAATAACTATTGCTGTACTCTAACATTGTGATATATTATCAAACCCTAGCTGTATTGTCGAAATGCACACTGCGTCAAACCGTTCGTAGTTTAGTATTCACAAATTCAGAGCATGAATTTATGAACAGTGTTTGATTAACTGGGCACTGGTCATAAATAAAAACAGACCACTTTGAAACACTTGATTGTGTCGTGTTTTATTGCATTCCAGTGCTATGAAACATTTTTATGAATAGCAATTGATTACGCGGATGTATAGAGTTATATGTGTATATATAATTAAAGAGTATAGACCATGAAATGGTCTCCTTTTTCTCATAGTCTCAGGGTTCAGATGCGGGAAAAATAAAGGGAGGAAGAAGACCGTGCTCACACTATGTTGAGAAACTCACCGTTCAAGCCTTATTAAAATAAGATGGCGTTGGTTCTTTTTTCCTTCAGTTTTCTTCAGTTTTGAGTGAGGAGGATGAATAAAAATTATTTTATAGTATTTGGTCAAATACCTGTGGGTCGAGTGTGAACAAATGTAATCCGATCCACCTTCTCATCATTCAGCTTCTGCGTTTGAATCTTAGATTCTCAGTACCTCGAATCTCAAAACTTAATTGCTAAAAAATTATGTGGATCGTTTTTTAACAGCTATCGAGATTTTTTGACTAATTGATTGTTGTAGCATAACAAAACTAACGCGCCATTGTAATTTTTTTTATCAAGCGCTATAGTTCATTATTATGACAACATGTATAAACATTGTCAGCAACATTGACAGCCTCTGTGGTGTAGTGGTTGGGCAGGTTGGTCCAAATCTAATACACCACTGAGGTTGCGGGTTCGATTCCCGCGACGGGACAAATGTTAGTACACAGAATAAAAAAGCGCTAGCATTTTGTTTCGTGTCTGGGTGTTGTGGGACCATGGTCCTCATAGTATGTTCCCTAGATACAGGGAATCCTAGTTAGAGGCCAGGATACATATGTATATGATCGTTGGGCATTATTTATTTATTTTTTATTTATTGTATAATTTATTTCACTTTTGTTTTTAATAATGTGGCTGAATAGATTTGTAAACTTAAAAAAAATAGAGCCCTGGAGCTTAAAAGTCCATTTATCCGCTTGTACATGGCATATATATGACTCACTTTACAAGAATGAAATTAATGAAATATATATTTTCTATTTTGTCTCTTTTGATCTAAGTTGCCCATCTTTATTAAACCCTATACGTACTGTAGCACCCTTCAACTGGTACCAATAACAGCGATACGCGAAATTGCTTCCACCATCCTATCCGCAATACTCATCTAATTCCACCAATTTCCTCGACGGCAAAATTGAGTCCAGGAAAACGTAGCACCAGCTTAATATCAGAATCGCTTACGAAGCAGAAACTACCAGGAAATAATAAGAAGTCATCATCCTATGCGTATATTGTACCAACAATATGTGAAAATGAAACCCCCCTTATTGTAAGGGATCCAATAACGGCCTTGCCTGAACATCTGCGGGAAAAATTATGACTAGACAATCGGCAGCGCTCGTAAAAATTTTTAGGAAGGTTTTGAGAAAAATGTGGCTTGGCCTTGAGACACTACGCCTAATTGCGTGGTAGTCTTCTATAATCATAAATATTATATGTAAGACGACATGATGGGCCATTGTGCGCCTGTTGATATATAATATGGTGAAAAGTTTTGAAAAATTATGTTATTAGTAGTATACTAAGTAATCGTCAAGCTACGTCGAAGGCTAGAGACTTCAAACTGAAATTGTAAAAGTAAGTCTTTAAATATTTTTTATGTTATGTTAATGTTATATACTTCATAACTGACTTATTACATTAGATTAGATAACACCATCACCACCGGTGGTTACACCACCAGAATTTATAACAACAAGAAAAATAACAAACTTACAAACTAAAGTGTTACAATGGAAAACGCAACTTTAGGAAGTTAACTTAAACTCACGAAAAATAGAGTCCAATATGACTAAGTTTATAATAATTATGAGAAATGTATCCAAACATGTTACAAGACATAAAGTTTCCTAAGAGCAGCAGAATAATCGTCTAACACCGATCACGATCGCTTTCAAACATGTCCTGAAATCGGTTTTTGTCAAACTTTTAATACTGGAATTGTCAAACTTTTCTACTCAGAGACCGTATCCCAATCTCTATCTTAATCATGATCTCTAAAAATTGACGATATTGCAGTTTGAGTGATACTAACGCCTTCCGAATTTGAAATAGAAAGCGATTGGAATCGGTGTTCGAGTTACACGATTCCCCTGCAGAAGTGTCTCACTAAAATATTTTAAAAACTGTTTATGATTTTCATAAAATCATAAAAATGTTTATAAAAAAGATATACACTTATGATATCTCAAAATTTTGCGAACACTGTATTCTGAAGTAATATATAATATAAGAGTACATACCGTAGCAGTTTAAGTCAAATTGAATTTACGCGTTAGTCCTGTTAGGCTAGATATTTTTAGACTATATACTAATTGGAGTATCTTTTTGAGACACGTCATTAGAAAAGCTACCATGACAAATTGCAGTGTCACTCAGTACCTTGAATTGCAAAGTTCTGACTAAGCGGCACTGCACTTATGTACTACTTGCTGTCAAACAATATATATTTACTCGTGGTAGGTCTCTCGTATGCGGGAGGCCGTCTGGGTAGGTACCACAGCTTTGTCAGGATTTCTGCCGCCAAACAGTAGTGCGCAAGCATTACTGTTCCGGTTTCAAGGGCATTGTAGCCTATGAAATTACTAGGCATATGAGACTTAATATCTGATATCTCGGGTTGATGAGCGCAATGCAGTGCTACGGCGTGCTTTTTATGGTATTAAAAGTTCTGGGTTGCACTGCAATTGTAATGGGCAGGCGTGGCGCTTACCATCAGGCGAAAGACTTGCTCGTCTCATCATTCAATTCCATAAAAAAACATATTACTATAGATTTTGAAACGCGACGAAAATATTATTGGAAGTTGAGATTGGATTTTCAAGCAAGCGCCGTTCACATTGAAACGAATAACAGCTACTGAATAACATAAGAAGTCGCTAACGTTATGTCGACTTATGAGAAATCTGAGCGTTTCTGATCGCCTTTCCTGCAAAAGTGCTCGCATTATAATAACATTTCCTATTTATGAACGTTTTATGTTGGCGCCGATTTTACTCTTACCTTCCTTAATATTTTTTAAAGAGGACGTTTACTGTTATGACGCTGTATGATTGTATTACTATTACTTATTCTGCGGTTATTGCGGTTGTTCACCGCAATGATTGCATAAGGCGTATTTGGAAACAAAATATATGTTCAAGATTTCTTTATTGTAGTCTAATCTGCTATATATAATATAAATTGAATAAGTCACTAAGAAAATAGTTTTCTAAGCCCTTCACACTTAGGTTTTATCATAAGGACTAGCGATTCGAGTTCAGTTCGTGGTCGCTCTCAAATGAATCGTTTTCTGAAAACTTATTTTTTTGATTTGAATTTGTTGTGTAGTTATGGTGACGTCTTAATTATATTGACATTAGTATTCCAAACCATCCCTAATGTTCTCGCTAATTGATTGAAATTTTACAGTGGTTGGCTAGTAATTTGAGTTACAAAATACGGTAGCCCTTGTGTTCTTAAAATTATGTGTTCAAAGTGATCACCCTATATTCTTAAATTCAAATATCTAACTTATTCTTTTGTAAATTTCAGACCCGTAATAGCAATAGCAATATTATACGGTAAATCGTTTTATAAGAATTTATGTTAAAATACGATTATTTTAAGGACCCGTTAAAAGGCTCTACTGACTTGATAAATATTTACTTAGATATTATCGCCTTAAAAAGGGCAGCTGACTTCCCGCTTTTCGTTTCTCTCGAATTCAGATAATATTTACTAAGAAAACCTTTTAAACTGCTATAAATATTTCTATTAATAATTAAAAATATCAAAATCAAGAGAGGAAAAGAAAAACAGAGAATTAGCATTACGTGCCAGGAAATTTTGACATGAATGACTTAAGTTATGAACAAAATTTCCCAGAAGATACGTTTAGGCACGTTTAGGTAACAACAGGTGGAACAAGGTCAAGGTCAAGGAAAAGATCAAGTCACCAAGTGATATCCGAGGATTGGGCAAAAATTTCCAAGCAGACCGCCGACCAGATGGTCAGATGATATCGTGACGCACGTTGTAGGATGAGACTTGCACAGGACCGGAAAGAGTGGCGTGAACGAGAGGAGGCCTATACCTAGCTCTGGTTGATACGAGCTGATTAGATAGACACTTAGGTCATTTAGGTTAAATTTTCGCAACGTCACGCCTGATTCCATTCCATTACATTACAGACATTTAGGTATTTATTATTTTGCTATTATACGAGTATTTGTATTCGTACGAGTAAAACTTGTGAGTGATAATTTCAAAGCTCTTGATTCTTTACATTATCAGAGCAAATAAGTTTGCTATTATATTCAAACAAGCAATAACCTTATTGATTTTTTTTATTTATTCTCTCGTGACTAGTTTAGAAAATTAATGAGCTGCTTCAGTGATCTAGACTACGCAGAAAACTGTACAATTCAAAATAATGGCAGACAGGCAAACGAAAGATAATAATAATATTATGGAGATAAGAGAAAAGACTACCTTACGTGACGCGCAAAGCTCTCAACAGGAATTCCATATACAACTTCTTTTCATCAGCAGCTCACAACGTTCCCACTGCTGGGACACGGGCCTTCTCTCATAAAGGGAGTATGGGCCATAAACCACCACGCTGGCCCAGTGCGGGTTGGTGGATGTCACATGTCCTTGAATTTTTTTGATTAACTCTTGAACAGCCGGCTTCCTCATGTTTTCTGCACAGTTATGAAAGCGAGCGTTAAATTCGCACATAACTTAAGAAATTTATTGATGCCGGGCCAGCGCGATTCGAACTCAGGTGCATCAAATCTTAAGTCGCACGATTTCCAGATGAGCCACACTCGCCCTTACTTCTTCTTCCCACAATACCAGGAAAATTATGTCACGACTAACAGCTGTTCCAAAGCTGTTCCAAACAACAAAGCTAAAAAAAAACATACGACTCCTAATGTTATATCTGCATTGTTATGACTTTAATTCTCGCCGCCTTTTGGTCTTAATAGGTACTAAAACGTTCCAAAAGACTGAAACAAATTGAGCTATTTTAATTAGGCCCAAGAAATAATGGCGGCCGCAATTCCGAAGTTGGTTGTTAAAAAGATTAATAGTTACGACTAGGAAGGCATCGGATCGTGTTTAGCGCTCTCAAGGGCTGCATATCCTTTCCAAGTTAACAAGCTCGATTAGCTACAGGCTTGTGGATAGTGTAATGAGAGACAGTGAAAGAAGTTCAAGAGGTGACACGACGACAACGAAAGAAAATTCAAGTGCTTCAAATAGCGTCTCATCACCATCATCAGCCCATCATGTTCCCACTGCTGGGACACGGGCCTTCTCTCATAGAGATAGTAGGGGCCATAATTCACCACGCTGGCCTGGCGCGGGTTGATAGATGTAATAGCGTCTAGGCAAGTGTAAACCCAGATTTGTATCTGACAAGGAGCTTAGCGTTACAGCACAGATGACTTTTTTATTATTTATAGTTGTGCGCTTGACCACTATCTCACCTCTTTTGAAGTAGCTATGCGGTCAATGATGCAGCACGCTCGCCTATAAGAAACCGGTTCACTCTTGTCTTGAAAACACCCAGATTATAGCTATCCCAAAACACAGATGTCAGATTGATGACGGCTTGCCATACGTTTGGTCATCCGATGATGGAACGGGAATGGCGGAATTATTTCATGTAATTCCATCGCACACACGAAATGTATCCGGTAAAAGACCGATAAACTGCCAACTTTGCGCCGATGTTCAAGACTCTAAAGCCTAATCTTAAGCACCGCATCCTCACCAATGAGCTATTTGACTAATTTTTCAATGGTCTCCGAGGTTTCGAGCTGGTATTTGGCGGAGCCATCCGAAAAGCGAAAACAGTACTCCAATACATGACTGGACTTGTGCTTGATACAGAGTTAGAAGCTGTTCCGGTGTGAAATACGGTCTCACCTCAGCCAATTTATATTCTCCTAGTTGAATCATATGTTTGCTTCTTGTTAAAATTAAACAAGTGGCTAACCTCCTGTCATACTTCTTTTATAGGAATATTTTTCTATTACATCATGCATAACGTATTGTGATATGTGTCTGTTTTATTTTGTTGGTATAAATTATTATGTCTATACTATTGTATGTATTTTTGAAGTTTTTTATCTCTTATATAATGTTATTACTCTGTACACCAACTGATCGCAATGTTTCTCTTTATTCCTGTCCATCTAAATGTTGCTTGTAAAATTGCATGATGAGGCCGCCCATTGTTCTACCACTATTATTTGTAACTGTAAACTTGTTTCCTGTTTCGATGTTCAATAAATTATTATTGTATTGTATTGTGATAGTGTCCACACAATATTAGTCGGACCTGCAGTCAAGTTTGTTTTCATTAATAATGATTGAAAAGTTACTTATCTTCATGGCTGTGGCTCTTTAAGAAATAACAATCTTGTGACATTTAAACTGTTACAACATTGAATTCTCACGAGTCACATGATGAAGGTCATGGTTATACTTTTATCAAACAATTGATTTTTAATTGTTACAATTAACTAACCGTTAAACGAGTTCATATTATACTCGTATTCAACTAGCTGACCCAACAGACGTTGTTCTGTCTTAACTATCAGCACGCATTCTGTCAATTGCGTCAACCGTTGGCGCAAATGACAGAAAGTTGTTTGACAGTTACTGACAACTGACAGTTATGTCAAAGGCCATAAGGGGTCATTAGAAAAGTTAATATGATCGTTAAATTTTCTTACATTTTCTAATGTGCCGCGCAAATTTCTTAATTTTTCCTTACATGAAAACCTTTTTCTGACAATAACAAATACAACAAAAAAAGAATTAGCGGAATTGGTCCAGCCGTTCACGTGTGATGCCGTGACTAAGAGAAATAGGGATTCATTTTTATTAAGGTAAAACTAACTAGAGAGCGAGTGTGACTAAGTGGGAGCATATGTAAGTTTCAATCCGACGCACCGAAGTTTGAATCCTGCTGGTCACGTACCACTGACTTTCTTAAGTTATGTGCTGAACAATCGCTCTAAAAACGGTGATGGAAAACACCGTGAAAAAACCGGAATATCCAGAATTTAATCACAAAAAATTCAAGAACATGTGACATCCACCAACCCGCACTGGGCCAGCAGCGTGGTGGATTTTAGCCCATTCTAGCACTCTATGACAGAAGGCTCGTGTCCCAGCAGTGGGAACGTGATGGGCTGCTGATGAAGGTAGAACTTAGTGGTGACAATAACAGCTGATCAGGCTTTCCAGAGATTATCTACTGTTTGAATCTGTTTATAAGGGTCATACCCTTTTTAATGACATTGGTTAAAGGGCTCAGCCTTTTTTCGGGTTGCGTTAATTAGGACTATAAGGCTATACTGTCTCGGATTGGAGTAAGGCTGTGAACCTCTCATGGATGGCAGTTAGGGCAGCTGACCACTATAGAAATACTTGGTGCATCCCACGGTTTCATACGTGTAATAAAAATAAAAATATTTTAATGTACTATTTTAGAACATTTTATTAGTAGTATAGGAGCAGAATATAATTTAATAGATTTATAATTTAAGGCATCTTGCACATCTCATCTAGGTGCTCTCTTGCTTTCATAATTTTTAATGCTGTTCGTAGATTTATTTAACTTCAAAGATACTCTATAACCATGTTCCTATGATGAATGTTCGTTATTTGTATTCAATATAATCTTAATAGCAAACGACGTTTACTCCTTAATTTAAAAAAACGCTACAATTGTTATAAAAGTAATTAAATTTTCATCATATGTGTTACAAAATTTAAACAATAGGTATAATTAAGTTGTGTCACTAGTACTAATATTTTGTAAATGTGAATGTAGAAATGCTTCTTCTTAAATACATAGTTCATTTTATTATAAAAAAAACTGACTTCAATTGTGGTGTATCTTCGAAGCCTTAAGTCGAATATCGATGAAATTTATATGGGACCACCTTGAAGCTACACTGAACCCTACGCAAAGAAATTTTGCAAATCAGTTTATAAATACCTAGGACTAGACATCTATAGTAAATTTAACTGGAACAAGCATGTTGAGCAAGTCTGTAACAATTTGAGACAGTTCCTAGCTAATATTATAATTCTCAAGAATCGCATCCCATATTAAGTCAAATTAATGCTGTATAACTCCCTAGCAGAATCTTATATACAATACGGACTTACCAGTCACGGTCGCACATATAAATCCTATCTCAATCAAATATATAAACTCCAATTAAAAATACTTAAAAATATTGTATCCAATAAAATTAAAGAACAATTTCGAAATGATGACTCTCGGTTGTTTGATCATTGCAAAATCCTACCTATACACAATTTAAATATACATTGCTTAAAGAACAATTTTTTACAGAGGAGTTAAAGAAAGAAATCCAACATACTGTATTCACGCGGGCCGTCGCTCGAAACCGGCTTTGTACAATAGGTGCGAACAATGCATACGGCGAGCGGACATCGTCTTACCTGGTTCCTCGACTAATTAATAATCTACCTCCGGATTTGGTTAATGATCTCACACCACTAAATATTAAAGTTAAACTTAAGGCTTACTTCTTGAAACACATTGAATGTTAAGATTGCTAAGAAATGTACTTACCAATATTCTATCTTCATAGATAGAGTTATGAGATGATTGTGTACCTAATATCGATGTAGATTAATTATGGTATTGAACACAAACCTCAGTGGTTTAAGAATGCCATGCAACTTACTATTGTAATGTTATTTTTAAATGATAAATAATAAAAAAAAAAGTAGTAATCGCGTAAACATATAGTTGAATTGAGAACCTCCTCCTTTTTTCAAGTTGGTAAAAGGTGTTTATTCTAATAAAAATGGCCGAAAATAATTATATTAATATTTAAAAGGTTTAAAATCTTTCTTTAATATTGCATCATCTGTCCGATATTTCAAAGCTTAGTCTATGACCACTCAGTCGTCTTCGTCGTTAATTGATCACTACAAAACTATACAAACTAAAACAACACTTACAGGGACTGCCGAAGGAATATTTTCCTTTGTCGCTGAAGTAATTCACTATGTCACACTTATATTAGACACACATTGGACCCTTGCGATTATTTGTATTTCATTTCCTGAACTATCAATATTAGCACTGTATTTATACACTTTATCTACACAAATCACAATACATACACTCCAACTTTGGACACTTTTATAATGTCACGATATAAGACATGAAAATCATGAAAATCAATTATTTTTCGAGACAATACGATTCTCAAAGTAAACAGCGGCAACTGATGTGATCAGAAACTGTCATAGACTATAAAATACTTTAACAGATGTGCCAGTTCTATGAGAGTTGGGATTTGGAGTTTTGTACACATGGGAAATGACATGTTCGCTGGAACTATTTCGTAGCGTTTGGTTTCTAGGTCAGTTACGTTCTATTTCTACTTATGAAATGAAATGAGAAGATTTTATTTCAGATAATTGGAATCCAATGTTTGTTACTATTAGTAGTTAATTTATGACTATATAATGTGTAATAATGTGTACCTAGTATATGTATGTTTATGTAGGCATTCAGTATGTTGCTGTTGTTTTGTATCTATTATTTAAGATTATTTTATTGACATTGTTTATGTTGTTATTATTATTGTAGACCTTACATCCCCGTCTTTAACATATTGCTAACTCCTCTCCATCCAAAGGTTGCCTGGAAGAGATCGCTCTTAGCGATAAGGCCGCCTATTTTAACACTTTCTTTAATTGTTTTTATGTTATGTCTGTAATTTAATGTTTGCAATAAAGCGTTCATCTATCTATCCTATATCATCTATCTATCTAGTTATATCTACCTATCTATGACTATGTTATTAACTTATTAATTTTTATATATATAGGAGAAACTTTAAGCACTTAAAGAGAATGGCCATCAATTATCAGGATAGATACCTCAATTGATGGTCCTTCCCATCATGAAGTGTTTCATGAATTGACAGTTGGTTCTCTCCGCCACTATTTTTAGAATGCTGTTGTGACTTGTTTACACTTTGTTCACCAATGAGTGACTTTGATGTGACTTTTATGCGACTTATGGCGTAGAAACCATCAGTTTGGATCTGTGCAAACATCTCAGAGGCACTGCAGAAGCAGGAAAGCTCCAACAGCGTTCTGAAAATATCATTATATTCATACATTCAGCGTTTTTTTTGTGAATTTGATCCATAGACTGGTAGTATAGAACACTTGACAATAAGCTTTAAACAAAGTAATCTTAGCTTGGTCACTTATAAATTTAAGGATTTTTTTCTATCACGGTTAATTATCGACGATGTGGATGAAGATGGAGTACATAATTCTGTCAGAAAACGGTAGATGAGCGACTCTTCAGACCCTACTCCCTGATGGTTTACCGAATATCCTGAAACACGTGTTGTTTACTGTATTATAACCACAGCCGTATACAGCCTAACAGTAGGGTGTTTTTCTGAAGTTATGGTAGAGTCAGTTTTCGCATTTCTTTTCTGAGCCAATTTGAATATGGGAAAGACATGGATAGACATACCTTTACTTTTCCTAAGTCATGATAAGTTAAGTCACAATATGTATTTAAGACGTATAAAAGTGTCTTTTTGTAACTATGTCAAAAATATTTTTTGACTTGAATCCAAGACGACTAAAAAGTGGATTTCTTAAAATATTTTTCTTTACTCGTCAAATTACTTTAACGGATAAATTAATTTAAGAAACCCTTCGAAGAAGCCGTACCTAAATAGAGCATATTGTAATAGTAAAAACCAGCGGCAGCCCGCGGTTTCACCCACGGTTTCCCGGGATAGAAAGTAGCTTATGTATTAACCCAGGGTGCAACCTATCTCCATTCCGATTGCACTCAAATCTGTTGAACAGTTACATTGTGAAAAAGTAACAAACACACTAATATAATTATATACAAACTTTGCATTTATATTAGCAAACTAACTAGGTATAAAGCTATTGGGGTGCAAAGAAGGTCAATTAGAGGTCAACGTTTCATTGGGAAACCGTTCATTAGCTTTTGAACGTGATTCCTTTAGGAAACGTTTGGGTTGAAATCACATCTTTGTATTTTGATTGGACTATGAGTTTGCAGTATAAGCAATATGAATTTTATTTTCTTTCCGAAAAAACCTTGTTTGTTTTTAGCTTGGCTTTCGTTTAATGCTTCATATAAATTTAATATGTGTTTGCGTCATGACAGAGCAAGTATTTATTTGCAACATTGATCTTGCTTATTGAGAAAAGAGTTCACTGCTGTCTTAATAGATGGCGTACACGTCACCCTTAAGACGGTTAAATAACGGAAGAAATTTTCGACACTCGAGTTGGTGACCACCGCAGCTCAATTGGGCACAGTGCTTCCAGCGCTGAGGAAAACCAACGCCTTGCTCATCTCAACACTCAGTTCCATAAAAAGAAATACTATTCTGTGGTTTGTTTAAAAAATCCTCCATTCCGTACACTGACGGCCAAGAACGGCCCATTTTGCCACGAGAAAAACAAACTAGAGATGGATAAACTTAAGTCCATTACCTTAATGTGAAACACGTGAACCTGAGAAAAGACATCCATAACAAACACCGCAACATAAATAGAAAGTAATTCCCATTCAAAACTGCTTGCGGTTTTTGAAATTCGAGTTGGAACCAGTTAGAACCAGTTTTAACCTAAACGGTTCGGCAAATATACCTTTAGCACTTACCTTAATTACAAATGTAATTACTGTAGGTGCCTCCGTAAGCAATTACACGTTGGTGGCATTACGCGGTACCGACACCGCAAGCCGTACCGTTGAGTGTTATTCACTTGGTTTAAAATATGGGAGTCTCTTTTGGAGAATATAAAGGATGCCCTGGTGATGTAATTATTCATTTAACCATTCTGCCGATAAAAATAAAGCTCCGCGACACTTCACGCACTTACTGCCATCGTCAAGTTTACTCGTGGTAGGTATGTCGTATGCGGGAGTCCGTCTATGCAGGTACCACATTCTTGCCACTTATTCAGACGCCAAACTGTGAGCAAAAATTTGTGTTCTGTTTTCTGGTTTAAAGGCTTGTGGCACTGCAATTGTTACGGGCAGGCGTGGCACTTACCATTTTGCTCGTCTCAGTTCCATTAAAAAGTTCAACAAAACGTTTACTTGAACTGTGGTTTCTTCAGTATTCCTTCTTACACCCTGACAGTCTCGACTAATCTTTTGCAAGTTTTGAGTTGAAATGAAATGAAAACAATTTATAAATCCACACAAAACTATTCCTTGAAGTTCAATTCCGCCTGTCATAGTTAGATAATAATAAAATGGCCACTAGGTTTTAATGAACGGCAGTTAAAAACTGTTTGGTAGACAGTTTGGTATTAATTTTGACATTTGAAAACAAAGGAATATCACCATTACCAAACCATTTAAATAATATTATTGAAAAAAATATTACAAAACTAAAAATTGAATTTTGACAAAACCAAAGCTTAATTTTGGAAAAATTTGGTAACCCTTTTTGAAATAATTATATGGATTGAATTTTAAAAACGTTACCTGTAGGTACCTGGTTTATGCACAAACTCAAATTTCAATAGTTTTACTACAGTTGCTGACATCGCCAAATACTTTGACAGATAAATTACATATAAATTGTAGATAAATTAATATTGATACAAAAATTCAGGCTACGCTGCCGCTGTACCGAACAAACTCTCAGACGAGCAAAAACGGATACGCAAAAAACTGTACCACCGTACGAAACAACTGTTTAATTTACCCAGGAAATGTTTATTATCTTTAGGGAAATTTAACAGAATCGTGACTCGAATGGCGAACGGTGAATTTCATCAAAAATGTTTCGCTCGCTTCGCGGCCGGGGAGGCATTACCGCTTTTTTATTGTAATCGTCAAATAAAATTGCAGTAATTTAAAAAAGGTCGCAAAGGTAAGTCTTTGTGTTGGCGACAGTTCGCGTTTTTGTTTTGGATGCAGCTGTGCCGAGCCTTTACAATGTTTCAAGAGATTAGCTAAATAAAAGGACTATTATTATAAAAGCGACGCAGAGAATATTATACTTAGGCATTTCAGTAATGAACATTATTCAGACTTAGCCTTTTGAACCTCCTCGCAAATTCTACGAATCAAGAATCAACCTTACAAAGCCAGATTAACGATGTTGTTTAGAGTATTATAATATATGTATACCTATATGATGTTTATTTTGACTGGCAGTACTTATATAGTCAAGTCAGTCAGTTCTTCGTGATCATGGTGCTTGCAACAGTGCCAAAATATCGAGTTTCAGAACATTCTGACTTACAAAGTAATTCTATCTCTTACTGATTTCATATCTTCTTATGATTTCACAAAAATGTGAGCCTTGAAAAGTCTAATTTTTCCAGTGCATTGGTTGTTTGGACAATATGGTATATATATCATACCATTTGCCATTATAATATCTATCTAATCAGCCCGTATCCACCCACTGCTGGGTATAGGCCTCCTCTCGTTGACGCCACTGTTTCAACTTCAAACCTCATCAATTGCAATCTAACGTGCCTCACGATGTTACCTGACCATCTGGCCGGTGGTCTGCCTGGAAATCTTTGGCCAATCCTCGGATACCACTCGGTGTCAGCCTTGGTCCACCTGTTGTCATCCCGTCTTGCCATGTGTCCTGCCCATCTCCACTTAAGCCTGGCAATACGTGTGCCTACGTTTTCAACTTATATGCGATGTCGAATTTCGTCATTTGGGACACGATCCACCAGACACATGCCTAACATGGCACGTTTCATTGCTCTTTGAGCCACTCTGATTTTATAAAGCTGCTCTTGTCGATGACCACGTTTCGGCACCGTAAGTGAGTATGGGCAGCACACATTGGTTAAATACCTTGCTCCTCAGGCATTGCGGGATTCTTGAAGTGAAAACATTTCGAAGTTTTCCGAAAGCAGCCCACCTGAGTATGACCCGCCTAGCAATCTCAATAATAATATACTATTTGTTAATTAAAATTACATGAAGTAGGTAACATATTTTCTATATATATTTGTGTAAAACACAGAAAGTCTGATTTAGCGCTAATGTATTTCAAACGAACTCTGACTTAAAAAGCCTTTGGTGGGTGGAGAGTTGGTGGAGAGCGATATACAATACAAGGCGAAGTAAGAAGTAGTGGATGCTTTATTTTGTAGTTCAACTGTATCAAATCGCATTTCAAACATGGATGTAAACGCGTTCGTTCATCCGCATTTCTTTCCACGTCAACGGGAGGAATACCGGGTCTTATTCAGTCTTATTCAGTTCCGATGTATGACACGTGAATTATTCATGGAATATATTATCTTTCGAGTCTGAAGACTTGATACCGTGTATGTTTTAGGATCGGGTGTACGATTCCTTTGGCGCTGCGTTTCACTTTTAAATCGAGGCTATTTGATATCTTCGCTTATACTCACTCTTTCCTTTGGATCATATATGTCGTTATGTTGTACTTTGTTAGTAGATATAATGTGAATATACAGTAGGTACAGAAAATATGTTTGTATTCGAAAAGAAATGGAACGATAGTTTCCTGAAATGCTACCATAATATGAAAACAACGACTATGAAAACGGGACTTACCTTTCGTGCTTATGGAAGATTCCTACGTGTTTTTAAAATTAATGCAAACTATCAAAGTTCAAAAAGACCTTAAGGGAAGATCTTACAATATTTCACATGAAACATATGTCTTTCTTTACAAACTGATACCAAAAACGGAGTGAGAATTTACTGACCCGAATACATCGAGAAGGGGTAGCGTTGTAGAGCAAAGCTCTCTTAGGCGTTAAATATTAGATCATTCGATGCCAGCGCTCAGAAATTTCACGGCTCTGTTGCTGATCTCTACCAAAAATAGCGAAGTACAATAAAATTTAGCAATATAAATTTTGGATCTGCTATTATTTGACTATAGTTTGTAGATAGATAACTTTGATACTACGCGACATTTTATTAACAACATCAGAAACAAAAATATGTGAGTGCTTTTCACGATTTCTGATTTTATTCTCCGCCTCTGTTTATTACCGACTTAAAAAAGGAAGAGGTTCTCTAATAGATTATATTTTTATTTTAAGATTGATACCTCAGAATCCCATCATTCATCAGTTTATACTGATTCCGAAAATTATTTGCTTTGGGTGCAGTTTAACTTGATGGCTGTATTAATTTCATCAATATTCGATTTTGGACTTCGAAGATATATCGGAATTGAAGTCGGTTTTTAGGATTCCGTACCCTAAGAGTAAAACGGGACCCTATTACAAAGACTTCACTGTCCATCTGTCTGTCTGTCCGTCTGTCACCAGGTTTTATCTCATGGACCGTAATAGTTAGACAGTTGAAATTTTCACAGATGATGTATTTCTGTTGCCGCTATAACAACAAATACTAAAAAAACAGAATTAAATAAATATTTAACGGCGCTACAAACGTGATTTTTTTGTCATTTTTGTAGATAATGGTACGGAAGCCTTCTTGCGCGATACCGACTCGCACTTGGTCGGTTATTTTTGTTATAAAACGTACTATTATTTATATCTACTTTACTTTACTATTATTTTCTTTCGAAACGGCATACGAACTTTTACAGACGCCACGCAAGGTAGTTTAAAATATTTGCTAAAATACTAAATATCATGTTCTCAAAGGCCAATTAAAAAGTTACGGCACACCGCTCCGCACGAGAACAAAGTTTTAAAAGTTGGTATCTTGTCCCGACATATTTGCAGCGTGTTGTCAACTTAGCCGTTGTGTAGGACCACGCTTGTAAGTGGGAGAGTTAAGTTACGAGCGGTTGGTTGAAGAATTCATTCACAAGAACTATGCTTTTAGTAAATTCTTGAGTGAGGAATCTGTAATACCTCAAATCCCTTAGCTTGACCACCTATTATATCACCAATACTGCAGGATTCATTTTGTTAGGATTATTCCTAACGATTATAATAGGCAAAGACAACGACACATACAATTTTCTCGATTTTTTTTAAGTAATTTCCAAATCGTACACTAAACCGCTAGTATTCATAAATATTTGAAATTAGAACATGAAACTTTGCATAACAACTTTAAGTTTTACTTAGACATTTTGATAACTATGAAAATGTCTAAATGAAAGAGACTGAATCCTACGGCACAGATTTTATCATTGATTCAAAGCTCATAAAATTGAATGCACCACATAAATTTGCATTCCAAAAATCACTCAAATCCGTTAGGCCGTTACAGCATTAAGAAGTAACAAACACATAAACACATTGACACGCTTACAAGTACATACAAACATTCGCATATATAATATAAGTGTGAAGGTGAGAAACTTGTGTATTAGACCACCTCAGGAAAAGTTGCTCCAACCAGTGCCAGAAGCAATCAAAGGCTTTTCTTGAAGAGTTGTTTCTTTACTTATTGTTTTGCGACCAATTTCTTGGCACCCCCACTTTTAAACTAATGGATCTTCGTTCTCGGTTGCAATATGGATCCTATTGTCTGGCTCAAAGGTTTAAATAAACATAATGTTTTTGTAATACTGTGAAAAATTGCTAAGAGAGAGTGGAGAAAGAAGACGTTTCATACAGGATGTAACACTTCAAACATAAGTAGGTATTTGTCGATTGTCAATGCAGTGAATACAGGTTTGAAACCACGATTTGATTGTATTTTTTTATTTTAAATAGTTTAACAGTCTGGTTGCGGTGAATAAAGCCCTAACGTCATCACTAATCATCATTCATCATCATAATAAACATCAACATCAGCCATAATTGCAATTTGTAAATGGCATTGCATGGTGCCATCTCGCATTTCTTATTTCTTTGTTCATTTAATTGTAATAATCCTTAACTGCTATTTGTGGAGGCTTTTAATTGGCTTTTTATATTAATTTACCAAATTATTATCAACAGTTGTTAGCCCCCTTACAAAATAAAATTAATAATTATATAAAAACTCGATATCAGCGTACTTATGGAATGTTTATATAATTTACCCACTTACTGGGCATATTAGGAATATCTAATGTCTCGGGGTAATGAGTGCAATGCAGTGCTATGCAATGCATAATATTAAAAGTTCTGTGTGGTACTTACCATCAAGCGAACGATTTGCTCATCGTTTTGCTTAGTACGACAAAAAAACTATCAATTAGAGAGTTCGATGAAGGTTAAAATACATTCATATTAGCACCCATACAAATATTATAAATAAAGAGGTTGATTGTATATTTGTTGGAGATCTCTGGAACTACTAATCCGATTCTAAAAATTCTTTCACTGATAGAAAACTACACTATCGCCAACTGACATCAGCTTATTTGTTGTGTCGACGCCAACGAAGTCACGAGCGTTAGCTAGTTCATAAAACCTTAACCTTCTTATTTATTAGGAAAATAGGGTAAGTAAAGTTAACATCTTTGTTTAAATTGCTATTTGTATTGTATTATTAGTTCACCTCTATTACACAATTTACCTAAATTTTGTGGCTACCTATTAAAATTGTGTGCTAGCCCCATTCTAGTACGTATCGATCAAAATGTTAAACTAAACAACACAGTTCTTCATTCAAATCGTTACATTACCGTAATAATAACACAGTAACAGCAATCAAGTACCAGCCAACAAAATAGCGACCATCCGCCAGAATATGTTAACACAAAACCAATGATGTTCTGCGTATTAGCTGGCAGTGTAACGTCAGAAATATGATCATGGTTGATACATTTGGAACCGTTCCAGAGATGTGTTCCCATATTGAAACAAAGTATCAAGCGTTCCCGTTACCATAACTATTTTGTCAGTATGATTTTAGTATAAAGTGCCTCTATGGCTGCGTTGAGAGGTTTTTTTCTCAAGAGGCGAAGAAAATGTTGATACTGCTCATACGTTTTTCTTTATCTTTTTGACATAATGGATTACATAATGGAGACTGTTTCGGATTGTCATTAGATGTCATAGATCGGGTTGAAACGGCCTTGATAAATTCTTTAGTAGTAGAATAGACTCCGTCTGCATATAATTCGGTTTATGGGTGTTCCCTAAGGAACTGTTTTTCCGGGATGAAATTTATCCTGTTTTATTCCAGGACCTAAAGTACCTACATACAAAGTTTCATCAAAATCCGCTAAGTCATTATGAAACTAAACGTGGTAAAACACACAATTTCGCTTTTATAATATTAGAAGGTCATGATAGCATAGGATTAAAGTAGTCATCTAGAATTGATTGGTAAAATTACGCAAGCGCTTTTGTGCTTCATGTATAGAAAAACATGACTGAAGTTAGCTACGTGCTTGGGATAGTGGTGCAAGAGACCAGCTTCTCTCCTTTTACCCTCATTTAATAATTTAATAGTTTTCCACAAAAATGGTACTACGAATGCTTTAATGCTGATTCTTCGAGCGCTTGTCTAAGTAAGAAAACATATTTAGGAATGAAAGCGGACCCAATGAGAGTCAATAAATTAGTTAGAATTATACAATGTGAATATAATTAAATTTTAAGCAGTATCGCTGTGCAAGCTAAATTGCACTTTATTATGTCGTTGTGAGAGTTGTTATTTACGTGAATGTTTTCAAGGAGTGAGCCTTCTGTACATGTACTATTATTATTCCGTAATATAAATAAGGAAAAATCGCTCTTGCGATGCCGGTGGGCTCCTCCTTCGCTCCTTAAAGATTTGGCAAACTTGGCTTCGTCAAAGAGGACGATCACTTTCTATCAGACACGGAAGGTCTCTTGCAGTTGCTACTTTTACTCCTACATATAAAAAACACATTTTTTTATCCAATTTATTATATTTGAGTCTACTGAAATGATGTGTACAAAGATTAAGTAGCTCTGAAGTTTAAATACCACAACAAAGTAAACATCAATGAAATATATTCTTAGAATCAGAAAACAAAATCGACTCTAAAATACGATTAAAATGGTACAAGTATTAATACTGAGGTATTCCTCAAAGTTAACAAATCCGAGTCCGCATCACTACCGCGAATAGCACCAACGCTCTTGAAGAGAATAATCAGTCTTGGCTTTGAGGAGTAAAAATATTGTTATTTGTTTTTATGTTACTGACAAGGAAACTGGTAGGCAACGCCTGCCACAGAACTTAGGTAGGTATTCAAAATGTCGCGGCACTGCACTGTCTCTTTCAGTCTCATAATAAATATTAATTTCCTTGAAAGCAGTGTCCTTGAAATCGTCCATAACACTGCTTGGCGGTTGAATGTCTGGCAAACATGTGGTAGGTAGGCGGTAGGGTTCCCAAGGCGGACTCTAGATCAACCAATCCAATAGCTCGCTTCTAACATTCCGCTCGTCAGAATAAAACTAAAAAGCGTGAACCGGTTTTCACAAGTACCAACCGTTAGTTTTCCTCCCGCACCACAGACATTGTTGTACAAATACCGCCGTCCTCGGTTCGTTACCGTACTGAAATCACGGACCGCGGTGTTCGCTGAAATGAACTATATTTTACGGGAGCAACTTCATTTTTGAATTTTCTGCTGTGGTTTTCTAGATATCTTTATTATGAGTTAGGATCTGAGTGGTGTTGTATTTTGCTGCGCAATATATTCACTTCTTACTTGATTTTATTATATGAGTTTCATAAATGTGTAAAATATAATGAAACGATGAAAAGTAATACACACTTAAAGCAATATTGGGCAATCTATTGGTAGCCTAAATGTTCCAACTTAATAAAAAAAAATAATGGCGTTTTACTTAATTTAATTTTTGTGTACTAAGTTTCAACGCTACAAATTTATAAACAAATATTTTTCATAGAAACTTTACCTCCTCGATTCGAAAAATCCGATTTACCCTCCAAATTTCATGTTTCTGGGATCAGTGGTTTAGGCTCTGTGCTGTCAATATGTCATCTCCTATTTTATATAACAATAATATAATAAAATAATCATATTGATAAGTTAATAGATTAATAGTGTTAGGTGGATGGATGTTTATTACTCAGTCTTGCAAAAACTACTAAACGAAATTTAGGTCTTGGAAAATGCCATAGGATACTTCTTATTCCGGTAAACTGGGTGAAACCGCGGGGCGTAGCTAGTTTAAAATATTTTCTAATAAAGTATTGCTACGCATAAAGACAGCAACACGACCTTTGATAATAATTTGTTATATTCTTTACGTGTTGCTAGATTAAAATATCTTAATAAATATTTAACGTACAAAGCTGTAAAAGTAGCAAAATGGCGCGTTTTGTTTCTGATACGACTAGCTTTATAACGTAATAAATTACTTTGTAATATGCATAAAATCTGTGCTAACTAAATTAAATTACTTTGGATGCAGCAGTAACGTGGCCTGTACGAATATTTATATCATTTCAGAAGACTATGACACTCGCAGTTGTGTCAAAACTTTTTGAGTTAGTGAAGTGACAGTGCATCGTAGTATCTGTAAATACTTTAGCACTACCCGTAAAGAACAGAAAAACAAAATATCTTTGCCTTCATAGAGATACTAAAAAAGTTTTAATGGACACAGTTATACTAGGTTTTTTTTTCGCTTCATAGATCTATGTTTGGCCACTATCTCGCCTGATGTGAAGCAATGACGTGGCCTAAGATGGAGCACATAGATCTAGCGAGAGGCTGCAGTTGAGCGGCTATATTGAGGTATACTTAGCAATTTAAATCAAAGTAAAATTACATACTTATAAGTCTTATTAAGCTAGATTGTAATGTTAATGGGATGTCTTTCTAAGACAGATCATATATATACATATATATATAAATGTGTAGAACTAAGTTTATGAGGACCATTCTCACAACATCAAAAAACGATCATACAATTTTCTTTTATGCCGTAGCGTTTAGCATAAAGATACATAATAATTAGTACCTAGTGACGCTGCGGCAGACCACAGTAGGCAGTTGCCACCGTGCTCATATCCAGACCTCTACGACAATATAAAAACACAGCCTCCTTTTTTCTTCCCCTAAACTTTATTACTCGTTTTTTTTTTGCATACAGATAGCGCGGCGATACCGCGCTCTCTGTGTGCATTGCCCAGTACAATACAGTTCAGTATATTTCAAACAAAAAACAAAACGCCAACACCGCGCTGCGGTCATGTCACGCCTGCTGTGTGCCTTTAAGGTGCTCTTACCATTCCCGTGTAATATTACGTGTTACGAAGCGAGCATTCCAATATTAAATACAGTGCCGAGTCGCTCGCCGCGAGCTGTTGTACCGGATTTTACAAGGGACAAAACAATCACACGAAGAATGTTACATTACAAGTCCATTAAATTCTCACTTGAGACACAGAATAATGTGTATGTTTCAAAAAAATTAGCATCACACCAATATTATAAATGCGAAAGTTTGTATGTTATTTGTGTTAGAAATCATAACCCTAAATCCATTTTAAATTAAACTTATGAAATATTTTGTTCGTTTTTCCAATGTGAAAAGCTACTATTATAGAAACATAAGAACATGGCAACTCAAAAAATGATGTTTTATCTGTTTTATATATTCTACTGTAAAAATTTAGGAAAAAGCTGTAGAAATAATTATTCAGTTAAAATGTAGTGTTTAAGATTTATATTATCGTATTATTGTATAAAATGTATTTTTAACATAAATGTATAACGGGCTCTTGCGAGTCATTCCTTTTTGATCGGTCGTTGTGTGGAGACGTGGGAATAAAGTAATACTGCTAATAATTGGAGGTTGGATTTTTAATATTTCAGAAGCGGTACGATTTACTAACTACACGCTCATAAAGGTTTGGTAAACATGATCAGGTATTGTTTCATGCTCCTGGGTGAGTAAATTAATTTGTAATATTTCTCCAACAACTTTTTTGGTTATGTTTTCTGTTTAATCGTGCTGTGATCAATACCGTGAATGCTTACGTGACGTATTTACGGTCTGCAACAATAACTTGTAAATTAACATTAAAATTAATATGCTGTTAAAATAAATATGGGTAATTGGATTCTTATTTATGTTCAATGGAATGCTACCATGATATGGAGACGCCAAATGATGTTTGCCTAGTTTACTCGGCATTATGCATTACTTTGCTGTTTGCTCAATCACGTCTGTGTTGATGTGTTGAAGTATGGAACCTCGTACGTTTATTTTTTTGGTAAAACTAACCCTCACAAAAATTGCGAGATACTCACAGGTGTCTGTCGTAAATAACCAGTGTTCAACATGTGCATTCCTCAACTGTTGTCGCTTACAGAATGTGTTGTTTTCAGAAATAGTGTATTATGCTTTGTTTCGGTTTGCATTGATTTACCTATAGGTACCCACATTTTTCTCATAGCAAAAATGTATGTTTTGTATTACTCTAGATATTATATACATACCTGCCTAAGGGTTATCCTTATGCTGCATACCTACTTGATCCCTCATTTTGTAGTCGAGTGCACAGCATTGCAGGTCAACAGAGCTGCCACTCTCACGCGCTCATGCACTCTTTTGTTACGTAAAAGAAACATGCAATACTAAAAATTAAGTGATAAAAAAAAAAACACAAACCGACTTCAAGACCATGTCTATATGTTTTTATTTTGTTGATTTATTCAAAAGCGCTGAATCAATTTCGATAAGATATAAAAATTTAAATAAAATGTCGACTAAACGACCTATTTAAACTTAATAAAAATAAATTATAATGAGAAATTTTTACCATCTCATGTACTTACCTTACAAGTAGTGTGGTTGTAATAAGGTCTAGTAGTTGGTCGGAGGTAAGTAATATTTATAAATTTAATTAGGTGGTTTCATGTGTAAAAATCGCTTAAAAGACAATCATATCGCTATAATCGTGCTATGTTATGACGTTGTGGATGCAGAACAAAAAAAAAAGGCCCCGTGTGTAGTGATTCGGTAGTGTCGCATGCATGCACGCTCCTGATACGACCGGTGCGCGTGCGAGTTATTTGTACCAATTGACGCAGCATTATGAGAGGCTATTCGTCCAGGTGTCTTGGCGGAGTTTAGCTTCTTTACCTATTATCTCTTCCAGTATTGAAATGACGCATGTTATTACTGTAAACAATATCTTTAGCATTACGTTTAATGCTACAATAAGATGTGCGAAAGTGAAGGAATGAAAGAGTTACGCATAGGTTAGAAAGAGTGAAAGGATTGTACATTAAAAACGGAACATCACGAAAAGTGTGAAAGAGATGCATAGATGTGAAATAGTACAAGTATGAAAAAGTTAAGTAAATTAGATAGCGTGTGAAAAGGATTCGAATGATATTTTAGGCCTAGGTGTAAGCAAGATAAAAAAAGGCAAACTGAACATCTCGTTTAATTCACCCTTACATTATGTACGCGAATAGAATATATAAAAATAACATTGACAACCTAGGGTTGTCCATATATCTGGATTTTATTGATATGGATAATTATGGCACTTATGGATTTCATTTAACACGGTTTTCGTCCTAATTGAGGTATTTGAAAGAAACATGTATTGACCCTGTAACAATAAGACTGCTGATGCCGAGCTGTGCGTGCGCCTGCCTGCATACTCACGCACACATGTAAATAATGCACCTGTGTAGGGTGCTACATATTGTACAGATACAGCACACTAACGGAACCATCTCAAGTCGTCTTTGGTAAGGACACTCGTTTTGACAAAAGACTGCACTGCTACTCGATTAACATTATAAATTTAGTTATGAAAGTATCTGATGTCGGGAGTGGCAAGGAAATCGTTCTTCCGTATAGCGTAGTGGATGTAGGTTCCTGATTTCTATGCTATTCAGTAAATATAATATGTATGTTTATACGAGACCTACCTTAATTGCACCTTTCATTTATATTATAGTGTAATAAAATTATATTAATAAAGTAATAAATAAAACAACAACATTAGTGACTGTAAAATTTGAAACTTTTATTCTTATGGGAACTATATCTTAATGTGAACCGAATCTAAGCTTTAATGCTACTCGCCGCTGGCGCCTTCGCGGTTTACCAACATCGTGATTGTGAACGCTGTCCAGACTTTCATCTGAAGGCCGATACACCCTCGTGAGTGTACGCGGTAACACGGTTGCTGCTGGCGGGGACTGGTCTGTTCTAGTCACACCTACTGTCATACCTACTTATATTTTATTTACACTTTTCTGTTACTGATATTATGACTGGGACATCTCACTCGCATTTCTTGTTTGACATTCTGTTAATTCTAATTTAAACGTAATTGTTGATTGTTATTTTCGAGACATTTTAAAAGAGCTGAAAAAAAAGACATCCCCGCAGAGTTTCTTGGTGCTATCTTCTCTAGCGGGCGTATTTCCGAAGCGCTGGTAGAGTCAGTTTTCGCATTTTTTTTTAGCACTCAGACTTCAATTTGAGTATAGGAAAGAAATGGGTAAACATACTTACCTTTTTTTTTCAAGTCATGATAACATAAGTTAAATTTTTAACATATTTTATTTGTATCGTGTGTTTATGACCTTTAAAATTGCACTTTTGTGCCTATTTAATAAATGATATCTGACTTTGATTTTGAAACAGATGTGCTCCTGAAGGCCGATACACCCTGCGTGTGTACGCGGTAACAGAGGTTCTCATGAAGGCCGACACACCTTGTGAGTGTACGCGGTAACAGAGGTTCTTATGACGGCCGATACACCCCGTGAGTGTACGCGGTAACAGAGGTTCCTATGAAGGCCAATACACCCTGTGAGTGTACGCGTTAACAGAGGTTCTTATGAAGGCCGATACATCCTGTGAGTGTACGTGGTAAAGGATGTGCTCCTGGAGGCCGATACACCCTCTGAGTGTACGCGGTAACAGAGGTTCTTATGAAGGCCGATACACCCTGTGAGTGTACGCGGTAAAAGATGTGCTCCTGGAGGCCGATACACCCTGTGAGTGTACGCGGTAAAAGATGTGCTCCTGGAGGCCGATACACCCTGTGAGTGTACGCGGTAACAGATGACCTCCTGAAGGCCGATACACCCTGTGAGTGTACGCGGTAACAGAGGTTCTTATGAAGGCCGTTACACCTTGTGAGTGTACGCGGTAAAAGATGTGCTCCTGGAGGCCGATACACCCTGTGAGTGTACGCGGTAACAGATGACCTCCTGAAGGCCGACACACCCTGTGAGTGTACGCGGTAACAGAGGTTCTCCTGAAGGCCGATACAACCTGTGAGTGTACGCGGTAACAGGCATCAATTCACCTGAAGGCCGATATACCCTGTGAGTGTACGCGGAATCAGGCATCCATCCCCCTCAAGACATGTTCGCCCAGCTGTCCAGTGCTTCCTTCGGTGGAATGAAAAAAGAACATCGACACAGCGTGCATGACGAGAGCACCTCCCAGACGTTCGACTGGTTTTGAACTAATGATCTCATCATAACACAAAGCTGAGTATTCTTTCCCTAATTTTGGAATGCGAAATTAATTGAAAAGACAAAGTCATTGCTACTTCATCCATGACCTGTGCTTACTTTCACTGTATTTACTTTGATTCTTTGAGGCATTTGCGCCTCAGTGACATATTAAGTAAAACACAATTCGATTATCAAAGATATTGGAAGTATAATAATAATAAATAATAAAACATATACAGCATCAAATATATAAAAACTCTCATTGATGACGTTGCTATAAAACTAAATAATAAACCAAAGAAATGGTTACAACACTGAAGCTGCTTTTATTATACTATGGTGCGTGCGTATCCCACAGAGTCTTGAAGACAATACTGCATATACTAAAAAAATATTTGCATGTTCCATGTTTTGTATATATTTTAGTTATACCACAGAATACTAAAGGACAGTAGCTTCACTCCGCAAAGAAATCTAAACAAATAGCGACTCTTGCTATGACGCGCCTCTCTTTCTATCGCATAGCTCTTATCTCTTCTGACGCGTCACGTGTAACGACACGCGACCCGCCGGCTATGTACTTGTAGCTTCGTACCTACAGTGCGGAGTGCGCTAGGCCTGGTTATACAGTTAGTACAAAATTTGAGACCTAGTTTAAAATTTGAGTAGTCTTAAAACAGATGAAGAAAGATTAGAGAGCAGACGCAAAGACAATATTTACACTACATTTATCCCTACTTAAAGAATTGTGAGTCATTGTGTAAGGGCCCTGGCAATGAAACTAAATAATAAGCTTCCTGTCTCGTTTAAAACCCTAATAGTGCCTATACATTCAAAAATAAATTAAAGTCCCTTTTGTTGAGGGAACGATATTACTCTGTTCAAGTATATTTGGACGATCAATGAACAATTTGAATTTATGTATTTGCTTTTCTGTATTGTAATTATTTACCATAGTGATTTTTGTTATTCAGTTACAATTTACGTTAATTTCCAATATAAATGTTTTGTTTTATGGAATAAATGATATAATATGATATGAATCAGACGTCGCCCTGAAGGCCGTTACACCCTGTACGTGTACGCGGAATCAGACGTTGCCTGGAAGGCCGATACACCCTGTGCGTGTACGCGTAATCAGATGTCGCCCTGAAGGCCGATACACCCTGTGCGTGTACGCGGAATCAGACGTCACCCTGAAAGCCGATACACCCTGTTCTTATATGCGGAATCAGACGTCGCCCTTAAAGGCCTTTACACCATTCGAATTTATGTATTTGCTTTTCTGTATTGTAATTATTTACCATAGTGATTTTTATTATTCTGTTACAATTTACGTTAATTTCCAATACAAATGTTTTGTTTTATGGAATAAATGATATAATATGATATGAATCAGACGTCGCCCTGAAGGCCGTTACACCCTGTGCGTGTACGCGGAATCAGACGTCGCCCTGAAGGCCGTTACACCCTGTGCGTGTACGCGGAATCAGACGTTGCCCTGAAGGCCGATACATGCACAGGGCATGTACGCGAAATTAGACGTCGCCCTGAAGGCCGATACACGTTGTGCGTGTACGCGGAATCAGACGTCGCCCTTAAAGGCCTTTACACCCTCTGTGTGTACGCGTAATCAGTCATTCTTCTGAAGGCCGATACACTCTGTAAGTAGACTCTGTATTAAGTGTAATTTTGTTTCATAGGTGCTTCATAATCTGAACTGGAGACCGGCACATCGTGTGCCTATTCAAGATCACACCTTACACCCTGTGCGTGTACGTGGTAGCAGACCAGCCTCTGATGGGCGACAAATCCTGTGCGTGTGCGCCTGTAAGCTGATGCAAGCTCTGCGTGTATCTTCTATCCAATTGTAGATTCAATACTTGAGTTAGATAAGTATCACTAAGCTAATTCAATTCAATTCAATTTAATTCATTTATTAATAATTCACACATAATATTCAAATTGTTAGTAAAAATACAAGTTCATAAAAATTTTAGAAAGTACTTAATCAATTGTAAGCCTAAACAAATTATAATGTACATACTTTTGAGTTTGAATGAGGTCATTCAAAATATTAATGGATGGCCGAAGTGTTATTAATTATTAATATCTTATATTCTTTATTGTACACCGTAAAAACAATTATTAAGAATATCGTGTTAAAACTGCAAATAATTTATATTATGTAAACAAGTACCCATTTGATTAGAGCGAGTGTGGCTTAGCGGGAACTCGTGCGCCTTTCAATCCGACGCACCTGGGTTCGATTCTCGAGTCGGCCCTGCACCAATGACTTATAGTTAAGTGCAGATTTTGTACGCTCGCTCTAAAACGGTGAAGGAAAACATCGTGATTAAACCCGCTTACGCGCTTTGGAGTGGTAGGTTCTGGCCGTGGTTGTAATACCACCCACCGAACAAAGCCATGCCGTCAAGCGACCTAGTCGTGTTTCGGGATGATGTTCGGTGAACCATCGGGAGACGGGTCTGAGCAGCTGCTCAAGTGCCGTCTCTCTCTAGATCTATGTGCTCCATCTTAGGCCACATCATCGCTTCATCAGGCGAGATAGTGGCCAAACATAGATTTATTAAGAGTAAAAAAAAAAAAAAAACTTATCTACGTACAAAGCCAATGAATGAATCTACCTCTTATAGAATGTTTATAACTTAGATACTTACTAATTGCTCGGTAATCAGTGAGTATCTAGTAGTAAAGGTGCTCGTTATATTACAAAACAGATTTTAAAAGAAAGTTTTGAAAAATAATATAGCATAAGTAACTGGCTATATGTATATCTTTATCTACGCTAATATTTATTCTTGCGCTATAGTCTATGGTAATAAGGTCGAAAATCCAATTTATGTTTACCGACAATATTTTTAAGCGTTTTTAACTGCTGTCTGCTATCTGGTTATAATATATTACGCAGATCGAAAAAGCACAGAAGGAATCTCAGTTTGCTGTCACGATAAGCTCGCGCGGAATTTGTACTATATTATAGCATAAAAAGAAATATTCTGCGCTTTTAATATATCATTTTGTATAACGCGTTCTTGGTTTATAGCCGTTGTGTACGAATAAGTAGTAGTTATGTTAATAATCTTAAGAAGTTTATTTAATTGTAAGTACCTACTGAAAGTTACCGATGAAATTAGGTTCTGCAAGTTCTGTTAGTTTGTTGTTTTGAGAAACAATTTTAAAACCTATATATAATTAATGAAGACTGCATATATGTGAATGTAATTTATTAAATTTATAAAAAGAAAAAACATGTTAATATAACATGTTTTTCTTATTAGAACGTAATTATGTTGTACGAATTTAAATTCACAGTTGTTGCCTGAGGACAGGCAAGGAATCAGAATGGCCGATTGTTAGAAATCATAACCCTAAATCCATTTTAAATTAAACTTATGAAATATTTTGTTCGTTTTTCCAATGTGAAAAGCTACTATTATAGAAACATAAGAACATGGCAACTCAAAAAATGATGTTTTATCTGTTTTATATATTCTACTGTAAAAATTTAGGAAAAAGCTGTAGAAATAATTATTCAGTTAAAATGTAGTGTTTAAGATTTATATTATCGTATTATTGTATAAAATGTATTTTTAACATAAATGTATAACGGGCTCTTGCGAGTCATTCCTTTTTGATCGGTCGTTGTGTGGAGACGTGGGAATAAAGTAATACTGCTAATAATTGGAGGTTGGATTTTTAATATTTGTAAGTTTCGTTTGTTACTTCACACTGTAACGCATTGTCAGTGAAATTCGGAATGAAGACAGCTTATACCTTGGATTAAAACATCGACTTCTTTTATTCCGGGAAACCATGGATGAAACCGCGGGGCACAGCTAGTTTTTTAAAACTCTAAAATATGAGAGAGATACTACATTTTACATTTACCCGCATTATTCTCACATTGTTTTCTTACAATTTTTCCTGCAACATTTGAACGTATACATCAGTTAGGAGACCATTAGCGACACAACGTTAACGTTTACGGTTGCGTTATATTCTACGTGACGATAAACGGTGTCACGTCTACGCGATTACCGCTTTAGCTGTTATTGTAACCGTTATGAATATTACCGCTGAAGGTCTTTTAACTTTAAGGTTGATGTTGTTTTAGGTTGTTACGGTTTTGGATATGAATGTTGACTGTTAGGCTTAACGCTCACTGACATAGTGTAAAAGCGACGCGCTTTTTCAGTCTAAAATGTTACATAGAATACTGACCTTTATGTCTATAAATTAATGTATAAATTTGTGTGAAGCAAAGCTTTTTCTTTGCTTTACACAAATTAATTTTTTTTTTCTTATATTATTATTATTATTTTTTTTTTTATTTTACCTTTTATTTTTTTTGCTTTGCCGCTAGTTTTATCGGTCGCCACGATGTTGCAGCGTTAACTCGCCCTGATGAAGAGCGTTGGACTTTCTCAAAACCTAGATCGACTAATTCGACAAACAGCCCTAACCGTTTTATTAAATATTTATAAAGAAATGTACGCGCGGAATCGCTTGCCTGCGCGGGTTGTCCAGCTAGTGGTTCAAGCATAGACACGCGCGAGTAAGCGCATTTGCGCGTCTGAATACATGTGGCTGGACCTCAGATAAAATATTCAGCCTTTTATTTTTTTTGCTTTGCCGCTAGTTTTATCGGTCGCCACGATGTTGCAGCGTTAACTCGCCCTGATGAAGAGCGTTGGACTTTCTCAAAACCTAGATCGACTAATTCGACAAACAGCCCTAACCGTTTTATTAAATATTTATAAAGAAATGTACGCGCGGAATCGCTTGCCTGCGCGGGTTGTCCAGCTAGTGGTTCAAGCATAGACACGCGCGAGTAAGCGCATTTGCGCGTCTGAATACATGTGGCTGGACCTCAGATAAAATATTCAGCCTGGATTAGTAACGCGTACTCATTTCCATTACCAAAATTCTGTCAGTTTTGGTGGGAGGCGGTAAAACGCATACAATTAAATGAGCACCACTGGTGCATTTTCGTCTGCGTCAACTCCGTTTGGCTGTTTACTCAAAAAGCTGGACGCCGAAGCGAGAAACTGGAGAGCTGGAAGCGAGGCGCGGTGCGTCGCGGCGGCAGGCGGTAGAACAAAACCGAAAGTGACTCATGTGTGTGTGACTCATGACTCAGTGATTTAAATGCGCGCGAGACGACGGCGACGTAACGTCTTGGTTGCGGAAAATTGACGCTTGGCGTCGCTTCCTAGCGTCGCGACAGTGAACGCAGAGCCTTTAAGGCTCTGCGTTCACTGTCACAGAGAGGTTGTGGTTTTTATTGAAACATAAAAACTTAGTAGTATGGGAGCTTTTGATGTATTTACTACCTACAATTATGTTTGTACTGTTAGCATCATAAGTGGTAGGTTTCTCGTGTGTAAGAGGCCGTCTGGGTGGGTACCACCGCTTTGCCAGTTATTCCGCCGCCAAGCAGTAATGTGCAAGCGTTGCTGTGTTCCGGCTTGAAGGACATTGTAGCCAGCGAAATCACTGGGCATTATGACACTCAACAGCTAATTGTCTCAGGGTGACGAGCGCAGTACAGTGCCGCGCAGGATTTTGCAAAAGAAAGTTCTGGGTGGTTCTGTTATTGTTATGGGCTGGCGTGTTGCTTGCCATCGGGCAAACAACCAGCTCGTCACGTCATTAGTAATTCTCGTCAGTTATAAAAAAAAAGGAAACATTTTAGTACCACGATACAATAATGAATAGCGAAATTACACAGTTAACAAAATACAAAACAGAATCAAAATTAGTTAACAGGTTTGATAATGTACATAATTATATAGTATATGTGGAAAAATGTTTGTCCGTCAGGGTCCGTAACTTTCCTTTGCAGTGAGGAAGTTTTGTTCTGAGGAAATATCGAGTGCATTTTTGAGGAAATAAATACAGCATATTTCTATTTTTGAAAAAGTTACAGTCAGGCAAAAAAATAACAATTCTCAAAAAAACAACATGGTCTTAATTGACCCTATTTTCCACCTGGAATATTTCCCTAAAGAAACAAGGCAAATTGAGAAAATTTCTAGAAGTTCCCTAAAGGTCCCAAAGTTTTTCCGAACCCTGTATAACCTTTCATATGGTAACATAACACAGTACGAGGAAAATTTCAAGAACAAAAAGCGAACCATTAAAAGAGGCTCCGGAGCGCGAAATTGATTGAATTTTAAACTTTCGGTAGTGAGTAGTGATGAACAGGTAGATCATTTGGCCGGTTAATTAACCGGTCTAACCAGCCGTGACCCAGAAACCTAGTTTATCATTTTGAATGGAACCACAATGTACAAATAGTGGCGGAAAAAAGTGGCAGTAGCAAATACAATAATCAATTCGGTGCAGGATGCAAAACAGATTCAAACTTGCCATGATCCTGTATTTAATTGACATAATGTTTTATGTAATAATAAGCAAATTTCGAAAATTGATAATGACAAAATGGGTATATAAATAACTATAGAATACTGTACCCGAAGTAATGAATTAAGTTTACTTGGAATATACATAATAATTATAGAATTATTTAGATAAACTGTTTTCTGTACACTACAGAACCAGTATCTATGTAAATTAATCAAATAATGTATGAAAGAGTGTTACAAAAAAGTCAATCTCTTCTCGTAAAAATAGGAGCAAGAGAGACAGAAACTATAATAAAAGTCAGAAAAAACATTACTTGTAAGAAAAAAATAAGTTTCCGGCCACCGGATATTAGCCGGACATCTCTTTCTCACCAGACTTGTTGGCTTGAGTGAACATCGGAGTTAATTACCTAACTCTTGGTTCAGAAGCTGTGATACTAAACACATAGATTGAAAACTGGTTAAATCTTTCATGTGGAAATTTCCTACGTAGTTTCAACGTGTTAATAATGGCAACCAAATTCTGACATATTAAAGGTTTGTTTATAGATTAGAAAATCACAATATTATGTTCAACAACCTGCGCCCTGTGGTTTTATCCACCGTGTCCCGAAGTCAAAAGTAGCGTATGTCCTTTTCCAAGACCTAAAAAACTACATACCAAATTTCATCAAAATGTGTTCAGTAGTTTTTGCGTGATTGTGTACCAAACATGCATCCATCAATAATAACAATCCTTCGCATTTATAATATTTGTAGGATAGGATTCTTAAGCTTCTATAATCACGTCTCTTCACAAGGTCTAGCATAAATCAAGAGACGCCCGCTTAGACCTATTTCATTTTAGATTTGGTCAATAACTTGACTATTGTAGAAATATCACATACCACGTTTGCCCATAACAATATAACTTCAAATACAATGTAAAGTACTGTGAGCACTGCATTGTGCTTCTCACCCCGATACATCAGATATTTAAGTCTCATATGTAGAGTTACTTATAGACTTCCAACTTTTTTCTAGTGTTGTGTTGTCTGTGGCTTTCCCGAAGAATACGAGTCTATTGGGCCTCTTTTCTAAGAGTCTATTTGAGGCTCTATTTGATCGCAATCATCTTTACCAATTACATAATTATATCTCTTACGAATAAAGGTCAGTTTTTTTATGTTACTGAGTGATGAGACGAGCAAGTCGTTCGCCTGGTGGTAAGCGCAACGCCTGCCCATAACATTTTTATTGCAGTACCACCCAGATCTTTTAATACCATAAAAAGCACTGCGTAGCGTGCATTGTGTTCATCACCCCGAGACATCAGATATTTAGTCTCATATGCCCAGTAATTTCGCTGGCTACAATACCCCTCAAACAGAACACAGTAATGCTGGTGAACTACTGCTTGGCGGCAGAATAACTGGCAAAGTGGAACCCACCCAGACGGCCTCCCATATACGAGAGACCTACCACGATATGTTTTATTATGTGAAATTATTCAGTTCAGATATTATCTTAAAATAATACCTAATATTCATTTCATTTATTTATTTAATCTTTATTTCAGGCAACATTAAAATATGTTACAGATAATATTTACTTATTCTACGGCCCATGTAAATATATACCTTAGAACTAACATTCATATAAACTATATTCAAATATTTATTGCAACACAATTTTCACTTACAGCTTTCTCTGAGAGCTTTGCTGACTCAAGCGTGTTAATTACATAATGATAGCTCCTACAGCTTCAAAGACGCTTCTCCAGCTTACTGCAGACACTAATGGAAAATTGCAACTTCTTCATTTAAACAACATCAAGAATGCCCTGTGTGATGAATTATTGCAGTATAGTTTTGTAAAGTTTCTTGGCAAATTTTGATTGCATAGACAGAATAGTTGATGTTTTAATTACGACTGTGGTCTGTGGCAATAGTGATTATGTAGAAAATGTTGAATAGAATTCATCCATACTTTTACGGCTGCGTTAGTACTTGTGGTCTTGATTTATACAACTCTCAATTGCTTGGGCCAAATGATTAAAAAAAAAGACGTGTGGCACTCGGAGACTGCCGCGGTAAAGCTATTGCATAGCATTCGGAGTGGGGGGTGTTAGGTTATTTTCGTTACGGAATTTCTGGATTCGGTCTCCACGCTCAAGGCCTGCGATAGAAGCTATGCAATAGCTTAAAATGTTATAAACGTAATGCTGTCACTAAAGCTTACGTAATGAATTTTATTATTGTAACTAAACTATAATAACAGTTTAATTTTAATTATGAACATTTAAAAATAAGTTTTATATCAGTGTATTGGCTTGCAAAACGTATAATTGAATTACTTATTGCTTCTAGGATTAATGTGCACTAGAAATGAACAAAGGAACTGTATTTACTATTATTAATGAAGATATAATAAATAATTAATTGCTTGGAAAATATTGTTATTTTGCCGATTGCTTCTTTTTTTATTATACCGAATGACAAGACGAGCTGGTCGTTTGCCTGGTGGTAAGCAATACGCCAGCCCATAACAATAACACCACCACCCAGAACTTTGTTTTGCAAAATACTGCGCAGCGCTACACTGCGCTCGTCACCCTGAGACCCTGTTGAGTCTCATAATGCCCAGTAATTTGGCTGGCTACAATGCCCTTCAAACCGGAACAAGCAACGCCCGCGCACCACTGCTTGGCGGCTGAATAACTGGCAAAGGGGTGGTTTTTTTTTTTCGCTTAATAGATCTATGTTTGGCCACTATCTCGCCTGATGTGAAGCGATGATGTGGCCTAAGATGGAGCACATAGATCTAGAGAGAGACGGCAGTTGAGCGGCTGCTCAGACCCGTCTCCCCGATGGTACACCGAACATCATCCCGAAACACGACTAGGTCGCTTGACGGCATGGCTTTGTTCGGTAGGTGGTATTACAACCACGGCCAGAGCCTACCACTCCAAAGCGCGTAAGCGGGTTTCATCACGATGTTTTCCTTCACCGTTTTAGAGCGAGCGTGCAAAATCTGCACTTAACTATAAGTCATAGGTGTAGGGCCGAGTCGGGATTCGAACCCAGGTGCGTCTGATCGAAAGGCGCACGAGTTCCTGCTGAGCCACACTCGCTCTACCTGGTACCTACCCAGACGGCCTAAAAAAAGCTTCTATAATTTTATTCCTTATCACATCACATTAATATTATAAATGCAAAAGTTTATATATAAGTGTGCTAGTGTGTTAGTATGCAAGTTTTTTTGTTACGTCTTCACGCTGTCACGGCTCAATGGATTTGAGAGAAAATTGGTACAGTGATACTTTAGATCCTGGAAAAACATGTAGGATACTTCACATACAGTGAGACGCAGCTAGTTTGTTGTATGTTTGGTTTATCTCGTCAAGTTTTTGTTTAGTTGTTGTACCTTGTGAATTCTGTATGACTTAGTAAATTAATCAAACGTAAAACGATCACGTAACAACGGCTCCGAAATAACGGGATTATATTTAAATATTTGCACGCTTGCATGCAGGCTGAATACTGTGACATTAATAATGTAAGACCTACAATCAATTGTAAATAATAATGTATTCTGGCAAATAAATACTTGATTTGATTTGATTTGATTTGATTTGATTGGACTTCTTTCATGTATGAAACCAAAGACACATCATCATCATCAGCCGATTAAGTTCCCACTGGTGGGACACGAGCCTTTTCTCATACATAAAGTATGGGCCAATACCCGCCACGCTGACCTAGTGTGGATTGGAGGATGTCACATATTTTTGAATTTTCGTGACTAATTCTTGGACATGCTGGTATACTCACGATGTTTTCCTTCACCGTTTTAAGAGGGAGTGTTAAATCCGCACATAACTTAAGAAAGTCATTGATGCGAGGCCAGCGGGATACGAACTTGGGTTCGTTGGATCTTAAGTCCCGCTGAGCCACTCGCTCATCCACAGACTACGAGGGCAAAATCCCACAAATGCTCATACATAAAGCAAATACATTTGTCTTTTCTGTGCCGTAAACATTTGTCGTGTAGCGGAAATCAAGCCCGCATCGGTGGCTGACAAACAAACTGGTGGCCGACAAAGGCTGTCAAAACTATGAAACTTCTAACAAGTATGTTTTATCAGTGGCACTTACTCTCATTGTCCTATTTCTACGCCTTAATTGAGGTTATCTAAAGGCACTTGACACTAATTGTACCAATAACCTAATTAAATCAATCAACACAAGTATTGATATAATTAATTGATAGGTTGATAACATCAATTGATTAATAGTAAACGTCTGTTGATCAGTGTAATGAACTTTATTGATTATACTTATATTTCCTTTCAGTTCAATAAATTTACTTCAATAGGGGATCGGACAGTAATCGAGAAAAAATCTAAAATGTAGTTTTTGCTTTTCATAAAATGTAGATTTGCTAATTTTTTCGTTCCATTACTATAATATAGTCCTCAAACTTCACAAAACGTATTAGAATCTCTTTGTAAGTTTTATTTCGAAGTTTGTCGTTTTCTACCTACATATGACGTCACAAGTTTTGAGGTGACGTTTTGCGCGGCAATATTTGAAACAAAATATTTAAACATAGTTTTAGGTACTTTTAGAGCGTTATGTAATTAAAATAGTATTTTTCATGGCTATATAATATATATTCATTGTAGTTAATTTAAAACACTTTCTGAAAAGTTGTCCGATACCCTATTATCGAATACTAGTACACTAGTAAGTGCGGCAGGGCAATAAATGTCCGACTTTGCAATCCAAAGCACCGGAGTTTTGATTCTTCAGCCCAAAACCAATGATATTCAAAGATATAATATTTACTTTTCAATTTCAAGTTAAAATCCTTCATCCAATTTTTTTTTACGCTTAATAGGTTTATCATTGGTCACTATCTTGCCTGATGTGGCCTAAGATCGAGCACATAGATCTAGAGATAGACGGCAGTTGAGCGGCTGCTCAGACCCGTCTCCCCGATGGTTCACCGAACATCATCCCGAAACACGACATAAATTATTAAGAATATTCGTTATTTTGACATCATAGACGCACTTATGAACGTCAATTATAAGAATTACTATACGATCGCTTTAGAAAAAGAACCACTACGCAGAAGATACGACAACAAGATAGATAGATAGATAGATAGATAAACGCTTTATTGCAAACATTAAATTAAAGACATTACATAAAAACAATTAAAGAAAGTGTTGTTGCACTTTCTTTAATTGTTACTATTTATTTATTGCTACATTTTTTTAGAACTTCTGGTACAGAATGTTTATTTTTGAAAAAAATGTTTCTTTCACATGTGCCGTTACTTTATAATTAGCATATAGAGGCATGTAACATGCATAACCAGGAATTTCGCGATTTATATCGGATTTTTTACGCCCAATCATCACTTATTTGGATCCCTTAAGTAGGATTCCCTGTGTCTAGGGAACCAGGCATTATGAAGCCATGATATCACAACACCAATACACTAAACAAATGGTTGTGCCTTTTTATCTGTTCACAAACATTTGTCCCGTAGCGGGAATTGAACGCGCTACCTCTGAAGTATGTGAGATTGGAGCTGACCTGCCGAACCACTACACCACACAAGATGTCAAAATAAATAATCCTCAATCGACAGTTACTCTTTTCTAACGTTTCATTTTAATTCTGAATTTTTTTTTTCTGGTTGTAAGCTTGCGTTTGACCACTATCTCACCTGAAGGTAAGTGACGATGTGGTCTAAGATGTAACACGCTTACCTATAAGATACCTGTTCACTCTCGATTTGAAGACGCACAGGTTGTAGTTGTCAGAAAACACAGACGTTGGCAATGCTCCTCTCCTTGGCTGTTCGTAAGATGAACGTGGCACCAAAATGATTTGTATTTATATCTGCCAAAAATTCCAGTTTATCCTTATTTTTCTGTTGTATTAACTTGTATTCTACTCACAAACCGCATAAAATACACTTGTAAACAAGTATGAATCAATGACCTCTTATCATTAGAAACAATCTAATTTGATAAGTATTTTGTTAATGGCTATAAAATTAGCTCGCTATTTTATGTGACTCATTTGGTTTTATGCGTAAAGTAATAACTACAAAATGTCTTCTTTGTTTGGATTTAATTTAATTTTATTTATTGTAAATGTATTATTAGTTTTCAATATTTCAGGTAATGTTGATAGTTTCTTTAATGTTTACGTATAGTTCTTTATCAGATTTTTATTTCTGATTGAGATCTATGTTACTATGCATATTTTTCTATGTCGCATGCAATTTTGACTCTCTTTTGAATAGCAGTAAGTTTATCAAAGTTAATTCAGTCTGCAGTCCTATTCAACATTTTGTGAGTTTCACTAAACAGACGGTATAGCTCATAAATCACCAGTTTATTATGTATTTTTACTTGCAGAGTGCAATTCAAACGTAATTGGAGATGTACGAACGGAGTATCATAAAGAAGACAGGTTTTTTCTCTTCCTAGATGAAGATGGAAACTTAAAACTGATTGATATAATGGAACCAATTGATGAAAGAATACTTTCCATCGATGTTCATAGTGTGACTACATTCTACCTTTTCACAAGGTAAGCCTTAAAATAACAAATAATAGTAATTGTAAAGTTGCTGAACTTATTGCATCCAATTTTAAATAAAATATTACTTTGTTTTTGTTTTGCAGGAATAACTCTGATGAACCTGACATTATAAAGTTTGGCGACGAAGACAGTCTAAGAAAATCAAATTTTGATATTGATAAAACAACTGTTTTTCTGAGCCACGGATGGCAGTCTAAAGCAAAAGACATGCAAGAGTTAGCTGATGGTATGTAAACTTTATGAAATTTATTGGATTATAAGACACAAGAATGTACTAATATTTTAAAAATTATTACAACATTGCACTTCAAACCCAGTAAATAAAAAAAATAATTTAGAAACTGGAACTTAATAAACAAGTATTTGTCTAACGATGGACAACACTGTCATTTAATGGTAAAGATAAAAAGAAGTATGTTTACAGAATTATTGATGGACGACGATGTAAACATCATAAACGTAGACTGGTCCCCTATATCCCGAAGAACCTATATCACTGCTAAAGCGAAGACAGCTGAAATCGGTGTAATTGTTGGAGATTTCGTCAACTGGCTCGTTACTTGCGGAGTCTCGTATGATAAGGTCCATCTGGTGGGAATAAGTCTTGGAGCACAGGTGATGGGAAACGCAGGAAGAAGGACTGGTGGTCAAGTACGAAGAATAACAGGTGCCAAGTCTTGCGATATTAGTAATGTATTGGAATATTAACAACGTAGCTATAATCAAATTAATGCTAATGATGATGACATTAGCTTTTAGCAATGATTAGGAAGGTTTAGTAAATACCAAGTATCTTACGATTACGAAATTGAGAACCCATGCATTTTTAAACATTTTTTTAATTATGAAATCGCTTACTAAGCGAATTTAGTTAGGTATTATTGTTTTCCAGGCTTAGATCCAGCTGGCCCCCTTTGGTATATCGACGAGAAAAAACTACAATCCACTGACGCGCAATACGTTGAAGTGATCCACACTAACACCCTTTTCTTTGGCTACAAGTACCCGTGTGGCGACGTTGATATCTATCCCGATGGTGGACGCATCATGGCAGCTTGTGAATCAAGCATTATCAAAAGCCTTTGTTCTCATGTATTGAGTTTGGACTTCTTCATCGTCAGTGTCAGATATCCTGATCATTTTATCGCAAGGGAGTGCAATGATTTGGCTGGAGCTATAAAGAAATCGTGTGATGGAGCGCCTTTTGTTGTTGGAACCAGCAACTTGACAAAAACTGGGTAAGTAAAGTTGAGCTGTTTCGAAATTTCTACGTGTTATTGATTTAAAATTGATGTCGTCACAGTGTCGCGTAGAGTTTCCTACAAATATTATAAATACGAAAGTTTGTGAGGATGGATAGATGGATGTTTGTTATATAACTTAACGAATTTTAATAAAACTTGATGTGTAACTACTTGAGGTTCTGGAAAAGGACAAAGGATACTTTTTATACCGGAAAACTACGGGTGAAACCACAGAGAGCACAAAGTTATGAATAAAGTTTGGATAACAACGCGACTGTACGAGTGGTGACAACCTAAACTGTCTCCTTTACCTATTGGTAACTAATGTTTATAACCGCAATTAGGCACAGAATGACACCCATAATCAAAAAAATAACTATAACTCACTAGTGAGTTATAGTTATTTTTTTATAACTCACTACTACTATAACTCACTAGTGAGTTATAGTTATTTTTTTATAACTCACTACTACTATAACTCACTAGTGAGTTATAGTTATTTTTTTTTAATTTTATTGGTTGATGTGCTTTGTTCTTAAAAAAGGTTTTATTCAAAAAAGATCGTGTTTAATAGAACAAATAAATTAATGTTCCTTTTGCCTTCTCATTTTATGCAACTTCTTATTTAAATAGATAATTTTAACTCGTACGTGTTTAATAAATAAAACTTTCACTCAAATATAAATTTTGTTTTCTCTGTAATAAAAGAAAACTTTAAATTCCCCATTTTGTACGTGGCAGAATAGGCGCAAACCCTATGCGCGGAAAATTAAAAAAAAACCTCATCCCTTTAGTCTGTGGCTGATCGCAATGCGCGCGCATAGGAAAACTGATTAATTTTTTCCGCCAAAGCGAATCATTTTTCACAACTCGTTTTCACTGTTGAAAATGAGTTTTTATTGTTATTTTATTCACAAGTGTGTTGAAAAACGTCGTATGGTACACGTGTGTATTGATGATTACCGTCCTCGGCTCTCTTAAGACCCTCACCTAACGGCTCGGGTCTCAATGGCGCCTCAGCGTTAATCACTAACATTACACACTAGTACCATTATGTACTATTACGTATTCATACATTTTTTATTTTAAATTTTTTTTATTTAACAACTTATGGCACCATATTTTATGCAAATAAAAATACATTTCATTTCATTTTATTTTTTAATTATTGTCTCTGCTATTAGCATGCTAGAAAGTACTCGTAACAATGCGGCCGAGAAAGAGTCATGCTTGTCTAATAAATACAGTTGCACCGAATATCGCGCCGGAACACAAATCACTTCGCGGCACGTTTTTCTCTGGCAGTCGTTTGCGGTTGTAACCCTTAGGCCACCCATATTTCAATGCGATTACTAGAGATGTAAATGGGTGAACTTATTTATTTATTTGTTTACTAGGTGCTTCCCGTATTTTTCCGGTATAAAAAGTAGGCTATGTGTTAATTCAGAGTATAAATATCTTTATTCCGAATTTCACTCAAAGCCGTTGAGCCGTTACAGCGTGAACATGCAACAAACCAACGTCATACTTACTCACAGGTTAACAAAATTCACAAACTTTCGCATTTAGTGTGATTAGTGTTTTACGTTTAAAACATTTATTTATTAAATAGTTTCGCACAAAATGGTACAAGGAATGACTTAATGCTATTTAGCATTATCTACCAGTCTTCCAGGTCGTAAAAGAAATATACTTAGTGGGTGTGCAGCTACGTATTGAGCAAAAGTACGTTGAGAGATTCAAAAAATTAGATAAAGATAAGATAAAGATAAATTTATTTAAATTTCAACAAACTTATATATATCATATACATTCAGAAGTGATTGTAACAAGTTTTTATTCCTGGTTGGAGAACATTGGTACCCAAACTAGGAGACCTGTGTTTTGGCATACCAATACCCCCCGCCCGACATATTTAAAAAAAAAAATATCAGATAAAAATTACAAAAGAGTTTGCATTTAGTAATAATATGTAGTTATGATACATGCAGTTTTAAGATAAAATTAAAAATTCATTTCTTTGCATAAACATAGGTAAAAACATAATTTTAGTATAGGTTTTAATTAATATAATAGATCGCTATGTTATGACCGTCAGGTGTGCAAATTTTTATCACAATATGTGATACTAAATAAATTACATCAAATTATTATGACAAATTTTATTGTGTTGTAGCAGTAGAATTTAAAACAAGGACTTAATGCTAGAACATAAATATAAATAGATAATAGAAAAAAAACAGATATATAACATTTTTCTTTTAATTAAACCTTCAAAACCTTTTTTTATTCTTAAAATAAACACGTCACAAACCACTAGTGGTTTGTGACGTGTTTATTTTAGCAAGCACTAAATTAATAATTATTGTAACCTTTTCACTTTATGTTCAATTGGAAAAGATTGTTGTTTTGCAATAACACCGCTTATAGTGCTCTTTTTTGTGAAGATGTAAATATATTAATAACTAATAAGCTAGTTTATTAATAGGTGATCTCTTACAGTTAAATTCGTTAGGGTATATTTATTTCCGATGATATTTGTTAAAATTGCTCTTATTTGTTTTACAGACGAGGAATATACCGAATGGAGACGGGGCCTACTTATCCATACATCGTCATGTCTTTTTACAATTTCCTTAGTTTGATCTTTAATAGCGTCGTTAGCTTGTTTGATAAGGGTATCATTTATAAAATTAAATAGTACCTACATATTTTTAATTTCATTGTTTGCTAACAAATAACAACTGACTCTTAATTTGGGGGCGTAAACAAATGTTTTTAAAAACTAAAATGAAAAACTATAGTTACGTGTTCACCGATGTTTAGGTGATTTAATAATGAATCTAATAATAAATGATCAGTACACAGGCGTCGAATAAGAGACGGCTGTGTCTGCATAAAGTGCAATAACAATTCTTGCAACTGCACTGCTGCGTAAGCAGTACTTTTGTAACTGTGCATCTAATCTAGGGCAGAGGGATGAGGGGCATACATAACTCCTCCCTCCTTAAGAGAAAAATTATCGGAACAATCGATTTTAGAGTTATTCCGATGATTTTGCTTAAATGGTACAATTTTCTTTATTTTTTGCCGAAAAACATATAAAAAGAATATAAGAAAACTTAAGATTACTAAACTTAAGGTTACGAAGCCTAAACTAGCACTGAATTTATAGTGTTGCTTTTCATTAAACACACTTTCTATCACTTCACTATGTTTAAGAGAGTACGCCATGTACTTTAGCTCGTCGAGGGCAATTCCATGCATGTTGAGTGCATGTGCACTTGATAAGCTCGCATTCACATGTAGCTCTGGTAAGGTTATAATGGGAATCGGTTCCATAACATCCGCTTCGGTATAGATCTGGTGCTGAATCCTGATTCCATTGATCTCCAAGTCACAGGGCTCGTTAATGGTGATAAGGTAAGTACCAAAAACAAGTTGTTTGGAGACGTCGCTGTTGCATTGTGTTGTCAGCGTACTTTTAGATCGTGCAAATAAGATCCAGTTATCAGGGTTGACTCGTTGGACCTTAATCTCCTCAAGTTGAATTTGATGTTGAGTACAGTAGTTGAGGTCTTTCTCGAATCTCATCAGCTGCTCTATGCAGGTAGGCTCATGGTATAGAGCTTGATTGTCCGTAGTACACAGGAAGTGGTCGCCAGCGGAGAGCGAGCGGCACGGTTTCACGACTGGTATATACTTCGTTCCCTTCGCCAAAAGGTAAGGATATTTGGGAAAAATAGAAAAGGTTTTATTTTCGAATTGGTGGAAAATTGGTAAGGAGTAAATTTTATAATAATTATAAGTACAGTTATCAGTTAATGGAATTTCCATAATAAATGTGATCTGGTTTTTCTTCACAAAGCTTTTGATACAAATGGTTTCTTCTAAATTTAACAAATTCTTTACATCAGGTGGGTACACTAAACTTGCAGATTTAGATATCATTTGTAAATGATACAATAGTTCCGTCGAGTTGATAATTGATTGATGCAAGATAGATACCTTACTTAATGCTAGGGCTGTTTCAATTTCACTTAGTCTGATAAATATAGTACGAAAACTGCTCATGAAAACGTTAAACAAACCTAAAATGTATGTGGTAAATACCCAATTACTTTCCTTAGCAGCTAAATCTCTTAACATTATCTCTACCTTTTTCAGGCGATTATCCAGAATAACTGTATTCTGATTCATTGTTTCTGTTACATTCAGGAAGCTATCAAACATTTTTGAGACCAGAGTGAGTTTTTTTGAAATAATGATTTGATCATGACTTAATTGAGAAGTAAGTTTGTCGTATTTTAAAGCATCGTCGTGATCAAGGTTTCCCGTAATAATCTTTATAATAGAACCCAGTGGATTAATGAGACCTCTTTTAAAACGCTGAGGAACTAACTGTCTATATTTTTCTATAGTTATGTCGCGTATAAACTCTGTATGTACTTTCATACTTGTAAATTCATTTTGATAGGGTTTATTCCAGTCAATCAAATTACAGAGTTTTTTAAAGTTATTAATTATATAGTTTAAATCTTCATACATTCTATCTAAGTTTATAATCTTAACTATTGTCCAATGGTCGATTTGAACATAAGCTTGACCTTCCTTGATAGGAAGTATTCCGGGGTTTCGGTCAATTGGTTGCAGATGAAGGGCCAGCGCCGGCATTGCTACCAGCAGTATGCACCACCTGCGGAGGGCGTTTTATATTTTTAACAGGAACTTTAGTTCTCCTTTCGTTTACTTGTATGGGTACAACATTTCGTTCGGGTTCTCCTAAAACTTTCGCTTTTACATATCGAGGCTTGTCCTTGCTTTTTCTTTTATTAATATCCTTGGCAAAAATAGTTTTGCCTTCAGGAAAGTCAATTTCACCTTCGCCACCTTTCCTTTCTCTAATTTTCTCTTTTATTCCTATCATTCTCTCTGCTAAGTGGTCATATAATACTCTTGTTCGTCTTGCATGATCTCTAACTAGTTGTTGTAAATATTGCTTTTCAAAGTTTACGCTGAAAGGGTTACTGGTGTCGGTGTGTCCGAATACTACCTCAAAAGGAGTAAGTTCAGTTACAGAATGAATTGTATGATTGTATGCCATTACTGAATATGCCATAACTGAAACCGCGTCGGTACATCGTTTTTCATATTTTGCTAATCTATAAATTTCGATGATCGTCGAGTGAAAACGTTCAATAAGACCCATTGAGTTTGGATTGTTGGGGGTACCGATGTGAAGCTCAATTTTGTGTAAGTTCATAAATTCTTTAAGTAGCTCGTTGTTAAATTCGGTTCCGGGGTCTGAACTAATCTTTTTTGGAACGCCATAATATGAAAAGTACTTCATTAAAGCTCTGATTACCTCCGGAGTTGATTTGCTTTGAATTTCGATTGCTTGTCCTAATTTACTGAATGCATCTATAAGTGTCAAATATGATTGTCCTTCTATACTAAAAATGTCAATGAAAACTTCCTGGAATGGGGCATCTTGAGTTTGAGTTAATTGCATAACAGGTTTGACTGGTTTTCTGTCATACTTCATTATTCTGCATGCTTCACACGAATTGATCATAGCTGATACTGTTTCTTGCATTCTATTCCAAAAGTAATTCCTACGGAGTCTAACCATTGTTTCCTTGATACCACGATGGCACGTCTTCCCTTCGTGATGTTTCATTACCAACGCTTTTTGCTCTCTCTCATTTTCAATGTAAACTACGCGTTCTGTACATTCGTAGAATTGAACCATGTCTTTCTTAAAAAGTTGAATTATGAGGTTACCAAATAACCTACGGTGTTCTTTTTCTTCAAAATATACGAAGTATTTGGTTTTTGGCTTTATATACTTTTTCAAAAATTCTTTTACTGTTTCCGGATGGTCTAAAGGTAGAAAAACTTCAAGTACCTTCTGTTTATCTCGTGAAAGATCTCTTACCTGCATTTCGTTTTTAAACCATGAAAATACTAAAATTTGGTTAGGTTTAGTGTCAATAGCTTCGTGTAATATAGGTATTCCAGTTGACTCTAATTCGTCAGCTGAATGAATCGTAAATGATTTATTAGATTCTGATGGAATTGGATATTCAGATAACTTTTCTGTACTAGCGAGAGATACTGTGTCAGTGTCTGAATTAGCTGTCACTGTACCACTTGCGTCTGATATTGTTATTGTTGTTGAATCATTAAGCCCTGTCTTGTTACCTGTCAACCTTATAATATCCTCTATCACTTCATCCATGTCTTTCTTAAGTCTCTCTTCTTTGTCATCAACATTAACTATCATAGATTGGCCTTCATCATCTGATCCAAGTGCATTGACCTTGATTCTAGATAAAGCGTCCGCGTTAGTATTCTGTTTGCCTTTTTTGTAGATGATTTCAAAGTCAAAATCCTGCAAGCGTAATCTCCAGCGGGTAAGTTTACTATTGGGGTCCTTAAGGGAATTGAGCCATGCTAATGGGCGATGATCTGTATAGATGGAAAATTTGCGACCGTACAAGTATGGTCGGAAATGTTTGACAGCCCATACAATGGCTAGTAGTTCTCTTTCGATTGTACTGTAACGTGACTCTGTATCACTTAGTGTACGACTCGCGTACGCCACTGGTTTGTCAGTACCAATCGGCCCTTGTGACAAAACTGCGCCTATAGCTATGTTAGATGCGTCAGTTGTCAACGTAAATGGTTTGTCATAATCAGGGTACTGTAATAGAGGGGCGTGTGTTAAGAGCTCTTTACATTTGTTGAACGCGTCAATATAATTTTTGTCAATTATGATCTTGTTTCGTTTTTTCAAACAGGATGTCAGAGGTTGTGTCACTTTAGCGAAGTCTGGTATAAATCTTCGGTAATAACCTACGAGTCCTAGAAAACTTTTTATTTCGGTCGTCGTTTTCGGTACCGGGAAATTCAACACAGCTTTGATTTTATCGTCGTTAGGTTTTAGTCCATCTTTTGTAATGATGTGTCCGAGGTATAGCACTTCTTTTCGTAAGAATTCAGATTTATCAAGTTGTACTTTTAAGTTGGTCTGTCGAAGTCGGTCAAAAACTAGTCTCAATTTTTGCAGGTGTTCGTCTAAGCTAGATGAAAAGATGATGACGTCATCTAAGTATACCATGCAATGTAGTCCTTGTAGTCCTCGTAAAACGTTGTCCATCGTTCTTTGAAAAGTCGCGGGTGCTGTTTTGAGTCCAAATGGCATTCTGAAGAACTCAAAATGGCCATTTTGTGTACTGAAAGCTGTCTTTTGTCGGTCTTGTTCCTCGACTTCAATTTGGTGGTATCCGCTAGCTAAGTCAATAGTGCTAAAGTAGACACTCTTTCCTAATTTGTCAAATAGGTCATTGATGTTTGGTAAGGGGTACTTGTCGTCGATCGTTATGTCATTCAGTCGTCTGTAGTCAATAACCATTCTAAATTTCGCTTCTCCAGATGCATCCATCTTTTTAGGCACAAGGTGCACCGGGGCATTCCATGGAGAGTGGGATTCCTGAATCACGTTGTCTTGTAAAAGTTTTCGAACTTGATTATTTATTTCGTCAACTTGCGTCGGGGCCTGTCTGTAAGGTTTCACGTATATTGGGTCTTCATTTTTCGTTCGAATCTTATGTTTAACCTGGTTAGTAAAAGTCAGGGGTAACTGGTCACAATGAAATATGTCCTTGTATTCTAAGCATAACCTATGAATTTTTTCGTGTTCTTCTTTATTGGTATGGTCAAGTCTTAGTTTGTTTAAATTGTCTTTTAACAAATCATCTGTCTTTATGTCAGTTACATCTTGCGTAAAATTTAGGTCACATTCAGTATCTTCATATCTTACTACTGTAAAAGGTCGTGTCACAGTCAGAGTCATAGTCTGTTCTGAGATGTTCTGAATGACTGTCGATGCATAACCGTTCGTACAGTTCACCAATGCACTTGGCATCCTTACACCGGAAGTAAATTCCTTAAACTCGAGGATGGCATCGCCTGAATGTTGGTCAGTGGGAACCTTAACACGTTTTTCGCATCGTGGTGGTAATTCGATTAGGTAGTTTAAGTTGTTAACAATCGGGATGCATGCGGTTTTAGTTATTAACTGCAAGTGTTTCAAGTCAATAATTGCATCTAACTGTTTAAGCAAGTCATTACCTACAAGTCCTTCGTAGCGTTCGTCTACGTCATATAAGTAGAACTTATGATGTTCGTCACTATTAAATGTTGGTAGAAGAGGGATTTCTATGACTTCGTCATGCCTACTACTGGCGTGAGTGCTCACAACTTGAAACGGTTCATGCTTGATGTACTTAGAAAAGTAGTGGTAAGCCAAACGAGGGCTAACAAAAGACCTAGTACTTCCCGTGTCTATCATAAATTTTGCGTTGATTTCTGGTAAATAGATGTATGGCAGTTTTAAGTTCGAATCACAGTTCAACTCTATCACTTCTCGCGTTTTGGAGAGGCCTGTATCTGAAAATTTTCAGTGTCAGTGTTGGGCATCTCAGTCGCGATCTCGTCCGAATTATAGTCCTGACTACGAACACAATCTACATCCCCGGTGGGGTATACGTCACAAGTGTCGTAACCATATTCACCGTCATAGTTATCATAGTCGTAATAACATTCTACGTCATCATTGTCCGAGGTAAGTTCATTTAGCCTAAAGCCTTGCTGTACCTGGGGTTGTGGCCTTGGAGCCACTGTTCTCATAGATACGTCACTAACTTGTAGTTGAGGCTTCTGAACCTGCGGTGGTGTATAACCGAATTGTTGGGGTGGCCTGTAGCCAAACTGTTGGGGTGGCTTGTAGCCAAATTGTTGGGGTGGCTTGTAGCCAAACTGTTGAGGAGGCCTATAGCCAAACTGTTGAGGTGGCCTATAGCCAAACTGTTGTGGTGGCCTATATCCAAACTGTTGTGGTGGTCTATATCCAAACGGTGTTGGTTGGCCTTGGCCTTGATGTTGAGGCATCCTATATTGTGCATTCTGAGGAATACCGAAATTAAATTTAGGCATGTTGTTAGGTAAGGTAGGTCTAAACCCAGTTGGTTGAGGTGCGTTGCCAAATCTAAATCCTGGTGCAAAAGGCACGTGCGACGCTATCAACGGCCTTGAACTCTGGCCACTGCCTTGGACTCGGTTTCGTGCGTGGTACTGCTCGAGGAAGTTAACCTCTTCGAGTACGATACTCAAAGCCGCTTCCAAAGTCGGGGGTTCTCTTTGCCTGACTACTCGCACTGTATTTTCCGGGAGGTTGTATAAAAATACATTCATAGCCGTATTGTTGTAAATTGCTAACTTTGCACGTTTCATTTCATTATCCTGCCCTAAGTTCACTTTCGAAATTAATAACGATCGCACACTCTGGATTCTATTACAAAACTCTAAATAACTTTCATTGCTCTTTAACTTCATCGACTCCAATTCAATACTGATACACGCTTCACTACGCGGATCTCCAAAATGTTGTTGTAATAAAGTTTTTAACGCGGACCAATTAACAATATCGTCTCGTTCAGATAGAAGCGCAGCTGCATTCTCTGACAGTCTACTCGTTATCGCGTGAAACACGTATAAATTTTGCTCTTCTCTGTCTCTTCTATTAAAACGCTCTATCACGTATTCACATTTTTTCAAATATAAATTTAATTGCCTTTTATCACCATTAAAAACTGGGATTAATCTAAGAATTTCATTCGGTATCGTAATTATAGGCACGGGCTCAGCCATTGTAGAGCAGTTTAAAATACAGAGAACACAACAACACTCACTATTTCACAATCCTATAAAATAACACACAAATAAAAACAGTAAAATACACAGTATAAAACAGTAAAATACACAGTATAAAACAGTAAAACACACAGTAAAAGTCAATAGAAAGTAAACAGAATTTAATAAAATTTTATAGATTTTTTTTTTTAAATGTTAAAGTTACGTTTTTACTTTATTACTTAAATTACTAAAATGTCACGATCAATTTAGAAATCAATTAACTTCAACTAAACTATTTTATCAGTAAAACCACATTTTAAAATTTTAAAATATGCGGTCTCTACTGTTACTCTACTCTATGGTAAATTCTATATTTAGAACACAGGTACAGGTAATTCCGTAGAATTTTATACAAGAAATACCAGTCACGTTATAATGAGAGAGTTTCGATCTCAATAATAACAATTTAATTTACTTTAACACTAATGAAAAATATAGGAGGATTAGGGGAACAAAGGAATGGCGAAAAGTTCGACTCACCAACCGTTGACCGCTATAGCTCCCATATTCAGCTTTGCTTTGACCCTATTATGAGATATTTATTTGATTCGGCGGATTTCCTCGATTCTCGCGGTTTTCGTAGGAGTTTTCCAGCGAATTTGGACGCCGAAAAGTCGCGAAAAGGCACGGAACTAGACCGAAAATCCGACTCCGGCTGCGCCACTCTTAATTTGGGGGCGTAAACAAATGTTTTTAAAAACTAAAATGAAAAACTATAGTTACGTGTTCACCGATGTTTAGGTGATTTAATAATGAATCTAATAATAAATGATCAGTACACAGGCGTCGAATAAGAGACGGCTGTGTCTGCATAAAGTGCAATAACAATTCTTGCAACTGCACTGCTGCGTAAGCAGTACTTTTGTAACTGTGCATCTAATCTAGGGCAGAGGGATGAGGGGCATACATAACTACTGAGTGGCAACCTAACAACGGCCGACCTCGACGGAGATGGCGGGACGACTTGGACTCGTTTAAAGAAGACTGGACTACAATGGCTGTAAATCGTGAAATATGGAAGGGAGGCCTTTGCCCTGCAGTGGGACGAGTCATATAATAATAATAATGATTGTTTGCTACTCTATAGATATAAAATGAAACGAGAAATCGAAGCTAAGATACACAAAACCTCACATAAAATGTTTTAAATCAAAACGTGATTTTCCTTTTTTGTGTGGGTGTGAGGCCAACCCTGGTATCGGAGTTTTTTAAACAACCCAAAGGCCTCCAACATGGCCTAACTATTGTTGTTCTAAGAACAACCACCGTACAAAACGTTATCAGATGTAGACAGAAATAACATTCTAAATAAAAAAATACATCAGTTAAAACTCATTACTATTCCATGTAAACAGTTAAATAGTTAAAAGAAAATAAAGTACGAACAGACTTCAGTCTAATTATTAACAGAGAAAACAAGAGCCAAGTAAACATGCTAATAGAAAAAGTAAAAGATCTTACTAATGGACCGTTGTCGCCGACAAAAATCTGGAGTCCTGAGGGACCGCAGACGTTTCAACTTCACAAAGAATTATTCAGGACCTGGGAGATTTGGAGTTGCGCTTGCTTTTATGACTATAATTCGGATGTTGTTGTAAGGAGTAGACTAAACTGGAGTGTCGTAAGATATTTGGATTTCTGTGTGAGTTTACAACCTATGATATAAATTAATAACTGTACATATTTGCCTTTTGGTTAGCATAGAATATTAGATTAAAATTTTATAATGTAACTAAATCCCAATCCAAGGCTATCTGGGACCAGTCATTTGAATACATGTCGAGCTCATCATGCCATCATCGCTTAAGTCTGTTGCGAAGCCTTTTCACGCCCTGTAGTGTCCAGTATGTATGACTAATGTCACCTAATGTGCAGACATGGCTCAGTTTCATTTTCAATCGACTCCAAAAGAGAGGTTCTCAATTCGACGGTATGTTTTTTCTTGTATGTTTGTTATTACGAATTGATTTTGATGATTCTTTTTTTGTGTGGTAGGTCATACTTCAGAGGTGGTCCCATATAAACTTTATCGAAATTGATTTAGTACTTGTTGAAAAAAATAACAAATCCAAAAAATATTAGTTTATTCTTGAAGTCGGTTCTTGCTTTTTTTTCTAAAAATGTATAAGCAGGACATGAAGTGCAATATAAGCTCTCGTAAAATCTGTTTCTGCTTAAGCCCACGTTCAACAATCAGGCACGTCTTACAAACCTAACCAGCACGAAAGCCACAAATACTGTGCCTACAAAATAAGTCAGCAGAACATGAACTCTTAACGGAAACTACAGTAACTATTGTTAACTTTACATTACTTCATTACCCGTTCAGCAGTAGTGTGCAAATATAACTGTGTCCTTGTTTGAAGGACACTGTTTTAAGCGAAATTATTGGGCATTATAACACAGTTTATCTCAGGGTGACGAGCGCAGTACCGCACAAGATTTTACAATACAAGCTAATATTATGAGCAGACGCTTTGCTTGCCATCCAGTGAACGACATTATCGTTTATCACTTAGTTGTATGAAAAAAAGTTTACCTTCATAACAGTACAGTTTCTTTACCTGTGTGACATCTTACGATATCGCATTTAGCATTGTGAACGCTCCTTTGAACTTTACTGTAAAGACACGGTGTTCATGGAGTCAGTTTATAATAATTTATTACTTGCTATTCCGCCCGCGGACGGCAAGTTCAAGCTACGGAGCACTTTCCAAGGAAATTCGCGATGTTTACCTCTGGGTATGCTTAATGAATTATACTTACGTTCTGGCTTAGTACGAATTTAGAATGAAAATGGGATATACAAGTTTCAATTACAGCAGCGGCGTTGTTTGGGTAATGTTAAATAACGCCCGCTGAGTAACTTCTTAGTATTTGTATTTTCTGAGGCAGATAATATACCTACCTTAATGGGACCTTAAAGCTTGTTGGGTTAGAAAGGTACATGGAATTAAACATTCTACACAGTACGTACTTCCGTAATGTTCGTGAAATGTTGATGATGTAAAGAAAGTTAAATGTTTGTGCAGAGAAAAAAGCGCATTTGTTTCGTGTCTGGGTGTTGTAGGACCATGGTCTTTATAGTTCCTGGTTCCCTAGATACAGGAAATCTTAGTTAGGAGGATCAATGTATGTGAACGTGATAAAAAAATCTTAGAAAAAAAAAACAAATATTTTGACAAAACTGCACACAACAAACAAGTGTCGGAGAACAAAATAAAACAAGTTAATAAAGCCAAGGCAAACAACTATACAGCATGTGTATGGAGATTCCTGCCTTGTACTGTGCAGTCAGAAACTGGCATGTCCAAGAAACACAAAATTTAAGGATAACACCAGGTCATCAGAAAATCTCTTGCTCAAAACTCCAACACACAGTAGTTCGTTTTACGATAAGTCCTTCGCCGTTGAAGCCGTTAGACTCTCGAATGCGCTGCCAGTATAAATCAAACGCTCCCCATCACTGGCCACACTTAAAGAACGTGTTAAACAATTATATTTATCCACTTCATAATAATGTTTATTATGTTTTGCTATTGTATTCTTTTTTTTTTCTTTCACTTTTGGATTGTATAATATGTATGTAACTTATAATTATATAATGTATGTATGTATGTATGTAGAGACGAATGTATGTATATTAATTAGGTATATAAGTTTATTTGTGCAGTCATTTATTTATAAGTAATTGTAAATTATATATAAGTAGTTGCAGGTGTAAGGGGTACACCTCATTGTTGGTTTAGGAGTTACCTTTCTGACAGAACACAGTGTATAAGCAAAGAAAACTAAATATTACTACGTAAAGAAGCGACACTCCCACCCCCCCCCCCCCCCGCCCCACCCCCGCTAATTTGTCGTCACCCGCAACAAACCGACTACACTGTGTATTATGCACTTGCTCAGTCCATCCTAAGCTACTGCATCTCAGCCTGGGGTTCTGCTGCACAAACTCTTTTTAATTATTAAGAAGTCATCTACTGTCACTAAACTATACTGACACCGAACACAACTGAAATATTGTACACAACTCGCTCAATCACACGACTCACATACAGTCATCACTTATCACTCAGTCACGCGACTATTCTCATAAACATCACATCTTAACAAATAGCAATATACGTACAAATACATAATTGTTTTAATTGTATTACTAAAATTAACCATTAATATTCTGTAAATATTTTTCTTATAAATTACTAACAACCAATGTAGCGTGTTAGTTTTGTTTTATTTTTTGATATTTCTAAACTTACCTACTCATGTACGCAATGAAATAGAAATAGGAGTAGCCGGAGTGATCCACTGTAACCCCGCTGTACAGGCTCAACAGAGACCTAGCGCGGGAGACAGAGATATTCAAGGGCACACTATACTGTTTTGTTTTTAGTATAAGTAACTGTTATCCTAATGTAAGTACCGGAAATGTGTTTCGGAACAAATAAAATTATATTTTATATTTTATTAAGTCCTTAGTATGTCTATTATAATTTATATCACCACCGTCTGTGTATGTTTCGTTATTCCTCTCAATCCAAAGGTTGTCTGGAAGAGATCGATTTAAGCGATAAGACCGCTGTACCTTATCTCTATTTTTAAGGTGAATATAAAAGTGTTTATCTATATATCTATCAATCTACCTACCCGCATGCGGCCTGCGTGCTGGACCCATACTCTCTATGTGAGAAAAGGCCCTTGTCCCAACAGTGAAAGAAACGGGCTGATGATAATGTATAATTTGTTTCATAGAAATGTTTGTTTAATTAATTTAAGAGAATACCCGGTTAGAATTTAAAGTAATGACTGTGAATTGTGATAGTAATTTAATTACCCTCAAAATTAGATTAGCAATTGACCTTTCGGCGAAACGCTAACCTAAACTGGAAAAACCATTAATTTGCTCGAAGTGTTTTGGCCTACGATCTAATATTATTAGGATTTTTAGGCCAACGAATTGGAATTTCCATCCTTTCATTGTCACAGTTTTATTTATACCTAATACCTACTAGCTAATGCCACCAACCCGCACTAGGCAGAAGGCCCGTGTCACAGCAATGGGAAGGTTTTTGTTTTTTTTATATGACTAATAGGCAAACAAGCAGACGGCCCGCCTGGATGGTAAGCGGTTACCATCACCTATGGACACCTGCAACACTCGGGGCATTACTAGTGCGTTGCCTACCTTTAAGGACCCCTTTCACCCTTCTTTTAAAGTACCCCATGTTATAGCTCTGCGGGAAAACTTCGGGCGGTAGCCCATATCTTGCAGGTGTGCGGCAAGAAAGATCTGGAGAATCGGACAGTATGCGATTTCCATAGATCTATGGTATGTGGATGGGCTTTCGCACGATGTCGGGCAGTGCGGTGATAAAACCGTAATGGACGAATGAGATCAAATAGTTCCTCAGAACATTCCCCATTATAGATTTTATTAAACACACTGAGTGCACCAATGTCTCGACGTTGACTCAGTTCCAAATTCTTTGTGAGCTCGGGATCACTGACAAGTCTAATGGCTCGCCGTTGCAAGGAGTCAAATGGCTGAAGCTGGTACTTTGGTGCACCTTTCCAGAGATGGGAGCAGTACTCCATATGGGGCGAACTTGCGCTTTATAAAGCGTTAGGCATTGGCCCGATGTGAAGTACCGCTTCGCTTTGTTAAGTACATCCAATTTCTTGATGGGCTTCTTCGTGATGGGCTGATGATGATGATAGTGCTAATTAAATAAGTTTTTTCGAGAGCAACTTTGGCTGTACTTTATGTTTTTAACTAACGAGATAATGGCAAAGTGCAAGTCTTCTAAACAAAAAGGTTACCGGAATAAATTCGCTAACTGGCTAGTATCTTCAGTAACAAATAGGGTAACATTTTGCAAGTGGCTATTACTGCAAAATATATAGTGTTTTGCTACCACGTTAAAACACTGTTAAAATATCTTGTGTAGCCATGTGGCTAATACGAGCCAAAACCGGAAAACCGACCTTTCAAAAGTAATTAAAACTTATTCTCATTTATCTCCGTGCCCTGTCGATACAATTTGCTTGTACACTAATATAGAACTGTACAGGATCGGGACAGTTACTCAGTTTAGTTTTTAGCTTACACAAGGTTTTTTGACAGCCTCTGTGGTGTAGTGGTTGGGCTGGTTGGCTCAAATCTCATACACCACTAAGGCTGCGTGTTCGATTCCCGTGACGGGACAAATGTTTTTGTATAGAAAAAAGCGCAAGCATTTGTTTCGTGTCTGGGTGTTGTGGGACCATGGTCCTCATAGTTCCTAGTTCACTAGATACAGTGAATCCTAGTTAGGGACCAGGATCTATATATGTGATCGTTAGGCGTAATTATATTTTTTTTGTAGAGCTGAATGACGAGACGAGCTGGTCGTTTGCCTGGTGGTAAGCAACACGCCAGCCCACAACAATAACAGCACCACCCTGAACTTCGTTTTACGTTATTAAACTGAAAAGAACAGCAGGGATTACCCAATCTCCTTACAAGGATATCTCGTTGTTGCATTATCAGGTTACTTCAAAAAGCATCTAAATTGTCCCGCCAACGTTTTCTGTGAGTTCTTTGGCGTCTACGCCTGTTTTCAGAAATACTGGGAGAAAAAAGACCCAGTGTATGATAGATTAGTAGCTCATATTTTATAATTAGTACGTTCAAGGTGTCGGGTGCAAGGTGTTATGAAACCCATCGTTGCCAGTGTGGCACTGCAGTTGATCAACTCGGTACCAACTGGTAGTGGGTTGGAGCATTTGAGCTATCTATAGGCCTATAATGGTCTATGGGTTGTCCAATTGCTTCTTGACCTTGTAAGTACTTAGTTTAGTTTTAGTAAGTAGAGTGTAGAGTTGTTTTCAGTAGTAAAGGCATTTGCCCAATGAAAAAAAAGAACATTTTTGAATTGGGTAATTTTGTTAAAGTTTTCAGATAAGATTGTTTCAGACCTCCAGTAAAAATAAGCGATTCTACGATTTTTAGGTTTAATTTTTTTTAATTCTTATATGCCAATAGAAGCGTAATAATTTTATTGTTATTGTTAGTATGACCAAAGAAAACTAAATATTACTACGTAAAGAAGCGACACTCTCACCCCCCGCTAATTTGTTGTCACCCGCAACAAACCGATGAAAAAATGGGCAATGCCGTGCTTGCGTCACTCGGTTGTCATCGCTCGCTACGAATGACTTATGAGTGAGATTCAAATGTTTATTTTATATGTGCGATCAATTATGTTATTTGAGGTAATTATGACCTTTTTGGATGACGATGACGACGACCTACTTTACAGAGGTAGAGCAGGCCGGCTGACTATTTGACTTTGACATATAGACGAAACATATTGAGAAAAAGACGGAGAACGGCTGAAGACGGTGGAGATGACCAGGACCTGACCTGACTGACGGAGGTCTGCCTATCTCTTTTAAAATGGTTCGTTATTGTTCTGTGTATGGATGCAAAGAAACCACTTACACAAATAAGAATCGAAGATTTTTTGGTTTTTCGCGTCTCCCAGCCAAACGATAGTGGGCGTGAAAGAGAAACACTTAGGTTCCTTACGTATAGCGTTGTCCTTGTCGCGCTCGATTCGTATTAGCTCATCCCTACAATAATTACGCACACACACAAAACGTGTGCGAACAGACCGGTGCGCCAGTAGTAGTACTAGACAGTTAGCTCGGCGAATTTGTATGGATTGTCGGGGGTCTGGTATGACTGACTATGATAGTTTTTTTATTCATATATTTTTTAATTATTTTGTTAAATTGATAATAATGTGTTCTCATGAATGAGATGTTTTTAATAGTTCTCGGAGTTTCTAGTATATTATTTTGCGAGATAATCTTGCATGTATTCCTAAATCTGTCGCATTACATCATCGTGCTGGTTTAAACAGAACAATGCCACACATTCAGGTGAGTGAAGCTGAAAAATAAAAATAAACAAAACGGATTACCTTGATTCGTGTTAGACGCGCGTGTTGTTTCGGATTACGTCAGGGTTTGGTAATGCGATTTAACGCTTAGCTTTCATAGCCAAACGCCTGCCACGTAGGGCACAGCCCATTCATACATCGTGACTTACTTAAATATATGATGCGGCACGTTACTCATACATTAGTAATTTTTTATTGCTCAGACGTGGGTGTTGATATTGGTATTTTGTCCAAGATCAGGCGTGGGCCTGATTCAGTCTGGTTCAACTTTTGAGCCTATGTGACGGGTCTGCCAAGTACCAGCTCGAGGCTTTGGATTCGATCGAAAGACTTGCTATGAAGCTCATCAATGACGACATGTTGGTGGAAACGAGACTCCAAAGTCTGGCAAGACGTGAAGTTGCCAGCCTGTCGGTTTTCTATGGAGAGATACACTATGGAGAGTGTGCTCAGAAACTGTATAATTTCATGCCCCCATCGCCAGTCCACCATCGGACTACACGACGATCAGCACAACGCCACCCCTACATGGTAGAAGTCCCACCTACTCTTAGGAATCGTTTTCGCTCATCCTTTTAATACGTACAGTGAAGGAGTGGAACACCCTGCCATCGTGCATTTTCTGTTAAATACAATCTGGCTGTGCTCAAATCAAGGGTGAATAGATACTTACTGAGTGACGATGCGATCAAAGATGATGCACGCATGCCTGTGCATCATCTTTGACCGCATCGTCACTTTTCGTCAGGTCAGATCGTGGTCAAACGTTGGCCTAATCAGAAGTAAAATAAAGGTTTGACCACTATCTCGCCTGATATGGCTAAAACTAGAGCACATATATTTTGAGGAAGACAGGAGTTGAGCAACTGCTCAGACCCATGTCCCTAATGGTTTACTAAACATCATTACAAAACACGACTAAGATCGCTTAACGGCTGATGGCGTCGCTTTGTTCAATGGATGGTATTATAATCACAGTCGGAACCTACTACTCCAAGTACTTATAAATTCTAGTGCCTTATCATAATTACGAGTTTGTAGTTTGCTTCTTTCAAATACCTTGTTATTGAAATCATTATTGTGGTAAAGTTCTAAAATGGAGCTGAAAATCAGCGTTGTGGATTCTTCACAACATTATGCTGAGCTCAGACCTTTTCTGACTGCACTGTACACGGCAGCGATGTCCATACACATGCTGTAATTTCTTTGCCTTATTTATTTTCTTTTGTTCTACTACACGTGATTGTGGTTATGACTATGATTGTGGTTTGCAGTTTTGTCATTTCTTTCTTTCTTTCTTTCAAAATGTTTACATTTAATAGTGGCGACTGTACCCGAGTTACAACTAAGATCCTTTTAAGTTCGTCACGACGAAGGAGATAGAATCAGTTACGGGATTAATTACGCTGGAGACCTAACTGTACAAAATGATATCTGTAGGCACACTTTAGAACCCTAACCCATGGTTGGTCCTATCTATCTAATTAGCCAGTATCCACCCACTGGAGGCCTCCACTCGTTCACGCCACCCTATCCAGCCCTGCCCAATAAAGTCCTTAATCCGACATGTTTTCGATTGAACTCCGTCTTGAAGCTTAAGTGAATTATTATTTTTGAATGACGAGAAGAATAGATCGATCACCTGATATGTATGCAAATGTATGCTCATAAGTTGTAGTGCTACCAAGAACTTTGTTTTGAAATTATTGCTTGGTACTGCACTGCTCCAATTTCTTTTAAATCTCATAATGCTCAGCTTCACAATTAATTTCTACCTTTACATTTACCTTTTGTAGGTGCAAATTCGTGCAAAATCTGTACTTAACTATAAGTCATTGGTGCAGGGCCGAGTCGGGGTTCGAACCCAGGTGCGTCGGATCGAAAGGTGCACGAGTTCCCGCTGAGCCACACTCGCTCTAAATCTCGGTTATCAAGAAATTCATTGTGAGGCCTTTTCTTACTACGTTTTCGAGTTAGATTCCCTCGACTCTATATAGATAGAGACATAGGAGTCAGGGAGAAGTCAGGGTCTCGGTCGAGGTTAAATGAAAAACACTTAGTCCGTTTCACTAGTACTATTGTCCAAAAAATAAAATCCCTCATGCATTGTTTCATTTACATCATCATCAATTACGTCCCCACTGTTAGAATTCTGGTCTTCCCTAAAAGTATTGGCCATAATCTACCACTCTGGCCTAGTGCGGGTTGGTGGATGTTACATGTCCTTGAATTTTTGAGATAAAATTTTGGATATGCTGCATTCCTCACGATGTTTTTCTTCACCGTTTTTAGAGTGAGTGTTAAATCCGCACATAACTTAAGAAAGTCAGTGGTGCAGGCCCAGCAGGATTCGAACTCGGATCGAAAGTCAGACGTGCTCCCATTGAGCTACACGCGCTCTCAGCTCTCAGCTCTCGCTTCATTCACATTATTTCCCACCACGACAGGAAAACTGTGGGAAAACTGAGCGAAAAAGGCTACACATAGCCAGTGTGTTCCTACACTCAGTATAAATAGCCCAGGCGAGGTGTAGTGTATTGACTCTAATCGTTATTCTATATGGCGAAAGTTGATATACTGGTACCTTGTTTATATTTCAACTTGTATTGCGACTGTAGTTTTTGCTAATACCAGAGCGATAACTTTTAATTGGTCGGTGGTCACGCGTTATCTAATGCGGTTTTGTTCGCAAATTGCTTTGTGTGCGGATGGCGCAAGAAATTAAAACGGGTACCTCTTAGAACTGTGGAGTTGGAGTAATTTGATGTTTATTGTTGTGGGTTTTATAAGTGCTGTATAAGTACAATTCTTAATTATTTAACCCCTTAACCGGTTTAATTAATTTTAGCCTATGACCTTAATTAAATTTATAACAACGCAAGAGCTACTCAGGTTTTATATTCGTGAATTCTAATAACAATCATACTGACTTATACATAGCTATTCAATAATAATTGTCTGTTATGTTCATTAATTTATTTATTACTAGCTGCGCCCCGTGGTTCTACCCGCAGTTTCCTGGAATAAAAAGTAGCCAATGTGCTATTCCAAGTCCTAAAGTACCTACATACCAAATTTCATCAAAATTGGTTTTGTAGTTTTTGCATGAAAGAGTAATAAAGATCCATTCATACATACAAACTTTCGCGTTTATAATATTAGTAAGGATTTTGGAGGTTTTTTTAGTCCAATAGTAACTTGCAAGACTGAATCAAAGAAGAAGGAGGTTCTATGTTCCACTGTATCATCATCAGCCCGTCACGTTCCCACTGCTGAGACACGGGCCTTCTCTCATAGAGAGAGAATGGGTCATAATCCACTACGCTGGCCCAGTGTGGGTTGGTGGATGTCACACGTCCTTGACTTTTTGTAAAAAATTCTTGGACATGCCCGTTTCCTCACGATGTTTTCCTTCACCGTTTTTAGAGCGACTTCTAAATCCGCACATAACTTAAGAAAGTCAGTGGTGCGGGGCCAGCGGGATTCGAACTCGGGTGCGTCGGATCGAAAGTCGCACTAGCTCCCACTGAGCCACACTCGCTCTGTATATATATATATTTTTATGTATGTTCACCGATTTCTTCGCCATCTGTTGACCGATTTCAAAAATTTTTGTGTTTAGTTCAATATAGCTACGAAGTGATTCCATATAAATTTCATCGATATTTGACCTTGGACTTCGAAGATACATTGAAGTCGGTTTTTTTGGTATAGGTATACTTGTCTCTAGCTGCGTTCTGCAGTTTCATCTGCGGTTTCCCGCGATAAAAAGTAGTTTTTTTCTAGAACCTTAATACCAAACTTCATCAAAGTTCGTTTAATAGTTTTTGCGTGATTGAGTAACCAACATCCATACAAACATCTATCTATCATAAACTTTCGCATTTATAATAGCAGGATTTGGCCATTTAATTTCAGCTTAAAATTTTCCTGTAAATATTTTCACACCAACGTTTTTGCAAGCATAAGTTATGTTCAACTTTAATATACAAGGGTGAAAATCCTTCATTTTCAAGCTCATCTCACCTCGTCTCACACGTCAATTTTACAGCATCCCAAGAATGCTTCACCGAATTTAAGTACAAAGGATGCAAGCATTGAGAGGATCGTTGCACTATTTCTCTTTGTTGTACCTATTCTCCGCTGCAGAAGAATTGCTGGACCATTTTTCTGCGGACTAAAATACTTGGGACAGAGGTACGGTGTATGACAGTGAATCAGCTTAAATCAAATTTTGACGCTGCATGATTTTATAAAAGATAGTCTACTCTCGTAAGGTTAAGAAAATGATACAAAAAGTTTGTTTTTGGGTGCAGAAGCTAAGGTAAGATTCTCCAAACATATTTTTTAATATTGCAGGAGCATCGAACTAATGTAATATTGCGTGCCTTCAATCAATTTCATTCGTTGTGTTTGTTGAGATGGCTCTAAAAATACGTTTTTGTTTAATGCAATACCATACAATCACACTATTGCACAGCAAAAACCACACAATACAAAAAAAAATTTAATAGTTATGACAAAATATATTAATTTGAGCTACAATAGGTGGACTTATCGCTTAGAGCGAGTTCTTCCAGATCACCTTTGGATGAATAGAACAGGTATGAGAAACAGTTTGGCAGAAATAGGAATGATTCACTCTCGTTCTGGTCGGAGTCATCCAAGTTATTTCGATAAACTCAAGTGACAATTTCAAACTCTATCTACTTAGACAGAGTTTGAACAAGTGAAGAGAACAAGTGTTCTTGATGTTAAAAAACGTAAAAGAACCTAAAATAACATAAAACAAAATAAATAAACATATTAAAATGTTGAACATGAATGATGAACATATAATAAATAATTCTGAAATTTATTACGTCTGCCATCTCCTTTATTGTCACTGAAGATCTCAAGATCGCACTACCTCAGATACTGCTCATAGAACTTCACGTTCCTAAATACTTGGGACACAGCCACTTGTGCGGCAACCGGCGTGTTTGAAGTGGACATGTGACGTCACGTTCAAAGAGCCAACGAACCGTAGAGCTCCGACGTCCGATGTCGTATATTGTCTATTTCACTTTTTCGCTCGAAGGTACCGTGAGTGAATTTCGGAATTCAGAGGTGATTTTTTTTTTTTGGTTGTACAGATGTACCGATCTTTTCGGTTGTTAAATTGTTGACACCTTGGGGACAGTATTGCAATTCTAGGACTAGTGATAAAAAAGGTTTCTGATATGCGATCCCTAAGTATAAAATGTAATATACGTCTCAAAATGATTCTCAACAAACATTTTTCTCTAAAATTTTGCCTTTGAAAAACACACTCGAAAAATCTATGCACACCTGACGGTATAACTGATACTTAAAAAAACCATTGTCGATGCTGAGAGGTATTCTATAAATAGCACCAACACAAACGATTCCAATGTATTTTTAGATTCAAATTCGTGGATAAACTCGCTGGGTAGAAATTAGCAGCCACACAGCCCCCAGAGCCCTCGTAGCGTAGCTCGCTTATCCGTTCGTAACAGATCTGCTAAGTTAAGCAACTTTCACTGCGGTCACCATTTGGATGGATGACCATTTGTGCGATTTGTTCATCTAAGTGTACTTCGGAAGGTAAGTAGGTTCGAAAGGACCTTCGGGCGGTTTGTAATTCCAGCACCAGGTTGCCACACACTCACACGAGAAAGAAAGAGAAAGATAGAGAGAGAGAGAACTACAAACGAGTTTCTGGAAACTCCAACTACATTTTACATACTTATTCAATATCTATCGTGTATGTAGGTACATAGTATATGTAGCTACCAGTAGAAAACCTTTAATAACATTAGTGGATTCATATTACGTCGTCTCAACAGGAACTTATTTCTTTGAAAACTAACCAAGCGTTTTTACAAAGCCGCTTACGGTTTGTGTAGTTAAACAAACATGGCTAGTTCCGTGGTCGACAAACAGAGTTGTTGTGGATATCCGTACCCGTAACCAACCCCGTTCGAGATAAGAAAAAAATAAGTGTAACCATTCAATACCGGCTACATTTTTCTTACCCAACTATTCGTTATTCCGGGATGAATGTTATCCTATATCCTATTCCAGGGCCTATATAAAGTCCTACCAAATTTCCACAAAATAAATCTGTTGGTTCTAAGCAGACAAAATGAAATGAATTGAAATAACTCTCTTGATTTAAGTTTTCATTTACCCGAAAAACTAATTTAATGTGTCTACTAAAATTCGTATTTATGAAACCCTAAATATGTATGATAATTTTCACACTTGGCCTGCATTTTATGGATTTTTAAGAAAATATGAAATTACCAATGTAAAATATAGTAATATCCGTATCCGTAACAGGAACTTTATATTCCCAACAACCCTATAAAAATGTTACTGTACAAAATTGAAACTAGTGAATTCACAAAACTTCTACGGGCTTTGGTATATTCGCGTAATGAATCTGAGCACTAACCTACCCTTTATTTTCCAAACTCCTTTCATTTATTAGTTTATTTATCTATATCAATTGCTTGCTGCACTAAAAGTATAATACCGAAGTGTGCAGCGAGCCAAGTATTACAATGTTATGCTTAATAAATCAATACACACATTAACCTCTTAGACTTCGTAAAAACAATATCAAAGATCAAGTTTCTGAGCAATCATGACGTTGAATAGATTTATGGCTTAGGCCAAGAGAGCATATTGAGAGGTCTGCGTACGTACTGGCGGTTCCAGGATCAGGTGCCGAGTGCTGTATGCGTGCGACCACCGCATACGGGCGGCGTAAACAATGAACAGCAAGCCAGAGCAGTTGGGTTGTCGAGCTTGTTGTTGAACAGCATGTAGTAGTGAATCAACAACGCACACTTTCATTTAAGCTCTAACTTGTTGACTCACTATTTCTGCGACGAACAGAAACGGATCATTTATTAACTTGCATCCGATATACTGTACATTACTTGTGTTTTTAGGTCAATTACAACACCCCGTGCGTCCTTTTTTAAAGGCTACTTCATTTGATTCTGCCGAGGGGTTAACTCTCATAATCAACTTAAAAAACTACTTGTTATACAAAAGCAATATGTCAGGGTATTGGTATTATTTGACCAGAACGTCAGAACCCATCATGCCTTAGTCCAGATGAGAAGATCGTATTAAAATTTTCAGTACCTAAAGCTTCACCCGAAGAGCATTTTAGTAAGGTTGGGTTTTTACTAGCTATTCCGCATTAAATCAAATTCGTCTCTTGACGGTAACATTATACAAGTTTCTTGTACAGAATAAAATAGAGCATAAAGAAACGAGTATTTATCGGAGAGTTTTTATTATATTTGTTTAACCACGCAATAATAATTTTGCTCGGTTATTTGAACTCGATACAAGTAGTGATAGAGTATAAGCTAATTACTAGTACGTAAAACTTCTAGTAAGTCTTATTTATCACTTAGATATTTTTATACTTGTCCAACTGATGCCATCTCGCCTTATAATCGGAGGAGGCAATTTAGTGACTTCTCAAACCAAGCTCCCTGCTGTTTCACTGAACATCATTTTCAAACATGAATAAGGACACTTGACGATTTTATTCTGTGGGTAGTATGGTATTAGACCCAAAAACCAGATCGTAGGTTTATTTCTACAAGATCAGTTGGCCAAAATATTGTTGTTCCATAACATGTAATATTGTTGACTTTCGTATTGTTGTTGTCCATGGTCCTCATAGTTCCTGGTTTCCTAGTTAGGGGCAGGATCTATATATGTGATCGTTGGGCGAATTTTTTTCATATTATAAGATAGGTATAAAATGAAGTTACTCCCGAAATTACTCGTAACATAAATTAAATTACACCAACACCGAACCACAATATAGAAACCAACCGAAATACCTTACGTGACGTAATGCGAAAAGTTTCCCCATAGAACTGCCATAACGACCACGAAGGAAAGCTGTAGGTCATCAACCTCGAACTTTGCTAATTTAATGTTAAACAACTATGTCGGCTTCGCCGCTACTGCAGCTATTTTTGCGTTATGCAACGCAACTAGTGAAGAATTTAAATGAGAATACTCTTAGGACGTATATGTAATTAAATCCCAAATGACTCAGGTTAACCTAAAACTGGTGTTATATTTAGTGGTGGTGTGAATAGTATAAGAGTTATAATAATATCTATACTAATATATATAATGAAACTTAACTTAAACTTAGGTTCAAGAACTTTTATGGTTCACATTTTATCCCGGAAAATGGTAACGGATGTTTACCATAAACCTTTTTTCTGTGGTCCACGCAAACGAAATTGCGGGCAAAAGCTAGTGAGAATATAAAATGTCCTTTATCCTGTACATATTTGTTTTTTATTTATTGTCTACGACTTAACAGCGATTAAAGGCTTGGTTATTATAATTAGTATGAAATTGGACAGACTCTACTTAGATATCGTTTACCTAGTATGGTATTATCACAACTTATTTCCTTCCCTCCCTACCGTTGGTAATGAGCCCTTTTTCCCGTTAATCATATAAAAGCAACCTTAATTTAGCGCCTTATGTAAAACAAATTGAGCTCTTTAAGAAACCTAGAAATAAAAACATTCTGAAATATCCAACAACAACAAACTTCAAAATATGGGATGACATACTAAATATTAACTAGGATTGGAAAAGCCCATGGAATTAATCAGCTGAATCACGACTCCTTAGATCACAACACTTTACGGTTCTGAACCGTTAATAGGTAATTAAATACCTAGCTAATAAATATACCTACATTTCTGAGTAATAAAAATACTAAACAAAGAATAAACTAGATCAAATAATAGCTATTCTGGATCCATAAAGTCGTCTACGTAATATTAAAGAAATTAAGTAACTACAATATTACATTATACAGATAAACATTATGAATAAATATTATAACACTCCATTCCACTTCACCAAAAATCGTTGGCCCATATTTTATGTAGTCCATACACTCGGTATCAAATTGTGAGTCTGTTCGCTACAGCTCTTAGGTAAAGTCTGACTTACAAAATACGGAATCGGCTTGAACGTGATACGAAAGCAAACGTTAGCCTACATTTATAAGCTGAAGCCCAGAGTAAGGCCGAATATCAACTAAAGCGGAGATGGTTGAAGAGAGGAGACGAGTAGCAGACAGCGTCCTTCCACCAAAGCGGAGTGTGAATGTGTGCAATCTTAGTGGAAATGTGTGCGAGCTTGAGCCTGTTAGAGTTTTGCAAAGTTGTGCTTTAGTATCCGATGTAAAAATAGGCATCTTCTCACGTCTTGAACTAGGCATGTCTACTGAATCTAAACAGAGCGATGTAAGGTAAAAATAACAAAAACTAGCTAAAGTTTCCGAGATATCTCTTCTTTACGCCCATTTTCGCTTTGGTGGATAATATAGGCCTTCTACGTTCTAACTTGTGAAATGTAGGCAAGACATAATAAGTATAGCATAGCAGAATGCACTTGATGCGGCTGTTACAATGTAGAAGATCTTAGGATCTGAGATTGTATATTTGAACGAATAAAAAAAGGCGGACGGAATTTTCCTAAGCAACAACTGAAGCATAGGAATGGTGGTGGCATTATGTTTGTTCTACTGGACGGAGGGCCGATGTGACGGCCCATCGGCATAGTATGATGTAAACGTGTGCGTGAGGCTTGTGTATGAACGAGCCGTCCGGCAAAGCTTGAGCTTCACTTTTGAATTTGGCGACGAAGCGCCCGCTTTTTTTTATTCGTTCAAGTGTATACATGTGTATATAATTTTAGAAGATAGAAAGTGAAGTAATATGTATACCTATTACCGGTTTATATGTAGTTAATAACTAGCTTATGTCCGGTTTGCGTTGCAATGCTTGTATTATTTTATAAAAATATATAATATAATAAAAGCATTGCAACGCATACCGGGCATTTGCTAGTTTAATAACTAGCAAATGCCCGGTATGCGTTGCAATACTTACTTACTATTTCACTTCTTAGCTAGATTACCACAGGCAGCGGCAGCGGGGCAGGGTTGATAATATAATTATCTTTGTGGTTGTCGAATAAATGTTTTATTCTTTCTCTCGTTCTTTCTAACTGCCTATACACAGCGTAAGATTTTGAATAATAAACAGCATTAAGTCATTCCTTGTACCATTTTTGTGCAAATTTATTGAATAAATAAATAATAAGGAATAAGAAAAATGACATTGCTCGGGCAGGGATCGAACCTGCGTCTTCGGGATACCATCCCGACGCCTAAACCACTGGGCCACCGAGCCAGCTGCTTGAGCAACCAAATTTCTTTTATCTTTCTTATATCGTCGGACGATTCTACGTCATCTATCGTCAATGTTTACATTGATCAACCGAACAAGTCTCATATTACAATTAGGATAACGCAAGCCCTATCAAATTTGTGATATTGAAATATTAATTAAAGAAGAAAAATGACATTGCTCGGGCAGCGATTGCTTTTCCTAATTATTCAAAAACTTAAGATTATTATTTACTTTTTTACAAAATTTAGGTCTACGTTTGACCACTATCTCGCCTGATGTTAAGCGACGATGTGGCCGATGATGGAGCACATAGATCTAGAAGATACCTATTCACTAGATTTTTGCCTAGCATGAGCTAATGCATTCGATATCAGAGCTATACGCATCGTAGCTTGCCTAGAGACCGCATTACAAAGTAAGCATTTACTGAAAATTCTATCTCAAAAATAACTAACCCGTCCTTTACCACATTAACCCATTTAGAAACAAACCTGCGACGCATAACGCGTCGTATCTTTTTACGTTCGTCGTGAGATCGCGAGCAACGTGCCGAGTAATCGGGATAAACAAGACGCAGTGACGCACGTGGAATGTAAATATCCCTTCAGCGCCCAGCCATTATTTTGACTGAAACATACAGGATCATTTTTAAAATACCCACCAGAGAACACGTAGGCCATAGTTTTAATTATCAACACTAACAACTTTTGCGAATTCTGAAAATTGTATGGATTTAATTTATAAATAAATAAAAAGTAAATAACGCCCAACGATCACATACATAGATCCTGACTCCTAACTAGGATTCCCTGTATCTAAGGAACCAGGGACTATGAGGACCATGGTTGGGACCGAGACCTTTTTATATGGAAAAATATTTCGATTTAACCTACACTCACGAGTAAAAGTCGAGACACTCGACCGGTGTTCGAACGGTACAGACGCTCGTCTCCAATTCAAAATCAAAAAAATTAAAATCAAATCAAATTATGAATAATACTCACGGTAGTTTTAATAATAATATAGAAAAATAATATTTATATTTTTACTCTACCACTCTTTAAATTCCAACTTGATGTAGACACATTTTACTTTGTTAACGTTATGTACCGTAAAGTGGGGCTACTTGGACACGTTTTTTGCACATTTTTCGAGATAACAAGTAAAAAAATTGAGTTAGAGCAACAAAAACATGTTCCGACCGACCTAACCTTTAGAATGACAAAGCTATCATAAAACGTTGAAAATATATAAAACTCACAAAATAAAAACATATAAAAGTGGTGTCCAAATAGCCCCGTTGTTGGAGCTTCTTGAACACTAAATTTTGTTTCAGGTAAAATATTATCTAATCTGGCTTTCGTGACTCAGGAATGAACACGTTTGCATGGTGTTTATGTAGCCCCGGGATGTCCAAGTAGCCCCACTTTACGGTACTAATAACGATTCATACTAGACTACATACTACTACATTACTACGATAACAAACGAAAATACTAAATTTTAAAAAGTTGATGATATCTTTACTCCTACTAATATTATAAATAAGAAAGTTTGTGAGGATGGATGGATAAATGTTTGTTACTCAATCACGCATCTAGATCCAAACTACTGAACGGATTTTCATGAAATTGGTATGTAGGTTCTTTAGGGCCTGGAAAAGGAAATACATATTTTTTATCCCAGGAAACTGTGGGTGAAACCGCGGGGCACAAATAGTATTGCAATAAATATCCAGTTTAAAATAAGTCGTAGAATTAAGAGGTCGCTAGATTGAATAATTGGAATTAAAATATTTTACAAATGAGCATTAGTACTAGTAATTTACAAAAAGTATGTAACATCTACTATAGAGCTTGATTTGTCGTTTACTTCTCGCCATTTTGAAAAATCTCTTTTTTTGTGATTCTTGAACATGCTGGTTTTCTCGCAATGACTTCCTTCATTGTAAGAGCGAATGCATTTCACATATTACTTAAGAAACTTTGTAAGGGGTCTAGCGGGATACGAACTCCGCATCGTCGGATCGAATGTCGCACAAGTTACCCAAACCACGATCGCTTACACGCTAACTCATTGGTGACGATGCGCTGGTTAAGACTAAGCTTCAGAGTCTTGAACATTGGCGCAAAGTTGCCAGTTTATCGGTCTTTTACCGGATATATTTCGGAGAGTGTGCGACGGAATTACATGAACTTATTCCGCCATCCCCATTCTATTGCGGGCGACCAGGCGTACGGCAAGCCATCATCAATTTATGGTCGAAGCAAAGCGCTTGGTGCGAGCAGGAGGGATCCTGCTCCGCACCAAGTGCTTTGCTTCGACTTTCATAATGCGAACGGCCAAGGAGTGGAACTCTCTGCCGGCATCTTTGTTTCCGGATAGTTATAATCTGGGTATCTTTAAAACAAGAGTGAACAAGTTTCTTCTAAGCAAGCGTGCTACATCTTTGACTGCATCGTCACTTAACAACAGGTGAGATAGCGGTCAAACGCAAGCCTAAAAATAATAACAAAGAACTTTTACTATAAAACCGCTACAGTCGTGTACAGTCAGTTACAAAAGTTGTTGAACTTTATAATTATTTATGAACTTAAAACACACAAATATTGTGCGATGTGTTGGTATTGAAAGTTTATGTTAAAAGGAAACCACTACACGACCGTACCAAAAAAATATACTACGTATACCTTTTCCTGTCACAGATAAATAGAGTACATTCACAAACAGAACCATCTCTTCCAGACCTAAACTACATTAACCTGTTCAGACACAAGCCGTGTGGCACATAATGCGTCGTATCTTTTTACGGTCGTCACGAGATCGTGAGCAACATGCCGGATAATCGCGAAACAGGCCTTTGTTCACTGCGCCCGATCCGACTTGTGATATGTTTCGAGACGCACCTTTAAGACTTATCACAGGATCAGATCGCAAGAATTTACAACAGTTATGTATGCAGTTCACCTTGCAATTGTTTTTTTTTATATATTTACTTCTGTCTCATCATCATCATCAGCCCATCATGTTCCCACCGCTGGGACACAGATCTTCTCTCAAAGAGAGTACAGGCCATAATCCACCACGCTGGCCCTATGCGAGTTGGCGGGTGTCACATGTCCTTAAATTTCTGTGATATATTCTTGGACATGTCGGGTTTCTCACTATGTTTTCCTTCACCGTTTTTAAAGCGTGTGTATCCGCACATAACTTAAGAAAGTCAGTGGTTTAGGGCCAGCAGGATTCGAACTCGGGTGTGTCGGATCGAAAGTCGCAAGTGCTCCCACTAAGCCACACTCGCTCTAACAAGGGAAACATGCGGAGTTTCATATTGCAACACACTCGTGAGCCACACTCAGTCTTCTGTCTGTGGGTCCACAATGTGTGAAGCTGTGCAACATATAAACACTGGGCAGAATCGATAATATATATTTTTTTGTAACAAAAATCGTACGCGGTCCGACATGGCATTGGCGAATCGAATCGGGCTCAATGGGTAAAGGCTTTATTTAACCTCTAAGGCACCCGCCCTAACGCACCTGGAATGGCTTAATATGTCCTCCTAGAGCATTTTTTGGCGTCTTAGTCTTGAAACACTTTTACTTTGATTAAAATATACACACTATGTTCAAGACATTTCACTAAATTTTGGTTTTGAACGTTTGACTTTATTAAGTGCGTAAATTAATATTTGTTAAATTAATATTTATAAGTTTAATTAATATAAATAAAGCCGTTAATTTATTTTTAAACGATCACCGGAGCACTAGGATCACCATGATTTCAAAATAAATTACAGACTCGAAACAAATGCTTCATCTTTTTTTTCAGTCTTCTCGTGACCTCGGCCAATGCAACTTGGTGGAAACGTCGAGGTAAATAAAACTAATGTTGTAAGCGCGATCAAGTCTCGTTTTATTGTCATAAACTAAATGCTTCATCATTTTCATTTATAATAATAATAATAACGCCCAACGATCACATACATAGATCCTGACCCCTAACTAGGATTCCCTGTATCTAGGGAACCAGGAACTATGAGGACCATGGTCCCACAACACCCAGACACGAAACAAATACTTGCGCCTTTTTTTTCTGTGCACAAACGTTTGTCCCGTCACGGGAATCGAACCCGCAACCTTAGTGGTGTATGAGATTTGAGCCAACCTGCCCAACCACTACACCACAGAGGCCGTCAAAGGCATTTATTCGTATATTACATTGTCATGTAAACATTGTATTTAAAAACCCAAAATTCTTACGTCTTGTTAAAAGATCGTCGCTCGCGGTGTAACCGTGATAAACAACGGTGTCGTCCCAGAATGGCTTACTCACACGTGTTTATTTGGGGCGTTGGTTGTTTTAAATAAGACATAAATGATGGAGCTTGTTGTATCACACAATTTTGTTCACGATCCTGGTTAGATATTTAAATATTTGTCCCAATCTACGACAAAACTATGTACGAATCATTGTAACATCATTGTCTGGAGTTGCAATTGAGTAACGATATCAGTAGGTCTCTCTTCTCTGTTTCTTGATAACTATAATTTGGGTATCTTCAAGGCTAGAGTGTATCTTCTAAATATACGTGCTCCATCTTCGGCCACATCCACGCTTAATATCAGGCGAGATGGTGGTCAAACGTAGATTAATCATTAATAAAAAAAGGTCGTTCTCCTTTTAAATAACATGGTTGCTCGATATTATATTTCCAGCGCCATGCCACCTGGAATATAGTAATGTATAAAACATTATATTTATTCTTTATTTTACACTTATATTTAATATTTACATCGGTGATTAAAAAAAAACAAATGCATTACTGCTGAAACCTTACTGTTTGGGGATTGAATATTATATAGCAAAGGTGTGGTTAAGCAACATGCATCCTGGTGTATCGTTTTTTAATTAGCTAGGCAAATTCTATAGAGTTTTTAACATTACAGGTGTTGCATTAAGATCTCACTAGAGCAAGACCTTTTCACACGTATTTGTAAGTAATGTCTTGTTAAAAGCTTCTATGCGATTCATATCTGACGACAAGAACAGTTGCTGGCAGAATAACTCTAAGACGTAAAACTTTAAAGGCCACAACACACAAAGAAGCTTCTTAAAAAACCAATTGTACTTTAATTCGATTCACTTAATATACTGTCATTTGATTGTACCTACCGCAGTGAATTCATCAATAACGAGAGTTTATCAGAGTAACGTTCAAATTGTAAATACCGAATATAATAAAGTTTACATAGTGTCATACAGACTCGCACTGTATTTAATATATTGACACGGAACTGCGCCCAATTTTCCATTTTGGAATACATTTAAGGGTAAAATACGATTTTATGTGTTGGAAAAATTGGTGTGCTCTTACGTACGTTTGGTTGAAATATATGTTTGGGTGAGGTGCAGAAATATGTGTGTTGTGTTCCGTTTTTATTTGTTTCGGGTTTTTGCTCAGGTTAGCTGGATTTCACGAGGAGAGGCTTTAGCCAAATTATTATTGGTGCCAATTTATTGGGTCAACAGTTTTAGTTCGTGGTTGAGTTTTGGCGTGCCAAAGGCTTTATGGGAATGACAGCAATTTCGATAAAAATCATAATATTTTGAATGCGGGGTCAGTTGTAATTAGTCATCTGATTGAAAAGATGTATCTGGTAATACTATCCCTCCCGCTGGCAGACACCCGGCAGCCGGTTGAGAACAAAATGGCGCAGCTGGCAGGTCCCCTCCACCAGTGTGTAAATGTTATGGATATGTATTTAGATATTATTTATTTTAACTACTTTTTAGTGGTTGGGATAGGGACTGGGACGCGTACTTTGAGTAGAAAAAAATTTACAATTCCACAGACAAATACCTATCATAAGACATGTTTGAAAACGTTCAGGATGTGTTCTAGTGAGACGATTCCTGGTTTTAGTAGTGGCTGTTAATGATGACGACGTACAAGCAGATTTTCTATTAGGTGACTTCATTTAACGAATTGAGTTTGCAGACCTTAAATTATACTTTTGTGAAAAAATATTATTACAATATTTTTTGCTGAAAAGAACGTGCAAAATGCAAAAAAGAAACAAGCTTTCTCACACCCAGTGCATAACTTAAGCGGTTTTAAAAATGAAGCACTCCTTATTATATTTCTGTTTTACCCTGCATTTCTTTCTCGCAGCACATTAGTACTTACGAAACAAGTCACAATCAGAAAGTGTAAACATATAAAGAATCGCAAGCTTTGGAAACCTGAAAAGAATACCATAATCTACGTAATTTGTCTATCGAATGAAAGACAAATCACTGTTTTTGAGTCGTGTAAAATATTTGATAATATATGAACGTTTCTGATTTTGGTCAGTAGCAGAAAAATAAAAAATATACTGCTCAAAGGCCGAGAGGTTTGAATGTGAAACAATATATAAGAGGTGGTTCGAAACTTTAACCCAGCAAATCAAGTTTCATCTAAAGTTTAAATTCATGTCAGAAATTGCGTTGGGGCACAAAATGCAATTTGTAAAATTCAAATATAGGTATGTTTAGTAGCATAGAAGTCATTAAAGATTTTTTCTATCCATCGATCTTGTCTCAATCGAGGTGCAAATATTATTAATTCCCTTTACACCAGGCGTAATTGCATGTAAAAATTTGACATAGTTCACATGCCAACAGGCGTTTACTGCATAATGCCTTCGTACTGTTGACATCAATCGTAACTTACTAGGTTGGCATTAAAGTCTTTGGAATATTTATATACAATTGAGTGATGGGACGTGCAGGTCTTTCACCTGATGGTAAGGAACAGCATCATTTAGAATCTAATACAAAATTTCACGGCACTTCAAAGTTCAAAAGTTTTTTATTTAGTTTTCGCATCATAGATGCACTTATGAACGTCAATTATTACAATGACTCTACCACCGTATCGGAAAAAGAACCACTACTCAGAAGATACGGCAAGAAACTGAGGGGCAATTTTTTTAGAACTTTTGTTACAATATTTTATGTTTGTTTTTGACAATATTATGTTTCTTATGTGCCAATCGGCTACTTGGCAGAAGCGGAATGTTCCATGCATGTCTTTTATGTAATTACTAACTGTATAGTATGCTTTTTTCATTAGAATATTTTTCACACGCAATTTGAATCTACTTTCTGTGAGCTCTGTTATAAAAACGTACGCAATTGCCCATGAAGGACTTAGTTTTACTCATTCTAAACCTAAGTACTGCAATTCTATCCGTATTTCTAGTGTTTATGTTGTGATGGTCACTATTCACCTTCACTACGCTCGTTAGCTTTAAGACAATAAGTCTTTATTAAGTCTTCTAAATCCCAGTAATTTCGCTTGAAAGTTAAAACAGTGCCCCATATGAGGTTTACCACTACATATCTTAGAAAATAATTGGATCTGTTTTGCCGATTTTACTCTAAAATATCATATAGATAAAAAGTATATTTGACGTTAATCTATATATGTAACTAAAATTGGTTAGGGTTATTTTTAGCGTACTATTACTATAATTTTGGAAACAGATATATCTTTTCAGGAAAACCACAAGATGTGAGCAGAATAGATGAGATTATATTATGATTGATGAGACAAGTATACAGTGCGAGTATTTCGGTACGTGGAGGGAAGGATATCTTTATTGTAACATACGTAGCGTAGCTCGCCTAGCCGTTCGTAACAGATGTGGTAGGTTAAGCAACAATCGCAACGGTCACCACTTGGATGGGTGACTGTTTCTGTAGTGTTTACATCTGAGCGCTACCGTGCTTCAGAGAGCACGTTAGGCCGTCGCATCGGTCCCAGTTACATTGCAATCGGCCAGCCATGTCAAAGGCCTCTGGCAGAGTGAAAACTTCTACACTACGGTAAGCCACACCCACACGAGAGAAGAAGAAGATTACACATATAGACAGATAGAAAGAGTCTACAGAAAGAGATCGCTGTTAGCGATAAGACCACCGATTGATACACTTTAAAACTTCTTTTACTTATTTTTTATACACACACATTTATATATATATATATACATATATATATATATAATATATATATATATATATATAAATAATATATATATATATAAATAATATATGTATATATGTATAATATATGTATATATATATATATATATATAAATGTTAATCATTTTAACATCTCATAATAAGTTTTACGATTATTTGTCTAGTAACAAGAATCGAATCCGCAACATCCAAGTTTGCGCTAATTCTCCAAACCTACACAGCAAAGGCAAGTATACATAAAACAATAAAAATAAATACGCAATCTAAAGGCTCTTTTGTTGAGGAAAATGGTCGAAATTTTCTGCCTGCTGCTTTTAATGCAACTTTATAATCTCAGATTAGTCTAATTTCTTCCAAACTTTTTTATACAGACTGCCTGTTAAAGCGAATCTCATTTCGCTTACCGCAATAAGCCGAGTATTTTTATAACACTGCAATATCACCAACGATATCAGAATCGATTTCCGCATCGCATTCACTAGGACTACGTTTGAACAGTGCAGGACAGTATCAGACTTAACCAGATCACTTGAGTTATGCAAAAGAGTAGATACAAGTACTAAGCATGGAAGAGACCTAATCTTTTCGATATTGAACTAGTTTGTTGATTGAAAGCGGTCACCGTTGCATCACATAAGAAAACCAGAACCATCGGATTCATTTGATAATATATAGTGTTCTATCCGGGTTTATCCAAATCCAATCTCGTATGCGCGAGGCCGTCTGGGTAGGTACCCAGGCTTAGCCAGTTATTCTAGTAGTAGTGCGCAAGCATTACTATGTTCCCGTTTGAAGAGAATAAGTAGCCAGCGGAATTACTGGACATATGAAACTTAATATCTGATGCCTCGCGGTAATGAGCGCAATGCAGTGCTACGCAGTGCTTTTTATGGTATTTAACGTTATGGGTGGCACTGCAATTGTTATGGGCAGGCGTGACGCTTACAGTATCAGCGTATCAGGCGAACGAATCGCCTGTCTTATGACTAAGTTCCATATACATTTTTTGGAAATTTGTTAGTAAAATTAAGAGTAGATAGATATAGTTGGTATTTTTAAACTAATACAGAATTCTAATGTAAAAATTTTCACTTCACCAGTGCAAAATAACTGCGCATAATATTAAGACTAAACTACCGCTCAAGATGGAAAATTAGTGCGTGGGTACTGCAGATGCTATATTATGAAACGTATCTAAATATAAATTATCTATATGAGTTTTTTTTTATGAGAATGATCAAATGGCACGTAATAGGTAATTCCAAATATTATTCAAAATTCTCAAACCATCTCAAATCAGTTACCTCATTATATACACACTTATTACCTCTCAGCGAAAAATATCGTTCCAGTGACACTGTTCTTTAGTTGATTTTTATCTTAAAGGTGTGTATACCAATATGTTATTTAAAAAATAGAATGGCTCAAGATCCGCAACTGTATTAACACGACTGCACTCCGATTGACCAGTAACTTTTGCCTTTGCAGCGCGCCGACAGCGGAAATTTGATTTCTTCGTTTGACATCGAGAATTCTTTTCACATGATTGATTGAGCTTTTGGACCGACAGTGTTGGATATTGCAAATGACCGGAATGGTATGAGCAAGCCGCATAGTGATTCGGTTTGGTTAAAGTTCCATGAACATTTTCGCGCGTATTTCCTGTTTCTCTGCCTGTATAGTTCGTTGAATTCGATCGACGGAATTCAAGTGGAAATTGAAATAACTGGTCAATTAAACCTAAAACGGAAGGAAGTAAAAATAGTTCATAGTTCATGGTTTGGAGATGAGGCTGTCTTTTGAAAAACAAAGTTTCTTTAACTTTATTTCATTACTAGCTGTCCCCCGCGGTTTCACCCGCGGTTTTGGAATTCAGAATAAGATAAGCCTATGTCCTTTTTCAGGACCTAAATGTCCCACTTGCCAATTTTCATCAAAATTTGTTCAGTGGATTTTGTGTGATCGAGTATCAAACATCTATCCATCCATCCATCCTCACAATTTTCGCATTTATAATATTATCCTACTTTGACAAATTACTACACAGAGTTCTTTTTCCGACAGAGAGTTATTTTTCAAAATGAACAAAAGACACTATTCGCGAAAAATAAAAGGGTGACATTCGAAGAGGAAAAACTCCCAAACGACACGGGGAAACGGAAAACGAACTATAGTCGCAATATGAGGCGTAGGCTTACCAGTGATCTATCATTTTTATGAGCCACCCGTAAAAGCACTAAGCCGGCAAGCCGAGTGTATGTAACAGCCTATATAAAACCGTTCTAGCGCGAAATTCACTGAAGTTTTGTAATATCCACTATCGTGGGCGTAGCGAGGATTTGATTTGGAAAAGCGGAAAGTTAAGAAGAGGAAAAAATAGATTTAAATAAAACCATATTTAAAATATGTTAACAATTCCATTTTGAGTAAACGATTTTTTTGGAGAGCGAAGGATGGTTAGGAGCATGAAACCTTGCCCCTACCCTGAATTCATCCACCACTAGGGCTGGTAATGCGTGGAATGTTTTGTATTTTAAGATGATAGGTAGGGTTAGGTTTTTATAGGTTTGTAGAACATTACGCGATATAACATCTGTTATACATTTCTCCTAAGAATTCTAAACGGAGAGCAAACGTCCCAGAAAGCTATAAAAGCGGTACACCATGGAAAAAATCTACAAGGACCCTTCATTTATTTATCTAAATGTCACAGTTCATTCTAACAATTGCAGAAGGAGAATAGTGTAATTTTTTATAGCTTACAGATCTATGTATGGCCACTATTTTGCCTGTTGGAAACCGAGTGTGGCTCAAAGGAAGAACGTGCGATTTTCGATCCGACGCACCCGAGTTCGAATCCCATTGTCGCCGCACCACTGACTTTCGCTCTAAAAAACGGTAAAGGAAAACATCCTGAGGAAAGCGGCATGTCCAAGAATTCATCACAAAACTTCAAGGACATGTAACATCCACCAAACCCGCAATGGGCCTTCATGGCGGATTATGGCCCATGCTCTAAGAGAGAAGGCCCATGTCCCAGCAGTGGGAACGTAATGGGCTGATGATGATGATGAAAACGACAATGTGGCTGAAGATGGAGCACTTACATCTAAAAGAAGATGACAGTTGCGTGACTGCAGACCTGTCTCCTGGATAGTTTACCAAACATCATTCCGAAACACGACTTGGTGACAGCATAGCTTTGTTCGGTGTGGGTTTTAGAGCGAGTGTGGCTCAGCGGGAAATCGTGCGCCTTTCAATCCGACGCACCTGGGTTCGAATCCCGACTCGGCCCTGCACCAATGACTTATAGTTAAGTGCAGATTTTGTACGCTCGCTCTAAAACGGTGAAGGAAAACATCGTGATGAAACCCGCTTACGCGCTTTGGAGTGGTAGGCTCTGGCCGTGGTTGTAATACCACCCACCGAACAAAGCCATGCCGTCAAGCGACCTAGTCGTGTTTCGGGATAATGTTCGGTGAACCATCGGGGAGACGGGTCTGAGAAGCCGCTCAACTGCCGTCTCTCTCTAGATCTATGTGCTCCATATTAGGCCACATCATCGCTTCACATCAGGCGAGATAGTGGCCAAACATAGATCTATTAAGTGTAAAAAAAAAAGGGTGCTTACCATTTCAACGAGGAAGCGTTACTGCGGCGTGACAGTACCTGAGATTTTTTTTAATAAAACCGATTATTGAGGCAAGCAAGTCACCTGATGGTAAGCACCTGGCCTATAACAATTGCTGTGTCACTTTAAACTTTTAATACCATATAAAGCACTGCGTAGCACAGCATTGCGCTCATAACACGGCTCTGGCCGTGGTTGTAATACCATCCACCGATCAAAGCCATGCCGTCAAGCGACCTAGTCGTGTTTCGGGATGAGGTTCAGTAAACCATCGGGGAGATGAGTCTAAGCAGCCGCTCAACTGTCGTCCCTCTCTAGATCTATGTGCTCCATCTTAGGCCACATCGTCGCTTCACATCAGGCGAGATAGTGGCCAAACATAGATCTATTAAACGTTAAAAAAATAAAAACATAACGAGACATCAGATATTAAGTCTCATATGCCCAGTAATTTCGCTGGCTACAAAGGTTAATGTAATAATCTTACATCCGCTTATATAATGGAATATTCATACACACGCCGTCTGTCCGGAATTCACAGAAACAGGCAAGCACTCGCCACGTGATTATATATATTTAGACGAACCATTTCAAGCAGTTTTTTCCTCCTCCATAACTCTCATGCCCGTTAGGCAAGGGACTCGAAATGAATATTATTATATTAGGTCTTCAACCATGTTATTATAGCTGAGAGAGTACTGAAAGCTTTTAGTTCGGAGTAATAAAAATATATAGTCTTCCAACATTCTCATAACTATTGACTGACTACCTATCAAAATAATAGGCGTCGGGTTGGGAGTCAGCGACGGCTTCCACTTCGGTGGCGGTGTCATAGTCATCGGCATTGTTAGTGTTAGCATCTTCATTGTCAGCATAACCGTTGGTGTCAACTTTGAAATAAGAGTCGGCACTGGCTTTGAACTCAGCCTTGATGACATGGACAGTGTCGTATCGTAGTCGACGTCTCCATTTCCGAGTCTGTCTTCCCTTCTTTCGCTTAAAGCTCTATGTTTGGCAACTTTCTCGCCTGTTGTTAATTGACGATGTATATATTTGATAGTTTTACACAAAAATGGTATAAGGTATGACTTAATGCTATATAGCATTATCTACTAATCTTCCAGGTCGTGAAAGAAATATAATCTCGAAAGAAAAACATATATAAAAATAAAATAAAGAAAATATATATAAAATAAATATATAAAGATACAAAATATAATAGATAAATATACGAATAAGAAATATAGATACAAAGAATAAATATACAAAGAAGAAATATTTATGTATCCAAAAATGGAGCACACTGATCTAGAAGACCATGGCAGTTAGAACCTAAGGACGTCTAGACAGAGACGTCCTTAATATCCCACCTATCCGTACTAAGCGTTTCGCAGATTCCTTTATCATGCGAACTGGAAAGGAGTGAAACGCTCTGCCAGCGTCTTTGTTCCCAAACAGCTACAACCTGTCTCTTTGAGTCTAGAGTGAATAGGCATCTCATGTGTAAGCGTGTTCCATCCTAGGCCGTATCTTCGTTTTCCATCAGGCGAGATGTCGTCAAACGTATGCCCATTAATCAATAAAAATAAAAAAGTTGACCGACTGCTTTTCCTAATAGTTCACCGAATATCTTCCTTTCCATGTTCTCCATCCTAAACATCCTAAGAACTGCCTCAAAAGGTCTATGTATTAGTCATATACATTCCTAGTTATGATTATAGTCCCAAACGTAGAGTAGGCACTCCTTATCGGTAGCGTAGTCAGCAATGTTTTCGAACATAATTAATACTATGCATGACCACTTCACAACATCGCACTCGGTTACCTACCTGCATACATACATACCTATAATATACAGGTTTGTGCACCGCCGTCTCATACAGAATGCAAAGCTACTGACGCGGGCAGATTGCATTGCAGGTGTGTCGCCGATTTTAATGCTAGTTTACATTGGGTTTCATAGTAAACACAGTATTTAATACGTGATATATTTTTGTCATTAAAGTGTTGTGTAAAATGCTTGATTATTTAGTCACGTGTTGGGCTTTACAAAAAAAAATACAAAGAAGAAATCAGTTTATGTAAAAAATCAAAAATGTTTATAAACAAGTATTATTCTGAGTTTATATCCTGCGGGCTTTGATCCGACACGAAGGTTAAATTCCACTTGAACAATTCGTTGTTGGCTTGTCTTTGTTACATTCGCTCTTGAAACGGCATTTGCACCAATGAGGACATGTGGCATCCGCCAACCCTCTCGTATGCTGGATTATGGCCTCACTCTCCTTGACCTTGTAGCCCATCTTAACATAAAATCTTCCGCTACAAAGTTCACTTTTTGATCAAAAGGATTCTAAGTTCACCATCATCATCATCATCAGCCCATCACGTTCCCGCTGCTGGGACACGAGCCTTCTCTCATACAGAGAGTATGGGCCATAATCCACCATGCGGGCACAATGCGGGTTGGTGGATTCTAAGTTACATCTCATTATTCTCATCCATTATCATAAGGGTCACAGAAACAAGGCTTCGCATTATAAAGGTATAGACCAAAAATACGCGATACGCGATGTAAAAGAAAATTGTATAAAAATTATTATGCGATTTTTTTATTATGTGATGCTGTTTTAAGAGCGAATGTAACAAAGACAAGCCAACAACGAATTGGTCAAGTGGGATTCGACCTCTGTATCGGATCAAAGCCCGGATACAAACTCAGTTTAATACTTGTTTATAAACATTTTAGATTTTTACATTAACTTAAATTTTCTTGTATTTTATTTTGTTAAGCACAACACGTGACTAAATAATCTAGCATTTTATACCACGTAACACTTTATGATCGATGCTTTCTGGGGGGCTTACGCCAAGGAGGCAACTGCTAATAAAGCATAGAAAAATATATAGATATTAGTAGATAGATAATATAAGAATAAAAATACATTCAAAATATTGTCACATAACATACCCGTTGAATCCACATACTCGTAAATACATAATGACTATGTTACTGCTTATAAAGATACGTCCCAAAACTTCTAAATCTATATAGAACACATGTATAAATGCTCAAACATGCATTTCAACTACCTCATTTAATATTCGCAACATCATCGTTCTGGAACGACGGCTCCACCTGTAAATACAGATTCACTGCATCTCATACAAAATAATATACAGAATTAACTGATGCGTGATGCCAGTCAACGAATAGGTAGGTAAATAATACGTACAATAAATAGGCATGTAAGTGATAGCTAACATGTTGACCACCATAGCTCGATTGGGCAAAGCTCTTCCTGCGCCTATGGGATGTTGTGATGGGGGTTCAAGTCGGAGGTCGTAATTTTAACCGACTTTAAAAAAAGGACGAGGTTCTCAATTAGATTGTTTTTTTAGTGGTTGATACCTCAGAATTCCGTCATTTATAAACCAATTTGGACAATTCTTTTTGCGTTGGTTTCAGCATTGTTACAATGTAACCCCATGTAAATTTCATCGATATTTGTCCTTGGATTTAAATATACAGGGTGGGGCAAATTTTCAAAAAATTTGCCCAGTGTGTATCAGAATTGAAGTCGGTTTTTTTGTTATAATATCTTCAAAAAAAAATACTTTGTTTGAAGCATAGTAATTCAAAGCTAAAGTTCAGCTGTACGTATTTCGTCCTATTTATTGTAAAAGGAGTACAATACTTGTCGCTGTACAAAGGCGTTGATATGGGTAAACAACATTATTATCAAGGTCTTCAACTGAAGTCTAGACATTCAATGAAAAATTCATAAGAACTGGTACAAAACATGAATTTTCTTTACAAAATAAATGAAGATATTGTGTTGGAACATCATAATTTTATTGTTAATACCAAAAGTATATTTAATACAGCTAATAAGTGGGCGTTAGAATAAAATAACCTGTTATTGAATATCAATATTACTAATAAATAGAAATAATAGTTACCTGCCTAATTGAGTATGGGAAAATAATACTTGGGTGAGTGGTTCCAAGGCCAGAATAAGAGATTCAAGAACAGCAACATTTACAGAAATAAATGGTAAATACTTCAGTCCTAATTATTTTCAATATTAATCGTAGTAGAAGTGGTTTATTAGATTAGATTAGTTAAGATAGATAACGCTAACTATTTAATTTAATTTTTATTTGTATAGGTGTATAATGTATTAAATATTATATTTTATATCAAAATAAAGGAAATGTATATAAATGAAATCATAGTTCTTCTTTCTTATATTCTTTACTAGCTGATGCCCGCGACTTCGTACGCGTAGTGAAGTATTCATCCTGCTTCCGACCATTTTCCGTCCCACCATATTTCCGTCCCGCTCCTACCCTTGTTACCGTACCGTACCGCTTCTGTTCTGTTACTTTCCCACCTATCCTATCCTGTTACAGTCTCTTTCTTATTCCGTTATCGTCCCGCTCTGATCTATCAGACTCCCGAGTCCCGCTCAGAGCTCCCGATCCTATTCCGATCCTAACCGGTTCCGGTTTTTGATCATTTACATGACTCTGCGGTGCGGCAGCGCAAAGTCATGTAAATGATCAAAACCGCGATCCGGCTCCGGTATGTGTCTTGCGCCATGTACAAATGTACATACATGAAACCTGAGTAAAAGAAATCTTCGAATCCTAAATTTATTTACATTTACATAGCTGTTGCCAGCGACTTTGTACGCTTAGTGAAATAATTCAGTTTGCTCCCGGCTATTTCCGGCAGCTCTCGCTTCTATGCCGATTTTGTCCTGCTTCTATCCCAAACCTATCCCGAATTCGTCTTGTTTCTATTCCGATCTCTTTCAGCTCTTATCTCGGTTTAAATAGACATAACATAATACTTACATTATTAACATAAATTTTCTTTACAAATTTTACCACCCGTTTAAACCTGTCAGGGGATGGTATTCAAAACAATGATAATAATACATATGTCAATAGCTTTTTTTGGCTAGGAATATGTAAGTATTCTGGCCAAAGGTCAATCGTCGTAGCTCCAGAAAAAATATTGTATGTCGCAGGGAAATGAGGATACCAGGAATTTCACGAAATCCCTAGAGATATGACGTACAGATTTAATAAATAGGCTCTTGCCAGAACTCTCGCTTCGTCATCCCTTCGCTCCACTCGCGCATTCGACCATCACTCCACTCGGGAGCTCGCCGGCTCGCTACGCTCGCCACCTCTTCCCCTCGCTTCATCCCGGCCTTGCGCACTCGTTTTGCTCAGGAACTCCTCGCGAGCTTCTGGCTCCGCGCTTTCTATATACACTCTAGGGGTAAAAGCTAGTCGGACCGCGGAGAAGTGGTCCTTCCCATACATGATTATAAAATGACTTCGTGGTATCTCTAGGAATTTCGCGAAATCTCAGATATCCTCATTTTTCTGCGACACGTACGGTCAACTACAAAAGTTGCTGAATATTTGTAAATCTTCGATTGTCTACACTTTTAGTATTTCTTATTTTTATGAATGTTGCATTTAAAAGTCAATGAAAGTCCTGTACGAATAAGAAAATTGTAAAAAATTGCATTACGTTAGGATTTTTTTTTGCCTTGTCTATATACCAAGTTTCGCTTTTAACTTATAAACAAAGGTTTTCCACACAAATATTTGCCATCCCGTTAAGATGCTTTAAGATGTTTAAAAAGTGATGAAACATGTGCGTAAAGTATCTTCGATTATTATATGTATTAATATATATCCACCGTCGCAAGTTCAGAAAAAAAATTATATTCCACCTTGTTTAACGGTTTTAGAGGTTAATTAATAAAGTGAGTTTCGTTTTAATTTATTACTTTTGTTTGGTCTGTATACCAAATTTCATTGCTTCAACTTCATTAAACCAAAATTCTCCACACAAACTTTACCACCCTGTATAACCCTATTAGGGGTGATTTCAAGACATCGTGGAATACGTGTTTATAATTTTATTAGCTGAGTATTTGTAACAAATTTCAACATTAAAAAATATTTGATACTTTCCACCCTGTTTAACCTTGTTAGAGGGTGAATTTCAAAAAATAGCGAATTACGTTTATATTTATTTCTTTTGCTTAGTCTTTGTACCAAATTTAATTGCCATAACTTCATGAACAAAGATTGTCCATATAAACTTAACCACCCCGTTTGAACCAGTTTAGGGATGATTCCAGCAAAATGGTGAAAGACGTGCTTAAAGTTTATCTGTCTGAGTAAATAAACCGAACTTCATCGTCATAGCTTCAAATAATATAATTACATTTCACCCTTATTTAACCTGGTTAGGGGTAGTTTTAAAAAAAATATGTGATTTACGTTTTTAGCATCTTCTTTTTTAGTTTATGTACCAAGTTTCATCAAAACCACACACTTCATAAATAAAAAAGATTTTCTATACAAACTTTACCACCCCGCTTAGGCTTGTCGGGGGATGATTAAAAAAAATGTGAAATACATATCTATAATATCATTGGCTAATCACATATACCACATTTCATCGTTGTAGCTTAAAAATAATAATCTTCACTTTTCACCCTGTTTAACCCTGTCAAGGGATGATTTTAAAAAATGGTAAATCACGTTCTAATAATGTTTGTTAGGTGTGTGTACCAAGTTTCATCGCTATAAACAAAGATTTTTTATGTAAACTTTACCACCTCGTTTAACCCTGTTAGGGGTTGATTTTTGAAAAATACTGAAAACTTATTTTAAAACTTGATCAAACTTAATTTATTTACCCTGTTTCTTTACTGTAGCTAAAGTGTTTGCATTAATAAAAAATCCTACTCCATGCAAACTTTGCGGCCCTATTTAATAACCTTAGGGGTTGATTTTTGAAAAGTTACTGAAAATGTATTTTTATATTCTTATGTTTAGTCAATTTACTAAGTTTCATAACTTTACTAAAAAAACCTACACCATGGAAACTTTGCGACCCCAATAAATGACCTTAGGGGTTGAATTTCGCAAAATGCCGAAAACAAGTTCTTAGTATTCACATGTTTAATGTTCATACAAAATTTGATAACTACTGGTCAAGAAACAATCACCGTAGCATACATTATAGTTTCCGCATTCCAATCTAAAAAACCACACTAAACCTCCCTTGAGGGTTGATTTTCAAAAAACTGTGATACACGTGTTCTTTTATTTTTTTTGAATAGTATACTGCCAAAGTTTCGTGACCGTGCGACAAAAGTTTTTTTTTCCTCATACATTCTATATGACCCCATTTGACCCACTTATAGGTAAAATTTCGAAAAATCCGTTCTTAAATGACGCCTTCACTACTTGTAGAATACGTGGTCCAAATTTCAGGTTTCTATGTTAAGCGGTTTTGGCTGTGCGATGATTGTAGAAAAAAATCCTGTTCTTTTATTATATAGATTGTACACTAAAATGTTTACATCGATGATTTATAAAATATATGTACAAAGGCGAGCTTAACCCTAAAAAAGAGTTTTCTTCCAGCAAACCCTTGAGGAAAGAGAACTGTCACATGAGCAAATAGGTTTCAGTGTACGGTTACGGTTTGACAAGAAAATATCAGCAACTATAATCATAAATATCTAAAATAAATATCAATAACTAAATATATAAATATAATAAATACACAAATAAATATAACTATACCATACAAAACTATAAGGAGTAATACATACATAAATACTAATAAACCGAAGCTATATGGAAAGATAATGTTTTTTAACTCTTGTTTTAAATATATCGAATGAGGGACTGGCGCGAATAGTGTGGGGGAGAGAATTCCAAAGCTTAACTGCCTGTACAGTGAACGAACCACCATAACGAGTGGATGTGTGGGTGGGTATTTTGAGAAGTAGCGATTTCGAAGTCCTGCACTGGATGTCACGAGATACAAGGAAGTCAAAGCGCTCACGAAGGTAAGGAGGTGCGCGTGGATTAAAAAGAATGAAGTAAAGAAATGATAAAACATGAAAATCGTGACGCTTGCGGATGGGTAACCATTTAAGTTGGGATCTGTACTCGGAAATGTGATCAAACTTACGCAAACCGTATATAAATCGGATGCATAAGTTTTGAAGACGCTCCACTTTGTTCAAAAGCTCCTCCGTGGCATCAAGGAAACAGACATCAGCGTAGTCGAGTAGAGGAAGGAGAAGAGCTTGGGCTAATGTTATTTTAGTGCTGAAGGGGAGGAACATTTGGAGGCGTTTAAGTGATTGGAAAGAATAATTAACCCTTTTACTTACAGTATTAATGTGACTTGTCCATGACAAATGACTGTCAAAAGTAACACCCAAGTTCTTAGCAGTGTTCGTGTAAGGGATAGGTATATTATCATAGTTCACTACTGGGAGTCTTGAGTGGTCTAAGAGATTGAGCATGTGTGTACTACCAATTAACATGACTTGAGATTTCGAGGGGTTAACAAGGAGACCAAAGGATTTAGCCCAATTACTTATATTACTCAAGTCAGTGTTAAGCTGGTTAATGGCTACAACTATGTCATCCGCTCTGAAATGGCGATAAAGCTGTAAGTCATCAGCATAAAGATGAAAGTGCGATGAGAGAACAGAGGTAATAGCGTTAATGAAAACTGAGAAAAGGAGCGGCGAGAGAACACCACCTTGGGGAACGCCCACAGCGAGATCACACCAATCAGAGATATTCTCATCATGCCGGACACACTGCGACCGTCCCCTCAAGTAAGCGTCGAACCAGCATATAACTGAGGAAGAGATGTTGAGTGAGGACAGGATGCCAAGAAGAATGTCATAGTCTACCGAATTAAATGCACTGCTGAAGTCTAAAAGAGTCAATACAGTGAGGAGTTTGTTATCCATAGCCCAGCGTATGTCATCTGATACTTTAACCAGGGCACTAACTGTGCTATGGCCGGGCCGAAAGCCAGATTGAAACGGACTCAATAGGTTGTGAGAGGATAAAAATAGAGAGAGTTGCTTGTGTACCACATTCTCCAGAACTTTGGATAAGATAGGTAAAATAGATATAGGCCGAAATTGGGACAAAGATAAGGGGTTAGCGGTTTTCGGAAGAGGGATGACAAAAGCTTTTTTCCAGATGGAGGGAAAAGAATTTGTAGTCAAGGAATAGTTAATAAGGTGAGTGATTATGGGAGCGAGTTCTGTAGATATAGGTTTTATCATTTGAATGCAAAGGTTATCTGCTCCAATAGCTTTAGTCGAGATAGATAAAAGAGATTTCTTGACTTCGCCTTCAGTGACGTCTTCAAAAATGAATGGAGTGCACAAGGGCCTCGGTGTGCAAGAGAGAAAGTTAAGAGTAGCAGATTTGACAGAGTCATTTAGAGAGATGGGTGGTAGAGAAAAGTGTTTATTAAGTGCATTCAGGTCGAATGACACATTAGAGTCACTATTGGAACTACCAATGCCCAGCGTCTTTAAGAATTTCCACATATCCGCAGAATTAGAATTATCGATCGAGTGATGAATGTGGCGTCTCTTTGCATCTCGACACATTTTGCTGCAGCGATTACGAAGTTTTTTAAAAACAGACAAGTTATCCTCAGTAGGATGCTTTTTGTATCGCCTCTTAGCCTTGTCCCGCCTTGACATTAGATTTTTTATAGATTGTGTCAGCCAGGGGGCAGGACAATGCTTTACCCTGATACGTTTTAGCGGAGCGTGATCATCAAACAGATTTATAATAATACTATTAAAGGCAGCTACCTTATCATCAAGTTTTGCAGGGATAAAAACAGGGGACCAGTCTATTTCACTCACATCATTTCTCAAACGCTCAAGATCAATGTTCTTGAAACTTCGTAGGAGAAGGTATTTAGGTTTAAGCTTAGGACGCTGAATTTTATAAGAAACGTAGATTAGATCATGATAGGAGAAAGAAGCAGATAGCTGGCCATGCGTAGCGACATGATCAAGGTCAGAAACAAGAATAAGATCGAGAAGTGAGGGTATACAGTTAGGAGAATGGTGAGTAGAAGCAAGAGGAAGAATGTGCATATTAACAGAAGAAACAAGAGATTGAAGTTTGTTGCTACGCACGTCATTTTTCAGTAAGCACGTGTTGAAGTCGCCAAGAATAAGAGTGTGATCATATAGCGGAGACAGATTTTCTAGTTTAGATTCAAGTGAAGAGAAATAGTCAATAGTACGAGAGGGGGGATAATAAACACCAAGCAGAATTCTAGAGTGATGGACAGTTATTTCTATAAATAGATGTTCAGCAAAATTTGTATAAACACTAGGTGACTGATCCACTATCTTATACGGAATTCCGGCTCGCAGATAAATTGCTACCCCTCCATAGCCTTTTCCAATCCTGTCATTTCGTATGAGCACAAACCCAGGCAGAGGATACTGTACAGACGGAAGAGCTGGTTTAAGGAAAGTTTCAGACACAAGAACAGCGTCAATTAGATTACAATCAAAGGACGAGAGAATGTCAGCATAATGAGCATGAATACTTTGAGCATTAATATGAACAATGTTAAGATACTTGCTAAAATTAGAAAACGCGGCGATCAGTTGATCGTGCAGATGAGTAGAATCATCGCTAAAAGCACTTGCATAATCCTTGTCGGATTGACAAGAAGAGGAGCAAGAGAAAAAACTATCTTCAAAATCAATATCACACATATTATATAAAAAATACAATATATATTAATACTTATATAAGATAAATAAATATATAAGTTATTTCAAAATATATATCAAAGCTGAAGGTTCTTTGCTCGAAGCACAACAGTCCTCTTTGCACTCGCCGGCAAGCATATAGATCAGATAGGAATACAGAAATTGTACTTACATCACTAGCAAGATTAATTTAGAGTAAGCGTAGACATGTAATGACATTTTTAGAGCAAAAGGCAAGTTAACTTAAACATCTAAACAAAATTATAACTTAAAAGTATAACATACAATCTTGGCCAATACCCAGGTAGTCAATTCAAGACACGTAAAATACTTTAAATGTCTGAACGCATCCACATGTTTTTAAATCAGAACAAGAAAAATATTACGAACGCGTCCGATGAATATGATGAAAGATCTTAGTAGCTGTCAATGTCAGTAGTACACTGACATAAATGACAATGACGTTTACATTACTTTATGTTACCTATGTTCACAGAAAAGTTTTTTAACCTATACATATATAAACATTTTCCACATTACCCTAAATTAATTTAGAAAAAAGTAGAAATATTGAAAGTGATTCTAAAAATAGATATTATACGAACAAATTAGGTAGGACGTGGAAGCAAAGACAAAGTATTTTTATCTTTGCATGGAAGTTAAAATTACTTAACCAAAGTATGCCAACAATGTTAATAATGATTAATTCACTTCACCCCGCGCCTAGAAGACTTGGCTTCAGGTTTCGTTGTCTTCACGGCAGCTGTAGACGACGACGAATGGCTTTTTTCCTTTTTTTCCAGGGCGGCCTCGATTGCAGGATACTCTGCAGTCAGTGCTCGTAGCTCAGACATTACCTCAATTTTACGGCGTTTGTTCCCAGGACCAGGAAGCAAAATGACTATTTTGCCCTCAGAACTCCAGCACTGTTTAATGCCAAAGTGATTTCGAGCTGACATAAACACATCATGCCTTGATTTAGTAAGGAACTCTGTGACAGTAATTTTAGTGTTCTTTAGTGAGGTCTTGGCGTTCCATACAAGGTTGCGATGCTTATAATGCACAAACCGCACAAGAATAGGGCGAGGCTTACTAGCATTTGAGCCCAGGTGATGACAAGCTGAAATATCATCCGCAGAGATATCAGACAACTTTAATTGGTTGGATAATACATGAAGGATTGTCTTAATCACCCCAGCCTCATTGGAATCAGGGATACCATGGAATAGAAGTACCTTTCTTCGTGAAGTAGTTTCATGACGATCTAATCCCAGTAAAAGGAGCTCCGACTGATATTTCAGCAAACCAATTGTTTTCCAGATCATACACTTGAAGTCACTGAACTCACGGGATAGACTTGCTAAATCCTTGTGGCCTTCTTCCTTGGCAGCAAGGCGGCTCATATCTTCATCATATTGCTTCATCCTTGAGGAAAACATGTCAGTGATGCCCTCCAGATTGGTTGCTAGCTTAGTGTACAAATCCATTGTAGAATGCTTTGCACAGAAAGTGTGATTTGGTGAGTAGACAGGAAAGATTATTAGTGCAGCGAGTGCAGCAGAGGCCCTTGCTTCAGATTTACACTACTTTAACATTAAATTGACTTTATAACTAATTTTAAAATACAATAATTACAGAGCTGATTATTTTCGATGTGCACTGGATGCCTACCCTCCAGAGAAAAAAAAGTTATTAGTTGATTTTTGTTCCGTCGAATAATACATTAAATAAATCGAATAATAATGTATTATAGTCAGTTTGTTGTATATAACCATTAACTAGGTGGTCTGAATCTTGTATGTGGCAGGGCGTCCAGGCTGGTACCATCGGCATTGAATATAATTATAATATATATATATTCATCCTGGCCGGTTTCGATCTCAGCGATCAGACTTCGTTTCAATGCTAGATTAATAGATAGAGCCGGGATGTTTACTTCTTAAGTGGCTCGCATATCCAATTTTTGCTGTGGAGGTCTTTGCGCAATGATGGCACGTGAAGTTACCGTTCACAAAATTATATAATATGTTAGAAGGCGGTTTGTTTCATCATACACATTCGTTTATACAAGGCGACGCCATTCCAGACGGTTTGAATATAATTATAATAGAACTACTACTGCTTTTCCAGTTATTCTGTAAGCAGTAGCACGTAAGTCCATGTGTGAGGCCACTCATTAAAAGTACTTCTTTCATTTTGTTCGAAAACAAAAACATTTTCATTATATTCACGTTTCTCCAAATGAGTTATAGATGTTCGCTTATTCCGAAACTTGCAAAAAGAAATATTTCAAAAATTCCTAACATCGGCGCTAAATGTAATAATGTTTCTCAAACTTTGCCAATAACGTTCAATGGAAACTCATATAAAGAGATTTTTATACAAGTAATATTGGTAGCAAAATTGGATTATATCATCGCAAAGTTTCCGAAATATATTTAAGATGTTCGCTAACATGTGATAATAGTAAGACACTGAATTTTATTATGAACTTTATAACATCGACGCATAAATAGTAATTGCGGTGTGAATTACGTAAGCGTTTATTTAAAAGTTTCATAGCAACCAGAATGGAAAGAAATGTTAGCACAATATCTCTTCTCTAAATAGTATAGTACAGTAAATAGTATAGCACAAAGTCGCTATCCGCTTCCTCATTTCAGTTTCTCCGTTTACTTCTTCTAAACCACGCAACAGATTTTGATATTTTTGATACGGTTTTCAATGTAATTTAGAGTTTTTTACAAAAAGTTAATATGTACAATACGTTCTAATTAAGTTTTTGTATAGTAAAGATGTCCAAAAATGACACCACATTTGTAAATTGCATCCGTACGAAGCCGCACTGGCTTCGTAGTGATATATATGATCGCTAGTGATATATAAAAAATAAAATAGGAATTGCAATAAAACTCAAAAGCTATTTCCGTATGCAATATTGCAAGCAAATGATAATATAGAGTAACTTCGCTGTTCTATTGAAAAGGTTCCATTCATTCCACTCTATTCATTGAGTATCGGTCTCATTTTAGTTCCATTGACTAACCGAATAGTGGATTTCCTTCCATTTCATCTGTGAAATAAGGAATTTATAGCGCCTAATAATCACATGAGCTGGCGTGGCGCTTACTATAGTGCAAACGAGTTGTTCGACTCATTAATTCGTTTTATTTGTGCAGTAATTATTATTAATTATCGCTCTAAATCGTAAAAGTAAAAAATCTTAAATTAATTATCGTTTCGTAATACCTGTTTCGTTAAAGACATTCTGATGTGACTTTTGGAGTGGTAGGCTCTGGCCGTGGTTGTAATACCACTCACCATGCCAACAAAGCCATGCCGTCAAGCGACCTAGCTATCTTGTATGTTGTTAAGTGACGATGTGGCCGAAGACAGATCATATAGATTTTTAGGAAGATGGCAGTTGAGCGTCTGCTCAGAACCCTTCCCTGATGGTTAACCGAACATCATCCCAGAACACCTCTAGGCCGCTTGACACGTTGTCAACTTCCGCGGCCCTAGCCAACCATTCCAAAGCACGTAAGCGGGTTTCTTCACGATATTTTTCCTTCAGCAGTTTTAGAACAAGCGTGCAAAACTTGCACCGTTATTATTAGTTACCATAAGTAATCGTTAGCAATAGGTATCATGTAGGCGTCGAATCTATATGTTTTGTAAAGATTTAAGTACTATATTTATACTTACTTAGTCCGGGTGTCATGTATTCAGTCAGTTAGAAATTAAGTAGAAGGAGCGCAGTCTAACGATACTACGGCACGGAACAAATAATTACAGATTTCTATTCTGATTAACCCTCCTCATCCTTAACTTAGTATTTACTACTTAGTATTTATCCTTGTAGTGGTAGGCCTTTTCTGCAAAAGGTTGCCTTTTAAACCAAATATTGGTGGTGTGCAAGCATTGCTGTGCCAGTTTTAAAGTCAAAGTCAAAAAATCATTTATTAAAAAGCACGAAAATTCACTTTTAGACGTCATGAAAACATATTACAAATTAAATTATTTATTTTAGCATAAGTTAATACGACTCTGAAAACAAAGGTAAGCATTTGCTTCCCATACTCAAATTGAAGTCTGGGCCCAGAAAAGAAATGCGAAAACTGACTACCAGTGCCAGTGCTTCGAAAATATACCCGCTAGAAAAGATCACCAAGAAACTCCGCGGGGATGTCTGGTTTGAAGGGCATCACAGTTTCAAGTAAAACTATTGGGCACTAGGAGACTTAAAAGTTATTGGCCCAGGGATGTGAGCGCATTCGCGTATAGGATTTTGTAAAAAAAAGGTTCTTGGTGCGTGATATATAAATCTAGATGGGTTCGCTGGATAAAGGCAAAGATATTGTCAATATCGTTTTATTTCCGGTCAAACAAGACAAAAAATACGTGAAAACGTAAGAATACATTTTTGTTAAACCTGGACCCAACAAGAACTTAATTGTGTTGACTTTGAAATGCAGATTTTATATCCATCTAAAGTTTTTCTGACTGAGAGCGCTTATTAGCGATAACACCACTCATTGTACTATTTAAATTTTTAATTTTCTTTAATCAATCAGTTTATTGTATATATATCGCAGCCAATTAGCTTAACTAGCCGTTCAATCAACAGCCTAGCCTCTTTACTAAACAGCGCCGTTCAACTAGCTTCCTGAATGATATTCAGCCATAGCGTCTGTTATAACATTAAACTGGCTGGCTAATGCTTAGGCCATTCGAACGATTATATGTATCCTACGCGAGATTATAAAATGTCAAAAGATTGTGAACAGTCACATTATTTTTCGGTAGATATCTACTTACATTATATTCGTATCTTACATACAAGATCGCGGCATTGGAGTGGCTCAAGGGCCACCCCCGCCGCTCCCTACCGAGGGCTGCATCTATATTCATTATTATTGTCATTACACTCTTCCATGGTACTATTTTTCATTAAACTTTGGAAAACAGGCTTTTTAAATGAACAGGCTAGGCAAGTAATTAAACGTCATCGATCGAGGTCATCTGTCTAGCTGTTTAATCAAATCACGGATTATGATTCAGGAAGCTAGTTGAACGGCGCTGTTTAGGAAAGAGGCTAGGCTGTTGATTAAACTGCTGATTAAGCTAGTAGGCTGCGATATATCGATATTGCTTTAAATAAAAGCCAAGTGGCGCCGTCAACAACAATTACTTTGGCCTATACTTTTCTAGACTTCCGAATTTTACATACATAAAAGTACTCTTTATACGCTTCACACTCACACTGGAGGAAGAATTCTTTTCAATGCTCGAAAGCGTTCTCTCTGCGACTGTTTTATCTTTTGTTTACGAGCAGCGGGCATTATGTGTGGCAGTTTCGGAAAATTTAAGTCTCGTTTATGCTTACTTTATTTTGTTGGCGAAGTTGGGAGACTTCGGTAACTCGTAGGTACGGTGTTTGTCTTAATATAGCGAATAATGTGCGGGAAAATTCAAGGTAACGTTCCGTGTATTGTATCGTGTATTGGAGCATTTAGGGCGGGCTTGTAAGTTATTCATTTGGCAATGAATGTTGTGCGTCTTTTTGGGGCCATGTTTTGGAACGAGTTATGTTATAGGCACAAAATTTGTAGGTTTACTTTCTTTGTATTTTACATTTTTCAATTTACATGTCAATGAAACAGTGTAGAAAGTATGCCACGTGAAATCGAAGTGTTCCAGCTTATGTTTAAATAAGGTATGCCTGTTACAAAGCACGTGTAAACCATTTTTTTTTAATTCCTAATTATTTAAATAAATAAGTAACTCCCAACGATCACATACAAAGATCCTGACCCCTAACTAGGTTTCCCTGTATCTAGAGAACCAGGAACTATGAGGACCATGGTCTCACAACACCCAGACACGAAACAAATCATCATCATCAGCAGCCCATCACCTTCCCACTGCTCGGACACGGGCATTCTCTCATAGAGAGAGTATGAGCCATAATCACCACGCTGGCCCAGTGCGGGTTGGTGGATGTCACATGTCCTTAAATTTTTGTAATTGATTCTTGGACATACCGGTTTCCTCACGATGTTTTCCTTCACCGTTTTTAGAGCGTGTGTTAAATCCGCACATAACTTAAGAAAGTTAGTGGTGCGGGGTCAACGGGATTCGAACTCAGGTGTGTCGGGTCGAAAGTCGCACGTGTTTCCACTGAGCCACAATCTCTATGTTCCCGCTGAGCCACACTCGCTCACGAAACAAATGCTTGGTATTTTCTGTGCACAAGCATTTGTCCCGTCGCGGGAATCGAACCCGCAGCCTCAGTGGTGTATGAGATGTGAGCCAACCTGCCCAACCACTACCAATTCCTTTTGGGGCAGACGTGTTCTAGAGACCTCGAATCTGCAAAGAAAGGACATGGCAGGGTATGCGGCGACTGGAGAAGGAAAGCCGAAAACTGGGCTCAGGGATGTGCTATGGGAGAGGGATATCCGCAGCAATGGACTAACGTAGGCTGACGATGACGATAACGAAAGAGTTTGCCGAAAAAATGACGAAGATGACGTTACAGTAGTCTCCCTTGTGTAAGTTTAGCTGGGCATACGAACAATATGATAATGAAGATAATGACGTTACAATACTGTCCCTCGTGTGTGAGTCTAGATGGGCATACGGACAAAATGATAATGACGATGATGACACGTATATATCTTATTGGCGATTAATTCCTTTAAATAATAATACCTTAACGTTAGGTAAATGTAAAACGTAAAGGATCGTTTTCAAGGTTTTTTCAAGAAAGAAAAAAGTTGCTACAATTTCTTTTTAATGTTTCACTGAACTTGTCTTCGTAAATAAAGTTTGCCAATTAAATATTTTTAGTATCAAATCTTTGTATGAAAGTTGAAAATATTTTCTTGCAATTGCAGAGTTCGGAAACCAGGGAAAAAGTTTCATTGACATTTCAAGAAAGAAAATACTCCCACAATCATTTTAATAATGTTATATATGCATGTTTATGATGTATAACGAAATTTATGAAAAAAAAAAACAAAAGTGGATCGTTTTCTTAATAATTAGCATCAATGTGAGTAATTTTATGTCAATGCGACGTTTTATTCTTAGTTCTTAGTTCTAAGGTACATCTCAAAAAATTGTGTCTGGCGTTTATCTGTGTTCACAATAAAATATATTATATTATCAAGTTTTGGCAATTGCCGATATCATGCTTGTTCTTCTATGAATACTAAATATTTTTGTTATTTAATATATTTTACATTCGTGTATTTATTATTTTGTAAATATTAGTTGTTATGAAAAAACATTTGCAATTTGACATTTATTAACCGAATGGTGAAATTTTCGAGAACAGATTTTTCTTTTCATATTTTTTAAATAAAGAACGTTTTCATTTTTCGTTTTTTATGATTTTTTACTTTTTTCTTCGTCAGAAAAACCTTGTTAGACCCATAAAGGGAGCGTTTACACACCACAAGCCATTATTAATCATGGTGGTGCGACTGTTATAGGCAGGCGTGTTTCTTACAATCAGATGAATGATCTGTTCGTCTCTTCACTCAGTTGTGTAAATAATTTGCTACTGATCCAAAAAAGCTTTCTTCTTTACATGCAGAGTTATAAATCTGGAACATTACTGTTTTATTTTCACTTGGATTACTGTTTTTTTAATCGGCAATTTTCTACACGCGAGTCAAGCTCTTACGGCTTTTGTACCAACTTCTTTGAAGTATTTTTCCTAGCACTTAAACGTAACAGAATAAAAAGGCAACAAAGCGTAACATGCAAAGAGACAAAGGTTGCTGACATCAAAGCGACAATTAAGGCGAATTCCTCTAGAAACGAGAAGCTTTTTTAATGTAATGCAGTAAGGCAATGTGCAGACGATGGACTTTTTGTCTGACGGACAATAATTACCGTACTTGTTGTCTGTGGCTGTCATCCATGATGACGCTGACGTTGCATACGGTCTGCAGTAGTTCATTTCAGCAAACTTTTTGATTGGAAGAAACTTTGACCTTAAGGTTTGTGTACTACTGCAAAAAAACGTCAATTGCGGAAAACCCGACCCAAGCCCTCCTATAATTAACCGACTTAAAAATAGGAGGTTTACAATCTATTGTAATTTTTTATGTTTGTTACCTCAGACACCGATTTGGAAAATTCTTTGTGCTGGGTTCAGTATAGCTACAATCAAGGTGGTCCCATATAAATTACATCAATATTCGACTTTGGACTTCAAAGATACATCAGAATTAAAGTCGTTTTTTTTGTTAAAAAAATAATTATTACACCTACAATAGTTATGGTCAGTTGTACTGTGCACTCTGCAACCGGGTGTCCAAGACCGAATTCGGCTTCGCGATACACCTGCGCTCGCATGCAAGTTGAAAAGGTACGCCATCGACGAACACGTCGTGGAGGACATCATTATCATCATACTGCATTGAATTACCTATATAAATTACATTTTATAAATAAATAAAAATTTTGGCATTTCGGCGAGTGTGCGTCGGGATTACACCAACTAATTCCCCCGTCCCCGTTTTATCATCGGGCTACTAGACGAACGGCAACGCGTGTTTATTATTATATTATTAACGTATTTATTATTATATAGTGGACATTCATCCTGCGCGCACTATACGTTTCGCTCCCACTTTCATTATGCGCACCGCTAACGAGTGGAAGCCCCCCAGAGTCCTTGCCAGAGTCAGTCTTTCCCGATACATACAATCTAGGAATCTTCAAATCTCACAGAACAGTGAACAGGTACTATCTTGGCAAGCGTTGGCGACCGCATCGTCGCTTACCATCAGGTGGTTTATTTATTTTATTTATTTATTTATTTTATTTATTTATTTATATATATATTTATTTATTTTATTTTATTTTTACACTATTAATAATGTTATACACTTTTATAGAACTTTACATATTGAGTATTTTATAGCGCTGTAACTGTATGTCCAATTATTTATTTATTTTCGTAGTTTAACATAACAAGTTCGTGCGTCACCAAGGGCCTGTGCTGAAAACCAGCGTTGTGGATTCTTCACAACATTATGTTGAGCACAGACCCTTTTTTGACTGCACTGTACACGGCAGCGATCTCCATACACACGCTGTGACTGTTTGTTTTTTTTCTGTCCTGCTTCACATGTGTATGTGCATTGTTTGTTGTGTGCAGTTTTGTCAAAAATAAATTGTTTCTTTCTTTCTTTAGGTGATATAGTGGTCAAACGCAAGCCAATAATGAATTTTAAAAAAATGTTTGGCGGTCGAAACAAAAGTAAGTCATCCGCCATTTTGTAGGCAAAATGTCGTTGTCTGTACAGAGCCTTAAAGGAATTGCCGCCGCGCCATCGCCGCCTGCAAGCGTTACGTAAAAGTGCAATATGTTGTAACTTACAGAAGCTGCATGTTCGATTTGTAAGAATGTGAATTTAACAAGTAATGTAACACTTCTTTTGGGACGTGTGAAACTAAGAGAGTCACTTACCATAATCACATCACCCATTGCGGGACTGAAACTAAGTTATTTTTGATTCATTACATCAACAAAATAAAGATTATTTTGGAGGTAAAGTAAGTTGTGGATTGTTTTAAAAATGTTTATTGTGAATAAATTATTTTTTATATTATTATTTGTCCCCAATTCAAATTAATAAATTACATTTATTGTATTAGGTACCTACTATATTTGTTACCTACTATTAGATACCTATATTTGTATGACTACAAAAACATATCTTTTGCCTATATTTTATAAATTAAAAATCGCGTTTGTTGTATGGGAGGTTTGTTTTATTCTGTTTTTAGTCATATATCATCTGTGAAAATTTAAACTGTCTAACTATCACGGTTCATGAAATACAGCCTGGTGACAGACGGACGGACAGACAGACGTATGGACAGCGGAGTCTTAGTAATAGGGTCCCGTTTTACCCTTTGGGCATGGAACCCTAAACATAAATACTATTCGTTGGTAAGCGCGTCACTTGCGAACAGTTGGACAGATTTGGTTTTTTTAATGTTTGTAATAGCTGAATTAGAGGTTTATGGAAAGAAAATTTATTTTTAAAGGTTTTTGGGGAATTGGGAAACGCGTGAAAAACTGAAATTGTTTTCGGGGGCTCAACTAGTAAATAATAAATATTAACGCCTATGTTTATTGTACTTTTTTAATACAAAATATACCAGCCCTTTAGATGTATGAAAGCCTAAACATGTATTATTCAGCATTATGATAACGCATATGGTGGTTTATAGGTTCAAGCCTCTAAAGGCTCTACACCTTCGTGTATTCACAAAATATTACTCTAAAAACACGAAGGTATTTAGAAAAAATGCCTTTTTTACTATTCCTATATAACGAATACAACTTACATAAATCTAATATATGTTGTACTTCCCTGTTTCTTACGGTTTTTATAAGTATCTAAAATGTTCTTTATAAATATAAACGGCTACACTAACGTTATAATTATAACTTCAACCAGATTTCGGACAATTAGGATGTCCTTCTTCCGGGAGTTTACGCTTTGGATTCGCGGCGCAGACTGCGCGCCTCCGCTCTTAAATCAGGAGCAGGCGCGGGGGGCGCGGGTGCCCAAAAATGAATATGTAAAAAAAATAATTCAAATTTTAAATTCTCTAAAATGTTGTCTGGAAGAGATCGCTTTTAGCGGAAAAAATACCAATTGTAACGCTTTAGTCACAAGATAAGATAATTAATATAATTATTTTTCATTTCGTTTTTTTTTAATTTTGGGTGGTGTAACAAAAAGAGATAAGTAGTACTTTATATCGAATCTAACTGGCCAACAGTAGTCCTGGCGCATTAATAAATCCTTAAATAAAATTAGGCCCGAAGATTTAATTTTATTTATTGCAATACAAAACACAATCTAAATCTCAAGAGCGGTGGGCACTAGAGCCAAATGAACGGACTAACTGACAGCCAGATAAAGTTAGCTAGCGACAGTTCTACTTCATCTATTGTCAATGGTGCCGACAACAGTACACATTTTTGCCACGATTTTATTAAGTCGTTTTCTTGTTTGTCTGTCAGTCTGTCGTTCCGGGTGGAATCTTGCAACTCAAATATCGAGCACTTATCTATACTATTCTACTACTATTCTACTTCTCGATATATCGATAGCTGGATCCGACTGAAACTTTCAGAGTAGCTCAGAACAATGCAATTTTAATCACTCAAAAAACGAGGATTGTTGTTTATTTTCTTCATCTATAACGTAGTCTTATTTAGTAACGATTTTTTTCTTCTTTATGACCATTAAAAATATTATTCATCTCCTATTTCTGTTCTATTGTAATATCCAAGAGATTTTATTTCTACGTTATCGCGATACTTTCACGACGTGCAGTTATAAACTCGGATCCCGTTCTATCGGAGCTCTTTCATTAAACATGTAAAGGAGAAAAGTATGAATAGTTCTGAAAGCTTGCTTGCTCCATTTGCTACGTAACTATGTTTTATGTTCACTTGAGCATATTTTATTTCGCTGCTTTATGGTTTTATAGTTTCTGAATTACGGCACTAACGGTCTATTTGATAATATACGAGTACGTCAGATACTTACGACGTACTTAAGAATGCTTTTCGTTTTAGAGTAGCATCTGAATTATAAAAAGGGATAAGGTAAAAATAATAGCTTGAGAGTCAGATTATTTGTACAGGATTTTTTTTACTGAACGTGGATGGTCAAATCTGAAAACGCGTAAGGAATAGCGAAAAATGCTAAAAGGAGTCTCGGGACCGATTTTGACAAAAACTAAAACTACATAATTGGTTTTGAAAAATGCTACTTTCCCAGCCGGATATCGAACTCATTGGTGTTAAAAAGATTACGCTGTATTATTATACCAGCCAATAATATAGCTTATAATTAGGGATCGCATTCTGTGAATAATATAAGTGTGTTAACATTATTTACCAAAATCAATATGTTCGACTCTTGTCCATTACTCCATACTTTGACCATTTTTCGCTATTCCTAATAGTTTCAGATTTAGCCATCTAAGCAGGCATCTACTTGAAAAATTGAATATTTACTATTTATGAAAGCATTTAATAAAAAAAACCAATTGTAATAAAAAAATCAAGAAAATCCAAACAACATCCAGAAAAAGCTTTAAAATTAGATATTAATAAGTATATAAGTAAAAGTAAATAAATACACAATAATAGGTACTTAATAACGTATGTGAATAATTTATAAATTTGGTGTGTGATGGTAATGTAATTTTTTTTTATAACCTTTGACATTTTTTGTACTAATTATATGCATAAGACATTTTATTTCAGTTTTTTTTTAAACGGGCGTTTGCCTTTATTACTGAAAACAAACTACACTCTACTTACTAAAACTAAACTAACTACATACAAGGAGAAGCAATTGGTGAACCCATAGACCATTAAAGGCCTATAGATATCTCAAATGCTCCAACCTACTACCAGTTGGCAGCGTACCCAAGATGCTGGCAGTATTTTCAAAATTCTGTCAGAGCGCCTGATCGATTCGACGCGTGACCAAAATGCTGGGACTTATTTGGCTCAATGAATTTAGAAATGATGAGACACGCATCACACGCAGAACTCAAAAAAAATTGTAAACTTTATTATGACCGTGTTTCCTACAAATAAATATCATTTCATTTTAACTGAACATCAAATCAACTAATAGGTATTCCATTAAAGTGGAACATGTACATGACATGTGTTTGCATGCTGAGGAATTTACCTAGCACCCACTTGTTAAACATTCCACTAACGCGCAATAACCGTTCCTACTACATGTATTACGACAACCGCAAAGGATTGGAATTCTTTACGCGACCCCGTTTACAACTATTACAATTATCTTCATGTGGGAATGTTGGGTTACATAAGTTAATATGGTTATGGTACAGTTTACATTTTATTGCCTTGATTATGTTGGTGATAATAACCATACGACTATTGTTGCCACTCTGGTAACTATTAAGTGTTACCAATGTAACAACTTGGCCCCAATTCAAGACCAATTCTTGCCTCAATTCGAGACCAATATCACGCTCGAGTGACACATTGGAAGATCCTTTCCCATTAACTCCTGGACACTTCCTTGTTGGGGAACCCTTAGTTCTTGTTCCGGAGTTGAACTATGAAGGCTCAAATGTCAGTGGTCTTAGGCGTTGGCAGTTGACACAGCGTATGGTCCAGGACTTTTGGAAACGCTGGTCTGGCGAATACTTAACGCAGTTCCTACAGCGTCATAAGTGGAAGAATTGCACCCCAGAGCCTGAGATCGGGGATGTTGTCGTAGTTAAAGAAGACGATATGCCACCAGAAAGATGGCTTTATGGCATAATTACTGAGAAGCATAGTGGTTTGGACAAGGTGACTCGCGTTGTTAGCTTGCGTTGCAAAGGCGTTACCATGAAGCGACCAGTATCCAAACTTTGTATTCTCCCTGTTACAGAACAAAAAATTTATGTCGTGTATTTTTTTATAGAATGTATAGTTTTAACTCGAAATTTGATGTTGATGGTTAAAATTGGAATTGTTACCAATACTGAACACGTTGTGTTATTCATTGTTTATGTGTCTGACACACTGTACAAATTCATATGTAATATTAAGCATTTGTAAGGGTTCAATAGCAGGTGTAGTTGCCTGTATTTTGTTGATATTTTAGAAGTTGTGTTCTGTTAGGAATTGTCTACGTATGAGTTACCTATAAACATTATGTTGATAAATTTATCTATTTAATTTTACTTTATCAGCTTGTGATACGTTACACTTTGATAGTTTGTTATGTTCCTTTTTATTTCTTTTGTGTTTTATAATCAGAACTGAATCATAAGTAGCGTATTGTACTTTTTAATGTTTATATCTTTTTAGATTAGGTTTTGATTGTTCGTTATGGACAGTTGGTCCATGGCGGGCGGAATGTTCGAATCGTATAAATTGTTAGCCTAAGTAATTTTAGTTCTTAGAAAATAAACTAGATGTCGCCCTCAAACGAGAACCGATTCCTAGATCGCGGTGATGAGATTCTCACGCGTCACTAGGTCAAATATGTAAAATTTGATTTATTTAACCAATACACACTACATTTCTCGCCACTGGAATTGTTTTATTTATAAAACCAAAATCCTATTTTTGCGGGTCTTTTTTGGGATCTGTACACTATGAGGACTTGGCGATTCATTGCTTCGAAATCAAGTCGATTTCTTCATAAATAAATGACATCTCTATGACGCATTCATATATTCATATATATGACTCTATGACGCATCATAGAGAATACAAATTCCGCGTGCATGAAGTCGCGGGCAGTACCTAGTGTTCAACATATCTTTGTTTTTTTATAGTACTGGTTAATTATCTATTTTTACCACAATCTCTGCCTGATATTCAGCGTCAGTGTGGCTGAAGATGAAGCACGTAGATCTATTCAGAACTGCTAAGTTACATATGTGCGCTATCGTGCTTCGGGGGGCACGTCATGCTATGGATCCCGGTGTTTGTCAGGACAACAATCAACATTGGAGGTCTTTGGTCGATCTATTATTTCGACACTAAGGTGGCCAACACCATGAGAAATAAGGAAGGAAAAGGCTGAAATAATTCTTTAATGTGAAGCTATTTGTTTTCCAACATTTTTTTTTTATGAATTTGATTAATGAGACGAGCAAGTCATTCTGATATTGTCTTGATGGTAAGCGCCACGCTTTAATAATTTCAGTGCCACCTAGAACTTTCAACACCATAAAAGCACTAGGTAGCACTGCATGGCGCTCATCACCCCGAAACATCAGATATTAAGTCTCATATGTCCAATAATTTCGCTGGCTACAATGCCCTTCGAACTGAAACACAGTAATGCTTGCGCTCTACTGCTTGACGGCGAATAACTGGCAAATCTGTGGAACCCAGATGACCCGCATACAAGAGACATACCACGAAGTTATAATAAAATTGTGGTAAAGCAATAATTGACTTGCATCGTCTAACCATCGCTTATTACAGACAGTGCAATTGACGTATAGATTCACCATTTAGATATAGTGTGCAACCCGCAAGTACAGTCCTTAGACATTTTATTTTTGTAATTGAGTGACGAGAGGAGTAGGTCGTTCACCTGATGGTAGCCTACAATGCCTTACAAACTGGAACACAGTATCTAATGCTTGCGCTCTACTCCTTGACGGCAGAATAACTGGCAAAGCTGGCAAAACAAATTATGCATGATTATCATATTTACAAACTCCGAAATACTTAGCATCATCTCGTAAGCTCACTTGAGAAGCCAGCGCCGTCAGCGCTAACCGCCTGCGTTGATACGGCATAATCCATCAAGTGGATGTAGCACTAATAGCTGTTCATTTACCACCGAGCTCGAAGGCAAATTTACTGCACTAAAACCCGGCTCATGTACTCCTGGGGGAATTAATAATGTCTTCGATAGGTTGAGTTTTGTTGTAGTTTGTCGGGTTAATTTGGAACTGCCGTAATGTGAATGTGGTAGGTAATTTCCTGTTTAGTACATTTTTAATGAGTGTAATGTATGATAACATATCGATTGTGCTCCAATGGCGTAGTTGATTAACGCATCCATCGATTATAGGTTTTTTTATCACTTATTTATATAAGTGCTACCAATAATTGTGTGTCGCAAAATCTTGAGTGGCTTGACTGCACTGCGCTCGCCATCCAGAGGGAATGGCTCTTTAATTTAATAGTAGGTACCCTATGATATAATTATTATTTTACTTTTCTTTTCACAATATACAGAGTGGAATTAAATTCTATATTTTTCTAAAATAAATGTACTCAGTCCATACGTTAGAATTTTTTTCAATATAATAATTAATAATAATTTAAATCTATAACGTAAAATAATGAAAAAATACCAAAAAATAATTGATAATTAGTTGAAATGTCTATTTCACTAAACAAGTGAGGGCGACGCGGCAGGGCGCGGGTGCACGGCGCGGCGCCTACTAGCCTCCGCCTACTACCCGTGATTAGTGAAATAGACATTTCAGCTAATTGTCAAATATATTTTAATATTTTTTTAGGAAAGCTTTTTAAAGAGCACTGCGTTAAAAATGGGACACGAAATACCTACGGCTACGAATCATTTAATTTTTTATTCTTTTTTATTCTAGGACTTTGTCGCTGTGCAACCATATCGTCCAAAAAGGAAAAAGATATTAATTACTTTATTTTAAGTCCTAGATCTACTTATATATGCAGATGTTTAGCTTGATCTGATAATGGGTGAGTTAAAATAGAAATGCAGAATCCAATATTAAAATTATGTTGTGCTGACCAATACTTTCTATAATTTTCGTTTCGCACACATTTCAACAAAATATGTTGTATGTCTTCTGTAACCCTACACTCATTACAACTCGATCATATTATTATTTGTAGACCTACTGCCATATTTGCACTCTACTCTTTGGCAGTTGCATATCTGACAAAGATAAAAGGCTTGAAGCCAAGAGGGTTCAATTTAAACATCCTAAATAGTAGGTACATGACATGTACAGAATCAGAATCAGAAAAATATTGATTAGCTGAACAATAATAATATGTAGGTCTTCATTCAATTTGAAGTTACACCAGCTTACCCTCATTAAACATTGAATAATAATAAAATGTATATAATTAGTTGTAATTTACATTCAATTTTACATGCAATAAAATAAAGTTGTAATGATATAATGTCAAGAAATAATATAATGAGCTAGCTGCGCCCTGCGGTTTCATCCGCGGTTTCCCGAGGTAAAAAGTAGCCTATGTGTTAATCCAGGGTATAAGCTATCTCTGTACCAAATTTCATCAAAATCCATTCAGTAGTTTTTGCGTGAAAGAGTAACAAAGGTACATCCATTCTTACAAACTTTCGCGTTTATAATATTAGTAAGATTGTATGAAGTATAAAATTGTCACCACGATAGCACTGCAAAATTGACAATTACCAAGATCATCAATGTCAGCTGCCTTATTCATAAACTAGAATTTTTCTTCTTCTTCATTTCTTTGTACAAAACACTTTCTAGAGAAAGTCACTGATCCTAAAACTACAATCATCAAGACTGTTCAAACATGGCAACGGAGCGCTTGATAACGCACTTCGAACAAGAAAATTAAACCAAACCCAAAAGTAATACGCGAACTCACTGAACCGATTGCTTTCAAATGTCTGTACCTCGGAGAAAGTTTGTCGGAGTTACGGGAACGACTCGGGGACAAGACTGTCTCCATTAAAGATTACGGTGCCTTTCTAGGGAAATCTTTATTACTATTGTGGACTGTGACCGTATTTTTTTATGTGATGAGGTGTATGACGATTAATGTTTTGTGGTAAGAAGCGCTATATCTGCTTGTAAGGATTGCAATAACTATTGACTGCCTGTCTGTCGGGTGGTGGGGAGTTATAGATCATTCGAAGACCTATAACATGGTCTAAGGACTTCTGTACTGTGGCAAAACAACCGAAAACAACGACTGGTTTGCATACCGTCCAATACATGGTATTTCTCAGATGTAAATGATGATTATGGTCATTTCAAACACACAAACGGATCCCTCATCCAAGTGGTGACCACAACGAATTTTGCAATCTGTTAGTGACAATTTTAAATTTGAAAACTTCTGCGTGGCACAGCATTATCTTTGTCACTCTGTGCTTATAGCATCAATATTCACAGTTATTTCGGGGTGATTGGCGATAGATTCCTATCAAAATCTGTTATCTATTCTATGAACATTTTCTGGAATAAAAAGTACCTACTCATAAAATTTGTTCAGTGATTTCTGTGCAGTCTCTGCGTGATTGACAAAAGTCCATCAAAAATCTCAGAAACTTTCTTATTGACGATATTTACAGGAAGTAGGAGTCACACTAAAACATACTTATTATTATGTATGCACAATCATAGAAAAATAAACATTATTACAGCGTCACTATCAATCAAGAAAGCTCTTAAAAATAAGCTCTTTCTAACACAAAAAATATAAAACGTTTGACGCATTTATTTTTTATTGATTAAACTACAATTATAAAATGAATAAATTGCAATGTTACAATCATCATCATCAGCCCATAACGTTCCCACTGCTGGGACTAAGGCTTTTCCTCGTAAAGAGTATGGGCCATAATCCATCACGCTAGCCCAGTGCAGGTTGGTGGGTTTTACATGTCTTTGAATTTTGGTGAGAAATTCTTGGACATGCTGGTTTCCTCACGATGTTTTCTTTCACCATTTTTAGAGCGAGGTTTAAATCCACACATAACTTAAGAAAGACAGGTAGATAGCGAGATTCAAACTCGAGTGCGTCAGATCGAATGTCGCACGTGCTACCATACTCGCTATTGGTACAATATAATTTTCTAAATAGAATATTCTTCAATAGGCGAAAATAATATACCTCTTGAGCTATAAAATTGTCAGACTAAGCAAAGTCGTGCGACTAATGCTTATATCGAAAAAACAAAACAAATAAAACAGCGGGATCGGAAAACGTTCAATCTGTGCTACTGAATCGAGCTGAATCATTAATTTATTTCTTTTTATTGATATTTTTTGGAAAGCGAATTTTTCAATTCCATTTTGATTGTGAATTGTTACCAGGCTGATGCTTGAAAGGACGAACGACGAACGAAACGAGAGAAATGGTAATAATATAATAAACCAGTGGGTTTGATTTTCCTTCTTTCGTTTTGGGAGACGCTGCCTCTGTCTCTAATATCTATTATTTACTTAAGTAGGTATATTTTTATGTAACAGTGATGAGACGAGCAAGTCGTTCGCCTGACCCAGCACTTTTAAATCTATCAAAAGACTGCGTAGAACTGCATTGCGCTCATCACCACGAGACATCTGATATTAAGTCTCATATGCCCAGTAACTTCACTGGCTACAATGCCTTTCAAACCGGAGCAGTAATACTTGAGCACATCTTTAAAGTAAGCAGCTAATTTCAACATATTTTTAACATGTATGAATTCACCTAATCGATCACCAGTGCTTTCCATTTTGAACGATCAAACGCATTACTCTTCCGAAATAGATTGATTTCGTAAAATATTTTTGAATACACGGCGCTAGAAAGGAACCATTAATCTTGGTCTGAACAAGAAATGCTGGCGCTTCAATCTTTTGAGCTTTATGAACGTACGTGGAATATTAATAAACACCAGGAGTTTCCAGAAGAAGGGGTTTGTGTAATAAATGACAGGGAACAATGTTTTTGGCATAATGATGTTTTTGGCGCAAGCCACAACGATCATGCTGTGATTAAGTTTCTTATAAAAGTTTAAGTTAGTGAAACAAAATAGAGAAAACATTGCTTATTATGTTCTCCCAAAAAGTCCATGGCCATCTTATCCCGTTATGACTCCGTTCCGCTTCCAATCCTAATTGCCAAAGTTGATAGCCCTATCTTAAAAAACATAAACTCTCATTCCTTTTGTCCGCTCTCGTAATGATCCCCTTATAGAACTTACACACCAAACAGCATCATAGGTTTTTGGTTTTCGAGGTATAATGTGTGTGTGTGTGTATGTGTGTGTGTGAGGGAGTGGATTATTTTTTATTTGTAGATATAAATTTTAGCAAGTACTTTTAGAGATGTTTAAAAATTGGTGAAACATGTGTTATAGTTTCTTTTACCGAGTATACGTATCAAATGTCATCGTTTAGTTTAAAAAACATATTACAGGGCCACGGAAGCCGGGTGAAATAACACCGGTGGGATTGCCATCGGGGGGAACTGCCATGGACCCTTTATGATTCGTACGCAAAACTGACGGTGACGGCAACAAAAGCACAAAGGGTCCGGTATGTTCCGTGGTTCAACTTATAGTGGTTAACTATTATTTTTTCCTAAATTGCGTCATAACTTCAATATTACTGGATCGATTTTGATGAAACAAAGCCTATGTATAGCGCTGGACTCCACAGAACATATTTCAAAAAACTGCATTCAAATTCGTGCCCTAGTTTCTGAGATTATCCCGGACAGACAGACAGACCAAAAATTTAAAAACTATATTTTTGGGTTTTGTTGCTACCAAATACTCCTAAAAAATTGATTTTCAAAAATAATTATCTTTAATGTACAGTAACCGCTTCGTTACAGTTTTTATTATAAGTATAGATGTGACAATCTATTTATTTATATCATATATGTATAATTATTCCTATCCCTTTTTCTTAAATATTTAGCGTTGTGTTTCTTAAAAATATATTATTCACATAAAATACAACCTTTTAAAAACAGCTTACTCCGAAGACTAATCCCAAGATTCCTCCAGGGCTTTCAAAACATCTTGAGCCATATTTTCTCAAGCCCGCACTAACCCAAACACGCGTCGTCTCAGAGCTGATTAAAACTAAACAGTACTCACGCAGCTGGATAATTCCGTCGCACCACTATTTCTTTGGTACTTAATTACAGTAATTGACTCTTTGAACAAGTGTATTATTGTCACCCTTTTTATCACGTTTTTAACTGACTTCAAAAAGGAGTAGATTTTCAGTTCGACTGTATGTTTTTTTTGTATGTTTGTTATGCGATTACTCCGCCCATTATGAATTGATTTTGATGATCCTATTTTGATTTGTAGGTCATACTTATAAATTACATACATACCGATATAAATTTTGTAGAAATTAATTTAGCACTTTTTAAATTAATCAACAAAAAATATATAGGTATAGTCTTGAAGTCGGCTTTTTTTTTTCAATAACAAATTACATTTTTATTAAGTAACTATCTCGTCTGTCTGTCTATCCGTTGTTCCGGGTGGAATCTAGCAACTCAAATTTTGAGCACCTCCTGATTAGCTATCCGGCTGAAACTTTCAGGGTAGCTCACAACTAGAAGACTATGCATCTGTTCGTTAAATGATACAGATATCTGTTTGGTCACTACCTCGCCTGATGTTATGCAATGAAGTGACCAAAGATGGAGCCTATATCTAAAGGTAAACGACAGATGAGCAACTGCTTAGATCTGAAACGCAATGAAAATATATGGTGTAATTCCGCTGAATATTATGCGGGTTGTTGTTAGAATAATACCTATAATATTTATGGGAGATAATTTTCAGCGGAATTACACTACATGTTTTCATTGAATCTCAGATTTGAGATGAATTTCCGCAACGTCACGCCTGATTCCACCTTATACACTTCTAGGTCGCTTGTCGGCATGACTTTGTTCCATGGATGGTATTATAACCACCACGGTCGGAGCCTACCACTCCAAATTACGTGAGCGGGTTTCTAGAGCAAGCGTTTAAAACCCACACTTAACAACATATCGGTTATTGGTAGAAAGCCGAGTTGGGATCCAAACACAAGTGCGTTGGATTGGGTACACAAATTACCGCTCATTCAATCAAAAATAGGGACACAATAAAGCAGTTTAGAAAAACCGAACACCCTATTTGAATTTTACATTATCGAAAGTGACGTTTACAATTATTTCTGTGAAAATGCGTTATATTATATCCCACATACAAGGTTTAAATTTTCAAACAAAAAATTATCAAGTTACCGGGTTTACCACGTTTACAAATTAGCACAAATGAATGGCATTGAGTTGAAAAAAAAAACAATCTGTGAGTCTAAAGTAAACCTCTCTAACGTCTATACATGCTACCTACTGTCAATTTATGTGTCCTATTTGTTATTTACTTGATCTCGGATACTGGCGTTACGCCGTTCATATAATAATTTTACTTTTATGTTATCCAGTGCTTCTCAATAAAAGTGTACTGTATTCTGTTTTTGAGAAAACAAACAAACATATGTTTTATATAAGTATGTCAACATAATTTTACATGCTTGCCTATGGCAACGAAATCAAAAAACGGACTTGATAATCGTTTTAAATTGACCTATTGCTACACCTTCACTTGCACTACCAAGTAGCCGCCTCGTTACCCAAACACTGGTAACTATTACCTAATCTGCATCCGAGTTTGTTTGTCTCGGTGGAAACTAAATATATTCAATCTATAAGTAGCGAACAACTCCCTAACATTGTAACTACGGCTGACGAAACCACATATGCAGTTTTAGCAATAATCAAATGTTTAAAAAACATGGTTTGGGTGTTTTATCGTAATCATACTACCTTCTATAAAAGTTATTAAACAAGTGTTAATGTATTTATTATATAACTACTCAGTTTCATATTATGTTTTGATAATTTGGTGTAGGAATAGGATTCGTGTCCTATTACTTACTAGAAAAAAAATAAAAATATATAGATATTTTAATATCATCTGTATTTTAATAATATATTTTAGTATTATATTTTTTAAAGTTTTAGTTTAATGACAAGATTATATTGAAAATATATAGTCAATTCATCTGTATTATATGTACCTACCTTATTTCCCGGACAATCCATCCAGTCCATGAATGTGTATGTGAAACCGCAAAGATTGGCTTAAGCCTTCTACTCACCTAAAAAAATATAATGCAACGTATATTCGATGAACGGTACCCATCTGATGCTTTTAGCTGGTATTGCTTGAACAAGACAGTAGGTATGGATATGTATAATAGGAATAAAGTGGTTAATGTATTCAGTAAATCAGAAAAAATCTTCGAAACAATACGATACGTATCTAATCAAATCTCAAGCACCTATGATTGTTTTTTCTGCGCAGATTTCAATACTAGATAGCTTTTTATTCCAGAAAAACCATCATAATTTTGTTCTATAGAAAAAGATGATTTTATTCAAGTTTTATATCTGCTATCCGGTTCAAATCGATTTCCAGAAGAAAAACCCACGCTTTAATTAGAAAAAAGTTGAGATGATGGCGCAGGTAATGATGCGAAAGATCTTTCAAATACGGATCCGTTCAAAAATATTGACTCCCACTCAAAATCAGTTATTACAACCCCGGAATAACAAAGCTTCGGAAAAGGTAAATTGGATATTTGATTTAATTTTTTTTTTTTTTTTTACACTTAATAGATCTATGTTTGGCCACTATCTCACCTGATGTGAAGCGATGATGTGGCCTAAGATGGAGCACATAGATCTAGAGAGAGACGGCAGTTGAGCGGCTGCTCAGACCCGTCTCCCCGATGGTTCACCGAACATCATCCCGAAACACGACTAGGTCGCTTGACGGCATGGCTTTGTTCGGTGGGTGGTATTACAACCACGGCCAGAGCCTACCACTCCAGAGCGCGTAAGCGGGTTTCATCACGATGTTTTTCCTTCACCGTTTTAGAGCGAGCGTACAAAATCTGCACTTAACTATAAGTCATTGGTGCAGGGCCGACTCGGGATTCGAACCTAGGTGCGTCGGATTGAAAGGCGCACGAGTTCCCGCTGAGCCACACTCGCTCTAAAAAATTCCGCTCGAAGCACGTGTATACTAAATTAAAATACCATATTCATACTCAAATTCAATAAGACATCTTTGTCCCGATTAGGCGGAAGAATTTCGCCCTCGCCTGAGGCTCAAAATCTACGGAGGCCACAAAGGTATTCAGCCAATTTATAAAGGGTTGCTAATGGTTGCAATCTACGAAGTCAAATGTCAATTATTTAACATCTCTATCTGATCTGATACTTGTTTGACGAACTTTTACATACCTATTACGTTTATTTTACATACTTTTTATTTTATGATATATTTCACCAATATGTAGGAACATGTTTAAAAAAATTAAATTAAATACAGTAATAATTATTTATTTAATAAATGTAAACATTAATTTTTAATATTTTCTTAAAATTATTAATGATTATTTTAATTTCAATTAATATTTGAAAATTGATAATTATTTTTTAATTAATAAATATAAAATAGAGGTATAGGAACATAATAATATTGTATATTAATTTAAGTTTTATTTTTATTTTATTATTACGTTTTTTATAATTTGTGACAGCCCTAGCTAGTACATCTCTATTTAATTTATTAAAACTGAATGAATTTTATCGATAAGAAATCGTTCTATGTTATAATGCGCTGCCATTAGCAAGAAAAGCAAGCTAGTGACCACAATCTTTGGTTCTTCTCTTACAACAACCCTAGACTTAGTAGTTCAGACAAACCACGTTCTTTACCAATGACCTATATTATTATTTGTATCTAGAAAGAAAGAAAGACAAAACATTTATAAGTCAACCACAAAATCATTCAACTAGGTAACTTAATTTACGAAAACAAACTACACTCTACTTACTAAAACTAAACTAACTACATACAAGGAGAAGCAATTAGACAACCTAAGAAATAAATATATAAACAGTATAAAAATGGTTATGGTTTTATGTTATATTGTATGTATATATATATATATATATATATATATAATATATATAATAATATATATAATATATATATATTATATATATATAATATATATATATATATATATATATATATATATATACATACAATATAACATAAAACCATAAATACATAATAATAATATTAAAAAATACTAATATAAATCTGTCCAATATCTATCTGTCCCTGTCTGTCTTGAAAATTGAACCCGCTCCTTTCAAGTTACCAATTACTCAACCAGCCCACGGAGCCTGCCTGAATTACTTTAATCTAATTCAAATAACGTATTATAATGTAATTCCGGAGTCGCGTGCTTCGAAACGATAAGCTAAAATCAACATTTAATCCTCATTCTGGATGTAAAACTGGGAACAATTACAAAAGTTAACTTAATGTTTAAGTAAATTTCTTGGGGCCGTTCTTAAGAAGACTACTTAGCATCGTGTGATATGATAATACTTTTCTTTGAAAATGTGATTTAACGATTAATTCAAAGTCATTAGTCTCTTTGAATACCTTTCACTAAAATGAATCTAAATGTCTATTATAGATTTAGTTTTCTTTTGTTAGTATCTCTGACCTCTATCTGATAGAATATCTAGCGCTTTACTCAAACCACTCGGTAGTTGTGCGATGAAAGACGCTATATAGCTATATACCTATATAAAAAATATTTTTATATATCAAGTCTAGCATATTTTATTTTATATATAAATAATTATTTGCGTAAAGAACATGAGAAGATTACCAGTTTTCGTAGAATCCGCCGCTTAGTCAATAAGCCAACTTTTAGGGACAGGTAAAAATATTTTCACAGCTAAATATTCTGATATCTGAGTAAATGATTAAGTACGGCAACATTGTGTTTACTTCTCAGTCTCAATACATTATTTCTAAGAAAATATTCAAAAATAAGACAGAAGGTAGAATCCAAAGGTAATCGTGTAATATCTGGCTTATTTCGCAATTTTTATTCGAAATATCAAAGTTACCTACTTTGATATAGTCGCAAATTTTATCCATTTATATTAAAAACAAATAAAAAACCAAGTCAAGTCACATCTGCGTCATTTTATTACTATTCTGTAACCAAATAAGTTTACCCACAATCGAAAATCCACAGAAAACAGACTCAAAAGCAATTTTTCAAGGCTAGCTTATTTAACCAGCACAGTTCTTCAAACCCAATAGTTCAACATAAACTACACTCGAAAATTGCATCATAATTCCAAGACATTAGTTGAGTAGTCGATAACTCGGTCTGTAATTTAATTCAACTTATCGAAACCGTAACCCACCTATAACTCCGAGGTACACGCCCATTCCGTGTTAGGGCACCCTGTAATGGACGCAACTTGACCCAATAAAACCACAAACTGATAGCCGACTTTGAAAAAAACAGACTTCAAATTCGACCCTAATTTCAACATTATAAGAACGACATTGAAATCGGCCGAATAAAATTTCATAAAGCACCCGACTGTAAAATTATGCTCGTTTCTACTTCATGAAGGCCGGGTACAATAAAGCTTTATGAAATTTAAATTCATGTATCGTTCGATGGACTGGACACATTCCATAAATACCTTCAGTGAGTACACTTGGTTTAATGATGATTGCAGCTCATTTGATTTTGCGCAAGTTGAGTTTTAAAAGCGTATTGTCTCAGAATATAATAGTGGCTTAAGTACATTTTTTTTGTTATTTCAGGGCCCTAATTCACTATGACAACTTGGCGATTCCTTGCTTCAAGGAAACGTCGATTCCTTCATTAATAAACGACATCTGCGAAATTTGTATTCGTCATTTATATGAATACATGTATGCGTCATAGAGATGTTGTTTATTAATGAAGGAATCAACGTGATTTCGCCAAGTTATCATAGTGATTTGGGGCCCAGACTAGGCCAACGTTTGACCACGATCTCGATATCTCCTGATGGGAAGCGACGATGTGGTCGAAGATGAAGCACGCTTGCCTCGTAAGTAGATTCACTCTTGATTTGAACACGCCCAGGTGGAATTTAATAGGAAACACAGGCATGGTTTCAGCAGGTGATGGCAGGGCCTTCCACTCCTTAGCTGTACGTATTAAGACGGATAAGCCAAAACGCTTCCTGCTATACGTTTATGTACCTATTGGATAATATAAAAATAATATAATATATATATAATATATATAATAATATATTATATATATATATATATATATATATATAATATATTATTATATATATTAATATATTATATATATATATATATATATATATATATATATATATATATAATATATTATTATATATATTATATATATATTATATTATTTTTACTTTAACTTTTTTTTACGACCTATAAATATAAAATTTTTGTTACTATTTTTGATAGCGTACATAAAATTAGGTACAAGAATAATTCTTAAATAATTCCATCAAAATTATATTCCTCAGAATGTTACAAAATCCCTGTGTTGTTACTTTTTTGTTCCTTTTTAACTTTCGCGGATAATAATTGTATTCATGTTAAGAATGTATCGAGCCTATTCGTGCACACGTATGTACTTATATCGGTACACGTATGTATTTATATTGGTTAGTCAAAATGTTATTTTGATGAATACATACGTGTGCGCGAATAGACCCTGTGGACGTCGGGATGAAGGTAAGCAGTAAGTAAGATGAAATAGTAGGAAGAATGAGATATATTTTTAGATTTAGAAAAATGTAGGTAAGTAGAAAACTTAGAGAGGGTAGGAAGCGTGCGGCGTCGGCAGAGCGTACGGATACTGACTAATTTAAAATGGTGGTCAAACTGACCGCCCCGCACCTCAGCCCGCCTTCCCTTCTCCTGTACAGATGTAGATATATATGTCGCAGTAAGATAGATGAAGCCGTAATATAGTTATATCCCTAGGGATATAATTATATACCGTAGCATAGCTATACGAAAGCGATTCATTACTATCTCACTAGGAATATAGTTATAAAACCGTCCAAGTTTAGTGATATAATTATATTACTAGATTAAGTTCAGTGTTATAAATATATTACTTGATTAAGCTTAGTGAAATATAAATCTACCATATATAATTAAATAAAACAATATTATATTGGTTTTATCTTTATTAAAAATCAACTTTATATATCCTGCAGTTAGTTACAATACATTAAAGAATTTCATAATGAATACCTATTTTATGAATATTACATATTCGCGGCATTGGGGTGGCCCAAGGGCCACCCCCGCCGCACCCTAACCTACCGAGGGCTACCCCTTATACGTTTGAGTGTTAAAAAAAGACTGCGCCGCACACTCCGAAAGCTATTTCACTAAACTTAATCTAGTAATATAAGTATGTCACTAAACTTGGACGGTTTTATAACTATATTCCTAGTGAGATAGTAATGAATCGCTTTCGTATAACCATGTTACGGTATATAATTATATCCCTAGGGATATAACTATATTACGTCTTCATCTATCTTACTACGACATATACATATATATGTTAACTTGTTCGCGTCGCTAACAGACCCGTTTCATTCTAAACATTGTTATTTATTATTGTTGTTTGTACTTATTGTATGTGAGTTCAGTTAACAATATATTTTTGTAATTTTATCAGCTTTTTTGTCGGCGTGCACTTTACTGATTTGTTAACAGTAAAAATATGTAAATTAATTATTTTATTCTACAACACGACATATCCTGGATCCATATACCTACAAACTTTTTGTTTAATCAATATTTTTTTGGACCATGTGACTATTTCCCAATTAATATTTTGAGTTTGAATTGAAATATTGAAATAATTGCAGACGGTTATGTTCGTTTTCAGCGAGTCTTAGCCATTTTTCTAACAAATATGGATGTACCTACATAAATTAAGTTGAACTATCGTCAGTTAGAACATAATTTTATCTTAAGATATAAAATAATTAGGAAAAAGAAACCTGCGTCTTCGGAATACCGTCCCGACGCTTTTACAGACGCAGGACACCGACGCAGTTTCAATCCCTGCCCGAGCAGTATAATTTTTCTTCTTCTTAATTATTTAAAACCTTAATTTTCGCCTAACATGCGCTTATGCATACAATATATCATAAATAATTTGTTTTATTTGCTTTTTGGTTTATTAACAGCTGGCGTTTTTAATTGCAGTGTATTTTCAACAAAATGTTTGATACCCACATTCATCTCTGAAATGCACCTGTTCAGCCTCCATTAGAATATAAAGAAAATCACTCCTCAGACCTGAAAACCGATAGCGATCTGGAGAAAATGTGAGATATCTTGGGAGCTTCCGATCGGTACACGGAAGCTTTTAGGCTGGGAGCTAAGGCAATTCAAAGTTAAGTTATTTGAAAGACTTTAGTAAATTTATTGCGTGGTAAGCCGACCAATCTGACTAAATGTGCTGCTTTTGTCTTTGTTAAATTATTGAAATAAATTGTAATGTAATGTTTTAGTTTTTATTTAATATTTTTTCACACAAACGAAGACATCACAGAGATGCTGATAAGGCGAATGGTAACTTTAAGAACGACGACTCTAGACAACGGGCAACCGTTTTCGTTTGGATGCTCATGCGCATTTTCGAATAAAAATTAATTAATGACGTATAAAATGCAAAATGACAGAGTGACAGCCAACACAGAGTTTAAACCGCTGGTCCTGGAAACACGAAATTTGGATATAACGGAGACGATAACTGGATAGAAGCGGGACGGTAACGGTAAAGTAGAAGGACGGGATATGGATAAGAGTGGGATGGAAGAAGGAGCGGGATTAACGTGGGATGTAATATTGTCGGGAGCAGGTTAGATTACTTTACTACGCGTCCGAAGTCGCAACAGCTAGTATATGATAAAATTATATATTATGAAGCTTTTTTATGTTTTTTAATTATCACCATAATTGACATGAAATGATCGGTGCTGTCTCCTAGCCCAAAAGTTTCGAGAATGCCTCCAATCTGTGTGAGTGCTGAGGCGAAGCCATATTGACTCCCAATGACTGGCTTTAAAGTTTTGAATTTCAATACGCCTGGGGATTTGAGCCAATTTAGTAATGGCGATGTTTGAGAACAAAAACTAATGTCAGCTGTCAAAGATACCGAATAGCGAAGGCAATATTTATAAGTCACTGAGGAGCAAGTTTTTGACAAAGATTTTTATATCTCAAGGTGACGAACGCAGTGCAACGCCGTGCAAGATTTTCAAAACAAGGTCCTGCGGAGGATTACTTACCACCAGGTGAACGTAATATTCGTCTCGTCACTCGATTATATACAAAAATGCAGAATTCGTAAGTCTTACAAAAATAAACAATAACACAAAAGTCCTTAACTAGGGTAGAACACCTCGTATAGTAGAATGTCTCGGGATGATGAGCGTAATGCAGTGTACGCAATGCATTTTATGGTATTAAAAGTTCTGGGTGGCACTGCAATAGGGGATCGGACAACTTTTCAGAAAGTGTTTTAAATTAACTACAATGAATATATATAGCCATGAAAAATACTATTTTAATTAAATAACGCTCAAAAAGTACCTAAAACTATGTTTAAATATTATGTTTCAAATATTGCCGCGCAAAAGGTCACCTCAAAATTTGTGATGTCATATGTAGGTATAAAACGACAAAATCTTCGATATACAACTTGCAAAGAGATTCTAATACGTTTTGTGAAGTTTGGGGACTATATTGTAGTAATGGAACGAAAAAATTAGCAAAAATACATTTTATGACGAGCAAAAACGTAAAATTAACACAAGCTTGACTCACGGCATTTGCCTACAAATGACATCATGCGCTGTGATTGTTGTTTCGTTTGAGGTGAAGAACAGATTAAAAATGTCAGAATTATTTATTGATTTAAAAATATAAATCATTATTATTTCACAAAAATATTGATTGACTGATTTTTCTGGTTCGACGAACATTCGTTCTACTCCCCTATTGTTATGGGCAGCCGTAGTGCTTACCATCAGGCGAACGACTTGCTCGTCTCATCATTCAATAACATAAATAAAAATACAATGACATGAAATGAACTAATATGAAATGAAATAACTCATTATTGAAACACGCAGATAATTAAAAAACTAGCAATTAAAGCTTATTTGTAGTGTAACAATTGGCGGTCTTATCACTACAAGCGATCTTTGTCAGACAACCGTGCAGGTAGAGGATTAATGCAAAAATAATGGACGGTGGTTTTCAATATCTCAATACACTTACATAAAGCAGTTACATAAAATACCTACACACTAATAAAACAGTAAATAATCTAAATACATACAATACTTTTAAAATATAATACACATACATATAGGTAAATTAATATACTATATAATTATTACATATTACAATAACAGGATAAAGATGATTGTAGCTATTGCGAATAGTAAAAGACCTTTACTCGGTGTTTAAAAGTGTCCAGCGACTCGTTTAAGTTCAATGTACATGATTAAAATTATAATACCATACTCGTATTGTGTATCATACCTACAAGTAATTTTCGCTACGTAGCTATGCATGTATACTATTGCTAGTTTCTCACATGTTCTCTCACAAGTTTCTCACAAAACGCGGATCGTGCGTATTGTAGCAATAGACTACTCGTTTACGAATGTCCATATGTAATGTTGTTGCCTCTAATTCAAACTTGATACTAAATTAGTATTAGAAACGGCGAATGTTTACAATTTAGAATTTAGTTATGTCAGGTCCAATTGACACAATGTTTGAATCCGGTACTGAACTGGATGATTTTTGCTACTATCTTCATTTAAAAATATTGCAATATTTACAAAAATACTGTCAAATTCGTCAAAGAGCAAATTAGTAGTGATATTGAATCGTAAACAATCTTTTAGTTTCAGTTTTTAAAATACTTTGATGAAAAAAAAGAACATAATATAATTTTATCAAAATATTAAAAAGTAAGACTTCCTTGCATAGTTTCTTGGTGCTATCTTCAGCCTTCAGTAGAGTCAGTTTTTGCATTTCATTTCTAGTCCTGAACTTAAAATTTAAGTATGGTAGTAAACTGCGATGTATTTTGTGTATATTTTTTTTATTTTATATAATTGTGTATATTATTATGTAATTTGGTGTGCAATAAAGTATTATTGTATTGTATTGTATTGTATGGGTAAGAAATGGGTAGACATGCTTACCTCTTTGTGTTGTGTGTGTTTTTATGTTGCGTGTATATCTAATCTATTTAATGTCTTTATGTCTTTCTTCTATTTTTTTTTTTTCAAAGGTTTTATTTTAAGTTACAATTTTTAACGTATTTTTATCATGTGGTTATGACGTTTAAAAGTGCATTTTAGTGCCTATTTAATAAATAGCTATTAACTTTTGTCATTTTCACTATTATAAAAATCACTAACGATTGTTTTAAAAATCATTAAATTTGGCTTGTCTAGACAGCGCTGGAGGCACTGAAAATGCGCGTCACAGCTATCATGCTTTATGCCTGGTTCTGCAGGTGAAATATCAAATTTTCATTGGTTTTAGTTATAACTTTGATTTAACTAAAATCATTTATATTTTGTGTTATTTTTTGCGATTCTGACAGGGTTTCTGTGACACACCGTATTACTTACGTAAATTTTCTTAGATTATTCGAGACTTTGTGCAATTTTTCTGAAAAATAAGAACTTTTGGTCATTGTCGTTCTAAGTTAAGTTATTAAAGCAATGACGATTAAACCATCGTTTATTGTGAAAGAAAAATCACTTTTCGATTGATCCCAGAATTTCTGAACTTGTCATTCAAGCCGTCTCCCACACTAAACATAGATGTTTCCAAATAAAACCACCAGTCCCGTGTCACCGTGAACTTAAACTGGGGATCAAGTGGCAAAGTCTTTCTGTGAGGTGCTTAAGTCGGTACCTCGGTTGAATCTGTAATGGAGTCGTGAGAAAACTGACGATACGGACAGATATTATTCGAGAAAAAGTTTGGCAGAGGAGTAGAAGGTCAATGTGTCTTAATACCATTGAATAAAAATTGTTTCCCCTCTCTCTTCATCTTATCTTCCTTTCTCTCTCTACAGAATCGGCAAGGTTCTTATAATGAAACTAAAATAATACATTGTTTGACACGATATGAAATGTTACCTATTGTTTTTATCTCATGTTCGCATAGTGTGTCATATGCTGTTTAAAAGCGGACTGAAGTGGCACTTTTAAGCTCCAGGGCTCAAATTGAATAAAAGTTTATAAACAAGAAAAATATGTTTTTTTTAAATACCATAAACTAAATATTTGTACATTGCGACAAAATAATTAACAAAAGCGTTTGTTCTGTGCACGAAATCAAATTAAAAAATGGAACAAAGAAAATCACCGTTATTTTTTTGGATATTGATTGCATTAGCTTTGGATAGGCGAGAATCTTAAGATTTTAAACAATTAGTAAAAAAGGAAAAACATTTATTTGACGACCACAAAGTCACACATTAATAAAATAAATAAAAGAAAACAGAATTCCAAAAAGAAAAATAAATAGGTAGTAAAAGAAAGGTTTTTTTTTTAACATCATACTGGGTCAGCGTTTGACCACGATCTCACCTGATGGGAAGCGACGATGTGGTCGAAGATGTAGCACGCTTACCCAGGTCGTAAATAGATAGGTAATAGGTATATAAACAGTATAAAGAGATAACTAAGCTTAATTACTACTACCATGTGGTGTCAAATAGGGTTTTTACTCAGCACAAATGAAATTAGGATGAAGAAAAATAATATTGCACAGGCAGGAATAGAACCTGCAATATCAAAGTTTGATAGGGCTTACGTTAACATTAGAACATGTTGTTAATTGTTATATTAGACTTGTTCGGTTGATCAAAGTGAACATGACGACAGATGACGTAGAGTCATCCCCGTAAAACGATATAATAGATAGAAGACATTTGGTTGCTCGAGCAGTTGGCGCGGTGGCCCAGTGGTTAGGGCGTCGGGACGGTATTCTGAATTCGCAGCTCAATCCTTGCCCAAGCAACATCATTTTTCTTCATCCTAATTATTTAATTTCTTTAAATTACTATTGTGCGTAAGTTAATTTGTTTTGTTGTAACAATTATAACTGGTAAACTAATATTTTTTTTTAGTTTTTCTCCCTATTTAAAGTATAAAATAGTGTTTGACTCGGCATTAATGGATCGTCTTATTCTAATGTCGAATAATCTACTATTACTATGATACTTATCATATTTATGTAACTTGCCTAAATTGTGCTGACTTAATTATAAAGTTTATTTTTAGTAGCGGTAACAAATAGGCCTCGATTTACGCAGACTGAATAACTAAAAGAAAAACTAATCGTATTCAATTTTGACGTAAACAAAACAATAACGAAGCTAGCAGTAACTTTATTTATGTATTATTAGCGTAACTTGTTGTTATTCACATTGTTCCACAACAAATTATTCAAAATTCACCGGAGCGGTTCATCGTTCCTATTTTATTTTAGCAAAGGGCCCGGACGAGCGTAACGGTAGCTCCAACCTCAATTTCATTTACCCCAACTAATTTAAACTTGTCTCGAGAACATTTAGATGTTGTACTTGTTCATAAAGCAGGTAGCTTACCTATCTGTATAGAACAAAGCTCTGTTACAGCTTTAGTGTAAACAGAAGACGATCTAGTGATTTATTTCCGAAACCAAGAACTAGATGTTTTATCTGAGCCATTACAGACGACTGTAATAACTTAACTCATATTTTAATTGTGCTTCTTTTTTACGGGACTGAGTGGTAAGATAAGCCAGTGATGGTTAGCGCCATGCCTGCCCTTAACAATTGCAGTGCCACCCAGAACTTTTAATACCATAAAACTGCGTAGGATTGCATTGCGCTCATCACCCCGAGACATCGGATATTAAGTTTTATATGCCCTGTAATATGGCTGGCTAGAATTCCCTTCAAACCAGAACACAGTCATGCTTGCTTAGCGGCAGAATAACTGGCAAAGCCATGGTACTTACCCAGACGGCCTCCCTCATACGAGATACCTACCACGAGGAAAAGAGAGTCTGTGGATCGACTCGCTATGAAACTCTTCTTAGCCAGTCGATCCTTAGGCTCTATATTTTTTGGATCATACTCCGCTACAAGCATAACATTGTCCGTGGCATTGTACAGGTCCACAGTCTGGGGAGAGACACCGCACTCGCATACACTATCCGAGCTGTAGCTCCATCTGCGCATGTTTTTCTTGCTACGGCCGACTTGGGTCCGGACTTTGTTTAAAGATTTCCATGGTCTGCCTAGGCAGATTGTGTCCAGTTTTTCGGAAAGAGCAATAAGTGATCCTGTACGGTATCTCTCCTACAAATAATACTTATAATCAATACTTATCTAACTTATCTACTAATCATAATGTTGTTTCAAATATTGCCGCGCAAAAGGTCGTATGACGTCAGAACGTATGACGTCACACGCAGGCAAACGAAACGACAAGGTCTACGAAAGTAAAATGCTTTATTAAAATAATAAAAATGATTTATTGTACATCATAGCAAAGAATAACAAGTTACAGAAATTGGCTTAAAACTACAGTACAATGGGCGGACTTATTGCTAAAAGCGATCTCTTCCAGTCAACCTTATGGCATGGACTTATAGCATGAAAAACATATCGTTTTGATTTAGATGGATAGCAAAATATATAATAAACACAAGCTACACGGTATTCACTTTGAAATGACGTGATGCACTGTGTTGGTGTTTCGGAATAGATAAAAAATTACAGAGATTTTAGATTTTATTTACTGATTTAAAAACATAAATTATTATTATATCCGTGGGAGAGTTCTTGAACTCCCTATGGCAAATACCCTAACCGTTAAAGATATAATAATTTGTTATTGTAAATCTATCAAGAGTTTTCCAAAAGTACAAATTTTTTGCCTAAAATCGATAAAAAGGCATTAAATGCCCAAATTATTTTGAAAACAAAGAAAAACAAATTTTTCTGCTTATGAGACGCAAATATTGTATAGGCACAAGACACAGTTTTTTTTCTGAAGTTGCTACGTTTTGTTTGTAATAATAACGATAAAACTTAAATCAAAATATTTTCGTGAAAATGGAATCTACTGCTACGAACAAAAATTGTATTTGAAAATTATGGATTATTTGCAACATCTTGATAATAATAATTATTTTTTTAGAAAAAAACAAAAACCGACTTCAATGTATCTTCAAAGTCCAAGATCAAATATCGATGAAATGTATATGGGACCACTTCGTAGCTGTACTGAACCCAACGCAAAAAGAATTTTCCAAATCGGTTTATTAATGACGAAATTCTGAGGTATCAAACATAAAAAAAAAACAATCTAATAGAGAACCTCTCCTGTTGAAGTCGGTTAAAAATTGGTATTATAATTTTAATTTACATAAAAAAATGTCTTTTTTCCATACAATACAATACTAAGAAGATTCAATACATAGTTCCATTCTAAAATTCTACACCCTGTCTACATACACAGCCACTGTGGCTTTGTGGTTCTATTTCACATTGCACTCCGCATTGAGGGTTAACGAACCGCGTTGCCGAGACAAAAACACAATGCAGTTTGTCAAAACAGTATGATATATGGTTTATTGCACAGATTCGGGCCAACTCGACCGTGCTGCTAGTATGCGAAATATAAAACACAATTTTACGGTGTACGATTTTGTTTAGTTGTAGGAACGTACGTTTTTTGCGTGCAGTGAATATGGTTTAAAAGTGCTTTTTTTTATGGCAACACTTTTCTGAACCTTTTGAATATATATTTTCCTGGTTGATGCAAGTAGGCCTAGTAGCACTGATCCTATAAAAAATTCAGATACACTTTTCGGGAACAACACTGTGAAGGCCGGTACCTATGTGTGCGTGACAACACATAGAACTTGTGTCTTTAACACTGTAGAAACACATGCGTCAGTGTGAGTGTAATGTTGCTAGCGTAAGAAAAAAAATCCCACTGATTCTTTAGTGAACGGTAGGTATATACTATTAATATAATTGTAAATGGATAGAGTGATGTATGTATTTATTTAATAGACATATAATTAGCTAAATATTTGTCATCATTATGACAATGACTGATTATTCTACCTTTTAGCTATACCTATAATGTACAAAATAAAATCTCACTGACTGACTCATCATGACCAATGACGTTAACATTTCAGAGTAAGGCAGAACTATTTTATTTTCGTATTAAGTATTTTTTTTATACTACTAAGTAACGAGACGAGCAGGTCACTCGCCTGATGGTAAGCGCCGCGCCTGCTCATAACAGATGCAATGCCGCCCAGAATCCTAACCAAATCGCATTCAAATTGGTCAGGTGGTAACAAACATAATTAGTTATTATAAACAATCTTTTATGAATTAAAATTACCAAAATACTCTTATTTTTTTAAATAAAACTGACACTGGAGTTGGAAATGGACCAGCTCTAGTTTCAGACCTTTATGGACCACACATCTATTTAACTTACAGTTTTACCCTTACTTCTAGGTAAATTAATTTCAATGTAGGCTAGCCACACTAACCGATTCTCGTTGAGATTTTGTGTTTTTATTCTAAACATACTATACGGAAAAATAAAATCAAAGTATTAATCAGTATATTTGAACTTACTTGCGAAACGATATCCCATCTTTTCGTCTCGGTTTCTGGGAGCAGTTATTACAATGTTTAAACAAGCAATACGGCATTTTTTTTAAATTAAAATTCACGCGTCACGCAATACTTACTCAGCCAGCGCTTCGTTGCGTACTGACTCGATGTAGTATCCGCTTTGTGTAGTGGTATCCGCTTCGTGCGCCTCAATCCCGTGTTCCGTGCGGAGTATCTGACTTTTTTATAGGATCAGTGCCTAGTAGGTTTATTTGTTTATTTTTGGCCACTATCTCACCTGATGTTAAATGACGTGGTTGATACTGTTTTTTTTAGCTTCTCGCGGCGCTATTGTATCAAAATTAATGTGTCTAATACTCAGTTTTTTACGCTCAACGATCGCATTAGGGTTCTGGACCTCTAACGAAGATTCCCTGTATTTAGCGATCCAGGATCTACGAGGATTACAACATCCATGCATGAAACAAATGTTTCTATGCACAGATATTGTGTGCCACAGCTTGAATCGAACCCGTAACAATAAAGAGTTATCTAATCAAATCTAATTTAATCTAAATGACATCAATCAAACTTCAGTTGCCATAGCATCTGAGAAGAAAAGTACGACAAACCTGAATCAAGATAATAAGATCGATCGACTTCAAAAGTAAACAGGTCTGGCAAAGGAGCGGAGAAATCAGCTTGCAAATAATTTTGTCAATGTCGGACCCTTCAAGCCCTTACATTCCAACCCTTGTAAGGGAAAATCAATCAATCACTTAAAAAATTTGTCCATCACGACAACTTGTTAACTTCGATCCGAGGCGACCTTTTTATCAGTACTCTGTCCTTTTACGGTAGTATGTGGAAAATCTGGCAAACTGCCAGTCAGAGTTCGTGCATGCTGGGTTCCGTCGTTGTGTTAAGTTTCCCAAAGTTAAAGCTTAAATCAAATTAATTCTATTCATTGTCATTTGTAATATTGTCTGTGAAAATTTAAAAACGAATAAACGGACAAAAATGTTTGCTCACGGAACAATAAAAAAAATATTGCTTTAATAAATTCCTATTTCGCAAACATTTGCGCAAAGACAACGTAAACTACCATTTGCAAATTCCTTAAAGTAAACAAAATTTATTATGAATTTAACCGTTTTGCCGTAGACAAAATTTGTAATCGCCTTTTATAAAATAAATACGCCTTAGTTCCCCTCCTCCTGTGTAGGATTTCACTTCGCCTCCACAAAATAATTACATTATGTCTCTGGGCGAGCAAATAATTAATAGCGCGAATAAATCACAAACTTTTGTCGAGTTTGGTCGCTTGTGGTGGTAGTAGACTGGCCACTATTTGTGGCAACTGTGGACCACAAAATGTAATCACAATTTTTTCAAACCTTTTTATCTAAACCAGCGTTTTTGAGTAACGTTGTGATAAGTCATTCTCAGACACTTTCCGATTAACTATTGAGCGATTTTTTTCATCAAAATGTGTTCAGTATTTTTTATGTGAATTAGTAACAAATAGCCATCCTCACAAACTTTTGATTTTATATTATTAGTAGGAGTAACATATCAAAAAATTTACCAATCAGCTAAAGCTATGATGAAAACGTAATGGAAAATGTTTAGCTGATTGTTAATGGTGGCCGTTATAAGTTATATCAATGTACCGAAAGTGGCTACAAAAAGTTGCAGGTATGCTGCTCCCTTTACAGTATTTACAGTTTTAAATAATCAACCAAGTTTTTATCTCCCGAGGAAAGATCTCACGTTGAAATTACACTTTGGAAGTTTGTTAATTAGAAACGTAATCAGACCTTGAATAAAACAGCCGTTTAAAAATACTTGAAAATTAAATTGTTAAACGTGTGAACAATATTTTACCTCCTTTATCTTGAGGGCTGTGAAATGTTAAACTCAAACGTACCATATCAGTAATTAAATAAGTAAAAAATAAGTAATTTAATCAGTAAGCGATTTTCAATTCTACGCACTGGGTTTTAAGCGTAGCTTGACCGCACCAATCGGTTATGTGTAGATTTTAGATTCCTTTTAGTATATTAATCAGCACGTCGTTGGGTAAAAAACGGTAAAGGTAAAGCTAGGAAGAATGTGAAAATACTAATTAGGATGGCACAGTGACTCAAAATGAATGTTAGCTTTCAACAATAGAAGTCGCCACTTAGGTCTGTCTTACGCCAACTCCTACTAATCGGATCTCGCAAGTCCTTCACTACTTCATCTTTGCAGCAATACTTGAGACGACCATCAGAATCTGGTGTCACTCAACTGCCCCAAATATCCTCGCTTCAGAGCCTCTCCTATTATTTCGAGGTGGCCGAGCAAGCGAAGTCTGTGTGCTTTTATTTTTAACGATAACATTTTGGTTCGACCACTTAATCTTCTATTTTATAATATTTTTCCTCAGACTCCAAATTTCATGTTCTAAACGATTTTTCTCAAAACCTCCGTTTAGTCACTAAAGGTTTTTTTATAAGAAGAAACAATATAATTCACGTTATAAAAAATATTACAATTAATAAAAAATGTCTCATATGTATCTATAACTGTAGGTAACCTTGACAGCATCATAGCTTTCCATCACGCAAAATAAAAAAAAAACTTCAATTACTTAAAAATATTAAAAGATAGGTAACGCTTAAAATTCATCTGAAATCATCTGGCAATGGTGATTATAGAATTGATTCATGTTATACCGTAAGCCTACGAACTACGCTATAAAGCTGTAGCTTTTGCCAATGACAACTGAAATTCTCAGTATTTGCTAGCTGGCTTTAGCTTTGTTGTTTTAACAAAAAGACACAGAATTGAAAGCAATAAATAGTACCGCGCCGCAGAAAAAACGACAAAGTGGTTGCAGTGATAAAAGGAAGTCTGGAACAAAGAGTCTGATCGATATCAGTTACAATTCGGTCTTATAATAAAAGTTTTCTTTGAAATTTGTTTTTATTTCTTGCACTAATGACTTTCATTGGAACTTATTTTTGAACTGGCTGCGCCCCGCGGTTTTCTATGTTCTTTTCTAGCCTATGTTATTTTGATATCAATAACCTACATATTTTCATCAAAACCATGTAGCAGATTTTGTATGATTAAGTAACAAACATCCATACATCCTCAAAAACTTTCGTGTTTATAATATAAATAGGAATAACCTGATTGAAATTTCAGTATTGCTCAACTGATATTAACTATATTAACACTTTAACTAGATTAATATTCGTAATTGACTTCTATACTCTGTTTCTTTTTTCAGTCAAAGGCTTGACGAAGGGTTGAAGATAGAAGAAGTGACTACTCGCCTTAGTTTAAATTTTTATTATTATTTACTAGCTTCCAAAATTTTTAAACGCATATCATTATATACTTGTAAGTACATATTTTTAATTTATTAGTAAATTGTAAGTACAAAGGAAGGTCACCGCTAAACAAAATCGTGCGCGTGTTGTTGAAAATTAAACCATAAATTGGCTTGCAGCTTTAAATTCTAATTAAAAGCAATCTAACATTAATCACTTGTGATTAAGGTGAAATAAGCTGACCTAATCTTTTAACATCTCCCAAAATTACCCAAGAGTTATAAGGACATAGATTAAAACCATTTAGAGACCTTTAATTTAATAACTTGGGAATAGCCGAGTCAATAATCCCACGAAATTAAACCTGAAGTCCTGACGTCCGAGAAATATATGGGTCGGAATTTTCATATATCTATTATGCTAATGGTGGAGTACTATTATCGAAATGTGAATTTATATTTCGATTACGCCATATTGCCGAATGAATTTGCATATTCGTAAAATTAAACCTTTTTCAATGCTGCTCGGGGATTAATCTTTGTAAAAAGCTTGAAATAACATATCAGGAAAAAGCAATGTATTGATTGCGAGTGATGATAACTGTAGGTTTTTGAAAGCAATGGGAGATAAGGAGCCAGCGTTTACTTACACGATTGGAAAATCCTTTTCAGGATGCGTGCGGATTTGTTTAGTATTTTTTAAACTTTTGATAATCAGATAATCATTTATTCGTACTAAAAATACACGTCAACCAATAATTTCAATAATAGGTAGGTACATAATTAGTACGACCACGTTTGCTATAGTATGCTTAATTATATGAAACTAGTTCGCACCGTTTTCCGGAATATAAAGCCTATGTTTTCATCCAGGGTGAACCATCGGGGAGACGGGTCTGAGCAGCCACTCAACTGCCGTCTCTCTCTAGATCTATGTGCTCCATCTTAAGCCACATCATCGCTTCACATCAGGCCAGATAGTGGCCAGACATAGATATAAAAAGCGTAAAAAAAAAGGGAAAAGCTGTCTCTGTTCCCAATTTCACTTAAATCTGTGAAGCAGTTACAGCGTGAAGAAGAACACACTTAAATATTAATTCTAGCATTTATATTCATCATTATCATCATCATCATCATCAGCCGGAAGACGTCCACTGCTGAACATAGGCCTCCCCCATAGATTGCAACAACGAGTGGTTGCTCGCTGTATGCATCCGCCGGCTCCCCGCGATTTTTACCAGGTCTTTGGTCTACCTTGTGAAGAGCCGTCCAATCATCCGCTTTCCGGTCCGTGGTCGCCACTTGAGAACCTTTCTACCCCAAAATATTATTAATTTTATAATTTACTAGTGATCAACGTATTTTTATTTAATTTTTAAATCAACAATAAAAATTACGACTATTTCGGGGTTGTTTCGTGTCTCGGTGTTGTGGGACCATGGTCCTCATCGTTTCCTGGTTCCTTAGATACAGGGAATCCTAGTTAGAAGTCAGGATCTATGTATGTGATCGATGGGCGTTTTAAAAAAAAAATCTATTGTCTTCGTCTTCTATCGTGTAGATGTATGGCCAACCTTGGTGTCGGTGGAGTTTTGAGACCGCCGAAGGCCTCCGACATAGCCTAACATCTAAGAAAACATTCAGGACCGACGGCTTAACGTGCCCTCCGAAGCAAGGTAGCACTCAGATGTAAATACCACAAATAGTCACCCATCCAAGTTGTGACCGCCGCGAACGTTACTTAGCCTAGAAGATCTGTTACGCACGACTAGTCGAGTTACGCTTTGAGCGCTACTGTAACACACCCTAATACTCAAACTTACTGTAGGGTATAACCCTATATCCAAATTCCACAACGTTAGTTAAAATACTGTATGCCAGCGTAGTGGACGTAACCCGCTACGCGCGAGCAACTTATGACCAACTAAAATTACGAGCAAACACAGGCTATTCATTTAGCCCGACGTGATACACTCCTAAAACAAACACGTTTTCACTTCCCCCCATTAGTCAGGATATAACTCCAGCATTTGGCGACACGTGGAACTGTCCAGGGAACAGACGTCACTGTTCCAAGATTTACGACTACGGGCATCCATTTTGTTAAAACGTACTCCGTGCAACATGCAAAAGCACTCGGCCGAAACTCGCGAGCGGACTGAAACAGATGAAACTACTAGCCCCACGACACCCTCGAAAACTCGCTAAAACTGGTTTAAACTGCTTTAATAATTTTCATTTAGCCCGCACGTCTAAAGTAATGAAACGAGTGTGTTTTGTCAAATTTTAATGAATTCAGGATTACCATTCGAAGCTGGTGTAATAAAGCCGATTTGCTGTTCGATGTTTGAACGAAAATTAATTTTGGAATTTGAAAGTTGGCTGTGAATAAGTAGCTTAACCATTTAACCATACGAGACAAACAGTATAACATAATATTTGCTTTGGTATAGATAAAGCAACTTATAAAACAGTACCGAGGTCCTTTTCAACGCCACATCTCGTATTTGAGGTGTCTGGGTAGGTATCACCGCTTTGCCAGTTGTTCCACCACCAAGCAGTAGTGCGTAAGCATTACTGTATTCCGGTTCGAAAGATATTATAGTCAGCGAAATTACTGGGCATATGAGACTTAACATCTAATGTCTCGGGGTTATGAGCGCAATGCAGCGATACGCAGTATTTTTTACAGTATTAAAAGTTCTGGGTGGCACTTCTTTTTTTGCAAGCGTGGCGCTTATCATCAGGCGAACGACTTGACAGTTCTTTAAAAAACATAGTATAATGCTTTGTCATTATAGCTTGGTATAAGGTGCAACACTAAAATACGAAAAACGTAAGTTACCTTTTTCGTATTTTAGTGTACATTAAGCGTAGTGATGGCTAAAAGAAATACATTCCAGAAATGCTTTAATACCCTCCACATACTCCAAAGACATTACACGTTAGTCGAGGCAAAGAAAACTAAATATTACTTCGTAGTCAAGGCGTTCATTACTCAGGGAGTCTTGTGCAGCTAGAATCAATAATAACTATACATTTTATTTCCATGTCACAATCACTTATTAGACATGTGATTGTCTCAAATAGCTTGTAATTGAAATCATTATTGCGACACGGAACCAAAACGTATACGTATTATAGTTGCTGACGAACTTTTCACGACGACCTTTTACACGCGGTCCTTTGACGCCTAAACGTAGGACAAAACTGCGGCGCGGTTTCAGACTAAAAGCAGATTACCATCAGTAATTAGAGCTGGCGCAATCATAATACTGTGCGATACACACGGACGTTTTGGACGTAGAACTTGATTTACATTGACATTCCGCCAATTCGTACAAAGCTACTAGTTACTGGTGGTAGGTTTCTCGTATGTGAGAGGCCGTCTGGTTGGGTACCACCGCTTTGCCAGTTATTCAGCCGCCAAGCAGTAGTGCGCAAGCATGACTGTGTTCCAGCTTGAGGGGCATTGTAGCCAGCGAAATTACTGGGCATTATGAGACTCAACAGCTAATTTTCTCAGGGTGATGAGTGCAGTGCAGCGCCGTGCAGAATTTTGCAAAACAGACTTCTGGGTGGTGCTGTTATTGTTATGGGCTGGCGCATTGCTTAACATCAGGCAAACGACCAGCTCGTCTCGTCATTCAGCTACATAAAAAAAGCGTTTTGGTTTCACGTTTATAGTGCGTACTCCTAAGGAATGGAACTCCTTGCCGTCTTCTCTGTTTCCTGCAATCTGGGTATCTTCAAAGCCAGTGTGAATAGGTATCTTCTAGATCTACGTGCTCCATCTTTGGCCACATCGTCGCTTAACATCAGGCGAGATAGTGGCCAAACGTAAATATACCTTATATATAAAAAAAACACATTTGCACCTAGCTTCTAAAACACAAAATGTTTAATTCTTACGAAATAAATCTTATTTCTCAGTTAAAGACTTTCTCAATGACAATTATATAATAATTTGATTTCTAATTTGATGACAACACTATAGTTATACTCTCTGATTTTTATTTAATTTTAATATTTTAATAACATTGTTTTTCTCACCAAAGTATTGACATAAAATATGAAATAATTAAATAAATTTATTTCATTTTATTTGATTTCAAAGTTATTATTTTTTCAGAGATTACGCCTGACGTCATGCACATGTTGTCTACACCTGCGTGACGTCGGGTGCTCTCTAATTATGTCACACTTATATTATAAATGCGATAGTTTGTATAAAAATGAGTTTGTTACTTCTTTACGCTATAACAGAAATACGCTATAAAATTCAGAATGGAGATAGCTTATACCCTGGATTAACACATAGGCTACTTTTTATCCCTAGAAATGACGAGTGCAAATACGGGTCGCAGCCAACACATCATAAATACTCTATTTTTCAACCGTTTTAATATTCTAAACATCAATGACTTTGGTTCATTAAAGTTCTACAGAAAGAAAAGTATTAAAATTTTAAGTAATATTAAGTATTTTCAGTTAAGTGGAATTACTTTTGCAGCTAGCCCAATAGCTTATACTACAAGTATACACACATATATGTGTGTACATTTTATAAAAAAATCCGACTTCATGTATCTTCGAAGTCCAAGGTCAAATATCGGTGAAATTTATATGGGACCACTTCGTAACTATACTGAACCAAACGCAAAAAAAAATCCGTAAAAAAGTACAATCGAACAGAGAACCTCCTCCTTTTTTGGGTCAGTTAAAAATAAAATTTAACCGCTTGAGTCACGGTTACCAGATATTTAATTTTTTTTTCTTATGTCACCTGGGCTGACCCAGGTCCATTTACGAGTTAAGGGGTCAAATCGCAATAACGTAACTAATAATTCAACTTATAAAGCAGTGGTATGCATGCCTCTTTTGCAAGTATTTGTCTTGAAAAGTACCACATCTTTGCAAGATATTCAACCGCCAAATAGTAGTGAACAAAAATTTCTGTGTTTTGGTTTGAAGGACACTGTTTCAATAAGATGCGGAATGCAGTGCCACATAAGACGCTGCAAAAATAATTTCTAGCACTGCAACTGTTATGTGCAAGCGTGTTGTTTACTATTAGGCAAACCACTTGCTCAATACGTAACCCACTTGTATCCATTTTGAGCTAGTTTTTAACTAGTGATGTCAAATTATTAACCGATTATAATCCGAAAACGAACAAACAGCGATTCAACAGAAACGCAGTAGCAGTAAATTAAAACAATAGTACCAGCTCTTTGACGCCTAAACGCCAGACAAAACTACTCGGTTCCAGTTAGAACCAGATTGGCATCAGCAATTAGGGCGGCTACAATCATAACGCTATGCTGGTAGTCACTCACGGCCTTCGTGGAAACGGAGCTTTATGACGCAGTATATTTCGTAGCCAGTATTAAAGCTTGTATACACCGTGGAAATGGAGCGATACGCGGCGAGGCTATTAGGCGCTACTGTGCATCCGAAATAAAACGTACGGCTTGCAGCAACCTAAAAACTGATGGACTACGCTGCCGCGCGAGGTCTTGCCGCGAAATCAAACTGCCACCATCAAGCCACACCCAAGACCACCAACGGAAGGATAGCGGCGCCTCGACTTACGCACTTGCGAGTGTTTAGGGATCAGTGCTACTAGCGCTACTAACGTCTACGGATAAAGATTTTGTTTGGTTGTATGACAATATTTAGGACATTAAAGCTGTGGTTCTAAGTCAGCATCTTTCACTAACTCCATGTAGGATCTATCCAACTATTTGCGGGCAGTACTGCGTAGTAATATTTAGTTATCTTTGGAACTGCCACTAATCAAACCTTCCCGCCGCGTCACCCACGTGCAACCTGTTTAGTGAATTAGTCTTTTCAGCTAATTGTCAATTATTTATTTTTTCATCTGAACGCCATAATTTATTCTAAAGCTTGGACTGAGTACACATATTTCGGAAAAATATCGAATTCAATTTCACCTGTATAATTAAACTTTTTTTGAGAATAGTAAAATATTGCAAAGCGGTAAAGTAGTGTTAGTTCTAATACTAGAGTGCCGAAGCTTACTTCGGCGTTATAAAAAATGTGCTATGCGTAGTGCTACGAAAATCATGAGTGCTACGATCGGCACTACTACGACTAAGTAGAAGTGCGCGCCAATAATAATTATAAGTAAGTAGTGCGCTTATGAAATAAATAAACAAACTGTTCAATTTGACACGTAGAACGTTCAAATAATAATGTTTTTAATAAAACTCCGGCCTCAAGTGCTACGCTCTCCGCTACGCCAATAGCGACTGCTAGAATCTTGACTGTTACGCCGTAGCAAAGCTTCTTTAGTACGCTGGTTGCTGATGGGTCAAGATAAGATGTTGAGTTCTACGCTGTATATTATACGCAAAATTAACTTTTTAATTAAAGAAAATATATAAATATATAGCAATAAATACGTATGTAGTTAAAGCACTGTGTTTTTATATAGTTTTATAGCTCGATTGTTTATAGCTCTGTAAACGAAGTGTTGTGCAGCAAATATAGTAAATGGTTATTGCACATGATTTTATAGCCGTAAAGGGTTATTCAATTTTGCTTTTGTCATAAAAAGTGGAATGTTTTACATGATTTTATGACACTTGGAGAAAGTTGATATTTATGGTAGAAAAATCACAATAAAAAATTGTATGTGACATATAATACCTAGTTTGTGTAAAAATATTTTTCCTTTGATAATCTGTTTTGTGGGACTAAACAGGCTCTTAATAATAATAATAATAATAATAATAATAATCTGTTTTAATTATTGTAGAGGTTTTTGAAAGTGCTTTTAATTTGTTACATTTACGGGGATATCTACTAATATACAAATCCCCGTAAATGTAAAAAATTCGTCTTCAATAAAAAATATCTTATTTTGTAATTTTTTGACACGTGTTTTCTAATAAAAATAGTGTTGTTTTGCCATAATTGAAACATTCTATTTTCACCTTTATGTGCTCAATGAAAACACGACATTTTTAGATTGATAGATAGAAAATGGTATGAATTTTTATTATAACTATTTAATTTTTATTAATATTATTGAATTTTGTAACAGCAAAATCAATTGATATTTAATTTTAATATTATAATTTTTTGTATGACATGTAACTTCCGTTATAAATAAATGAACTATGAACTATGAAAATCCTTTATTGCACAGAAAAAATTGTATGTGCATTAATAGGTGCATAGGCGAAATTAATGCTAGTAAACATTATCTTCCAGTTAACCTCTATGTACTGTGGAGTTTTATAAGGTAGTGTAAGCAAATCATATAAGTAACTTTGAAAAAGTAAAAGGTAGTATAGGTAGAAAAGGAAGGAAGAACTCAAACCTACAAATTGATAATAATATTCAATAAAAATAACTATATATGTACTCGAAAATTACATGTACAATTTATATATATAACAAGATTTTTGTAAATTTTCCTTCTGCCAATAGTCGAAACAAGTTAAATTTCTATATATAGTAGACAATTTACTACGAAAGACCGTTATTAAAAATGTCTTGATGTAATTCAAGGTATTAACTTTTGTTTTCCGCGATTTTAATAATGCCGTATTCTACCTTATAAGCTGTTTTACCATGCAAGGGTTTTTATTACTTAAAATTATTTTACTTTACGACAATGCACTTCAGTGACCGCTTACTTTTACGACTTCCTCGTATTGTGTGGAAACTTTTATGCCGCAGTAAATTTAAGTTATCTGAGTAATTAAAAAAAATACTATACATTACTACCTAGACTACGACTTAATACTATTGATACCTAAATAAAGCGCAAGTTAATAATTAGATAATAAATAAAATATGTCAGACGCCACTACTTAGATAAAATTGAGGAAGTACAGGGTATGCATTCCATCGAATGTCAGCGAACTATCCTGTAACAAAACAAGAAATATTCAAAATAAAAAGTTGCTGATGGTTCTACCAATTATATAATCTTTAGTTGTATACAATTTATAAACATTGAGCTACAGCCCTATGCCACAGAATACCTAATAGTACTTACATACTTGTGAGTAAGCTCAAATGAATTTGCAAATCCGTTTATCCGTCAAGAAAAGGCTTCAACTTGTCACAACTTTATGCGCAAGTAGTTGTAGCGTTCTTATTTTAGCTCGCCTAGCCGTTTATCACAGATCTTCTAGGTTAAGCAAGGTTTCCAGCGGTAACAACTTAGAAGGGTAATGTAAGTGTGTTATTAACATCTGTACGTTATCGTGCTTTGGAGGGCACGTTGAGCCGTCAGTTCCGGTGGTTGTCATTGGACAACAGTTGTTAAGCCTTGTCGGAGGCCTTTGGCCGGTCTAAAAACTTCGGCACAAGGGTTGGCTACACCCAAACGAGAGAAGAAGAAGAAGTGCAAGTTATCTGAAAATTTTATTTATTAGATACACTACGTTAAGAAATGATCAATATGAATCTGAACAGATCATTGTATGATAATAAAGCAAGTTGATATCCAAATGCCGAAAGTTTCATCGCCTATAAGTTATTTTTGGAGAGTATCGTTTTATCTTCAATTCGACTCATCAGGCGCAGAACTGCTACGCTTAAGTACCGATGTTACTTTGTTAATTGAAAAGCCCATCATCTATAATATAAGTTCATTTACGATGGAAATTTACCCGCACTTACACGCCAAACTTGTTTGCCGTCAAAGCAAGCGTTGAGTATCAAAACTAAGCAGATGCTTTTTCGTCGGAAAGCGCGTCATTTTTAGTGCTTTGAAAGCCGATATTTCTGAGGACGTGCCAGCATGCACGTGCTAGTAATTTTTAAGGTTTACGTCAAAGGATGCTTTTAGTAGTTTTTTCTTTTTTACTCACCGGTTTGGATCCCTTGTTAGAATAGAAATTGGCGTCGAGTTACTAGATTATCCTTGTTTTATTTTGGATCTGCAATGTCACATGCCAAAACTGTAGCAATATTAAGATACAAAAAGTTTTTCAAAACAAAATATGTTTCTTAGAAATTGGCGATGAACTTTGAAGTAGTATTTATATTTTTAATGTAATTAAGTGGCGAAACAAGCAGTTCATTCCCCTAATGGTAAGCATCAGACTTGTCCATACCAGTTGCAGCAAGTCCTGGAAATAAATTTTGTATAATCCTGCGTAGACAGCACTGCGCTAGTCACCCTAATTTCGTATGTTATAGTTCTTAATATTATAATGCCAAGTAACTTCTCTTGAAGCAGTATCTTTCGATGGAACACAATAATGATCCACACTACTGTTTGCCGGTTGAATATGTGGCAAAGGCATCTCACATCGCAGGACAGGCTTTCGCCAGTTATGCTACGGTAATAATTCAAGTGCGGAATACTTTTCCAAAATTAACTAGATGCATATGACATCAAATGTTTCCTTCGGTCTTCGATAAAATATATCATAATAACTGCCCCACGGTTTCACCCACGGTGTCTTGGGAAAAAAGTAGCCTATGTGTTAAGTCAGAGTATAAGCTCCATTCATAAGCTCATTTCATCCAAATCCGTTTAGCTGTTGTGGCGTGAAAAGGTATCAAACACACAAATACATTAACACACATACAACTTTCACATTTATTTTATGAATGTGACTATTACAAAAACTTATTGTTTATTTTTATTATTACAAAACGTATCAGCAATAAAATTTGGTTAAATTTTTATGCTGACTTTATTAGCCTGCCAGTCTTAAATTTAAGAGGCGAAGGTAAAAATAGCAACAACCACCTTTGTCTTATAATTTTTCAATTCCCAATATACGTTTTTAATGTCTTGGCATTTATTTTCAGCGTCTAGACTGCTAACCCGATTTGCTAGACAAGACGGATGGCGTAAATGGCTTTTGCTCTCTTCTCCCGTTCACTTTCTGCGATACGATCTTAGAAAGCGTCTTTAGAACGTGTTGTAACATTGACTTGGGTGTTTTGTAATTTTACGCGTTTGCAAATAAACAATTGTACATTATATACTGTAATTTAATTTCGAATTCCATATAAACAATCACAAAATTTATTATACACTTTATTATTTTAGTATAATTATTAGCATTGAATCGTTAAAAGCTATTTTCTAATTTAATATAAATTTAATAAACCATTATTATTCAATATCATTATACTTGTGGTAGGTTTTTCGTATGCGAGAGGCTGTCTGGGTAGGACCGCTTTGCCAGTTATTCAGCTGCCAAGCAGTAGTGCGCAAGCATTACTGAGTTCCGGTTTGAAGGGCATTGTAGCCAGCGAAATAACTGGCCATTATGAAACTCAACAGCTAATTGTCTCAGGGTTTCGAGCGCAGTGCAGCGCCACGCAGAATATCGCAAAATAAAGTTCTGGGTGGGCTGGCGTATTGCTTACCATCAGGCTAACGACCAGCTCGTCTCGTCGTTCAGTTACATAAAAAAAAAACATATAATAGCTGTATCTTCAAATAGCTAATGAAATAACGTACCTACCTGCTAAGTATAGAAATGAATACGTTAAAAGAGTTTACCTAGCTATTTATGTACACTACGAATATCAAATATTCTTCTCATGTAAGTGACTGTATTATGTCTTTTTGAGGATAATATCTTACAGCTGAGGCTGGCTAGCTATTTAACATACAACGATAGAAGTCGTAACACTGATTTTTGGATCCGAGGATGGTAGCATACAAGCAATATTTTTGTGATATTTTAAATATTTGATATTCAGTTATGGTCTTAAAAGCAGCGTCAAAAAAGGAAAGCAATGTTAGTGATTTGAGATTTATGAAGCAACTAACTAACTCAAGTAATAGCCAGGATTTTATTCTTGAGTTTTGCACTGTATTCCTATACTATAATTAGAGATTCATTATTGCTAACTACTTAAACCAATGAAATAAAAGAAACTAAAAAATGTTTGGATAAAAAGTTAAAATAAAAAAAGGGTAGAAAGGTATTTTGTTTTAGTGTACTAGTTTATTACCACCCCTTTCTCCCCGTTCAGTGAGTAGTAGATTTAATTGAAAATTCCTCTAGTTTTTCTAAGTAGGTACTTCTTTTTATTTTCTATCGAAGTTATCTAATGAAGCAGGGTGTAGTGACACGTGAAAATTGCACCCGTCATTACGGACGCGCTTTGAGCGAACCATCAATAATTCAGTGGGGCAGCTCTCAATCTGTGAGCCGAGCGGTAACGAGACCATATGTATAGGAGAGAACAGTAGGTCAACTGTACTGATTGCATACTTCACAAATAAGGCCATCACTATTTAATTAGAGCTATACCTACTCCCTGCAGAACTCCCTGCCAGAGTCGGTCTTTCCCTATAGCTACAATCTAGGAATTTTTGAGTCTTAAATAAACAGGTACTATCTTGGCAAGCGTACTAAATCGTCGACCGAACCGTGGCTTACCATCAGGACATAGTGGTCAAATGCAAGACAAATTGCAATAAAAAAACAATTGCCGGCATACCCGCGAGTATAACAAGCGCCAATCGTATATCATGATGAGCTCAAACAACGGTTTAACCTTACTGCGACTAATATGATTCAGATAGTGGTAGTTTTAGTTTTTATATCAATTTGATCTCATAAATTACACCAAAATACGACATCTATAATTTGATGGTAAACTTTTATTGTACAAGATTAGACCACAATAGGTTGTCGCAGTAAATTTTTATATTATTTTATTTAAGCTCAACTCATTATTTATTCAACCTGTCTCAACATACTATCGACGGACGTTTGTATGACCTGTTGGTTGGCAATACCTACTAGTTAGTAGTAAGTTCTTGAAAGGTTTGTTGTGCAGTACTCGTAACATTTATGTGCGTAATTTTATATTTTTTCGTATGCTAAAATATTTTGTTTTGTTTCGGAAATCAAACACGTAACCCAATAATCTAAGCTGACTGGCCTTATCATACTACAGAGTGAATCAACCGAGTTGTCCTTACTGTTTTGCTATTTAGTGCTATGTGGATAATAAATACGTATAGCAGGAATGTGCCGCAAGAAAAATCTTTTATAATTTCATAAATATAAACTATACGTATACGGAACTAAGTTACGTAAACGTAGTTGTAAAAGTCTTCTTTATTTTTCGTGTAGGTGTGTGGCCAATCTCGTTGTCAGAGTTTTAGACCGGCCGCAGGCCTCCGCCGTGACCTAACGACTGTTGTTCTAAGACAACAACCGGGACCAACGGCGCTCAGATGTGACCACACAAACAGTCACCCATCCAAGTTGTGACCACTGCGAACGTTGCTTAACCTTGCTAAGATCTGTTACAGCTAGGTGAGCTATGCTTCGAGCGCTACAGTTGTAAAATAAGAAACATTAATTGCACGAAAACCGTAGCATATACAGAACATTATATATACGGTATAATGTTATGTATATTATATATACATAACATTATACCGTTAATAATATGTATGCATAAATTTGTCACAATGCCCAGAACAGTGTTAATTTATCAATTTAAAGCTTTATACAAAAGACATAGCATTTGATTTATTTATTTATTTATTTGATATACTCATATCAAATGTGTACCAATTGTAGGTATCACAAATATCAAGCTGTGCATGTACTTGTAACTTTTGTTTTCTCGTTATACTCGGTAATATAAAAAACCAGCCAAATGCGAGTTGGACTCGCGCACAAAGGGTTCCGTACCATTGTCTATAAAAACGGTATAGATATTTATTTTAGTCTGTTTTTTAGTATTTGTTGTTATAGCGGCAACAGAAATACATCATCTGTGAAAATTTCAACTATCATGGTTAATGAGATACAGCCTGGTGACAGACGGAAAGACAGACAGACAGACGGACGGACAGCGGAGTCTTAGTAATAGGGTCCCGTTTTATCCTTTGAGTACGGAAAGGGTAAATTCTCTCGTAAGACTTTTGCATAACAATTGACGCAATACTTTAGTTCAGGTAGTTTTTAATCAGTGAGAAAATTATTTAGAACAAAAAATCTGCAGGCTCGAAATATCTTTTTTAACTTATCATTCATTCATATACAACCCTTCAAAAATAATATTATACTTCCTGGATATAAATCACCTGACAGAACGAAATCGCGGCCGAAATGTATAGGAACTTAATTTATGGGCTTCGATTTGTCAGCTGAGCTATTGTGACGCGAGTTCGTTCATCTGTTCAATTCCATTCATTCAATTCGAAATTTAAAAATCTTTTGGACGTTGGGAGAGATTGCTGTTGGAATAGCGTTGTTTAATTAGTTGGAACGGATGGACTTGTTTACATAATAATCATTGCCATGGATGTATTGCATTCTATGTATCCGGTGATAATCGTAGAATATTTATTTCGTCATTGGTAGTAATGGGGATATTTTGAGTCCTAGATACTCAAATGATTTCATTGGCTCTTGTATATTTTTTTTTCATATGCAATAAGTTTTCATTGGCGTACGCAGAAAAAACAAATAGATACTACTCTTAAATTAGAGTTTATGATGGACTCAAAAAAAAAATATATGAATAAAATATAGTTAATTAAATTTCTACAATAGAAATGATTACTTATTAATTACATCTTAATTAGGTCACAATCGAACGATGCTAGTAATGAGAGTGAGCTCGCTTCCCATCGACGGCATAGTCACTGGTGTCCAGTCGTAGGTAGCCGGAGCTGCATTGTGCAATCGCGCTTCGTCAGCAATATAGCCGGGCGCTGCTTCTCTGGGATAATACAATGTGTGTATGAGTCATTCTTATCAGGGTGGTCTTCACAGAGAACTAGCACAATATATCTATTTGTTGTCAATAATTCGTAACATCTCACGTGGAGCTTTAAAAATCAGTTTTGAGTGTCAACGACTTAATTCTTTATGCTGATTTCAATCATTATGTATAACCAAGATCGATAAGATTTTAAAAACTTAAGAAGAAGAAAAGTGGCATTACTCGGACTCGGATGGACGGACGGACATGGATCAAACCTGCGTCACCAGATTACTATCCCAACGTCTTAGCCACTGCGCCACCGAGCCAACTGCTCGAGGGCTTAACATATCTGACTTGTGTTAATAAGTGTATAAGTCTAGTTGTCTATTTTTAGGGTTCCGTACCCAAAGGGTTAAACGGGACCCTATTACTAAGACTCCGTTGTCCGTCCGTCTGTCTGACTGTCTGTCTGTCTGTCCGTCTGTCATGTAGGCCATCCGGCAGTATCTCATGAACCGTGATAGTTAGACAGTTAAAATTTTCACAGATTATGTATTTTTGCTTCCGCTATATCAACAAATACTAAAAACAGAATAAAATAAATAATTAAGGGGGCTCCCATACAACAGACATGATTTTTTTGCCGTTTTTATAGATAATGGTACGGAACCCTTCGTGCGCTAGTCCAACTCGCACTTGGCCGGTTATATTTTTAACTGTACCTATTATCGTTTTGCGCAGTGGTTGACAATTTTTTTCATTCTCTTCTTCTACATACGAGTATAACTAGAAGAAATCCATCTGAACGAGATCTGCACTAGGAAAATAGAATTTACTCTCGTACAATAACAATCAAAATAACAAATAGGATGGGTGTCCGCTCGCTAGGACATGCGAAGGTTTGGCAAAGAGCGAGTAAATAAACAGATAAGGCAAAGCTTTGAGCTTAGAAAAACATTCCTTATATTCAGACGAGTGGAAATAATTTTGTCTTGTTTTTATTCAAACGATTTATTACGTAAAGTAAATTAACAAATACTATTTTTTTTAGTAATGAAAAACGTAATACCGAGTAAGTTTTACAGTTAAAAATAAATAGTTTATGTTAAAACTTTGGTATTAAAATATATGAAAAATATTAAAGATTATTATTATTATGGCAATTGCGCCAACTTTATGGGCATTTCCCCTTAACCACAAATATTTAATAATTGGTTTATTTATCCTCTTGTTGAACTTTTAAGAGTATACATATTTTTATTAAATCAATGTAAATACTTGGCATTTTTTTATGCTTAATAGATCTATGTTTGGCCACTATCTCGCCTGATGTAAAGCGATGATGTGGCCTAAGATGGAGCACATAGATCTAGAGAGAGACGGCAGTTGAGCGGTTGCTCAGACCCGTCTCCTCTATGTAATGTAATTTCCTAACAAACTAATCATGCATAATTATATGAGTATGGTGGTATCTTTAAGACATGAGTATGAATATGCACCTCACGGGCAGTCATGTTCTATTTGTTCTACCATAGAACGCTTCAACGCTTAATTTCAGGAAAGTTGTTCTTTTGAGAAGCAACATTATTTCATTAAATCTTATTAATATGAATTATTGTTATAAATGAGAAGACTTAGATTTCAGAATGAAATAAATTTATTGTGGTATTACTAGTGTTTCTTTTTAATCTGTGGTAGACTAATTGTGCAAACAAACTTCTTATGTGCGTCTGGGATGCCTAAAGAAAATAAAACGAAGTGTATGACCGTTTAATGATTAAAAAATCGACGTCCAATTTGTACTATCTGTGTTCATGCTACGTACTGAATTTATCCAAGCTCTGGGACAGGAATTGTATTGCTGAATTCTGATTGAATCGGCCTGCTGTTTGTCCATCACTAGAAACACGGGCCGTTCGCTCCATCGTAACTAAATTCCCGATTTTATTCCCCACAATTCCGATTTTTAGTGGTTCGGGAGTTTGTTCAGGATTTTTTGGTTTCAGCAATGCAAAACTTTAACTCAATTTTTTTTAGTGTTATGTAAATGACCGCCAAGGGAAGTCCACATCTTTGCCAGATATTAAATTTTGCCAGAAATTACTAGGCATGATGAGACTTAAGAGCTAATAATATTGTCTCAAGGTGTCACTAGTGAGCACAGGTGAGCACAAATATAAGCAACTGCCAAATATCACTATGTTATAATCGATGAGTGGTCGCATTCCACCGACACAGTACTGATTAAAAATTAAAATAAAATTTTGTTTTCTTCGTGATGGTTATTAAAGTTTTTGCTTTGGACAATTTTGGTAACTAATGCATTTCAAAATAACGGCGTACGTGAAAAAGAAAAAAATCAAAACAGTACATATTTTTCTAGATCAACGGATGCAACGGTACAAACAAAATTATGAAACAAGGCATTGTTTCCCAAGTTCCACAGACTTCTAAAAAGCACTACAATTTTAAACAATACATTTCCAATGTAAAATTTTATCTTTATAGTCAAGAAACCTTTTTAATATCAGGTTCTGCAAAAAACAAGTTCGCCGGTAACAAGTGCTCTTCCTAGCTCGGTAAAGTATTTTCTATCGTGTTTTTTCACCTGCTGTTCCGCTTTAGTTAAGCTTGGAGTCGATTTTAGTTACAATGAAAGGTTAAGTGGTTTTCTTGTACCGGTTTTCATGTATCTGCACCGGGCCTCGTGGAAAGTTGTTATGTTAATTTAGAATGTTAAAAGATATTTCTAAATAAATTCCCTATTTTATAAGGAACATATTTATATTTATTGTCAGTATATTATATTTATACGTTAGTAGCTGCAGTGGTAACTCGAACATTCACCCCGATCGCTTTTAATTTCAAATTTGGAAGGCGTTAGCATCTTTCAAACTGCAATAGGTATCGATCAATTTTAGCGATAGTGATTGAGATAGGGATTGAGCCGCGGAGTTTGAGTAGAAAAGACCGCCAAATTCACAGACAAATACCGATCTCTAGACACATTTGAAAGCCGGTCAGTAAATCAAATTATATTTTAAAGCGATCGGGATCGGTGTTCGAGTTAGACGAATCCCCTGCTGAACTTTTACTGGAAGGACTTTTTAAGACATTAAATAGTGAATAGAAGCCGGGTAGAGGAGGATAGAGATGCCTTTGTCTTACAGAGAGACGATCACGGCTCAAAAATTAAAAAATATATTTTGAAGGGATACAAAATATTAAAATGCAATGGAATCAGGCGTGACGTTGCGGAAATTCATCTCATCGAGGCATCATCAGGTGTCGACTCGCCGAACGCTGGAACGAGAGTTGTCTCTCGTACCAGCCTCGATGCCTCGTGCAGACGGCGAAACACGTGTCGTACAAAGAGTGTTGTTGTTAGAGAACTAACAACAACCTACATAATATTCAGCGGGATTACACTATATATTTTCATTGCGTTTCAGTTTTTTATACAAAATATTATTTAGGCATCTTTTGTATTTGCTTAGAAAATAGTTTGGCCACCACGCCTGATGTTATGCGACGTTGTGGCCGAACTACAAAGATCTAGAGGAAGTTGTCAGTTGATTAAATTAAATTAAATTAAATACAATTATTATTTTAAATACATTTTATAGTAATTAGAGAATTGACATAATATTTGCACGCTTGCTTGCAGGCTGAATGACTGTTGTAATTAGTTTTAAGACCTTTATTGTATGTATTCTTGCAAATAAACAATTGATTTGATTTGAACGACAGATCAGAACCGTGTCCCCGATCCGATGATTCACGCAACATCAACTCGAAATATGATTAAATCACATGACGGCTTTATTCAGTAGGTGGTATTAAAAATGAAGCCAAATCATAATTCTCCATAGAATTTCATTGGTATATATAGTAAAGTAATAAAATATTTAAAAAAAAAACTAAACCGACTTCAAAACCACAAATGGCACTCAAAAGTAAAAAATAAATTAATATAATTATCATAAGCGCCGACTTCAAATATATGAGTGGGTAGCGCTTATGATAATTATATTAATTTATTTTTTACTTTTGAGTGCCATTTGTGGTTTTGAAGTCGGTTTAGTTTTTTTTGAAAAATAATTTATTTTACCCTTTTTAGTGAAAAACAAGTTTTAATTAAATTAATTCAAAAAGTTTTTAAAGACAAGCTTTTATGATCTAGAAGCCACATCGTTTAAAACGGGCTATCACAATTAAATGCACGTACAAAAAAAATTTATGTCTGTACTATTCTCTGTTGAGGAGTTCCCTCGCCGGAAGTCAACCCTGGGTGAAGCAGGTGAAGCAGTCGAATACAAACCTCCACCTTTAGAAAGTTGGTTACGAAAAAAACAAGAACCGACTTGAATATTAAACTTATATTTTTTGTTTTTGCTATTTTTTTCAAAAACTACTGAATGAATTTCGATAAAATTTATATGGGACCACCTCTGAAGTATTACCTACCAATCAAAAAAAGATTCATCGAAATCAATGCATAATTGGCGGAGTAATCGCGAAACAAACACGCAAAAAAAAAAAACATACCGTTAAATTGTAAACCTCCTCCGTTTTGAACTCGGTTAAAATTATATATAAATTATTATAATAATGAAATTTATATATATTTTCAAGCAATAATTTATAATTATTAGTCAAGATTTTTAAAATTATAAATTTAAACTATGACGATTATTTAGTAACAAGAATATTAACTCGTTGGTTAATAACCTAAGTGTGAGTGTTAATCCACCCACACTTCACGAAATATTTTCATTAAATATTTACGCTCCACAAACCGTTTTTCCTTTTGTTAGAAAACATAATTATTTATTTTGTTATCAAAGCGAAAGGGTATGTTGCTGCAGGAGCTTCCTAACCCAAATAAACACAAACAATTATTACCATTTGGCGGATAATCCGGTTCGCTAGAGCATGGGTAACTCAATTTGCCGGTAACTAAGCGAAAACAGCTTAATATTGATTTATCTCAAAAGTACAGGGTGAGTGAATTCGGAACACCGTGTAGTGGAATAGCACTTTTGCATTACCTCGCCAGGTTCTATGTATATACAATAGATAACAGAATCAGGGCCCCGTTTACTCATGAATGCGCGCCGCACCATATTGCCGTTGCAAACGAATGCGTAGCGATGGTCTTCATTTTTTTATGGAACTGTGTGATGGGCCCAGCAAGTCGTTCACCTGCACCTGCAGTGCCACCCAGAACTTTAAATACAATATGAAGCACTGCATTGCGCTCATCACCAGTAATTTCGCTGGCTACAATGCCCTTCAAACCGGAACACAGTAATACGGGCGCACTATTGCTTGGGGACAGAATAACTGGCAAAGCTGTGGTACCTACCCAGACGGCCTCCTGCATACCAGAGACCTATCACGAGTAAAAAAATATTTTGCATTCAATTTTGATATCTCAACTGCTAGTCTTTACACATACACACACACACACACACACACACTTAGACATCTTGTTAACACAAGCTTTACAGCCAGTACATACTTTATTATTATTATATTATTACGAGACGATCAGGTCGCTTGCCTTATGGTAAGAAATACAACTGCCAATGACAGTTGCAGCACCACCAAGTATTTTGTATTGCAAAATGTTGCGCAGCGCTGCACTGCGTTCGTCACCTTGAGACGGCATATTATTACTTACACTTGAACGTATCCCTTGACTGTGACTTCGGAAGAAACTTAAACAAACCAATCCCATTGCAATATCATCTCGTACAATTTTTAAATTCAAAGGTGAACTTTCACAACTCCATTCAAAGTCGTAGACGGAATCTTTAATTAAACTTCGCTGATACGACCGTATCAGTTGGAACAGGTTTTGTCTAAAGTACACTGTAAGAGTTTGAGATAACTGTATCAGATTACATAGAGGTAGCCTCCATAGTGTGATGATAGAACAATGGGGGTTCAGCTCGGAAAGTGCGGGTTCAACTTGGCGGTATTTTTTTTCATTATTAATTTAATACTAACTTATATACTTACAAGTAAAAGCAATTGAACAACTTCATCATCAGCCCATCACGTTCCCACTGCTGGGACACGGGTCTTCTCTCATAGAGAGAGGATGGGCCATAATCCACCACGCTGACTCAGTGCGGGTTGGTGGATGTCACATGTCCTTGACTTTTTGTGAAAAATTCTTGGACATGCCGGTTTCCTCAAGATGTTTTCCTTCACCGTTTCTAGAACGAGTGTTAAATCCGCATGTAACTTAAGAAAGTCAGTGGTGCGGGGCCAGCGGGATTCGAACTCGGGTGCGTCGGATCGAAAGTCGCACGTGCTCCCACTGAGCCACACTCGCTCTTGAAGCACTTATTGACCATTAAATGCCTATAGATAGCCCAAATGCTCAAACCAGGCAGCGTAGACGAATACCGGTGATAAAAAAAATGTGTATGGCTGCCTACCCACCTCAGACAATTAGTTACCTATTTTTTTGCGGTGAAAATGAAACATACGGAGCTTCATATTGCAACGCACGTTGTACAAAAAGTCGGTCACAAAATAGGTGACAAAATTTGACCGACTATTGGACCTACAAAAAGTCTGACTTCAGCGAAGGCACTAAGTCACCACAACACCCCGACACGAAACAAGACTTGCGCTTTTTTTTGTGCACAAACATTTGAGCTCTCGCGAGAATCTAACCCGAAACGTCAGTGGTGTATGAGATTTGAGCCATCCTGCCCAACCAATACACCACAAAGACTGACATATAAGGCTGAGTATAACATTCAATTTTAGGAGACAACACTGAAACAAAACCTTTGAGTATGTATTTTTTATACAGAATTAACGCTATCCAATGTTGTACAAAATACTGACTAGCAACAAAAACCTTGCATTTGGTATCTGTTCAAACATTTTTCGAAGTGGTAATCGAACCCATCACCCGAATCAAGGCTGTCATTGCCAACTTTATTTTCTAACATAAAATTAACTCCTCATGTATAATATAGCCTTATTTTTAATATTTAGGCATATTATTTGTAGTCCAATATTTCGGCCACGTTGCTAATTGCAAGTTCGCTAACCAATGCTTAATTAAAATAATACATCAGCCGACCGCCGCACCAATCGAAATGAGTTCATTTATGAGTTGGTGCATGTATCTTGCAAACAAACAATACCTACAGATAATGCTATGATGATCACAATGCACAATGTTTAAAAATACCCATGATGTTATCCCATAGTTCGGTGAGAAACTAATCAACTAGATAAACAAGTTTGTGAATAATTAATTAATATTTTTAGAAAAAAAAGGAGCCGACTTCAAAAATAAACTTATATTGTTTGTAAATGTTGATTTTTTCTAAAAGTGCTAAATCAATTTCGATAAAATGTATATGGGACCACCTCTGAAGCAAAGAAAACTAACTATTACCACAGAATACTAAGGGACAGAAGCATCACTCCTTAAAGAAATTTAAACAAATAGCGACTCTTGCAATGACGCAATAAAATTCAATTCAGATCGCGTGGCACGTGTCGCGTGGTTTGCATACCTACCAGTCATATTAACCAACAGAGCGCCTCTCTTTCTATCGCATAGCTCTTATTTCTTCTGACGCGGCACGTGTAACGACGTGCGACCCACCATCGGTTTCCGACTATGTACTTGTAGCTTCGTACCTACAGTGCGGAGTGCGCTAAGCCTGCTATTACTTACTCTGAAGTATGACCTACCAAACAAAAAGATCATCAAAATCAATTAATAATTGGCGGAGTAATCGCGTAACAAACATAAAAAAAACATACAGTCGAATTGAGAACCTCCTCCTGTTGGAGTCTGGAGAACCTTTCATGAACGCTGTTTTTTAACAAACTTTAAGTTTGTTAAAAAACAGCGTTCATGAAAGGTTTGGTATACGCCACATTTATGCAAAAAAGTGGCACTGTCAATGCCTGGCAATGCCCTTCAATCCGGAACACAGTAATACTTGGCGGCAGAATAACTAGCAAACTGGTGATACCAACCAAAATGACCTTTCGCATACGAGAGAACATCTAGTATGCAGCTTCGGTAGTTACCTTATCCCTAAATCTAGATGACTAACATTCCCATCCTAAGTTGAACCACTAAACGCTATTAATGTCTCTGCACTGAATCACAACATGTCATGATTTCAACTGAACTTACAACTTTCCGTCGTCTAGGGGACGATTTATCGTCTAATATAGCAAGTGAAGGTACACGGCAACACACTAGTTTCATATTAAATTCGAAATTACAGTTGTTTTGTCAGTGCTGTAAATGCTATCTATAGAATCCTTGAGAACCAAGCTCTCCTGTTTTTCGTGCCTTACTACCTGCACCATTCAGAACCTAATTAAATCATATTGCTATTAATATAGCACCTCATTTGGCATTCGCCCGTTAAAAAAAAAATCATGTCCTAATAAGAAGATTATGTCTCGCAGCATCTTCGTTAATCGTTGCATCGACAAGCTTACTACGGTCTAAAGATTCAACACCTGCCTGTCCAAAGACCGTTCATATTTTTTCTAGGCGTGCATTAGCTATGCACTTTTTATTCACAAATAAGTCCATATTTTTTTGTCATATTTCTATATACAATAGGTACATATGTAATATATTTTTACTGGTGGTAGGTTTCTTGTATGCGAGAGGCCGTCTGGGTGGGTACCACCGCTTTGCCAGTTATTCAGCCGCCAAGCTGTAGTGCTCAAGCATTACTATGTTCCGGTTTGAAGGGAATTGTAGCCAATGAAATTACTGGGCATTATGAGACTCAACAGCTAATTGTCTCAGGGTGACGAGCGCAGTGCAGCACCGCGCAGCATTTTGCAAAACAAAGCTCTGGGTCTGCTATTGTTATGGGCTGGCGTATTGCTTGCCATCAGGCGAACGACCAGCTCGTCTCGTCATTTAGTTACATAAAAAAATATATATATTTAACATATATTGTAAAACAGGTATGTTTATCTCGACCTTTCGGCTATGCTGCATCAACCGTGGTCACGAGAAGTCTGGGAAACGCGGGTATGAGCATCGGGAACATAGAGTTAACATTACTAGGTATGTTTACTCTAAGATCGGGAAGGACAAGGTTTTGTCTCCAACTACCTGCACTTGATCTTATAAAATTTCAGTTTTTTTGCGATCATAAATCGTGACGCGAACTTTTCCTAATCACTGAGTCCATAAAGGAACTTGGCAGAAACGCCGAGGTAAACAAACCTTATATTTTAGCGCTTCCGTTTTAATATTACGACTATGTGTTAGAACTTAGTTAAAAGTCTAAGCCTGATGAATTTTTAATTCAACGACAGTAGAAGTTATGTAAACGACGTGTTTGATGGAAAGTGGTTCCCGCCGGCATCGTCATCGCTAGGGACATTGTTGACACCCTTTAAATATTTTAACTCTATCCTTGGGGCACTTGATTTATGCGCTAGAGCTATTATAAATTCCATTAGTTTACAAAATTCAGTAGATCTTTATCGTTTAACCTAGTTACAAGTGGTCAAATACCTACCTAAATATTCTTAGCAGAATGTGTAATTAATTATTTTTTTACTTTTTATGCGTTTGACCACGATGTTCAGCAATTTTTTTTATGGAACTGATTGATGGAACGAGCAGGTGATTCGCCTGATGGTATTCGCCGAATACCGTCCCGACGCGACGAATTAACCACCAGAGCCAATATGCGCTAATGCATTAATTAAGAAAATTACATAATTTATGTTTTCGGGAGAAAGGAACTAATGCTAAATAATCGGCTGCTTCGTTTCTTTATTCTTATTATCTTATTCTATTTCTTAATATCGCCATTTAGAATTATTGTGTTCCGGTCTGAAAGGCATTGTAGCCAGCAAAATGACTGGGCACACGCTCGGGGTAAAGTGCTGAATGCAGTGCTACGCAGTACTTTTTATGTTTATAAAAGTTTTGGCTGGCACTGCAATTGTTATAGGCCAGCGTGGCGCTTACTATCATGCGAACAGCTTGCTCGACTCATCACTTCCACCAAAAAATAATTAGTAGGACTTTTTCTGCACCTGGTGTCGCTCTAGTGCGCGTTTTCTCCTGTACAGCTATACTTATGAGTATATGACTCGTGGCGCTGACGCACTAATGGTAATTGGAGAGAAGCTGTATTCTCGCCGTACAACATGAGACAATGACAGGTATTCGAGCTCGAACATTTATACCAAGAGCCAACTAGGCTGCAGCTAGACTGAAACTAGGCCGTGTTTCAAAAGGCATTTTGCTTTGCCGAGTTTAGGTGTTTTGTTGGTTGTTTATGTAAGTGGCCTTGTCCAATATTTAGAGCATTGTTTGATGATAGGTGATGCTGTGCTACTCATTATATTATCCTACCATCATCAGCCCATCACGTTCACACTGCTGGGACACGGGATTTCTGTCATAGAGAAAGTATGGGCCATAATCCACCACGCTAGCCCGGGTTGTGTGGCTTGTGCGGGTTGGTGGATGTCACATGTCCTTGAATTTTTGTGATTAATTCTTGGACTTTCCGGTTTCTTCACGATGTCTTCCTTCACTGTTTTTAGAAAATCCGCACATAACTTAAGAAAGTCAGTGGTGCGGGGCCAGCGGGATTCGAACTCGCGTGCGTTTAATCCCAAGTCGCACGTGCTCCAATTCAGCCACACTCGCTCATATTATCTTATAATCTTTATAATACAGTTCTGTTAATTTACGAACGTTTTTAACGTTATTAAGTTACAATTTATTGAGTAAAAAAATAATTTTTTACTCAATAAATTGTAACTTAACAACAAAATGTACGCATAACAAATAATAATATACTATATAACATAAAAAGATAACATAAAATAACACTCAATAAATAAGTATATAATATAATTATAGTAATTATAGTCAGGATAATGTCAAAAGTAGTTTTATTATTCTATCAGTTTATAGATGGAAAAAGTAACAAGTAAAATAGGAACTTATTTAATATTGAAGAAAAAACTTTGTATCCACGACACCCCAATTTAGTAAAAATTTGGGTGTTCAGTAATCAATCACAGTAATTAAGAATCAAAAACCAGCCGTGGTGGTGGTGGCTGTTTTTGTGCATATGCCTAGTGTGGTGTTTGCGTTAGTAGATTTATACGAAATCGCGTAAACGAAAGCAACGCTTATCGATAAAATTTATTGCGCTGTTTATGGCGACTATTTATATAAATTGTGGTAGGTTTCTCGTATGCAAGAGGCCGTCTGGGTGGGTACCACCGCTTTGCCAGTTATTCAGCCGCCAAGCAGTGCGCGAGCATTACTGTGTTCCGGTTTGAAGGGCATATGAGACTTAATATCTGATGTCTCGGTTCAGTTACATAAAAAAAAATATGAAGCACTAATGATTTTGTCACTTTGATTTGATTTTGTCACTGTCACATTGATTTTCATGTCTTTTTATAAAATTTGGCAAGTCAAAGTGCCAAAGCTCACAAACAAATGTTTTTCCAACATTCCCACGTTTTTAGTAAACAAAACAAACAACGCGACCATAATATTTATCAAATGTTTCGCTTCTGTGTCAATTTACTTAAGCCTTCGCGATATGTCGATGTACATTAAATATGTGTGTAGTCAGGCATTCATCTACAAACCACTCATCAAACCTCCGAGTTAGCATCTAAATCGAATCGTCGAATAGCGGGATACATCGAGCATTACCTATCTGCAGATCTGGAACATCACTTAGCATTTACTTACTGGGTGAGATTTTCGGAATAACTCAATTATTTTAATATTCCAATGTTATGAGAAAATGCGTCCTAATTTCTTATTCTTTGTATGTTTTGATACATCAAGTTAGATTGTCGTCAACATAATCAGCCTTCATCACCTTTGATATAATAAAATTGAGGTTTCTCAATTCCTTGACATATGAATTTTTATTCATTTTGCATGGTTTCTTCATTTCGTCGTGTTAAAAAATACCTCGTAGTTACTTGCCCTTCATTACGACCCTGTTAAGTTTGAGGTACATACTATAACTACACACCTGCGCCAGTTCTCGAGAACGATCGTGCAATGCTCTTATGGGACCGCTCTTTCATTACGGACAGGACTATTGTAGCCAAAAAGCCTGATATCATGGTAGCCGACCGGGCTCAACGCGCGGGCAGTGCTTATCAACATAACCATCCCAGATGACGAGAACCTCTTGATGGCCGAGAAAGACGAGCTCAGAATGTACCTTGACTTGTCCTACGAGGTAGGCCATGGGGGATGTCAACTTGACGATTACAGTCCCGATAGTTATTTCGGTGAACGGCCTTATAGCGAAAAACCTCGAACATCTCAAAAATCTCTCGCTACACGGTTCAAAAGGCAGTACTTCTTGACATGGCACGTATTGTCAGGAGGTTCCTCACTCTGCAGCTTTAACTACCGGTAGTTTGGGCCCTTCCCCGCTACCGGTGGCAACTCTAGCTTAGGTTTTTATAGTATTTTTGTATATATTGTAGAAATATTGTAAGAAACTTAGACTAATAATTAATGTTTAGAAAATAACAAAAACCGACTTCAATGTGTTTTAGAAGTCCACGATCAAATATCGATATAATTTATATGGGACCACTTCGTAGCCATACTGAACCTAACGCAAAAATAATTTTCCAAATCTGTTCATAAATGACGGAGTCGTGAGGTAACAAATATATAAAGAAAATACAATCGAACAGTGAACCTTCTCCTTTTTTGAAGTCGGTTAAAAATAATAAAAATCTAGTTATGTCGAGACGATTTTTGATTAACAGTGTTGTAAAGAAGAAGCAACGGCAAAAGCAGCTACGGATAAAGCTACTTCGTGAAAACTTACCGAAGTACCTATATGGAATAGGGTAGGTACTCCACACTAACGGGTCGCTATCTGTGAGTAAAGTCCTCAACAGCTATGCGCACTGCGCTTAATGCATTTCGGTAAGCCGACGGTACTCCGTTCAGATCGCGTCTGAGGTAGGATTTATACCCGTAATATTACTATCTCAGCGTTTTACTGAGGCCAGATGTTGCGGTTTTCGTTACCATTACAACAGTGGGGAATGTGAGATCATAATTTTATTATGGCAGAATGGCTGACTCGTACATATATACGATGAATGAAATAATGTGAGTGTCACACAAACAAACTTCGCTATCACACAAACAAACGAAATGCAACTCGCAGTCTATCTGTTTGCTTATAGCTGAATGGCTTGGAATCTTTACTCGTTGAATCGCTTAATTGTTGAAGGGTTTTTACTTTCATTCATTACATTTTGACTGAACTAAGAGATCACACACGAACAAAAAAGGGCCGTGTCTTTCCGCGTCCTATTTATTTGGGCCATAGAATAAGTAAATAACATTTGTAACTTATTTTATTGTTGCCTGAAATAAAGATTAAATAAATAAAAAATAAGTATGCATCAGGTAAGATAGTGGTCAAACGCAAGCCAATAATGTATAAAAAAAATCCTCCGCAGCATTGCACTGGTCACTCTAATCACAATGGCTCTTCATTTTCATAATGCCCCGTAATATTGCAGTAAAATTTTAGCTAATTGAGGATAATGCCTTTAAATCAAGCTATGATCAACGAAAACATCCATGTTTCAAGTACCTCGAAGTGTTCTTCTCTAAACTACCCAAGTAATAATCTACATAATTTGTATGCTCCGTCCAATGGCCCTCTCGTGGCGAGGCTTTTGGCTCTGAATTCGTGTTTTCACGCTAAACGCAGACAGAAGGCTTACGACGCAGATTAGGTAGCAGTCACTACGTACTTTACGGGCACAGCCAGTCGGGCGTTTGTGCCAAATACACTTTACTATGTGCTCATGTCAAACACATTTTAGTGCCTTAAAATACGTTCCCGAGTATTTTCAGTGAAATTGTTGCAAAGGAAGTTTTGGCTAAGGGAAGCTGAACGCTTTGCTTCGTACTTCAATTTTACTGTAAATGGGACAGCTTTTATAGTTACAGTGAGAAGATTGTCCCTTGCAATTATAACAAATACCAAATAAGATCTTATCCCGACAAACAATTCATGATTTTAACTGAGATAGAGATAGATATTTATGTTCGGCCATTATCTCACTTGATGTTAAGCAATGATGTGGCCGATCTATAGTAAGATGGCAGCTGTTGAGCGGCTGCTCAGACTCGTCTCTTTGATGGTTTACCAAAATTCAACCCGAAAATTTTTGTCGGTGGTTGGTATTTCAACCTACTACTGCAAAGCGCTTAAGCGAGATCAAGTGGGATAAGCGGATAGTGGGTTATTCAGAGTAGACCAGTTTATTTTATCTTAACTAGGTAGAGTATAAAAGCTACAGCGTTTATACGAAAACGAAATAATATATTTTTCCATCAAATTTGCAAATACACCAAACTGCTAACAAAACGCCAGGTTTCCCTCGTCATCTCGCAAATTACTTGCATATGTCGCCATGGGAAAAGGAATTCAATTTACTAGATTAAAAAAACGTGATTGATATAGTTAACAGGCACTCACCAAAATCTCAGCAAACCAATAAAAATAATTGGTTATACGTAAGTCGTCGTAATGGTAATATATACGTAAGATGTCGAAGTATTGTGATTGGCGGCAGTTGATGGCATTAGAAAATAGGCATAGAGCAAGTGTGGCCAAGTGGTGACTTGTGAAACATACGATCCGACGCACCCGAGTTAGAATCCCAACTCGGTCCTGCACCAATAACTTATTTTTGCACGCCCGCTCTAAGACTGTGAAAGAAAATATCGTAACAAAACTCGTGATTGAGTAACAAACATCATCATCCATACATCCTCTTAAACATTCGTATAATTACAGTATTGTGGACGCCACTTGTGCCGATATACTAACGCCGTCCCATCTCAACGGTACTTCAAGGATGGCAGGAGCGGCGGCAGAAACAGCAGAGAGCCTCAAGCGGAGGAAATATACATCACTTGGCGAGGAATATTTAATTTGGCCATACCAAAGGAAACAGGGGATTTTTTTAGAACTCTTGTTACAAAATTTAACCATGTTATTCTATTCAGGAGTGCCATTTGGATGATTTTCAAAAAAACAGCGATATATTCCATAATTTACATTAAATATAATAACATTTAGTTTCTTAGCACAGGGTGTTAAACACATGAAACATTTGACACAACAACTGACAGAACATACAAAAGCGGAAACACAAGTAGTACAGCAGCTCACGCCGGAGTTATCCAGCCCAGTCATTTAATTACAGCTGTGACGTACTGTTGGCGACTGAAACGGGTAAAATATGTGTGGGTACTGGAACTGGCAGTATGAGATAAGAGCGCCAGTCAAGCAAAGTGCCGGCAAATAAAGAAAAGAAGAGAAGAAATACCTGGCTTGTACATTGAAATAGACCCAATTAAGTGTTTAGGAGATTATTTATTTATTTGAAAGAATGGGAAACATGCAGACCCGGTATGACTGAAAACAGTCCTGGTGATAGGTTTTTCGCATGCGTGAGGCCGTCTGGGTGGGTACGACCGCTTCGCCAGCTATTCTGCCGCCAAGCAGGAATCCGCAAGTATAACTGTGTTCCGGTTGGAAGGGCATTGTAGCCAGCGAAATTACTAGGCATTATGAGACTTAACAGCTAATTGTCTCAGGGTTACGAGCGCAGTGCAGCTCCACGCAGGATTTTGCAAAACTAAGTTCTGGGTGTTGCTGTTACTGTCATGGGCAGGCGTATTGCTTACCATCAGGCAAACGACCAGCTCGTCTCGCGTCACTCCATTGCATTAAAAAAACTGTCACCGACGATTATGAACGTGTCGTCTTTTAAAACCCTTCCCAACTCCATTCGTAAAATCATTGCGGATGATGACTAAATTAGTTTAGAATATGTCATTAAATAAATCGTATGGAACACAAAGCTTGTGTAAAAATTAAATTTCCTGACTCCATCACGAAATCTTAGTAGACATTCCGCCAATTCAAACAAAGCGTTTTGGTTCCACCTTTATAGTGCGTACTGCTAAGGAATGAAACTCCGTGCCGTCTTCTCTGTTTCCTGATAACTATAATTTGTGTGTCTTCAAGGCCAGAGTGAATAGGTCTTCTAAATCGACATTTTCCATCTTCACCCACATCGTCGCTTAACATCAGGCGAGATGGTGGTCAAACGTAGATTTATCAAAAAAATAATTTCAAATTAAGCAATTAATAAGCAATTAAGTTATACATTTGTGATTTGGTTTGCAAGTGTCCCGTAGGTAAGCCACATGTCGAGTTGCGTGAGTGGTTCCTGGATAATTTTAAATGAACTTACAACAATCAGAGATGAGACGTTTTAGAAAATCAAAACGCGAAACCGGTACATAAATCGCTTCATCTCTTGAAATTTCCATTCCAAACCTTAGGTACACTAGGTACACTCCTTATGCATGAATGGCTGTCCGAAGCTGCGAGAAATACTCAGATGAATCCAACTATATGCATAGATTCTCCTAGCTGCTATGCGAAGACGATTTATACAACCAGTTGCGCCAGGAGCTGTCCACCCGAATCATTGAGTTACTGACTGTGAAGCTCCGTCGGCCCTCGACATAAATTAAATTGAACTGACTCGGATGCTGATTTGTGACTCGCTTACTGCTCATCAAGATTCATAGTTCGTGATTAGTTTCTGTGATGTTGCCTGATTAGATTAATACGCTGTGTAGTAGTGGTTCAGTGGGTTGGCTAATTTACTAGTCACAGAGGCTGGTAATTTACTAGTCAGAGATCAGTTTTCGGGATATGCATACTATATTTACATACGATATATTAACGTAATGTTGGTATCATTTTTTAACCGACTTCAAAAAGGAGGAGGTTTACAATTCGACGGTATGTTTTTTTTTTTTTTTTTGTGTGTTTGTTACGCGATTACTCCGCCAATTATGCATTGATTTCGATGATTCTTTTTTTGATTGGTAGGTAATACTTCAAAGGTAGTCCCATATAAATTTTATCGAAATTCATTCAGTAGTTTTTGAAAAAAATAGCAAAAACAAAAAAATATAAGTTTAATCTTCAAGTCGGTTCTTGTTTTTTTCGTAACCAACTTTCTAAAGGTGGAGGTTGTATTCGACTGCTTCACCTGCTTCACCCAGGGTTGACTTCCGGTGAGGGAACTCCTCAACGGTGAATAGTACAGACACAACATTTCGTAAATGGATTTAACCATAATAGCCTGTTCTAAATTCCATCATGACATGGCAGATACACCCAGGATTGACTTCCGGCGAGGGATATCCTCAACAGAGAATAGGACAGACATGAAATTTTTTTGCACATGCATTTAATTGTGATAGCCCGTTCTAAACTTCGTCATGATGTGGCTTCTAGATCATAAAAGCTTGTCTTTAAAAACTTTTTGAATTAATTTAATTAAAACTTGTTTTTCACTAAAAAGGTTAAAATAAATTATTTTTCAAAAAAAACTAAACCGACTTCAAAACCACAAATGGCACTCAAAAGTAAAAAATAAATTAATATAAATATCATAAGCGCTACCCACTCATATATTTGAAGTCGGTGCCAGCCAAGTCTAAAAGGTAGTAGATAAATACTACCTACAAGTAGTACTTACTATATACATAGTATTTATCTACTACCTATTAGACTTGGCTGGCACCGACCTCAAATATATGAGTGGGTAGCGCTTATGATAATTATATTAATTTATTTTTTACTTTTGAGTGCCATTTGTGGTTTTGAAGTCGGTTTAGTTTTTTTTGAAAAATAATTTATTTCAGTTCGGCTCACTGAATATACTCGTATTAGCTTATAAAATTATTATCTATAGGAATAAACAAAACATTTATTAGGAATAAATATTTTTTAGAAAAAATGGGAACAAAATGAAGCACTTAAGAAACCAGTTCGTCAATTGTATGTCTGTTTCTCATAGCTGAATTTCCACAAAATTATTTGATCAAGAAAATTTGAATAGATAGGTCCTCCTTTGACCTTATCTTCTAGTTAGCAATTGAAGCAGCCACAATATTCGAATAATTTGTAAAGACTTGCGCAATCAGTGTTTCGACTAACGTTATTAATTCCTAATGCCATCTAGGCGTACTTTAGATCTACAGACGCAACAGTTAAGCGCATTGCTTCGTTGTGGACGCGTCAACGGGAACTTTTGACCCCATTTGCACCTCCATTTCTGCATTGTCGCCTAAACGCTGCACCTGTAACGTAATATCGCTTAATGAAATTTTGCCCTAATGAGGCGGCCTTTGAGAACGAAGCTTTTTGATAAAATGTTTTGTTGGCAGCAGAAATGCAGGAATTTTAAGACTTTGTGATGCATTTTCAAATGTGTAACACAAAACGACGCAACGGCACGCCGGCGCAAATACATGAAATTACTTTGCAAATACATAATGTCTCACGTGGCCTACCAAAATTTTCTGAACATTCGATTGAAAATGCGTTGCGTCATTTGCAGCCTTGGTGTGTATTCCAAAAATATATTAATTCTTCCCCTTCACAAAACTAACCTAAATATTAACACGTTAGAAAGGATAATGGTGACGGTCTATCGTGACATCCATCGGTTAAAGAAAAGGCCAAAAAATTTAAATAGAATAATCAAATTTCACACAGATGTTATAAAGTTGCTATCAACATGAATGTGACCGATATCTGTAAACAACACCCGTTTGCGAGTATGACTAATACTTAACCATATAACCTAACCATAACCATATTTATATATGTATATATATATATATAAATATATATGGGCAAAAGTGACCCATTTCACTAAGCCTTCATAAGATACATTTGAGTCACATTAACACGACTTCTCAGAATCATTAAAGTTCTATTCCATTATTCCACCACAAGCGCTCATATACGAACAATATCTCTTTATCAAACGTTGTATGAAAATCAATAACGCTGGTAAATAAATCCACTGCCAACTTTTGCAATATCGGCTCTTAGGGGATTAACTCCACCCTGATACCAACCGTAAGTTGCGGATTGTGTGAAAATTACATCTGCCCCGACATTAATGGTCTAGTTAGGGTTGTGTGTGATTTATACTTCAAATGTATGGATGGATTATGTTATTATGAGTGGCCGCATCGACTTTTGACGATTTAGTTCAGTACCTACTTTAAATGTTTTTGAAAATTGCTATGTATTTTAATTGTTTCGTTTGGTGTTTTATCCACCACGCTGGCTTCTTTGGGATGGCTCAGCTAAATACCAACTAAAATCTTTGGACTCCATCGAAAGACGTGCCAAAAAGCTCATAGGCAACGACCTGTTTGAGACTCATCTACAGAGTCTTGATTATAGACTCAAGGTTGCAAGTTTGGCGGTTTTTTATCGAGGGCACTTTGGAGAGTGCGCTTAAAAAAAGAAGAAAGAAAGAAAACATTTATTTTGACGAAACTGCACACGGTACTACAATGATCACAACACAATAAAACAAAAAAAAAAACAATTAATTAATGAAATACTGAGTGCTTGTGTACGAGAATCACTGCCGTGCACAGTGACGTCAAAAAAGGTCTGAACTCAGCATAATGCTGTGAATAAGTCCACAACGCTGGTTTTCAGGTAAAACCTCTGGTGACGCACGTGAAAAACGTAAAGAAAATAAACAATTTATATAGATACTTAAGAGCTATATGACTTCATACTACCTTCCCCATTCCATCGTAGTAAAACCATACGCACAGCTATGCGACATCCATATGTGGTAGACATTCCTCCTATACGAACGAAACGTTTTGCTCCACGTTCATCAAATAAACAGCCAAGGAGTGCAATGCACTGCTAACGTCTGTGTTTCCTGAAAACTACAAGCTAGGAGTGTTCAAATTGAAAGTGAACAGGTGTCTTCTAGGCAAGTTTGTTATATCATAGACCATATCATTGCTTACTATCAGGTGAAATAGTCGTCAAACGCAAGAATAAGAATAAGAACTATTTATTTGCTAGATTACATTACATATTGGTAGGTACATATTATTCCTAGAAATATGTTACAGAGTACAATAGTCATTGTAATCAGTCTGCATGCAGACGTGCAAATATTTATTTATTTATGTCACTATTAATTACTATAATATAATTTATAAATTCTTTAATGTCATATAAATAGAGAAAAAAAAAGACGTGTGGCACTCGGAGACTGCCGCGGTAAAGCTATTGCATAGCATTCGGAGTGGGGGGTGTTAGGTTATTTTCTTTTACGGAATTTCTGGATTCGGTCTTCACGCCCAAGGCCCGCGATAGAAGCTATGCAATAGCTTAAAAGTTAACGTTGAATGGCCGCAATTGGCATAGAGAACATAAAACGAACACACTCTCTCAATTCAATTTTAGTACAAATTGGTTGGTTTCCACACTATTAAAGGGTTTGTATTATTTGAATCGGCCGCTGACTGTGTGAATAACGTTGTTGTATCATTAATTGATTGTAATTAAAGTATTTAATCATTTATTGTAATATCTATAATACTCTAAGAAACAACTTTTCAAAAATTACCTACAGATTTTAATTATACAAAATTAGTTGTTGAGAGTGTGTTCGACAAACTTCGTTCACTGTTTGTTCGGGGTGAACAACGTTCGTACGTATCATGCAATGTTAGAGTCACTTTGTTTTATGTTACGCTGTGATACGATCTTTAAATCTTGGCTTTACACACCCATTCCGTTTTATCACTTTATGATGGAAGTCGCAAAGTTCGTCAACCTTTAGGTCCCAGCAACAATCACACAAAGCTTAGAGCAGAAACAAAGTGAAGACTTGTGCCAGACATATTTTAACAGGGCTACGTGGAGCTGCGACCTCCATAAGCCTACCATAATAATTGTTATTATAACTTTTATTATTATTGTGACCACGAACGCCACACTATTGCGATTTTGTAGCGAAAAATCTTTGAGATCTTATAAACTTCTATCCAAAAATGACCACCAAATGTTACCCGAATTGCCACACCTCACTCTTCCGTGGTCCAACTCGCTTTTACCCCTAGAGTATATAAAAAGTGCGGAGCCAAAAGCTCGGGAAAGAGGTCCTGAATAACGCGAGCCAGCGAGCAAAGCATGCCGGCGACTTCCGCTGCGGAGCGAAAGTCAAGTAGGAGAAGCGACATGAAAGGGTAACGAGCGAGTCTTCTGTTGGAGCCTACATTGGTAATCATTTACTATTTTTGGAGATCATTTACAAATTTTTGGTGATTATATTTTATTGGTGATAATTTACTATTTTGGGGAATATAAAGTGATTGTTTGCCATAAGCCATTTTTATATCCATATTTTGTCTTTAATTGCGATAAGTACCTAATTTGTCATTTTTAATTTGATATTTTTAGCGCCATCTGTAGGCAGGATGTGAATTCGAAACAAATAAACTTTTTTTTATTAGTTGGTATACAAGTGGCTCCAGATCATTTTGTATTTTTTTAATGTTGACAGTCTTCACATGTGTGAGAAAAGGCGTCCCCACTAATCGTTTTCTATCAAAATATATCAAAAAGTGCTAAAACCTGTGTTAATTTGAAGCTGGTTGCCCGCTCGCAACCTCCAATTTCTTTTGTGCCTCAAACCTGCATTTTTATTTTGGTTTCCGCTGCTAATCTTCAATAATTACAAAAACAATTAATTATTGTTAAGTAAAAACATAACAGCTGAAAAGTATTTTTTTAGTTTATGAAATTAAATAGTCTGTATTGGATGCACACTTTTGTACTGTGACTCTTGTGGTCTGACTACTCGAAGCAAGAAACGCAATAATCGATTATTAATTTCCAAGATTAAAGTTTTTTCATTTTAATATTCCCAAGGGAACAATTATAGGCACTCAAACTTATAAATAAATATTGTATAAGTTTATCCCATGATAAATTCATCATGGAATTCTCGAAGTATATCTTACGTTTTCAACAAATCACCCTATATTCACGATTCATGTTTGAGTCAGTTTTCACTATGTCGACTGAATTCGAATACTTGCAAAACTTAGACATCATATCGTAAACTTGGCGCATCCGATATCAGAATCTACGCCAAACATATGCAACTAACTTTACCTACATCAAAATTAGGGACTTATTGGAGGTTTGAGCTGTTTGAATTCGAAATGCGAAAACGCAATAATACTTAGATTGTTCCGATCGTTACCGGAAATAAATTTTATCAATTTGTAAATATATTTGTGAAAATGCTTAATATGTCAAAGTCAAAGTCAAAATCTCTTTATTCAGTTTTGGCATCACAGACGTACTAATGATTATTCTGTGACTTTTGATACCTGAATGGAATTTCCTTACTTTTTTTATCATTTTTACATTAATTTTGCACTGACTATAATATTGTATACATGTATTTCACATTGAATTGAACATTATCTAATCAATTTTGTAAATTCAGTATTCCATAATATTGGTATAGATGTGAAAGTCTGTATGGGTGGGTGGTCTGTAAGAGTGTGTGAGGGTGTGTGAAAGTGAGTGTGAGTGTGTGTGAGGCTGAGGGTATGTGTGTGTGTACTTGATTGTAAGCAAGAATGCAGTCTAGGAATGCCATCAGGCCGCATAGTTGATATACATAAATGTGTACATAATATGTAGATTGTGTAGTAATACAAAGGAAAAAATGTAGGGGGTAGGAGGTAATAACGGAGAATTTCGATTGCTGTCCAAACGCACGCAAGTTTTTCTACATATTTTCTTTTTATGTGGGATGATACAAATCTATTTATGAGAAGAGGTTGTAGTGTTACATATCATCTTCATTCATTATTCATGAATCATCCAACCTATTTGTTATTATTTTTAATGGACCTACGTTAATTGCCTGAAGAGAAAAGAAGAAAAAGAAAAGAGAATTCGAAATTAACTGACAGAGAACGAAAAGATATATGAAAATCGAGGACTTGAACTTGAGCTTCGTGAGAGAGAAGTTCTCAGGATTCGTTGAAGGTGATCAAGGTGGAAAACTATATTATATCAAGGTGGAAAACCATATTATTTTTGAGACACTGTTGTTGAGGTCTCACAAGTTGGTGGCCCAAATAAAGACCCACTCGCCGCCGTCGAACGCCTTAGGAAAGGTTGCAACCGTCCCCTGGATTGGGAGTATTAAGAACAAACCCAGGACAAAGTATACGTTCTCATTTCCCTCTATCGACAAAGTACGTTCTTATTTACCCTCTTGGACAAGCAGAAGATCTTTTCCTCAGCAGCACTAATGTTTTATATTATATTGTATTAAATGTATCACTAAATCAACCTAATTTATTATTACAGCTTCCCAGTTCCTCTCTCTCTTCCAGAAAAGGTACTGTACGTGCGGAGGTAATAGGTAGAGCTAGCCGAGGGACCTCCGTTACGTTACAAGGTGTGTGGGAGGGACAAATATAATGTTATTTTATTTATGCTAAAACTCTAGCTCGTACGCATTCTGAGTAGGCGCTTGCAGCAACAACAGAATCAAATCGTTAATGAAGAAATTTTGTTGTTTTCATAAGAAAATTGGTCGAATATTTGGTAGTATGATGAAATGAAAATGTATACCCACTGCCGTCAAAAATCTACCAAGAACACTGCAAAACATTTATTACCTTGAATTTTTAACGCTTTAAAAACTTTTTGACCATGCCAAACATTGTCATGTTAAAAGGACTTATACATCTGTAGAAGTAAGCGCACATTGCTTTGGGCTACAGCGGGATGAAATCAAAAAATCAAAATTAAAATCTCTTTAATCATTTCGGCATCTCAGACGCACTTATGAACGTCAAATTATCACAATAACTCTACCAGCGTATCGGAAAAAGAACCACTACTCAGAAGATACGGCAAGAAACTGAGGGGCATTTTTTTAGAAATTTTGTTACAATTTTTTGGGGTTTTACAATGTTATGTTTCTTATGTACCAGTTGGTTACTTTGCAGAAGTGGAATGTTCCAAGCATCTTAGTCTTCTATGTAATTACAAACAGTGTAGTATGCTTTGCTCATTAGCACATTCTTAAGGCGTAATTTGAATTAACTTTCTGTGAGCTCCGTTATACATTTTGAAATTGTATTATAAAAACGTACACAGTTGCCCATAAAGGACTTATTCGTTTTAGTCAGTCTATACCTAGGTACAACAATCCTATCCTTATTTCTAGTGTTTATGTTGATGAGACGAACTCTATATTGCTCGTATTTTTAATAATCCTTACTTCCTTACTTTTAAATATTAGAAGTGTCTGATTAATAGGTTGTTTTTTTATTTGCCTTTCGTTAAAATTGAGTAACATGATTTTTAGCACTGAGATAGTAAGAAAGTCGGAGATATCGCGGCATACGCGTGGAAGGTCTCTCGTATGCGGGAGGCCGTCTGGGTAGGTATTTCAACTTTTCCAGTTATTCTGCGCCAAGCAGTAGTGCGCAAGCATTAATGCGTTCCGGTTTGAAGGGCGGTGTAGCCAGCGAAATTACTGGGCATATGTGAGACTTAATATCTGATGTCTCGGGGTGATGAGCGCAATGCAGTGCTACGCAGTGTTTTTTATGGTATCAAAAGTTCTGGATGGCACTGCAATTGTTATAGGCAGGCGTGGTGCTTACCATAAGGCAAACGACTTGATCGTCTTATCCCTCAGTTTCATAGAGGTCAATAAAACGTGCTTAAGACAGAAATAATCGTCTGATAAGTACGGAAATACGCCTTTGCAGAATACATATTATTATTTTGATCTGCGATGCGACCCGTCCTACCCCGCTATGGCCCAACACAGTGACCACTTACTTAAAGCTGTAGCTCGAAGCTCAAAGGGGTAACTCACGCCAGCAGAGTGCACGTTAATTTTACTCGGACGATTTGGCTTTCTGTACAAGCGCTATCTGTTTGGATTGGGTTCTAACATTTCTAACCTGACAAGTGAGTTATTTTGAGCCTTGTCCTTTAGAAATCAAGGTTTTGATTACTATGGTTTGAGTTATGAGTGGTGCTTTTCAAAGATAGGTATGCTTTTTAACATTAATTACGGCAACCAAAGGCTGGAAAATTTATTGCATCTCGCTGAAAAAGAACTGCTTTAGCCAAGAATTTTATTTCCTATCCAAATCCAATCACGTCTTGATATTATGACATATATTCAGTAACTGCGAGGCAAAGAAAGTAACAGCTTTATTTATTTAACAGTAGCTTGAAACGTTCCAAGTAATTTAAAGTTTGAATAAAATAAATAAATACGCCCAACGATCCCATACTTAGATCCTGGCCCGTAACTCAGATTCCCTTCATCTAGGGAACCATGAACTATGAGGACCCTGGTCCTGTGACACCCGAACACGAAACAAAGATTTGCACTTTTTTTCTCTGCACAAACATTTGTCCCGTCGCGGGAGTCAAACCCGCAACTTCAGTGGTGATGACATTTGAGCCAACCTGCCCAACCACTACACCACAGAGGCTGTTAAAAAAATTTTAATCATTCATTGAATAAAAAACTAAAATCATTCGCATTTGTGTGCAATATGCGTCTAATCACAGCCCTCCCCAAATTAAGAACCTACATTATAAGAATCACACGTAGGATTGCCTAATCACCGCCAAGTGAGCCCAAAAGCGCGAACCAGGCCTAGTGATCACGTCTCGTTCACAGCTCTATTTAGCTCCCGGTCCTAATTACCATAATGCAACATTGCGACGCCGGCGACGATTTTGATTACATCGCCGCCTGACGCGGTGAATGCTAATAAAGTGAGCGTACAAACCTGGTATGGTATGCGAATAATACGAATTTGCTGTCGAGTGTTCGGATGGTTGCGCTTGATATTAATTTCAGTAATGGCTTGGGAAGGATTTTAGGCAATGCTCACTTTGACGTATTTGGAGCACACGGCATGCTTCTTAGACTTCAATTAGGCATTACAAAGCGAGCTGACATGCATGTTAACTTGTACAGTAGGTACATATACAGTTTCTAGGTTGAAAACTATAACAAATATAACAAAAGAGAAAACATTTTTTAATCAATTAAGCATTTTTAATAAACAAAGCCTACTACACAATTAAATGATACTTTACTTAAATAACTTATAATACATACTTGCTAAAAAAAAACTGTCCTCCTCTTATCTACACCAATTTAGCTGTGCCCAACAGGGCCATAATGATCATTTATTTTTGTAACCTACCACCTAAGAACTACATTCTAGAATGCTAATAAACTATATGAATATGAATATGAATAAATACTTACCTCTTTTTCAAAGTCATGTTAACATAAGTTCCAATTTTTAACGTATTTTTAATTTTATTTGTATCATAAACATAAAGTGCACTTTTAAAGGTCATCCTTCAAAAGTGCACTTTTGTGTTTATTTAATAAATTATATTTGACTTTGACTTTGAATATCCATTGTTTGAAAGCTGTAACATTTCATTGTTCTTTTTACAGGTCTGACACTCCGGCGATACAGGGTAGTGCTAAGCAACACGGTACCTACTAAAAACTTCAACTCATTATCAGCCTGAAGCTCAAGTTTAGTCTTAACAAAGCTTTGTAGGTCCTGAAAAGTGCATAAAAATTGGACTCGAATGACCCTAAACCACTAACCAATCCACACCAATTACTTTTTCTAACTAATACATCTATATCGTTACCTGACATACATAATAGCTAAGATTTCCTGTACCTATCTAAGAAATCAGGATCGATCTATAACCTCTCAGGTGAGATGGAGCTTACTCGCTTAACCATTGTTCCACTAATTTTAGCACTTATTGAGACAGACGGATTTAAATGAGAAACACTCGTTCTAGTTACGGTAAAAGAAAACATGATAAAAAACCACCATGACCAACAATATCAGAACTAGATGCACCGCGCGGTTTTACCTGCAGTTTCCGAGGATAAAAATAGCATATGTCCATTAACATACAAAATTACTGGGCATGATGAGACACGAAAGTTAATTGTCTCAGGGTTACGAGCGCAGTGCAGGGTTTTGCAAAACAAAGTTCTGGATGATGCTGTTATTGTTATGGGCTGGCGTATTGCTTACCATCAGGCAACCGACCAGCTCGTTTCGTCATTCAGTAACATAAAAAAATATCATTAAAACCCGTTCATTAGTTTTGTTTGCGTAACAAACATCCATCCACCCATCCATAAATCCGCACAAACTTTGCTTTACAATAAGTAGGATTTGTGGAAGCAGACGATGTGCAGGTTTAAATCGCAAGGCAGGTTCCACCTCTATTGATGTTGTAAGACGTCTGCGTATGATGACGATAGCATAGGTACATATATGTGCGTAACGATGACCTATAAAATTATGGAATTATTTATTTTGCATTTATTTTTTAAGTACTGCTATTCTTTACAGAGCGAGTGTGGCTCAGTAGGAACACGTGCGACTTTCAATCCGACGCATCAGAGTTCGAATCCCGTTAACCCCGCACCACTGACTTTCTAAAGTTATGTGCGGATTTAACAAAACTAAAAACGGTAAAGGAAAACATCGTGAGAAAACCGGCATGTCCAAGAATTAATCACAAAAACTCAAGGACGACAAACCAACCCGCACTGAGCCAGCGTAGTGGATTATAGTTCATCTCTATGAGAGAAGGCCCGCGTCCCAGCAGTTGGAACGAAATGGTCTGATAAAGATTCTTTACACACTTACATTTAGACATCTTCTAAACACAAGCAATCCTCTCTGTTACTCTGCCCTTCTCTGAGAAAAGGCATGTATGATTTGGGTATGAACGATTTCATGAGTTTGTTTAAAAAATATAATAAAAATCTAGGATTTATAAAAATGGGGAATTGTTTACCACAACGTTACTAACATCAATCACAAAACGACCAAGCGTCTCAATATCTCCACAAATTTCTAATAAAAAAGTCAAAAATAGACGACACTAAAGATTCTCATCAACCCATTGAATCAATTTACAAAGGGAATCTGGTAAGCCTGTAAATTGTTCGCGAAGTGTCCCCCCCAAAGCCTCAAACCGCAAACCTTTGTGGCTACCCCCGGAGCCTTCTTGGTACCCCAAAACTGAACAAAGTCGCTACAAATTGAAATTCATAATTCAAAGTCATTATCAAGGTGAATCGTTTCGGAATCGATTTGGAAGGATTCTCTAAAAGATTTGGTACGCTGTGATTAATTAATAACTGACTAATTAATGAATCATGTATTGAGGCAGAACCTTTATAGGTATCCTTAGAGTTGGTAAGAATACGTCTAACTCTGATCATAAGCGTCACGTTTAATTCAGGCAACTAAATCAATAGGATGAGTAAATCGTTACTGTTGCTGCCACAATTGCAATTAATAAAAAAATAAATTTTGAACGTTGCAAATGAATTGTTGACACTCATCGGGACCACTTTCATTCATAAATCTATTCACCTTACGTAAGCAAGCGATTTTGGTCACAGTGCATTTGTCAAGTCTTTTAAGCGTATGCAGCCAGCCTGTGTAGCACAGCTATTTTTTTTATATGACGTTTAGATAAACAAGCAGATGACCCGCCTGGATGGTAAGCGGTTACCGTCACCTATGTACACCTGCAACATTCGGGGCATAACTGGTGCGTTGCCTACCTTTAAGAACTCTATACAAGTATCCCATGTTATAGCTTCGCGGGAAAACCTCGGGGGGTAGCCTATTTATGGAATAGGCTACCAAGATATGTCTTGCAGGTAAAATTAAAAGTATCTCCGTCAATTCGTGCGATTGTCTTATGATTGACGGATGACTTACGACATCAGTTTAACCCACCTCTACTAAGCCAATAATATCTGATTAACAAAGCTCGTAACCGATCAAGTTTGTTTTTATAGTCATGTTAAAACGCCATGTTTATATATAATCGAAGAAATGTAAAATATATTACTTGATTCGATCCCATCCGGACTTATTGGTTTGCTGTCAGTTCTAACGGCCCCTATGGAATTTCACTCAAAGTGGACTGAGAACTTCCGAAGTTAACTTTGTGGCTCAATGCTGTCTATTAATATTTCTAAGGTTTCGAACATACCGCTATATCTACTAATTATTAAAGATTTTGTTTTATCAACTATTTATCTTTTAGGTATTATGTAAGTAATTAGGTATTATAATAATTACAATAATTCTTTATTGCAGATGAGATTATATAAACACGAAAATATTAAAAAAATTAAATTATGGCGGGGTGAATTCGAAATCTGAAAGAGTGGTTTATAATGGCAATAGATAGAGATAAATGGAAGAAGAGTAGGGAAGCCTTTGCCCTGCAGTGGAATACAATGGGCTCCTGATCATACAAATAATAAGGGTCAGATACAGAAGGCAGTACTCCTTGACACGGCAAGTATTGTCAGGAGGGTTCTCTAGCGGGCGTATTTCCGAAGCACTGGTAGAGTCAGTTTTCGCATTTCTTTTCAGCACTCAGACTTCCATTTGAGTATAGGAAAGAAATGGGTAAACATACTTACCTGTTTTTCATAGTCATGTTGACGTAAGTTATAATTTCTAACATATTTTATTTGTATCATGTGTTTATGACCTTTAAAAGTGCACTTTTGTGCCTATTTAATAAATTATATTTGACTTTGACTTTGACTTTGAGGTACCTCACACTGCAGCCGTAACTACGGGTAGTTTTTTTATTCATCATCATCATTTATTTATTCATTTATTCATCGGCGTATGTGACCACTATCTCACCTGATGGTAAGCGATGATTTGTGGACGATGTAGCACGCTTGCCAAGATAGTACCTGTTCACTCGAGATTTGGAGATTCCTAGATTATAAGTAGTGGTAGTGGTATAAGTTTGGACCCTGCCCCGCTGCTGACGGCACTCTAGGTTAAGGTCTTTTTTATAATATTTTTGATTTTATAGAAATTATTTAAAAAACTTAGACATAATAATGTAAATAACTAATGTAAGAAGTGTCATCAGCCGAATTACATTCTAACTGTCGAGACAGTGGGCGAGGTGAGATTTTAGCCAAATAGATCTCTAAGCGATAAAAAAGAAGACATGAGTGGGATGACTCATACCACATGAAGACCCTAGACTGCTTTGATTGATGTTACATGTTTTAGATCGAAGTTCAATTATCGAATCTCGTTTCGGCTATATCCCAATTTGTTCATCCTAATGGAAACTGGGTCAACCGTGTTTACCTCAAAAATTGCGTTTGGTAATTTTAATGCATACTGCTTTTTTAATGTTTGTAAGCTGTCAACAATAAGCAAAAATTTAAAATGGTTGGTATTTTTATTTTATTTATTTATTTATTAGGTTTTAGGAAGACTATCAACTATTGAAATCTATGTAGGCACTTAATTAAATATTACAAAGTCATTTAATGTGTCATGTAATGGTATTGTGGTTACACTGTGCCGCATTATTATTATATTAGGTATATGACTTTATTTTTCCTTGTTGATAAACTAAGAGTCTAGATAAACTAAAAGTCTACTATATTCTTGCTTGTAAAATATATTTCTTACTAAAACTCCTTTGAAACCAAAACTGTCAGCGGCACACCTTTGGCACATACGCTACATTTGCGCTACGTTTCCTTTTACGAGTACACTTCAGAAACTTCCTTAAGCATCGTACGCTTTTCACTCCATTCATAAACCTCAAACAAGCATAAAATCGTTTTGTTACCACGCAACGCGCATGCATGAGCGTGCACTCCTACCAACAAATTGTCCGGGCCGTATTACCATCTTTATTAGTCCGGTGCCGGCGTAATTTGTCCGGAGCCGGCTACCCGGCTCATATTCCGGACGCGGTTTATTTAGGCATCATTAGCATAACACTGCATTAGTGCTCGTATTCTCTGCGCTACCGGACAATATTTCGGCGTTGTTTTGTTTTAGTTTTTTGGTCGGATTTGTGTGAAAAATCTCGGACAGATGTTTTGTAATGGGCGTTGCTTGCCGGCTAAATTATTTTCTATTCTCTAGGATTTTATTTCTTATTAACTTTTATGTATTACAATATTTACCTATGTACATACTATCGGACTGTACTAACAAGATCAGATTCGTATCGATTTCACCTTTAGATACAGACGTTTATACAGCACGGCGACCACTTACTGCCAAGTAGCACAGAGCAAAGATAGTAAGGTTATTTTTAGCCAAGACAATTTTCTTACTTACTTAAGTACTCTACCCGTTGGCTCATTAAAAGATAGGATTTAATCCTCTCGAGAAAAATGGCAGCATGATCTCGCTACGTGCTGAATCTAGGCAGGACAGTCACTATTTGTACTGTTAACAAATGAAGCTCACATAAAATAAAGCTCAAAGTTTATGATTGGTTGATGAATTTAGATTATGATGGAGTGGAACAACTTTTAGAGATGCTCCAATGGAACACACATGCATTAACAAGAAAATATCAAACACGCACACAGTCACCTTTCCACAAACACGCACACCCTCTCACACACACACGCTCACCCTCACAGCCTCTCATACATTTTCACACACTCTCTCACACACAGTTGCACACCCTCCCATACATACCATTCTCACACTCACCATATAATTTATAAATTCATGCATAGGTAAAACCTATGCATGAATTACTATACGGCTGTATTCAATTAGCATATAAGTGTACCCTATTTAGATTTTATTATGTTTTTCCAAAACCTGTTATATATTTTCATTTCTGTACCTCACAAATTCTTACATGTTAATTTTAAACTATAAATCAGGTATAAATAGTAAAAACTAAGTTCTTAATATTCTACTATTGTAAAAACACAGGCTGATCTTGGGAAGACGCTGTCTTTTGTAACACAGTTTTAATAACTAAAACAAAAGGCAGAGTTACAACAACCACATGTAACACATATTTTTGCAATAAAGAAATTTGTATTTGTTGTTGTTGTTGTACTATTAATTAATCTGTGTTATGGTAGAGATGAGGTGCGGGCTTTCTTAACCGACTTTAAATAGAAGAACCTCAGAACTCCATCATTTATGAACCGATTTGGAAAATTATGTTTGCGTTGGGTTCAGTATCGCTTCGAAATGGTCCCATATAAATTTCATTGATATTTGACATTGGACTTCGAAAATACATTGAAGTCGGTTTTTGTTATTTCTAAAAATTATTAAGCCAAATAATTGGTGAATTGTTTTCGGTTGCATTTTAACAACAATAAAGTAATGATAACCTGCTTTAAGAGAATTATTTATTGGGGTATTAGTATTTTTGGAAAGTCGTAAAAGACGCGAAATTCGGTAGAAGCTCAAGTCATTTGGAACTTAATGGGCTGGTGATGATGATGATGAGCGATGACTCGATCAATTCTGACACTGATGGTTAGCGTCACGCTTGCCCATAACAATTGCAGTTCGACCAAGAACTTGTAAAGTACTCATACATTGCACTTGTCACCTCAAGATCGTCATCTTGCTTGTAACCGACTTCAAAAAGGAGGTCAGAGGAGGAGGCATGGAGTCCTTTAAAAGGGGAATTAATAGAGTCCTTATGGGTCGGCAACGCATTAGCAATGCCTCTGGTGCTGCAGATGGCTATAGGCGGCGGTAACCGCTTACCATCAGGCGGGCCGTATGTTTGTTTGCTGACATATTAAAAAAAAAGGTTCTCTATTTGATTGTATATTTTTTAATGTTTGTTCCTCAGAACTCCGTCATTGATGAAAAGATTTGGAAAATATATTTTTGCGTTAGGTTCAATATAGCTACGAAGTGGTCCTATATAAATTTCATCGATATTTGACATTGGACTTCGAAGATAAATTGAAGTGGGTATTTTTATTGATCAAATGTATACTTGTCTCTGGCGACACTGCCCTTCAAATTGGAACACAGTTATGCTTGCGCACTACTGCTTAGTGGCAGAATAGCTCGCAAAGCTGTGGTACCAACCCAAACGGCCTCTTGCAAACGAGATACCTACCACCTAGTAAATTCCAGCGATTCATCAATAATATCAATAGAATTCTATGTCAAAGAGACACGACATAATCCTATCAATTGCAACTTACTAAATCAAAACCTGTACCTGCTCGCAATATCAGTCCAGCTAATCCAGATACCGGATATTACTACATAACTATGTATTCAGTGATATCAACAAGCATAGTACAGTAATTTGAAATATGGAAGGGCTGGAAATGTTCTTTTATTTCCAAGGATTTAGGATTAAAGTTCTAGATCGTTTACTGGTGGTTCATTACAATGTTCATGCTCAGGCGTGGCGCTAATCATCAGGCGAACTTCACGCTCGTCTCGTCATAAAGTAACATAAAACGTTTGTTTCCAAATTAATTAAATTATTGTATGACTATTAAATTATTTGACATAGAGATATTTGTATTATTATGACTTCTTTTATTATGTTTTTTTTTCGTGACATTTTACTGTTGTGGTTATTGTGATTCAATTAATGTAATTGGTCTTGTCCGTGTTAATTAAATTAAATTGAATAAAAAAAAAAATGCTAAGCCAAAATCGTTGTGTCTTTTGCTACTAGAAGTAATGAGTTTGTGAAGGTTTAGAACAGACAGACAGACAGAACGATATTATCAGAAATCCTTGTTGTATTATGGAACCCAAAAAAGATGTTACAAAAGGTAATTTTGCTGTAATAACCCCTTTACATAAATTAACGTAAACCAACATCCAGATATATATAATACCGGATTTGTCGGACAGCCTGTAATCACACGTATCTGATTACAAAAACTCAGTCCGACAAAGCCGGACCTTTACTATTCACTACAGTAATTGCCGGATACCTTCATCAATCAGTTTACATCACGTCTTTTAAGACCTACCAGTAAGTACAGTACACTAATTAGATAGATGTACTGTATGGGACTGTTCTTTCATTCGGATTACTCCTCATTACGTCAAAGGATTAGAACTTTGTTGTCTGATGTGCGTCGACTTTTTTTTTTACTCTTGTCTCGAACGGAATTCTTTGTCCGGACAAATTGGAATTAGAATTTAGCCTTTGGAATACCAAGATAAGGAATATGTTTAGTGAAAAAATTTAATAAAACTTATTGCTTTATGGATGGGAAAGTAATGATTTGTGTATTTTGTGATTTTTACGTCACAATAATTCTTGTTTTTTTACTTAAGATCTGAATAACTTTTTAAGTACAACGTAAACAAAGTTCAAAAGTTCTTTGTTCAGTATCACTAACGCACGTATAACGTCAATTATGACAATGACTTTAACTCAGTATCGGAAAAAGAACCACCACTCAGATGCGTTAAGAAACTAAGGAGCATTTATTTTTTAGAGCTTTTGTTACAATATTTTATGTTTGTTTTTGACAATTATGTTTCAAGTTTCCACGTTGGCTACTTGGCAGAAACGGAATGTGCTGCATGCACACTCTGTCTCTATCTTCATTTTTTGTCTTCTATCTAATTACATATATATACTTTTTTCATTAAAACATTTTTACGCGCAATTTGAATTTACTTTCTTTGAGCTCCGTTATATATATTTCACACCCTCTTTACCACGCAAATACCTACCTCAAGATTGTTTTTGGCTCCTAAGTAGAATTTATTTATTTATTAAATAGAGTTGTAAACGATTTATTATAACACCACTAAACATAAAAAATTTAACCTAAATTACGATAAATTATAAATATATTATTATGAGTGTCAGAACAGGCGGTTTTATTGCTCAAATCGATTTTTTACAGGTAACCCAAAAGACGAGGAAAGTAGACAAAAAAATATTTAGATAACTTTATAGGTAGGTACATACACACAGACACATACAGACGTATCTATGTGTTCTTACCTAATTTACATAATACTCGTATATATAAATAACTAGCAACTACCTTCTTCATCTTCGGGTGCCTCTCCACTACTGAAGGTCAGCAGTCATCCTCCTAAACTGCCTTGCTTAGAGCCAATCTAAACCGATCTTCCACCTTCTTTATTCCAGTCCATTGTCGGATGTAACGGAGCTAGGACAATTTTCTTCTTCCAACACTTCTTTTGCCCGCGACTTTGTCCATCATTATTGTTTGAAGCAGTTATTAGCGCTCATGTCGTAAAACATGTCCAAGGTACGCAACTTTTCTGTTTGTTAGCAATTACCATGGTCCTAGGTTACTCAGACATGAAAAAATCCTTGCGTTTTTTGCCATGTACAAACAGTTGTCTCGTAGCAGGAATAAAATCTACAACCTTTGTGGTATAGGAGATATGAAATGACTTGCCGAACCACTACACTACAGAGGTTGAAATCAAAATCAAAATCTCTTTAATCATTTTGGCATCACAGACGCACTTATGAACGTCAAATTATCACAATGACTCTACCACCGTATCGGAAAAAGAACCACTACTCAGATGATACGGCAAGAAACTGAGGGGCATTTTTTTTTAAAGATTATGTTACAATTTTTTGGGGTTTTACAATGTTATGTTTCTTATGTACCAGTTGGGTACTTTGTAGAAGTGGAATGTTCCAAGCATCTTTGTCTTCTATGTAATTACGAACAGTGTAGTATGCTTTTCTCATTAGAACATTCCTAACGCGTAATTTGAATTTACTTTCTGTGAGCTCTGTTGTTAGGTATACCTAGTCAGTACAGTGAACTCAGTTCAGTATATATGAACTTATGTATCAAAAGATCGAGCTCTACTGACGTATTTACTCACTGACCGCAGAGGACCGACTGACGGTTACGCAACTAGGGCTTGGCGCAAGAACATCTATCAATCAACATTAGCTGTGCTACTGCAGAGGTTAAACTGAGCGCAGTTTGAAATGTACAGGCAGCAATACCGATTCCTGAAATAATAACGTTAATTTACCTGGTTTACTGATTATCCATAAAATACTGGTATGTAGGTATTGATACCAAATAACCTTATAATTATCGATAATAGAGTATCAGTGCTGGCGAGCGACGTTGCAAGCTTGATCGCCCGCTATAAGCCGTGGTAGGGAGACAAAAAGTACAGCGGCAGCTAGCGGGGTGTTGGCGGTAGAAATAAAGAGACTCCTTTCCTATTTTCGTAGAAAATATCGATACCTACTAATAAACCGGTATTTCATTTCACCGATACTTATAACCTATCTACTTTTGTAGTATCGATACCAAATGTTTTACCAGTATTTCGGACCCTGTGCAGATGATGCGTAAAAAACAAGTTTAAAACCTTTGCAAAGTTAGAATGAAATTAGATAAAATAAAAGTTTAATGCAAAAGTCCCTACAGACTGGGGTCCAGCCGGAGCAACACGACCACGATGCCGACCCCGCCGTAGGTGGCGCGACGACCTAGACGCCTACGACAAGGAATGGCCCTTAACAGCAATGGACAGGGGGTCATGGAAAGAGGGAAGGGAGGCCTTTGCCCAGAAGGGGGACGAAACAGGATCATAAAAAAAAGTTTTGTGGCCACTTTCAAGGATTTACTTGAATTACTTGTACGTAAGTAGCTTAAACTTTAGTACAAGTGCACATAAAATCCTAAATAAACATAATATGTGTAAACCAAGCCATTTCTGGCTTGGTTTCACGTGACTTCACTTGACGTGCGAGTACTTAGGTTAATGAATATTCTGAAGTCGTAATGTAAATACAGCTATAATGCTGTTCAATGGTGCAACGCTAGATTGTAGAATCAATCGACTTGAATAATAAGTACTATTCCAGCCCAGTGAGGTACGTATTTATTTGCTATCGGGTCTATCGAGTAGCAGTGCAAGTAACATATAACAGTATATTGCCCAATCCACTTCAGTCCACCACTCGTTCCGTCTTCCTGCATTTGGGTGCTACCTGTCTAAGTATCAAACCAGTAAACTGTTGGATTAGGAATTTAATATGTTTAATTTTTTTTTAATGGAACTGAGTGATGATACGAGCAAGTCATTCGCTTGATGGTAAGCGCCATGCATGCCCATTACAATTGCAGTGCCACCCAGAAATGTTATACCATAAAAAGCACTGCGTAGCACTGCGTTGCGCCCATCACCCCGAGACATCAGATATTAAGTCTCATATGCCCAGTAATTTCGCTGGTTTTAATGCCCTTCAAACTGGAACACAGTGATACTTGCGTGCTACTGCTTAGCGGCAGAATAACTGGCAAAGAATAAGATAATTTATTTAGTTTTTACTTACGTCTTTGTATTGTAATGTCATGCTACCGACATCATAATAAAAATATTTTACCATCAATGATGCAAGTAAAATAACATCACGCAGAACATACAATAATTATTTATTAAATACTAAACACACAAGAAAAACAAGAGTCAACAACGTCAATAAACAGTGGGTACAATGAGCGGCCTTATTTCTTACAGGCAACCTTTGAATGGACAGGAATTTAAATACATCTCATTTATGAAATGCTAGAGCAGCTTCTTTGAGCATATCTTGAGCTTCCAGAACGCTATAGCATAATAAAAAAAAACGCTAAAGTGAAATGCACACATATCTATATTTAGTTTAATGGTTTATATTTTTTATTTATTTTAGTAAGCACTTCGATCTCAATGTTAAAAGAAAAAGAATCGATAAGAAATACCATCACAACTATTGCTCAACTCCAGAAAAATCAATCTCGTAATTCCGTGACCCTTTCTCAAAGACGGAGACCTTTCCCTAAGTCCATCATGAGAAAGCCCGTCAGCATTGCCGTAAAGTCTCATACACGATTTCATTTACCACAAATGACCTGTCAAAGAGAAAAAAAACCGCCCAAAGCCATTGTGAACGTAAATAAACCTGCGTCCTGAAAGCAACGTAAATGTTTCTCGACCGTGAACTATTTGATTATCCTTTGAATTGAACCGAAGGTCTTTTGTCCCATTTCCACTTGAACGGACATCGCGAAAAGAAACTCGGAATATTTGGTAAGGTCAGGATTTGGGTAAACAAAGCTGTTTTTATGTATCAAAGGGTTAGATTCTCATAATTTCGCAAATTCCAATTTTGACAATGAGATCACGATTTTATTGGAATCTTTATGGGATTAGCGTAAGGTCATTAATTTAGAATAATGACCTTACGCTAATCCCAACTTCATTCGTTTTTAAATAGCTGTTTCGATACAAATAAAAAATATATACATTTAATCAATCAAAAATTCATCTTATTGCATTTATTGCTTTGCTTTTATTGCTTTTTTATTGTTTGCGCTCTATTAACATTGATTTTTCTCTTTTAAAGTTAAAATATATATTTTTGATCTTATATTTATATTGTAATTTCAAAATCTATGTTACTTTTAACTATGAACACATAAAATATATCAATCTCAATTTTTACAGTTTTATTTTATCTTATCTACCAATTTATTTTATTAGTCACACTATAAGTCATCGAACGGTTGTTGTGCAGCTCACAAAAATCCTCCAGTTAAAAATAAAATGCAAACTTAGACATTTCAGTTCCCGTTTTAATTCCATTCTGATCCGAAAAGTTCCATTCTTATAATACAAGTTAAAGGTACCGTCGAAAGAAATTTCATCTCCAGTAAGTTAGGAAAAGTTGTAATCTTCTCTGACTCCGTACAAGATTGGATCCATTAATACCTAAATTACGTAAAAGGATAAAGCCTTAATACCTATCTACGTCGAAAATGATATTCCACTTTTCGATGATACTGTCTCCTTTCATGAGATAATGGCGTGAGTCAAATTTTATTGTTTTTAAGATGAGTTATATTCTGGTAGCAAAATAAAAATATTTAGTCGACTTTCGTATGACTTGGCTATAGACTGGTACTTGGCTATAAACCTTCGGTATATATATATATGACGAAGCAAACGGCTCCAAAAGTCTTTTTAAAAAGTGTGACGTCATCACTGCTGACGTCACTGTCATCATCATCATCATGGTCGCTCATCCTCCAGGAATGAAAGGCTTGCAGATAGTCATAGATTGGGTTTATTCAGTTTCACAATTTGTTACAATTACAATTGAGGAGCTCCGAGCAGTCCAGCCGCTCGAGCTAGACTGGGCTGCGATCGGTCGGGCGGTCGTATATATAGCAAACCTAAGGCTCGCACAAACATTGTTTGCAAAATCTATTCAAACCTCAGATAAAGTATCCACTCGAAGATTCAAACTTGCTTGCGAGTGTCTTAGTTCAATTTAAACTATAAATCAATGTTACAAAATGATGCTTTGAGGTGTAAACAGTTAACTCAATCAGTTAAATAAGAAGTAAACATTAAAGTAGTGAATTTCAAAATTTAACAATGAATTCATGACTCTAAACAGTAGTTATGCAATCAAAACTATTAGTAGTAAACTAATAGTTTATGAGTTTGTTTTTTAACAGTTGTTGATCTTCGTTAGCGTCTTTGCGCCAATATATATATTATTTTGTATTAAATGAGCAATGCCATTTGAAGACGCGTCATTTTGCACATTATTTTCTCGGTTTCTGATGTCACCCAAATATTGCCGTCATGCTTATAAAAAAATACTAGCAACCTCCCGCGACTTCATTTGCGTCGACATAACAAAACAGCCTATGTCACTCAGGGACAGTGTAGCTTTCTATGAGTATAAGAATTTTCAAAATCGGATCAATAGTTCCAGAGATTTCCCCCTACAAACATACATACAAACAATTTTACCTCTTGACAATATTATACATCACTGCATAGTATAAAACAAAGTCTCTTTCTCTTTTTTTGTGTAACTGAATGACTAGACGAGCTGGTCGTTTGCCTGATGGTAAGCAATACGCCAGCCCATAACAATAACAGCATCACCCAGAACTTTGCTTTGCAAAATACTGCGCGGCGCTGCACTGCGCTCGTCACCCTGAGACAATAAGCTGTTGAATCTCATAATGCCCAGTTATTTCGCTGGCTGCAATGCCCTTTAAACCGGAACACAGTAATGCTTGCGCACTACTGCTTGGCGGTTGAATAACTGGCAAAGCGGTGGCAATATCCCTATGTATGCTTAAATCTTTAAAACTACGCAACGGATTTTGATGCGGTTTTTTTTTAATAGATAGAGTGATTGAAGAGGAAGGTTTATATGTATAATAACCGGAGCGGGTCCCTTGTAATATATAAACAAAGATATAAGCAATACATAAACAAAGGTACTAAGTTAGTATAGATTGTCGTGTTGCCTAAACAGCTTTGATTAAAGTCCTTCTTGCACTGATCAAATTGTCGCAACTCAGTAGGCTTGGAACCAGTGAAGACAATTATTACATAAATTAAGTCATTCTGGATCAATGTAACTTTCAAAGCACATTTTATATAATTTATCAAGGTTCACAAGTCAATATTTAAATGTCAATCATAATTAGTATAATAAATATAAAAAGCATAACTTCAAAAAACAAAAATAGCTTCTTACATCGCACATGTCATAACGTCATAAATAGCTAAAGAGAATAATATTCAGTAGGTACATAAATCGAAAACGAACGCTTTCATGCTTCATTAAACACACATTAAAAATCAACCCAGACTTAAGTTTATCCACGTTATTTGTATTAAAATAATAACACCGTTCGTATGTGTGTAGCATAGTACGTATGTATGAGATGTGTATGAAGCGATCTCGCTCCGGGCTCATCATTTTAAATTGGAAACATAATATTGTAGACACTCCATCGGATGTTATATTTATGAGTGCCAAAGTCGTAAAAGGGAACAGCATTTTCAAGATACTCCTTTCGAGTAATTACTTTTAGCTGTCCGGCATTCGATATTACTAGCAATTTTGATACGTGATGCTATGCAGAATTGGGGACAGGTTTTTGATGTTGATGTCAATTTTCTCTATAATATAATTACTGGTATGATCCTCTGATAAATTAAAATAGATTATGTAAATAGGACATCCGACTAACATTATTTGTGAGTTTTATAAAAGCGCTTGTGTTGTACTCAATACCGCAGAAAAACTACTATATGGATTTCGATAAAAAAACTTAAGAATGTAATTTAGATCATAACTACACTTTCTTTAATTGTTTTTATGTAATGTCTATAATTTAATGTTTGCAATAAAGCGTTCATTTATCTATCTACCTACTATACTTTTGGCTACGGGTGAACTGTACAGAAAATTCAGAGGCAGGTTACGAGACACCACCAGTACGTAGTAATATTTAGTTTTATTTGCCACCAGTCTCCGGAGCGGCACGATGGTATTACGTGCTCAATAACAGAGTTATTTTTATGAATGATATAATATAGGTAAATATGTTAGTCTGTAAGATATTATTATATAGGCCTCTGATGCGTATACTTCTAAATACTGTTGTTATTATTGCCTGAATTAATTTTTTTCAAGCTATTGCATAGCTTCTATCGCGGGCCTTGAGCGTGGAGACCGAATCCAGAAATTCCGTAACGAAAATAACCTAACACCCCCCACTCCGAATGCTATGCAATAGCTTTACCGCGGCAGTCTCCGAGTGCCACACGTCTTTTTTTATTTTATTTATCGTTTCTGATTATATTCATATAATGTAAGGTTATTGAAGCAAGGAAAGACTACGTAAACTGTACAGAGAAAATTTGTCAAAAGACTGCGATGGAAAGGAAAAAAATAACGGGGTCTCTGAGCGAAGTTATTGTTCACTCCATTTTTATGTTAATTTCAGGTTGTGAAAGATAGATAGCGCCTCAACCAATTATTTTTTATGGGCTTTTTTCGTCCCACTGCTGGGCAAAGGCCTCCCTTCCCTCTTTCCATGGCCCTCTGTCCATTGCTGTTAAGGGCCATTCCTTGTCGTAGCCGTCTAGGTCTCAACCAATTAATACATAGATATTGAAGTCGGTGCACAAATTACCTAGCGCTAGAAGAGTACAATAATGTACTACATGTCAATACAAATATTATTCAAATCCCATAACAATTTACATGCGGCATACTGTATTTACAGAACTAAAGTGCTGAGAGCATATATTTTTAAATGTGAATTTTATTTTGAGCCGTACGCGAAATATTTTTGCATCCACGACAAATAATTTGCGTGTTCCTGTTTTGAATTCCAATTTTGTTTCCAATGAAAATATTTTTTTTGGTATGGTTTTTTAATGTATGTTAGCACAAACGTGAAAATATATATAAAATAAAACTATGTTATATTATAACTAAGTTATGTATTAAGACTTTTGATATATTATATTATATGGCATTAAACTATAGATAAAATCCATTTAACAATATAACGAAAAAAACTATGTTAGTAATTACCAAACGGTTAATTATTTACTATACAATATATATGTAGTATGAAAATCGTCAGTAAAAATTTAAAATGAAGTTATATGATATTTATTTTGTTTTAGACCAAAGTAGAATCTGGTAAAGTGGGTTGGAAACACAATATCAAACAACAACTTTTCAGACAGTTTGAAGGAAATCAAATTATTGGAATCCAACACCAAAATTAACTAGCAAAACTACCTCTAACAATAATTTTAATAATATTATTGATCGTACTCAATTTGGATATTTCATTAGCAAATCAAGAACGAAAAATGTAACTAAATAAAAATCTATATAAAAGGGAAACTGTATGTGTATAACCTTGGTTTTAGGGTATTCTAAATTCAGTAGAAGGTCTCTCGTATGCAGGAGACTGTCTGGGTAGGTACCACAACTTTGCCAGTTATTCTGCCGCCAAGCAGTAGTGCGCAAGCATTACTGTGTTGTGGTTTGAAGGGCATTGTAGCTAGCGAAATTGCTGGGCATAAGAGATTTGGGGTGATAAGCGCAATGCAGTGCTACGCAGTTAAATGTTTTGGGTGGCACTGCAATTATTATTTGTTATAGGTAAGCGTGGCGCTTACCATGAGGCAAACGATTTGCTCGTCTCATCATTCAGTTCCATAAAAAAAGCATCATACTTATATAAAACATTATTCAAAATTTAAAACGACTTACTATCTCAACTAACTCTAGCAATAAGTCTGCGATAAACTAACAAACATAAGGTATTTTATCTTATGTATAAGCGAAATTATTCAGAAGTTAAATTTTTAAAAGTATTTGAGGTTCGATCAGGCGTTTTGAATCTAAAATCATATCTCGAAAAAATCTGCCGCTTCGAAATATTACACTAATATTATAAATGCAAAAGAAGTTTGTAAGTCTATAAGTTAAACATCCCGGCTCTATCTATTAATCTAGCGTTGAAACGAAGTCTGATCGCCGAGGCCGAAACAAGCCAGGATGAATATATATATATATATATATATATATATATATATATGAATCGCGCGTGCCTATATACGTTCTTTTTACCGCGCGTGCCTATGTACGTTCTTTTTATGTAAAATTTGTCTGACCATTATTTGTAATAAACAAAAGAAATATGTACCTGAACACTTAGAACTAAGATAATCGCTGAATTAGACAATAGGAAACTGACAGTTTTATGAAATAAAGAAAAAAATATAGAAAATATATATATATATATATATATATATATATATATATATATTTCTCGTACATATTTCTTTTGTTTATTACAAATAATGGTCAGACAAATTTTACATAAAAAGAACGTACATAGGCACGCGCGGTAAAAAGAACGTATATAGGCACGCGCGATTCATATATATATATGTATGTATGTATATATTTTTGTTACTCATTCACGCTGTAACGGCTCAACGGATTCAAGTGAAATTCGCAATGGAGGTAGCTTATACCCTGCACATAGGCTAATTATCTCGGGAAACCGTGGGGCGCAGCTAGTCATTCTTATTTATCGTAGTATTGAGACTAGCATGCAAACCTCTAAATAACTCACTGACATATACGGGAAATCTATGCGGGAAATAGTCGAAATAGTGAAGACGCGTGAAATTGACGTTGAATGACAAGGGTTCCGATGCCGAGGTGTGCTAATTGAACAGTTTCATGTAATGAATAAGTTATAGGAACCGAGAAATTATATGGGTCTCTGTAATCCCGCTGCTGGGACATACCATGTTTCACGGGTGCTTCACACGCTGGCCCGAGGGGTTAGAAGGCTTATGTATGATACCGTCTGAATTACATGTCTCCTGGTTTACGCTTAAATAAGTAATAGCCTCAGATGTTACTCGCCGAAAATGTAATCAAATCAAATCAAATCAAATCATATATATAAAACTCAATTCTAGCACAAGGGCTTATACGACAAAGTAAATATCACAAGCCCTAGAATGTATTTGGTTTTGAACAGTTTTCTTGAAGTGTGGAAAATCTGAAACTTGATGTTTGAGCTGGGATTAAAACATCAAGTAAGATATATATTACTAGCTAGTTATAAATATGTATTATTGGAGAAGTAAAACGGAAGACAACTCGCATGATCGCGGTCATCTTGACAGCCAATAAGAGCGGGGCTTGTTTCAAAACGGTGCCGATAGGGACGCTGTAAGCAACAACGAGCGCGCGCGACGGAGGAGCTGCTATTTCTGCTAGGGACTTGGTGCTGAACGATTTAGGCTTTTTAGATCTTTATAGTATTTTTTTTATTTTGTGTAATTGTAATCATTTTGTTTTGATATTATTATTTTATTATTTAGAGCCTAAAATGTCCCACAAGGCAAAGGCCTTCCTTTCATTTCACGTTTTCACGGCTCTTAGCAATTTCGTCCAGTCTTTCATGAAGGATTCCAGGTCATCCCGCCATCTCCGTCGTGGCCTGCCGCGGGGCCGTCGGCCGATGTTACCACTCTGTTGTTATTTTTGTTTTTTTTTTATAATTTAATTAAAATTGTGCTTAGGTTTTGTTAAATTGTTTTCTTTTTATGAATATCTATGAGGGTAGATAAAAGTATTATATCTCGGAAGTCCAACAAAACAGGGTCTCAGAACCAAGTACGGGGACGATCATCTCAGATGACAACCGTTGGGTCATCTTATTGCCAAATTAGACTAGCTTGACGAACTGGCTTTCATAAACGCACATAACTATAAAGAACATTAAAAACTTTCTTCGACAGTACCTTATTCCAACTTGTTATACACAAAACAAACTGTTAGAATTAGATTACTGAACAATTTATATTTACATCCGTCCATTTAGATAAACCTTCGGGTATTGTATTAGATTTGAACAAAGGAACCCTTCCATCAGGTGGCCATCTGCCGTCCCTTTCTTGTTAGCAAAAACAAAAAAATGCTAAGTCAGTTCCTTTCACTCACAATGATTCAGATTTTATCCTCCATTTTTCTTATTTGCATGAAACGTTTCAATGAAAACATCATATTTTCATCTGGCATAAAACAAAATCAAATATAATAAACTTTTTATTTTTTCAGAGAAGGTGAATTATATTATGCTTGTATACGAAGCCAGTACAAAAACACGAAATCAAAATCAGCCTGTATGAATTTGACATTTAAGAATTGTCTATTCTCGAGCTCATTCATTATATCAGCTCATACTATGTCTTAGTATTTTTCTCAAAATGGCATAAGTTTTGTAAAAGTAAATTTCCTACACTTTAATCCTTTGAAATACAATTTACTATCAAAAATACATTTATTTACTAACATATACAGTGACTTAACTAACCTAACAAAATTAGAAAGTAAATTTATAGATAAAATACAGAATTTAGGTCGCCGTCTGCGGGTAAGGAGCCCAAAAAGCTAGCGACTTTACCTCGTTGAATAGCCGGACTAATTTTTTGGCCGAGGTATGCGCTAGTTCTTTGGTTACCCGTTTTTTCTATGAGGCGTCTGGACAGCTCCTTGAACAGAAGTCGCGCATTTACCCATAGTTTCAACCCCAAACGGATGAAATATGTATCCCTCGCCAAAAGATTTATACATATACTTATAAACCACACACAATTCAAGGTAATATAAGCAAGTTAATGATCATAAAGGCATAACAATTTATGTTTATCTTAAATATAGATGTATTATTCGGAAGCAATCTAGTACATTTCAGTAAAGAAGGTATTTAAGCTTTAATCTTCCTACCAAAAAAGAAATAAACTCCTTAATACAACCACAAAAAGTGTTACCCGGGAAAAATCAAATAGCCCAACACACTAGCTCACATAACCAGCAGGGTAGTGACACAGTAAAAGCTAATTGAAGACGTTGGAGCTCGCTCCTGTGATACGCCAGGCCCAGATTACATGCAGTAATCGGCTTAGTGGGCAAATACCCGGTTTTACGACCTTAGTCGACCTCGACCACAGTCGATAGTAACAAGTAATTTAGTTACAAGTGGACTGGTTTGGAACAAAGTCTTACGTTCGAGAATATTTGTGAGCGACTTGTGGAAAGACCGAAAATTGACGCGGAAAGTCAAGGAATAGGACGTGTTCTCGTTGAAGCATGTGTGCTTGAATAAAGTTAGCTGTGCGTGCTAAAAATTAAACTTTTATTTCGCCAAAGAATTTGCCTTTTGCTAATCTTGTCGAAGTCTTTCATAGTTAGCTATTATGCAGTCTGCCTTTTAAGCAGTTATTTGCTACTTTGATTGTTAACTGGCTAAGGATAATATTTCAGGAACCAATTCTAATATTATCAAGTGATATATTTCATCAATGCCCTTGTACGATTTATCGTCAAGAACATCTTACTTTTATTACTACTTCTACTATACTGTGTCACGAAGCTTCGTTTAAAACATAGCACAGTATAGCTCAGCCGCTTGCGGTTTAGCGATCATTAATTGGAGTGCGGGATTTATGTGAGGAGTATTGATACGAAGTGTCTATTCTGTGTTTATTGGCCATTGATTGGCTTTAGGATCTTTGATGAACGTAAAACGGTACATTAACTTTAGGTTTCACTCAGTCTTGGAGTTAAAATCAGCAAACACATTTTTGCATTTTATATTATGTTTTAAATGGGATGACTGTGGATTGTTTGTTAGCTTCCTATTGCACATCTTTATACTCACAAATTTGGAATATGGAATCTATAGATATGAAATATTTGGCCTGACCACTGACTAGATAGATTTCATCTCAACCACAGATACTTTTCTATGCATAGTAGCATTTTTTCGTCTTCTGCAGAAATATGTACTTTATCGGTTGTGAAGTACAACAAGAAACAAAAAAAAAGATAAATATTATCTATCATGTCCCATCAGTCCCATAGACCTCCAAAATCGAGCCTTTAAGCGGCCCGATACAAATAAAAGCTCATTTACTAACAGCTGTTACAAAAATATGCCGCGCAAATGCACAGAGGCAACATAAAGCGGACGCAAACAAATGTTTAAAAAGGTCTCAGTCTAGCAAACACGCCGAGTTTATTTTGCGGGCTCCGGGATCTTATTGCTGGAGTTAACTGGCGAAGATTGAATATCTCGAAAATTACGGTATAATATATTAACTATAGATTTAACTCAGTGATATCTATAGTTTATGATATTATAACGAAATGTGTTCAAATCAACTTTTCAGCCAAGTCTAAGCAAATCTACAGTGATGATTGTTTGGGTAAATGTAACAATAACAAACTTTACACCAAGCGATCAAACCCATAGATCCTGGTCATCATCTAAGATTCCTTGTGGCAACAAGGAACAAAGAAGATCATGGTCCTGAACACCCAGAAGTGAAACAAGTATCGTATACTATAATCAAACCTGACACGTCCCCAGAAAATATAAGAAACGGCATGGACGTCTGGTCTGTGGAAAGGCAGAGCAGACGGAGCTTTTAGCCAGTAAGTGGCTTAGGCCGAGTCTGCCACTTTCTGGACCCTCTCTTCGCGGGTATAAATAAAATTTCCCTGTCTAGACTAAAAAAAACCAGACACGTCCAAGGTATTGGAAATATAAACACTGCCCGACCCAAACTATATAGATAGAGGATTCAATGGAGCTAGTCAATAATTGAGGCGAGTCAAATCATTGGGAAGACAAAGTTTGCAATTGAAACATTTAATTTCCAAGGTAAGTAGTAGATACCGACTAAAAACCGATTCTTACGAAAATGGCTAAGGTTCTAGGACTTAGGCTCTCTACTAACTCTCTGGCATTTCATGACATATTTTTCGCATGGAAATGACAAAGCTGTACGTACTTATCCATAGGTTTTAAAATCGTCAGGGAAATGATAAAATACTTTTATACTGTACTTATATTTTATACCGTTCATACTATCCTACAAATACCGTCAAATCTTCACTGTTTTCAGTCCCTCTCGCCATCCCAAGCCCGACTAAGTTCCATCGCGATTAGTCCCTGATAAAAGGGTGGAAGGATCTCATTTCCGTCCGACTCGTGTCGGACCTTCGAAGGAAATGACGTTACGTACCCACTCTACTTTGAATTCATAAATCGCGGGCAAAATTAAAAAATGTTGATGAAAAAAAGTTGGTTGGATTAGTTTGTTTAAGCTCTTCTTGTTTATAAGGAAAGTTATTACGGACGTTTTGTGAGGCTATGAAAAGTGGTTTTACTACTTACGTTGTATGCAAGACAGAGCAGCTCATTAAATACAGTAATATCGCATTAAATAAAACAAATAAACTATGAAGCGGATAGTAAAGAAAATTGTGTATATGTATTTGGAATATTATAAATAAATAAAAATAGCCGTAAAATTTAAAATAGGGAATGAAATGTTTTGGTCCCATCAAAAAAAGGATTTTTGTGCCAAAATAAATTGAAAAATGCCTTTGTAATTAAATAACATAGATCTGCTAATTATTTCACCGCCAAACAGTAGTGCGCAAGCATAACTGTGTTCCGGTTTGAAGGGCATTCTAGCCAACAAAATGAGCTATTGTATCAGGGTGACGAGCACAGTGCAGTGTCACGGAGAATTTTGCATTGCAATGTTCTGGTGTTGCAACTGTTATGAACGAGTTGTTTACTATCAGGTGAACGTCCTGCTCGTCTCGTCACTCAATTTCAAAAAAAGTTAAAATCCTACGATCCTACTTATATTATAAATGTGACAATTAGTGAGGATGGATGGATGGGTGGATGTTTCTTACGGAACAAAAACGGATTGAACGGATTTTGATGAAATTTGATATGTAAGTACTTTAAGTCCTAGAAAAGAATACTTTGTAGCCCGAGAAACCGCGGGTGAAACCGCGGGCGCAGCTAGTCCGTCATGAAAATAATTGGATCACAAATATGATTTGTCTACGTTTACCGATCAAACAATAAGATTGACTGTTACCCGAAGTTACATATAAAAGTTTCAAATAAAAACAATCACGTATCCAACTCAAGGTATCGCGTCCTAATTCAACATGAAATCCCAAGTTTTAGCTTACGAGAAAAGTCCACATAAAAGGTATACCTACCTAGATTGAAATCTCCATAGTTTATCAAAGATAATGTAATCACTAGTGATGAGCGAGTGTGGCTCAGTGGGAGCTCTTGCGACTTTCGATCTGACGCACCCAAATTCAAAAACCACTGGTCCCGCACCAATGACTTTCGATAGTTATGTGCGGTTCTAAAACTCGCTCTAAAAACATCGTGAGGTAACCAGCATGTCCAACAATTTATCACTTAAATCCCAGGACATAGCATATGGCATATAGGACATGGCGGATTATAGCATATACTCTCTCTAGGAGGGAAGGCTCAAGTCCCAGCAGTGGGAACGTAATGGACTTTTCTTGATGAATGTTATCACTTGTTCTCTCTACTAACGTGGTGGAGTTATACACAGCCCGAAGGCCTCAGATATGACATAAATACTGCTATTCTTTAAACAATAACCGGAACCGATGGCTTCGTGCCGTCCGAAGCACAGTAACAGTCAGATGTGTACCACACAAACAGTCATCCAAGTCACCCAACTAAATGGTGACCGCAGCAAACTTTGCTTAACTTAGCAGGTCTGCGAAGGCCGTCTAGCTAAGATGCACAACGAGCGCTACTCTAACCCTCCTCGAGATAAAATTTGCAGAAAAGAATCTGTCAAAATTCAACAAAATTTAAAAAGGTAAGTAAGTTGGTGGTTTCAAAAAATAATGTTGACCATCTTTAACCTTTTCTAACCTCATATGAATTTTGGATCCCCTGGTACTTCTTGATTAAAATACGTTAGGTAAAGGATGCAAGTCATACAAATATCTCCTGTATTTTATTAACAAGACTCATATATTTTCTTAGTAGATAACTGCACCCTTCAACTAGCTATTGATTAAGTTTTTAAGCTGTACCAAATTGGGATTTGTTGTATGGACGAAAATTTCGATTATAAATATTTAATAACATGGCTAGCAATCACGTAGTTACCGCAATCTCGCAGCGTAAGCTCGCCCTGAAGAAGAACATCGGATATGCTCGAAACCTAGGTCGACTAATTCGAAAAACTACGTGAGTCCTAGCCGTGTTATTAAATATTTATAATGAATCAAACTCACGAAAACTTTTACACTAAAAATTTCTTAATTGGGACTAACTTGTATAAAATCTATCGCTTTTGCTTACAGCCACAAAAATAACTCTGTTTATTCTGCACCTTGTTCTACACCAGGATGTAGAAACCTTTGACAAACATAGTAGTGATACATTTCTAAATTACTTAATGGGACACAGATAGCCTGTAGAAGGTTAAACAATAATTGTGTTCCCTGAGGGATTGCGATCTATACAAACCCCACGCGCACGAAGTCGCGGACAGCAGCTACCTAGTCATTTATAAAACGTATTAGGTAAAGAAAAAGTACAAATTACAATTGGTTCCGACTCTAGTCACCAAACTAGGTGCACCTACAACCACTTATAATGTAGAACCCGTTCAAAAAAATAATCACCAACGTTAAGAAAATTCGACGCGCAAATATATCCCTATTAGATAAGTGATGAGTAGAAACAACTAATTAATAACTCTAATAAGAGAACCTACACATAAATAGAATGGAATTCCAATCTCTGAACGCAAGGATTTAAAAATATCACTTCGCAAGCGTTGCCAAGCGTGAACCCGTCCCCAGGTGCGTTCGTCATTTATATTCTTTCTGAAGACGAAATTGGGTATTATAATGTCTCATTTCGCTTCACGACACTGAATTTGCTGTTCATAAGCCTTAAAATTGGTCATTAGACCCCTCATCGCTGAATAAGAATGGCAATAAAGTGTGAAATATTTATCATAATGTTTGCTCGCGTTTGTCGGCGAAATTGTGACGGGAATTTGATAAGATGTGATGGTAAGATGATTGCGCAAGCTTAGGAAGGGATGCTATGTTTACGCTAAACTGAAGTATACATTAAGCTTTAGGAAATAAGCAGTGATGATAAAGATTTAAAAATAGATAATTTCTTTCTTGAACAAGCCGCGTACGGAATTTGTTGAGACATGTCCAGTATATGATTGTTTATATAAATTGTCTCCCAGCAACTATTATATTATACTTTACTTTAAAAAAAACTGTTATGTAATTACATATAATATGCAGTAATAGTTATATCGATAAGTACGGACGCGTGGCTGCGCCCGCGCCAGCAATATTTTTTTTAAATAAATCGGCTAGCTCTTTGAATAGTTGTGTATCTTTACCCGCATCACCTCACAGTACTAAAAGTCTTAATATTGTATTGCTTTAACATTAAAAAATCATTAATGCTGACTATATTGTAATCCTAAATAATTTATATATAATATTTATTTACTTTAATTAGACAATTGTATTTGATAATGAAAGAAATAGGTAGGTATATTATATAAGGAATTACAAAATGTATAAAACTCGCACTCAGTTGCAAACCCTTACAGGGTTAGTTAGGATAACCCTGTAAGGGTTTGCAACTGAGTGCGAGTATCATAAGCGAGAATCATACAATATTAAAGACCTATGACATAGTATGTGACAAATTAATGCAATTAATATATGAATTATGAATTAAAAGCATACACTGCATCTAAAAACGCATAAAACCTCATCGATTCCAATGATGGAAATCGCCCCGGTAAATGACAATCCTAAATGATTTTATAGCCGAGTTAATAACGTTCCTCTTCGTTATGAATATCGTAAAATTTTGCTGTTCAAAATTAAGCGATGAAATCAATTCATGAACGATTTCAATCAACATACGTATTCGTTTAAATTGACAATTTCCTCTTCAAAATTTCTGCTCGTGTGTAAGTAATATAATAACTCTAGTTGATCATTTTCATTGTTATTTGCATAACTTATTTGCCAAAACTGATCCACGCTCGTTCCTCATGACGGATACGTATTTATATGAAAAACCAATTAGCTACTCGTGGTAGGTCTCTCGTAACTCGTCTGGGTAGGTACCACCGCTGTGCCAGTTCTTTCACCAAGCAGTAGTGCGCAAGCGTAACTGTGTTCTGGTTTGAAAAAAGCTTCTTTCAGACCGTGACCACTTAATTTGTAGTGGTAGGCTTCAGCCGCGGCTGTAACACCACCAAATGAAGAAAGCTATGTCATCAAGCAGCGTATTAGCAAAGAAGACTAACTATTACTTACGTAAAGAAGCGATACTCCCACCCCCCGCCAATTTGTCTTCACCCGCAACGTATGAGTAAAATTTTGGGTAATGCCGTGCTTGCGTCACTCGGTTGTCACCGCTCGCTGCGATTGACTAATGAGTGAGATTCAAATGTGTATTTTATATGTGCGATCAATTCATGTTATTTGACCATCGGGGAGACAGGTCTGAGCAGCCGCTTAACTGCCGTCTCTCTCTAGATCTATGTGTTCCATGTTAGGCCACACCATCGCTTCACATCAGGTGAGATAGCGACCAAACATAGATCTAGAAGGCGATAAAAAAAAGTAAGTAATTTTTTTAAACTAATTTTTTTCTAGCCTTTTCTGTCCCTCTGCTGGCAAAGGCCTCCCCCAATTCCTTCCACCTGTCTCGCACCTGCACCACCTCATACCAATTTTCTTGGTGTGCTTCAAGATCATCTCGCCATCTTTTTCTAGGTCGGTTTCGGCGACGTTGTGCCTTTTCAGGGATCCATTGTGTGGTAATTTTTTCCTACGGCTAACGTGGCCCGCCCAATCCCATTGGAGCCCGGCAGCCGTATTGCCTACATCTGTTATACCTGTTTTGGAGCGCAGCGTGGTGTTACGCACTCTGTCGGATTTTTTCACGCCCAAGATGCTGCGCTCCATCGCTCTTTGGCAGACCCCGAGAGGCGGGACTTTTGCATATCGGTCAATGACCAAGTCCGAGCACCGTAGATAAAGATGGGCAGTATACACATGTCGACGAGTCTGCGCCTCAGAGATTGGGAGATCTCCCTTCATTAGCATCTTCATGGACCAGTAGCTTTTCCAGGCATTATCGATGCGGTGATCGATTTCCTTCTCTTGCCTGTTTTCGAAAGAAACTAACTGACCCAAGTAGATGTACTCATCGACATAGTGTATAACTTGCCCATCTACCTCAACCCTGCGTTTTGTGCTATTGGTCATGACTTGGGTTTTGGACCGATTCATTGCTAATCCCACCTCAAGGCTGTTGTAATGTTACTATTAATTGATGATATCACAATTATATAGGTACATGTGCTGCCATCTATACTCAAATAGGTAAACTAGTATATTTTATTTTCTAGGCTTCGATGTGCTCTATCTTAAAATTAATAGACAATAAATCTTTCTATTCGCTCGATACTCTTATCCAACAACGTTGTTTCATTTTAAAGGCTTGCAGCGTTAAGATCTTGGAGCGTGGTTTGTAGGTGTAGTGGGCTGTATGGGCAAAAAGGACAATGTAGTCGGCAAATCGAAGGTTTGTTAACCTCGTGTTGCCGACTTTAATGCCCTTGTTGTTCCAGGAGGCTGCTAGTTTTCGAAATATCTCCTCAAGTGCTCGTGAATAGCTTGGGAGAGAGCGTGTCACCCTGTTTAACTCCTTAAACTTATAGCGGCCCAAATTACCCCCAAACACGACGTTTAAAATACTTAAACGAACCAAATGAGAGGCCTAAACATTTCACACAACTATCTTTACGAAGAACCTGTGTATGTCTATTATAATATTATGTGTTCAGGGAACATTTTAGAACAAGTAACTGAACATAAATCTATAACACGAACCCGATAAAGATTCTGTACGTTCCAGAATCGAACCAATTGATTGGGTTGATCCCAAAATTATTATTTTCACTTAATCCAAGTCCCACAAGTTTAAATCCCACATCAATCGAAAAGGAACAATAATCCGTTGAATATACTCAATCAAGGGTGCTACAATAAAATAAAATTGAATCAGTTAACGAGAACGCGGTGTATCCGATGTGTAAACGATGTACTCATTTTCATGGGATCAAATAAGCGGTGTTGACACATGAAATCGATGCGGCACGGAGGAACGGTGGAATCAAAAAATCTTTTCCTTGTTTACAGTGCATGGAAAATCCGACTGTTGTCGCAAAGCACGTATCTACTGGTGGATGGTATGTGTTTGTGTATGTGACTGCGTCTGTGTGTGTACGGATAGATTTGTACGAATTTATTTTGCGCTCATAAAACAAGTTGTATGTATTTATATAATTTATGTACTTTTTAATATGATTAATAACGTGTATGCACGTGTCCATTATGCCTGTGTTTAAACATATATTATATTAATTTGCGTACAATAAAATAATAATTGCTTTTTTTGTGTCTTTCAGGAGAAAGAATAAGACTGGAAGAAAAAATATTCAAAAAATTATATTAAAGCCAAAGATTTTTTTAAATTATTTATTTAATTATATTTTGCACTATAACATGTAATGTACAAAAGCAGTACTTAATGCTAAAATCTTTTCTACCAGCTATCCAGTGATGGTAAATGAAAGATACAAAGCGTGCATTAAAAAGTTAAGATAACAGAAAGGGAAACAAAATAAATCATTTAATATATTAAAATAATTTATGCTTATATATTTTATATATTAGCATATTTCTTACGGTATTTAATATCTTAATAAATATGCTAAAACAAAGTATAAATTATTTCAAAAAATTAAATGCAATATTATAAAACAAAAACTATATGCATTCAATGACATAGCATAGATAATTTTATGGTCTTAGTTAACACACCCTCACAACAAAACACACTCACAAATACACCCTCATATGCTCATATAAACACACACCTACAATTTACCCACACCTTCTTTCTAACGCTTACACACACTCTCTCACATAAAAAATGTGTTCGAAATGCTACGTTTCCCAACATCCAATTCGCCGGGCAGCATTAAATCAAAACCGCGTGTGTGATCAGTCCGCCCACATTTCCCGTGCTCGTTACGTAACTAAATTAATTTACTCTGCGGCGCTTCCGATGCATTTCGTTCAAATCGAACCGCTCTGTGTGGGGTGATAGTTTGAACAACGCTGGAAATTGAACAATGTCGGTCGTAAAACATTTTGGTTTAGGTTACTGTGTCCACGCGGGTACCTATTACATGAGTACATGTAAAAACATCTAAAATGGTAGTGACTCTTCCGCTGTTGATCTAATCTTTGCCTTCTATAATACACATTTTTGACGGCGCCGAGGCCGGCCCAAAAAGAGATGGAGAGATGATCTGGATGCATACCAAGAGGACTGGAGCGAAGTGGCGCAGGATAAGGACGAATGGAGAGACCTGGGGAAGACCTCTTAGCCTAGCTATAAGAAAGCACAATTTAATTTAAAAAATGACGATAAATTATTTTTTCATAATAATTTCATTTCATTTTTACTTTTGGAGTTTTATTAGAAAATTGTTTTCGCGAAATATTAAAGTTTTTTTTTAATACAACATAATCATTAATTATACAAACACAACAGTTTCACTAGCAGTTGTTGAGCCTCAGATGCATAAGCTAGGCGTATATTTAATTAATGTTTAATATAAAGTTTACATGCCTGTATTATTTTAAATATATAAATGTAAATTTATTATTCTTCTGATTCTGTATTCTGACGTGTATGATTAGTCGGACCACACATCCCACTGCTGGTTACAATAATGAATCGCAATGCCTCGCACTCAAATTTAAGTATATGTGGGTGATAGTTTGTACTACGCTTCCAAAACCTTTTCCAAATAGTATTTTCAAATTGCCCAAAAACTAGATTTGAACGTAAGATTTTAGCTCTTTTTAGCATACATAATATGTATGTCAAACCTAAACGCTTACACAGCATCTGTGTAAAAAAAGGAATATCAAAAGCAGACGCTCTGAAAAGCCAATCAAAAAGCACACTTTGTTACTCAATCCCGGTGCTTTCAGAGGAAAAAAAACGTCTGAACATCTCGAAAGAGTCTTTTAAGGGAGGGAACGTTCATATCAAGTCGAAATGGGGTGTACATTGCGTCTGAGGCAAACATCGCGAGACGCACTCATTCAAGTTGTACACTCCACTTAGCTGTCGTCTTTGGACGGACTCAGGGTCGTGTTAAAAGGGGCATTTCACTTTGCTCGTTTTACTTGGACTGCAAGTTTTTGTTTCTCAATTTACAAGGAAGGATTTGAGAGTTGTTATTTATTTCATCTGTTTACACGTGCAGTCTTAGTTTTAATGCCTCGTTTCGTAAATTTAAAAAAATTCGTTGTACGATGACATAATATCGATTTTGACTCATAATAAAATGTATATTCGCTGATAGGAAACCAAGAACTACGAGAACTCTGGGTCCCAATTCACTGTGACAACATGGTAATTCCTTGCTTCGAAATCACGTCGATTACTTAATTTATAATCGACATCTGTATGACGCATTCATATATTCATATATATGACGCGTCTTAGAGAATACAAATTATGCAGATGTCGTTTATCAATGAAAGAATCGACGAAATATCTATAAAAATATATAATTTATCAATGAAGAAATGAAGGAATCGCCAAGTTGTCATAGTGAATTAGGGCCCTGGTCTTGAAACACCCAGCCATGAAACAAATACACTTACGCTTTTTCCCTGCATATATTTTTTTCCGTAGCAGCAATCAGGCGTATTAGATATAAGCTGACTCGTCCAACTCCTACACCCAGAGCTTAACAAAAAATATTTCAATTGCCTAGCTGGCCCAACAAATAAAAGAAAAACCATTATAAAAACTTAAACGCAATGAAACCATAAAAACCATTATCTCCCTCTAAGAGATAAACACTAGTTTTTTTTTATAAAAATATATTGCTGTATTATATTATAAGTGGACGTCAATATTTCAATCCTAGAAAAAATCCACGCACTTATTAATCTTTGAGCAGGGATTAGCATTAGCCACTTCTCAAGTCATCCTTAGTACGCTTCAGTTCTTGCTTTACTTGCATCGCTCTCTTATAATCGGGAGCAATCTTGCTTTTTGCTCTTAAGTACGTAGGGAATGCGAATTGTAGATTTGCGGATCATTCAGAGATTTTTATCCGCAGGATTTTCATGAAAAGCTTTTCTTTATTAAAATGTTTACGTAAAATATGTAAGAAAATAAGATAATGGAAAATCTGGACTTGTTTTTAGGTATGGCGTATACAAGGCCTTTGCCAAATGGCAAACAGACAATGATGTTGTCAAAAATGAAAACACATACTTAGTTAGTTAAATAATTAGTATAAGCTTTAATAATAAGTATAAAATTGTAAATCTATAATGTCTGAATAAATGGCTATATTATTATTATTATTATTATTATACAAGCAAAATATAGGATTCCAAAATTCTTATTCTTTAACACTATATTAAATATTTTGATTTTAATTATATATTCCCTGAAATCCAATATTTCACAAACCTGAAGGTTTTGATTGAACAACTTACAACATAATTCCAATAAAAAGCCCTAATACGTTAACCCTTTTACCGTCGTTTTTTGCTCAACTCGATTAGTTACTCACCAATTCCTTACTGAAAAAGCTTTTTCCAATAACCCAATTCAACCCCCGACATTTACAATCATCTTTTTCCGAGCAAAAAGCAACGCTCCAATCACATCGTCTCCGAAGTCAAAGACCTCTCAAACGAGCGATAGCAAAGCATTTTTTTAATAGCGCACCTCACTACAAACGAGACGAATGCTCTTTTCAAAATGAAAAGAAAACACTGCAATGTTCGTAGCGCAAATTCTTGGCACTCGACAAAATTGAAAAGTCCACTTAGTCGAAGCTCCCGCTTAGGTAGAAGACGCGATCTCAAATTGTGTACGCTTTTACGCTTCTTAAGACAAGAATAGAGCCTCTTAGCGTTAAGAAAACAAGTATTAGAAAGCTTGTATCAATATATCTTTTAGGTAAAATATGTTTTAGATATTGTAAAGGTACGCTGATACACCGATGTCAGAGCAAGGTCAAAGATTAAACACGTTCAGTTTGTTTATATTGCTGGCTCGGTAGCACAGTTGGTTAGTCATCCCTCATTAATCAATCCGTCACCAGACCAATGACGCCTTGCCATTCGGTTGTCCACGTGTGGTCATTTTGCGTATTCCTCTCGAGACCCGCGCGTTGTCAGCCCGTGGTCACCGCACGGCAAGCGTACGGGTGGCGGGTTGTCACCGAGTGGTTCACTCGCGAGCGAGGAGTTCCGGTTACGTTATGGAGTTGATAAGGAGTTGAATGTATTAAACAAAAATGTGGGTGTACGAGAGTTACATTGGATTGGATTTTGATTAAAACAAGTGACAAACATAACAACACTTGACTTTGAAACGAGAATCTAAAGAAGTTGTAGATAAGCAAACAAAAGCGCGCCAAAGCCGACGTTGTTGAATAACCTCGGTAGAGAAAATGTGTTTTCGTACATCAAAAGGCGAACCTGTCAGTGAGACGTTGGAATCCAATCGATTTCCCGTTTTCTCAATCAAATCAAAAGAGTTTCTCTTGTCGTTTCCTTATCATATCCAAATCGTTTGTCTATAATTTTGCGTTAGGCCGTACCATTGTTTTAGTTTGAGATAGTTATTTTAATTCATATCGATAAGTTCTGTGAGAGTGTTTTTCGTAAAAAAAATAAAAGAAAGAGATTAGATATGATCACTCAGGGATATATTATTTTGATTTACGCATCAGTTGTTCTGAAGATATATCAGTTAGTCATTACTATCAGTTATGATCAGCCTTCAACAGATTTTCTAGGTTAAGCAACGTTCGCAGCGATCACAATTTGGATGGGTGACTGTTTGTGTGATATATATTTCAGCCCTACCGTGCTTCGGAGGGCACGTTAAGCCATTGGTCTCGTTTGTTCTCTTGGGACAACAGTCGTTTGGCCATGTCGAAGCCACATACTCAAACGAGAGAAGAATAAGATCAGCCTGTGAGCCCACTGCTGATCATATGCCTCCCTTTGGTGCTGCCTTTCTCCCTAATCTCTAGCCACTGTCATCCAAAAGTTCCCCGCTGTTCTGATGTCATCCGTTCACCCCGTCATTTAAGATATATGGTATAAAATAAACACACACATACACACTCTCGTATTTAAAATAAAATATTAGCAGTAGGATAAGTAGAAATAGGTACGGTAATAAAAACATCGTGCAACTATCATACTGCTTCGAGCATTAAATTAATTTGAATTTTTGAACTCGTGTTCATTATATTGAATGTTGTACGTAAAATAAAACTGTTGCCCGGGCTGCCTTTCGTCCCTAGTGACTTTTTTCCCGAGTGACTTCGAAATATATGGTATGGGCAAAAGTAATAAGACGATTGCGTCGTCTGCCTTCAAACATGCCGCATTTCCATATACAAGATTTTTACGCTTTCTTTAGGTTAGGAAATACTTCTTTATTGACTTCTTTAAGAATTAAGATAAAGCCGTTTTGATGTTTGATATTTGGAAATGTGCGAAAAGATTATTACAGCCAAATCAACCAAGGAATAAACTATTGGAGAATGTTCTAGTTTCCATTATTCTAAATATTAGCTTTAAAGTCTCAAATTACCAGTACCGTCAAGCAGTAGTGTGCAAACATTTATGTGTTAAGGTTTGAAAGGAACATACATTATAAGTGGACATTGAGCTATTGTCGCAAGGTGATAAATGCAGTTTTATGCAGCGCAAGATTTCGCAAACTATAACTGCTGCAACTGTTTTAAGCAGGCGTAATGCTTACGTAGGGGACGAATTGTTCATTTCGTCGCTTAGTTTTTTTGTATACAACTGAGTATAAGACAAGCAAGTCATTCGGCTGATGATAAGCGCCACACTTGCCCACGACAATTGCAAAGTGCAAAGTACTGCGATACAATGCAAAAGACTTATCCTACTGGTAGTAAAACGACGTCATTTTTTGACATATTGAATACAAAACATTGAATTTTCTCTACTATACAAAACTTTATTATAATGTACATATTCTCAAAAATGATCTTAATAATAACTTATCAAAATCTGTAGCGTAGATTAAAAGGAGTAAGCGAAGAAACAGAAATGAGAGCACGGATAGCGACTTAGTTTTATACTATTTAGAGATGTACATTTTGTTTTGCTAAATTGTAATTACGAGCTCATCTCCGCTTACCTAATTAAAAAACAATGTTTATCGATCTTATTGTATACACGTGAACGATCCCCAAAATTGTTGTTATCTTTGGCCGTCTGTTTGCTTTGTTACTGCTGGTTGTTTTTTTTTTAAATTCGCCCGGGCAGGCTAAAGTCTCTAGGACCATACCGCCATGTCTTACGTAGTTTTTATTTCATAGTTTAACATTCCATTTATTATAGTTTTGTTAAGAATGAGGGTCAACAGCGACAAGCCGAACCCTCTCCTAGTGTTTCAATAAAGTGGTGGAACTTTATTCAAGCTTTCCATGGACTTTTTGGGAGAACATAATTAATTTTTAGAAAAAAACGAAAACCGACTTCAATGTATCTTCGAAGTCCAAGGTCACATATCGATTAAATTTATATGGGACCACTTCGTAGCTATACTGAACCCGACGCAAAAAGAATTTTTCAAATCGGTTCATAAATGACGGAGTTCTGGGGTAACAAACATAAAAAAAAAATTACAGTCGAACAGAGAACCTCCTCCTTTTTTGAAGGCGGTTAATAAAAAGCAATGTTTTTCTGCATTTTGTTCCATTTGCCTACACTCGTGCATGTTTTGCAACACATAATGTTTAATATTCCACCGATATTACACATGATCACTCGAAAAACACTTGTTTGGAAAATAAAACAAAATCGAACTGTATCACTTTTCAATTCCCGCCAAAAAAAGTCTGCCGCTGGTTGTTGTGGTTGTTGTGAACGTTCGGCAGGATGTATTCGATACGAGAAACGATTTACATGTGCCTGGGAAAATGACCCCCAACGGCATAACGCCCGTGTACATGAATCAAAACATTATAAAAATACTAGCGATTATATAAATAGTATCGCATGGAGTCAATCGTAATTTTTCAGGATATAAATCCTATGTCCTATTGCAGGCCTAAAAGTACATATATGCCAAATCTCATCAAAATCTGTTGAGTAGTTTTTACGTGATTGAGTCATAAACTTTCGCATTATTTTATTACTTTAAAAAGCGCAATGCAGGGCTTCGCAGTGCTTTTCATGGTATTAAAACTGCAATTGTTATAGGCAAGAGTGGCGCTTATCATCAGGCTGATGGCCTGCTCGTGTCATTGCTCAGTTCCATTTAAAAATATATCTATAACCTAAGTGTAGGAATAATAGGACATGAGAAGTCTATGGTCTATAGTCTAGAAGAATGACAAACTGAGTTACATCGCACCGTTCGTCATGTTTCTAAAAAGTAACAATTCATTCTCATCTTCTAGTACATCGTCGTAAAACATGATCATCAAAATCCTAACAAAAAACAGCGGATTGAATTTCCAGATTTAAGTAGGTAGAGATTCATGAATAAAACTTTCGGAGCGAGAGATTCCATCGATCATTCCACAAGTTCCAGCATTTGCATGATAAATGATGGGAAAGGCTTGGCAGTAACTTTCACAGTTTAGTTAGCTTCTCGACAGAGCCCCATTTTCGTATTCCTGTCGAAATTGGGGCTACGATTGTGTTTGGTGTTTAATAATTTTATTAATCTGAGATGAATGAAAACTAAATCATAAATAACCATTTTATAAAAGTCATTCACCTATAACTTCGAGTAGACAGACCTATTATATAAGCAACAAGTCTGAGCCTCAATTCTCGTAAACATTACCGATACTGCTACGATTCGACTCTGCTGTCAAAATTTGTATTTTGTTAAATCAAGTTGTACGTAACAAAATAGCACCTTTATTGTGTTATACACAAAGAAAAATTATATTTTATCGTTGTGTTGTACATATGTAGAGAAGTGGAAGCAGAATTCAAAGTACAAAGTGATCATCATGCAGACACAATCAAAACTACACCATTAAACGAAACGAATGAACGTTTCGTGGTAAATCCAGCTACTGTCAGCTGCAAAGACTTCTGCGCATTCAATTCAATTCAATTCAAAAAATCTTAATTTTAATTTTGTCGTCACAGACGCACTTATGAACGTCAATTATTACAATGACTCTACCACCTCTTCACACCTTTAAACATTTTTGTAGTCGCAATGTGAATTAAAAGTGGAACATCTGAAATGTCCTACGAGTGTAAGGTGAAGACAAATTGTTTTTAAAGTAAATTATTAAAGGATACATACGTGCAAGATACATAAATACGTATACATACGTATACATACGTGAAACAATATGTTTGTTTAAGCGTAACACGCAATTTGTTAGAGTGCCAGAGAAGTAATAGAAAACTTGTTTTGTTTCAAACATCTGTAAGGTAATGAGAAAACATTAAGTTCAAAACAGGTGATTTACTTCCAAGAGTACCAACATTGTTACTCAGCAAACAACACACGTATATAATCTTACTAAGTAATTTGTAATGGGTGGTTAAGATATTTTGAAATTTAATGTTATTATAATGTAAAAGCTACTCATGACCTTGGGTGATCTTTAGTTACTGATTTTTTGTCCCAATAGTAGCAAAGTTTCTACGAATATTAAAGTAGATATATAAAAATGTATCTGTCCACTAACGATTAATCGTATAGGTGTCAACCTAGCCATTCGTAAGAGATCTGGTGGCATGGGTGACCCTTTGTGTGGTATTTACATCTGAGCGCCACCGTGCTTTGTAGTCCCGGTTGCCGTCTTAAGACAACAAACTGTAGGGTTACATATCATCTTCATTCATTATTCATGGCTCATCGAACCTATTTGTTATATTTTATATGGACCTACTTTTATTGCCTGAAAAGAAAAGATAATTCAATACTTAAATTAACTGACAGAGAACGAAAAAATATGAGAAACGAGGACTTGAACGTAAGCTTCGAGAGAGAAAGATTCTCATCATTGATGAAGGTTGGATTGATTGATCTGGCGTGAAACGCTGTTGAAGAAGCCTCACGAGTAGGTGGCCATATAAAAGGCCCACTCGCCGTTGTCAATCACCTAAAGAAAAGGCTTACTGGTCGCTGCAGACCGCCACATACACTTGTGGTGGTTCACCTATCGCCGGAGCATCAATCAACGTTACCCTGGAATAAAAGGTTGCATCCGTCCCCTTGATTGGGAGGAGTAAGATTATTTACATTCTCATTTTCCTCTATCGACAGGCCGAAGAAGCTCTACCTTTTACCTGCAGTAGCAGCAGTAACGATGTTTTATATTTATGTATTAAAAGTGTATTATTAAATCAACCTAACTTATTATTACAGTTTCCCAGTTCCTCTCTCTCTTCTAGAAAAGGTATTGTACGTGCGGAGGTCATAGGTAGAGCTAGCCGGAGGGACCTCCTTTACGTTACAAAACGTTAGGCCTATGTTTACGCTTATGTTTAGGCCTTTATGTGTACAAAAAACTCAGACGCCAGGGTTGGCCACACATCCACAAGAAAAAGAAGAAGGTGGTCAATTTAATTTTATTCAATAATTTTCTTCACCAAAATTATGAAGAACACCTTATTCTCAGTTACTATAATAGAACACTTAGGTAATAGATGTTATATTTTTTTTTTTATAATCTTTGTTTTTGAAGAGTACAATAATGAGTTCATTCAGTCTAGTAGGTATAAAAGCGCGCATTTCGGAGATCATCTAAATTGAATACGTGATCTACAAAACGCCTCTAATTTATTTACTTGTTCCTGCTCTAGTTGCTAATGTAATTCACTGAAATTGCGCCTTTTCAATTAAAATTATGAGTTTGTTCTCAGTACAGTTACGTGCATAAACCTTTTTGGCAAAACAAATTATATATTAATATTTTATTAGTAATTTTTGTCTTATCTTTGAGCCACCGCGAAAACTATTTTGCTTCTTTGAAGCTCAACAGATTAAATCTAAGAAATAAGAAAAAATCTTCAATAGTTTTGAGCCTTATCGAATATTCATGAGTCGATGACTTTCGTCTCGTGGTCATTATCAAGTTAAGTGTTAAAGCATAAAAAAAATATTTGCACCATTGTCACCATTTAACTTTGTTTATTATTTATGTAAATAATAAAATGTTTATCTACTTATAATTTGATAGCTGTAATAGTTGAGTTCAGGAGGTTAGAGGATTTTGTTTTTTTAATTACCGAATAGGCAAGTTCTAACAGGTCAGTCCGCAATCTTAGTTGACGGAAAGTGGCGACGCGGTCGACGATTGGTCATGCTTGCCTAAAAGATACCAATTCACACGAGAATTGAAAACACCCAGATTATAAGAATAGGATAACAAACACACTGGCAAAGTGTACCAATTGGAAAGGTTAAAATCATACTCGTAATAAAACACACTCCTGTACAGTAAAAAAGGCAATCAGAGTTTGTTTCGTGTGTGTGTTGTGAAACCAAGGTTCTCGCAGTGCCTGGTTTACTAGCCGCCGTTGCCGTTTTTAGAGTGAGTGTTAATTCCACACTTAAGAAAGTCAGTGGTGTGGGGCCAGCGGGATTCGAACTCGGTTGCGTCGGATTGAAAGGCGCACGTTCTCCTACTGAGCCACACTCGCTCTTTAAAATCTTACTTAAAAGGTATTTATGCGAATTCATCTATTTTATTAGCTTATACCAGTTGCATCTATACACTAAGCTCTCATCTCAGCTTCTCTTTTCTTCGTTCCTCAAGACTCAGGTAGCAAAATGGCTCAGCACTCCTCGCTTTGACTGTACAAGTATACAGTTTGCATTTATTATGACCCTCTTTGACCTAACAACTTGCTTTTGGATTAAATATCTAGGTTAAGAGCCAGAACTTCGTTAATTAAACGGTAGCTAAACATTGTTAGTACGTATATGTGTTTCAGTAATTACGATTCATGTATATTTTGCTTATTAGTACTAGGAGTGTAGTGCTAAGGAGTTACAGCGTTTGGTTTGTACAGGATTGTGAAGTTGGTTCCGTAACTATTATATTATAAGTGATATTTCCATATAAACTTTTTTAATTAGTTATTGTTTTGCGTTTGACCGCTATCTCACCTGTTGCTAAGTGACGATGCGGTCGAAGATGTAGCACACTCGCCTAGAAGAAACCTGTTCACTCTTGTCGCCACCAGACACCAAGATTAGGTATAGCTTTTTGGAAACACAGACATCGACAGAGACTTCCACCTCTTGGCCGTTCGCATTATGAAGATCGAAGCAAAGCGGTTGGTGCGAGCAGGAGGGATGTCAACCTTAACTTGATGATGACTTGCCGTACACGTAATAATAATATAATTTAATATAATTATAATTTTATTTATCAGGTTGTTCATGTGATTGTAGGGCGTTGTATTGACATTCGATTATTTTTATTAGAACCCAAGCAATCGAACCAATTATTATAAACCAGCAAAATTGTATTGTAATTTTTAATTAAAATATCTTCCTGACCCCTCAATTCCCTGAATGATTAATTTAGATTAGATAACGCTTTATTGTTACACAACAACAAGAAATAAATTAAAAAACAATACTTAAAGCTAAAGTTTTACCATGGGTGGTCTTATCGCTAGTAGCGATGACTTCCAGACAACCTTTTGATAGAGAGGACTCAAAGAAACTGTAAAGGACGGTAGTGTTGTGTATAAACAAACTAACCAGTATAAAATATTAATATCATATACATACTACATAATCGCAATAATATAATAATACTAGATGCGCCCTGCGGTTTCACCCGCGGTTTCCTGGGATAAAAGTGCCTATGTGTTAATCCAGGGTATAAGCTATCTCCATACCAAATTTCATCAAAATCCATTCAGTAGCTTTTGCGCGAAAGAGTAACAAAGGTACATCCATTCTTACAAACTTTCGCGTTTAAAATATTAGTAGGATACACATATACTATATTAAGTTTATAAGTGATTGATGATGATTATGTAAGCCATAATTATTAACCTCTACGCGCTTTACGCACATGTTTCATTGAGAAAAATTCATTTTATGAATTCAATCGAAGTATCGCGTTCAAAAGCGATCAAATAAATAGACGCAGATGGTGACTTTATTTAAAGATAGAAAGAACGCTAAAAAGCTCTTCAGCTTCAGCTGAAATGTTTAACAGTAAAACACTTTCTGGTTAGCTTTAAACAAAGTCAAAAAATTAAAACGGTGAAAGAAAATATCGTGATGAAACCCGCTTACGCGCTTTGGAGTGGTAGGCTCTGGCCATGGTTGTAATACCACCCACCGAACAAAGCCATGCCGTCAAGCGACCTAATCGTGTTTCGGGATGATGTTCGGTGAACCATCGGGGAGATGGGTCTGAGTAGCCGCTCAACTGCCGTCTCTCTCTAGATCTATGTGCTCTATCATAGGCCACAGCATCGCTTCACATCAGGCGAGATAGTGGCCAAACATAGATCTATTAAGCGTAAAAAAAAGTCAAGGTTTTACCCAAACAATGTATTGAATTTTGATATAATTCTCATACGAGGCTCTTATTATCTTGACGTAGGGTACACATTATTAATTTTGTTTACATTTAATTACAAACTTTGATGTATGTATGTTTGACTTTGCAAATCATTATATTTCCATTCTCGTGTGGTATTGTGTTTCTTGAACGTCTTTAGAGATTGTCTAATAACAATGTATTTCTAAATTGTATGACTAGACAATATTGCTAGCGTCTACTATAAGTAATTTCAAGTTTATTTATTTATTTTATTTTATTTTGTTTGGGGGGCTAACAGCTGTTGATACAAAACAGTTTGACAAATTAATATATGAAAAGCCAATTAAAAGCCTCCGCAAGTAACAATTAAATATAAATGATGAATTTTTAGCCCATAGGATTAGCAAGCTGAAGTGGCCATGGGCTGGTCATATCTCACGAAGGACGGACAACCGCTGGAGTAGACCTTAAGTGGAGACCGCGAATCGGCAAACGTAGTGTAGGACGCCCACCGGCTAGATGGAGTGACGACCTGCGAAAGGTGGCCGGAAGAAACTGGATGAAAGGAGCCGAAGACCGGGCTCAGTGGCGTTCATTAGGAGAGGCCTATGTCCAGCAGTGGACGATTACGGGCTGATGATGATGATGATGATGATGATGACGATGATGATGATGAATTTTTACAATTAAATGAACATAGAAATAAGAAGTGCGAGATGGCACCATGCAATGCCATTTACATATTAAAACGATTATTTAGTGATGACGTTTTAGGGCTGTATTCACCGCAGCCAGACTGCTTGTGAATAGATCGATATTGGAATGCTCAGACTTCGAAAACTTATTAAATGCTACAGGAGAACGTAAAACATAATAGTTCCTCCGGTAGGTGGTGCGGGCGAAGGGTACATGCAATAGGTTTTTAGGTCTGGAGTGTCGAGGTGGAACATTCAAAGATATTTTAGCAATAAGATCGGGACAGTCAATTATGGACTGTGCCATTTTAATTAGAAAGCGCATATTGGAAACATTTCTACGGATTGTAAGAGGGAGCAAATGAAAACGAGCACAGCGTTGGTCATAACATAACCGAGGAATTAACTAATTTGTTTTGTTTAAATTTAATTGTTTCTATATATAATTTACGTAGCAAAATGGTGAAAATAATGATAAACCAACATACTTACTTTCTGAGTACAAGATGTATTTATGACTTTTTATTTTAATTTTATTATGATTTTTTATGACTAGTTATTTTACGTATTTTTATTGTTCTATTTGTTTTTTTCTTGTATGGTTTTCATGTTATTAATGAGTTGCCTTGTTATATGGCCGTATTCTGATTTTGATATACAGTACATAGTAGCCAAACATACTGTTTGGATAAAGAAATCAAGGCCCAAGATTTTGAGTACATATAAGTACATTATACATATAAACATATTTATTATGCACTCGCTGCTGCCCGCGACTTCGATCGCGTGGGAATCTGTTTATAACCCTCGGAAATCACGTCTTACATTGAGATGAAAATTATCTTATGTCTTCTCCGGGCTACAGGCCAGACAGATTTTGATGAAATTCGGTGACTATCCGTTTAGCTGTTTAGACCTAAAATTAGATATTTATTTCGTTCATTCAAATAATAAATGAAAGCGTGGCTCGTCGAATAAACGCTTTATTCGTTTAAAGAACTGACCTAAGATAAAAAGTTTGCTGTAGTCTTGTGGATTTAGATACATACCTACAGTTAAAATTGTTTTAACATTAATGAAATTTAATTAATTTAATTATGCTGACGTGAAAAATCGCGAGTCAAACCTGGACGAGAATGGCGCAAAGGCGAGGCCAATGGTATTATTTATGAGAGAGGCCTGTACCCAGCAGTGGGATGTAAAAAGATGTGGAAAATTTGTGAGTTTCTTTTATGGAACTGACAGGAGGATAATCGTTCGCCCGATAGTAAACGCCACGCCTGCCCATAAAAATGGTACCTAGAACTTGTAATATCATAAAAAGTACTGCGTAGTACTGCATTATGCTCATAACCCCCAGACATCAGATATTAAGTCTCATATTCAGGGTTCTCTAATGATACCACCAGACAAGTGCTAATTTTCAATTGATATTCTTTTGTAAATACTAGGTGTAAGTATCATACTGTTACAATGTATTTTAAGATTCAATAAACGTTTATTATTATTATATGCCCAGTAATTTCTGGGCATCTGAGATATGAATACCAGTAAATCACTGGCTACAATTCCCTTTAAACTGGAACACAGTAATGCTTGCGTACTACTGCTTGGCGGCAAAATAAGGGTAATATCTATGCACACATATTGGATACATTTCGGAGAGTGTGTGTCGGAATTGCATCAACTAATTCCCCCATCCCCGTTTCATCATCGGACTACAAGACGTACGGCAACACGCCGCAGTTTTAAGGTGGACATTCCTCCTGCGCGCACTAAGCGCTAAGCTAGTTCCTTGTATTATGCGCACTGCTAACGAGTGGAACTCCCTGCCATGGTCAGTCTTTCCCGATAGCTACAATCTATGAATCTTCAAGTCTCGAATGAACAGGTAGGTACTATCTTGGCAAGCGTGCTAGATCGTCAACCGCATTGTCGCTTACCATCAGGTGGCATAGAGGTCAAACGCAAGCCAATTAAAAAAAAGAAACAAAAAATATAAAAAAAATACTTATAATAGCTGTTATAAATAAACGAACTATGAACTAAAACTAACATTACTGTTTAAAACACACTCAAGCTAATAAAATTCTTCTTTCAGACACTAACATGTTTCTTTTCTCGTTCTCGTACCGCACTAAGCGTAATTTCCCAAAGCTTTTAAGTCTACACGTTCTTAAGGCGGGCACTTAATCTTCCGTAGCGATACGCCAAAAACGGGAATTAGTTAAAATCCCGAATACTGCAACGTGATTTGAAAATTTAAGGAAGGATGATTAGGGCTCCTTCTCTCTGAACGTGGTAACAACTTTTCCGATTAGCCTCATTGTCGACGGAACTAGCTGAGTAACCCGATGTTTGAAGTTCGAGCTTAATTGACTGACCGGTGGTGTTCTGTACTGAATCGAATTGTAGAAATTTGTGAAATGGTTTTGTATTTCATTGAATATTTGACATTCTTTTACTTTGCTCTGATGTTAGTTCATTGACTTTAATTGCGATAATATTTATGTATGGCGTGCAGTAAGAAACAAGATTTTTGTTGAAAATCATTTTTTCAAGACAAATTCGCAATCGGAACTGCAAGCAATTTAAAATGAGCTCAAACACTAGTTTACAGATTACTACTAGTTTCAAGGAGGTCCATTGTCCACCTTCCGACTCCATCATCAGATCAGCTGGTTGTCACCATAATATTGCATTGTCATCGAACTTTGCAAAATTTCAACTCCGTAGGATAAGTGGAAGTAGTTCTGATTTAACTTGTAAGTTTTGACCCAAGCCAACAAAGATTGCAAGTTAATTAAAGCTTGTAAAATAAAATCAAAAGTAATTCAAACAATATATCATCAAGTTAATTTGTAATTAAACGAGTGTCTATTGAAATGGAAACTAGGGAAGAGAAATAAGGATTTCAAATCAGTGTAAGATAAAAAGAAGACGTAATAACACGACAAGCAGTAAAACGCGCGTAGCAATATTCATTATTCCACGATACAACAAACAACAAAGCACGTTGACCCTTCAACTTTTCTCAGAATACTTTTTAAAAAACCGTCATTATGCAGGCTCTCTTATTTAAGGTTTAGACGCTAAGCAGGGTTTTTTACCGTTGCTCTTAAATATTCAACACCTGCAACTCTCTGACTTAATTTAAGGGCCTCCCTGTAATCAAGAACTCGCAGTCTGTTTTTAATGCCTTTTTAACTTATCTGTTTTACTTATTTCGTTTTTTTGTGTCGATTTATCTGCCAGTGTTAGCGTCTCAAGATAAACTTCTTTTGTACTAGGCGATGCTATTTGAGCTCCGAGATTTTCTTTTCTGTGTTAATGATAATAGGAGTCGTAATTTTGTAAACATTAGATGTTTTTTTCGTGCTCCTTGAACAGATTCGGTTTGAGATAGAGATTTTGTGTTGCTGATTACCTAAAATTTAGGTAAAAAACTATAAAAAGTAAGTACTTAAACGAGAAGTGTAACAAGTAACTTATCAAAATTAAAATCTTTTTTATATAAAATGATATCAAATCCTTTGTTTCGTCTTATATGACAGGTGATTATTATAATTAAGTCTAAAAAAGATCTTAAATTAGGTACTACACAAAAAAAGTTTAATATTATCTCTCATATATACCTAATATAATACCTAGTCTTGCCATAAATATTGAAACAAAAAAAAAAATCTTTGCAAATAACATTTATTACTATTACAGTGTGTTAGTTTAATACATAAATATAAAACAATTTAAAATATAAAAAGCTTATTCGAAGTTGTCTTTATTGGCTACAATACAGTCCTTTAAACGTTGAGGCCAGTTATCAATAGAAGCACGCACTTCCATGGGAAAATTCTTCACTGCCAATCGTACGGATTGTTTTAGGGATTCCAAATTATCATGGCGCATTTAAAGCAAGCCATACTCTTTATATATAAAACTGATCATTAATCATAATCCAGTATGTCCGTTTCCAACCAAGACTGCGTAGACCGAGCTTTATGACCCGGCGCCGAGTCTTGCTGGAAGGACCATTCTTGGTTATTGAACGTGGTGTCGTTAAGGGGTTTCATTACCTTCTCAAGAATGGTATCTTGATACACTTGTGCGGATGTTTCGATACCTTTTTAACAAAAGTATGCCTCAGTTCATAGCTAACACCCCACTAAACCATCACTGAAGTCAGATAGTGCCCTCGTGGCACTCTGTCGACTAATTGGGAAGCTTCCTTAGAGCTTTGAGCATAAATACGGTCATTTTCTTTGTTTAAATGTTGCTCAATTGTAAAAATTTTCTCATCCGTAAACAAATTTTTTCTGTAACCTCCCTTTGCGTACCGCTTCAGTGGTTGTTTCGATTTTACCACCCTATTCTTTTTTAAATTATCAGTTAAGAAATGACCAGTACGTGTCTTATAGGCTGCAAGTCCTAAGTCATCTTTTAAAATCCGCGACATGGTTCTAGGTGCTATCTTCATCTCCCGAGACAAAATCTTTTGCTTTTGCTTTCGGACAGGATTTCTTTAAATTCTTTCCCTTACTGCTTTGACCACCTTTACAAACACTACGAACACTACGTGGATGGCCAGATCTGTTTCTGTCACAAACAGAGGAGGTCTCATTGTACCTATTTATAGCCCGGTACACAAACATTTTACTAATCCAAGCGTATGGAGAGTTTTAAAATTTGCAATTGGCTCCATACCTTGTGTAATGCAATCACAGCGATTCGGTTCTCTTTATCATCCCACTCCATTTTAATATCGCAAAATATTGTACAATGTATTGGCGCCAAAATGAGAAAACTCAATGAGCAATCATATAAAAATGACAGATTCCAAATTCAAATGTAATAATTTGTTTATTTTTAATTGTAACAGTATTTATGGCCAGACTAAGTATATAAAAAAAAGCTTAACTTTAAACTACGTTCATAGCAGAGATGAAAATGGTGCTGCAAAAGAAATAGCAGCAGACTAGATCAGAGCAGACGTAAGTTTTAGGTGGTTTTACTAACCAAGTCTGGCACTACCCGGGCCTTCTATTCCATGAGGACTTCTCCCCGCCTGCCAAAACAAAAACTAAATCCAAAAATAAAGAATATTATATCTCAAGTCTAAAGCTTTTCAATAAATCACTCTGAATGCGACGCGACATTTTTATCCCTCACTTTTTTGCTTACATCAAAACTGTCATATCAGCAGCATTTTAAAACTTCCACTCGTGAACTTGGAACAAGTAAACACGCTGAAACTGGGTGGTGTGAAAATATCACTGGATCAGAAACTTTCGAATTCAGTTTTAAGTTTTTAACTCGGTTATGAATAGCAAATTCCTGTGGGAGTTCCGACAGATCCGCAGTTGCGTCGGATCTATTTGAACAGGTTTCCGCTTGCCGACGTTTGTGTTGGAGCTGAATGTCTATATTTGTTTTGTAACATCGTCTTTTTTGTAAAAAGGTTGGCTTTTGCATAGGGAAATCAGGCAAATATAATATCAAAATACTCACCGGTGCTGGATGAATCAATGAATGAAAGAATGAATGAACTTGAAAATGTAATACCAAATTACAAAATATTACCCACAATAGTAATATCCCTGGCTTCAAGACCTCACCTACCAGGAGACTGAGGATCTCTTAAAAATATAGTGTTAATTATTTTTGAGCTCACTCAAAACAAACTCGTGCACACACGTTCACACCTACATTAAATACTCACTCGCATAAATACACTCACTTACACGCTGTCATCCTCACACAAACATACAACCTCACATACCCTTACACACCCTAACACATTACCATAGCGCACACAATAAATGCTGATATATTGGTTTAGTTGAAGCAATTTAATTAATCTAATTGAAATAAACAATTTAATTAATCTAATTATAATTATGCATTACCTAATCTGGAAATATTCCCTTTTCTATTAGTTACAATTTACGACATTTATACACATTATATGCTAATTTAATAAAAATAACGTACTGTAACATACATCTAAATACATTCGCTCTAGTAATTTAACTAAATTTTATTAATTCTTAATCTGTAATATTTTTATAATTAATTAATACTGATATTATTATTGTTAATCAACTAAATTTAATTTACTTAATTTAATTCAAATTTAACTAAACTATATGTACAAGAGCCAGAACAAAGCTGGGAAGAAGCTAACTGCCAAGATACAGGTGTGTCAATACCTAGTTTGGTGGCTAGAGTCTCAACAAATTGTAATTTGTACTATTATGAAATAAATAATTTTTAATTTTTAATTTTTTTAATTTTAATATTAGTTTCAAAGTGTAGTGTGTGTGGGTTGGCCTTATCGTTAAAAGCATCTTCGCTAGGCAACATTTGGATGCAGAAGACTTAACTAAATAGTAATAGACCTATATATATTTGATTTTTATATAGAAATAATTATTATTTATGCTGGAGATGTAACAAACGTATAGTTCTACTCTATTTTAATGCATCCTAGGCGAAAACTTAATGAAATTTTGGATATTTAAATGTTTTTCTTCAGCTGAAGTTACTCATGGTAGGCCTCTCGTATGCGGAAGGTGTCTTGGTAAGTACCACAGCTTTGCCAGTTGTTCTATCGCCAAGCAGCAGCAGTAGCAGTGCAGTAGTGTGCAAGCATTTCTCTGTTCCAGTTTGAAGGACATTGCAGCCAGTTACTGGGCAAATGAAACTTAATATATGATGTCTTGGGGAAATGTGCTTTTTAGTACTTTTATGGTTTTAAAAGTACTGGCTGGCACTGCAATTGTTATGGGCAGGCATGGCGCTTACTATCAGCCGAACGAATTGCTTGTTCAAACAATTCCATAAAAAAAGTGAACAAAGGCGTCTCCTTTTTGCTCAAGAAACGTTCTCACCCACCTCGCAAAAAGGTATAAATTAGCTGTTGCGAATAATTTGTACATACCTAAACCACTCATTTTGGCACGGTGGTGGTATGCGAGGCTGTATAGGCTACAGTTAGGCACAAACCTTAACCTGAAATACCCTTACCTTGCCTTTTATCTTGTTTAACTCACTTAATATAATATACATCATGGTTTCCATGCAATCTTTCCGTTCAAAACTTTATCTCAATACTGAATAGCTAATTTCTGTGAGAATTTCAACAGATCCGCATTAGTTGAATGCCTGAATGGTGTATTTGAACAGGGTTCTACTGTGCAATGGTTGGGTCGGGGCAGGATTTTCGAATTTGTATATCATCATTACTTTGTTTAAAAACCCATTTCAATTTGTAAGTCGGGCTATATAAATACCTTCATTATTAGTAAGATCAACGTAAAGAAATTACTTATTGACCAAGAAGTTTAGTAGTTGGCGTAGCGCAATACACATTGTAATGAACTCACTGAATTTTTATACTCTTTGTCTCTATTAATAAACCTTCCCAAATTGATTATCTAGAAAAAAAAAATGCACGAGTAAGCTAATACCAGGTAGATAATTGTATTTTTCTGATATAAACAACATAAATAGTCTAAAATAACATCGTGAGGAAACCGGCATGTCCAAACATTGATCACAAAAATTCAAAGATAACATCCACCAACCCGCACTGGGCCATTTTGGTAGATTTTGGCCCTTACTCTCTCTATGAGACAATGCCCGTGTCTCAGCAGTGGGAAAGTTCGCCTAATGACAATGATGATGAAAGAACATAACCATATTAGCGTTGATTGAGTTCCTTGCAACAGGCTCTTTTTTTAACCAGATTAGACATATGACAATCTCTATTAATAACGAAAATATTTTATTGGAAATAAAACGATAGCAAAATACTTAAAGCAAATTCATTCTCATCATTCATTCACCATCCAAAATTCATGCAGCACGAGCGACATCGATCGCGCGAGTTAAACATCGGTTAAGGCCCGTAAAATTTTCACATACGCCATTTATTCGCCAGCAGCCGTCGCGGGCGGACGTGCGTCCAATTTCATCACGTACGTCGGCCGCTTTGTCAACGCCGCCGGTGACGAAACAAACGCATTTACCGTGGCTTGAATTAATCATAAAGCTTCGGAGGGTGTTGGACAAGCCTAATCGGCTTTGGAAATTTTTCATCTGTCGAGTTTGCTGTTATCGTTTGACGGTGGTCGGGTTTTTTGACGCTGATGCATGCTGGGCAAGTTATCATGGTTTATGACGTTGTCCAGACAAGCTTGTTTTCAGCCCTGGTTTATGAATAAAGGGTTTTTGCATAAAAAACATATTTACATGAAAATCATGCCTCACTTTTTAAACACCTAGAGCAGCATGTTACTTTTCTATACATTAATGTTTATGGAAAATTCCATGTTACTTGATTCTATCCATGATATGCTATCCATCAGTCAAAGTTATCGACAGATCCCTAGTTGATTAGATTGGGCTCAATAATTCAATTAAGCCGTGCGCAGCGCTGTCAGTCTAACGGCCGGGGTCACATCGGTATTACCAAAGAAAACTAAATATGTTTTACTAAGACTCTTTAAAACTTTTTTATTTGAATAATCAACATATACCTGTTATAAAATAGAAGATGACAGGGTGATAGGCAAAGCAGAGCCTAAACCTAGTTGTAATAATACATTTAATAAATAAAAATAATGACTTCAATGCTGATAATAATAATAATAATAATAATAATTTATTGTGACATAATAGATGATGAATGATGTATCCGTGTTCAACGTCGTATATCGATGAAATTCGTATGGGACCTTGAAGCTATACTGAATCTTACTGAAAAAAAAATTCTAGTCAGTTTAAAAATATCGATGTGGTAACAGAGGTAAAAAAATAAAATAAATAATATAAGCGAATTGAAAACCTCCTCCTTTTTTTAAGACGGTTAAAAACACGAAATTTAGAGCATGTTCTTTACGCTATTATGATGGTAGACGAGAAGGTCTTTCACGTGATGGTAAACAGCTTAGCCAAATAATAAATGCAGCACCACTCACAGAACTTTATGTTGTAACAAACGGCGCAACACAACACTGCGCTCGTCACCGGCAATATTTCTAAGTCTCTCCAGGAATTTCACTTGGAACAGTGTCTTTCAAACTGAAACAGTAAAGTTTGCGCACTACTACTTGGCGGTTGAATATCTTAAAGCGTCTCCACATAGTTACACAATAGAATATCCAAAATTCCATCTGTATAAAGTTGCCAATGGCTGTACCGAAACTCGACAGACTTGCGAGGTGTGATAACCACATTTGTCGGCGAAGTTTGGCAACATAACGTTACTATCCAAGTTATAATTGAGGAACTCTTGCCGAAAATAACCTCGTTAACGATAAGTGCCAGCTGAAACTAACTAATCGAATTATTGATATGTCGTACTGCGAGGCGATCAGATACGAGTACGTAATTAGTGACATGTCTATCTTCTTATTATTTACTTTTACTAAGATATTGATTGGCTAATTATTTACTTATACTTCGTTATTTATTAATAAGAACTAAGTAAGTGCTTTCTTTATTATAACGGTATTGTGTGTACCTTGTTTTTATGCTGTAAATATAAAGATAAATAAAGATAAATTTATTTGAGATCGAACAAACATTTTTTCTGAAACTGAGTAATAAGACGATCAGGTCGTTCACCTGATGGTAAGCGCCACGCCTGCCGAAAACAAAGAACTTTTAATACCATAAAAAACACTGCGTAGCACTGCATTGCGCTCATCACCCCGAGACATCAGATATTAAATCTCATATGCCCAGTACTTTCGCTGGCTACGATGCCCTTCAAACTGGAACACAGTAATGCTTACGCACTACTGCTTGGCAGAATAACTGGCAAAGCGGTGTACGCAGACGGCCTCCCGCATAGAGAGCACCTAACAAGAGTCTAATATCATAAATATTCAGAAGTGATTGACACTATTTTTATTCCTGGTTGGGGAATTTTGTTGCCCGAACTAAACCTGTGTTAAGGCATACCAATACCCCCCGCCGGACATAGTTAAAAAGTTACAGGAACAGATTACAAAAGAGTTTATTTGTACTTAGTAAGGATAATTATGATGGCAAGCAGTTGTATGTATACCACAGTGTATTACACCTCAATAATTGTCGACTATTTAATAAAAAGGTAAAATATGTAGAAAACTTATCTATGGGAGATATAAGTTCGCGAAGCCAAAAGTCATGAAGTCATGAAGGGACTTCTTTGCCCAACACTGGGATAACAAAGGCTGATAGTAACATTATGGCCCCCATACACCGTGAGGGAAGGCCTATGTCCTAACAGTAGAAACGTAATGAGCTGATGATGATGATGATTATGGCTGAAATCACCCTTCTCAACACAAAAGAGCTCAATCCTTGTCAGTCGTAATGTGCGTACCCAATAATTTATTAATTTTGAGACGTATTCAAGAAAGAAACTTCATCTTTCGAATCCCTCGGTTATTAAATCCCTAACATTTTACCTGGAAATTCGGACGCCCTTATTACTGGAATATCATAATAAAAGAGGTTCGTCATAATGGCAGATATTCCAAGAAAGTCCGATATAATCCCGAAAATTGAACACCATACAATGACCAACGAAATGATCCGCTTTGCTTCATCAAAAATACCCAGGAAAAGTTCGAAATTGAATTTCCTGGCGTCATGTACACGAATCAGGTCAGAGGAAGCTAGCTTTATACCAAGCAGTAGCATACAGCACTTAATTTTGAACCTTACAGCGTTGTGATAGAAGCTAGTGTGTTGTATCAAAATTGGCCGTTGTAGAACACCTATAAGATTGTGTCCTGTAATTTCTAAGGTAAAATTGCTTTGCTTAATCTCTTATTTCGCTACGAAGCAAATAAGGGTCTTAGTTGGTGTAAAGTAATGTAACCAAACGATGTTTTTTTATCTGTGTTGCCCGGTTTTTGCCGCCATATATCAAGAGTTACTGCTTTTATGAATGTGTATATTCGCACTCAATATGTTTTATTGATAGGACTGAGGCATAAAAGCACGGGCTATTTAACCCTTCGCGGTTTTATGTATAGTTTCGACGTTATGGCATGTCAAGAGGATTTGTAATCAGAAACTTTACGATTTTTTTAAGGGACTAAGCTATAAAACGAGCAAGTCGATCGCCTGATGTTATAATTTTTTCACCGAAGATTTGACTTTCTACTTGATGAATTTCAAGCTGATTGTAAACGCCTCGCTTGCCCATAATAATTGCAGTGCCACCCAAAACTTTTAATACCACATAAATTACTACATCCCGGTCATTACGCTGATAGGTAATTTAGGTAATTTCGCTGGCTACAATGCCCTTCAAACTGGAACACAGTAATGCTTGCAAACTACTTCTTGGTGACAGAATAACAAGCAAAGCGGTGATACACCTAGACTCTTGCATACGAGAGATCTACCATATCAATTAATTCCAGCGTATTAAGTCTTTTCTCTCACCTTATCTTATTGTTGATGTACCTTGCGGGGGTCGTTGGTGTCTGTGACACAAGTGTATAACTACTGCAGGCACTACCGACCCGAGTCGATATTATCAACATAGTATATCGCGAGAGCAGCATCCTGGGCGTTAAAAGGACAGACAGGATTCGAAATACTTAGCTGCGCTCTAAAACGGGCATAATTGACGTGGGTAGGAAGGCTGCCAGGCTCTAGTGGATTGGGCGGGTCACATAAGCCGTATGCATCCAGATCGGTGGGGAGACCTTTGCCCAGCAAAAAAAGTACATACCACTTATCTAGAAACTAGACTATTGTTTGAAGAAATAAATAGATAGATTAAAGAATAATTTAGATAAAGATAAATTTATTTGAATTTCAACAAACATAACATATCATATTATACATTCAGAAGTGATTAAAACAAGTTTTTATTCCTGGTTGGAAAACATTGATACCCAAACCAAAGAAAACTAAATATTACTACGTAAAGAAGCGACACTCCCACCCCCCCGCTAATTTGTTGTCACCCTTGCTTGCGTCACTTGGTTGTCACCGCTCGCTGCGAATGACTAATGAGTGAGATTGAAATGTTTATTTTATATGTGCGATCAATTATAATATTTGAGGGTGTTATGACCTTTTTGGATGACGATGACGACCTGCTTTACAGAGGTAGAGCAGGCCGGCTGACTATTTGACTTTGTCATATAGACGAAACGTATTGAGAAAAAGACGAAGAACGGCTGAAGATGGTGGAGCTGACCAGGACCTGACCTGACTGACGGAGGTCTGCCTATCTCTTTTAAAATGGTTCATTATTGTTCTGTGTATGGATGCAAAGAAACCACTTACACAAATAAGAACCGAAGATTTTTTGGTTTTTCGCGTCTCCCAGCCAAGCGATAGTGGGTGTGAAAGAGAAACACTTAGGTTGCTAACGTATAGCGTTGTCCTTGTCGCGCTCGATTCGTATTAGCTCATCCCTACAACTCCCTACAATAATTACGCACACACACAAAACGTGTGCGGACAGGCCGGTGCGTCAGTAGTAGTACTAGACAGTTACCTCGGCGAATTTGTATGGAGTGTCGGGGGTCTGCCCAAACTAGGAGACCTGTGTTTTGGCAAACCAATACCTAATAGTTAGTATTCTTTGCCAATACCCCCCGCCCGACATAGTTAAATACATACATTATCTATTTGACGGTGTCCTTATAGATATCAGTGTACGATATTACCTTTGCAGTGAAAAACAAAATTCAAAAATTCAAAATTTCTTTATTGCTAGAATGTTGTGTACAAAGATGACAAATAAAGATAATTCCTAACATTCTACCATAACAATGGTGTGCAATATAAACATTAAAAAAAAAATATCGTTTTATATAATAGAATTTTACTGCATATTTTATAAATAGCAATTATCGTACGCAAGGTAATTGAGTCACTTAACATCAGGCCCGGTGGATGTGTATCCAATTGTGAAATTTTAATTATAACTTTATTATCAGAAATAAAGAGGGTCCGCTTTTCACGGAAAATTGTTTCAATTACACGTTATTTTTCATGGTGAACGGGAATCATTGCTCGGCAGATATTAATTTTTATATACATTTTAAGCTTTTTGCCAATTTTACGTTAATATAGAGTACTAGCTGCATCGGGCGGTTTCATCCGCGTCAATTAGGTTCGTAGTTGCTCTCTTTTTTTTCCGGAATTAAAAGTATTCTGTGTACAGCATAAGTTATCTCCATTTCAAAATCTGTTTAGCCGTTGCGGCGTGAAGAGGTCACAAACACACTTACGCATAAACACACACACAAACTTTCACATATATAATATTAGTGTGATTTAAACGGCAAGTGCAGTCCTATGGAAACTGTATGGGATTTCCAATTTGACACACCTTACAACGAATTCCAGCTCAGTCCCGATGCGTTTTATCACACCCATTTTGAAAACTGTGGCAAAAAAATCGTGAGGAAACCCGAAAGTTCGTGAAAACTTTAAGGTGATTTCAACTAAGCCTTTTGTGTTTTTACTCGTTTTCTCTCTTCATGAAAAGACCCGCGCGTTATAATATGCCCTAATGACGAGTCACCAAAACTAACGATTGATTTTTAATTTATCAAAAATGTTACCAAATTTCTGTCCTATTAAATAACATTATTCTCCTATTCTATTTATCTTATTTGGAGAAACAAATTTTTATTTAAAAGGATTTTGCAAAACAAGTTACTGGGAAGCGCTGCAGCTGTGTTATGGGCAGGCATGTTGCTTACCATCACATCAATGACCGGTTCGCCCCTACACTCAAAAAAAGTCTTTTATTACCCAAAATATCACAATATAGCATGTTTATTTTTAAATTTCATTTGGGCACCCAAGTTTGAATGCCGCCTTGCCACTTAGTTACATATAAAAAACCTGTTTTATTTTATGCACGTATACAATTTTACCCAGGACCGTGATATTATGCCCATCGATGTGAAAAACATTTGACAGATATTGCCCACCTCACTCCAAGACCATAATATCATCGAACTGTCTGACCGCATTACAACCGTCTAGTAACTTTGTTGACATCCACGGCCTAATATTAAAAGTCCCATATCAAGTTTGGCTTGGTACGTTATTGCCCTTGTCACGGTCGAAAACCAGTACACAAGATAATAACAAGTAGGTAATTTGTAGCCAACGACATTACTGGGCATTATGAGACTCAACAACTAATTGTCTCAGGGTGACGAGTGCAGTGCAGCGCCGCGCAGGATTTTTCAAAACAAAGTTCTGGGTGGTGCTGTTATTGTTATGGGCTGGCGTATTGCTTACCATCAGGTAAACAACCAGCTCGTCTCGTCATTCAGTTACATTAAAAAAATGGAAAAAAATAGAATTACCGTCAAAATAATCTTTGAGATCCCATATACTTCTATCCAAAAATTGTAACGGCAGATCAAATTTAGCAAATGACCAACAAATTTAATAAATGACCACCAAATCGAATTGCCGCACCTCACTCTTCCGTGATCCAACTCGCTCTTACCCCTAGAGTGAATATAAAAAGATTTAAGCGAGCCAGCGCCTTCCGCAGCGGAGGGAAGGTCAAAAAGGTGAAGCGACATGAAGGGGTGACCAGCGAGACTTCTGGTGGATCCTACTCTGGTGATTATTTACTATTTTTGGTAATCATTTGCTATTTTTTTCTTGATTATATTTTTTTATTTGGTGAAGTTTTTTTGGTGATCATTTACTATGTTTGGCAATATAAAGTGATTTCTTGCCGTTATATTTTACAAGTTCTGGTGGTTAGTTAAACATAGGCCTTTATAAATCACGCACATTTATGCGATTTTTCACTGTTACAAGCTATGTGTTTGCCTTCTTAAGCAGGCACCTATTTCCATTTATGTGAAAGCACAGAAAGCCTTTCAGAACGCCTGGTTGATGCGACGCGTGACCAAAATGCTTCGACTTATTTGGCTCAACGTATCATTATTGCAATCCAACGGGGCAATACTGCCAGCATCTTGGGTACGTTACCAACTGGTATTGGAATGAAGCAATAGGGCTATCTATTAGGTTTTTAATGCTTGGCCGCGATGGCCAATTGCTTGTAAGTAGTTACTTTAGTTTTAGTAAGTAGAGTGTACAATTGTTTTTAGTAATAAAGGTGTAAAATGGAAATGATCTCTCATGTAAGGAAGTAGTTTATGAAAACATGCAAATACCTATATGTTTGTCACAAGACATCTGTAAAACGATATGGGTGTACCTAAGTGAAGACCTTGTAAAGGATTTCTATATTCTCAAATGCCCAGTAATAGCGCAATTTAAACCTTATCACGTACATTATGTATTTTTATTTATTTTTTGTTCCAAAAATATATCAACACAATGTGTGGCAAAATTTTGGGACCTTCAAGGTTCAGGGGCACTTTTTCACCGTATCTTAACTCGTCATCATAATACTATTCGATAATAGAGTAACTGACATTGACGTATTAGTCATCATATACATAGTACATCCAGCTAAATACAACTGCCTATTAAATACAACCTGGATGTGTTCAAATGAAAAGTGAATAGATGCTTACTAGGCAAGCGTGCTTCATCTTTGACCACATCGTCGCTTCCCATCAGCTGAGATCGTGGTCAAACGACGGCCTAGACAAATGTAAAAAAAACAGCGAAATTTCAAGAACCTTGTGTACTGTTTACTGCATTCCTTTATGCTCTTGTGGTCACGTCAGCTGTCCCTTCAAGACCCTTGTTACGGTCCCTTCTTCGTAAGTATTCGTACCTTCAAGGTACTGTATGAAACCCCGAATCAACAAGTGCCTTGTAATTCAATATATTAAAGTGGCCGGAATTGTGCTGATTTCGCTTGAAATATTATTTCTTCATGAGCTTCAGCTGAGTTCGTTTACTGGTAATTTGACGATGTCGTCATATTTGGGTTGTATTGTGGGTCATGGAGATGTTTTATTGGGGTTTGCTCTTTCATTAGGTACCCTTTTCTTTATTTCTATCAAGCTCATACTTATAAGCTCTATTCAGTTTAGGTATCCCAGACACACTTATAAACTTCAATTTATCACAATGACTCTATCACCGTATTCGAAAAACAAAGATAAGGCAAGAAACTGGGGTTTTTTGTAATCGTTTATATCTTCTATTATAAATGCAAAAGTTTGTATGTGTTTTAGTGTGTTTATTCCCTCTTCACGGCGCAACGGCTAAATGGACTTGAGAGAAAGTCGGAATGTAGATAGCTAACACCTAACACCTGGATTAACGCCTAAGCTACTTTTTATTCCTGTTTACGGGTGAAACCACAGTGTGCAGCTAGTTCGTAATAAAATTCATATTTAATGATTAATTTATACATAATTTGAACTCATGAAATTTGAATTTATCGAAAATTGAACCTAGGTAAGGTTTAATTTTCAATATTCATTTACCCACCTAAACAAAATAATTATTAGGCTAATTATTAGGACGTCAGAAAATCGGTCATTGACTTTTTTGATTCATATTCATATTCCAAAGCACACGTCTTACAAGAAGTTGACCACAAAATAGGTGACGAATGACGGTGAAAAAATTCGGACCGACTATCGGACCTACAAAAAGTCTGACGTCAGCGGAGGCACTTAATCTGTATATGAAGTTTTTTTCAGCTCAGCTGCTCAACCGTAGAAAGAAAAAGATTAACTGAACATTCATCATCAGCCCAGCACGTTCCCATTGCTGGGACACAGGCCTTCTCACATAGAGAGAATATGGGCCATAGTCCACCACGCTGGCTCAGTGCGGGTTGGTGGAAGTCACACGTCCTTGAATTTTTGTGTTTAATTCTTGGACATGCCGGTTTCCTCATGGTGTTTTCCGTCACCGTTTTTAGAACGAGTCTTAGATCCACATATAACTTTAGAAAGTCATTGGTGCGGGGCCAGTGGGATTTGAACTCAGGTGCGTCGGATCGAAAGTAGCACGTTCTCCCACTGAGCCACACTCGCTCTTCGTAGAAAGAAATATAATAACTGAACCATTATGATTCCTGAAAACAAAAGCAGACCAAAGGCAGTATCAGGGGACTTAATTAGGAACTCAAAATTTTCATTTTTTTTTATCATTCAAAGAGCTCTGAGTACGGCTAAAAGCATTGTACTGATGCTAAAACGGGAACAAATTTTTCGTAAAGTATTTTAAAATCGCATTCATAACGTTTCAAGGGGCCTTTTTGAAATCACTGAGGAAAGTTTGCATCTCATGTATTTCGTTTTCTATAAATATGCAACAGTTTTGTCGTTCGTTCAAGTGTTAAAGTTTGTTCATTTAAAGCAGATTTTGTCGAACATAAAACTAGTTGGTATGCTCGTGGTAGGTCTTTCGTATGCGGGAGGCCGTCTGGGTAGGTACCACCGCTTTGCCAGTTATTCTGCCACCAAGCAGTAGTGCCTAAACATTACTGTGTTCCTGTTTGAAAGGCATTGTAGCCAGCGAAATTAATGGGCATAATGTTACCTAATATCTGATGTCTCGGGGTGATGAGCGCAATGCAGTTGTAGGCAGTATTTTGGTATTAAAAGTTCTGGGTGGCAATGCAATTCTATTCAGCATGCGTGGCGCTTACCATCAGGCAAACGACCTGATCGTCTAATCACTTAGTTCCATAAAAAAAATGTTTGTTGGATCTCAAACAAATTTATCTTTATTTGTCTTTATCTTTACAGCATAAAACTAGGTATTAATAACGGTATTGTGTGTAAAAAAAGCACTTACTTAGGTCTTATCAATAAATAACGAAGTAAAAGTAAATAATTAGCTAATCGATATCTAATTAAAAGTAAATGATAAGACGATAAGATAGACATGTCACTAATTACGTACTCATATCTGTTCGTCTCACAGTACGACATATCAATTATTCGATTAGTTAGTTTCAGCTGCTTTTGAGTAGGTATTTACATAAGTAATTATACATCAGTTTAAGGTTGTGTCTGCAGTCTGCAGCTGAAGTCTGCAGCAGCAGTCGTAAAATATTAATACTTTTAACAGTTACATTTTAATAAAAGTGCGATGATAAATGCGAGTCCATTATGTAAATTTCATATCATGTGCTCCAGAGTTAATAAACCCGTCCGGCATTTCCATAGCCACACAACATCAGCAAACTTCGACGCAGCATTTCTTACGTTCCAAGCTGAAATATGAATGCCCGTCTTTGGTGTGTTCTAGGAGAATTTGTTTTGCGTGTATAAACTTAACATTGTTCGCGGGTTTATTTAGGAAAGTCGAAATGTTAGCTTTTTTAACCAAAATAATTTTTAACCGATTTAGAAAATTCATTTTGCGTTGGGTTTAGTATAGCTACCAAGTGGTTCCATATAAATTTTATCGATATTTTACCTTGGACTTCGAAGATACATTGAATTCGGTTATTGTTAATTTTAAAAAAATAATTATAAACAAGCATGTACGATTGTATTAATAAATCAATGAAGTTATTTTGTCTATTTGACAGTTGGATGCCAGTGAATCTCAAAGGTTTAATTTATAAGAGCATTATACACAGTGATGAGAAAGCCATGAGATTATGTTTTGAAACAAGTACTATAGCTTTCTGTCCCCGGTCGAAGATATAGAGGCAAACCTAAAAAGAGACGGAAATATGTCGTGCAAAACGACATGAGCGAAAGCATGTTATCCGAAGACGATGTCCTGGATAGAGCGAAGTGGAGAGAAGGTATTCAGGAGGCTAACCCCACCAACATGTGGGATGCATACCCGGGAAGAAAGAGAAAGAGAAATTATATTTTCTATTTATTTTTAAAGAATTTTCGTAAGGGACTAAGTAGATAGTCACTTGCAAGTCCAAAGCTTGAACTAATTCCTGTAAGAAGATGAAGTTATGCCATGGTTATTCAATATGAATAATTGACATATCTCGGCCTTTAGTCATTATTCTGCTGTCTTGTCGAATTGAAGACACAACGGCGATACCTTTGAAAAATAACTTATTGGCACAGTACTGCTCTTGTCACTCCGAGACAATTGCCCAGTAACTTCTTTGGCTTCAATGACCTTTTTCGCTTTTATTTGGCAGCAGAGTTACTGACAAAGCCTTGGTACTTACCCAAATGTGTACGATATATCTATGTACCTTGCATTTGAATTATCATTCCGAATAATTTTCTTCTAGTTTGTTTGTCGTCCTTCAATTTTTTAATATTATAAATAAATATAGTTATACATACAGTTTACCATTTTTTATATAAAAGGAAAGTGGCAAATAAGCGGACTGGCCAAAACGCATCTGTAAAATAACGAAGTAATGTCAAACGAATATAATATATTCGTTCAAACGAATATAATTTTAGCCTAAAGGTTTAGCTTAAGCTTTAGTTTAAAGGGCTAAAATTTCTTCTCCATCTTCTAGGAAAACTTAATGTAACGATACTCTAATATCGATAACGAAAAATGAGTAAATACGTTTGTGTGCCCTAGAAAAGGTTTTGGTAAATTCAGAGAAGGACGACAAGTATGATCAAGATTTAGATCTATGAACTAACCTTTGAACTTATCTTGGCACAGAATTCGACATAAAAGAAAAAAAAATGAAAAAATGTTTATTCGGTAAAAGAGGCAAAGGTACATATTTACTTATATGGAGCACCTGGTCCTACACTAGGCTCGAAACCCGTACTATAGGAGCCAGGACTCTTCCGTCCAAATAAATATTGAATGGTGTTAATTTAGTTAGACGGATACTGTCCTTCAAAGAAAAAAAAGAAGAAAATCTTGTTTCCTTTGAAACGCATGTATAATCATAAATATTAAATAATATTTGACCAACTTTAAATAATAATTTCTATTGAAGGGCAGTTACCTCATTACGCAATGTATAAGCCAACATGTCAAGCTAACTTCGTGTTGTTGTTTAGGTACATAAAAAAAAAAATTGCGCAAGCAGCGTTTGTTCGTGGTAGGTCTCTCGTATGCGGGAGGCCGTCTGGGTAGGTACCATAGCTTTGTCAATTATTCTGCCGCCAAGCAGTAGTACGCAAGCATGACTGTGTTCCGGTTCAAAGAACATTGTAGCCAACGAAATAATTAGCTATATGAGACTTAATATCTGATGTCACGGGGTGATGAGCGCAATGCAGTGCTACGTAGTACTTTTATGGTATTAAGTTTCTGGGTGGTACTACTATTGTTATGTGTAGGCGTGGCGCTCACCATCAGGCTAACGACTTGCTCGTCTAATCACTCAATTTCATAAATAAAAGCGTTGCACTTATTAAATCCATATTATATCATAAAAAATTATCCATACTGAAATTAATACAGTCAACATTTGAAATGATATCACAGTAGTTACTACTGTTCTATGAAAACCAAAATATAATATAACAAACCGCTATAACGTTCTTCGTTGATAGCTACCACACTGCGCCGTCACGTCGCGGTTATGAAAAACGGTAACGACGTCATTTACAAATTTGATGCGAATTTATAAGACAGCCATGCAAGGCTTTATGGAGATAAAGGATTTGGATTAGGATTCTTTGCTACACAATTTTGTAAGACGAAAAAATGTAGCTTATCGTGTTTAGCATTTTGTGTAACGTCTTTATGTGTAGAGTGACGAGTCGCTCTCGCTTCGCTCAGTTATCATAACGTTTTAAATTGTTGGGAAAACAGTTTTCGTTGCGTATAGCGTTGCTTTCATTTTTGTCCCTCGTGCAATTGTTATGGATAAATATAGCGCTTATTATCTGTCGAATGTTTTGTTGTTCATCTTATGGCTTATTTGCATAAAAAGTCAAAGTTTTCATGTATTTAGAATCTTGTATAGTTTTGACAAATTATTGTTGGTACTTAAAATATCATATTTTCGATTTTTGGGGTTGATGAAATACCTAATTTTGTTTAGAGATTTGTAAAATATATCTAAAGTTTGGTTGCTTATCACCTGTGATAGGCAGACACACGATTATATAAAAGCATTAAAAACATGCCTACAACCATTACAATTAAAAAATAAAGATAATAAAAGATTAAATATTCAAATTTTAAACTCTCGTTATGACACTCATTAACAAAGTTCCGAACTTCGTATCTTTCGCGTTAAAAAAGCGATTTTGTTAAATCAAATATGCACAATCACTCGTCCGCAAACAATCAAATAAAAAGGTTTGCTGAATTCAGTTGTTTGTTTTTAATTAACAAACAAGCCCGTTTTCCACTGCGAAAAGGTAACAAGTGGAGAAGAGTTAAGCTGAGAGATTGTTTTTCAATTTTATTTTTACTTACTGAATTAAATCCAACTCTTTAAAACAAATACAATTAAAACTTATAATAAAACTTACAGCTAATAATAGATAAACATGTTATGTACTTATCCTTTTACTTATACTTTTATAACGAAAATCTTTATAACAACAATCGCGAAGAATGAGAGAAAAATATGTGTTTTCATATTCGATCACCTCTGACTACAATTTATAACTTTCTACTTTTCACTGCTCCGTTTATAAACTACATGTCTGCTCCGCTTGCAGTAGAAGGCCGACTCTTTAATTGGACCGTAAACAAGTATTCCTATACGTATAAGTATGCTTATAAGTATACTTACAAAAGTGTTCCGTATAAGACTTGGTGATTATTGACCTTCGCAAATTGCTAAGTACGATTACTTTTTCGCAAATGGTTTATGCTCGCTCTACTGTTGTGGCCCGATACTTTTGTGAAAAATAGGACATAAACTGTTGATAAATAAATAAACTCAACCTGTTCATAGACTTCAAACGGAAACATAATATCTTTATATATAAAATATTCACTTCATATTGGACTAAAATATTACAACGACAAGTTCGTAACCAACAAGAATATTTCAACTTCCTCTAAACAATAAACCACTGTACACCATTAAAAAGTTTGCTAGTAAATATAGTAAACACAGTGTGTAAATTTCACATTTTCCGAGCGACTAACAAGAAAACAAAAGTGGCCATATAAAAGTTTTAATAAAACAGCACTTCGAACCGAGGAGTGCTCCCAAAGAGACCCCGAAACGTTATAAGTTGAAAGCATCTCTGTTTTAGTCCTCTTTTTATAGGAGTGAAGTATCCACTCCTGTTGAAGTGAAACTTACCTGCATCGTGCTGAACTGCACTCTCTATAATGATTTTGTTGATTACTATTATGTTTGTAAGTTTCTTTTACCATGTCCGGCGAGTGTTTGTTTTATGTATTGGTATACCAAAACACAGGTCTCCTAGTTCGGGTACCAAAGTGAGAACGTGATAACTTTTATAAACATTTTTTTCCCCAAACAGGAACAAAAATTGTGTCAATCGCTTCTGAATGTTTGATAGGTGATGTTTGTTGGAATTCGAATAAATTTATCTTTATCTTTATCTTAAATTTGTGATCAAAATTATGTTACTGTTGATATATTAGCTTCTTTTGCATCATTCACCCAAACACGTGATAATACCTATATGAGTATATATATATTTTTTATTATAAAACAGATGGTTCTGTGTCCTTGCGAGTGATATAATTTGATTGTTACAATTTTTATGGTTTAGGAAGCTTGCTTTAGACCGTCAAAAGTCTGGATTAATTTCATACAACTCTTAAATAAGGGATTTACGGTTGTCGTCGCCATTCTTTAGTTGATTATTTTTTAACTTAAGAAAAGGGATTGCAACTAAAATGATGTAAGTTACTGGCAGATTACAAATCTGTTTAACTTGGAGTTCAACTTAAAGTTTCAACTTTGAGTCCATTGGGAACTCTTTGTACGCCTATTTCCACCATTGTTTTGTCGCCACGTCTCACTTTGACAGTCATTTTTATCATCCTGACTGCTATTATTTCGGATGAAAATATATCAACATAAACATGGTTAGGGTAAAAAAGGCGATAACGCTTTGTATTCTAAAATGTCTACACAAGTATACAAAGTACGTATACAAAAATACAGTATATAAAGCGTCATAGCCTGTTTTTTTACCCTAAACATGTTTATCATCATCATGGGAGTGTGGCTTAACGGGAACTCACGCCACTTACGAACCGACGCACCCAAATTCGAATCTCGCTAGCCCCGCATCAAAGACTTTCTTAAGTTATGTGCAGATTTAACGCTTGACGATTCGATCTAACGAAGAATTAATCACAAAAATTCAAGGATATGTGACATCCACCAACCCGCACTATGCCAGCGTGGCCGTGGTGGATTATGGCCCATAATCTCTATGAGAGAAGGCCCATGTCCCAGCAGTGGGAACGTGATGAGCTGATGATGATGATGATGTTGTTTATCATAGATAGATAGATAGATAGAAAATTCTTTATTGCACAAACAAATTTGTAAGTACATAGGCGAACTTAATGCTAGTGAGCATTATATTATTATTATTATTATCATCCTAAAGAAGAGCAGAATTTACAAACATGTTTAGGATACAAAAGGCGATGACGTTTTGTATACCAAAACTATGCGTTTTTTGAAGAAGATCGAATATTTCTACTTAATATTTCGATATTAGTGGCAAGGGTCTAAATCGTGCTATTACATGTTGTTAAAGCGTGTTAGCTAGACCTCATTGTGTCCGCGTGTTAGAGTGTACACAACTGCAAGCGTGTGACTTTGTTAGGTGCTTTTAAGAGCCTAATTGTGTTTTATTCCGTAAACGTGACTCTTAAAAGTATCAAATTAGTTTTAGAGTATTTATAACAATAGGACAATAAGAAGTCGACTCACTGTTTAAATAATGTAATAAAACTTCGAGAAAGAGCGTTATTATAAGCGTCAAAGTATCAATTTCAATAACTTCCGGGCCTAAAACACTATAACAAAATTCCTTATACCTAAATCAGAACGTATTCTAAAATTGGTCATTCGCACGACCGAATAATAATTTCCCACAAAGAAGCGTCTGATAAAATGTGTGTCACTGCTAAGCAAGGGCTTAAAGCGTGCCATTACTCGTTATTAAAGCGTGTTAGCCACGCCTCGCCGCGTCACAGCGTGTTAGAGTGTACACAACCGCACGTGTGTGACTTTGTTACGTACTGGAGCAATGGCGCGTTGTTACACTTACATTCACTTGTTTAATGAATTAGTTTAATGAATTTCATTGAGTTAGAAATTGTATTAGGAAGCAGCCGTTTGTTATGATGTATGGCAGCTTGTTGTTAATGAGGGGGACTGTTGATGATTGATTTATTTATTTCTAATTGGTATTATTAGAAGCTTGTTTGTGCAATGTTTCGAAATGGTTGAGATGGTTGGTTGAGCTTTTTTATGACTTTCTAAAGTGGTTATTCTAAAGAAGATTCTTCACTGTTCAACATTTGCAACACATTAACTAAGATATTTTTTTTAATTACTTTGTACTATTCCCTGGAATTTTAATACCCGTTTCCCGGGAGTCTGTACACACGGGTATCGTTTGTGAAACCAAGCAATCAAATCGATTCAGCTTCCATAAAGTAGCAAGGCTCAGCCACGTGCCGGTCCATTCCGGCCCGATGCCAGTCCATTCCGTCCCAGACCGGTTCAACCCTGAGACATTCTCGTTAATCAATCCGGCAAAAGTGCCGGTTTCAAATCGTTCCGGATTAAAACCGTTCGCAACACTCAATTAGGCGATTAAAAAGTTTCTGAAGCGGAAAATTGTGGAGGAATGTCCTTAGTGTTAATGGGGTCATTTGAATGGATATACTTACGGATTACGGACGGTTTTTACATTTTCATTAATTTGTCTAAAGCTGGCGAAAAAATTCATTGAGTACCTGTGGATTCGACTGCGGGCTTTATTTGTAGTCCACTAACAGTAACGCAAAACTTATCAAAGATTTTGTTTTTGAGGTGTTTATTCTGATCTTTGTTCATAACAATGCAATGCCAACTAACTAATTTTGTAGGCATAAACTGGCCTTTGCCTATGAATAAAAAAGTTTTTGGTTTTGTCGTTTGTTTGAGTTTTGTTTCGTCTGGTTTTTGACTGAAAGAAAATAATTTGTTACAGGCCATTTTTTTCTAAGACGAATTGATATACAGTGGACTTTACGTATTACACCTGTATGACTTTGCAAGAAACTTTTTAGCGACAAGATAATTGACGTAGGGTTTTATGTATATTATTGGTCTCACATACACTGACAGTGGGAATCTCCTAAGATTTATTCACATAAAAATTCACCCCTCCAGCAAGTCACGAGTAGAACTCGCCCACGAGGGTTCTAAACAAGGGTTAATACTATATTCGTAAAATATTATAAAGTATATTTCTGGTATACAGATTAATTTCCTGTTTTTGTTTACTTGAACTAATATATTTCTAAAATATTTGTAACGACTCTCTTTTGTTACTGATTTTTAATATAAAATAGGTGATTTAGGAAATATTACATACTATCTGCGCCCTGCGGTTTCACCCGCGGTTTCCCGGAATAAAAAGTAGCCTATGTATTAATCCAGGGTATAAGCTATGTTCATATCAAATTTCATCAAAATCCAATCAGTAGTTTTTGCGTGAAAGAGTAACAAATGTACATCCATTCTTACAAACTTTTTTTAGATTTTGGTATATGTGTCATGGAATTAGGTTATTTATAGGTTTTGCTTTGAGATTATTAGCAAGAAGGAAAATAATATTACTCGGGCAGGGATCAAACCTGCATCTTCATAATACCGTCCCGACGCCTTAACCACTGGGCCACCGAGCCAACTGCTCGAGCAGTCAAAAGTGCGCTTTTTTGTGTATTCCTATTTCGTTTACCTAAAATAAGCATAAGCGATGCCATTATTACTTATTAAAAAAAATAGCCACAACATAATACAGAAACGGACGAAAACCGTAGTCTTACTTAAGATCCATTTTCTTACCTAGAATAAGTGCAAGGTAGCATATTGTTCAACCGAATTCTAATCTTAAGAAAACCAGCTGTGGTGTAATATTTGTATGCAAAGTGTCCACCAAAGATCCTTTTACCAAGGTTGGGAACTCCGAAAACCTAAGCTGATTCGTCAAACCGGTTCATAATCCGGGTTCCAATTTCCACGCCAATAAATCAATCTCGAGCTCCATAATCTGTGGAGTTACAACGAAAGCAATATGCGGATATTAGAGAACGTTATGACGACTCGGTAGGGATTACTATGAAACATTGACTTCAAATATATATCATCTATATAGTTTATTCGTAGTAGGTCTCTCGTATGTGGAAGGTCGTCTGGGTAGGTACCACAGCTTCGCCAGGTATTCTACCGCCAAGCAGTAGTGCGTAAGCAATTCTGTGTTCCGGTTTGAAGGGCACTGTAGCCAGCGATATAACTGGGCATATGACTAAATGTCTGATGTTTCGGGGTTATGAGCAATGCAGTGCTACGCGGTGCTTTTTATGGTATTAAAAGATCTGGGTGGCACTGCAATTGTTATGGGCAACCGTAGCGCTTACCATCAGGCAAACGGCTTGTTTGTCTCATCACTAAGTTATATAAATATTTATTTTTTAGAAAAAAAAACAAAAACCGACCTAATGTATCTTCAAATTCCAAGGTCAAATATCGATGAAATTTATATGGGACCACTTCGTAGCTATACTGAACCCAACGCAAAAAGGTTCCAAATCGGTTCATAAATGGCGGAGTTCTGAGGTCACAAACAAAAAAAAATAAAAAAAAGATAAAAAAATACAATCGAACAGAGAACCTCCTCCTTTTTATACTCACGATTTACTTACATCCTCAAAAAACTTCTGCCGTCTGTTTGTCTTGTTTATTTATACAATTTAAGATTTTTATTATTTCTTTTAACTAGCAAGTGCCCGCGCTTTTTTTCACGTAAACTTACTGAAATATAACCAATGTCACTCGGCAATAAAGTAGCTTTATATATATATCACTGAAAGAGTTTTTAGAATCGGATCTGTTATCCGGAGATGTATTCCAGAGATTACCTACATACAACTTTACCTCTTTATAATATTAGTATACTCTCTATAATGTTAAGATGTAACCTAATAAGACTAAAACCACAGAATACTTAATACTACCAAGGTACTAATATTTAGAATGTGTCCAATAACACTTTTTGCTCTCTTATAATATTCCTTAAATTAAAGCGAAGACAGAATATTTTTGTATTTTTTACGGGTAGCACTAATTGTACTACAATACATTGTCACTTCACTACACTAACTCAAAAGGTTTTCTCCGTTTGAGTCTCCTCACTATGTCTGTGCTATTAAAGAGTTGGGTAGCCTCACTTAAGTGATGATGAAGTCAACGTTCACGAACTTCGAATACAATTCGAAATATGATTACATTTATGCTTCAAGTGTAACTTAACATAGACTTAAATAAAATAAATAAAAAATAAAACTGAAAACATAAAAATACGAACATTTATTTCTAGTTAATTATGCCTTTTGCTCCCCGCGGTTTAACCCGCAGTTTTTCGGGATAAAAAGTACGGTATGTCCTTTTTCAAAACCTATACCTACATACCAAATTTCATCAAAATCTTTACAGTAGTTTTTACATGACTGTGTAACAAACAAACATCCATTCTTAAAAATGTTCGCATTTATAATAGTAGGATTGTAGGAATCGAAAAAACACAAAAAAAGAATATCACGTACATCATTTTTCACTTCTCGCCAGAACAGGCATCTAGTAGTGAAGTCTCTATTTTAGCTACTCTATTATAGAGATATGTATACAACGTAAAAAAAAACGTAAAAATGTTGACTGACTCCGTTTTGTATACTACTGTACTCGTACATAGGCCGTTGCCATGATTACTTAAAATTCACTACATAAGCGAAACTGCGATTCTGCGCCATTGTACGCTTCGTAGCTATAAACTCTGAGTGCCTGGTAGGCTCGCAAATGCCCGATTTTTTATGGGTCCGACTTAATGTGAACACATTAACTGTCAGCCTACAAGACCCTCCGATTTTTTATCAGTCTTATCTCCGACCCAGTCACAACAAGCTTATAAAGAGTGTTACGAAATTTACTGAAAAAACAACTCAATTTTGTTTTTACCAGCTTTTACTAACTACTTTAACTTTAGTTTTAAGTTTCGTGCCCAAGTCATTAGTTGTTAGGTTTGTCATGTAATCAATAATAATATTGTAATGTAATTAATAATAATATTGTCATGTAATACTTGAAGACCATTTTGACGTACACTCTGTTTGAGTAAGAAGTATAATATAAACACTGCGCATCGGGTGATAAAGCCAGAGAAGTGAAGAGGTTTGGATATTCGACAATTACTAACTAAAAACTTTTAGCAATTTATCCTCCAAAATCAGTGTTTGAGATCAAATTGGGTCTTCGTATTTTGTCGCTTGTAACCCTTTAATAATAGTTTATATATACCTTATTTTTCTTACAGCGGGATATTGCCTTAAAAAATACTTACAAATTACAAAAAAGAAATTAACATCACAGGACTGTTAACTCATAAGCATCGCGAGTACAAATCCGTTATGATAACGCGCATGGTGGCCCACTTTTTGTCAGCGTACCCAAGAAGCTAACTGTATATCCCCGTCAAATTAAAATCAAATAAACGCTCCCAAGCTTTCACCCTTAGTTTCCTCCGCATGTAAATTTCTGAGAAGTGTACCACATGAGGCATGAGACATTCTGTCACTATCTAAACAACAAGGGGTGAATTCTATCCTGATACCGCGTCGTTTGAGCCGCGCGTGCCATTACACGTTATTAAAGCGTGTAGAGAGTATGTACACTTCCCTTGTGGAGTGTTAGTGTATGTATTTACATACGCGTTAGTGAGTTTGCTTCTGGTACTCCGCGTTACGATGTGAGAGGAGTGTAATAGTATGTGGCCGGGAGTATAGATGATGAAAGTGCCTGTTATATATCTAATTGTTAATACTTTGTGTTATCTTCTTATATATAAAATTCTCGTGTCACAATGTTAGTTATCTTACTCCTCCGAAACGGCTTTACTGATTTTTACCAAATTTTATATGCATATTCAGTAGGTCTGAGAATCGGCTACTATCTATTTTTCATACCCCTAAGTGATAAGGGTTGTTCACCGTTAACTTTTAATTTATATACCCTTAATTTATATGGCAAAACAACGTTTGCCGGGTCAGCTAGTTCATATATATTTCTGTGTATATATATAAACACAGATATGTATATTTATTTTTATTTGTATGTTTCTTTTCGTATGCACTTATTATATCACAATAAATAAGTTACTTGTGACAATTATATTTGTTTATTATGTACACCACCAAACCGCATTAGACCTTATTACCTGTTCCGTCCATCCAAAGGTTGTCTGGAAGAAATCGCTCTAAGCTATAAGACCGCCAAAACTACGATGTATTTTGTGACTTTTATTTTATTTTTCATTATGTGTCTATGTCTACTATGTGTCATAATGTTATTTGGTGTGCAATAAAGTGTTATTGTATTGTATTGTATTGTATAAATATATATCTAGAATTTCAAGGTCAGCTGGTTCTACAGTAGCTGCGCGATGCGGAACAAGCGACGGAATAAGAAAGGCTATAGAAGTGGGCGCCGGAAATGAGGTTTCGCGTCAAGTATTTTGAATGTCATTTACTCGATGTTAAGCAATACGCCTGCCTATAACAGTTGCAGTACCACGCACCACTTTTAACTTTTAACTTCGTATTGCTAAATCCGTCGCGACACTGCATGCACTGCGCTTGTCATCTGGAACAATAACGATGTACTCCATGCCCTGAAATAATCCTACCAATATTATAAACGCGATCGTGATGAAACCCGCTTACGCGCTTTGGAGCTCTGGCCGTGGTTGTAATACCACCCACTGAACAAAGCCATGCCGTCAATCGACCAAGTCGTGTTTCGGGATGATGTTCGGTAAACCATCGGGGAGACGGGTCTGAGCAGCTGCTCAACTGCCGTCTATCTCTAGATCTATGTGCTCCATCTTAGGCCACATCATCGCTTCACATCAGGCAAGATAGTGGCCAAACATAGATCTATTAAGTGTAAAAAAAAACGCGAAAGTTTGTAAGAATGTATAGATGTATGTTTGTTACTCTTTCACGCTGCAACGGCTAAACGGATTGGGATGAAATTTAGTATGGAGATAGTTTAGAACCTGGATTAGCACATAAGCTACTTTTTATCACGGGAAACCGCGAATTAAACCGCAGGGCGAAGTTAGTAGCTCATAAATTTCATAATGTCGAGAGATTTAACCTCAAATAGTGCCTTTCTCTCTACTCTGGTCTCTATATTTCTCTTTTCTTGACTACACACAAGATTAACTTGATCTTATTTGCCTCTTTGTCTATGTAGAATGTTAAAGTCATTGCTTTTGTCTTTTTTGTTATGCGTGGACGCTTGCTTCTGCCAGCCCTTTCAGGGTCTCAATTTCACTTGAATTGGTGATGGTAGGGCCTTATTTAAGAGGTTCTTCTGGTCTGTTTCATACTACCATGTTTAGTAATGCCATATACTTGCATTGACATTTATAAATAGTCTAAGCCAATCTTAACAGGAGAATGACTACGATTTCTCATGAAAAAAACATATTTTTTTGATCTGGACCAAATAATACAGCTCACAGATTACTTCACTTAAGAAGAATATTGGAATGGTCAATGTTCCTGAAACTCTCTTAAACAGTTTTTTTGTATCAAACGTTTATAAGGAAGAACGAGTAGGAGTAATATAAAATCTCAGTCCCTTAATTCAATTAAAGATGTCTCTTTGAGAGCAAAGTAAATTATTATTGTGTTCTTTCTTAGCTTCAGATCTCGAGAAATGGTCCAATAAATCCAATTATCTGGAAACTCTTTGCGTTCCAGCAATCCATATTAAGAAATCTTAATTTAAAATTAAATGTGGGTTCCTTTTTTAGAGTTCCGAACCAAAACAGAATAAGGACCACTGCGCATTTTTGGTAACCTTGCTTATGTGTCATTTTAATCATGATGAAACAATAGAATAGCATTGACTTCGGGTAAAAAAGGTCTTAGACAGGTCAATGCTGGTTATTACTGGTTATTAAGTTTACAACTATAGCGTTTTCTCAACTAATATAAAAATCAGAAGCCGTTAACCCTTTTTATTGGACACAGTATGGCCCCAGTCTTCATTATTTTGCACTCCACTGTCTATGGTCAGCTCCAGTTTTAATATTTAAGGATTTATGGTCCCACAGGCGACATTCATTTTAGCCTCACTGTACAGTACGGGCCACATAATTTTATACAATTACCAATATTGAATTGAATTTTATACTGTGCCATTAAATTTATGATACCATTTTTCATTTTTTACGATTGGACGGCCGTAGATAAATGGCTTTTATTGCAAATTTGAACTAACTTAAGTTGTTACTAAGTGAGAATTGACTTTAATGTGTACACATTGTAAAAGTTCTTTAATGTCTCGTTAGCGAAGTCTATCTGTTATTAAACTGTTAATAAATAATGCATTTTCTCTCATACTTAACTTACTTTCTTAAAACACATATGAATATACTACAATGGCAAAGCTAGAAATAATATAGTGAATAAACATAGTATAACCCAAAACTTGGAGTGTTCAATATTGTATAAGAAGTTTGTTCCGTCGATTTAAACTAGATGGCGTTGGGCGTTCATAAAACACGCAAGCAAGTCATTCGCGGCATACTAATTCAGGCGGCACAACTAAAATAAATGTATCAACTTGAGGCAACTATCGTTGTTTTATTTTCAACTCAACCATTCGTGTACTAATTTGGTACAGTAGTACGTACGCTTTTACAGACTTATTTTACATTGCTTAAATCCAATGAGCTCTTGGTATTACAGGTCTCTTATTGTAATAGCTCATTGTATTTGTTTGCATTTACATTAAAAAATACAGTCTTAAATCTATTAACTTTATTAAGAGCTTTTGTATGAGTATTAACATACAACATACTAGTAAAGTTTGACAGAGAATTTAAGTCTTGGAAAACAATCAAGAGTTTTGGTCAATATAGTTTCTTTTTCATAATGCGGGCTACATGATCACATTGTGTTTATTAACCTACTGTATCTCACTGTTGGGCAAAGGTCTCCCCCATCTCCTTCGAAACATCTCTATCTTTAGCTATTTCCACCCATCCGGGTCGGTAGGTGTTGAAATCGTTACGCCATCTTTTCCGAGGCCGGCCACGACTTCGCTGGCTGTCATGACTCCCATTGCGAGACGACTCTTGCCCACATCGCCAAATGCACGCATTACTTAAAATATATGCTTTAGGTACGTAAGTAATGGTTAGTTTTCTTTGCTTTAAATATGTAACCGACATTGCTTTAAATCAATGCTGTAATTTAATAAGTTATATTTAAGACAAATTAAACAAAAGAAATCACTTGCCTCTACTTCTCTTCAACTTCTTCTACTTCCATACCTATTTTGTATATAACGAAAATTAACTACACACAACTCTATGTAGGTACCACTACGAAAATTACGATCTAGGGTGTATTATGATAGGGCTTAACAGAAACCCGAACTTTGAAGCAGGCACATAGATTAAGTACAAGAAGAGTAACAATGTTGCGTTATCTAATTTTGTCCTAAATTGTACTAAAATATACGCAACCACGTTACCTGCGGGGCGGTGACTGTACTATACAGCTGTATACCGTATACCTCAGAGTGTGATACAACATTTTAGGGGTATATTAAATATGACCTGACGCTGACCCCTACTTTGTACCCAAGAACGCTCGCATGAAGCGTACCTACAGCTTATTTGCCGCGGCTATTCCTTTTTTAGGATTCGTAAACTTGAAGGTAAAGTAAGACGTGGTAGATTTTCCACCGGCATTCATGAAATTTTGTTACTGTATGCATTAGCGCATGCTAGACGAAAATCGTAAGAGTTTAAATAATTAGGAAGCAGAAAAATGATATTGCTTGGGCAGGGATCGAACCTGCGTCTCCGGAATACCGTCCCGATGCCTTAACCAGTGGGCCACCAAGCCAACTGCTCGAGCAGTCAAATTTCTTCTATCCTTCTTATATCGTCTTACGGGGACGATTCTACGTCATCTATCGTCAATGCTTCCATTGATTAATCAAATTGCATTCATGAAGTTTCACGTTTATATTTATGATTTTGTTATTACAAGTGAAATCGTTTTTATGATAGTTTGAATCTGGAATAATCTAGTTTGGCTCTGCTGGCGCACCCACTGGTCCCTCAAGCCCCAATCTTATATCATATTGAGCTCTAATTGAGGTTTGGCATACTCTCTCTATGAGGGAAGGCCCGTGTCCCAGAAGTGGCAATGAAATAGGCTGATGATGATGACAAAAATACGACAACTACAAGTTGAGCTTAACATTTTTATGGGACAATATGACATCACAAGACATTGTCGCAGTGAATCTACTTAATCTGAGCTCAAAACGATGTAACGATTTTCGCTTGAGGCACCAGTGGGTAAGCCAGTTGGTGTGTATGTCAAAACGCTCTGAAACATGCGTAATCTTGAAAAAGGAAAGCATATTATCTTGAATGCGTTAGTCAGAATAAGTGATAATTATGATAAATTCACAAAAGCTCAGCCACTATGTATGATATCAACTTTTGTTCTATTTTTTCCTTTGCTACCACTAAATATTATGGCAACAAATATCTCCGGACCCTTAACGCTCACTGCAGCCCGCACTTGTCCGTATTTTTTATTACAATAGGTACATTATATGGGTTGGGTCGACGAAGGGTTTCTTTGATTAATTTATTCCTTGGCGGGATTTTCCGACAAGGAAGGGACTTTGTTGCGTTAGAGAAATAATCTTTTCGGCGTTTGCTTCAACTTAATGTTAATGCCTGCTCATTTCTGGTTCAATTGATATGGCTCTTTCATATTTGTTGCATTTTGATTAGTTAGTAGATTTACCTAACTATTTTTTTGTTCTTATTGTATTTTCGACAATTCCAAAGTATAAAATATATTAAAAAACAAATTCAGCAGCTGATAGCAAAAATGGTGAATTAGTTGGCTATTTGTAAAACTACGGGTGAGGGTGTGTGGGTACGTGAGGGTGTGAGGGTGTGTGTGTGTGTGTGTGTATTTCCACTACAGTAGGAAGGTATTCGTTTACCTGTTTAAAGCTTTTTGATGCATATTAAATCTTTATATTGGAATTCAATTCATGATTCTAAATCCTTCTGAATCTGCCGCAACGTTGTTTTAATTTTTTTGTAATCCATTTTAATTAAAATACACTTTTCCTTTTCCGAAATATATACCTAGAGTAGGTATATATTTCGAAAAACTTTTACTTTTGACATTGAGCAAGAAAACGTACAGTTATAGTATTAATAATAAATATACCTACATCTTAGTACCATGTTACAATAAATAATTTCAAATTTGCCTTTCTCAAATACCTTGTTAATGAACTCCTTGCTGAGACATGGAAATAAAACGTATAGGTAAACAAGGACCAAGATACCTTGCTGTAAACTCTTGTCTCTGACAACAGCACAGCGGGCGCTTGTCAAGAACACGCCGACACCGGTTACAAAATGTCTGATGTTGTTGTAGCTTAGCTATAGCCACAGAATACTACGGGACAGAAGCATCACTTTGCAAAGAAATTTAAACAAACAGCGACTCTTGCTATGACGCAATAAAATTCAATTCAGCTCGCGTAGCGCTGCATACCTACCAGTCATATTAACCTATAGAGCGCCTCTCTTTCTATCGTATATGTAGCTCTTATCTCTTCTGACGCGGCACGTGTATCGACGCGCGACCCACCGTCGGTGTCCGGCTATGTATTTGTAGCTTCGTACCTACAGTGCGGAGTGCGCTAGGCCTGCTATAGCTTTGAAGAAACAGTTATTTAGGGTCCGTGGTTCATGCTCCTGGTTTCTTTTGCTCCCGCGTTTTTTGCTCCCGGATTTTTTGCCCCCGACTCTGTTTCTTTAAATTAAATGTAATTTTCGAGTCAAAGTACCGTCAGAGGCCGATGTGGTTTGTATTGTTATAGATCATTATATAAAATATTGTCAGAAAAATAACAATAATATATATCTCAAATTTATTGGAATCGGGGGCAATAAGCTCGGGAGCAAAAAAAACCGGGGGTGTAATCCGCGGACCCGTTATTTCGTGGTTCTGCGTGTAAAATGAGAATTTTTAATGGCCTTTGTTTGCTGTATAATATTATGCTCACTTATTATGCCCATATTGTTTTACTGACATACTGACATAAAAATACCTCCAGACATCTTAATCAGTTACTCACGAAGTTAAAAGAAACTAAAATAATTAACAATAATTTACGGGTGACACTCACGTTTATGTTGCAGTAGTCCAACTATAGTTTCATCCACATCAGGTGGTCTTTTTACAGGAAGACACAAGCTTAACAAGAGTTTCAGTAAACTAAAAAATCCCTTATAAAGTTAAAAATGGCTTAACCGATTTTGATAAAATATGTCAAAAAACCATTTGTAGAAAACCTGCTTTTAAATGAAAAAAACCGTATCTAAATCGGTTTACCCGTTTAAGAGCTACGGTGCCACAGACAGACACACATTGTGCTCAAACTTATAACACCCCTCCTTTTTTTTGTGGGGGGTTCAAATAATAAAAATAATGTATCTTAATAGATAGCTAAAACGTCAAATAACAAGATTAAAACATACTCACATACAATCCAAATAATTCCTGCAATAATAAAGAACTGTATATATCTGTTTAACAAACATTTTAATGAAATTTCTGCACAAATCAAACAAAAGAACTAGAAGTTTCACATGACATCGCGTAACTCTCTAATGGTTGCACACGAATGCACTGGAGAACGCAATTATCTTGCTTTTACCATCCAGCGGCAGTGCGTGGCATTGTCTACGCGACGGTATAGTGTGGCCATTACCATAGACAATAAAGTAGACTAGAAATATCATAGATTAGATTTTGTTTGAAGGTCTTAACATACTGCCAGTCGTCTTTTGTTTTTAATCAGACTAACAAGGTATTTGATTTAGAAACGGGATATTTACCATGTATTTCTTTTGTTTTGAGTTCTCGATATTTCGGCACTGTTACAAGCACCATGATCACGACGATACTAAAGTTTTTGCGGGTGGGTTTTTAATGTTATAATGGGCAGACATATCTATATACCCGCTTCCTCACTCGTTTTACATACATTGATATTGATACATAGTTTGACATACATAGTAAATATCCCGTTTCTAAATCAAATTCTAGTGTCAGTGACCATGTTAGTTTAAACGTATTTAACAAGGTATTTTCCTATTATAAGCTTTAAGATGATTATTTTTGTCAAATAAGCAGCTCGTAACATATCTGTAAAAATGTATAACTTAATCACATTGATATAAGGTTTAAAATATGACGTATTTTAGCGTGGATAGTGCAAAAATAAAAGAAAATTATATTTATCACACGGATGCGATTAAACGATCAAAAAGTTACAAATATGGTATATTTATATCAATTTTATCTATGGATTGAAATAGATACAAGTAAAATCGAAACCGTTTCGAATGTTTAAGGACTTACATCTATCCATAAACTTAAATAACTCTTTTTTTTATTTTACCACATTTTTAATAAGTCACTTCATGTTTATCTGTTTGTCTGCCGTTCCGGGTGGAATCTTGCAACTCAAATTTCAAGCAGTTCCCGATTATCTATCTGGCTAAAACTTTTAGGGTAGCTCACAACTCGATGACATTGAATTCTAAATCCATTTATTAGCATGCAATGCGCATGCTTAAAAGGCGAATGAAAAGTTTTTTTTTAATCTGTTACTTTCTTGTTTAAGCAGGCCGAGCGCACTCCGCACTGTAGGTAGGAAGCTACAATTACATAGCCGGACACCGACGGCGGGTCGCGCGTTGTTATACGTGCCGCGTCAGAAGAGATGAAAGCTATGCGATAGAAACAGAGGCGCTCTGTAGGTTAATATGACTAGTAGGTATGCAGCGCTACGCGAGCTGAATTGAATTTTATTGCGTCATAGCAAGAGTCGCTATTTGTTTAAATTTCTTTGCGGTGTGATGCTTCTGTCCCTGAGTATTTTGTGGTTTAACCTTTAATTTGTCCAGGAATGTTGTTTTTAAAAAACAAATTCTTCAAATATTGCAACGAGTTTGAATATTCCTTTTGCTTTTTTTTCGTATCAGTGAAATTACACAGCTAATATTGCAAATGGCGCTATTGTATAGGACATCCAGCGCTGTTAATGTTTGTGTCAAACGAACGGGCTTGGTACATTTGTAAATGCAATTTGTGTAGGTGAACATAATGGGTTATGACTACGACTTTGGATTTAGCTGTAGGATTCTGTTTAAATTATTTTAATATTTGCTCTATTGTATCATAGACAAACATAACGTAGCGGTTCTTATCCCACGAGGTTGCGGGTTCGATTCTCGTTACGGGACAAAATGTTTGTGTAGAGAAAAGTGCGATACATTCGTTTCGAGTCTGGATGTTGTGGGACCATGGTCCTCACACTTCCTGGTTCTTTAGATATCGTGAATTCCTTATAAAATATAGTTGAGTGCCAAGACTGCCAAGCTTACTGAGTAAAAAATATTATCTTTATGCAATTTTTTTATAAACTGTTTTATTGTAATCCATAATTTTACACAAACAGCGAATTTTCTAAAATAAAATTAGAATTTTCTTATTTAAAAAAATAAATTCTTTATATCTGTTCCAAAAAAGTATTATGTCAAAACGTATATATCAAAGGTATCTAAACAAGCAATACTCTCGGGTAACTCTCACTTTGTCAATCATTATTCATCTTCTTTAAATAAAAGAAGACTTCCTTTTAAACCCGTACCCATATCGGATATTCCCCCTGAGATACCCCTGGCTGTCTGAAAAAGGCTGTGAACAGAAGGCAGATGCCAGTTAAACCGTCATTGTGTCAGCCCTACGTTTTCAAAGCTAGTATACATCGGATTCTACTAACTCGGCAAAGATTAGATTCGCCTATATACCCATAGCAATTACTACGGTGCTACTTTTAGTAAAACAAATTATTTATTTATTCTATTTTTTAGAAGTTTTAAAACATGATGTTCTACGGATAAAGGTGTATGCTCTTGAGTATTGTATATCATGCCGAAACATTTAGATTAATAAATATGTAATTCTTGTGTTGAAAAACTCGCTTCTTTGCTTCTTCGCGAGTTTTGTTAATCATTTTTAAACTACGTCAATATATTTTTAGTACCGCGTTTTTATTTGGTCACTTTCCTGTTTGTCTGTCTGTCTGTTTGTCTATCTGTCATGGAAATGTGAGCTACCCTGAAAGTTGCAGTCGGTTAGCTAATCGGAAAAAGTCCGAAATTTGAGTTGCAGGATTTCACCCGGAATGACAGACAAACAGACATAGAAGAAACTTAATAAAAACTTGGCATAAAAAGAGTTATTCAAATTTATGGTAAGATGTAATTGCTTAAAAATTTTAAACGGTTTTGAGGATTCTACCTGGAAGAAGGTGGCTTTATAAAAAAGTAGTACAATACAATCGAATTGATAACCACCTCCTTTATTTTAAGTCTGTTAAAAATAAAATAAAAATATGAAAAGGTACCATTTAGCCTATAAACACTAGAGTCGATGTATATATACATTTTACATATAGCCATACTAGGTACGTCGTGAAGTAAAACAGTTGACACTGCGGTTGTACTTCCCCGGATGAACGCAAAATAACACTGTCACTACAAATGTACCGTGTAACGGGAACGGAGCATTAGATAACAGTATCAAAGCTTCGTTTTTTCAGTATACTGTATCCGGTTTATTATATATGTACATGATGTGGCAAAATTTTGGGACCTTTCCCTTGCAGTGAGGAATTTCTGTTCTGAGGAAACATCGGTTGAACTTTGTAGAAAATAAAATTTGCTTTTTTTTATTTTTGACAGTCAGTCGCAAAAACGTAATTTAAAAAAGATTAACATGGGTATAATTGACCCTATTTCCCATTAGCAATGTTTCCCTCAAAGTAACCCATGAAATAAAATCGTTAGTTTTTGAGGAATTTTGAAAAAACTTTTCCATACATTTAGTAGCACTACTTAATTTGATAACTAAAAAAAATATATAAATTATGCTATATTATATTATTATATTCAACCTATGTCGTCCCACTGCAGGGCAAAGGCCTCCCCACCTTCCTTCCATTTCTCGCGGTCTTGAGATTGAATGGGCCAATCATTCATAAAATCAAAATATATAGATATCGAAAAAAATCACTGAATTTATTTTTTTATGTAACTGGATGACGAGACGAGCTGGTCGTTTGCCTGATAGTAAGCAATACGCCAACCCATGACAGTAACAGCACCACCCAGAACTTTGTTTTGCAAAATCCTGCGCGGCGCTGCACTGCGCTCGTCACCCTGGGACAATAAAATTAGCTTTCGATTCTCATAATGCCCAGTAATTTCGCTGGCTACAATGCCCTTCAAACCAGAACACGGTAATGCTTGCGCACTACTGCTTGGCAGCTAAATAACTGGCAAAGCGGTGGTACCCACCCAGACGGCCTCTCGCATACGAGAAACCTACCATCAGTAAAAATTCATTTTCTTTCTAAGCCAATATACTTATGTTCTGTTAAGTCTGAAGACAATTGAAAAAACATTCAAATGTTTATATTTGTTACTAGAACCGTTAAGGTAATTTTATTGCAACTCGAACCCTGTCTTACATTACCTTACCCGTTACACGTAAGGTAATGTGAGTGTGTACACCGCCTAACGTCCCGCCCCTTCCATGTTACAAGCGCAGTTTGAACTGAGCTATAGGCTAGTGTAGACGCTGCTCAGGATAGTCAGCCTTAATAGCCGGTGGTTGTCTTAGCAGACGGTTGAATAATTTGATTTTATCGGTAACAGGCTCTATTGCTGGCCGCCTTTGTCAATTATAAAAGCCCGCTTCTACTGAAATGAGTTTATTGAAAGGTTGGCCGTTTGAGATATTTTTAGACTTAGATTTTGGTTCAGAATAGTATAAATGATGTGTAGAAATACTGCAGATGTAGATGTACTTTGCTTATTGATAACACTATGAGTAATGTTTCCAGCATTTTTGTGAAAGTTTTTTTTTAACGGGTGAATTTTATTACTGAAAATAAACTACACTCTACTTACTAAAACTAAACTAACTACATACAAGGAGAAGCAATTGGACAACCCATAGACCATTAAAGGCCTAAAGATAGCTCAAATGCTCCAACCCACTACCAGTTGGCAGCGTGCCAAAGATGCTGGCAGTATTGCCCCGTTGGATTGCAATACTGATACGTTGAGCCAAATAAATCCCAGCATTTTGGTCACGCGTCGCATCGATCAGGCACTCTGACAGACTTTTAAAATTACGATGAGCTCCCGGACCCACGGACCCAAAGTCTCCACACCAAACGGCTCAAATATGTAACCGCTACCTAGGTTAGTCTATTTCCGCTTGAGCTGCTCGGCCGAAGTAGCCACCGCGCCAGCCTTATTCTGCGTCTCCGGAAGATACGACGGCGCCATAGTATCGACGCAAGTAGCGTCCCACACTAGAGGCCGCCCCTACTTCCAGGGGATCAGGGTCATACCATCAGGCCTTTTACCATCGTCACGCATTAGACCATTCAGTTTGAGAATGGCTGCAACATTAACGCTGATAATAGCCCGGCGGATGATATCGTTCAGGAAAATCGTTATCGTTGTAAAAGTTGACGTTGACACAGGAAATCATAGTTAGCAGAAAAGATCTATGTATTATATTGTATGGCAAAAAACAAGAAATAAAATCAAATACAATAAATCGTTATACCTTAATAATATATCTAGAAGAACTTCCAATCATGTCTCACATCATCTTATAAGTTAATAATAATTTACAAATATAATTATAATAGTGCCGCTGTTAAGAACATAAAATAGTGTTGGCAACACTGACATATTTTTTCTCTCTCTCACCTTTTTCATGTACAAGTAAACGTGTCGTGTGCCATTAAATTAATTGATTTAAACAGTTAATCCAAGTGTTTTCCTTTAAAAACCACATAAAGTTATCTTTTACATGGTGCCGAAACAATTCAGTGTATATCTCTCGTGCTATTTCGCATAATTCGTGTGGAAACTGTTGTGCTGTGTATTCGTCCATTGTTCGCCGGTTTGGTTAATTGTCGGCCATTTGCCTCATCAGCAAGTTCGTTCTCTTTGCACGTTTGTTACAATCGAGCCGATTTGGTCTACCGGACAATCGATACCAAATCGATACAATTGACATACGCGGTGCGCGACCAATGAAAACACACTTGATTGCATTCTGAGCTGTCAGGTGTCAGCGTGAGCTGTCATAATCTTGAATGAGCACATCAAGGCCTTCAAGAAAAAAGGCGGACGCTACTGATTCAGAATCGGAAACATTTCACGACTCAGCAGAGAACATGGCCGAAGAAGCAGAAATCAAAAAGTTGACAGCCGGCCGTGGTCATGTTAAGGCTTCATTCACACGCCTAACCAAGTATCTCAGTGAAAACAAACAGTTTACATTGGAGGACCTTCAAGTGCGAAAGCAAAACTTAATAGAATCGTACAAAAAATACACAGAAATATCATTGAGCCTAGAATTGTTAGACGAATCGGATATCGAAGAGGATGATGAAGCCGAGGAAAGGTATTTGTCGCTGTTGGCAACGTTGGAACGCCACATTAAATGTCACCAAGTTCCTGCAGAATCACAAGGAGAAATGCCATTCTCTCTAGCAAGGCTCCCTGCTCTGGATATCCCTGTATTTGATGGAAAGGATGTTGCTGCGTACAGACCCTTCATTGAAATGTTCCAGGCTGTTGTTCACACTGACACAAGAATTTCAAATGTACAAAAAATATGCTTTTTGAAGAAGTATTTGAAGGGAGAGCCATTACAATTAATTGATAATCTGCCAATAATTGGTAAGTCATATGAATCTGCTTTGGAACTACTCAAAAAAAGATATGACAATCCAGCCTTATTGATCAACAGTCATGTGACCAGCTTACTTGATATATCCAGCATGAGGCGTGGTACTGCCCTCCAGCTAAGGGAATTTGTTGCCAGTGTCAGACAGCACATAACTGCTTTAAAAAATCTTGACCAGCCGGTCACAGAGTGGAATGCCATATTATCTTGTGTTTTATTACGCAAGCTTGACTCATTGACTATACGCTTATTTCATGCGGAGAGGAACACAAATGAGGTGGTAACTATTGTTGAATTACTACAATATCTAGAAAAACGAGCAGCTTCATTAGAGGCCAGCCCTACCGTTGCTGATAAAGCCCAAGCAAAGGCAAGCTCCGTGAGTTTATCAGTGGTTAATAAAGCCCATGAGGTTCCCAAGTGTTCTATGTGTTCTCAAAATCACAAGTTATTCAAGTGTTCAATATTCAGTGCACAAACCCCACATAAAAGAGCTGAGTTTGTTGCTAAAAATAATTTATGTCCGATCTGTCTTGCATCTCATACTCAAAAGTGTCGGTATAAGTTTAAATGTTCTGTCTGTAGATCCAGTTCTCATAATACATTGTTGCACCAGCAGCAGTGCACAGATGAGAGGCCTGAAGCAAAGACAAATGATGGTAAACATACACCACCGGTAAGCTTACATGTTTCGCAGCCCCTGACAGATAGTGTCATTCTTCCCACTGCCAAGGTTTTAGTCACCGGAGCTAACAATGAAAAGATTGTTGTAAGAGCACTTCTAGATAGTGGTAGCCAGACCTCATTCTGCACCACAGCTTTGGCTCAACAATTAGGGTTACCTCTTATTGATTTGCATAAAAATATTTCTACATTAGGTGACATTTGCAGTAATACCACAAGAAAGGGCATTACATTACAGTGTGAATCACTTGTTGATGAGTTCAAGTTTAATGTTACTTGCTCAGTAATAAATAAAATCACATCTAACTTCCCCCATAAACTAATTGATTTGAGCAGATTCACAATTCCAAAGAATGTCAATTTAGCTGACAAAGAATTTCATATCCCAGGTGAAATATCACTATTGCTTTCATGTGATGTATTTTTCAAAATTGTTCTAGATGGAAAAATCGAAGGTGGGCCAGCCGACCCTATTCTATTGAACACTCGGCTGGGATACATCATTTCATCGAGTGGAACGGAATGCTCCGAGTCCAATGCAGCCATCGCTATGCATACAGTAATAAGTCCTGATCTTGATCATTGTGTTCATCAATTTTGGGAGGCAGAAAAGGTACCGGATATTTATCACGAGTCCCTGCCTGAGCACGAGTATAGCGAAAAGGTATTTAGTGAATCAGTCACTTTACAAAATAATAGATTTGAGGTCAAGTATCCGCTCAAGGTTGAATTGCAGGACATTGACCCTTCCAATTCATATGCAATTGCTTTGCAAAGATTATACAATTTAGAAAAAAGATTTTTAAAAGATCCAGATTACTATAATTTATACAAAGGATTTATAAATGAGTATATCACTTTAGGTCATGCCAAAATTATTGATGTAAAAAATTGTGATCCTAAAGATGAACCATTATTCTTCCTACCTCATCATGGGGTACTTCGACTGGATAAACCATCCAATCCATTAAGAGTAGTGTTTGATGGTAGCGCTAAAAACAAAGGAGGCAGTCTCAATGATTTGCTATGTAACGGTGCAGTAGTACAATGCTCTCTTTTTGACATATTGCTATTATTCAGAACTTACAAATATACAATACAATGTGATATCCGTCACATGTATAGAATGATTCAAGTGCATCCTGATCATAGATGTTTGCAAAACATTTTATGGAGGGACATAGGTGTCATAAATGTCCTGCAATTACAAACTGTCACGTACGGACTAACCAGTTCGGCATTCTTAGCTACAAAATGTCTCATTGAATTAGCAAGGAGATATGAAACCCAGTACCCATTAGCTAGTGCTGCAATTTATAATAACTCATATGTGGACGACATACAGGCAGGATGTGATACGATTCAAGAAGCATTGCAGCTTAAAAGGGAACTGATTTCACTGCTCGGACTTGCAAGTTTTAACTTGCACAAATGGGTATCTAACAGTGAAGAGTTACTTAATGACATACCTCAAGATGCCTTAGGCATTAAATGCAAGGATCTAGATCGGGACAGTTCGGTAGTTAAAATTTTAGGCATGGCTTATGATTCGGAAAGTGATGTATTCCGGCTGAGTGGTAAAGTCATAACTACCACTGACATACCTACAAAAAGAAGTGTGTTAAGCTCCATCAGCAGGCTTTTTGACCCTATAGGTTTTGCCGGGCCTGTTACTATGAAGGCAAAGCTCTTTTTACAGGAGTTGTGGCATAATAATTTAGACTGGGACACACCATTACCTACCGAATTAGAAAAATTTTGGAGGGATTTTTATGCAAATTTGGTAGAGATGCCAGCAATAGTAATACCGCGATATTTACAAACTACAAATACAAGTGAATTGGCACTTGTGGGTTATTGCGACGCTTCTTCAGGTGGCTATGGTTGCTGCATATATCTCAAGGTAAAAAACGGTGGTGAATGTAGCACTCATTTGCTTTGCTCCAAGTCCAGGCTTAATAATGTAAATTCTAAACTGACTATACCTAAATTAGAGCTAAATGGAGCATTAATACTAGCAAAACTTGTATCACATGTAGCCACTCTTTTAAAAATCAATAACATTCATCTGTTTTGTGATTCAAAGATTGTCCTTGGCTGGTTGGAGTTATCTCCTGTAAAGGTCCCTGCTTACATAGGCAACCACGTGAGAGAAATTACCAAACTTACACATAATGCAACTTGGCATTTCACTCCAGGGATTTTAAATCCATCAGATATTCTCTCTCGTGGAGCTGATCCTAAGGATATTATTGATGATTCATTATGGAAGCATGGTCCTGACTATTTGCAGGTCAGCAATGATTACAACCTATATTTATCCAATGTCGAACGCCCCCTCCAACCTGCCAGCATTTCTTATGATGAAAGCTCATATCATACAATAGCAGGAAGCAATAAAAATGAATTGCCTATTATAATTGAAAAATACTCAAGCTTAACCAAATCTGTATGTATAATGGTTTATGTATTGCGATTCATAAACAAATGTAGAAAACATAAAGTAAACTCATTGGAAATTTCTGTCGGAGAGTTTAGAGAAGCCTTGATGACTGTAATAAAGATAGTTCAACATTACTATTTTGCAGAAGAATTACATTGCATCAACCAAGAAAAACCCATCAAGTCTTCTCTGAAGTCTTTAAATCCATTTATAGATAGTCATGGTGTCTTGCGCGTAGGAGGAAGACTACATAATGCCAATGTAGACTACTCGAAGAAATTTCCTATCATCTTACCTAAACATTGTCATGTTACAAAACTAATCATAAGACAAGAGCACTTGTCTCTAATGCATGCTGGCTTAAAACATGTTTTAAGTAGTTTATCTCAGAGATACTATATAATTAATTCTGTAAGAGAAATTAAAAGTGTAATTTATAAATGCATCACTTGCTGTAGACATAAAGCAGAGACTGCTCAACAACTCATGGGTTCATTACCTAAGCAACGTGTAAACCCTGCCCGAGTGTTTGAAAGAGTGGGCATAGATTTCTGTGGTCCTTTCAGTATAAAGCAGTCTTCGAAGTGAAATAGCATCATAAGTAAAGGTTATGTTGCAGTGATGGTTTGTTTTGCTTCTAAAGCTGTGCATATTGAAGTTGTTTCTGATATGTCAACAGATTCATTCTTGGCAGCCTTCAAAAGGTTCCTTTCTCGCAGGGGGGTTCCTTCTGATGTTTTTTGTGATAATGCAAGTACGTTCAAAGGCGGAAATAACCAGTTAATAGAATTATATAAATTACATAAAAGTAAAGAATTTCAAGAAAAGGTACATAACTACTCGCTTCAAAAAGGTATTAAATTTAACTTCATTCCAGCATACAGTCCCAATCATGGCGGCTTATGGGAGGCTTCGGTTAAGTCTCTAAAATATCATCTGAAAAGAGTTTCTTCATATAAAATATTTACATATGAGCAATTCAGTACAATCATGGCCGAAATAGAATGCATATTAAATTCACGGCCATTATTAGTAACTACATCTCAAGACTCATCTGATTTTTCATGTTTGACTCCTGGTCATTTCATAATTGGTAGTCCTTTAACAGCCATTCCTCAGCCTGATCTGACAGAAATACCATCAAACAGGCTTCGGTTTTGGAAATGCTGTGAACAAGTCAGACAGCATTTTTGGAAGGTTTGGTCTAGAGATTATTTATCATCACTTAATCAGAGAACTAAATGGAGAAAAGTATTACCTAACCTAAAGGAAGGTACTATAGTTTTATTAGTAGATTCTAATACACCACCCCTCCATTGGCCCCTGGGCAGGGTCACAAAGGTATTTTGTGGCAATGATAATAATGTAAGGGTCGTAGAAATTAAAACTTCCAATGGCAAATTGCACACTCGAGCTGTGTCCAAAATTGTAGTTTTACCAATTGAATAATCCTTATGTTGTTATGTGTGTGTACCATCAATGTACTACCTATCAATAATCAATAACTACTAAAAACAAAACTAACTTCCAAAAACTTTCTTTAAATTCTGAAATAAAAACTAAAATTAAATGTCTTAAGAGCAAAATGATATTGATTGTTGATAATATAAAATAATGTATAAGAAATTTAATTAGATACTTAAGAGGTAAAAACAATATGTCATGTAAACAAAAAATGATTTATTGCTTGATATAAATTTAGCTGTATAGTATAAAGATATAGGTTCCATTATTGCCAGTACCTATTAAAATTTACCTAAATTTATTGCAAATTATTGTGTATATTTATGTCAAACTTAGCTTATACAGTGTTGCAAATCAAGTAGCTTATCCTCATATAGTTTTGTAAAATTTTACTGTAAATTGGCATATTGTCGGCCCCCGCAGTTATGTTAAGAACATAAAATAGTGTTGGCAACACTGACATATTTTTTCTCTCTCTCACCTTTTTCATGTACAAGTAAACGTGTCGTGTGCCATTAAATTAATTGATTTAAACAGTTAATCCAAGTGTTTTCCTTTAAAAACCACATAAAGTTATCTTTTACAGCCGCTAACACTGTTGATATACTCTACGCACGTATCTTATTACATTTCTACAAAGCGAAGCCAAAGATCGGGTGCCACACTAATTCCGTAGTTTACGAAGCTCGTTTACATCGCATGAAGTAGTACGTAACGTACTTGCACACAACTAATCAAGGTACCAACTTTACACGTGCACAGCTCCATGACCCATGCACATTTCATCAAAATAATTATTGCAGGAAAAACTTGGACTCGTAAATTAGATTTTAATTTCATACTTTTATTTTTCCAAAAAATTTTCCTTGAAGACCCAATTACACGAAGCTAATTAGGAAAAATCTGATCATTATGAGGCCGATACAAAATGCCTGATGGTGTAGCGAAGAGCGTAAATTAGGCTCCATTCCTTTATGAAACAGTTAAACAAACGAGTAAATTATTTAAAATAAATTTGTCAAATTAAAAAGGTGATTGTCATCTATGTTTTTACGTATATACTAGCCGCGTGCCACGATTTGCACCTCTTGATTCCTGGATATAACTTCGATTAATTCCACCGAGGCCACTGACAATTGAAGTGGCTGAATTCAGGGCTAAAGCCACAATGTAATCTAGGTAGTAATAAAATTTAGGTATATGAAACATCAACTCAAAGAATAAAAAGTACACTCCAAACATTAATAAACAGTATTAAGAAATATATCACTCTAATATTACGAGTATAAACACAAAGGTTAGTATGTGAAGGTATAGAACTCTCTGCCGGCATCTGTTTCCGGATAGTTATAATCTGGGTGTCAAAAAGACAAGAGTGATCAAGTTACTTCTAGGCGAGTGTGCTACATCTTAAACCGCATCGTCACTTAACAACAGGTGAAATAACGGTCAAACGCAAGCCTATAAAAATTTTTGTGTGTTTGTTATTTCTTCACACTCTGATTTGAGTGAAATCGGAATAGAGATAGTGAGTGAAACTGCGGGGCGCAGCTTGTAACACATAAACTAAAGAACAGTACGCTGACTTTTCTAAAATCTATTTTTACTTTTGCATTTAAAAATGTTAATAGGGTAATGTGACGGTCAGCTGACAATCTAAACAATAGAAATAAATTTTCTCTTATGATTGAGTGACGAGAAAAACAGGTTGCTCACCTGACGGTAAGCAACACGCCTGTCCATAACCGCGCAGCAGCTCCCAGGAAATTGTTATAATAATCCTGCGCGGGACTGCACTGCGCTCGTAATAGCAGTCTCATGATGCCCAGGAATTTCACTGGCTACAATGCCCTTCAAACTGGAACACAGTAATGCTTGCATACTACTGCTTGGTGGCAGAATAATTGGCAAAGTGGTGGTACCTACTCAGACGGCCTCTAGCATCATCATCAGCCTATTACGTTCCCACTGCTGGGACTCAGGCCTTCCCTCATAAAGAGAGTATGGGCTATAATCCACCACGCTGGCCCAGTGCGGGTTAGTGAATGTCACATATCTTTGAATTTTTGTAATAAATTCTTGGACATGCCGGTTTCTGCACGATGTTTTCCTTCACCGATATTAGAGCGAGTGTTAAATCCGCACATAACTTAAGAAAATCAGTGGTGCGGGGCCAGTGGGATTCGAACTCGGTTGCGCCGGATCGAAAGTCGCACATGCTACCACTGAGCCACACTCGCTCTACTGCTCTAGCATACTGACTGAAAATCAGTACTAAGGTATTTATTATCTTAGTTTTATGCTAAGTCGGAACCTTTTCCTGACGTCGCACAACGTTTCATTATACCATAATTATATTATGTATTTATGGTGTTTTACATGTGTTAGGTATCTTTTTCCGTTAAATAGTACAGTATTATTTGTTACGTTTAGTAGTATAGTGTTTTGTTTCATGTGATGTTGCGTGTATCTGTATTGAATAAATGTGTTTTCTTTCCTTTTTTTCTTTCTAGCATACGAGAGATCTACCCAGTAAGTATTCAATGAAAAGCTTTCACTAAGCATGCTTCTTAAATGCTCAGCTTTAAAAACAGCATGTTCTTTATGTCATTTTGAAACAGACATAGGCGTTAACAAACTGCCTGTTTCTGAACCGTCGTTCATAAATCAGGCTCAGTTGCTTCATTAAACAAGCAGTTAACCGACCGTTTAAATTAGCTTCACGTTAACCGATATTGTCATTTCAATTATGCGCGGATTGCGTCGGTTGAGTTAATATGTATTTGTTACAATTCCGCGTTGACAGAGAAAGGCAGTGTTAAAGCTTTGGGGAAATTTGAATGAAATCAGTACATGTTGTTCTTTTTACCAGGTTTTTATTCCGTCACTTTCTTGTTTGTCTGTCTTGTATCTCGGGAACCAGGAACTATGAAGAACGTGATCCCGTAACACCCACATACGAAACAACTATGTTTGCGCCTTTTTTCTGTGCACAAACATTTGTTCCGTCCGTCGTGAGAATCGAACCCACAACCTCGATGGTGACATTTGAGCCAACACCTGCCCAACCATTACACCATTGTGGCCGTAGTTATTAAGACTTGTTACTAAATATATATTATTAACGCAAAAAATATTATTTAAATTTCTTTTGGTTGAAATGTTTACCACGCAATTTCTTTATGTAAACTGCCGAAGTTTACATTAGTAGAGAGACTGACATGGTGGTCAGAAAGTCGCGGAATTGAAACCTATAAGAGGTTTATCTTTTCCTGTTTTCTTAACGTGCTACGTGCTAGCTAAGTGCTGTGGAGCCTACATTATCCATCTACCTGTCTCGCTTGAACCCCGAAACATCAGGGGATGAAGTGTTGAAGTACATCAAAGAAAAACTTCATAGACGGATCCAGGGACAGATAGCATTGCGACTTTCGAGGCTGGAGTCGACTATGACCACTGAATTCAAGTCCTATAGGCTGCAAGTTCCAGCGGTGCATACGGAATTGTTACTGAATTCTGACTTCTGGCCTGTAGGGGTAGTATAACGGAGATACAGGGAAGGAGCGAAATTTTGAACCCTGTGAAGTAGTGTGTGTGTTATTTAATGTTATGTTATATTCCGAACAAAGCCATGCCGTCAAGCAACCTAGTCGTGTTTCGGGATGATGTTCGGTGAACCATCGGGGAGACGGGTCTGAGCAGCCGCTCAACTGCCGTCTCTCTCTAGATCTAGGTGCTCCATCTTAGGCCACATCATCGCTTCACATCAGGCGAGATAGTGGCCAAACATAGATCTATTAAGGATAAAAAAAATATATATATTTTCACACAAAGTAACGTCTTTAGGTTATGTAGAGACGTTTTGTTCCATTCATCAGGTAAGCTAAGTGGTGGCGCGTTTACTGCGCAAGTTGCAGGCCGTTTCAGTGCAACATAACAATAGATCTTCACTAATCTCAACAAGTTTAAGTACTGTCTAAATTATCGTGCTACGCCGTAGTGATTGTAGCACCCAGTTCGAACCAGTCGAATCCGGTTGGTACCAGCATAATCCGGCTGGTGGCACCCGCAAGAGGATTTGTCCGATCGCATTTAGCTCCATTTTAACATTTTGTTATTTATCACAAAATGCTAATTATAATGTTAATTTATTAGCAGCTACATTGTTGTTGTTTATTGTAAATCGTTGTCAATAATTGATAGTCTATTACGGGATCACGAATAATGAGCGTTAGCTAATTTAGTTCCTGGCGTATTAAATGTTTATGTTGCTATTAGCTATTAGATGAATTAATATTACTGGTTCATCAGTGAAACCCATTATTGGTATTTTGGTTATTGAATATATAGCTGGCAACTAAGTTTTGTTTTTGCGCCTAGCGATAAGGCCGCCCGTTGTACCCACTGTTTATTGAATTTTATAAATCTTGTTTTTCCTGTGTGTTTGGTATTCAATTAAGCATTGTTGTATTGTGTTGTATTGTATTGTATTGTATTGTATTGTATTGTATTGTATTGTATTGTATTGTATTGTATTGTATTGTATTGTATTGTATTGTATTGTATAATGATCGTCACCATTTACTTAGAATTTTGAAAATATATACGAACTTGTATTACATTCTCATAAGTTTAGAAGACAACGTTCATGCATTATTATTTTGCGTAACTCTTGACCAAGTCATGAACATCGCGAGAGCAAGCTTACTCTCAAGGCGATGTGTGGCACATCTCCTTGAGTAAAAACATGCAAATGTCTAACCTTTGTACCAGAAATAAGCCAGCAAAAATATTTGCCATCACCAACGATACTATGTATTATATTTTCTCGAGATTTTTTCACTGAAAAGATTTTACCATAAACATACAAAAAATGCCGACTATCCTCGTTTAACCTCAGCCCGTCGACATTTTTATAAGTTTACCCGCGTCCACCCTTTTACCTTCGTTACAAAAAAAGTTATCAAAGCATACGAAGGTTTCGTATCAAATTCTGCCCTATCCCCACAGGAGATTGGCAGTAAAACGACATCAGGCGACCCGAAACATCAGTGGATGAAAATTTCTGTCACGTACAAATCAAGTCCCATAAGGGATGAGTTTCTCTCCAAGTTTCAATGTCGGCAGCATTTAAGGGTTTTTGGTAGACTTCGAAAATATTTAGAAAGTAAACAACTTTTACAGTGATCTATGCTTTTACTGAGTAAAACATTAAATATATTATTAAGAATAGTTAAGAAAAAAAGCGTCTTTGATTGCGTATATTTTCCTTGCATTGACTGAAAATACTATTTGTTGACAGTAGATAAAAGGTCTTAAAAATGACGAAAGTTTAATTAAGTACGGAAATATATTTTATCGTAAGTCAACTCTTATTAGAGCTACATTTCAAAATAGCATATTTTTAATGAAATGACAGCGTTTGAAATCTACTGTACCGTCTTTCGGCTCTTATCGGGCCTTTTTTGTCAGTGTATCTTCACAGAAAACACACAAAGCCACACCGCGACCACTTTGGCTCTTTAATTTCAGACGTGGACCTCTTAAAAGCGTGCGTGACGTAAATATGGACCCTATTTTGGAGGCGATAGAAATGTGAGCCGAATGCAGGCAGTTTTCGCTTTGTATACAAAGCAACAATACGGAAAACTGTCGCCATTGTGTTGATGGACTTAAAAAAGAATCATAAAAACTACGTACAGAAAAAATATATCTTTATTAGCACGTGCTACTGAAAAGCGTTTTTCCACAGGACCAGCCAGGTGCGGATCGGAGCTTGAAAGTTCAGAGTTCCGTATCAGATTTTCGTAGTTATATCTCAATCATCATCATCATCATCAACAACCTGTTCGATTCCATTGCTGGACATATGCCTCTCCTAATGCACGCCACTGAGCCCGATATTCGGCTCTCCGCATGTAGCTGCTGCCAGCTACTTTACGCAGGTCGTCGCTCCATCTGGCTTGAGGGCGTCCTACACTACGCTTACCTAAACGTGGTCTCCACTCTAGAACTCGTTTACCCCATCGGCTATCGATTCTTTGACTTATGTGACCGGCCCATTGCCACTTCAGCTTACTTATACGTTGAGCTATGTCGGTAACTTTGGTATATCTTAATACCACATCAATATTATAGTCTTAAATAATATATAATCTATGATAGACCGATATACAGCCATAGACAGTAACAGCAGGCTTCATTTGAAGTACCGAAACCAAATACGGTGCTGAAACCTTACATACTTACTACTTACTAAGATAGCGCAAGCGACCCAAAGTGAGTCTTGGCCTCCGATAATAAGAGTCTCCACTTGGATCTGTCTTGCGCCACCTCTTTCCATTCCTCGACGTACAGTTCGCACAAGTCCCTTTCGCCCTCATCCTTCCAGCGATACCTAGGACGGCCGACTGGTTGACGACCTGTCGGCCGTCCCAAGTATGCTCGCTTAACAGCTCGGTCTTCCCCCATTCTTTCAAGGTGGCCGAGCCACCGGAGTTTGTGCTGAAACCAACCTAAGTAAAATAACTAAAACTACAAACCTAACAAGCTAGACTTTAAACTCAGTGTTCATTCTAACCTCACCACGTTTGCTTTCTCTTGGTTTATTCATCAGTAAATACCATTCTTGATTATATCGTGAATAAATTAACATTTACCAAAATACATTTCTCAGGAGAGACTTTAAGATAGCCTCGGGTGTGTACATTGCAGAAGTTTCAAGATGTTGTTATTCTTCATTAGGAGTAGGCAGTTTGTAATCTATTGGAGAACTAGCTTTTTGCTAGCTGATTCACCTGTGATTTTCCGTCTCGTTAGAATTTTTAAAATGACTGTTCATTTTTTTATTACATTCCCTATATCATCGAGTGAGCTGTGTCCACTTCCGATCGTTTTGTAAGCTGGGTCATTGAGTTTTCCTGGGTCATAGAGTAGACGGAGCTGCAGCAGTGTCACGATTAGCCACTATTGCTTAGAAAAACTCCTGTGTAGCCGCAGTTTTGAAGTTCGGGTTCACTACGGTCATCATGCTAGGTTAGGTTAAGTCTTGCCTGAAACTAGGTAGGCGTGGACGGTGGCAACCGTTTACTTCAATCTTTATTATATTATTATTATTTAGCCATCAGTTACATCTTGGCTACGCTGCAAATTGGTGGGCTGGAGCATTTGGGCTATCTATATAGGCATGGCCAACCAACAACCTGGGTAACAGCTTTAAGCTTCAAAGTTAAGTCAGTTTTTAATAAGTAGTGGTTAGTACTACTTATAGCTCTATGTTGAGTCGGTCAGTCAATTGTATTAATCTTTTGTTTATATTTTGTTTATAGTAGGTGCTAATTTGAAATTTTATTATATTATGGAAATCCTTAATACGTCTCATAAATTAAGTACTTAATCAATAAATAATCGTTTTCGTACAGCTCCAGTTATATTTATGGGATATCCCTGATTTCTGACTATTATCTAAATTGCTTTAAATCGAAACTTTCAAATAATAAAATCAATTAAAATAACATGTAATAAAAATTATTATTGTGGTTCTTGTAGTTCTTCAGAAAATATCAAGCCGTGTTCGTCTACAATATATCGAGTGATTCTTGAATTCTATCACTGACTTGATTAAGCGCTCTTTGGATGCTGACCATGAAACTCGTTCAGGCTCAGCGTAGACCATACACCTTTTGCACAAGGTCTCTGACCCAACAAGGTTCATGTATGAGCAAGTACAGGTACACATTTTTTTTAATTGTTTTACTTATACTGACAAAAAATAATATTACCTGTTTTACGTTTTAATAATAATTTTGACTTTATTGTAGAGTATAGTATATTTTTTACGTAGATTCTAGCCTCTAACTAGGATTACCTGTATCTAGGGAACCAGGAACTACGATGGCCATGGACTCATAACACCTAGACACGAAACAAATGCTTGCGCTTTTTTTTCTGTGCACCAAAATTTGTCCCGTTGGTTGCGGGAATCGAAACCGCAACATCAGTATGTGATAGGTGTATGAGATTTGAACCTACTCATCCACTATACCACAGAGGCTGACCAATTTATTTTATTTTCTCAAAATCCACTTTCATACCTTAATGAATCTCCGTAAACATAATACAATACAATACAATAATGCTTTATTGTACACCAAACAAAAAATTAACAAGGTACCCGAAAAACTCTTATAAACTATAATACAATTGGCGGACTTATAAAAGCGATCTCTTCTAGTCAACCTTTGGATGGAAAGAACTAATGGAGTGAGAGAGAACACCTTACGTTATACTTATTTTAAAAAAACTACTCATCGAACGTATGTCTTTTTAAAAAGCTTTATTGCGTTTTCGAGTTTCAAAAAAAATGGAACAGTATTTTATCTACAGGTTGGACTTAACCGCCCGTACAGTTTAGTTCACAAAAAAGGTACGCCCCAGATTTTACTGATACATTTTCATAAGGTCATGATTTTATTCCATTTCACGCGTGAAAGAAGGTATAAAATGTTTATTTCCTCATGAACTTTTGGCCGCAAATAAAAGTATATTGACATGAAATGTCATCAACTTTATTCAGCGAATATGGTTGGTTATAAAGTTATTGCGCCTATGCTCATGTTATGCGGTTTTATTATTAAATATGGCCTTGACGCTGATAAAACTTGGAGACCTAAACCTGTCACAAGTCAATAACCTACGAAACAGAGACGTATGCACCTACTATTTGTTCGTCGTGTAGTCTCAATAAACAAACATTTATTTAAAAAGTCCGAGCGCAGAAAGCTCCCACGTTATCGAATTCGGCCATTACACATCATTCACAATGTGGCATGCAAATTCCACAACAGCGATGTTAATTAATTTAAATGGTAAATCAACTTCAATGTTCCAAAAACGTATTTACTATTTCATCCTATACCTATCGTCTATAGGCATTTGAAATTTTTCGGGCATTATTTATTGCAATCGTCATTTATTTTATAAGTCTTACATATCTTACTACATTTGACGGAGCGTATACATAAAGCTGCCCAATGACTTAAGTTTCTTTGGAGCGAGCTCCTTCAATACGGTGATAACTCCCCAGTTTAAAGTTTCAACGCGTAACTTACGGAAACGATAGTAAGAAACTCTTAGAAGTCAAACTTTCCCAGTGCTTCATTCCAAAACCCAAGACATACATCGTACAGTTACAAAAGAAAGTTTACCACCTTACAGTATATTTTGAACTCTAATGCTTTGTAACAAAGACCATGGTGTGACGTAAGAAATGATACTGCTCCAATGTCCGTATCCTTTCATTCAAACTAAGAAAGGTACCGTATTTATATCAGCAGATTCAATGTTATCTTTATTTGGAATCAAAGGAATGTTTTGCTTGTATTATCTACCTGAATCCAACCCATCTTTGGGTTAGCTTTCCGAAACGTTCGTCGATTTCGAGAACTGAGACCGAGGCTTATCTCCGTTATATTTTAACCCTTTCAGATAGGGCTGGGTGTAGCATTCAGTCTTATTTTTGTATTTTATTATATTGTCTACCATCATCCTGTTCCAGCTTTCTTTTTCTGGGTTTTTTCACTGCAAGATAGTACTCTACAGCATTTGTGTGTATGTTATTTCTGTGAAAATAAGAAATCAATGACCATTTACTGTTAATGTTGTGTAAATATAACTTACTAACAGGATCCTATTAATTCTTAAAAAAACTGTTTTGGTCCTGTATAGAACTGTCTTTGTAGTGAAAAAGTTATATCTTTCATAAAGAGTCACTTAAATTAAAATTAAGGCTTCGAACTTATAAAATATACAAATGAGATAATATAATGCATTTAATTTGTTACATAGTTTGCCGCAATAAAAAAATAACTTCTTCAGTTTGTAAGACAAGCTTTTCATAAAAATCGTAATTGGAACCGCGAGCAGATTAAATTGAGCCTAAACACTAGAAGTTTACGATTATCCGTCAAAGAGTTCCATTGCTGTCACCATAATATTGCATTGTCATCGAACTTTGACAAGTGTGCAAAATTTCAACTCCGTAAGATAAGAGGATGTGGTTCGGATTTAACTTGACTGACCCAAACAAACATATAATAAACATTGCAAGTTAAATAAAAGCTTGTAAAAAGGATCAAGACTAAATGACACAACACACCATCCTCTCACTACAACTAAAGTCCTTTAGAAAGGACACGGGTTATTTTACAGTCTGGTTGCTCGATAAGCACGCGCTGCATTTTATGGCTGGTTAGGGACAAGATGCAAATAATTTGTGTACATTTTTTCTGCGTTTTATGTGAATTCGTACGTCGTTTAGATGACATAATTTTTGAAAAATCACCGTAGTGGGTGGTAGAGTGAATTTGTAATGCCTTTGAGTATTTTTTTTTACTCTTAATAGATTTTTATGTTTGGCCACTATCTTGCCTGATGTGAAGCGATGATGTGGCCTAAGATGGAACACATAGATCTAGGGAGAGACGGCAGTTGAGCGGCTGCTCAGACCCGTCTCCCCGATGGTTCACCAAAAATCATCCCGAAACACGACTAGGTCGCTTGACGGCATGGTTTTGTTCGGTGGGTGGTATTACAACCACGGCCAGAGCCTACCACTCCAAAGCGCGTAAGCGGGTTTCATCACGATGTTTTCCTTCACCGGTTTAGAGCGAGCGTGCAAAATCCGCACTTAATTATAAGTCATTGATGCAAGGCCGAGTCGGAATTCAAACCCAGGTGAGTCGGATTGAAAGGCGCACGAGTTCCTGCTGAGCCACACTCGCTCGAGTTAAATAAGTTCTGGAGATAATTGGATTCGCACCTTTGAGATTCTATTTGAGCAAATCATTATATTTCTAAGGGTAAAAAGTCCAAAAGATTACATTACAAATTAATAATTTCAATATCATCCTTAGAATTGAAAGTAAGCCAGTTGGTATCGGGAGATTGAATTTGCAACGTCAGTAACTGCAGCCTGGATTCCAAGCGGTTATTTGAATATTAGACCATGTCGGAGCCTTTGGGCGGTCTAAAAACTCTGACGCCAGGGTTGACCAGTCACCCACACGAGAAAAGAAGAACTGAATATTTCGTAAGTTTTGACAGTTTCATCCATATTTCGCTAGGCTTTAAGTAAGAAATAAAATTGACCTGAGCATTTACGTAATGTGTATTACGAAGCGATTGTTACGAGTACAGTGAGCCGAGTATCTTGGTTTTGCTCAGGATTTTAGCAAGCATATTTTACTGGTGGTAGGTTTCTCGTATGCGAGAGGTCGTCTGGGTGGGTACCACCGCTTTGCCAGTTATTCAGCCGCCAAGCAGTAGTGCGCAAGCATTACCGTGTTCCGGTTTGAAGGGCATTGTAGCCAGCGAAATTACTGGGCATTATGAGACTCAACAGCTAATTGTCTCAGGGTGACGAGCGCAGTGCAGCGCCGCGTGGGATTTTGCAAAACAAAGTTCTGGATGTCTGTTATTGTTATGGGTTGGCGTATTGCTTACCATCAGGCAAACGACCAGCTCGTCACGTCATCAAGTTTCATAAAAAAAGAGCATATAAAACTTCGAACGAACACTTGAATGCTCTAGTTCTCTGTACGTTCATATAATGGAATATCAGAATTATGCAGAACTGAAACGGATAACAATAATTGACGGAACGACCTCCGTAATCACCTCACTGAGACATCGAGACAATCAGATCGTATCTTAAAGTGCAATACAATTCGCGCGGCTCTATGAGACCTGCAGTCGAGTCAAGACAATGCGTCCTCCATTAGCGAGGACCGAACGCCAACAATGGCTTCGGGAACAATGTCACGTTTTACACTACAATGGCAACGACGGGGAGTATTTGACTATAGACTCAGGATCTTACTGGTTAGTAGAGATTCCCTATATTTCGAAAACTTCAAATAGAAGTTTGTCTTTTGATTTATTACAATCGTATGTTATCTACAGCGAACCACCCCGCTTTTGCACGGTACGCTTTACTGATTTCGTGTAATTTTTTGCCGACTTGGTTACAATACTGAATTTTCTCAGTCTGTCAGAATTATGTACGAGCTATTTTTATACCATAAAATTAGCTATGTTACTCAATTGTTCCGGTTTGAAGGGAATTGTAGCCAGTGAAATTACTGGGCATTATGAGACTCAACAGCTAATTATCTCAGGGTGACGAGCGCAGTGCAGCACCGAGCAGGATTTTGCAAAACAAAGCTCTGGATGGTGCTGTTATTGTTATGGGCTGGCGTATTGCTTACCATCAGGCAAACGACCAGCTCGTTTCGTCATTCAGTTACATAAAAAAAAATATTATATTCTATTACATTGTTTTGCTTAAATAAATTGAATTGAATTGAATCTAATCTATATATAGGTACATTAGATTCTGAAACATAGGGTACTTGCACTACCGGAAAACAAAAAGTTTCCTAGGGAACAATATAATTTATACTGAATTCTACACTGGAGTCGCGGTACCAGCCAGTAAGTAAATTAATTATTTATTTATTTTATTTATTTATTTATTTATTCATTCAATGTCATTACAATTTCATTACAAAATTATGTCCAAAGCAAAACTGTAGGCATGCATAATATTCATATCTAGTCAATAACAATAACAATATTAATTATACAATAAAATAAAACAAAAATAAAATGGAATGTCAAACAATATACAAAATTAAACAGATTGCCGATACTTACTCCTCATTCTGCATAGAATAGTTGTTCCCTAAGCAATTATGTGCTTTCCGAGATTAAATTATCTTATAAATTTTAAATCAGATCATAATAATACATGTACGCTTCATTCAAATCCATTTAATAATTTCACAAGTAACTAACAAATTTTCACAATTTAAATTATTTCTAATTTTTATTTATACTAGTCTCTCAGATACATTTTTGGCTGCTCTATTCGAAGAATTGCTTGCAAAAATACTTTTTATCTTGATGGTTATTCTTTGGCAATGAATTTTGTTTAAAATGTCTTACCAAGTTTTTTCTGAGCGAGTGTGGCTCAGTGGGAGCATGTGCGAGTTTCGACCCGGCACACCTGAGTTCGAATCCCGCTGGCCTCGCACCACTGACTTTCTTAAGTTATGTGCGGTTTTAACACTCGCTCTAAAAGCGGTGAAGGAAAACATCGTGAGGTTAATCACAAAAAATCAAAGACATGTGACATCCACCGACCCGCACTGGGCCAGCGTGGTGGATTATGGCCCATACACTATATGAGAGAAGGCCAGTGTCCCAGCAGTGGGAACGTGATGGGCTGATGATGATGGTGATGATGACCGAGTTTTTTTAAGTTGGACCTCGATTTGCAATTATACGTTTCAGTAAGTAATTGTCCTTTAACACCACTTTGCAAATATAAAATTGTGAAGTAATGCGAGTTTATCGCATATTAAAAAGCAAACAAAATTTTTGCAGGACGCTCACCCATGTGGTTCTAAAAGATTTCGCGATAAAAATTTGCACAGGAATTCACCGTTGTACTCGAGCTTAACACAAATTTTCCCTCCTCTAGCTTTGTTAATGCAAAAATTAACATCTTAATCGTTACTCGCCCACTTTCTTCGTGAAAATTAAAATATTTAGTAACTAAGCCATCTCCTTTCTCTCCTTAACAGCTCTTAAAGTTATACCTAGGTACTTAACGCGAACTTCTGAGTGATACTTTAACTTGGTAGTTGGTGCTCTTACAAAACTTTCGACGTAGGTATTCTCATACATATTAAATTGGAATGGAAATGAATGGAGTTCGTACATTGTGCGAATATGAAGTACGGCCCCTTTCATGATTTAATCTGAATAATATATAATGCAATCCTTTTTGTAATTAGAGTGTGCTAGACGCTTGTAAGAAGTAGGTAGGTATGCATGTATATGTGATGGCTTCATGAAATACTTAATTGAAGAGAAAATTTGAGTGAGTATGTTCTCCGTAGACGAAGATGGTACATTAAATATTCAGCCGAAGTGTAAGCAATCAAAATTCGTCAAGCTTATTTAAATTTTGATGGTAGAAGCAAACTTTTCACTTATTAAATATTGTGTAACATACATATGCCATATTATGCTTTCGTCTCGGGTACTTGGTGCTTTCTAAAAAGATTCAAAACACTCACAAGAGATATAAAATACATGCGAGATGTAAGATAGAGCTAAAAAAACCATTGCCAAGAAAATTCCATCCATCCTCATGCGAAAATGCGTGAGGATGGATAGATTGATGTTTGTTACTCAATCACGCAAAAAATACTGAACAAATTTTGATGAAAATTTTTATGTAACTTTTTTATATCCTGGTAAAAAACCGATGTCCCTTACATCGGTTTTTTATCCCGGAAAACCACGGGTGAAACGGCGGGGTGCAGCTAGTCTTAAATAAAGCCTACAAATCATGAAATACTTTTTAAACCAAGACTGATGACCATGCGTGTAAGTAATCTACTATTTTAGCAGACAGCATGGCTTCATTTCATTCTAATAAAACATATTTTGGCTTCATTTTGCCATTTACAGCATCCCAATTAGAACCCAGAAACATGGCGGCAAGTGGCCATGAAGAAATTACTTACCTTCCAAATTAATCCTAACCATATTACCTCACCAATACTAATAAATACACATCTGACACGGATCTCAATATAATTTGTATTCGGTTTCTACACACGTAGCCGAGACGTGACGATCGTGGGCGAGAGGTTCCGCCACTTGCCAAGTCGCTGCAATACTAGAAAAATGTAATAAGAGTTAGAATTAGATTGATGCCTATTTCTTTATTTTCCTGCTTCACTTGTTTATTTATAGCTGGGGTATTATTAGCGTGACGGCTTATTCAGAACTTGGTTTGTTGCTCATTAGGTACTCAAGATAATGCTATAAATTATTATTAAATGTAGCTATTAAAAAATAGGTATTTTTTAAATACGTCAGCAAAGCAAACAAAACTTCTCTTCAATTAAGTTTAATGAGTAAAGAGATAAAGTGACTACATTAAGTTTCATAGAAGAAGCAGCGGATGATTTGTTCTCGATCTAAAAATTAATAATTACACATTTTAATATATATGTACCTAGTATTATTTTTAATATATTTAGCTAAAACATGAAAGGGTTGTAATACATATGTTCTTCATGACATTTAAGAAAATAATCAAGGCTATGATAAAAATATAGTAAAAAATAAATTTAAATAAAGCTTTGCTATAGTTAAAGTTAAGCGATGACGTTACGTTTGAATCATTTTACATACCTAATATATTTTTAGGGTTCCGTACCCAAAGGGTAAAACGGGATCCGCTATAAAAACAAATACTGAAAAACAGAACAAAATAACATTTAAGCTGGGCTCACATACAACAGACATGATTTTTTGCCGTTTTTATTGATAATGGTACGGAACCCTTCGTGCGCCAGGCTGACTCGCACACGACCGGTTTTTTGTATTTAACATAAATACATATTCAGTGTAGGTAATTTTCCTCAATTTTCTATAAGTCCTATTAAATCATGTGAAATCTTCGTGAACGTGAACAAGATATTCTTAAGAACCCGATTAGGGTCTCCTACGGCCCTAACAGTCCCCACTCACCATTTATCGTCACGATAAAAGACGTTCAGATTCGTACCCTCAAATGAATAAGACAGATATCCTCTGTAATTGGCATTTAAAGGATTAAGCCCGAATATTTCCTCGAGAAGTCGGCAGAATGTTTTCCCTAATGAATATGGCTCGTACACTCTAACATTTTCATTTTAATCTCATATAGCTTCGTGGGAGATTAAGATATCTACTGAGGGCAGTTCTGTTATACCCAATTGTTATTTGACATGAATTCTAAATAGAGTACTCCAGCAACAAAACGACTTTGAACTGTCTGTTTTATAATGGTATTGCTATAGTACTTTTTTTAACAGATTGTAAAGCCAAATTTTTTTATGGCCTAACGATTTGTACGTTTATTGTAATAACTAATAATATATCTATTATAAGGTTAATAATATTTTTATTTATCTTTTATTAAATTTAAAAATTCTCGACACAATAAAACATGCTTAAGAACCAGCGCTAGAAAACCTGCTTTCAAATTTAAAAAAAACGCATCCAAATTGGATCACCCGTTTAAGAGCTATGGTGCCAGAGACAGACACACAGTGGTCAAACTTATAACGCCCCTCGTTTTTGCGTCGGGGGTTAAAATCTACACGGTAGAATACCCTTTTTTAAACTAAATTTTAAAGTATGTAAGTAACTTTAAATGGCGTTATAGTTTATCAAACTATACCGTCATTAGTGACTTTAATATGACTATTTCACTATCTATCCTTTATTATGAACGTAGCCGTGGTCAACACTGGAAGTCTAATGGGGTTAATAGCTGAGGTAAACACTTGAGTGCACTCAGCGTTGGGAAGGTTCGCTTGAAATATTACGCTTTTAGGATTACACGTAAGTCTCGGAGTGCGGTCGAGTGATGTTTTAACGGCTAATGCAGTAGATCTTGGCTAAAACGTAAGTTGCCGTAAGAACAGTTCCATATTTAGGAGTTAGAACCGTATTTGGTGAGCCGGTGACTAAGCAATTAACAACTTGTCTTCTATACTTGATACTTTATCTATCATCATCATCATCGTCAGCCCACATCAGTCCACTGCTGGACATAGGCCTCTCCCATAGCAAGCCACTGAGCCCGATCTTCGGCTTTCCTTCTCTTATATATATATATATATATATATATATATATATATATATATACTTTATCTATACTATTATGAAAATAGAACTGAGCCAATTGACATACAGAACATTGAATATATATTTTTGAAAAACCAACTGGGATTGACTATTTAGAGGGTACTGAAGACGGTTTTTAGAATGTTTGTCTGTTTGTTATCTCTAGACTCTGAAACTGTTGAACCAAGAGATAGCTCATACCCTGGATAAATACATAAGCTACTTTCTATCGCGGGGAATTGTGGGTGAAACCGCGGGGTGCATCTAGTAACCTTATAAATTGCTATTGTAGCCACAAAAGTAAAATATGTCCGCTATGCACTATTCATGAAACGTATTTAATAAGATTTATGACTACTACTATGGAAGAGTTATGTAGGTACCTATATATATAACATAATAGCATAACTGGACATTTGAATAATTAATAAGCAACTCTATCGTCCTAGTTTAGTTCAATAAACCAATAAAATTAGTAGTAGCATTTTGGGATGGGTAGCATTTTCGTTGCCCACTGGTAGTGGTTTATTAGATTAGATTAGTTAGTGGTATTTTTAATTTGTTTTGTTTGTGTTTTTTCATTAAAAAATAGTTCAATGCAATCGAATGTCAATAAATAAAATTAGTTGAGCTTTTACGATATTTAATCGTATTGCTTTGCAACTTGATTCTCCTTCAAGAATTAAAAAAATAATTAAAGTCGGCAGAATATAAACCCTAAGCATTAGCAAATACAGTCTTCTTTTGTATTGGCTATAACCTTTTATTTAATGTAATTGAATGACGAGAGGAGCACCTGAATTGTTTGTTTTTTCTGTGCACATACATTTGTTCCGTCGTGAGAATCGAATCCACAAGCTCATTGGTGTATGAGATTTAAGCGAACCTAACCAACCACTACACCACAGAGGCTGATTCATTCAAAGGTTCTGCCATCTGAATGTCTTTAATCGTGACGACAAATGGTAATGGAATGGAGAAGCCGTTAGGGAGGTCGTAGAAGGCCTTAAGAGGGGTCATAAGAATATCTTCTTCGCCAAACTACCTGTGCCAATTTGTGTTAAAACTTAGAACAAATCACGTGAGTAGCTAACGTAACCCTTAGCTGGTATAGTTAAATATAACTGGTATTGTTGGGTTCTAATCCCTAACAGTATATTAATTTTACTATACATGCTTTAAGTTTACGAAAAATATTAAAATTATATTTTGTTGGACAAATAAAGTAATAGTTAGCTAAGTACTTTTTTCCAAGGATACATAATATATGTCCGTAGATAACTAAGTTTTTTGTATCTAGGGAACCAGAAACTACAAAAACCTTGGCCCCGCAACAAGCAGACATGAACGGAATATAAACCGCTTTAATTCTGTGCAAACATTTGTCGTAGCGGGAATCAAACCCGTACCTCCGTGGTGTACCTATAAGATTTGAGACTATCTGCCCAAGCAGTAGGTGCGCCAAGAAGGCTGTTTAAATTACTTATTACTATTAACAATAACAGAAGATACACAAGGCACAGTTACACAACCACAGGATAATTTCTAAAGAGCAGTATGGAGTACTCCAATCACCTTAGAGACGGGTCTGCCAAGAACCAGCTTGAGGCTTTGGATTCGATCAAAAGACTTTCTAAGAATCTCATCAATGACGACACGTTAGTTGAAAGCTGAATCCAAAGTCTGGCACATCGACGTGATAGCTTGAGGGTATCTATCTTATAACTGCACAATTTAATCTCCCATCGCCATTTCACCATCAGACAACCAAGTGATCGGCACAATGCCACCCCTATATGGTAGAAGTCCCGCCTATTAGTACGAAGTATTTTGGCTCGTCCTTCTTAATACGTACAGCTAAGGAATGGAGCGCCTTGACATCGTCTGTGTTTCCTATTAAATACAATTTGAGTGTGTTAAAATCAAGAGTGAATACTAAACAAGCGTGTTTTATCTTCGACCACATCGTCGCTTTCCATCAGTTGAGATTGTGATCAGACGTAGGACTAGTCAGATGGAGGCAGGCGCTTACTATCAAGCAAAAGACTTGCGACTCATTACTCAGTTCCATAAAAAAGGAATAATATTAACATTATAATATTTATGAAGTAGCCATGTGCTGTAAGTTGTTGTGGCATAAACATGCAATAACTTCTCTCAAAGTATTTTTCCGAAATCCTCTAGCAAAATGTTTGCTCTATTTTCAATACCTAAAAAGGTTGGATTATTTTACTAAATGATCAACTTGCCAAAATAAAATTCAATTTACTCACCTTTCTCATTCAGTATTAAAAGTCTAGCTTCTAGATCAAATATCTCATCTTCAAAGAGTTTAATAAATGAAATCATTCCATCTGAAATTAAAATGTCTTCATTGCACACCATTTAAATCGGGTGGCGTCTTTTTGCTCATAAAGAACCCGTTTTCAACACAATAATCAACTCATTTGCATTTTGTCTCTGCAAATAATGTTTTTGTGTTTATTCTGGCGCAATTTTGAAACAACATGGCGAGCAGGGTATAAAAAAGACTGAAACAAAATGTTTTCATTTAGATAAAACATAAATAAAAGTCAGCTATTAAAGATAAGCCTTAGCATCTAACGAGGTGATCCTAAAAATTAAAACAATAATTATAATCATAAATACCTTAATTTACATTACATGGTGGGACGTAGTCAATACTCACTGAATTGTTTGGGATAGGCGAGGATCAAAAAAATTATATCGCCGAAAAGTGCTATCGGCGATCGATAAAATCGGTGAAGCGTCATTCTGTATATCCAAAGGTAATTGGTAAAGCAAGAATAAATTTGCAACGACTGTAGCTGCAGCCTGGACCCTAAGCGGTTAAGCGTTAGATTAAAAAACAAGGTTCAAAACTGCATTATAAGCATTGAAAAAATAGCTAAGTGGATCGCCAAGTTAGGAGCTGTAGAGGCACCACGAAGGTTCTGTGGTAAATGTTGTGACATAATGACATGATGTGAGGTGACATAATTAATGCAGTACATTTCATGGTATAAAAAGTTCTTGATATCGCTGCAATTGCGTTGCACTTCACATCAAGAAAATGACTTGTTTATCTGTTTACTCAGTTCTATAAAATAAACTTAGCTGAGTAAGTTAAGTTTTTTTTATATAGAACCATACTACTACCAAAGAAAACTAAATATTACTACGTACTACTACCACAGTATTACAAAAACTGTGCTGTTACCATATTATTAAAGATCATAGGTAAAATATTTTTCTGTTTGTTCTTTTTCTTTCGTGTGGGTGTGTGGCTAACTCTGATGTCGGAGTTTTTAGATCGTCCGAAAGCCTTTGACATGGTCTAAAGATTTTTATCCCTAGACAACGGAACCAACGGCTTAACGTGCCCTCCCAAACACGGTAGCTCTCACATGTAAATACCAAACAAACGGTCACCCATCCGAGTTGTGACCGCTGTGAACATAGCTTAACGTAGAAGATCTGTTACGAACGGCTAGGTTATCTACGCTACGAGCGCTGTGTGTTGACCCAAATGATTAAACAAAAGCTTATCTCAGTTAAACGTGTAACTAGTTTATTGCCCAAAAAATTACAAATTAAATCCACCCACCATTCTTTACGTAATCAGCAGCTGATAAGGTACGGATCCTAAATCAATAACTCTCAATTACAATTACCAATCAAGCGGCGCTGTTCAATCACCACTCGGTTCCGGTTGGTCTAATTGACATTACTATTCCAGCATTTGAATTGTATTAGTAATCCTATCGATTAGTATTACAGGATTATAGTTGGAATTGAATATTGAGAAATATGTACGTAATAGGAAAGTAGGCTAGTTAAAGGGAAGTTAGGCATTTATTTGTCAGACTATTAAAACGAAACTTATTAGAAATCTAAGATTTAACAAGCTTGAAATTAGGTATTAGTCAGTACCGTTTCAGTTATCCTGTGTTTGAAATTTCACGTTGAAAGTTTATAAGATTTAATTAAGTCATTAAAACTTTGTTTTAATTACTAAATACCAAAACAGCGTTTTCGACTCCTTTGTTGAAGAAAAAAAGAAAAATCATTAATTGACAACCCACAATTATAGAACATAATAATAAAAAGAACAAACAAGGACAATAGTTTAGGGATACATATAATATTAATAAAAAAAAAAAAAAAATTTTTAATAAGTAGTCATCGATTAATGGCCAATGGTCCAATGGCTAAGCATTCGGGAAGATTGTTTTAAATATCGAGTTCTTATGAAAACACAATTTTGTTTATTTATTTCATCAAAACTTTATTAATTAAGTCATAGTAAGAAAAAATAAAAATATTATATTAATAGACATTATATTAATATTTAGACGGGCGTGGCGCTTCCCATAAGGAAAACTACTTGCTCGTTTCATCGCTCGTTTACATAAAAAAATTGTTGAAGGTAAAAATAAGTATTTTTAAGTACGTCATTCTTTATTTTAATTTTAGATTTATAGCTGAAAACAGTCTGTTTAGAGTTATTCAAATTCTAATTGATTAAACCCATCTTATCAATATTTGATATCTTGATTATATACCTACCTATTTAAATAAAGCATTCCGTCATCGCAGAGCCACTAGGTACGTACTAGGTACTTATAATAATTGGTATATTATATCTCTCTCACATCGATACATAAAATACCTAAACATATCAACGGACACTCACCAGCAATTTTTACGCCCGTCATCCCGACATCCCGACCACCTTTTTCATCAGCGAAATTAAACTTCGAACCCTCATCGGACCGTGAAATGCCTCATATTGGAAAAAGAGGCGTATAATAGATGCGCCGTGGGTCTCTCACAATAAATTTCGTCCGAACCGTAGCGGATAATTGGCAGGTGACCGGCGCGATTATTCAATCTGGGCATTGATGAATTTAACAGTAGCTCAGGTTTACGCAGCCGGCGGTATCGATGGATATTGGGTTCCTTGGCGCTAACGATCCGGTTGTGTCCGGTTTTAATTAGGTGGGAGCTGATCAAGTGGCTCTTCACGGTTAGAATGTCGAAAGGGTGCCTTAAATGCTCTCATGACTCCTAATTTTAATAGTGGTAGGTCTTTCGTATGCGGGAGGCCATCTGGGAGATACGAAAGCTTTGCCAGTTATTCTGCCACCAAGCAGTAGTGCGCAAGCATTACAGTGTTTTGGTTTGAAGGGCATTGTAGCCAGTGAAATTACTGGGCATGTGAGACTTAATATGATGTCTCGGGGTGTTAAGCGCAGTGTAGTGCTACGCAGTGCTTTTTAAGGTATTAAAAATTCTGAGTGGCAGTACAATTGCTATGGGCAAGCGGAGTGCTTACCATAAGACGAACGACGTGCTCGTCTTATCACTCACTGCTATAAAAAAATGTATTGGTGCATTAGCTTCATTTTACATCATTGCCTACGACAAAGGCTACAACAAGCATAGATATAACTTAGTGCTACGAACAGGCTACGTAAGCTATGTAAGCGTCATTGGGTAAATACACTTGTTCACTTTCTCTTGTATAATAAATATCAGCTACTGTAATATGTGTGACACAAGATAAACTTTCATTGAAAACTTTACTATTTGTAAATGGTCCATGATTACATACAATGCAAGTAGAAAAGGTATAATTTATTATATATAATTATTTTATGTATTATTCAAGTCTATGTAGTTAACATTGTAGTGTTATTTCGATTTTTTGTAAATTATATTTTCAAATTACTGTAACACATGAACGCCGCCGTCCATTTATGTGTTATTCCTCTCGATCCACGGTTGTCTGAAAGAGATCACTTTAAGCGATAAAACCGCCCTTTGTGACACTTATATTGTTAAGTTGGTCTATTTCTATATTGTGGTGCCGTGTTAACCATGTACTATCTTAGAATTAAGTATCATTTAATTTTAATAATGTACATCGTATTGGCGTTCAATAAATAAATAAATAAACTAAAAAAGGTTTACTCATTCATTCATTCATTTAATTAATTGTACAATTGACTTCAAAAGAAAACTCAAACCGTTTTTCGAGTCTCATCCTATGTATTCCTTAAATGAAATTATGCAAATGCGTCTCACAGAATCTTAATTCATGTAGAAATAACTCAAACAACCAAAGAGTATTATAACTGACAATAACTCTGATATTAACGATATGACTTGCACTAAGGAGAATAAATTTTATTACAATTTAATTTATTTGACATCTTATAATGTATGATACTTAATTTTAATAATGGAATAATGTAAATTTGACAAACAATATTATAGAGCCTATAAAAAATCTGTTCTGTTCTGTTCTGTTCCGTTCTGTTCTGTTCTGTTCTGTTCTGTTCCGTTCCGTTCCGTTCCGTTCCGTTCCGTTCCGTTCCGTTCCGTTATGTTCCGTTATGTTATGTTATGTTCCGTTATGTTCCGTTATGTTATGTTATGTTATGTTATGTTATGTTATGTTATGTTATGTTATGTTATGTTATGTTATGTTATGTTATGTTATGTTATGTTATGTTATGTTATGTTATGATATGTTATGTTATGTTATGTTATGTTATGTTATGTTATGTTATGTTATGTTATGTTATGTTATGTTATGTTATGTTATGTTATGTTATGTTATGCTATGCTATGCTATGCTATGCTATGCTATGCTATGCTATGCTATGCTATGCTATGCTATGCTATGCTATGCTATGCTATGCTATGCTATGCTATGCTATGCTATGCTATGCTATGCTATGCTATGCTATGCTATGCTATGCTATGCTATGCTATGCTATGCTATGCTATGCTATGCTATGCTATGCTATGCTATGCTATGCTATGCTATGCTATGCTATGCTATGCTATGCTATGCTATGCTATGCTATGCTATGCTATGCTATGCTATGCTATGCTATGCTATGCTATGCTATGCTATGCTATGCTATGCTATGCTATGCTATGCTATGCTATGCTATGCTATGCTATGCTATGCTATGCTATGCTATGCTATGCTATGCTATGCTATGCTATGCTATGCTATGCTATGCTATGCTATGCTATGCTATGCTATGCTATGCTATGCTATGCTATGCTATGCTATGCTATGCTATGCTATGCTATGCTATGCTATGCTATGCTATGCTATGCTATGCTATGCTATGCTATGCTATGCTATGCTATGCTATGCTATGCTCTGCTCTGCTCTGCTCTGCTCTGCTCTGCTCTGCTCTGCTCTGCTCTGCTCTGCTCTGCTCTGCTCTGCTCTGCTCTGCTCTGCTCTGCTCTGCTCTGCTCTGCTCTGCTCTGCTCTGCTCTGCTCTGCTCTGCTCTGCTCTGCTCTGCTCTGCTCTGCTCTGCTCTGCTCTGCTCTGCTCTGCTCTGCTCTGCTCTGCTCTGCTCTGCTCTGCTCTGCTCTGCTCTGCTCTGCTCTGCTCTGCTCTGCTCTGCTCTGCTCTGCTCTGCTCTGCTCTGCTCTGCTCTGCTTGCTCTGCTCTGCTCTGCTCTGCTCTGCTCTGCTCTGCTCTGCTCTGCTCTGCTCTGCTCTGCTCTGCTCTGCTCTGCTCTGCTCTGCTCTGCTCTGCTCTGCTCTGCTCTGCTCTGCTCTGCTCTGCTCTGCTCTGCTCTGCTCTGCTCTGCTCTGCTCTGCTCTGCTCTGTTCTGTTCTGTTCTATTCTATTCTATTCTATTCTATTCTATTTTATTCTATTCTTGAAGTTTATAATTATGTAATTAAAAATTTAATTTTTTGTTCCATGTATGCCATACAAAAATATTGTAATTAAGTCTTGCCTATAATAACAAACTTAGTTATTATGGTGAATAAATTATTCTATTCTATTATATTCACGAGTATACTAATATTCGTTTACAGCATCTAATAAATAATGGTGAACGTAGACTTTTTCAGTTTCGACAGAAAAAACAAAATACAATCTACCTCGCAAAATATGAGCCCCAATTTTTTGTAGGTACGCCATCTCACCCACATAATACCTTAGGCCATTTCAGCGGAGCCATGGATTAATATTAAGTTACTTAGCGCTATAAAGGGCCCATGCACGTCCGGAGAATATAGCTGTAACAGAATTAATCTTGCAGGCTTACGTGTGTATTTATCACGGGGGCTGACAAAGGGATATCTCACCTCCGCGGTTTCGCCGGGTATTGTGGTAAATGAAGAGTAATTGCTGGAATGAAGTCGACTCTGAAGATAACATGGGAAGAAAAAGTGGAGGTTAATGACCTTGAGATACTTTTTAGAAAGGATTACGAGTATGGTCGTGTGTTTGATGATGGTAGCTTGCGAATTATCAGTGGCAGTGCCACTCAGAACTTTGAATAGCAATGCCCAGGTCGATACTGTGCGCGATTAATTCTAAAATGGTCAGTAATTTCGTCTCTTTGCAAATTGAAGTTATGCATAGATATTGCATTTAAAATGAGCAGACTATCGCAAATTTTATCCGTTTTGTTACTTGATTAATATTATTTGTTTAAAAATTGATAAAGCCTAAGTGTTTATTTATTTTTTATTGTAAGGCCTATGCTAGACGAGCGGAAACGCGAGAATATATAAAATGTGTTTGTGACGGTTTATCGCGGTGGCAAAACCTCTCGTGTCGCTTTAACAGGAACAAGCGAAAAAAATGCAATAAATTAAATGACTATTGCGTTAGATCATAACGAAAATAGTCATCAAAAATGTATTTTTTTTTTAATTTAAGAATTACCAGTTATTTTACTCAACTATATCTGCGAAAGCACGCTTATATATATTTATCATCGGTCAACCTATGGATCAATGGAAGGCTCCACAAAGAATGGTTGAAACTGTCTGAAAAGATAGACAAACGTCATAAAGGCATAATACAAATCAATTAAAATACTTTAGACACAGAAGCCATACCACAAGAAATCAAGTCAAAATACGTTAAAAACAGTAACTTAAGATAAAAGAACTTAGACTTAAAAGAAAGTTCCATTACGGTCAAGCTGACTGTCAGTAAAAAAATACCTAAATTATACTATCAGTAGGTACCTATAGTAATAAATAGATCGATGCCTTCTGTTAGTAGTTATGCACTCGCCGCTATTCATAACTCCAAAACTCGTAAATAATTTGAGAGGCAGGATCTGGGACGCTGCCAATTAGACCGAAGTGGTCGCTGGTCCGGTGTCCAATTTTATGAAGTACCGTCGAGATTTCGAAGGTACAAAAATCCACGAAGGAAATTTAACTTTGAAGATTTTGGACGAGATTTGCAAATTATGTTCTGCTTTACCGTCTTGAGGTAAGAACCCCAAAGGTGAATTGTTTTATAACTTAACGAGCCGCGATCAAAGTTAAATTGCAATTTACTGTCTTTCAAAAATTTTATTCGCCTACATTACTTTCAAAATTACTCATCTCAAGTGGATTCAATTCTCGGAGGCTGTTCTCCGTTATAAAAATTCGGAAGCTCATAAAAAACAGTCGGCTTCATAGGTATTCTCATCTGTCACGGCTCATAAAAAGGCGTTGAGTATTCGATTTACATAGTCGAAAATCGTGTCATACGCCTTCCCGCGCGTATATTTAAACCTTTTCTTTGCGCCAATTGCGACTCTACGTCAAAGAAATAACACAGTAGAAAAAGTTTGCACAGTTATAGCTTGTAATAAAAACTTGTACAATTGTGAGCTGCGTATCGTTGGAAAACGTTTCCGATACAGAGATCCGATTCAAATAATCGTTCCCTTGGGCAGATCCGTCATCAATATTTCAGGCAGTATCGTATGCGGGCAACCGATTTGTTCTTTCCTCTTCTCGGGGACTGATTGGAGTACGGTCGTTTCTCATTTGTGGGAACATGTTCTTCTACTTGCGATTGGCATCCTTTCAGGGAGTTGCGATCCCTTTTTGGTACTTGAAGTCTTTTTGGGATTGTCAACTAGTCACGTTATTTTGGGATTTCTCAACTAGGCACGCGCACTGTAGGTACGAAGCTACAATTACATAGCCGGACACCGAGGGCGGGTCGCGCGTCGTTACACGTGCCGCGTCAGAAGAGATAAGAGCTATGCGATAGAAAGAGAGGTACTCTGTAGGTTAATATGACTGGTATGCAGCGCTATGCGAGCTGAATTGCTTATTATTGCGTCATAGCAAGAGTCGCTATTTGTTTAAATTTCTTTGCGGAGTGATGCTTCTGTCCCTTAGTATTCTGTGGTAGTACTCAATTGCGGCTTTGAAAATGTACGTCAATATCTAAAAGGAACCTATGATATTTCAGTGCAAAATAATTAAAAATTCAATAATAATTGTCTCAGAGTGACGAGCGCAGTGCAGCGCCGCGCAGGATTTTGCAAAACAAAATGCGATTTCTAGGTGGTGCTGTTATCGTTATGGGCTGGCGTATTGCTTACCATCAGGCAAAAGAGTAGCTCGTCTCGTCATTCAGTTAAATAAAATAGTTTCTAGTATTAAACCGTCGAGCATTGACTGCATTCACGAGTAGACCAGTGATGAAAAATGTAAAGTCACGATAGCTTAATTTAAGTTTAAAATTTAATCAAATAATTTTACCCTAAAATTCGAAATACTAGAAACGAAATATGAATATAAACTTGAAATATATTTTAAAAGTTAATTTTTTTCCTTTTTTCAAATCTCAGAGAGCAAATATTTGAAAAACAATATGTGAATTAAACTAAATTACACAGCGTTATAAATCAAACCTTAGCTTAATAATTCCAATTTCAAACTTGTTTCATTACCATACGGATTTTACCTTCAAGTATACATGATCCTAAATAAACATTTAAGTTTTAGTTCAACTAACAAGCCAATTGCTGAGCGGTTTCGTTCACAAATACTAGAAAATTGTAGGTTTAATAGCAAACAACCTGTACGCCACCTTGCAGAAATAACTGGTTAGGGATCTTTACCCTGTACATAGATAGGAGTAGTTACATACATAATATAACCATAAGTATAGGGTTTACTATACATATGGTATTACAATACTAGGTAAGTAAGAACGTACCTTTTGAGATGATGAAAAATATGAGAGGATGACATGCATTATTGAAAATTGTTACGGTTGTATTGTATTGTATTGATTAGATTAGATTAGATAACGCTTTATTGTCACACAACAACGTGAAATAATTACAAAACAATACTTAAACCTAAAGTGTTACTGATTGATTGAATGATTACTTGTAACTGACTCGAAGTATTTTTTTATGAAACTGTGTGATGAGACTAGTGAGTCGTTTGCCTGATAGTAAGCACTACACCTGCCCATAACAATTGCAGTACCACCCACATAATAAGCACGGCGTAGCTCTGCGTAGCACTGCGTAGCATTGCGTGGCACTGCGTAGCACTGCATTGCGTCATCGCCCCGCGACATCAGATATTCAATTTCATATCGTTGGCTACAATGCTCCTCAAACTGGAACATAGTAATGTTTGCACACTACTGCTTGGTGGCAGCATAATTGGCAAAACTGTGGTACCTCCCGCATATGTGAGACCTACCACGAGTTATTATTGGTCAAGTAGTATATTTTGGTTAATAATTAAGTGTGAAAAATTAAAATGTTCAATTATCTAAAAAAAATATATATATCTAATAAACTGCTACACGTAGACATGATTCCTACAACGTGCCGACTACTCCTTCTCCTGTACTACCTTAGCCTTCGTGCTAGCATTTTGGTCACGTGTTACTTTGTTCAGAAGCTTTGGAAGGTCACATAAAAAAATTACGAGCACCCGGTAACAAAGTTGCGCTCCTTATGTAGAAAATTGTGACATTAGACTGCGGCTTCCACACATAGATAAAAAAAATGAAGGAGCAACCGTATTGCAAACTAGGAGATAGGTAAAATAAAAAAAATATTTGAAAATAAAATCTTATGCATTTACGAACTTAACATTTCTCTGACTGGAAGAGATCGCTTTTAGCGATAAGTCCACCCGTTGTACTATAGTTTATAGGAGTTTTTAATGGACCTTGTTAATTTCATGTTTGGTGTACAATAAAGCATCCTTAAAAAAGGGTTTTTAAAGGGTTCTTAAAGGTAGGCAACGCCTCAGTAATGTCCCGAGTATTACAGGTGTCCATAGGTGACGGTAACCGCTTACCATTGTCTGTCTTTTTATTATAAAAAAGAAAAAAAAATATTGTATTATATAGCATAAATTTTTTTTACAGCTTAAACTCAAATTACGGAATCCAAGAAAAAGCTTCACAAATTCCGCATAATTTCATCAGAATATTTAACTAAAATGCAGTACGACCTCAAGTTTAATGCTTAAACAAAATAATTAGTCTGTCTGCGAGCGCGAAGATATTAATGTTAGCTATAAATAACCGGCTTTTGTCCAAGCTGTGTGTGTTTCACTTAAGTTGTTTCACAAGCTGAACGAAACAGTAAATTTTATACTTAGGTAAATGTTTAGTACATTCACGTGGGAATAGTGAGTAATGAACGAATTGACTTGCATATATACGTAGGCTGAACATATACGATTTAATTAGCAATGAAAACTAGTTTGTATTAATGCAAACTTTTAATTAAATTGCAATGTTTATTATTATTTAATTGTTTGGGTCAAATCTTGCAATCAGAACCACTTCTTATCCTACAGAGTTGAAATTTTGCACGCTTGACAAGTCCGATGACAATGCGATATTATGGTCACAGCTAGCTGATGATGGAGGTGGAAGATGGACAATGAACTCCTTGATGGGTAATCGTAAACTACTAGTGTTTGGGCTCACTTTATTATGTTCGCGATTCCGATTACGAATTTGTTAAAAGCTTGTCTTGTAAAATTTATTTTTCAACAAATATCTTTTAAGATTTTAAATAATTAGGAAGAAGAAAAATGTTATAGCTCGGGCAGGGATCGAACCTGCGTCTTCGGAATACCGTCCCGACGCCTTAACCACTGGGCCACCGAGCCAACTGCTCGAGCAACCAAATTTCTTCTATCTTTCTTATATCGTCTTACGGGGACGATTCCTAAAAAAATCTTGTTACTTATTTGTGTTTTGGAGTATTTCTGCAGGATAAAATGTCAGAGCTCGAAGTTGAGAAAAAATATGTAAGCTGAGTGATGCTACTGAATTACTATTCCATGGCGACGCGTTACCTGGCATCCATTTTTTATCACTTATGAATCTTTGTTTAACCACTATCTTGTCTGATATTAAGCGTTGTGGCCGAAGATAGAGCACATAAATCTGTAGGAAAATGGCAGCGGAGTGACTGCTTAGACCTGTAACCCTGATGACTCATCAAACATCATCGCCCCGAAACATGCTAGATAGATAGATAAACATTTTATTATTCCCCTTAAATATAGAAATAAGGTACAAGTAAAATGTTCACAATGGTGTAACAATGGGCGGTCTTATCGCTCAAAGCGATCTCTTCCAGACAACCTTTCATTACCTTTTTCTGAACCATGATTAGGTTGCTGGACGATATGGCTTTGTTTAGAATTGCACCTTACCTTTAACTTTACTTGGTGGCAGTTTCGCAATTTAGAGTCCTACATGGTCTTCACCGCATGATCCTACATCCATACGATTATTCTTATTCACAAAATCAGCAGCACATTTTGTTTTATGAAGGATCATAGATAACCTCGCCACGTCTTGCTGAATGTTACTATGAACTAAGCAACAAAAGTCGACAAAGCACAAAACCAACAGAAAATATAACAGTTAAATATAAGCTAAGAAAACTGCAGACTCATAACAAAAGCGAGGCTCAGAACCGAAGTTTCCGTCAAAGATTACCAGCAAAGTATAGCCTCGGTCCCGCTCTTTAGTTTCCTTTACTTCGACGGGCTCTTTGCTAAAGTTTCCCTTGAATCCTACTGTTGGCAATTTTACACATTTCAAAGAGGCTCAATGCTGTGCAATAAAAGAGGAAAAAGCGCAGCTATGTGACGCAGGTCGCAATGGTAAAGTAGATGTTTCATTCCACTTAGGTCTATTACACCTAATTTTTTGCCCAACTATGATTTACGTCGATCCCTAACTAGGATTTCCTGTATCTAAGGGATCAAAAAACGGTGGACTATGGTAAACAACTAATTGTCTCAAGGTGACGAGCGCAGTGCAGTGCCGCGCAGGATTTAAAAAAACAAAGTTCTGGGTAGTGCTGTTATTGTTATGGGCTGGCGTAGTTCTTACCATCAGGCAGACAACCAGCTCGTCTCTTCATTCAGTAACATAAAAAAAACATGAATAAAGAACTTTTGATTGATTCATCAACAGTTCAGTCAACACGCAGACACGCATAAAATATTTCCATTTTTTTGTGTTTTGGTTTGTCCCTATAGTAAATTTAGTAAATTAAAATCCGTCAGACCTCCGCAACGTAAGGAGGAAACAAACACACTTACACACTCACACACAAGCTTTTGCATTTACACAAGTTGCACACCGGGGTTTTCCCCGTAGAGTTCCGGGATATAAAGTAGCTTATGTGTTGATCCAAAGTATAAGCTATCTTCATTCCAAATTTCACTCAAATCTGATCAGACGTTGCGGCGTGAAGAAGGAACAAACACACTTACACACTTAAGTGTGTAAGTGCAACACATACAAACTTTCGTATTTATAATATTAGTGTGAATAGTGTGATGAGTAGATTTTCCACATTAAAATACCTGTAGAACACTACACACTATTATTTATATAAAACCCCACCATACCGTATGATTGTGAGTTTACCACAACCTCTGCGCCTCTAGTGGGGTGCGACCGGAACGCGCCACTTTTCACTACAGGTGACACATGCACTAGAACTTTATTGCGGTCTCCATTCCTAGATTATTGCCATTTTCTACCGACTTCAAAAAGGAGGAGGTTCTCAATTCGACGGTATGTTTTTGAACCGACTTCAAAAAAGGTTTTGAATGTTTGTTACCTCAGAAATCCGTAATTTATGAACCGATTTGAAAAATATTTTTTGCGTTGGGTTCAGTATAGATACCAAGTGGTTCCATATAAATGTCATCGATATTTGACCTTAGACATCGAAGATATTCGTTTTTTCTAAAAATTAATTATTGTATGTTTGTTACGCGATTACTCCGCCAATTATGAACTGATTTTGATGATTCTTTTTTTGTTTGGCAGGTATCACTTCAGAGGTCCCATATAAATTTATTAAGCACTTTAAAAAAAATATATAAATTCAGTCTTGAAGCAGGTTCTTGATTTTTAAAAAATCATTATTATTGTTGACCTGTTTATTGTTTTATATAAGTTGTCGAGTAGAAATAATCAAATTCAAAAGAGTTTGTGCACGATTTTTTGTTTGTACTCGTATGTACACTTTTCTTATTAGATCTTGACGTCACCTAAGGAATTTAGCTATAGTAGAGAATATTAAATAAAAATTAAATAATTGTTTTTAGAAAAAACAAAAACCGACTTCAATGTATCTTCGAAGTCCAAAGTCACATATCAATAAAATGTATATGGGACCACTTCGTAGCTATACTGAACCCAACGCAAAAATAATTTTCCAAATCGGTTCATAAATGACGGAGTTCTGAGGTAACAAACATAATAAAAAAATAATAATAAATAATTAATTTTTAGAAAAAAACAAAAACCGACTTCAATGTATCTTCGAAGTCCAAAGTCACATATCAATAAAATGTATATGGGACTACTTCGTAGCTATACTGAATCCAACGCAAAAAGAATTTTCCAAATCGGTTCATAAATGACGGAGTTCTGAGGTAACAAACATAATAAAATAAATAAATAAATACAATCAAACAGAGAACTTCCGCCTTTTTAAGATTCCCTGTATTCATAGGACCAGGAACTATGAGAATCTTAGTCCCACAGCACTCAGACACGACATAAATGCTTGTGCTATTTTTTCTTTGCAAAACATTTGTCGGTCACGGGAATCGAACCTCTAACCCCAGAGGTGTATGAGATTCAAGCCAACCTGCCCAACTACTACGCCACAGATGCTGTCACTGTATAATTATCACAACGTCATTGAGATAAGTAGGTACGAATAAATATTGCCCATGTAATTACATCAAAATGAATCTTATGTGTACTCGTTCAAATTAAACAAAATTATTAAATTATTATTATATAACTTCCTTGAATTCAGCACGAGATAGAGCGAGCGTGGCTCAGTGGGAGCACGTGCGACTTTAGATCCGACGCACCCGAGTTTGAATCCCGCAGGCACACACCACAGACTTTCTTAAGTTATATGCGGATTTAACACTCGCTCTAAAAACGGTGAAGGAAAACATCGTGAGGAAACCGGCATGTCCAAGAAATAATCACAAAAATTCAAGGACATGTGACACCGACCCGCACTGGGCCAGCGTGGTGGATTATGGCCTATACTCTCTCTATGAAATAAGGCCCGTGTCCCAGCAGTAGACCGTGATAGGCTGATGATGATGATGAGCCTTGAAATAAAATAAATTATGTCTTATATTATATTCTTTAATTAACCTTTTATTTTCCACTGCTGGGCAAAGGTTCTCCTATCTCATAATCATTATTTTATCATAAAAGAAATTAAATCCAATGTTAAAACCATTTAAGGTTTCAAAAATATTTTCTATGGAATCAGATTTTACTTTTACTAAACACACGAAATCCTAAATAAATATCCAGTCTTTAGCTAACAAGTCAGTGTAAAGTATGTGAGGCTCGAGTAGCGTGAAGCCTATACATTTGGGGGTCAGCGATAGCTTACATATATAGAGTGGAATTGAATTCGATATTTTCCCTAAATGTGTGTACTCAGTCCATGAATTTATTTATTTATTTAATATAAAGCATAATCTTTTTTTTAACGAGCGAATGCCTTTATTAATGAAAACAATTCTGCACTCTACTTACTAAAACTAAACTAACTACTTACAAGGAGAAGCAATTGGACAGCCCGTAGACCATTAAAGGCCTATAGATAGCTCAAATGTTCCAACCTACTACAAAAAAAGCATAAAACTAAAAAAAACACTCAGACGAAACAAATGTTTGCGTTGCTTTTTTCCTGTGCACAAACATTTGTCATATCGCAGGAATTGAACCCGTAACCAAAGTGGTATATGAGATTTGAGCCAGCGCAGCGGCAGCGTGTTCAATAACTAGACCACAGGGGCTGTCAGTATATAATGTTTTTTTTTATGAAACTGAGTGATGAGATGAGCAATTCGTTCGCCTGATGGTAAGCGCCACGTCCATAACAATTGCAGTGCCACCCAGAACTTTTAATACCAAAAAAGCAATGCTTAGCACTGCATTGCCCCGAGACATCAGATATTAAGTCTCATATGCCCAGTCATTTCGCTGGCTACAATACCGGAACACAGTAATGCTTGCGCACTACTGCTTGGTGGCAAAATAACTGGCATAGCTGTGGTACCTACCCAGACGGCCCGCATACGAGAGACCTACCACAAGTGATGTATGTATGTATATGTGTAATATTATTGATCAACAGAACAAAGTGAAGTGATGTTTGTGATGCCTTGTTCAAATAAATTTATCGTCGGGCTACCAATATATTCTGACTTAACAACACATGCTTCATAACGAATTCATCATCCATTTATCCAATAACGTAGTTTCTAACAGCTAATTCCCTTGCGGGCGTTAAAGTCGGTTCCAGTAAAACTATTACCGAGGACATTGTCGCGGCAAGTTACCGCTTTGATTAAACAGAAACCGCAACTCTCCCTCCGTCAGGACACGCCATTATAGAGTGTATTTGTAGTGAAATAACTTGAAGCTGGTTGTAAAATGCAGGTGGCTTGGTTAGTCAGTTTTTTTTTATGTAACTGAATGACGAGACGAGCTGGTCGTTGATGGTAAGCAATACGCCAGCCCATAACAATAACAGCACCACCCAGAACTTTGTTTTGAAAAATCCTGCGGCCTGCACTGCACTCGTTACCCTGAGACAATTATCTGTTGAGTCTCATAATGCCTAGTAATTTTACTAGACAAATAAAAATGTAATTTATATATTTTGTTTGCAAAGGACAGCCTCTGTGGTGGTTGAGTACGATCGCTCAAATTGTATACACCCATGAAGTTGCAGGTTCGGGACAAATGTTTGTGCACAGGAAAAATCGCAAACATTTGTTTCGTGTCTGGATGTTGTGGGACCATGGTCCTCGTAAATTTACCTACAGGTTTATATTTCTGTTTTTACAAATTACCGCATTACCAATTTAATTTTTGAAAACTAAAATCTGAAACGCAATGAAAATGTGTATATATATATATACATATTTTCAGCTGATTATATTCAGCGGAATTATACTACAATGCGTTTCAGATTTGAGATGAATGTGCACAACGTCACGCCCGATTCCATAAGAATGAAAACTATTTACACGTTTAGCATATCTTAAATTTAACCGACCAATTCCTACAAGCCACGATAAATCTGTCCAGGCCATCCAGATTCAAGGTTTGTTAATTAAACGCCTGACCCCGCCTAGCCGCTTTATCTTGATAGGCGCTAATAAACCCACATAGTTTGACGATGGGAAAGGCTTTAAGGCCGTGTAGGGTACGTTCTGTTGCGAATGGCGGGTCCGAATATGGATAGTAAAAGTTTCGGTGTTATTATAGTGAGGTATGAAGGTACGGAGCGTGTGGGACTCGTGGTGATGGGATACGAAACAAACGAGAAAAGCCATTGCTACATAAATAAATACTGAAAGTTCTTCTGGTTACTGTGACTTATATGATGTATAAATCACCGTTATAATCTGGTAGTAAATATACCACTTCGTAGCTTCAGATTGAACCCAACGCTAAAGGAATTTTCGCAATCAGTTTATAAGTGACAGAGTACTCGCGTAACAAAGATACAAAAAAAGAACATACAATCGAATTGAGAACCTTCTCCTTTTGGAAGTTGGTTCATTTTTACTTACTAAATGGCATCAAGAAAATAAATCAATTCTCAAATCAGTCTTAAAACAATAATATTTTGACGACTGACAGTGCGATTGTGACTTGGAAGTAAGAAACTGTAAATCAGTTTCAGCACACTGGTTAGTCTTCATTTATGACTTCGGTTTTGGTGGTCTAAGAAGTGACATGTTGCTTAAAAAACGAAAGCATACTTACGGGTCTTACGCTTGCTTGCACTTTATTAAGTCATTCAGTCCAAACAAAGCTGAAGAAGCTAATGGCTTAAACAGCTTCATACAATAGCTTCATAAACCGTAAACATTATCATAGCACATTTGCTATTTTCTCCCCATGATAAGGGTCTTTGTTTGCTCGACACAAACGTTCACCGCAAACATAATTTTGCGATCTCGCAAGAAATAACCTTCGTTGACAATGTTGTAATGCGGATGACATGGTAATAACCTGGCTTAGGCTGAATAAAAGAATAAAACTCTTAAAGTAGGGTAGCCAAAAATCTTCTACCTTTCTCAAACTCACTGATTATATTATTTACATATACGTATATATATATATATATATATATATATATATAAATATATTTATATATTGTTATAAGTATATGAATTTGTGATATATGTATATATGAATTTATTATACTTGTATTTAGACTTAGTATAGTAGAATAGATAATTTATTTTATTTACACCGCCGACCTATCTCACTCAGTTAATTAACTCCATCCAAAGGTTGACTGGAAGAGACCGCTCTTAGCGATAAATCCGCCCATTGTACTTTAGATTGTTAGTAATTTCTATACATTATTTTGTGTACAATAAAGCATTTTTGTATTGTATTGTATTGCAGGGTTTGCGTTATTATAAGCCTGAAAATGATGTTGGACATGCGTTATCATAAAGCCGTGTGTAGTTTTACGTTATCCTATCCTACTAATATTATTACATTACATATATATATATATATATATATGTATATATATATATATATATGTATATATATATATATATATATGTATATATATATATATGTATATGTGTATATATATATATATATATGTATATATATATATATGTATATGTGTATATATATATATATATATATATATATATATATATATATGTAATGTAATAATATTAGTAGGATAGAATAACGTGAAACTACACACGGCTTTATGATAACGCATGTCCAACATCATTTTCAGGCTTATAATAACGCAAACCCTGCAATACAATACAATACAAAAATGCTTTATTGTACACAAAATAATGTATAGAAATTACTTACTTAAAAATGCTTATATATATACAACGTGTAACATTAATGTGTAGTAATAATTAAACCACGCATATAGAAGCTTTTTAATAATTCAAGTCCAAGTGCAAATCACCAGAAACTTTTTAAAATCACAAGATATGATAATTTAAACATTTCTGGTAATCAAGTTCATTTCAACCCTAACAATCAGCTGATAAAGAGCAATGAACTTGTGACAAAGAATATTAGTGCGCCGCGTGTACAGATCTGACAAACAAATTTTATCTTCAGTTAGCAAAGCCAGCTGCCCTACCAACCTTACTTTAAAAAAAGGAATGTAATGTTTTCGGGGTTAATGTATGTGCGTTTTTTTATTACACAATAAATGCCTCAACAGATTTGGATGTATGGGGTATCCTCGGAATCCTTAAATCATCCCAAGTGACATAGGCTATAATGTTTTTGGCAGGGTATTTATTTATTTTTATGAATGCTTACTTATTAATTACAGCATTAAACATCATCGCTCCAATTAACATTCAGGAATAAGGATCTAATCAGTGTAAACGCCTAATAAGAGCGAGCATGGCTGATGTTCTTAAAAAATACGCGAGGTCACCAACCACCGTAGGAATAGGATGTAAAAAACATCATGCATGAATTTCAACAGTAGGAATGTAATAGGCTGATAATGATGGTTAAGACATTTCCAACATTTGATTTCATTGCATAGTAAAAGAGTGTTCGTAAGTCAGTAATCAATAAAGCGTCTTTACTTAGTCAGTTTTTAGAAATAAACCTGTTTAATCTTTGACAAAACGCGGCAAACACTAAAGCTATCAAACATTCGCCGCCGCTTCATGATTCGCTAGCCTTGTTTCGTATTGCACCAATCATAAAGATGTAATCCTAATAAATAATAGCCGCTGCTCCTCATTGGTCGAGCGGCACAAACAAAGTTACCTTCTAACGCCGCCCCATAAAACTCCACCGAAAAGGACCGTTTTCGTTTCGGAAATTCTTTTTAGGTTATTTCTGAATATGAATTCTAAGACGTCAAGTTGGATAAAAAGTTGAAACTGATCAAGGCAAGGCTAAGTCGGGTACGTTCGCGGAGATTTTTTTGTATACCGGTTCCGGAACATGCAAATAAAACTATGGTAAAAAAAACTTAAACCTATGTTTTTATTATGGTTTTAATGCATTCAAATCTGTCCAGGCAATAAGAAGTAATGGTGGAATAAATAAATACATACATACGTAAACCCTGAAATACTCCTTTTTGGGCAGTCGTGTAAAAATGTGGAAATACCTTTTTTTTACGAGTGGGTTCCGGAACGGAACCGACCGAGTCCAAAGATCCGTTCAGTATGAAATTCCGGTATTTGAGACTCGAAATCAAGCCCTTGTAAAATGTTCGGCGTTTTCAAAGACAGAGCGCCTAGGCCACAAAACAGATAAATACAGAAGTTATACTCATGTATGTACTTTTCATACCTTTCATACCGGACGGCGCAGGAAGTTTTTGGGAGGAAAATTGATTGATATAAAAAAAAAATAAGTGTACAAGATATCGACACAATTTTTTCGCAGTTCCTATTATAACTGAATAAAGTTTTTTTGAAGACAAAACAAATGCTATTAGTTTACATTAACATCTTTCTCATTAGATTATTGAACACAAGGCTAACACAGCTTATACTACAATAAATATCTAATTTTAAATTGTAAAAATATGACAAGGCCACAAAGTCATGTTCGCTTGTTCGGCGCAGGGCCGGGGGCCGGGGCGCTTACCTACCTACCTAACTATTTTGTGTTACGTGAAAATGAACCATCGAAATACAAGCAAATACCTACTTACCTCTCTGAAACAACTGGTAGCTTAAAAAACGACAATTCACCGTTTAATGTTGAATTTAAACAACCGTCCACCGAACAGTTATACCTTTTTTCGTTGCTCCATTTTTGCACAAAAATGTTCACAGACGCGTGTCTCAAGCGGATGGCACTCGCGCTCGCATCCCAACTGTGCCCAGATATCGTGTCCGTGAGCGGTGTCTATGTGTGCGTTGCTCGAGCGCACTTTGTATGTAGATTGATTTCTGTACTTATCTGTTTTGTACCTAGGCACAAAGTAGCTCGGTCAGTGACCCGTACTACCTCGACTAGGCCACAGTTTGTTAGGATTGTCCAAAATAATTCAAATAAATAATTTTTAAACTTTGTATGGAAAATATAATAGTGTTTTTTTGGTTGTATATTCTGCCCGATGATTCATGACTAGATACCCATACACACCTTTCAGTATTACTACACATTAATGTTATTCCCTGTATATACATATATATAATTTATTAGAAGAACCAGAAATATATATATATATATATATTACTGGTTACTTCTAGGCGGGCATACTACATCTTCGATTGCATCGTCACTTAACAGCAGTGAGATCACGGTCAAACGCAAGCCTATAACTAATAAAAAAAAAAATATAAAAGCGAAAATTTGTGAGGATGGATGGAAGACAGACGGATGTAAGTATCGGATGTAGTAATATGTAAGTATCTGCCGTTAATAGTATATTATTTAGTTATGTATGATTGTTTTATGTAGTATTTTATTATTGTTTATATTAATTATTTGATGTGTAACACCGTCTATTTTTTTAACATTTGTCCAATCAATCCAAAGGTTGTCTGTAAAAGATTGCTTTATGCGATAAGACCGCCAATTGTTAATCCTAGTTAAGACTTATATTTTTCTGATGTAATTATGTTTGTGGTATGCAATAAAGTGTAATTGTATTGTATTGTATTGGATGTTTATTACTCAATTACGGCAAAACTTCGATGACTTTTGGTACCAAGGCACTTTAGGTAGTTATATTTAGTTTTCTTTGCTTTTGGTTTGGAAAAGGACATTGGCTACTTTTATTCCGAAAAACCGCGGGGCGCAGCTATATTATAAATGCGAATGACTGGGAGGATGGATGTTTCTTACTGAATCACGCAAAAACTACTAAACAGATTAAGATGAAATTTGGTATGTAGGTATTTGAAATCCTGTCATTTTCTCCCAGAAAACTTTTTTTGATTGAAAATCTGATAACCTTATATCTTAATTGAAGAAAAAGAAAGAAAAATCCAATATATACGCGATAACTTTTATTACTACTAGGTAATAGATGGTCTCTCGTATGAGAGAGGCCGTCTGAGTTGCTATTAATACTTTGCTAGTTAATTGGTTGCCAAGCAGTGCAAGCATTACTGTATTCCAGCTTAAAGGTCACTGTAGCTAGCGAAATTACGGTGCAGTCGAACGCAATGCAGTTTTACGTAGTACTTTGCAATTGTTATGGGCAAGCGTGGTGCTTAACATCAAGCAAATATCTTGTTTATCTTATGCTCAGTTGCAAAGAAACTAACTACAGCATGATTCGAGGAAGCGTGTTTTTGTTCAGGCAAAGAAAATTTGATAACGACACATAAGGGAAAATTTGATAACGACAAAATTTAAGCTTACGTCATCAATACCGATGGACTCTTTACTACTTGTGTCACTATGTATTCATTCTTTTGAAGCTTTAAAGACATTTATTGACTTTTGCTTTAATGCTAGTTTGAAATTTGTCATCGCAAAAACCTGTCTCAACCACGATGTAACAGTTGAAATTACCACAATAGCTACAATCCGAATTCCCAACAATTTGTTTAACAATGCTCCGCCTGGTTAAAGTTTGGTAAGCGGAGTGGTGCAGTTACAAAGCCGGTGGCGGATCTTTGAGCTCATTTACTTGTTTCGCAACATTCTCGCCGACAGAAGTTTCGCCACGTTTTTTATGCTTAAACAACATTTTATCACGTTTTTATTGCTCAACTTCATTATGTTTTCCGACATGTTGGTTGGTGTCATGAAACATGAAAGTCACTGTGCTTTTATTAGTGCGACATAACTTTGTATGAACATGACCACAATTATCTGGCTTCTGAGAGTATTGATGACATAACCTCGAATGTTGGCGTTATCAAATCTTCCCTTATGTAAATTTTCTTTGCTGATACAAAAACACGCTTCCTCAGATCTTGCACTACTTAAGTTTTTTGCATTTGCATTTGAGCATGAGACAAAATATATATTTTCCTGAGGGTAAGCGCCACGCTTGCCTATAACAATGTGGTTTAAGACATTTATTTCTCAAAAGCAGAATACAATTCACTTATATTGAGAAACACTAAATAAACTTAAAAGTAAAATTATCATACGAGGGCGGAACGACAGCATCCGAGACCAAGTGGATAACAAATACACTTACACATAGATTGACAGTAGGTAGCAAGTATAGAACTAAGGCAAGTATTACAATAACATATCGCATTACAAAATAAATAATACTTAGATTACATAATCAATAACAAAAATGATAAACATTATTTTTATTTTGTGAAGGTAACAATGGGTAACAATGCCGAAGTACTGCGAAGCAATGTGTTGCATTCGTCACCCTGAGACTGCCCGGTAACTCAGGCTAAAATGTACTTTAAGCTGGAGTACAGTAATGCTTGCACATTACTGCTTAGTAGAAAACTTACTGGCAATGCAGTAATACCAACCCAGATGGACTCTCTCATACGAGAGACTTAATACTTAGTAGGAATAATTATTGCTGGAATCTTCTTCCCCCTTTTCTATTTGAAGAGCGAGACACCTACATATATAAGATAGTGTGGAGATCTCTCCCACATTATCATAAATTGCCTACATTTTATTTACATATTTATATCTTATCACGGCTAGATATTTTTATCGCTTATAAATGTTTGTTTTGCCACTATTTAACCTGATGACAGCGATGATGTGGTCAAAGATTGAGAAGATAGATCTAGAGGGAGACTGCTCAGACCCCTCTCCCAGATTTTACAGCGGACGTTATCCCAAAACAGGATTTGGTTGCTTGATGCGAATCCTATGTCTTGTAGGTCAGGCTTCCTCGTATCGCGGCGCCAGAAGAATCTGTCCTGGGTTGTCACAGTATGGGTCACGTTCTTTGCTTCCTTTTTTACAGTAGACCACCATGTAGCCAAAGGCCTTCTTCGTCCCCTAGGTTTACTGGGGATGCTCCTCTCTTTACGGCATATTCATCGTCCCGCCTCATTACGTGTCCATACCATCGAAATCTAGCCTTTTTCAGTTTCTCTACGACCGGTGCAACCTTAAATGACTCTCTGACGTTCTCGTTATGGATTTTATCTAAGCGTGTAACTCTTATTGCCCACCTCACAATCCCATGTTTTTATCAGTAGGCGATATTACAAACGCGGAATTACAAAAATATAACTCCAAAAATATTACAGAATTGTCATAATATTAATGGTTACGTATAAGTTGGCTACAACAACGGGTTAAATCAAATATTAAAATGAATATGATATGTCTACAATAACATTCGTATTGTTTACCTACCTTCCAACTAAGTTGCTTAGTGGTCCGTTACCGTTTCGCGATCACTGTCTGTAATACGTAATACGCAACATCAACAGACACATCCCTGGGCTACAAATAAGAAGCAACACAGATGTCATAGCGCCCAGCGCTTTATGAAACTTGTTCTATAATAAGCCGGCAGTCATCGGATGTTACCAAGTTCTTTGTCTCCGGCCGATGTGATTTGAATTCAATAAACGCGATCGACTCGCTCTCGGATCGCTTTCCATGGAAATGAAGGGAGATTTTTTTGCTCTGGATGCTGAGATTAAAATCGGGAGATACAGTTGTTAGAAATAAAAATGAAGCCGTTTATGAAAGATGTAATAAAAATGCTAAAATTAGGCTTAATTCATATTTTGGAAGGATTGGTAATATGAGAATTTTGAAAGTGCTACTTTAAGCGCTGCTTTAAGGTTTAAAGTAAGATGAGAAAACAGCTTTATACGCCAAGATTCGTTTTAGGATGCTAGTTTCTATAAAAAAAAATTTAAAAACGTCGCTCGGAGGTTTCTTTAATGGGCTGATAATAAATTATTTTTCAAAAAAAACTAAACCGACTTCAAAACCACAAATGGCACTCAAAAGTAAAAAATAAATTAATATAATTATCATAAGCGCTACCCACTCATATATTTGAAGTCGGTGCCAGCCAAGTCTAAAAGGTAGTAGATAGATACTACCTACAAGTAGTACTTACTATATACATAGTATTTAATAATATAAGGTAGTAGATAGTTACTAGCTACAAGTAGTACTTACTATGTACATAGTATTTATCTGCTACCTATTACATTTATATGGGACCACCTTTGAAGTATTACCTACCAATCAAAAAAAGAATCATCGAAATCAATGCATAATTGACGGAGTAATCGCGTAACAAACACACACAAAAAAAAAAAAAACATACCGTCGAATTGTAAACCTCCTCCTTTTTGAAGTCGGTTAAAAACAAGGAAACTTCAGTTAATTAAAATTTAAAAACCCTGATACCATAAATCTATAAAAAAGTAAGAAACAGCTAACCCGATTTCGATAAAACATGTCTAAGAAAACCTGCTTTCAAATTAAAAACCGCATCCAAATCGGTTTACCCGTAAGAGCTACGGTATCACAGACAGACACACAGACATACAAACATAGTGGTCAAACTTATAACACCCCTTCTTTTTGCGTCGGGGGTTAATAAAAGAGAATCTTTAAGACACAAATGTGACAAGTGTGATTTCATTCAGAGATGCATTCTAAATGTAGTAACTAACGCGATATCTTTGACCTATCTCTGCCTTCAATTTAAAGTCCGCGACGCTATCTTCTATCTTTCATCACAGCTTCCAGAAAGAATAATTCTATTCGCGAGTAATCGCTCCGGAGATTGAGGTGATATTAAAAATCTCTAGAGGAAGTTATGACGTCACTCGGCGGCATTAACGCTCCCATTTTGAGAAGTTTGTTGCGCCAATTCAATATTATTCAGAATTTGAGATGCGGATTTATTTTTTGTACGGAATCGCTTCCGTGAATTGTTTTTCTATTTAGTAATGTTTAATTTTTTATGTTTTGAGTTTGTATAAAAAACCACTATATCGTAAATCATTTCGTCACTTAGTAACATAAAAAATATACCTTAGATAAAAATATCAATAAATTTGTGTGTTTGGTTTTCTGGAATAAATCGCTCTAAGCGATAAAACCGCCCATTGTACGTCAAAATAATTAAATTATCTTGCATTTCGCTTAAAATAAGTTTAGTTTGTCTATTTTACATCATAACATGGTGTCATCTTTATTGTATACGAGTAACATGAACTCCACATATGCGCTTAACTGCCCAATATTTAATACTTCGGGAACTTCTGATTTGAAAGTCTAAGCCTCATCAGTTTGAATAAGTTCATATTATTTTTGTTACGTTGTCCAAGTGTAGCTTGACGCGTTGAATGCTCCTTAACCAGTATGCGGTATTAACATCGCAATGCCGAAAGGTAACCCTTTAATTTCCATAGCCTACAACATACGTCTTTTGTCGTATCACAAATCCTCTCCATCCAAAGGTTGTCGGGAAGAGATCGCTTATTAGCGATAAGACCGCCTATTGTACTTATCAAATATTTTAGTTCTATTTTTATTTGTTCTTGTTATGTTTCAGTACACCGAGATTAACTGGAAGATAATGCTTACATTAAGTTCGCCTTTGTACCTACAAGAATATTTCGTTTTCTTTGCTACAAGTTTGTTTGTGCAATAAAGAATTTTCTATCTATCTATATTTTTGGTGCACATTTTTTTTTTTATGATTAAATGTGCTCACGTTTGACAACAACCACCTGATGGTAAGCGTAGTTGCGGTCTAAGGTGGAGCACCTTTGCCCATGAGGTGCCTATTCACTCTTGTCTTAAAGAGACCCAGGTTGTAATTGGAAGGAAATAAGTATTCTGGTAGAGAATTCCACTCCTTTGCGGATTTTGGCTCCTTTTGCAATAAAGCGTTATCAATCAATCAATCTTACAAAAAACGTGACACGTTTACTATTTAACGTGACATGTTAGTTTAGTCATTATCACTGTATATATTTGTAAATATGTGTAGGTACATAATTTGTAAAAAAAACGCGTGTCAATGTATTATTAAGTTATTTTTTTTTATTCCAATGATCTGTCTCAGAAAAACATCCCATTAACATTACAATCTAGTCTAATAAGACTAATAATTAATTTAACTTCGACTTAAATAGCTAAATATAGTATAGGTAACTAACTACATGTCCATTAATACTTTTTTACTGTCTATAAGGCGAAGACACTTAGTTTTTCTGTTCTTTGATTGTTTTATTAAGTGAAGATAAAATAAAAAGCGGAGAAATGTTAAGTATTGACGATAAAATGAACGACAATGTCTTTTCTAGAACCGAATAGTTTTCGAGCACCATCTGATAAAACTTTCTGCATTGCAGTAGAAGATATTTTAATTGTGGCAAACCAAGTAAATGTATACCGAAGCAATAATTTATGGGCGCAAACACAACCGATAGCCATCTATTAATTAAAATAAATTAAACAAACTGACAAATTCGTTTATTTCATTCGGGAATCGAAATATCGCTGGCAGATAAGGTCTCGCATAATTCGATAGGTTTTATATTTGTACAAAATTTTGGTTTTGCATAATACCGTATCTATGTAGGTACCGAAACCAATAAAGTGATGCTGGACTCATAACAATAAATAAGGAATTGAATAGGAGGGTTATTCCCAAAGTACTCCATTCTTTTGTTCCAAGAAGATAAGAATCCCTTACGAGAGTAAGAAGTAAGAAGAGTAAGAATACATTAATTCTCAAATTACTCCAAAGAAATATTAGTTTTATTTTTTATTTTTTTTAAAGTTGCATTTTACTCCACGTGTAGCTGGTTTTATTCTCAAAATACTCCAGTGATTTTTCAACATCAAATACCTAACTACTCCATCTAGATATTATAAAATTAACAGTTTATTTTCAGTTTCATTCTACTCCATGAGATGTTGAAAAGGTACAGTCAGTCTCAGTATTTATAAGCACTGTACTAAAATAATGCAGACGAAATTTTTTTTTTATTGTGTTAGATGTTTACGTCTGTAGTAATTGGAGTAAACCTCGTCACACCACATATTTTTATTGCATTATATATTAAATATTTATTAAAACGAGTGTGAAAGACAGTTCAAAAGTCAAGCTGGAAAGCAGTGTCGCTATCACTAGCGCCGCCAGTATCGGTTCACACGCATAGCGCGATCAATGTGTTTAGAGAGAGAGGAGAGTAGAGTATTGTTTATCTATGTTTAAGTAAGGTGCAATTCACTTGCCTTTTTTGTAATAAGCGGATTATGGTCATTATATACATCAAGGTTAATTGGTCAGTTGAATTCACGGGACAAACAGAGTGCTATAAGTATCGAAGTCCCGGAGGGCAGAAGAATTTTAAAACGAAGTCAAATCTGTTTCATGGACGGAATCTTTTGGAGTTGTCCCATGCCGTTTCATCAGATCTATTCGATACATGTGGACGTGGGTAGCAATGAGAGTCAAACTCTAACATGTCCAGTTGAGTTTATTCTTCTACCCAATAAAGAGCAAAAATACATATGAAGTTAAATAAATAAATAAATGCTCTAAGCAATACATTTCCCAATGCCATAACCAAAGGATGGTAATTTCCACTTCAAACAGGCAATATCATAGAACACACTCCTGCTGTAAACAGAAGCCGACACTCTACAAACAGGAACCTGAAACAAGCTTTGATTTTATTTAGATTGGTACATTTCTAGAATATTATTTTAAAATTAGGGCTAGAAAGAGACTTATTGTTTTTATTATTCAAGTTTGATGTATTGTATTATTTTAGGTGAGTTCTCATAGGTTTTTTTAACTATCGTGTTAATTTAACTTTTAATCCAGATATACAATTATTTTTCAAAATATTGTGGTAGATTTATTCAAAATTATATTTATAATGTAATTTATATTAATAAATATAAACAATTACAAACCAGTTACTGTATTTTATTCAAACTTTTCCTCGTGGTTAAATAAATTTTTATAAACAGTTTTGCACCTGACTGTACGTCAACTATCTTTTGGAGTAGGATGCAGCATAAAACAGTTTTTTTTTAATTAATAATCATTAAACAGAAATGGTTGGAGTAGTTTGAGAACGAATATACGGTTTATGAACTCATTATACTACAACTTATTACCTAAACAACCCTTTTGAAACTAGTAGTGTGGAGTACTTTGAGAACATTTTTATATTCTCATGGAGAAGAATGAAACTAAAATTATAAAATATATTTTTGATATTTTTTTCGTGGAGTAGTTTGAGAAAATTTCTTGGAGTACTTTGGGAATAAGCCGAATAGGATGACATTTTTGTTCATTTAGATGTTTATTTATTTATTTATTCATGTTGTCCCAGAGAGGAGAGCGTGTGTGGTTCAGTGAGAGCACGTGCGACTTTCAATCCAATGCACCAGAGTTCGAATCCCACTGGCCCCGCACCACTGACTTTCTTAAATTATGTGAGGATTTTACACTCGCTCTAAAAACGGTGAAGGAAAACATCGTCTGGAAACCGGCATGTCCAAGAATTAATTACAAAAATTTAAAGACATGTGTAAAACTTAAGCGGTAATATTAAAATGTTAATTAGATTTAATATAAGCATTAGCCCCATCTGGAGTAAAGTACAGCAGAGTTATACCCACTGTTAAAAGATGGCGCTAATAAAACTATGCTGCTTTACCCTAATTCTAGGGTAAAGCAGTATGGAATTACCTCAATTTTGGGCAGAGGGCGCCAGTGAGCGGCACTGGTGTGGGTTATCTTTTTGAGGGTGGTTGGATAAAAAAAAGAGAGGTAACGGGGATATACTAAGAAAAATTATAAGAAGGTGTTAAAAAATTAATATATGAGAATTATATTGATTGCAAGCGGTTGGAGTGTTTAATTGGCTCGAAAGGGCTAACAAATCAGAAGCGGGATCCGGTAAGTTACAGTTGTCTACTTACTTTACTACACCCACAAAGCAAAGTTTTGTGTTTCCAGTAATTTACATACAAATTAAAAAAAAATATGTCTTGAGTTAATACTTTGATGAGATTGAACAGTTAATATTATCTTGTTGGCGTTAGTTTGAAAAGACATTTTTTTTTCTCTCTTCCTGATAAGAAAAATGAAACACAAAAGTAGGTAGCATTTATTTTGTTCAAATGTGTGCAATAAAAACGTTCAAAATCAATTAATATTGATAGTTAATTGATAATTAAAGCTCGTTTATTCTTAACGTCAATTCCTTTCCTTCAAAATATCTGTGGCGAATTTGTTATATGCGTAGGTGATGGAAACCGATGGTGTTTCGACGATGAGGTGCTCACGTGGCCGAGAACGACGGTCTCACAGTGGCTCCAGGCGAATTAATGCCAGCCACCGTTCCCGTAGTCCCATTCTTGGTCCTGGGTCGAGACGCAGTGTTCGGGTGCGTCGGACCAGCCGGCGACACGTTAGCCGGGCTAGTCGTCAGGCACGCAGCCGGACCAGGCAAAGATCACGCAGTCGAGCCAGCCACCGCCGTGGGCGGAGCCGTACTAGCCAGCGGTCACGTACGAGCAACCATCGGACGCGCAGTAGAACCAGTCGGCAATCGCGGAGCCGATCTATCCAGCGGGTGCGCAGCCCTGCCAGTCAGTGGGTGCGCAGCCCTGTGGGTCAGCAAACGCACAGCCTTGCCAGTCAGCGCGCGCGCAGCTCAGCCGATCAGCGGTCGCGCAGCCCTGATGCTCAGCGGGCGCGCAGTCCAGCCAGTCAGCGGTCGCGCAGCCCTGCTGGTCAGTGGGCGCGTGGCCCTACGGATCAGTGGGCGCGCAGCCCTGCAGGTCAGCGGCCGCGTAGCTCTGTCAGTCAGCGGCCGCGCAGCCCTGCCGGTCAGCGGGCGCGCAGCCCTGCTGGTCAGCGGGCGCGCAGCTCTGCTGGTCAGCGGACGCGCAGCCCTACCGGTCAGCGGGCGCGCAGCCCTGTCGATCAGCGGGCGCGCAGCCCTGCTGATCAGCGGGCGCGCAGCCTTACCAGTCAGCGGGCGCGCAGTCCTACTTGTCAGCGGGCGCGCGGCCCTGCCGATCAGCGGGCGCGTGGCCCTACTGATCAGCGGGTGCGCAGCACTGCAGGTCAGCGGCTGCCCAGCCCTGCCGGTCATCGGGCGCGCAGCCCTGCCGGTCAGCGGGCGCGCAGCCCTGCCGGTCAGCGGTCGCGCAGCCCTGCTGGTCAGTGGGCGCGCAGCTCTGCCAGTCAGCGGGCGCACAGCCCTGTCAATCACCGAGCTCGCAGCCCTGCCGATCAGCGGGCGCGCAGTCCTGCCAGTCAGCGGTCGCGCAGCCCTGCTGTTCAGTGGGCGCGCAGCTCTGCCAGTCAGCGGGCGCACAGCCCTGTAAATCACCGAGCTCGCAGCCCTGCTGATCAGCGGGCGCGCAGTCCTACCAGTCAGCGGTCGCGTAGCCCTGCTGGTCAGTGGGCGCGCAGCTCTGCCAGTCAGCGGGCGCACAGCCCTGTCAATCACCGAGCTCGCAGCCCGGCTGATCAGCGGGCGCGCAGTCTTGCCGGTCAGCGGGCGTGCAGCACTGTCGATCAGCGGGCGCGCAGCCCTGCCAGTCAGCGGGCGCGCAACCCTGTCGGTCAGCAGGCGCGTGGCCCTACGGATCAGCGGGCGCGCAGCTCTTCAGGTCAGCGGGTGCGCAGCCCTGCCGATCAGCGGGCGCGCAGCCCTGCCGATCAGCGGGTGCGCAGCCTTGCCGGTCAGCGGGCGCGCAGCCCGGCCAGTCAGCAGGCGCGTGGCCCTGCCGGTCAGCGGGCGCGCAGCCCTGCCCGTCAGCGGGTGCGTGGCCCTACGGATCAGCGGGCGCGCAGCCCTGCCGGTCAGCGGGCGCGTGGCCCTACGGATCAGCGGGCGCGCAGCCCTGCTGGTCAGCGGGCGCGCAGCCCTGCCGGTCAGCGGGCGCACAGTCTTGCCGGTCAGCGGGCGTGCAGCACTGTCGATCAGCGGGCGCGCAGCCCTGCCAGTCAGCGGGCGCGCAGCCCTGTCGGTCAGCAGGCGCGTGGCCCTACGGATCAGCGGGCGCGCAGCTCTTCAGGTCAGCGGGCGCGCAGCCCTGCCGATCAGCGGGTGCGCAGCCCTGCAGGTCAGCGGCTGCACAGCCCTGCCGGTCATCGGGCGCGCAGCCCTGCTGGTCAGCGGGCGCGCAGCCCTGCCGGTCAGCGGGCGCACAGCCCTGCCAGTCAGCGGGCGCGCAGCCCTGTCGGTCAGCAGGCGCGTGGCCCTACGGATCAGCGGGCGTGCAGCTCTTCCGGTCAGCGGGCGCGCAGCCCTGCCGATCAGCGGGTGCGCAGCCCTGCAGGTCAGCGGCTGCACAGCCCTGCCGGTCATCGGGCGCGCAGCCCTGCTGGTCCGCGGGCGCGCAGCCCTGCTGGTCAGCGGCTGCACAGCCCTGCCGGTCAGCGGGCGCACAGCCCTGCCGGTCAGCGGGCGCGCAGCCCTGTCGGTCAGCGGGCGCGCAGCCCTGCCGGTCAGCAGGAGCGCAGCCCTGCCGGTCAGCGGGAGCGCAGCTCTGCCGGTCAGCGGGCGCGAAGTCCTGCCGGTCAGCGGGCGCTCAGCCCCGCCGGTCAGCGGGCGCGCAGCCCTGCCGGTCAGTGGACGCGCAGCCCTGCCGGTCAGCGGGCGCGCAGCCTTGCTGATCAGCGGGCGCGCAGCTCTGCCGATCAGCGGGCGCGCAGTCTTGCCGGTCAGCGGGTACGTGGCCCTGCCATCCAGCCAGAATTTCATATACGTAGTAGGTCTAGACTTAGATCACGGAGTCAGATCAACTTCCATGGCAACAGTAGGACCAGGCAACGTTCACTTAGCCGCCAACCGACCGACCGTACCGGAGAAAGGGCGCACACGCTGTGCTCGCCAGTAAGAGCCTTGACGCCAGGTATCGAAATGTGTACAAAAAACAGCCTCACTTTGACAGAATTAGTCCAGGCACTGCAGTCAATAAATAGTAACTCTAATAACGATAAATTATCTCACCAAAATACCATCCCAGAATTTGATCCTGCTCATAAAGAACAAACTGTAGATATGTGGCTTCATAAAGTGAATGAGTGTGCTATTATTTATAATTGGACGGATAGACAAACGACACATTTCGCTCTTCCTAAGCTGAAAGGCCTTGCTCTAAAATGGTATGAAGGTCTTACTACTGTATTGTGTACCTGGTCAGAGTGGCAAGAAAAAATAAAGTTAGCTTTCCCTAGTGACGAAAATTACGGGCAGTTACTCACAACAATGCTTGCTAAACGTGCTAGATTTAACGATTCCTTGGAAGAATACTTTTATGATAAGGTGGTGTCTCTGAATCGTTGCGGCATACAAAGTAAAAAGGCAGTAGATTGTATAATATTCGGTATTGAAGATCGAAGTGTGAGGTTAGGTGCTGAAGCAGCACGATTTGACACACCGGATCAGTTACTGCCATATTTGAAAAACGCTAAATGTATCGATAATATATATAGCAGTAAAATTGATAGGAGACGAAATCCGCCTACTGATACAAAGATAGATAGGAACTTTACGGATAGGCAGGTTAGAAACCGTTCGATCCAATGCTTCAATTGCTTACAGTATGGTCACTACAAATCACAATGCACGGAACCCCTCATTAAGTGTGATAAGTGCCTACGTACTGGTCATACAACTGAAACATGCATTGAACCTAGGACCAATGTAAGCAACGCTAATAATTTGTCTAAGCCCGTAATGTCAGTAGCTGAAACCGGACTCAAGCATAACCAAATATCATAAACAGGCTCTTATAAATGGCGTTCCAAAGGAGAGCTTTATCGATTTCGATAGTTCCGCCACTCTTATCAAAGTATCAGAGGTTTCGGACGTAGGTAAAAGCCAGTTAGGAGACTAATACTAAATTGCCAACACTTAGAGGATTCGGTAACTGTACTCGTTCTCGTTGTTCCTGACCATCTTTTGCAAGAGCCAGTGTTGGTTGGTAGGTCTATAAAATAGATAGTCTCGCTTCGTATTCGTTCAAACCTGGTTCGGGAAAGTATAAAAGTAATTTTATTTTGCTCAGAAGATACTAAAATTGATGGGATGACATTAGTAAAGTTTAAAATCGGTCCTTATTACACTGGCTATACATTGAAGGTAACAACAGGTTTAAACTAGGACAGAAGCACTAATAGCGATGTTGAAGGTATTGAATGTGATTAGCAGCCCGTTCCGCGAATATTAGTATAACGTAACTTGACGTTGTCTTGTTTACAAAATAATAAATAATAGCGGTTTTGAGCACTACCAATTATTCATGTTAATACAGAAAGTAGGTACCTAGTTACTTTCGTACTCAGATACTATAATTTGTGTTAAGTAAGCTTTAATTTAAGTTTATGATTGTAGATAATGTGTCCATAAACAATTACATACAGTGCAGAGGCGCACTAAGACCGATATTTTGTGAAGGCAGACGTAGCCTTAGTCTAGTAAAATGCTCAGTGCAGCAGCGACCTGATGTTGAAATTCATCATGAAATAGCCTCAGTCACACTATCGTATATGGTATTCAGTGCAGAAGTAGCCTGTTGCCATAGTTGACTAAGGCAGTTGCCTTAGTCCGATATATGATAAAGTGGTATTCAGAGCAGAATCGCAGAAACTGTTACCACGGTGGACAGAAGGAGGCAGAATTAAACTGATTCTATTAATAAGGTATGTTTAGTTGTTGTTTTATGTAACATTTTATTATTGTACTATGGTCGTCATGTGCGTATGAAAAACAAATGTACCTAATTATAACTACTACTACTAATGTTTGTTTGGTGTACCAAAGAATACAATTACTTACGGTTATACTTTGTAAACGGCACGAGGACGTGCCATATAGGTCGGATGGCCGAATGTAAAACTTAAGCGGTAATATTAAAATGTTAATTAGATTTAATATAAGCATTAGCCCCATCTGGAGTAAAGTACAGCAGAGTTATACCCACTGTTAAAAGATGGCGCTAATAAAACTATGCTGCTTTACCCTAATTCTAGGGTAAAGCAGTATGGAATTACCTCAATTTTGGGCAGAGGGCGCCAGTGAGCGGCACTGGTGTGGGTTATCTTTTTGAGGGTGGTTGGATAAAAAAAAGAGAGGTAACGGGGATATACTAAGAAAAATTATAAGAAGGTGTTAAAAAATTAATATATGAGAATTATATTGATTGCAAGCGGTTGGAGTGTTTAATTGGCTCGAAAGGGCTAACACATGTGATATCCACCAACCCGCACTGGGTCAGCGTGGCAGATTATGGCCCATACCCTTTCTATGAGAAAAGGCCCGTGTTCCATCATGGGCTGATGATGATGATGATGATGATGTCCCATGTTGTCGGCAAACGTGGAGTAATTTTGACTTCTTGACCCATTACGGAATACCTTGTAATGCCATGATGAGAATGAGTGGGACTCTGTGGAATCATGTAATTTTTCGTCGTCATGAGTCCCTAGTTATCATATGACTTTGATTAAAAATCATTCCTTGCAAACCTTTACCTAACAAATAAGTATCAAACTGAAAAAAAAACATAAGCCAACAAACTTTTAACGACCAATCAGATCTCAAAAGCAAAATTGGGTTGTGAATTCCGAAAAGGTAAACAACATTGTTGATGCGTAATTCAAAGCAATCAACGATCTGATTTCAGGTAGTAAGTAACTTAGAATTAACAAACAAACAAACTCCGAGCGTTGTTATCTTGTTCAGTTTACATTCCCTAAAAGCTTCAACCTAGCTTATCAAATGTTTGGAAGAGTTCAGAGCGAGTGTTTGTCCGGGAAAGTGACAACAGTGAACGATAGCGACGGGCATTTTTGTAACACATTTTTACTTCCAACGATCACATACTACTACCATAGATCCTAAGATTTTCTTAAGGGAATGAAAAACTACAAGGGCTATGGTCCCCACAACACCCGAACTCAGTACAAATACTTAACCCTATAATTTATTTATTATATTTTTTCTGTGCACAAAGATTTGTCCTGCAGCGGCGTTGAACCGAAACCAACGTGCATGGTATAAGACTAAAAAGCCGACTGTCCAACCACTACACCACAGAGGCTGTCGTAATTGTTTTTGTGGTCAAAATATCATTAGTGATGTCATAAAAGTTATGAGAAAAAAAATTAAGGAACGCGGCCAATGTTCAAAGGTTCTCATTACTCAATTTAGACACCACCAATCACAGACGCACAGAAGAACTTCAGTTTTTCACAACAGCTCTAATACGGTATCGAAAAAAACAACCATTACTCAGAATACGCGGTTCAAAAATTTAGAACTATTTACTTGTTTCCGTGGCATCTCGTATTCGCCGCATAATGCTTTGCATATGATAAAGTAACAAACCTTTAACAGTAAACCTTTTAAATAAAATAGCGTCAAATTTCATACATATGTACATAATACTCGTTCAGTAACCAATCTACTGTGATGCATAGTATTTAATTAAATTAATTTATTATCTGTGATGATAATACCAAATTGAGGTATTGATTATCGATGAACTGTTGATGAAAGATACATTAAATATGAACTTATCCAGCAAACTGAAATTTCTACTTTACTACTACAGATTTCATTTTGTATGTAAATTGCATTGTATAAAGTACACATAAATAAGGCTTGAGTTGTATTCAACGAATTCTAAGAATACACTATCAATTTATTTAGAGGGATTTCTGAACGATGAACTGTTGATGAACGATGAATTGTAGATGAACTAATCCAGCAAAATGAAATTTCTGATTTACTACTCTAGTTTTCATTCCGCATGTAAATTGTATTGTAAATTACACATAAACAAGGCTTGACTTGTATTCAGCGAATACAAAGAATAAGTCATCAATTTATTTAGAGGGATTCCTTAACGATGAACTGTTGATGAACGATGAATTGTAGATGAACTAATCCAGCAAAATAAAATTTCTGATGTACTACTCTAGTTTTAATTTTGTATGTAAATTGTATTGTAAATGAAACCATCAATTTATTTAGAGGAATTCCTAAAGGGTGGAAAATTCCAAATTTTAACAGGTACTTTGTTAAACAGTAACTTCATCTGTATTTCATAACTTTGGAAATTAATTAAATAGCTAAGTTGAAAAGCAAGTCGAAGCGATTTAAGGAAGTCTGCAAGCACCTATAACATTATTTATTCAGTGAGGCATAACGCGGACGGCGTGTTGTCACCCAGTGGCTCATTCGCTGGCGAGGAGTTCCGGTGACGTTGCGGAGTTGATAAGTGAATGCATGGAATTTCATATAAATAATTCTCAACCGCTCGAAGCGAGGCGGCGCGGGTCGGGTGCCGGGTTGATAAATTAGCGATGACCTTAAACCTGTAGTAATAATATTGTTAACTTTTTGCCAATTGAGTGTACCTTGTAGTTCAATCAGCTAATGACGGTTAAGGTACTAAACATCTTCAACTTAAGGTCAATAATCATATTTAAATTGATCGAGCGATGGTGGCTTAATGGGAATGCGTACGACTTTCAATCCAATGCACCCAAATCGATGGATGGATGTTTGTTACTCAATCACGCAATAACTATTGAACGAAATTTGTTGAAATTTGATATGTAAGGTCTTTAGATTGAAAAAGAACAAAGGATACTTTTTACCCTGGGAAACCGCGGGTGAGACCGCGTGGCGCAGCTAGTAAATATACGGTAAAATATGGCAATAGAAATTTAGCTCTAAAGTGACTTAAAAGGTAGATATCTAATCTGAGAAATTATATATTTCTCACCTTAGGCTTCTAAAGTTTTACTCCAAGACTAAGTTGTTAAATGGGATTGTCTGTTTTAGTCAACGGCGTATAAAACGTGACTTTAATTTAGTTGGAAAGTTCTTTTGAAGACTTTCTAGACTTGTTAATTATAGAGCTACTTTTTAGTTCTTCATTTAGTTCATTAATTACGATCGTTATCAAATTGTTTTAAGGGCTAGTTAGGTGACGAGACAATTATGTACCTTTTAGTACCTAAGTGCCATGCCAGATTATTTATCTATACGACAGCCTCTGTGGTGTAGTGGTTGGGCAGGTTGGCTCAAATCTCAAATACCACGGAGGTTGCGGGTTAGATTCCCGCGACGGTACAATTTTTTGTGCACAGAAATAAAAGCGCAAGCATTTGTTTCGTATCTGGGTGTTGTGGGACTATGGTCTTCATAGTTCCTGGTTCCCTAGATACAGGGAATCCTAGTTAGGGGTCAGGATCTATGTATGTGATCGTTAGGCGTTATTTATTATTTTATTTATTTGTCACTTGGTATATAAAAAGATTTTGAATGGCAAAGCATTGGGCGGCACTATGAGTCATCGGCCAGCGAAATTACTGGGCATTCATCATCATCATCATGACACGAGCCTTCTCCCATAGACAGAGTAAGGGCCATATTCCATCACGCTGGTCTAGTGTGGGTTGGTGGATGTCACATGTCCTTGAGTTTTTGTGAATAATTCTTGGACATGCTGGTTTCCTAACGACGTTTTCCTTCACCGTTTATAAAGCTAGTGTCAAATCCGCACATAATTTAAGAAAGTCAGTGGTGCGAGGCCAGCGGGATTCGAACTTGGCATTATGAAACTTAAAAGCTATTGCTTCAGGGTCACGAGCGCAGTGCAGTGCCACTCAAGATTTTGCAATACAACGTTCTGGGGGGTGCTGCAACTGTTATGGGCAAGCTAATTGCATATCACCAGGTCAACGACCTGCTCTACTCTTTGCTCAGTTGTATAATGAAGATTGTCGTTATTTTAACCCAAAAAACCTACCTATTGTGTTATGAGTAGGTAAACCTTCATCATCCATGCAAATGGTCAACACATCATTGTACACTGTCTCTGAATGAAGGCACTCTATTCATAAATGTAGGTGCTCAGTTTATACGAGCATTCAAATCACTGTGACGTTTAACATAGATAACGCCACCCGAACGTACAATGGATACTAAAAGCGCCATCAACGTAACAATCATTTACGATCCTACACAAGCCACACTAATATCTCGCACCATTGTTATTAATTGAAATTGAATAATGAAGTCCGCTTCCAATTCGTATTAACACATATCAATAAAAACAAGAAAGTGACAGATTATATAATTATCTCAACGCTTATATCTCGCACCATTGTTATTAATTGAAATTGAATAATGAAGTCCGCGTCCAATTCGTATTAACACATATCAATAAAAACAAGAAAGTGACAGATTATATATTTATCTCAATGCTTATATCTCGTACCATTGTTATTAATTGAAATTGAACAATGAAGTCCGGGTCCAATCGTATTAACACATTTCAATAAAAACAAGAAAGTGACAGATTATATTATCAATCAAAAGTCCACGGTTTTATGCACCTTTTGATGATAGGTCGGCATTGCATGCTAATAAATGAATGAAGGTTGTCTGAAAAAAAACGCTTTAAGCAATAAGGCAGCCTAATCTGCCTTAAATGTACGATGGTCGACTTACGTTAGGGTAAGAGGATCCAAGAAAAATTGTGTAATGTAGCGAGAAAAGGCACTACGTGCTCAAAACGCCCCACTCCAACGCTCCCACTTCAAATATTACAAAACTTTATGATACCGTCTTTTTTCTATAAGTAAATACCGGACGTATATCATCACCTTTATCACCACCATCATCTTCCTTACCATCATCATCAGTAGCATCTCCAATAGTTCTGGAGCATTTCGTTACTTTAAGGAGTTAGGATGGCTTGGGTAGAAGCTGGAGGGGGAAATGCACAATACACCCCATGCGGGTCAGTGCAGGACTTATCGCCCCCCTATAGGATTAGAATAAGACATTGCCCCTTCATATGCAACGGCCAGAGCTAGCGACTAAAAATGCATCAATCAACCTAGTCGTGTCGTAATGTTCAGTGAACTATCAAGGAGACCCGCTAAGCAATCGCACAACTGCTGTTTTCCTAAAGACCCATGTTCTCAATCTACCACCACATCATCGATTAACATCAGACGAGATGCCAAACAAAGCCATAAAAAGATTTCAAATAATTTATTTCCCGGATGAAGATACATAAATATATGAACACTACTGCTTGGCGGCAGAATATTGATTCTGTGGTGGCAACGTTCCAATTTATTTATGATCCTATTAAGACAGGTCATACTGATATCTTGCAATAACCATTCTATCATTAATTTAAATTGAATTATGAAGTTTACTACCACCAACCAATTTAGGTAGACCTTTAACAATGCGTAACCCTTAAAGCCAGTTCTCATTATGTCAGATGACGGACCGATAAAAATAAGTGGACTTTAAACAAATAAATAAATACGCCAACGACCACAAACATAGATCCTGGCCCCTAACTATTAAGATTCCCTGTATCTAGGTAACCAGGAAGTATGAAGATCATGGTCCCATAACACCCCGAAACGAAACAAATGCAGAAGCTTATTTTATTTTTCTGCGCACAAATATATTTTTCCCGTCACGGGAATTGAACTCGCAACCTCCGTGTTGTATGAGATTTGAGCCAACCTGCCCTGTCACTACACCACAGAAGCTATAAATTAATGATAGCATATATTTTTTTTATTGATTTATTTACTGTAAATATATACATGGTAGAAAGGTAGGTACAATTATACAACTTCAAAACAATCTTACCTCCTAATAAGTACATTGGTGTTGTATCTTAATAACAACATTGTCAATTTTTCAGATAAATGAAGAACAATCCATCGGATCAGTGATTAAGTTTGTGAAATGGTGGAGAAGGACGTACATTGTATATATGTATAATGAATCATAACATTTTTTATACTAGCTGGCCCTCTTCGCAGTTTTACTCGCGGTAATCCCATTTCTACGTGAGAATTTGAAAAGATCCTTTCGTAGTGCACCTCTGATTATTTTATATCTTCAATGGTTTAGGCTGTGCATTGTATGTCAGTCTGTGGGCCAGTCACGGAACTGTTTTAGATTTTTGAACTAATACCAGAAACAATACATAACTATGGCAAAGTCTACACTATTTCGTTGCCGTCTGAGACTAATTCTACTATTTATGTTCCTCGAAAGAAAAACTAATTTATTAAAGCGATTGTCATATCATAGCTCCAATCTTAAGCTCAATTTTACCTAAGGAGATACATCGAAAACTATCGCTGTTTCAAATTGAAATCATTGGCGATTCTCCGATTTCTCCGACTCTCTTCCGACGTAATGAGAACATGCTTTGTCTTAGCTAGTTTACATTTCAGTTCAACCGAGATGGCCTGGTAGGGTCCACATAAACTGGTAAGGAATTCAATTTATAGACTCCTAGTTCAATAGCGATTATACCCATGGTTATATGAAACCTCTGGGGTAGGATCCGGTGATTAACAACAATGTGATATACCCTGAAGGCGGTTTGTTAGGTGGTAAGTTCAATTATATGGAAATTGGCGATATTGATAGCGCCCTTGGTTAATAATGATTGTTTTATGGCTAACATTAGCTTTGGAGCTGAATTTGATAATGGGAGCATAATTGGTGCGTAGTTTGTTGGCTTCTTTGCAATATCTCATTTAATGTGGGAATAGTTGAACGATACTTATAGATAGATGAACATAATAAAAATGTTGCTTAACCTATAATGAAATTTGCAATACAACTTAGTTTCATCAAGTGTCATATAGGAAGATAGATAGATAGATAGGTAAACACTTTATTGTTAGAAACCTTGATAATAGGTACATGAAAACCTTGTACATTTTACAGTAATCAGCATAACACTAGGTGGTCTTATCACTCAAAGCGATCTCTTCCAGACAACCTTCGAACAGAAAGGACTAACATAATTTGGAAGGACGGTTGGTCATATTGGGTGGCCGTATCTTTACTTACCATTAGGTGAACGACTTGCTCGTCTCACCACTTACATAAAAAAAATATAATATTGTAATGATGCAATATCTTTTTATTATTTTTCGTGCATGCAACACTTCTGGTATTGTAAATGTCCTTAACCGAATGTTTGCCACAAAGTTCAATTGACAGTCATACATATAAAACATGGCACATGGCTTGTATACGCTCGTATATTGCTTGCTCTTTCTAACCATTTTGCTTATCATATGGCCAACATCTTTGCACCAAATCACCCAGTCGTTTGAACGCCCGACCTCGAAGCGAAATTGGCCCTTTATAGAATTTCCCTCAGAAACTAACTTACTAAAATTAATTTACTGGACTTCAGCCATTGTGCTGAATACAAAGTTAAATTTCTCAACAGTGGCCGTAGCTAAGTATCGCAGTATGGTAATAAAATACCAGTAGTATAAGTTCAGCTTTAAATACAATGAAATTGATAGAATGACTATTCACATCAGAAATAGAAGCCAGATCTATTTGACGGGACGCGGCGCCAGTGTCGATGTGTCCATCGACATCAAGTATGCAGACACGTTACAAGCAGACTAGTTTCTTGCCATTATTACAATTTTTGATTAAATAAATGTTGATATTAAGCAAACGCACATAAGAGGAGATATAGAGGAAGAAGATCTGTCAATCGACGGTTGCCATCTGTACGTCTTTACCTATTTTGGGTGGCAGAAACTTGCATGTGTGTGCGTGAGTAGAATTCAGCCATTAGTCTCGACCTTCTCTTCTGCCAGACACTGAGTAAGTATTGCACGAGCTAGCACTTTGTCGAACTATTATACCATTATACTATTACGATATTAGGCATTTAAGTTCGGCTTTCGGTTGACGTTTTCGATAAATTGAATTGGCTGATCCATTTTGCGGTTAGGTGTCTATAAATTGTTATTCTCGTATAAGGCAATCGCTGAAGCCTCAATGCTTCAATATATTAGTGCTTAAATTAAATGAAACCTTTCAGTGCTTCAAAAACTTTGATTGTATATTTAATAGGTGAAGCTCTCAAAATGAAAATTATTTGAAAACTTTTCGAGAACATTTTATTAATATCAATTTTCTTATAAAATTGGCGAGCGATTGATTGATTGATTGGGTGAAATTGAGAGCGAGTGTGGCTGAGAGCGAGGGTGGCTCAGTGGGATAACGTGCGACTTCCGATCCGACGCACTTGAGTTCGAATCCCGCTGGCCCCGCACTACTGACTTTCTTAAGTTATGTGCGGATTTAACACTAGCTCTAAAAACGGTGAAGGAAAACATCGTGAGGAAACCGGTATGTCCAAGAATTTATCACAATAATTCAAGGGCATGTGACATCCACCAACCCGCACTGGGCCAGCGTGGTGGATTATGGCCCATACTCTCTCTATGAGAGAAGGCCCGTGTCCCAGCAGTGGGAACTTGATGGGCTGATGATGATGATGATGATGAATAAAATTGGCCGGCAACGTTTTTCGAACTCTATTACTTTAACGAATATTTATTCAAATGTAGCCTTGAAGAGGTCACTTTAAGCGACAAGAACACTCATTGTAGCAAAACTTGAGCAAATTCTTTGCTTAATTTTTAAAATTTGCCGGCAGTAATGTGTTTATGTATCAAAAAGACAGGTCTTAAATATGTACGAACCTGCTATTAGAAAAAAGAATACCGAATTCATTACATGAACGTACGTCCCTGTATCATGAATATATTTAGCATTATCATTTTATTGTCTTATCTACCTGTATCAGATTTACCACGACCCCAGGTAAACCTAGGGTTACTCGCTCCTTTAGCTTTACCTTGTAGCCAGTGAAATTACTGGGCGTATGACTTAATATCTGATGTCTCAAGGTGATGAGCGCAATACAGTGTTACACAGTGCTTTTCATGCAATAAAACTGTTTAAATATTTTTACGCCTACAAAGGCCGAATTTCGTTAGATAAAACTATAGCTATGTCACCTTGCAATATTGTACCGAAATTCTAACAAATATATTTATTTCATTTCATTTATGATATTCAAAGTTCTGGGTGGCACTGCAATTATTATGGGCAGGCGTGGCGCTCACCACGAGGCAAACGCCCTTATTGCTAGTGAACCAGACGTCGTCATCTTTATTATGTGTCCGTATGTTTCTAGAAATAAATTTTCATTACATAAGTTAATTATTTATTTGTTATCTATTTCATTATTGTTTTTATTCTCATTATTATTTAAATTGCATTCTGATATTATTATTATAAATTTATATTGTTATGTAATTAGGTTTTTATATTGTTAATATGTAACACGTTGCTGTGGCTTGTTGTACGCCTTGGCGTCGCAATTAGTGCAGCAAGCTCAGATAAAGTATTTGGCTGTCTACTCGGAGGCAGCAAGAATATAATATTAAATAAATAAACGACATGTTTGTCTCATCACTAAGTTTCATTAAAAAAACAAACTACACAACTTACAATTTATGCTGAGCACATTTATGGATTTAAAAAAACCAACACGATTATTTTTTCCTTATATTGCATTTTAATACAAAGTGGTTTCATAATAAAGAAGCTCGTGTATCATTTTGGGACGGCTAACACCGGGTTAGGCAGGAATACGTTTACGTAACGTTATAATATACGGTTACGTTACTGGCAACGTTATCTCATTTTCAGTTAATAATTACGTGAGAAGCGTTTCCTGGATAATAATGTTCGCTTTACATTATGTGGATGGATGGATGGATGGATGACCGCATTATTGCAAACATTAAATTACAGACATTGTATAAAACAATTAAAGAAAGTTTTACAATGGGCGGCCTTATCGCTAAAACCGATCTCTTCCAGGCTACCTTATTATGTGCTCTGCCATAAAGTTGTATAAATATATAGATAGATAGAAAGTTCTTTATTGCACAAACAAATTTGTAGGTACATAGGCGAAGTTAATGCTAGTCAGGATTATCTTCCAGTTAAGCATGGTGTACTGTGGAGTTTTGCAAACAGAATATAAAAGTAAATTTGGAACAAGTAAAACGTCATACATTTTCTAACAAAGAAATCCCGACTTCAATTTTGATGTATCTTTGAAGTCCACAGTCAAATTTCGATGAAATTTATATTACGAGTATGTTGGAGCTAAACTGCACCCAACACAAAATAATTTTCGAATAATTTTCTAGTTTATAAATACCATATCATATTTTACTCGTGGTAAATCGTATCGGACTTATATGCGGGAGGCCGTCTAGGTAGGTACCGAAATTCTACACATCAGTAGTGCGCAAGCATTACTGTGTTCTGGTTTGAAGGACATTACTGCTTGACAAAAGAATAACTGACAAAGCGATGGTACCAACCTGCTTCCACCTAGACTGCTTCCCGCATACGGGAGACCAAATTAGGCTATGACCCATTATGGCTTTAAAAATCAAAACACTCTATCATTCAAGTATTTTTTTTATGTAACTGTATGACGAGACGAGCTAGTCGTTTGCCTGGTGGTAAGCAATACGCCAGCCCATAAGAATAACAGCACCACCCAGAACTTTGTTTCTACAAGTGTATCAAAATGTTCACTTGAATAATAGTTTGTATTTTCCAGGCAAATTGTTGTCATGTTGTTCCTCGAAAATCAAGTTGAATGTTGGGAAAACACCTAAGTTCTAGTTGCGAAACAGTATGAGATTAGTCTAGATTCTAACGAAGGGTAAAATTGAAGGGCGGGAGCATAATCTCTAGTATAAATATGTTAGAGCTAAACTTTGTAGAATTTACCTACAGGATAGGTACAACCTACATCAATCAAATCTCTTCAAGAAATTAAAACAAATGATATTTTGAGAACCTGGGCTAATATATTTATGCTAATGAGCAAGTCGTTCCCCTGAAGGCAAGCGCCATGCTAGACCAAAACAGTTGCAGTGTCACTCATTTTTTTTAATACCATGCAAAGAACGGCTCTGCATTGCGCTCAACATTCCGAAAAAATATATTTAAAAAAAATTCCATACTCCAGACTTACACCTGATGATAAGCAACACGTTCGCCAATAAAGAGTGTATAACACCTCCCAAAACCTTGTTTTACAGAATCCTGCACAGCGCTTGTCACCTTGACAACAATACCTATTAACCACTCGCGTCCGTCTCATATGCCCAATAATTTAAGAGTGAAATAATATTAAACATGTACCTATTGTTATCTTGTTCAACTTACAATTAAATAAATGAACTAGAAAGGAAACAATATATAAACAGTAATTACATAAGATTTTAATTAATAAAGACCCAAAGGATTATAGACTGAGATGCAAGGATGATAAAAAAATCATTCAAGGAGCTCTTGACTAGATTTTTTCCAATTTCCATTCAATGATTTTTGCAAATGCCTCCTTGTATGATTATACTAGTTGCGCCTTGCGGTTGGACTCGAGGTTTTTCGGGATAAAAAGTCGTCTAGGTATATATTTTCCCAAGAACTAAAGAACCTATAGGTACCTAATATCATCAAAAACCGTTCAATAGGTTTTGCGTGACTGAGTAACAAACATCTATACATCCTCAACATTTATTATATTAGTAGGAACTATTAAATGAGGTTGATCATTTGCGATTCACGCAACGTAAAAATCAAAGAATTTTCTTCAAGCTCGCTTTTTCCGTAACAGTATACTTTTTAAACTGAGTTTAAAAGGAACTTTTCCTTTAAGAAACTTACTTTTTAACTTTTTTCTTAATACGAACCCGGTTTCTTGTGACACTGCAGCTTTTATTTAAAGCTTGGTTTCGCAATATTGTGTTAAATTTAGAGTTGAGGTAATGTTTGGCCATTGTGTATTGCTAAATCTTTTTTTTTTTAATCCTTACTAATTTTATAAACGCGAAAGTTTGTATGTATGGATCTTTGTTACTCTTTCACGCAAAAACTACCGAACCGATTTTGATGAAATTTTGTATGTAGGTACTTTAGGTCGTGGAATAGCACATAAACTACTTTTTATCCCGGGAAAAAGCCATAAGTGTTTCAGGCGGGCGGGTTTGTTTGTTTGTTTATTACTTACTAGCTTCGCTTCGCGGTTTTACCCACAGTTTCTCGGGTTAAAAAGTATGTGTTAATCCACGGTATTAGCTATCTCCATTCCGAATTTCACTCATATCCGTTCATCCATTGCGGCGTGAAGAACAAACGTAATTACATGTTCACATAAACACTTTCGCATTTATAATATTATTATATATATATAGAGGCGCCTATTATATAAAAATAGATGTGCCTTGTGAAACCGTTAGTTTATCTGGATAAAAGAATTATATATGTCTTATTCGAGACTTAACAACATGAAATGTTCATAAAATTACAAAATCTAACTGATATAAATATAATACACACACTTATAAACAATCTTTCACATTTACAATTTTAGTGTAATGTGATGTGATTTGTTTAATAGTGTTTGGTGTTGTGCTGTGCGGTAATGTAAGCAAAAATGAATATAGCTATAGATCTAGAAGGAAGACGGCAGTTGAGCGGTTCTGCTTAGACCTTTCTCTCTGATAGTTCACCGTACACGGTCCGGCTATCCGGCCAAACCGCTGCACCTTCTTTAATGTCTTCACTTCCAAACACAATAACGTTATTACAATACAAAATGAAAATATAGCTGCTATTTTGCTTATCAGCACAACGGAAGTCGTTGTAAAACTGCTATTATAGCCTACGCTCAATGGGCTTAACGACAAGAACTGTCAAATAATTTCGCATAATAGACACCCCTGATAAAATGGAACGCGATCTCGGCCGTCTGTAACAATATTGATTCCATCCCTTTTATTTTTTGTTGGTTTTTGAAAATCGCGAGGCTTTAGTTTCTTAGCTTTGTGTTTGGTTTCTGAAGGTGAAGGTTACTCCTACAAATTACTCTTTTAAAAGTTAGAATACTTTGAAATGACATAAGATTACTTTTAAAAGGGTATAAAAAATAGAATAAACATAATTATTAGTTAAATAAGTGGTTTGAATATTAAGTTAAAGATGTTGATGTTTTAAAAGGTTTGAAATATATATATTATTTGTTATTGTTATAAAATATTGCGCAATTTTTATAATGAACGATCAATAATTGTACCGTGACTACATTGAAATACGTTATAGAAAAGTCATAAACATTATTTGGTACATTACAATTACTATAATTTTACCCAATTTTTTTAATTAAATATATTGTATACTTTATCTGTATTGGGTAAGAATCAAGGTTTTGTCATGATTTCTTTATCTCGCGTCAATTTTTGTATGACAAATGTAACAGCAATATTTGTTTACAATACGGTATCCCACAGGACGAATGCGAAAACTTTGGAAATTAATTAAAAATAGTATATAGTAGAGTAGAGTAGTATATAGTAGTCAATGATGAACAAGTCGAGGATAACCTTCAACTCCCTAGAGGAGACCCCAGAACACAGAGCCGCTGAGAGGCGCCCCGACTATCGAAGCAGCCACCAGCGGCCTGTCAGTCCCCCCGGGGTGGATGCCTGGAAATGGGGACCACCCCAAGCCTAACCGAAGTGCAAATGACATTTTTTTTTATGTAATTGAGTAATGTGGACGAGCAAGCCAAACCAAGTTAAATACCATCAACGTACTGTGTAGCACTGCATTGCGCTGATCACCTCGAGACATCAGATATTAAGTGTATTATGTCAAGAAGTTAAAGTAAGATGATGGTCAAAACAAACGAATAATTGACAAGGGCCGATTGCACCAATGTAAGTATCAACTAATATGATTTATTTACACAGCTGTAGTTCACAGTTCAACAGAGTAGGGAGATTGTACACTTGCCTGAGTAAATAATCGCCTCCAGCTATTTGACAGCGGATGAAGGTGCTTCTCACCTCTTTTGTTTCCTTTTATGTTTTGGGGCAGGCGTTCAACAAAACCCCCGCTATTTCGAGTGAAATGTTCCGAGTAGTTGTAAATTGAATTGCGGACGCGAATGGTGGTCATCAGTTTCTCTTGATGTACTTTTGCAGCATATAGTTACAAAAACTAAGTAACGAAGACCAAAGTAATACAATACCGAAACACGAAACAAAATGAAATACTTGCACATCTTTTTTTGTATATTTTTTTTCTTAGCACAATACATATTATATAGGAAGATAAATGAAAACTTGATTTCAAACATTAAATTAAAGATATAAAAATAATTAAAGAACGTATTACAATGACCGACCTTATCTTGTTTAGGCAACCTTTGGTTGGAGAGATATTATCAAAATGTTAAAGATGGAAATGTATGGTCTACAATAATAATAAAAAAATAAACATTGTCAATAATAAAATAAACTACAATAATAAAATAATAGATACAATACAATATAATAGCAACACTATAAATGCATACATAAACATACATATACTAGGTACACATTACAAACACATATATATTATTTTGTTTCGTAGGGAACCAAACCCGTTAAGCCCGTGGTATATAGGATTAGAGCTGCTCAATCACTACACCGAAGGCTACTGATGGTGGAAACGTATTTAATTATGCTATTTTCTTTGCATGACATACCTATAAGCATAAATTTCAACTCGGAGATTGAAAGTTACCCAAGTTCCCACTCAGCCACACACAGCTCAGCTACCTACTAGGCAATAGATCGCCGTGTTTGTGTTTCCGACAAACGAACGGCCGACAACAACTCTCTGGAAGGCGTCCAGCCACAGATCGCGGAATTTATTCGCCTTCAGTCGGTGCATCTACGTGGCCGGCTTACAAAATTCAACGGTTCAGCTGCAGACTTTAAAGCTTCGCTTTCGACGGCAACAGTGAGCGGGGCGATCAGCAGAAGCGGTGGCGAGTAGAAAACACAATGCGATGCAGTGTTTGCGTTTGTTAGCAGAATATAAAATAATACTACATACCTACAGAATGTCTATTTCCTTCCGCTAATCTGACGTACTCCATCCTGTTTGAATTTTAATATATAATTAGACACTTCATTTGTTCTAACGGAGGACGTTTGTTTCATAAATTTTATCGAGAGTGGTTGAGATATAAGTAAGTAATTGTTTATTTGCCTCTTTTACCTAATTAATTTTTATTCATTTTTCATTTCTCTCTACAAAGATTCAGGTACAATCATGGCTTTGTGAGAGCTGGTGCCTGATATAGGTTAGTGGAAAACTTGTATTACAAGTAACCAGGGCCCTCTCTCGGTGTGAACAATTTTTAGAAAATATTATCCCTACCTTATGTTTTAAACGATTATAATACAGTGAACAGAATTAATGGTGTGATTTGGTTCTCCGCACGCTAATGCTCCTGATTGCCCCGCTCACCACTGCCATCGAGAACGCGGCCTAAGTTAGGTCGTTATGGTATGAGCTCTATCAGATGGAACTATGCAAGTGTTAAATATTTATATATTATATAAGTATGTTTTGGCAGACGTCGTGCTTATGAGAGCATATAAGTCACCAGTCTTGTTATCAGATTAAGTACATTCAATGCCGAATGCAAACGTCAAATACGTTTGAATTTTTTCACAAACTGGGTATTGAATGTGTATGAAATTGTTTTGCTATGGCTTTCGTCTGAGTCCGTACATATATATTATAATGCAAAGCTGAGTCTTACACCGATCTTTGTACCGATGGTTGTACCTAAGTAAGTATATGTGCTATACCTTACAACCCCCTCGATCTTAGTATTATTACCTCACTCAAAATCAAGGGTTGCGCGAATCTACGATCAAAGTAAAAAAATGGGTACGGCGAAAAGTTTCACTAACAAATTCAAAGGCCTGCCTTTTACATTTTGCTACTTAGTGCCAAATAAAAATCAGAACACGAAAATACTTTGTAGAGTTTCCAATAAAATATCTAAAAACAGGGATCGGACAAGCGTAACAAAATAAAGAAGACTCGCCATTGGCTACCTTCCAAAAATCGGTTCATCCACTGGCCTGTAAACCACGATTTGGGTCCATTCATGTGTGAAGATACCCTTTGAGCTTCAGTTTTGGCATATGAAAATATGCCAATGTAGGCTTTATCCGTTTTAATGGTAACATTTAGATACGAGTGGTCGGAAGTTATAATATCGAAAAATTTTTTTTGGAGATTTCATAGGATAAATTATTGTTGAATTTTAATTTAATTCAATATTATTGTTTATTAGCTGCATCCCGCAGTTGACCGGAATTAAAGTGTGTTAGTTCAGGGCATAAGCTATATCCATTCCAAATTTCACTCAAATCTGGAGCCTTTACAGCATGAAGAAAAAACAAACACAGTTACATACAAACTTTCGCATTTATAATTAGAATTAGTGTGATTTTCACTATGATCAGGCAGACAGTAAATAAGTAAAAAATAAAACTGTTTAGTTTCCCAAAAACTCAATTCTGTAACTGCAAATGACGGAATATCAGTCGGATCCGAATAAAATTGAAAAATGTCCCACTATTTCTCAAAGCCGGCGTTCCTGTAACTATTCCCAGGAAATTGGCCTTTGCAAAAATGCAAACTCCCCATACAGCTAGCTTCAGCCCTCCAACTGTAAAATTCAATATCCTTTTCAATTCCTTCAAAGAAAATAAAAATCTATGCTTCAAAGGCAATCCAGGTTACACTGCCGAAAAAACCGTAAAAGACTTCGCTCGGATACCAAGCATTTTTGTACCGTATTGGGCCAAACAACCAAATTGCCTGAGGTCCCAAGGGCTGTATCCAAAATAACTGTTCTTTCATCAAAATACCACACCATACGGAGTAAAGGAACCCATCAAAGGATGGAATGACGGTGGAGTGTTAATGGCTGATGCGTATCTATATTTTCGTGAGGAAGCCTTCAGTAGACCTCTTTTGTTGCCGAAAGCCTTTAGAAGTCTGCTTAAACTACGGTAAATGGACTTTCAATCGGCGCTGGAATACTAACGTGGGGTAGTGTCTGTGATTAACTAAGATTGAATAGTCATAGTAAAGCTGCCAAGGTAACACGAGTTAATTAACAGAACATGTATTTTTTCATTCTTTTTAATAATAATACCATCAAAGAGTGTTAATTAAATAAATAATAAATTAAATATCATACAATATTATCGGGCAAAGGATTGAAGAAATATTTAGATTAGAGGTACCTATAATAATAATAATAATTTGTTTATTCATTTAGAAATGTTGGTACAAAAAAACTTAATATTAACTTAATACTCGGAAACTTATTGTAAGGTTTACAAATAGGGTAGGAATAATAATTAAGCTATTTAAGGTCCACTGGTTCCCACACTAGGATTCCCTGTGTCGTGGGACACTAGTCTCTTCCGTAAAACGTTTTAATTAGTCTAAAGGGATCTATATTCATAGTTAGGAACATAACTAAATAAATGTGAGCTAAAACAATAGGTAGGTTCAGATATGTCTCTCAACTTAGAAGTAGCTATTTAAGTTTTTGGTTGTCCTGGGTCCCTAAAACTATTACTAGGTGCGTATAATAGTACGAGTATCATATCTACATAACTACCTTGTTCTATGCGTCCAAACTCGAACTCAATATATAAAAATTATAAGCTCGATAAACATCCCGACACGTACAACAGCAGTGGTAGGTAGGTATTTAAAATAGGCAAGGGAGGTTTAAAGTTAGTAAATAAGCGAGAAAGCATGAATCTTTACTTATGCTATTATTTTTTATCCTTCCCACTTGTAGTTACACTGACGGTTCGGACTATAGGTACATAAGCAGAGCAGTAATGCATAGTGATCATTGCACCTGATAAAAATATAGTGATCAGCAAATACCTGTTTTATTCTTGTATTAATGCAAATCATAATGCAATCTTAGATCTTTTCTCAGTTCATTTGACACAATATTATATTTCATCAAAAATAATTGAATCTTCTCCCGTGGTGTTTTTATATTTTTATTTTAAGTCGGGCTTAACAACGTTCATTATTATTTCGAAACAATTAAAAGTTTCAACGAAAACACGAAAACTCCGAGTGGCACTGCAGAGCAAAAAGTACCTATGGCAAAAAAACTTAAAAGCTTAAGTGCAAATGAAAATGACAGCAACGAATCTCGGAAGCAAGTAAAATACAAAAATCTAGGACCGCACATCATACAGCTGCAGTAACTTTTAATAAAACCGAAATAGACTTGATTTATACGTGTTTTGTCTGGCTCAAACAAGATGGCGGCCGTAATATCTGCATGAAGCCGGATAGAACCGGTTTGAGACCGCAATTTTTCGCTTTTTCCACACTATCTTGCGGTTTCACTGACGTTGAAAGAAACATTTTATTAAACACGACGAGCTCCGTATTGCTTTAAATATTATTCTCTATGTCCGCGCGCGTAAATAAATGAGCATAAGAGGATTTTATGTTTTTAAGAGTAGATATTTTTATCTGGAACTTTAATTAAACATTTTTGCGTAAAACCCCTTAAAAGTTGATGTCATATTTTGATAATCATAAAGATTTTTTATGGCTGTAAACATTGAAAACCCCGAAAGGCCCAACAAATAACATTATTATAACAATAAACACCAACAAAATGTCAACTATTAGCGAAATTCTTAGATCTAATTTTAATCGCGACACTTTTATTCTGAAACATTTTTATAAACGTAAATCTCGGGAATCTACCATAAAACCTCCACATTATTGTTTAATAATTTTAAAAGCATTTGAAAAACATTACGTTATCAACAAAGAAAAACTGATATCTAAATGGCTTACTCCGTCGTTAAAATCCAATCCCATTTATACAATTCACCATTAAATGAAAGAAGGAAAGCGAACAATTTTTTCTAACAAACCCCATTAAAGAACAGTTAAAAATATCTGTTTGAACGGTTAATGAACAAACGATTGAGCACGTTGTAACTCTAGATAAAGGCGCGCTTGTTCCAACAAAGCAGAACTTTTCAATATCGCTTCGCTACATATTTTAGTGGGCGACTGTAACTTGTCGAACTTATCTTGGAGTTTGCGAGTGGTGTGTGGTTTTCGATAGACTTTATCGATGCTGTCTTTAACTGTTTGTATTTTTCTATTTGCTTAAAAAAATACTTTTGTGAGGCGGTATATTTTTATGACAGTAGTTAATTAAAGTGATGTTTCATGAAATAGTAGTTACATATTTGCAAATAAACGAAAACATATTATGAGTAACAGAGGGCACAATTTTTATTATCGATATTAAAAATTTGCTTATGAAAAATAATTGAATAATTGATTATTTATTTCATCGATAACTTGATAAGTATTCTACACTGTACAACGCTGTTCCACCTTCGCCGTACCTTCCGACTTCACTCCGTACCGAAGTTAGGTAGGTTTTCACCCAAATCTTCAGAAATAAACTCCACTTATCCGCAATGTACTCTCGAACGAAATTTATGGGACAATCTGTAGACCTTTTCCAAGGTTCTGTCCAGGCCCTTTTATTGGGCGTCATCAATTCATATCGACCATTCTAGGTGAGAGAAGGAATTTCGGAAGTTTGTGTTGTTACAAAAAATGTTAGGGACTTTGACCTGAATAAATAAAATTTAGAAGGTTCTTTTCAATGTTATTGCCTGAAATGATTGTAATTTACAAAATTATTTTAGATGAGTAATTTTAGGTAACCAATCCTATTTCTATGTAGTTAACATATCTTTGACTTGAAAGGTCAAGACGAGACGAGCGTATGTATAGGCAAAGAATATTAACTATTAGCAGACCCCCGACACTCCATACAAATTCACCGAGCTAACTGTCTAGTACTACTACTGACGCACCGGCCTGTCCACACACGTTTTGTGTGTGTGCGTAATTATTGTAGGGATGAGCTAATATGAAATCGAGCGCGACAAGGACAACGCTATACGTAAGCAACCTAAGTGTTTCTCTTTCACACCCACTATCGCTTGGCTGGGAGACGCGAAAAACCAAAAAATCTTCGATTCTTATTTGTGTAAGTGGTTTCTTTGCATCCATACACAGAACAATAACGAACCATTTTAAAAAAGATAGGCAGACCTCCGTCAGTCAGGTCAGGTCCTGGTCAGTTCCACCGTCTTCAGCCGTTCTTCGTCTTTTTCTCAATATGTTTCATCTATATGTCAAAGTCAAATAGTCAACCGGTCTGCTCTACCTCTGTAAAGCAGGTCGTCATCGTCATCCAAAAAGGTCATAACAACCTCAAAATACATAATTGATCGCACATATAAAATAAACATTTCAATTACTCACTCATTAGTCATTCGCCGCGAGCGGTGATAACCGAGTGACGCAAGCACGGCATGGTCGATGTTTTCATCAGTTTGTTGCGGGTGACAACAAATTAGCGGGGGGTGGGAGTGTCGCTTCTTTACGTAGTAATATTTAGTTTTCTTTGCTATTAGTATAGGTTATGGACAGGAGCATAGCATGAAGCAATTTGATGGTTTAAACGGATATTGTCATACCTAATAATTTGTTTATTAGTTGGGATAGTTGGGACAGGTCAATAGTGTCAAATGATCAATGGACATATGGATCATATCTAAAGACTAAGAAACTTCGAGGACCGTACAAATGTTTGCGCTTTTTCTGTGCACAAATATTTATCTCAAATCGGGAATCGAATTCACCTCAAGATGAAATAAGACCTCCCTTCTAAAATTGAGCGAGTAAAAAGCTAAGCAGTTACCATATTTTTTTTTATTAATTTTATTCACAACTAATTTCCATATTTTCTTCCACCCTCAACCATTTCTTCTCGCGCACTAATTAAACTCAACTCGCATCTAACTCACTCCCTTCAAACTGGCAACACTTGTTCCAAAAAAGAAAAACTTCCGTCAATCTTTTATTAAAATTTTTACAGCAAAAAACACAACGCAAGAGTTTCACTTCCGGAGCACGATTTACAGCACCTTCTGAGTAACAATCTCAATTATTCGAAAACCTCTAATTTAGTACTGGCAACTTTTAATTTATTCGCTGAAGGGAGCTCTGATTGCAAATTGTTTCTCGTTTTGGTATTCAGTAATCGTGGTGCGAATTCGCTTTTTGCGGGACCTCTTTTGGCTTTTAATGGAAATGCAGAATTTTTGTTTATCACCCTCGTTAACTTTTTGAAAATTAATGTACTCGTGAATTTGGTGTCAAACAATTCACATTACCTACTGCATTTTACAGGTAGAGTGGCGTCATTCACCGCGAACTTCTGTGTATATAGATTCGACGCACCTGATTTCGAATTCCACTGGGCCAGACATTCTTAAATTTCGCGGATTTAACAATCGCTCTAAAAACGCTGAAGGAAAATATCAAAGTCAAATATAATTTATTAAATAGACACAAAAGTGCACTTTTAAAAGTCATAAACGCATGATACAAATAAAATATGTCAAAAATTTTAACTTTTGTTAACATGACTTTGAAAAAAGGTAAGTAGGTATGTTTAACCATTTCTTCCCTATACTCAAATTGAAGTCTGGGTGCAGAAAAGAAATGCGAAAACTGACTTTACCAGTGCTTCGGAAATCCGCCCGCTAGAGAAGATAGCACCAAGAAACTCTGCGGGATGTCTTTTTTTCAGCTCTCACATGAGGACATGTATCACAGGGCGCGATATCTATTATTCCGCACTCTGTAACCATGGTGGAAAGTGATCCATAATTATACACACTTTATTAGAATAGGTCCATGTCCATGTTCCAGCAATAGTAACAGTATTAGACTGATTCTACTCATGCCGCGAATACACCATCAGATTATGATGATAAAGGTATAACTCACCAGGCCAGTTTTAAAGTAGAACAAAACTTTAACAACAGTGGTGGCTGTGGTTTTATCTGAAGGCAATCGTAAAAATCTAAAATCTAATAAATAGTTTGGTTTTTACTGCCATTAAGAACATTGTGTATATTAAATTGAAGGTCATGTACCTTTCTGGCCAGTAATTGGAAAGCTTAATAATACTTTTATTCTAAAATTGTATATATTAAGAAAGTAAAACTGATTTAAAATCCTGCACGAGTATCTTTTTCGAACGTAAATAATCCTAGATTTTTCACCAAGCATACGATCAATACTACATTTATCGTTACGAGCAGCAATATTCAAGTTTTCTCAGTACTATAACGCAGAAACCACTATATACACCGAGCACAAATTAGTAGTAATAATAACTAATTCAAATTTGAATATTTATTCTAGCGTCATCTGCAAGTCTTTGCGGAAAACTATTGGGTTGCAATGTAGGTATAGCACTCACTATAGGCATCTAAATGAAGTGTTGCAAGTCTATTGCGATAGATGTCACTATTTCAAGCTACATGTATACGGCGACATCTCTCTGCGATAAATAAACGCTGTGTGATCGAGCTGTTTGTTCCCTCAGGGAACCTCTGAAAATTGGTAAAAGCGCCATCTGTGTATTTCCCTTTGAACTTTACAGCTGTGGTTTTTGGTTATGGTACTGTAGAAGAGTTTAAACAAAGTTTGCTGTATTTGGCATAGATGGCGTCAAAGTAATTTATTTCAAACGTTTAACATGCCACAAGCTGTTCTGACAGACACATAGATGCTTCAAAAACTCAAGGTTATTAAAAACCAAAATTAGCTGTGATGCCTTCCTGGTACAAGTAGGTACATAAAATAAAGTGGATGGAGTAGTAGGCTCTGGCCGTGGTTGTAATACCACCCACCGAACAAAGCCATGCCGTCAAGCGACCTAGTCGTGTTTCGGGATGATGTTCGGTGAACCATCGGGGAGACGGGTCTGAGCAGCCGCTCAACTGCCGTCTCTCTCTAGATCTATGTGCTCCATCTTAGGCCACATCACCGTTTCACATAAGGCGAGGTAGTGGCCTTACATAGATCTATTAAGTGTAAAAAATAAATAAAAATAAAGAACTTAATATATAAAAAACAAGTTGAAAACTTAATACCGGGTGCGCCGGCTAACCTTAAGGAATAGTTGCAAAAATCCAGGCTTTAAGTTCTTCTATGCGTGGACAAAGCTGCAGCGAAACATACAAGATCTGGCTTTACTGTGGAAACACACGGAATGATATTGCAATGAGCTGAACCAAAATTGAATTTGAAAATAGGATGGCGCATATTCCAATTTTAGGTAGGTACCTATTTCTTTTAGATATATGATAACATTTAAGTATAATCATTGTCATTTGTTTATCTTTATCACAAGGAGATTCTTCTCAAAACTTTGTTTATATTTCGTCGACGTTGGATCAGAATATTGAATATAACGTTCATAAAAATATGTAGATTTGCTGCATGGGCAAGCGGAGTAATAGAAATTTGCAAATTTTGATCCGACGCACTAGAGTTCGATTACCGTTAGCGCCATACCACTGACTTTCTTAAGTTATGTGCGGACTTAACACTCGCTGTTAAAAAGGTGAAGGTGAAGGAAAACATCGTGAATAAACCGGCATGTCCAAGAATTAATCTCAAAAATTCAAAGACGTGTGACATCCACGCACCCGCATTGGGTAAGTATGGCTCATTCTTTCTCTATGGGAGGTCCCAGTAGTGAGAACCTAATGGGTTGATCATTATGATGATGCTGCTTAGGAAAAGCAGTAAATGTTCGTGGGTGATATATCTGCCGGATAGTTACAGTATCTTTACAAAGTTGTTAAATAAAACCACCCAACTTGTTTGACGTAAACACTTTCCATATACACCCTCAGTATCAAACGCAGGTGGCTCCAGGGATGATACTGCAATAACACTAAAATAAAACTAAGCTATTGCATCCGCGCAACAGACACTGATTTCTCTTCTGCCTGCTTTGGTGTCGTGAAATGGTGGAACTCGAGCGTCAAGTGTTTTTTATTATTGTGTTTTAGGGAAGAAACAAAGTGTGGCTCATTCAGTTGTGGTTATTTGTTGTCTCTTGCATTAGTGATATTTGCTTGAATATGCGATTGTTCGTTTTACTCGTGGTTGGTATCTAGTATGCAATAAGCCATCTGGGTAAGTACCCCAGCTTTGTCGGTTATTTTGCCGCCAAGCAATAGAGCGCCAGCATTACTGTGTTCCAGTTTGAAGGTCATTGCCATGGCTGTAGCTAGCGAAATTACTGAGCATATTAATAATATCTGATTTTTTGGGGTGATGAGCGCAATTCAGCGTTGCGCAGTAATTTTATGGTATCAAAAGGTTCTTGGTGACACTGCAATTGTTGTAGGCAGGCGTGGTGCTTATCATCAGGCAAACGACCAACTCGTCTCATCATTCAGTTCCATAAAAAATTGTTTCATTATTGAGACTTGTGAGTTTCTTTAAACATAGTTATATTTTTAAATCAATAACAGCGAACTGTTTGTAAACAAATGTTCATTTGGTCGTTCAAGATTTTTTTAGTTTTTAGACATTGAGGATTGTAATTAGTGTAGAAAATTAAGTATTTGTAGAAAATTTGTTGGATTGTATTTAAAGTTTCGGAAAGAAAAATAAACGATTTTTGAGAGAACATCGAATTACAAGTCACCGGTTTACTGTTTAAATATTTTTACTTAAATAAATTTTCTTCTTTCTATATATTAGAAACTAAACTTTTAGACTTTTTTAGGTTCCTTTTTTATTTTTACATTATCGTCAATCACACGCTTACATGTAATAACAAAACTGCTTTTAGTTTGGTTTTCAAAGAGTATTAAATCTCTATCATTACATTAGGTACTATTTTCTGAAATCATCTCTGCTTACACGAATACAACTGCCCTCGTTTCTCCATTGACATCTAACAAGTAAAATTATCAACTTCCTCCAAAGCGAGATTAATCACTGTTCGTCTTTCTAAGAGGGCATCCCCCTCCAAGGCTCAGAAACAAAGACGCTTTGTAACAAAAGCAATGTCTCCATTGTACTACAAATGTTTAACTTGTTGACATAGTTCACGAGTCACCATTGGCGCGTGACTTTGAACGCATAATTAGGAATTTCTTAGATCGGACATCTCAAAACGAGATTGAACATAAGTTATAGTTTATTTATTTACTCCCGATGCAAAAAGAAGGCGTATGCATGACGGAGTTCTGAGGTAACAACCATAAAAAAAAACAAATACAATCGAATAGAGAACGTGAGGAGTTTGACCACTATGTGTGTCTGTTTGTGTATCAGATAGACATCTGTGGCACCGTAGCTCTCAAACGGGTAAACTGATATGGATGCGGATTTTTTATTTTAAAGCAGGTTTTCTAGCGGTAGCCCTTAAATGTTTTATCAAAATCTGTTCAGTGGTTTTTTTTTACTTTTTATAGGTTTTTATGTCAGGGGTTTTTTAAATTTTTGTTTGCTTAAACTCGCTTTAGCTGATAAAGGTGACTCTATTCGCGTAGGATTTGGTTTATAATTGTTGCTTATGGAAGAATTCGACGAGTCTAAATGTTTATGCACTTTCTAAGGAGCACGATGAGGCTATCTGTTATTAGAACTATGTGTAATACCTAATATTAAGTTCGAAAATGTTTGCATTTAATCATGTAGTACTTTTGATAGTCCAAATCTATACTTATAATAAAACTGTAACGAAGCGGTTACTGTACATTGAAGATATTTTTGAAAATCAATTTTTTTAGGAGTATATGGTAGCAACAGAACCCAAAAATACAATTTTAAAAATTTTTGTCTGTCTGTCTGTCTGTCTGTCTGTCTGTCTGTCTGTCTGTCTGTTCGGGATAAACTCAGAAACTAGGGCACGAATTTGAATGCAGTTTTTTGAAATATATTCTGTGGAGTCCGGCGCTACACATAGGCTTTGTTTCATCAAAATCGGTCCAGTAATATTGAAGTTATGACGGAATTTAGGAAAAAATATAAGTGTCCACTATAAGTTGAACCACGGAACATACCGGACCCTTTGTGCACATGGCTCAGCTTATACTGGTTTATTACTTACCTTCAGAGTTTGTAGAACTTAGGTATTGGTTCACATGATGGTATTCTAAAAAATGTTTTGTGGAGTCCTAGGCTACATAACAAACTTTGTTTTATAAATATCGGTTTACGAAAACTGGAATTATTACGCAATTTAACAACGTTGAGTACCTACCGATTAGCAATTTTAGTATGAAAGTTTTCGTGAGTTTGATTCATTATAATTATAAATATTTAATAAAACGGCTAGGACTCACGTAGTTTGTCAAATTAGTCGACCTAGGTTTCGAGCATGTCCGATGCTCTTCATCAGGGGCGAGTGTACACTGCGAGATCGCGGTGACTATTGGCGGTGCCGGTGGCGGTGGCTGGTGGAGTGGTATAACGTTGAGTACCGTTGCAAAGCAAATTAGCTGTTTAAATCGAGCCACCCATAGATAGCACGTCTTATCAAGGGGCGTTTTTCTGACTCGCGGTGACGGGTTTTATGGACATGGCGCACTGCACTGGAGCTTTTTTTTTGATCAGTTTGCAAAACGCTTTTTTGCTGATGCGATTATGTCGCCTTGGAAAGTAGTAGAGGAAGTTTACCTAGCGGTTCCCAATTTTTTTTAGCTATGGAACACTAAATTATGTAATTTTGGCGGAACCCCAACTCATATTTGTAACCGACTTTAAAAAAGGAGGAGGTTCTGTTTTTTTTCTATGTTTATTACGCGATTACTCCGCCAATTATAATTTGATTTTGATGATTCTTTTTTTGTTTGGTGGTCATACTTCAGAGGTGGTCCCATATAAATTTTATCGAAATTGATTCAGCACTTTTGCGCGGGTCAGTATATCGATAAAAATGCTGGCCAGCGTCGGCAATTCTCGGAACCCTAGAGTTCCGTGGAACAACTATTAGTAACTGCTGGTATAGACGAACAAAAAGCATAGCAACACCGTACCGGGCCCGGAACGGCCGCGGCGGCTAGCGTGGCACCGCGGCGCACCGTCACCGTCAGTTTTGCGTACGAATTGTAAAGGGTCCATGGTATTTCCCCCCCAGATGGCAATCCCACCCGTGTTATTTCCACCCGGCCTCCGTGGTCCCGTAATATGTTTTTTTAAACTGAACGATGACATTTGATGATGACATTGATACGTATACTCGGTCAAAGAAACTATAACACATTTTCCACCAATTTTTAAACATTCCTAAAAGAACTTGCTAAAATGTATATATCTAAATATAAAAATAATCCACTCCCTCATACACAGACACACACATCACACCTCGAAAACCAAAAACCTATGAAGCTGTTTGGTATGTAAGTTCTATAAGGGGATCATTACGAGAGCGGACAAAAGGAATGAGAGTTTATGTTTTTAAAGATAGGGCTATCAACTTTGGTAATTAGGATTGGGAGCGGAACGGGATGATAACGGGATAAGATGGGCATGGAAATGGAATAAGCGCGAGAGTTACAGGATAGGAGCGTAATGGTAACGATATAGGAGCGGGACTGGAGCAGGAGCGGAGCGGTACGGTAACGGGATAGTAGGGAGCGGTATCGGTATAGGAGAAGGACAGGATCAGTCCAGAACGCGGCGGTTACGGAATACAACCAGGACGATAAAAGGATACGAGTGGGAAGGTAACAGAATAGAAGTGGTACGGTAATGAGAAAGGAGCAGGATGGGAGCTGGAACGGGAGTATTTTGGGACAGAAAATGGTCGGAAGCATGATGAATTACTACTACACTACGCGTACGAAGTCGCGGGCAACAGCTAGTAAATAAATAAATTCGTTTATCCGGTATAAAAAATACAACCGAATATAGAGGGCCGGTTTCCGAATTGAGCATTGTAGAAAAACTCTGCTAAGTTTTGCTCAAATAGTTGAGAGAGAGTTAAGTTTTATACGTTTCACTTGATGGAATTAGATTTTCTCAAACCCCACTTAGTTAAGTATATCTCAATTCATTTTTAAAGATGTCAAACAATGTTTTGCGTTCTGTTACACGTACAAAAACCGATAAACACCGATATTGAAGGATTTTGTCATTTTTTTAACGCGATCGTAGAAAATGAAACGCATATCATATGTCAAAACGTCATTTAAGTATGTTGTCAAAATGTCATTTCAGTTTGATTCGAATTTTTCTTTATGTAAAGTTTTGTATTTTATTAATTAGTATTTCTTATTAATAAAATCAGCTACAAAAAATTTAAAAGGACAGGATATTCTCCCAATTTCACAAACGAAGAGGAAGAAACCATCGTATCGTAACAAAGTAAGTATGCACCTCTTCAATCCTTCGACGTTTAGCATTTTTATAATAATTACTTATGAAATTTACATTTCCCCCATGAAGGGAATTCTCCCTAGGTCCCTTAAGCACAGACTCATGGACATGTGCATTCTTCCCATCCTCACTTACGGTGCGCAAACTGGGTCTTTGACAAATCATCAGAGGTCCGACCTTGAGGTCTGCCAGCGAGCTATGGAGCGCAGTATTCTTGGCGTAAAGCGAACTGACCGTATAAGAAACACCATAATGGGATTGGGCTGGACATGTCTGCCGCATGTCGGATGATCTCTGGGCCAAAACCACTACTCAGTGGACCCCACACGATTGCAAACGACTTCGCGGCAGACCAAAAAGGAGATGGCGCGATGAGCTAGACTCACACCTTAAAGATTGTTCTATCGTGGCAATGGATAGAGATAAATGGAGGGAGGGTAGGGAGGCCTTTGCCCTGCAGTGGGACAAAACAGGCTCCTAATAATAATAACTTATGAAATATATTGTTTTGCCTACAGATTCAAAGGTGTGGTAGACTGCAATATGACGGGAGCATTCTACCTACAAAAGAAAAAAGAAGTCCAAATGGCTATAAGAAAGCAATACTAAGGCGCAACTGGGTCAAGAGATGAAGATATACCTACCTAACCTTAATACCTACCTGTTTAACCTAATTATTGAAATAAAACAACATACTCATTACTATTATAAAACGATTTATTTACGTAGTACCTACATACTCCCATTAAATAACACAGGAAATACATAGGGAGTACTTGCTAATGATTTGCGATATAACTTTCTATATACTAGTGCTGATCTCACAGTATTTTGGGCCTGGGGTAAAGGTTGAACTTCATTTAGGTACTTCAATAAATACAACGTTTTAGCAATATGATCATCAAAATCAAGGGCCATATTATGTTGTACCACGCATCACCTTTGACACCCTGTCTAATTTTAGCTGCTAATCTCCGGAGAACTCCAAAACATCTCTCTACAGTGTTTCTGGTTGATATCTGGGCTCTAATATTATAGGCTTCTTGTGCTGGAGTGGCAGGATTTAGAAATAGTGTCATGAGATACCTAAGACCATGGGTATTGTTGTCACTAGACATTGTACAAAACAATAAACCCGAAGACCGCGGACACAAAAGCTAGTAGGTTATGCACAAAAAGTTTGTGTATTTTTAATAAAATAAACAAATCACAAGGTTCAGTGAGGTTTGAGTAGCCGAACGCCTTTACTTAAATGTATGTTACTCAATTATGCTTTGAGACTAGTTTGAGCACTGTCAACGAGTTCTGAAACGCAATTATGGCGCTGATCATAAGATGAGCATGAACTTAAGATCCGAACTGTCAAATTTGAGCAAATCTCAACCTCAAATGCTCAAACTATACTTAACATCTAATCAGAAACAGAAAATGCCTTAAGTAGTAGTTAAGCGGCTTTTAAGAAAAACTCAACTTCGAATTCTCAATTCAGAAACCGGCCGAGAATCTCCTTCTTTTTTTGAAGTCAGTTTAAAAGTATCCTATGTCCATTCAGTCGTAATGAAGACAAATTGTAACAAAGAAACACATACACTTCCTTTCTTTGTTTTTGCCAAAATTTTACAATAGCTTTAAAATGCACGACTATAGTTCAGATACAGTTTTGAATTAATATATATCGCTAAATGTCCTTTCAGTATTTTAGAAATGAACGTTAAAACGCAAATGAAGTTTAGTTACGCCAGAATAAATATTTTTCTTAAGGCCCTTTTTGTCCTTTTACAGTCTTCGGTTAGGAGGTAGCGCAAACTGAGAGAGTTTTACATTTATCATTATATTCTACTATCATACTAATATTATAAATGCAAAAATTTGTGAGAATGAATAGATGGATAGATGGATAGATGAATGTTTCTTACTCAATCACGCAATGACTAATGAGCGGATTATAATGAAATTTGATATACAGCTACTTTAGGTCCTGGAAAAGGTTCATCTTCCATCATGTGTGATGGAAGATGAACAAGTCATTTGCCTGATAGTTAGCGTCACGCCTGCCTATTACAATTTGCACTGCCACCCAGAACTTTTAATACCATAAAAAGCACTGCGTAGCACTGCAATGCTCTTATTACCCCGAGACAACAGATATTAAGTAATTTCGCTGGCTACGATGCCCTTCAAACTGAAAAACAGTAATGTTTGCGCACTACTGCTTAGCAGCAAAATAACCGGCAAAGTCGTGGTACCTGCCCAGACGGTCTCCTGTATACGAGAGACTTACCACGAGTAAATTGAGATATATATTAAAGTACCTTCTCTGTTCCGTCGTGGGTAAAAACATGTAAGAAATTATAGTTGTCTGTTATCAAATGTGTTATTGCTTAGATATAATGAAGCATGAACCACGACTGCCATTGTGTTTGTTCACCCGCATAATATGATACCAAAAAATATTTGCTACGCCGCCGTAGAGCCCTCGTAGATTCTCGTAGCTCGGTGTCTACGTGCTACAACACAGGGCTACGATAACAAATCGTTTGTGGTAAACAATATATACTTCTACCACGTAGAACTATTATTTATTATTATTTATTAAGTCCTTTTCAAATAATTATTCTTATGTTATATAAATACCGTTAAGCATGAGTCGGATACATACGTAGTCGTACATATATTAATGTATAACTGAATACACACAACCTGTGTTTGAATCAGTACTTACATTTCGAGATATCTTACGAAGAGCACCATATGTATGGTACCAATGCTATACTATAAAAAGCATTCTTGTGACTGGTATCTCAACCTTTTTTACCTCAAAATGTGTCACATAAGTTGCGGCCCGCAGTTTCACCCGCAGTTTCCCGGGACAAAAAGAAGCCTATGTCCTTTTCCCGGACCAAAAAAAAACAAATTTCATCAAAATACAGTTGTATTTACGTGATTGAGTAACAAACATCCATCCATCCATCCATCCTCACAAACTTTTGCATATATAACATAGTAGTAGGAAAAGAATTATGGTAAATTGAAATATTATTAGAAAATAATACGTAAAATAAAGTTCCAAGAACTATTAATTCAAAACCTAGAGCATAAAAGTAGCCCATACATTACTCGGGGACATTAAGGCGAGTACCCACTGCAATATTTCCTGATTATCCGATACAAACTCAACACTCGGCGGCACTCGCCCGCAATTACTGATAGTGGAGTCCTGCTTTATAAGCTCTTAGTAAAGTATGGCGGCAGTGAGTAATGGGCCTTAGGGAGCTAATGGGGGCAGAAAATGAATCAATAAACTAGATTTCTGCATTAGATTTAGTTTTAAGTTTTATATCATCACTGAAGTTGCGGGTTCGATTCCCGCGACGGGAAAAATGTTGGTGAACAGAAAAAAGAGCGAAAACATTTGTTTCGTATCTGGGTGTTGTGGGATCCAGGATACAGAGAATCCGAGTTTGGGGTCAGGATATGTATGTGATCATTAAACGTAAAAATATATATATATATGGAACTGATCGATGAGACGAGCAAGTCGTTCACACACCTGCAAGATATGGATAACACCTAAGGTCCTTCCGCGGAGCTATGATATGGGAAATTTTAAAAGAAGGGTGAAAAGGGTTAAAGGTAGGCAACGCACCAGTAATGTTGCATAGACAACGGCAACCGCTTACCATCCAGGCGGACCGTCGGCTTATTTTTCTATATTATGATGAGTCTTGGTTACTTGAATGAATAACTTTTGAGTTTGAATTTGAATTACATAAATAAAAAAAAAACAGCAGGAAGTAGGTTTGGAAGGATTATACACTGGTTAAATAAAAGAACATATAAAATACTAAAAAGCAGTCACAGAATTTGAGCTCACAAACCAGAAACTTTGTCCAACAATTCACTCCGTCTAGAGGTTAAATTCAATACCAGACCAAAGAATACTATAAACCTACATAATACATGCCCAATTGTGACAATATACCAAAATAGGCTCAATAGAAATGCACAGTGACCTGTAACTCAAGATAGAAACCATTTCGAGGGTAACATGGCTATTCTACTCTCAGGGTCAGAGCTCTCAAAACTGAGGCCCTCCGTTGAAAGATAGTGTTGTTCGGTGTTCTGAATTTGAAGCCATTTCCCTGTAATAAATACGCTATGAATAAATAAATGAACGTTTTATTTAAAAATCACAAAATAGAAAAAGTAATAACTAGAAACAAAGTTGACATAATTAAGTCAATTTTGTTTTTATTGTCACGATAGCCTATCTTATCGCTTAAAGTGATATCTTCAAGGCAATGGTTGATACAGAGGAATGACTTAGAAATCATGGATGGCTATATGTTTATAAAATGTGTTTACCTTGAAATCTATAAGGCTTAATTTAGTTAAAGACTACAAAAAAGAATTGAACAAGTGTTCAAAAAATTAAATAAAATGTAGGACATGATCTATGATAAATGTGATGAAAAAGGTGGCGATTTCTCTTTTGCACTCCACATCACTAGTCAGGGTCCCGACGGAATGACACCATCTTCACCGTCGCTCGCAAATTGAAACGGAAGGTGTCCAATAAATTCCGCATCCACCCTCGCAGGAATTCGGTCGAACGAAGTTTCCGCTTTGTGTGAATATTTTATGTTAGATTTGTTTTCATAGATTCATAGATAGAACGAACTGGGGGAACGGGGAACTGCGGAAGTCTCTCCAAAATTAATAAATCTTGTTTGAAAGAAATTGAATATTTGAATTGATAATGATTTCAACTATTCTAAAAATATTAACTACATTTACTAAATAAATATAACATAGGAATAAGGAGATTGTATATGTGTACAAGGCAGCAAAATAATATTTTTAAGACGAGAGCGCTATTTTGAACCCAGAGCGGAGCGAAGGATTCTAAAAGCGAGGGATTCTCGCTGAAGCGCTAAGGATAACCCCATTTCAATTGTGACAATTATCTTCATCTGCCCCCGGCCCGCAATGGTGAGTTTTGCTTCAAGGAAAAACAGGCAAACTAGCCATCGATGCTCATTGCTTAAGCTGATCCACAAAGTTATCTATTATTACGAGTAAATATTGAAGTTGTAATACGATCTAGAGGCCCATCACATCAAAACCTGATTATTAACTTCTCAAAGTAGATAGCGACGTAGGCGGGCAGTACCTAATGAAACGCCAGGTATTGTTGTACAATGATCGCAAACTCACCTTCGCGTAGGCGTAGGTCTATTTTTACCTGTCTACGCGAAACATAGCCCACCCTCCGGGAATTGTACAGGCTAAGTCTATGAGTTTGGATTTATTATTTATTTATACAAAATTAAATCAAAATCCGTTCAGTAGCCTTTGCGTCATTAAGTAACAAACATCTATTCATCACACACTTTTGCATTTATAAATATTAGCAAGATATTGTCCTAAACTACCAAACCGATTTTTTTTTATGGAATTGAGTGATGAGACGAACAATTCGTTTGCCTGATGGTAAGAGCCACGCCTGCCCATAACAATCGCAGTGTCACCCAGAACATTTCGAGTCCTAATTGACATATTATACCTACCATAATAATATAATAACAAAGACCTTCTTACCTATTGATACTTGTAATATTAATTATCTGTGCTATTGGTCAAATAGGTATAGAAAATCGACCTATTTTGGAAGATCGACTTATTTCACTCGTGGTAGTTATCTCATATGCGGGCCACAGTCACAGCTTTGCCAGTTATTCTGCCGCCAAGCAGTAGTAAGCAATTACTGTGTTCCGGTTTGAAGGGCATTGTAGACAGTCAATTTACTGGGCGTATGAGACTTAATGTCCGATGAAGTAAATTCAAATTAAGCGTTAAAAATGTTCTAATGAGAAAAGCATACTATACTGTTCGTAATTACATAGAAGACAAAGATGCTTGGAACATTCCACTTCTGCAAAGTAGCTAACTGGTACATAAGAAACATAACATTGTAGAGACCAAAAAAAATGTAACAAAATCTCTTAAAAACATGCTCTGTCTCTGTATCTTGCCGTATATTCTGAGTTTTTCCGATACGGTGGTAGAGTCATTGTGATAATATGACGTTCATAAATGCGTCTGTAATGCCAAAATGATTAAAGAGATTTTGACTTTGACTTTGATGTCTCGGGTTGATGAGCGCAATGCTGTGCTGTTTTCATGGTATTAATTGTTCAGGTGGCACTGCAATTGTTATTGGCAAGCGTGGCGCTTACCATCAGGAGAACGATGGTTCGTCTCATCACTCAGTACCATACAAAAAATAATCGTCTCTTATTCCAAAATGTATGTAAAGACGCAAAATTCTTCACAAAGAGGAAACAAATAAAAATAAATGTACGTACCTATGAGACATAACCCACTGTACCTACATATGTGTAATGTCATTGACCTCATTGACATCATTCATACGGGTATACCTCTGGTGCGATCATTATCTCATAAAGATACGCACATAAACTGGAGTGCACTATGATATTTAATAAGTTTTAAAATTTTAATAACATAACCAATTCATGTTTTATCCAAAACTAAAATAAAATTGCTTAAATAAGTAAAATATTCATACAAAATATAATAAAATTATTCTAAAAGGCCTATGGTGGAGGGGAAAGTGCCCAGAATGCTGATCGCAATGCCACGCTGAAATGCAATGCTAATTTTTTGACCCAAATATGAGCCAGCATTCTGGTCACTCGTCGCCTCCACCAGACGTTTTGCCAAGTCCCAAGATTCAATATTTTTTATTATATAAGGAAAGCCTTGTACTACGAGTATCTACCATTTTAAATCCAGCAACTTAATTTAAAATTATTCACGCTCTAAACTTCTGTCCAGTACATGGGTGGCGTGATCAAAATGAAGTTAGTACGACCAATCTACATGTCGGTCAAACATGTAGGACAAACACGTGGGATTGAATCCAGTGCAAACCGGATCCGTTGATCGATAGCTCTTTGTTCGCGCTAGATGACGTGACAGTAATGTAGCTGTTTGGTTGATGTGTCAAAGCTAGCTCTTTGTTCGCGCTAGATGATGTGACAGTAATGTAGCTGTTTGGTTAATGTGTCAAAGGATAATTGTAAATAGTCCGTATCGAAGAGACATTGAGCCTCATTGTTTGATGACTTCTCGCTTCCAATGATTCGATATGTCTTTTCTTTTGTGTATCTGGATGACGAGACGAGTTGGTCGTTTGCCTGATGGTAAATAACAGCACTATCTAGAACTTTGTTTTGTAAAATCGCGCGGCGCTGCACTGCGCTTAATAGACAATTAGCTGTTGAGTCTCATAATGCCCAGTAATTTCGCTGTCATGTTTGTCTTGTATGTTGCAATTTAGTATGTTAAATTCAGTTGCTTTCTAATTGTTAACTAGGTAACTAGAGTGGCGCAGGGACTCAAAGGGATTCTTGGTCTCCGACAATAGAAACCTCTATTAACTAAAAGAAAATTCGAACTCGGGTGCGTCGGATCGAAAGACGCACGTTCTCCCACTGAGCCACAATCGCTCGCTCGCTTATAACTATAACTAATGAATATAGAATAATAAAACATTAATTGCGCTCTAAATCCTTACCGATACAACATAATAGCAAGCCTTAAATGAAGTTTGCACGACCAATCTACGTGTTGGACAAACACGCGGGATTGAATCCAGTTCAAACCGGATCTGCTGATCGATAGCTCTTTGTTCGCGCTAGTTGACGTGACAGTAATGTACTTGCGTAGCTGTTTGGTTAATCGTTTCGAACATACACTAAACACTCACAGGAATTATTTGATACATACTCTTTGCATAGAACACACTGAATTGATTATTAATAAATTGACTATAATGATGCGCTCTTTAACGTAATCTGTGCAACTTCTTATAAAAACAAGACTGCCGTCTCTCTCTAGATCTATGTGCTTTATCTTAGGCCACATCATCGCTTCACATCAGGCGAGATAGTGGCCAAACATGGATCTATTAAGCGTAAAAAAAAAGAAAAAAAAAGTATACGTTTTATCAAACAAAAAAACTGACTTCAATGTATCTTAGAAGTCCAAGGTCAAATACCGATGAAATTTATATGGGACCAATTCGTAGCTATACTGAACCCAACGCAAAAATAACTTTACGAATCGATTCATGAATGACGGAGACTGAGGTAACAAAAAAAATAAAAATACAATCCTACTCCTTTTACCACTTATCCCTTTTTATCTCCTTTTTTATTGCATTTTTCATTTTTTTTTTCTTTATATTTTACACTTGTTTTTCTTATTTTTCTTTTTTTTAGGGAACCTACTTCATTTTTCAAGTCTGTAAAATAAAAATTAAAACTGCTTACCTAACAATCACATACTACATACATACTTGTAGAACCACATCTACGTAATTTACGTCACCGATAATCTCTCGCGTAACGCCAGTAGGTACACAGAATTCCATACAAATATCTCACGCGGTACTCATTCGCTTAAAGATGCATTTAAGTAAAATACTAGAAAATTATGCGACGGAAGATCAGCGCTGTGATTTAATTACTGTTTTTAAACTTGATCGAATACAGGTCCATCTAGGTCTTTTATCTTGTTTTTCTTGTACGGAAACAAGAACTACGGATAGTGTATTGTAATATCAGTTTTTCAATTGGTTGATACATACGTACTATTTTATGTAACAATTCATTTTTAACTTTACAGCACCACTACAATTTTTATATGCACATCCTGGATGACTGGTAGAAAAATGCTACCTAGCATTAGGTCTGGAAGAGATCTTTTAGCGATAAGTCCGCCCGTTATACTATAGTCTGTAAGAATATTACGTGCACCTTGTTAATTTCTTGTTTCGTGTACAATAAAACATTAATTATTATTATTATTAAGTCGACCATGTACAAATGGTTTTGTATTAAAGTATAAATAAATAAAACAAGACCAATCAGATACTTATTTTCAGTTTAAAATATACATATGTGTATTATAGCGGTTATTGAATCCGCACTCCTCATGATACACACCAACCTACGCTACCACTTAACCAGAGAGACTAGCGGAAACTGCGGCATTCCAACATGTCTATTCAAACTGGATGAAAAGTGGCGATACTTGTCGCCTTTGTTACCAATAACAACAGTAAGTAAGTAATCGCCGCCATTTTTCAAGCATTCAAGAAATTCCTAAAAGACTGGTAGTTTATTTCGTTAACTTTATAACGAGTAAGCTTTTAAACAAATAGCTATCATTTCTCCGGTATCCGCCCCGGAACTCCGCTAATTGGTTAGTTGATGACGATTCATTTATATTGGATAATTAAACGGGGATATCTTTCGATAAAAATAACAAGGACTCGTTACGTGGTATCTGTTTTTACAGACTTCAAAAAAGGAGATTCTCAATTCGATTGTATTTTTATGTTTGTTACCTCAGAACTCCGTCATTAATAAACCGATTTTGAAAATTTGCGTTGGATTCAATATAGCTTCAAGGTGTTCCCATATAAATTTCATCGTATCTTAGACTCCGAAGATATACATCAGAATTGAATTCGGTTTTTTTTTACCTTTTTGTATTTGTTAGGAATTATGTGTAAGGTTTGATGTTATATAAAACTACCAATTTGTTTAATTGAAATAGGTAGGTCCTAATATCTCTTGTGTTGTGGTAGCGGTATTTACATCCAAACTGTAAACTGTTACTTTAGCCTTTTCGCAAATTGCTATATTAATTATTTCAACAGCGCATCTGTTTTAGCAATTAGTAATTTAATCGGATCTTCCTACATAGTGGCTAATAAAAGCCACTTGCCATAAATTTGTTTTTTTTAAAGTAAATAATAGTATACATTGTGGAAAGTTGTCACTATAATCTATGAGATGTATTCCAAGAATACGTTTTATCATACAAAAAAACCGACTTCAATGTATCTTCGAAGTCCAAGGTCAAATATCGATGAAATTTATATGGGACTACTTCGTAGATATATATACTGAACTCAACGCAAAAATATTTTTTCAAAACGGTTCATAAATGACGGTGTTCTGAGGTAACAAACATAAAAAACAATCCAATAGCAAACCTTCTCCTTTTCTGTAGTCGGTTAAAGAGCACTGCCTAGCATTGCATTGCGCTTATCACCCCGAGGCATGTAATTACGCTCGCGACAATATTGTCTTCCAAACATATCTATCTTCGATCACATCGTCCATTATGAAATTCAAACTCAGACTTAACCGATCTATCATCGAACTCTGACCTCAGGAAGTTCGATTAACCGACCCCTATTTGATACAACTTTAACGTCCATTATAAATTCAATTACATCAATTAAACAGCGTTACCGCAAACATTTACAGCATCATTATGTTCAGTGATTTGAAGTTTTACTGGCGGTATAATTGTTCTCGGTTGTTATATTTTATGTCCGATTTATGAATACCTAAGCGCTAATGTTATGATGACTGTTATGACCGTTGTTATACTGGTTGAATCTCTTGAACTTAGATGAGATTTGATGGCTTTGGTAAATTGATTTTAGACTAACCTTACCCTATTATATGTATACGAGTATAAGAAGGGACAATATTATTCGATTCTCTGAAATCTAATTGTAAATGAGCACATCCGCAATTAATATTTTGTATATAATCATATGATAGAGCGAGTGTGACTCAGTGGGAGTACTTGCCACTTTCGATCCGACGCACGCGAGTTCGAATCCCGCTGGCCCCGCTACACTGAATTTCTTAAGTTATGTGCGGATTTAACACTAGCTCTAACAACGGTGAAGGAAAACATCGTGAGGAAACCGGCATATCCAAGAATTTATCACAAAAATTCAAAGACGTGTGACAGGTGGATTATGGCCCATACTTTCTCTGTGAGAGAAGGCCCGTGTCCCAGCAGTGGGAACGTGATGGGCTGATGATGATGATATAATAATATTTGATCCTCTTTTTTAGTTATTGGTCTTGGGCCTCCTCAATGCCGTGAACGCCAGCCACACAAACCTACGATCATTCAATTAAAAAAAAAAATGTAAAAATAGTGTCAATATCTAATGCTTATTTCTCTTAGTTTTGGGGCCGAACAAGTAACTATCAGACATTCTTTCTACATCTCAATCATTTTTTGCGTAGTTCTAAATATATGAAAATATTGATCGATTCGATTTATTTTATGTCTCAGAGAATGAGGATCAATTATTTAAAAAAATTGTATGTTTAGATTTTTGCTTGCTGTTTTTAAAACGATCATTTAAGTACATGCGATATAAAAATAATTTCCGAAGACAATACAAATAAATAAATTAAAATATAATGCAATGGCAAAAAACCACAAAAGTACCTAGTTTATCTAGAGCAGTGCTCTACATAAGTCAGCGTTTGAATCGTGTCCAAGCTCAGACATCATGCATTGTGCTTGCGTCAGGTTTTGCAACACACATTACGAGCCTTCATTTCCTATGCTTTTATGTCAATGAACGAGCTGGCTGCAGCCTCACCCTCTAAATAATTGATTTCAATCCGAAATCAAAGTTCTAAAGTTCTTTTCAACACACTTGCTAATAAAATGGCTCTATGGTCACCGCAATTGGGCACAGAATGACACCCATAATCCAACTGTGATAATTTATTGATTAGTAGGTGACGATATACGCGGGGTTGCTAGTAGTAACTAGAGAAGAAAAACCGAAAATCGGGCTCAGTGGCGTGCTATGGGAGAGGCCTATGTCCAGCAGTGGACTGACATCGGCTGATGATGATGAGATAGGAAAAACAGCAGTCACACACTGCAGTGTCAAATATATGCGATATTTGGCAAACACAATGCAATCAATACTGTGCGTTACGGCTCGAATTGAGTCCAGGTTCGCATTGTCCCCGCATCAAGTTTGGCAACAAACATGCAGTTACATTTCCTGACGCCATTCATATGTCGTCGGAATGGTATAACGCAATATCAAATCCACAGCAATGCTTGATAGTAATATGTATTGGATACGATATTAAATTGAGTTACTACCGAACCTATTGATGTCTTCCATGTTCATACAGATACTCATCTACAACATAAAACAAGAGATAACATAAGATTTTGCACGTTCGCTCTAAAACGGTGAAGGAAAACATCGTGATGAAACCCGCTTACGCGCTTTGGAGTGGTAGGCTCTGGCCGTGGTTGTAATACCACCCACCGAACAAAACCATGCCGTTAAGCGACCTAGTCGTGTTTCGGGATGATGTTCGGTGAACCATCGGGGAGACGGGTCTGAGCAGCCGCTCAACTGCCATCTCTCTCTAGATCTATGTGCTTCATCTTAGGCCACATCATCGCTTCACATCAGGCGAGATAGTGGCCAAACATAGATCTATTAAGCGTAAAAAATATATATATATAAATAACTAGTTGCACCCCGGGGTTTCATCCACGAGTTTCAGGGATAAATAAAGCGTAAAAAAATATATATATAAATAACTAGTTGCACCCCGGGGTTTCATCCACGAGTTTCAGGGATAAATAAAGCGTAAAAAATATATATATAAATAACTAGTTGCACCCCGGAGTTTCATCCACGAATTTCAGGGATAAAAGTATCCTATGTCGTTTTCCAGGGCATAGGTATATGTTTTTGCGTATTTGAGTGACGACCATCAATCCATCCACCCTTCAACCCATTCTTACAGACTTACACATTTATAAGTCTCAAATTTATAAGTCTATTAAAACCAAAAACAAAATACAAAGGGTATTTTATTTTTGGTATATGTATTTTTGTTAAGCTGTACATGTACATATGTAGTTGGTTATATTGGAGGTAAAAGTGTTATTCCATCGTTCGAAGGCTACAGTTTGTCATTAATATCAGTGCCTTCTTCATAAATAATATTAATACGTTAACATTAGTACTTTCCCACTTTCGTTAAGCACGTACATAATTCTGATTCATCACATAACACTTAACGAATCGCCCTCCGGAGGCAGTTAATGACGTCATTGTAGTGTATCTCCGGGCTTTAGGAGATGGTAGAATAGCCATAACGTTTTATCTTATTCGAGAGAACTTTCATTTGAAGTAATACTCAATTGAATAGACAGAGACTGCATCCTTGCTTTTAACTTGGCTTTATCCGTTTCTCCATAAAAAACGTTTCATAGAAAAAGTCTAATAAAAAAAATATTAGGTAACGTAAAATAAGTGGCATAATTGATTTTTTGGTTCTTTTTGCATCAATAACAATAATACGTATTAATGAAAAAAACATTTTTTATGGATTAAGAATGCATTGTCATCGAGTTGTGATGTACCCTAAAAGTTTTAGCCGGATAGCTAATCGGGAAGTGCTCGAAATTTGAGTTGCAAGGTTCCACCCGGAACAACAGACAGACAAATAAGAAACTGACCTAATAAACACGTGATAAAAAGTTAATATTGTTTTAAAATAGTATTAAAAAAACTATCAACATAATTTAGTTTAAAATTGCCTTATTGTCGAATGTCTTTTTAGTTCTTGCCTCTAGGATTAAAGCATTACTCTAGGCTTTATACCATCTGGTGTCTTTTTGGGAGAGTCGTTCTTCTTCTTCAGCCTTTATAGGTCCATTTCTCGACATAGACCTTTCCCAATTATTTCCATGACTTTCCATCTTCTGCCTTGGCCATCTAGTCATGACTTGCGTGTCCTCGGATGTCGTCAACCCTTTGCTTCAGTGGGCGACCTCATGGTCTGATGTTCGCCCACGGTATATTGTGGCGGTCTACCCATCTGATTTTTCTTCTCTCGTCTGTGTGGTGAACCTTGGTATCAAAGCTTTTAGACCACCTGAAAACCTCCAATAATGAACCCGGTAATGCATCGGTGGTATTCTACATTGAATTTTTGTGAAAACCCTCGTTAACGCCATTTGAGAGCTTACTTATTAGAAAGTTTTAATAATGAAGAGTGTAATCATAACTTGAAGAGTTTCATCATAACTTTAACAGTGGTATCATAACTTGAACAGTGCTACCATAACTAGAACAGTGTCATCATGACTAACATACTCTTAGCACGCTAGGTACAATGAGCCCAATTTAAAAAGAGTGTTCTACGCGAAGCAGGTTCCGCTCCCCGAGTGACCATTCTCTTCTCGGGCGAGCCATTATTTATCGGCGTATCGCGGCGGTCCACTCGCCCGATGATCCCAGTAACGTATCGGTGCCATTTGTCCAGCACTATACCCATTTACCAAAGGGTTGGAGGGGATAACTGTTTCTTTTCAGATGGGAGAGGCTTAAAAGTGATTATAAGGAAAAACGGAAATGGACAGAAACTTTATAAAGTTGAGGTTGACTGGACTGTAAAAAATTGTAATGATTTAGACCATATTCTAGCTGTAGGACGAACATTATCTTAGAAAAATGGAAGTATATTACGATTATGGTTTGTTTTAGATGTGGTGGCGTTTCTCATAGGTTTTTATCTCTAAATATGTTTACATTTGATTTATTTCCCTATATTATAAAAAAGAAAACTAAATAGTACTACGATTATACTGCTTGTTATATGTCGACTCACTCCTGCATCATACAGATTGCCGCCAGCACGCCACGCTTTTCGTCATCCTTGTACCAGACCGATTAGACATAACCTAGCTATAAGTTTAATTCTTTACTTTGTAAAGAAGTATTAAAGACTATTTTAATACAAAATCAGTTGTGTAAGCGTCGGGATGAAGGTTAGCAGTAAGTAAGATGAAATATTAGGAAAAACAGATATATTTTTTAGTTTTAAAAAAGGGTAGGGGCGTGCGGCGTCGCGAGCTGAGCGTACGGATACTGACAACTAACTAATTTGAAATGGTGGTCGAACTGACCGCCCCGCACCTCAGCCCTCTAACAAGTTGTTTAAAACATATCTCGCGGCCATTCCACGTATTTTGCTTCTTTCGTGGCCTTGTTAATCTTTTTAAACACCATGGTATTTAAAATGATTGTTTCAAAATATATTAATGTAATGACGGTTTTAAATATCTTACCTGTTGTCAAGCAGGAAAATAACATTAAAAATAATATAAGTAAAAATATACTAACTGTAAGTCCATAACAATGTACTACAATACTTTCCTTTGTCATCAAAAAGCTTCGCCAGATATACCAATAAATATCTAGAGAATGTCTACTAATACCACAATTTGGCTCTCAAAATCCATAAACAAATTAAGCTCTCGCATTCAACGTCATAAAGAGCGAAAAAGCAGAACAAACAACACATTAATACCCGGAATAATAATTCAATTTAGCGCTGATGCTATTACATATTGTGAAAACCATATTCAGCACCGCTACTACGAGTTTTATGTGACATACGAACTCGATTGCAACTTATTGTAAAGGATTTAATATAAACTTTGTTCAATTCAGTGTCGTGTATTCTAATTTTTACTAGCTACTGCCCATGACTTCATTCTCGTTGGATATGTATATATTGCGATCCCTCAGAAACAACAGGTAATTATGGTTTAATATATTCTCCGACTACCTCTGTGCCAATTTTATCAACATCAGTTCAGTTGTGAAAAGGTAACACAGATAGAGTGACATTCACACATTTACATTTATAATATTAGTGTGAATGAGATAGAGTTGATACATACAAGTCTTAAAAGGTTTTAATTATTCTACATTTTGCACTACTTCAGATAGATTTCATCAAATTTTTCAATTTTCCTAGTATGACTGATACACATTTAAAATTGTATGCGCAAACGTATATTAACTATTATAATATTTTAAAAGCCAACAAATGATGCGTTTCGTAGTTATCCAGATTTTTTATAAATTCGAGTTATACATTTTTATTTTAAATTTCATATTGAATTTAGATTTTTTGCCCATTTATTTATTAATTTATATTTGATTGTGCCGTGTGTATACATGCTGGTATACACCTTCCACACAAATTACTCCTTTTTTTTTTGTTTTTTTCGCATAATAAATCCATATTTGGCCACTATCTCGCCTGATGTGAAGCGATGATGTGGCCTAAGATGAAGCACATAGATCTAGAAAGACGGCAGTTGAGCGGCTGCTCAGACCCGTCTCCCCGATGGTTCACCGAACATCATCCCGAAACACGACTAGGTCGTTTGACGGCATGGCTTTATTCGGTGGGTGGTATTACAACCACGGCCAGAGCCTACCACTCCAAAGCGCGTAAGCGGGTTTCATCACGATGTTTTCCTTCACCGTTTTAGAGCGAGCGTGCTTAATCTGCACTTAACTATAAGTCATTGGTGCAGGGCCGAGTCGGGATTCGAACCCAGGTGCGTCGGATCAAAAAGCGCGCGAGTCCCCGCTGAGCCACACTCGCTCTAAAATCTTAAACATTATGTTTGACTTGTAAAACCAGCTTATGAATAAATGAGTATTTGAGTATTTGTTCTTATAAATATATTTTTCTGAATACAAGATCGCATATACCACAAACCCTACAAGTCTTATAGAACCCGTAGTAAGGCTATTGGCGGGATTCTTGTCCAACCTCATAGGAATCGTATAGCGTGGTTGGTTGTATTGTACCTGACGGTGGATTTGCGACCAAATAACTTTGTATTTGGACCACTTTGCTACAGTGAAACAAATAAAAATGTAAATTGTAACATCCCTTTGATGTAACTTCTAAGGCTCGTGTTTTAAATGTGCTTAAATTCAGCTCTATGTCTTTAGGTATTACTATATTGAGTTGTTGTGCTATATTTTTTTTTTACGCTTAATAGATGGATCTATTATATATTTATATTTTTTTTTTGTTTTTTTCGCTTAATAGATCCATATTTGGCCACTATCTCGCCTGATGTAAAGCGATGATGTGGCCTAAGATGAAACACATAGATCTAGAGAGAGACGGCAGTTGAGCGGCTGCTCAGACCCGTCCTCCCTGAAAATTATTAAAAAAAATCTTCATTTAAACACTATTTACTAGTAAATTCTTTATTTTTTTATTTATTTACATTGTACGGTATGGTTGACTGGAAGAGATCGCTTTTAGCGATAAGTCCATCCGTTTTACTATGCTTTATAAGAGTATTTTATGTACCTTGTTAATTTCCTTTTTTGGTGTACAATAAAGCATTGTAGAATTGAATTGTACGGATATTTAAAATAAGTTAAACTTGGCTTTTCTTTGATTAATTTGCAGGATCAGAGATAGGTGCATTGGACATGTGATATCCAACCGCACTTAGATCACCAACTGCACTCAGGTCACCAACCGCACTCGGGTCACCAACCGCACTCAGGTCACCAACCGCACTCAGGTCCCCAACCGCACTCAGGTCACCAACCGCACTCAGGCCACCAACCGCACTCAGGTCACCAACCGCACTCAGGTCACCAACCGCACTGGGTCAGTGTTGCGAATTACGGCCCATACTCTCTCTATGAGAGGAGGCTCGTGTCCCAGCTGATGGACTCAAGTTCAAGTTCAAAGTTCTTTATTCAATTTTGGCATCACAGACGCACTTATGAAAGTCAATTATTACAGTGACTCTACCACCGTATCGGAATAAGAACCACTACTCAGGCTGTTGATAATTAGAGATTATATTTTTTTACGTAACTGAATGATGAGATGAGCAAGTCGCTCGCCTGATCGTGAGCGCCACGCCTGCCCAAAACAATTGCAGTGCCACCCAGTTCTTTTAATACCACAAAAAGTACTGCGAAGCACTGCATTGCGCTCATGACCCCGAGACCAGATGTTAAGTCTCCTATTTCCAGTAATATTGCTGGCTACAATGCCCTTCAAATCTTAAAAATAATATCATAATAATTCCTGTCCATCCAAAGGTTGCCTGTAAGAAATTGCGCATAGCGATAAGGCCGCCCATTGTACCCACTGTTTATTAACTTTGTAACTATTGTTTTTCCCGTGTTTGGTATTCAATAAAGCATTATTGTATTGTATTGTATTGTATCATATAAATAAAAATACTATTGTTTACTAGCCGGCTACACTCACGAGAATAAGACGAGACACTCGACCTGTGGTGGTGGTTCGCGCCAAGCGCTCGCCGCGACCGCACGTACTCCGTGATGATGAGCGTCTGTACCGCTCGAACACCGGTCGAGTTGTCTCGACTTATTCTCGTGAGTGTAGCCGGTTAGTAAACAATAATATGAATAATACTCACGCTAGTTTTAATAATAATGTAATAAAAATACTGTCTACAATATACATAAAACAGCTAATAAAGAAAAGATGACAAGTGTTCATGTGTTAGAGCTCCCATGCATTGCTGCGCATTTTAGCTGCGTAGGTGCTTTTGTCAGGTTACGTGTTTTTACATTTTCGCTGCAGCCCCGACTGTGTACAGTTTTAGCACATGGCCGCTAAAACACGTAAGCTCAATGTCCGACCCGCTAATGCCATGAAGCCACTTTTCTGTGTGCCGTTTATATAGCGCTGGTCATTGTACGTAGCATAACCTTGCGTAGCAAGGAGACCGCGGCTTGACTCTGGACTCGACTGAGGAGCGTGGTCAGTGGCATGCAAAAGAAGAGGTCTATATGAGTATGTCTGACAAGTCCAGCAGTTGACAGCTGATGGCTTTAATGCGGTCAGACATGTCATGTTGTATTGTAGTCCACGTGACCGAATCCAACCTAAAATGCACAAAGTATTTTTTTTTATGGAAATGAGTGATAAGATGTTCAGGCCGTTCGCCTGATGGTAAGCGCCACGCCTGCCCATAACAATTTCAGTGCTACTCAGAACGTTGAATACCATAAAAAGCACTGCGTAGCACTGCATTACGTTCATCGCCCCGAGACATCAGATATTAACTCTCATTTGCCCAGTATTTTAGCTGACTACATTGCCCTTTAAACTAGAACACAGTGATGCTTGCGCACTACTGCTTGGCGGCAGAATAACTGACAAAGCTGTGGTACCTACCCAGACCGCTTCCCGCATGCGAGAGACCAGACTTAAACCAAATACATTACAGTAATCTAACAAAGCTTCCTCATAAATACACACACAAGTATACTTATATACCTTCCATTAAAGCCTTACGCAACTATTGTCTCCAAGTCTCCAAGACCTTGCTTCCCGAATTTCACACTCCATTTAACCTCACTCACACATACACACACATGACATTAATTAAGCGAACGCTTATAATAAACCCTATTAGGCAACGCTACGTGTAAGGGCTTTCCTCTGTATTTGCCTTGAGCCCTTGACATGAAAAGACTGGTTATTAATTTACAGGTAGGAACTGTGTAATTATATGGAGGCGATTTTTGCAGCATGTAAGGGCAGTAGGTCAATTTGACAGCGGGTGACGAGCGCAGTGCAGTGCCGCGCAGGAAATTGCAAAACAATGTTCTAGGTGATGTTGTAATAGGGGATCGGACAACTTTTTAGAGTGTGTTTTAAATTAACTACAATTAATATATATAGCCATGAAAAATGCTATTTTAATTAAATAACGCTCTAAAAGTACCTAAAACTATGTTTAAATATTATGTTTCAAATATTGCCGCGCAAAAGGTCACCTCAAAACTTGTAACGTCATATGTAGGTAGAAAATGACAAACTCTTCGAAATAAAACTTGTAAAGAGATTCTAATACGTTTTCTTAAGTTTGGGGACTACATTGTAGTAATGGAACGAAAAAATTAGCAAAAATACATTTTATGAAAGCAAAAACATAAAATAAACACAAGCTTGACTCACGGCATTTGCCTACAAATAACGTCATGCGCTGTGATTGTTGTATCGTTTGAGATGAAGAACAGATTAAAAATAATAGAATTATTTATTGATTTAAAAATATAAATCATTATTATTTCACAAAAATATTGATTGAATGATCTTTCTTTTCGGTTCGACGAACATTCGTTCTAACTACATTATAGATTTTTTCTCGATTACTGTTCGATCCCCTATTGTTGTGGTTAGGCGTGATGTAAGTAAGCATCACGCCTAACCACCAGTTCAATATGCTCTTCACATCACTCAATTACATAAAAAAGATAGTTGAAGTTGATTAGGAAGATTCCATTGATGTTTTTGATAGATGTTTGCATATTAGCATCGCCGCAAAAAGCTAAATACTTGTTTGAATCGTGGTAGCACTGAAATTCTCGTTGTAAAGTTCAAAGTTCAAAAGTTCTTTATTCAGTTTCCGCATCACAGACGCCTATATGAAAGTCAATTATTACAATGACTCTACCACCGTATCGAAAAAAAAACCACTACTCAGAAGATACGGCAAGAAACTGAGGGACATTTTTTTTAAACTTTTGTTATAATATTTTGTTTGTTTTTGACAATATTACGATTCTTATGTGCCATGCATTCAATGTTCCATGCATCTATGTCTTGTAATTACGAACTGTATACCTAGTGTGCTCTTTTTATAAGAATATTTTTCACACGCAATTTGGATATACTTTCTGTGAGCTCTATTCCCTACCTAATTATTTCTACTTGGCATGCCTAGTTTAAATAATGATAAAGGACGCCCTCCGGCCAGAAGAAGCGATGACTTACGTAGAGTAGCTGGCAGAAACTATATGAGAAAAGCAGAAGATCGTGCTCAGTGAGAGAGGTCCAGCAGTGTACGGCAGATAATGTATACTACAAGTGACGTCACACAGATATTATAAATGCAAAAGTTTGTATCTGAGTTAGTGTGTTTGTAACTTCTTCATGCTGTAACGGCTTCATGGATTTGAATTAAATTCGTAATGGACAGCTTGTTGTTGTTATTATCACATAGACTCTTATCGGGAAACCACGGGTGTAACTACGGGGCGCAGTTATAGTAGGTTTATAAAGTTTAATTTGTAAAATAAAAATAGTATGTTTGTTAAAATATTTTTTTTTATCAATTACTCTTTTTACTTCCTATCCCTTTTTTTCCTTATCGCATTTTCAGTCCAATGTTTTTTAATACTTTTTACACATACTAATAGTAAGTATTCAGCGGAGTCACAGTCATATTGCATTGGTATGTATGAAATTCAACTACTGCTGGTTATAATACTGTGTTATATCAGAGTTCTTCATAAAGGTTCGTAATTAGCTCTCATTTTTAATGTAATAGCTTATTATGAAATATTTTACTGGCATATAAATATAACGCTTTGTTGACTCAGTCACTTTCAAAATCAAAGTTTAAAACAGAATATTTACCAGAGATATTTACCATTATTTAAAATGAGGTGTCAATCATATTGTATCAATTTTAATATAGTTTGGTCCTTGCTATGACACCGATTTGAGATTAATTAAAAAGCACTTCATTTAATCTAATCAAATATACGACGACGTACTGGTGGTAGGTTTCTCGTATGCGAGAGGCCGTCTGGGTGGGTACCACCGCTTTGCCAGTTATTCACCCGCTAAGCAGTAGTGCGCAAGAACCACTGTGTTCCGCTTTGAAGGGCGTAGTAGCCAGCGAAATTACTGGGCATTATGAGACTCAACAGCTAATTGTCTCAGGGTGACGAGCGCAGTGCAGCACCGCGCAGGATTTTTCAAAACAAAGTTCTGGGTGGTGGTGTTATTGTTTTGGGCTGGCGTATTGCTTACCATCAGGCAAACGACCAGCTCGTCTCGTCATTCAGTTACATTAACGTGTACTTAACCAAAACACATAAAAGAGCAAAGCAACACTATTTTGACCCTTAATATTCTCAATCGGTATACAGACGTAGGTACTGCATAAAGAAATAGTTGTTATGCAAAAATTATTATATTTTTCATGGTGATCTTTTAGTCAAGATCTCCTGTAAGATTCGCACCCTTGGCTTCTTGATGGTTCGCCACCGAGCATCATCCCAAAAAAACTAAATGCACAGGAAGAATGTTCACCATGAAACGGTGGCGCGTTGCCGTACGTCTTGTAGTCCGATGATGAAACGGGGATCGGGGAATTAGTTGGTGCAACTCCATAATATCGAAGACCAGCGCTGCGCCACCCAGCAAAAAAAATTGCGCTTGTGACTTAGATACAAGTACTTTATCTTCCACGCAAGTTTTATAATAAATAATAATAATAGGGAACTACATAAGCAGCTGCCTGTTAGGGATGTTCGCGGACAAAGCAGCTGCCGGAGATTAAAACTCTTGTCCCGCTGCACGCTTCATTAAAACCTTTCCCGGTATAGAAAATTAAACCGCAAAGTTGAAATTTTAATGAAGCATTATTCCCTGGCTAAGTTAATAGCGTACAGTGATTAAAGTTGTTTTTGAAAGACGGGGATGTGAAAACGTTTAGCGTGAACGTCGCAAAATATGAAATTTCATTTTTAAACGTTGTACAACAAAACTTATGGCTAGGTACTAGACGAGAAGGTTTATGGAATTTTCCCCGAGTGGGACATAAAAATTGACATGATTATATTACTGAGTAAGACAGATCCTAAGATTAATTCGTTCATAATAAAAAATAACTATTAAAAAAACCAGCTAAGTGCAAGCGGACTCGCGCATGAATGGTTCCGTACCATTATCATAAAAATGGCAAAAATGTCATGTCTGTTGTATGGGCGCCCCACTTAAATATTTTTTGTAATCTGTTTTTTAGTATTAGTTGTTATAGCGGCAACAGAAACACATTATCTGTAAAAAAGTCAACTGTCTAAGTATCATGGTTCATGAGATACAGCCTGGTGACAGACGGACAGACAGACAGACGGACGGACAGCGAAGTCTTAGTAAAAGGGTCCCGTTTTACCCTTTGGGTACGGAACCATAAAAAGTACCTGTATATTAGAAAGTTAAAAAAGATGTTCCGGCAGATCTTGAACCTGCGTCTTCGGAAAACAGTATCGACGACGTATCCTCTAGGCCACCAGGCCGTTTGCACTAACAACCAAATACTTACAAGCTTAGGTTGCGTCTTTTCTCGTGGTAAGTCTTTCGTATGTAGGAGGCCAGATATTCTGCTAGATATTTTGCCGCCAAACAGTAGTGCGCAAGCATTACTGTGTTCCGGTTTAAAGGGTATTGTAGCCAGCGAAATTACTGGGCATATATGAGACTTAATACGTGATGTCTGAAGGTGATGAGCGCAATGCAGTCCTACGCAGTTCTTTTTATGGTATTAAGTTCTAGGTGGCACTGCAATTGTTACGGGCAGACGTGGCACTTACTATCAAGCGTACGACTTGCTCCTCCCATCACTCAGTTCCATAAACAGAAAATTATAAGCTTATGTTAATATAATAAGAATTTAATCCATAAAGAAAAAAATGTCATATAATACCTACCTACAGTGTATTTTCTAGTCTAAATCTAGCTACAACATAATATATAACCAGGTATACTTGTATACTTGGTCTGTATACTTATACTTATACATACTTGTATACTCACGACAAGAAAAATGAGCCAACGTTGCAAGAACAGAAGTCACTATTTCTAACGTTGCTTTTACCCTAATGGACGACTGGCCCATTATTCCTCGCGTCCAAACAGGACTGTGAAACGTTATTTTTCAAATTAGTCTCTACGTCACGTAGATGATTTACGGTATCCTTAATTGCTATTGCTAGTTAGTTACGTCACTTTGATAAAAGGAATAAAAAGTAACTGTTGGGTTATAATGGATTAGGTTTTAGGGCTTAAACTTTTTAGAATATGGAAAAACTCTCGCCGCAGCCGAGGTTTGAACTTGGGACCTTCTCCTTCAGTACAAAACTCGGTTGCTGCGAAATATTTTGGATACCTAAAAAGTTTGTTAATCTATAGCCATGCTTTATTACTTAGGAACTAAAATTCAGTAGACTAGCTGTTCTGCAATTTTTTAGGTTATTATATTAGTACCTAGGAAACCAGAGATTTTACCCCGTTTTTATTAAGTCACTTTCTTGTTTGTCTTTCTGTCTGTCTGTTATTCCGGGTGGAATCTTGCAACTAAAATTTCTAGCATTTCTCGATTACCTATCCGGCTGAAACTTTCAGGGTAGCTCACAACTCGATGACAATGCATACTAAATCCATTTATTAGCATGCAATGCCGACTTAACCTCAAAAGGTACATAAAAATGTTTTTAGATACATTTTTTAATCTGTCAGTTTCTTGTTACAGAAATGGGCCCACAACATTCATTAACACAAAAACAACAGCTACCGTCACCTATGGACAATTCCCTCACCAGAGATCCATAGATACCAGCTGGCAGCTCTAGACTCTATAGAACGTCGCGCAATTAAGTTAATTAATGACCATGCGCTGGTGGAGAAGAAGCTGACAAGTCTCGAACACAGACGGAAAGTTGGGTGTCTGTCGCTTTTTTATCGACTGCACTTCGGGGAATGTGCCCAGGAATTGCACGATCTGATTCCTTCTTCTCCCTTCCACCATAGGACTTCCAGGCGGGGTGAGTCGTTTCACCCGTACGTCGTTAATATCCCACCTATCCGTACTAAGCGTTTCGCAGATTCCTTTATCATGCGAACTGCTAAGGAGTGGAACGCTCTGCCACCGTCTTTGTTCCCAAACGGATACAACTTGTGTCTCTTTAAGTCTAGAGTGAATAGGCATCTCATGGGCAGGCGTGTTCCATCTTAGGCCGCATCTTCGCTTTCCATCAGGCGAGATGTCGTCAAACGTATGCCCATTTAACAAAAAAAAAAAAAAAGAGATATTGCCAATGTGTTCCATTTGCACGCACTATTTACCGTCAAAATTCTTATATTATTCCATCATCTATAGCTTTTAACAGCATCTTGAAGTCTGAACTCTCCAGCATAGATCTGTTTACTAGTAGTATAGCGTCAGCAAATGCAATAATGTTCAAAAAGTATACCACCGCCTACGAGTTGTAGTGGCTATGCATGTTAATGACTAGAAATTTACTATTAAGACACTATTTTGTATGTTATCTTTTTTAACTTACTTTATTACTATCTGTGGAGACTTGTAATTGGCTCTTTGTTAGCTATTTGTACTCATGTTTTTGTAATTGATAGCTGTAAGTCCCCCAAATAAAATAAAATAAAATAAATGAGTTTTGACCGCGTTGGAGGGATTGTTAAAATACGGTGAAGAAGAAGAAGGAATAAGATAATGTAAGAGACAATATTACGACAATATTCCATTATCTTATTTCTTCTTATTATTATTGAAACAGACAGAACTGACGGCGTGGTGTATAGTGAATTGTAGTTGTTCTCATGTGCCTGCTGATTCTTATTGTGTGGTTTGCAATAAAGCATTTTGTATTGTGTTGTACTGGGAAGTTGGGCAGTTCAACTCAAATCTTATAAAACCAGAGTTTGCGGGTTTGATTTATGCACAGAAAAAGCGCGCAACCATGTTTCGTGTCTGGGTGTTGAGTCTTTGTAGTTCTTGGTGCCCTAGATACAGGGAATTCTAATAAAAATATTACAAATCATGAGAACAATATGTTAACACTTTACACCTGCGTCCATGAACAATACAGGATTCAACAAAGGAGCCCCACGACATACAGCAAATGAATTTCATTCATTATTATAATGTTGCGAGGTGGTGGAGGCAAAAATATTTTCAAGTATAATGGACATTTTAGTTAATATTTTGCTTACTCCAATCCAATTGATTTCATTTCATGTACAAGAAAATAAATTACAAGTATTTCTCTATTTTAAAGAGTTCAAGTTCAAAAGTTATTTATTTAGTTGTGGCATCACAGACGCATTTATGAACGTCAATTATTACAATGACTCTACCAACGTATCGGAAAAAGAACCACTACTCAGAAGATATGGCAAAAACTAAGGGACATTTTTTTAGAACTTTTGTGACAATATTTTATGTTTGTTTTTGAATATATTATGTTTCTTGCACTGGCACATGCCAGTTGGCTCCTTGACAGAAACAGAATGTTCCATGCGTCTTTGTCGTCTATGTAATTAAAAAGCCACCAAAGACCGACGAAGTTGATCAACGGTGATGTGATTTTAACCAGAGCTTATTTCCGGCAATTTATTTTTGAAATTAACTTAGAAAATAATTATGTATTAGTTTTTAAGTTATACCACAGTCATCTTGAGCTTTTACAATAAGTTAAATTTAAAGTAATAATAAAATTATATTATCAAGCCATTTAATACAGAATTGCTAAACTAAAACGTTCACAATCTTTTTTTTATTCCAACGGAATAATTGTCTAGGTTGTAACAACCAATTTGGCATGCATTGGAGGCGAACCAAAACAGCTCCCAGGATATTAATGTAAAATTAATACCACTGTTTTGCCCTCGGAAAGCCAATGCTTTCAAGCGCAACGCGATCAGAATGCCAATGAGAAGATCGGCCGTCTTTGCTGGGTATTCGCTGGAAGGGCTTTAAGTTTGATTTTGATCACGTCGTTCTGTCAAGTCATCGTGCTTTTTGCAATCGTGTGTTCTGTATCACGTGGTGATATCACACTAAATTAAATATGTACAATTTAATAATATAGCAAGTGACTTAAAAATAATTAATGTTATAACAAAAAAACCGACTTTTTTCTCATGGATCTTTGAAGTCCAAGATCGAATATCGATAAATTTTATATGGGTCTACTTTTAAGCTATACTGAATTGAACCCAACGCATTTTTTTAAGCTATTGCGTAACTTCTATCGCGGGCCTTAGCGTGGAGACCGAATCCAGAAATTCCGTAACGAAAATAACCTAGCACCCCCCACTCCGAATGCTATGCAATAGCTTTACCGCGGCAGTCTCCGAGTGCCACACGTCTTTTTTTTAAATCTGTTTATAAATGACGAAGTTGTAAGGTACCAAACATAAAAAAATACAATCGAATTGAAACCCCCTCCGAGAGTCAGTTAAAAAGAAGACTAAAAGCGACTGCTTCGACCAGTCTCCCTGATGGTTCACCGAAAATCATCCCGAAATACGACTATGTCTCTTGATATGCCAACAATGGATGGACGGATTTGATCGGTGAGATCCAAAACATATTTAAAAAAGAAACTTCCACTTAAACTAAACTTTAACTTAAACTTTTTTTATGGAACTAAGTGATGAGATGAGCAGGTTGTTCACCTGATAGTAAGCGCCACGCTTGTCCATAATAATTGCAATGCAAACCAGAACTTTAATACCAAAAAAAGTCCTGCGTCGTAACTGCATTGCGCTCATCACCCCGAGACATTAGGTATAAAGTCTCATATGCCCAATAACTTCCCTGGCTACAAAGCCCTTCAAACTGGAACACAGTAATGCATGCGCGCTACTGCTTGACGGCAGAATAACTGGCAAAGCTTTGGTACCTACCCAGACGACCTCCCGCACACGAGAGACCTATCACATATACAAGTCTAAAGCCACTCACCCACACACATGGACTCACCCTGTCACTCAATGCTCTAAAGTTACACTACAGCTGGTGTAGAGTTATTTATACTTTTGTGAAGCTTTTGTTCACAAATCAGTTTCTTCAATTACTTTTACCCCCAAGTTAAAGCCGTGAAACTTGGCACCTAACTTTGTTTAAGGAGAATAAGCTGGTAATTAACTTGAGCGAAGTTTCAATGGATGTTTTAAAAATATATTTTAATTTAGCTGGTAATTATATTTGTTGCCAGTATCCTGTAACTTTGAAAGTTTTTTTATTATGCAGATAAAAAATTCACTAAAAATACAAATTCATGTTGAAAATTAATTTGAAGTTGAACGTACCTACTCATACTTATGATAAGTATCAGGACAGGAGTCTCTACATCAATTTTCACCTTGCAACGCAGCTCATTAAGTCTAGAGTGAATAGGTATCTCATGGGCAAGCGTGTTCCACCTTAGGCCACATCTTCGCTTTCCATTAGGCGAGATGTCATCAAATGCATTCCAATTTACCAAAAAAAAAAACCACCAAACAAAACAGGAAGCATATTGAAGTGGTAGATCACAAAATGCATCTGGGTTGACTGGCTTACACTCCTTGAATGGGTAATGATACTAAACCAATAAGTGGCTTAAAACGTGCTTGGAACAGTTCCATATTCCAAATATGCTATTTCCTCCCCATTTCTTGTTGACAGGTGCCATATATTCATTTTGCCAGGTTGCTATCAAACAAAACAGAGATGGCCATTGACGTCGGAGCTCAGAGAACCGTATCTGCGCTGGCTCAAAGCAAAACCGCCTTTGATGTTAAAAAAGCCACTTGAATGCTGTCGCCCGGTACAATGCGACGTATCTGCTAAGCTCACGGTCGTAGACGGGGATCTGTATAGAGTGTTCTTTGCTAGTGTTTACGGGAAATGCGGGATTTGGGAACAAAGTAGTCAGTTGAATGTGAGATAGAACTGCCGAGGTTGCAGTGGAGATTATTTGACTCTGAATAAAAGTTGTTCGTCTGTTATCTAAGGTGTTGATCTATTATCTAAAGAACTAGCGCCGTATTGTAATATTTTTACGATCCAGATTGACAAAACATGGAACATTGGACATGGAAGCAAACCAGCTCGGTTAAAAGGAGGCCCCGGATCGGGGTGTTAAAAAGTGATGAGTTAACGGACATTACAAATTGTGATGGTTGATTTACTGAGAAACAATTTAAATTTGTTTAAGTATATAGCCTTGAACTTAATATTTACTTTAAACAAGTAAAAATTCGAATATTCATTTTTTTATTAACGCCCGACGATCACATACATACATCCTGGCCCCTAAATAGGATTCCTTGTATCTAGGGAACCAGGAACTCTAAGGACCATGTTCCCACAACCCAGACACGAAACAACTGCTTGCGTTTATTTTTCTGTGCAAAAACATTTGTCCCTTCGTGGGAATCGAACCCGCAGCCTCAGTGGTGTATGAATTTGAGCTGATCTGCCCAACCACTTACGTTGATTGAACACTTACCATATCTTTTTAGAATTAGAATGTGGCATATCAAAGGCTCGCAAAGTATTTAGTAATAGCATTCTCTATTTTTTACTGCCGCTATGGATCTCGGAAAGTAGGTGAAGCGTCATTGCATTTTTGTATTTTAATTAAATTGTAAGGGTTTCGCTGGCAGCACAATGTAGGCAAATGAAATACGCGAGCGAATTAGGATCAGAAGTGCTTTTATGTAACAGTTGAAATCACACATATGTTTTGTTGTTTATTTTGAAAATAAACTTTTTTTATGCAACTGAATGAAGAGACCAGCCAGTCGTTTGTCCGATGGTAAGCGTCACGTCTGCCTACAACAATTGCAATGCCACCCAGAACTTGTATGCCATAAAAATCACTTCGTAGCACTGCATTGCGCTCACCACCCCGAGACATCAGATATTACGTACTCCTAAGTCTCATAATGCCTAGTAGTTTTGCTGGCTACAATGCCCTTCAAAACAAAACACAGTAATGCTTGGAGGCAGAATTAATGGCAAAAAGCAGTGGTACCTACCCAGACGGCATACGCATACAAAAACTTACCACAAATGTTTAAGGGCTTTTAAATATCAAATTTTAAGTAGGTATTCGAGTCAAGGTGTAGTGGAATCAAGGTCTCTCATCTCCTATGAATTTTATAAAAAAAGAAACAATTTATTGTTTCAAAATTAGAGCAAAAATAATACATAGTGTAATAAAATCTACCTATCAACTCATGTAAGGATTGAGAACAAAACTGAAGAAGGACAAGATTTACCTTTTCAATGCGTTTATTGCACAAATCTAATCAATTCCACCACAATGTCCCTTTTTCCGCACCTGACCCATTGCAAGCTCCAAAATCAATCTACCCTCCTTTCCATTTGTTTTTTAATGGTCTTGACATTTTGTTCCATTGGTGTTACCAGTCTTAAATTTATTAAATTTTACTATAAATTAATTCGAGAATTTTTAAACCTCACAATAGGTACACAGTGTAAAAACTAAAGCTTTTCATATACCTAATAGAATAGCGAACAAGTAGCTCGCTAGACATCAGCAGAACTACAAAATTAATTGCAAACAATTTTGAACATAAAATAAAGTTTTACACATACTTCTAATAACAGATCTAAAATGTTAAGACATAATTTCTCAAAACATAATTTCAAATAAAGTTTGATTGACTTTTTAATAGGTAATCTTTATTGATTTTTTCTTATGATACATTCCAGGGCAGGCTTGAAATAAGGTACTTACAGAAAACATTTAGTAAATCTAGTAAGCTTCATTCTGTCTAATGTGAAGCAGTCTGCATATTTCAAACCCAGAGTAACTCCAAGGTCTCCTTAATTGGAAAAGTTTTGATTGGATACAATATCACATTGAAATTCGTATAGAATAAGATGATAGACGTTGATTGGGCTATTGAATAAAATGTAATATATTTACCTGTAGTTTGTAAGTAGAAGTGACTCGTCGTGATTTTACCGCTGTTAAAAATAATATGATTTAGATCATATTTCTATAAAATTAAATTTTATCGAAAGAGAACATTTTATAGAAACGTTTTTTTAGATTTGACTCATTAATTTATAACGATTGACATTGACGACTGGTGGTAGGTTTCTCGTATGCGAGAGGCCGTCTGGGTGGGTACCACCGCTTTGCTAGTTATTCAGCCGCCAAGCAGTAGTGCGCAAACATTACTGTGTTCCGGCTTGAAGGGCATTGTAGCCAGCGAAATTACTGGGCATTATGAGACTCAACAGCTAATTGTCTCAGGGTGACGAGCGCAGTGCAGCGCCGCGCAGGATTTTGCAAAACAAAGTTTTGGGTGGTGTTATTATTGTTATGGGCTGGCGTATTGCTTACCATCAGGCAAACGACCAGCTCGTCTCGTCGTTCAGTTACATAAAAAAAAAAACGATTATTTCTCTTATTACACTTATTAAATGTTTTTACTTTAATAGTATGATTAATTTAATAACAAAAAAATATTGGGAAATCTATTTATATAAATAAACGGAACTTAATCGAGCTCTTTTAACCGTAATCTTCTAATATATAAAATTCTCGTGTCACAGTTTTCGTTGCCATACTCCTCCGAAACGGCTTGATCGAGTTTGATGAAATTTTTTGTGCTTATCTGGTATCTATGAGAATCGGCCAACATCTATTTTTCATCCCCCTAAATGTTAGGGGTAGTCCACCCCTAAATATTTTTTTATTTTATATGGCAAAACAACGTTTGCCGGGTCAGCTAGTTTTTTATAAAATAAATCGAAGTCTCTTTATTCATGTTTGGCATCACAGACGCACTTATCAACGTCAAATTGTCACAAGACTATCACAGTATTGGAAATGGAACCACTCAATCAATCTGTTAATTATAAGTCTTATAACAATAGTTTCTGATTTAGTACCTAGACAGTACAATTACCAAGGACCTGGTTATAGGATTTTGAATCCTTGTATGTTGGTGTAAAGGATTCAAATGGAACAACGTGCTTGTCTCAACACCAAATTACATAAAAATAGGTAATCGTAGGACAAAGTTTAAATTATAAAAAAAATAAACTAAAAATAAAATTGCTGAATTAAATGCGGCGAACGCATCAAACCTTACCACTGAATTTTTTACATGAAAACCCAATACAATTTTTAACATTCTACAAAATTCACACTAGCTCTATCGCAAGAAAGGAAAACTAAAGATCCGCGGCGAAGCTCTCACGAGCATAATTCATAATAATGGATACTTCAGCTTAACTCAAATGTTTTTGTGGATCATGCAATTTTTCATTCCTTTGTAATAGCATGCTCTTAGCCAAAGATAAGACGAATTGTGGCTCTAAGCCGGAGCAATCTCTTTTCTGCTTTTGAATCTTAGCCAGAAGTGCAAACTAATATCGTGACGTTTTTCCGATGTTCATTTGTCTCCGCACTTATCCTATTTCGCCAAAGTGCATAGATACTCGTAACTCATATCGGTGTGCTTTGTATTTCTATTCAGTAGTGTGCCCAGACGAATGTGACCAAAGATTAATCTTTGATTGTTCTTGTCAACTGAGAAAGTTTGCAGCTAATAATTTTGAACGTCACACAGCGCGATCCCACACTATTTTTATTAAGATACTAGCTGCGGCCCGCGGTTTCACCCGCAGTTTCCTGGGATAAAAAGTAGTCTACTTATGTGTTAAGACGACGAATTGAAAGTATTGGCGTCAGGAATTTTAATTTTTCTCAGCAATTAAAAAACATTCGGAAATGATATTTACGTATTTTTGTCTTCATTCTGATAACTGCTTTACATGATTGGTTAATTTTTAGAGCAGAGAAAAATATATCAAAAGATCCCTTAAAGGGAAACCAGACCGACTAAAATCTTCCAAATTTTTTGTATAGTATAGTCTAAGCACAAACTTCACTATCATCATCCCATCATGTTCCCACCATTTGGACACGGGCCTTCTCTCATGGATAGAGTATAGGCCATAATCCACCACGTTTGCCCAGAGCGGGTTAGTGGTCACATGTCCTTGATTTTTGTGATTAATTCTTGGACATGCCAGTTTCCTCACGATGTTTTCCTTCACCGTTTTTAGAGCGTTAAATCCGCACATAACTAAAAAAAGTCAGTGGTCAGCGGGATTCGAACTCGGGTGCGTCGGATCGAAAGTCGCACGTGCTCCCGCTGAGCCACACTCACGCTCAAAATTAACCTAACCTTAATAAAGCACACGAAATCTAAACGGGTTCACATTCCATTGCACTCGTACTTGCACTAATTAATGTGAACGGAGCTCGACTTTATAGATGTCTTTGCCGCTTGAATCCCCGCCAGAACTAGCAACTAATGTCACGTCATTAATACTAATCATGTAGAATGTAGATAATAACTCTCCAGGGAGTCATGTTAACATACTCAAAGCTCTTGCAAGATAACTTGGAAACTTGGGAGCTAGTATGCCGCCGTGACTTTGTCTACTGTTTTTTTTATTGTACTGAGTGATGAGACGAGCATGTTTTTTTTTACGCTTAGTAGATCTATGTTTGGCCACTATCTCGCCTGATGTGAAGCGATGATGTGGCCTAAGATGGAGAGAAGGCAGTTACCTAAGTAGAGTAGTAAAGAAAAAAAAGAGAGTAGAAAGTAAGGAGAGTAGGTAGTGTAGTTAGTTGACGGTAGTTAGTTAGTAACGGTAGTTGGTACCGGTTGGACGGTAGTGACGGTAGTTAGTTAGTTAGTGGGATGTTTGCCTGATGTTAAGCGCCACGCTTGCCCATAATAATTATAGTGAGTGTGGCTCAGCGGAAACCCGCGTGCTTTTCGATCCGATGCACCTGGGTTCGATTTCCGACTCGGCCCTGCACCAATGACTTATAGTTAAGTGCAGATTTTGCACGCTCCTCGCTTTAAAACGGTGAAGGTAGGCTCTGGCCGTGGTTGTAATATCACCCACCGAACAAAGCAATGCCGTCAAGCGACGTAGTCGTGTTTCGGGATGTTGTTCGGTGAACCATCGGGGAGACGGGTCTGAGCAGCCGCTCAACTGCCGTCTCTCTCTAGATCTATGTGGATCGTTTTACATCAGGCGAGATAGTGGCCAAACACAGATCTATTAAGCGTAAAAAAACAATGCAGCGACACCCAGAACTTTTAATACTATAAAAAGCACTGCGTAGCACTGGATTGCGACCCTGAGACATCAGATATTAAGTCTCATATGCCCAGTAATTGCGCATTGCGTTGCGTGAATTGCATTTTTTTTGATATGAGTAGTCATGCTTAGATATTATCTGCATGAAATATTATAGTTTGGTGAGGTTTGACAAACAAACCATCAAACTTTTGGAATAACAAAAAAATACTTTAGACTTTTGAAAATATAGACTTGATTTTTTATGACATGAGATCTATTTTGCAAAGCTTGGACCTAGAAATATAGTCCAGTCAGTATAGGTTTTATTTATATGTGTTATATAAACTTGGACCGCAGGGGATAAAAAATATACTAATGTGTAGGAAAAAATCCCCTGATTCATAATCAAAATGTTTAAGCTGCACGTGGATCGGAAAAAATATACAAGCTACAAACTACAAAACTGCATGAAAAATTATAGTTTGGTGAGGTTTGACAAACAAACCATCATACTTTTGGAATAAAAAAAATACTTTAGACTTTTGAAAACATAGACTTGATTTTTTATGACATGAGATCTATTTTGCAAAGCTTGGACCTACAAATGTAGTCCAGTCAGTATAGGTTTTATTTATATGTGTTATATAAACTTGGACCGCAGGGGATAAAAAATATACTAATGTGTAGGAAAAAATCCCCTGATTCATAATCAAAATGTTTAAGCTGCACGTGGATCGGAAAAAATATACAAGCTACAAACTACAAAACTCTTGCATACCGGCTACAAAACAATAAATAATAGAAGCACAAAATTCCTTACAATGGTAGTAAAATGGGCGGTCTTATCGCTTAAAGCGATTCTTCCAGACGACCTTTGGATGGACAGTATCGAAAGAAGGACTAGACGGCGGTGTGCAATTAGATTACAATAATAAATACCTGCATACTTAAACATACATTCCAATACATATATAATAATAATAATAACCCTTTATTAATCTTTAACATTAAAATGTTTACAGTTATAAAAATAAAAATATAAATTAGATTAATTTTTGAGTAAATTAGTAATAGCATTTATAAAATATGCACGTATTATTTGCGAAATTATATATTAAAAATTATATGTTAAAGATCCCTCATTGGGTAAAGGCCTCCTCAGGTCCTTTCCACTTATTTCTGTCTCGTGCTATGTCCATCCAGTTGTTTCCAAGCATCTGTTTCAAGTCATCTTCCCGTCTCTTTCTTGGTCTTCCTCTTTTCCTCTTTCTTTCTAATGGTCAATGAATTTCAAATGTCAAATGTAATGGTCATATATATTAGTTTATATATGTAATGGACATCCCTCAGTCCAATACATATATAAACTAATATATAGCAATATACTTTAATACATACTATATAATTGATAATAAGGGGTTTTTTCCCTACACATTGGAATATTTTTCATCCCCTGCGGTCCAACTTGATATGACATATCTGTACTGGACTAATAGGTAAAAGTTGAGGACATATGACCTTTTTTCTGGGTACTAACACTTGTTCCGTATACAGAATCGAAACCAGTACTTCTGTATTTGAGAAGGCCTCCTGTTTTGCGAACCCAACCGCTACACCACAGAGGTTGTCTTATTCATATTGTACGTGTAAAACATATTTCTAATTTACAGACATTTCTCAGTTACAAGTTTGTAATAAACATGTATAGAGCTAGGTAGATAAAAGTTAATTATTGCAATTAATCACAACTTTGTGGTTATTACGGTTAAAATATCGGTGAAGTTTCATTAGTTTTTGGTGGTAAAAGTTTGATTTATATGCCTTTGAATTATGTTAGGACAAACCTCACAGAAATTAGGGTAACTCATACAGTTTGGGACTGTCTCCACTGAATTTTAAATATTGCTTGTTTTGATTTCTTATTAAATTGTATGTTATTTTCATTATTCATAATTTTGTGATATCGTAATAACAATAAAGAATATGTATAGTCACTTCGAGCAGACGCAACTTGATTGTAAACAGAAGGTTTATGGGTCACCAAGATACAGGCTCTGCCTAGTTTGGGACCCGCTGGAAATATTTCGACGTACCTACTGTTCTATGATCACCTTATATGTACGATGTATTGTTGAATTGTGAACGTATATATCTGGAAATAAATGATTCTTATCTATCTAATGTAGGAAACATGGTATTAAAAATGTGCATGTGCAACAAGAAACTACAATGTAATTAGGTATAATATAATAATTACAAATTTATAGAAAAAAAAAATCACGATTTCAGAACGTTGTCTCGAAACTAATCACGGCACGGTACCGTGATACATCCACAAATGCATTTGCTGGAATGTTATTTTATCAGAAATGGCATAGTTATAGGACGAGGGAGGACGGGTCTGAGCAGCCGCTCAACTGCAACACAATTGCCCATGAAGGACTTATTCGATTTACTCAGTCTAAACCTAGGTACTGCAATTCTATCCTTATTTCTAGTGTTTATGTTGTGGTTAGGTAGTTAATGATTAATATATATATATATATATACAGGTGTAATAGTGTAGCACAGCAAAAAGCAGCAAATGTATTTGGTTCGTGTCTGGGTGTTGTAGGAGCCCTGGTTCTTTATATAGCTTTAGGAAATCCTAGTTAGGGGCAGAATCTATGTATGTGATCGTTGAACGTTTTTCTCTTTTTTATGTAAGTCTATAAAACAATATGCAAGCGAAATGCACTTCCGCGTTATTCAACATGCGAGAAAAGGATATAATATTTTTGACTGTTTCATTTTATCATGCAGCTCCTATCTATTGGATTGGAAAAATTGGCCCTACATACTTCGAAACAGGAACTGACACCATTCATAATACGCACAAAGACGTAGATACAATACATTTAATGTGCTTAGATTATAACTCTACGTATTTCATTACATAAGCGACAGTGGCTGGCAAGAGCACAAAGAAAGGATTACACACGTTCCGCACAGAGACGGTACAATAGAAGATATCTTGAATTCTAACGGTGCGTCTTTTAATTAAGACGGGATTATTATGTACCGTTAAACACAGATGTGTTCTAATGTGACGGGGCGTCTAGGTGTTTTGCGTTTTTTAAATACCTACCAGTCAATACAACAGAAGGTCAGACTTTTGCAAATTAAGGGTCTAATTTAAAATATTTATATTACACTAATTTACTTAGTTATAAAGCTTAGAGCGAGTATGGGTCAGTGGGAGCATGTGCGACTTTCAATCCGACGCACCCAAGTTCAAATCCCGCTGGCCCCGTGACACTGACTTTTTTAAGTTATGTGCGGATTTAACACTATCTCTAAAAAGGGTGAAGGAAAACATTGTGAGGAAACCGGGCATATTCAAGAATTTATCACAAAAATTCAAGGACATGTGACATCCACCAACCCACACTGGGTCAGCGTGGTGGATAATGGCTCTATGAGAGAAGGCCCGTATCCCAGCAGTGGGAACGTAATGGGTTAATAATGATTATGATGATAAAGCTTAGCAAAAAAATATATATATACGTAAAAAAAAAAACAAAAGGATCTTATTCCGGCTGCAAGTACGGTACAAGATTTCTGTATCAGCGAACTTTAAAAACGCCTTTAATTAGCGGTTATAAAAAACACGTCAAAGCAACGACGCATTGTGCTTATATCCTCTGCTGGGTGTTCGTAACTGCCTACTTCAAGGTGTAAAAGCGAATCAGAACGTTTGAAGTCTCGCCGGCGAGGGAGGGCTGTTGGCTCGTGCCAGACGCACTTACTGAGTACCACTCAAGAACATCAAAGGCGGTGTAAGATGAGTACGGCCGCAGTACGGCTAGCATTACCACTGCAACGCTACAGTGAATGATACATTTGTCACTAAGCATTGTAAGTGTCAAGGTATTCACTAACTTGTTATTTGAGAGTGTGCCTTCCCAGATAGAACCTAAGCTTGCTGCAAGTTTGTTTTACCTTTGATATTGATTTGATACATCAAGTTTGTCTCGGCGTTCAGTTCCAAAAATAAATAAATATCCTCCTATAAATTGAATTCAGTTAAAAATAGTTTTGTTTTCAAAGCAATTGTTTTGTTCCTAACCATACTTGCAGTTACAAAAAAGAAGAGGTACGATAAAATTGGGAGTTCAAAAATATGAAACTTAAGATACCAACAAATTAAATTTTCGTGACATCCGTACAGAAAAAAGAAACACTACCGCCTATGTTTTACACCCGCTAAGATGAAAATTTCCAAGATCTTCGAAAACTTATCGAAACATCTTTTTGCTTTGAAATTTTCAGGGAGCGAAGGACCTACTAAGTGGCACTTGGCGACATGAAAGGAAGTTGCCCACTCCGAGTCGTACAAAGAAACACGAGTGTTGTATCGATATTTTATCTGGTGAGAAAGTATACAGCCCTACAATTTTCTCATCATTCCTATACATAGAAATGTTTCTCATACATGGAATAAATATTAATAAGAAAAAAGAAATGAAAAGAAAAACCATTTATTCGGCACACGACAAACAAATAATATAAAAAATAAAAACTTAAATAATAAATATGTTATATTATTTATTTTAGTATTTATTGTAATTTTTAGCACCCGCACTGGGCCAGAGTGGTGAATAATGGCCCTCTCTCTATGAGAGAAGGCCCGTGTCTCAGCAGTGGGAACGTGATGGGCTGATGATGATCATTTTAAGTGTTATTATTAGTTTGCGAAATTACTGGACATTATTAGACTTTAGCTAACATCTCAGGGTGACAATTGCAGTACAGTGTACCGGAGAATTTTGTAGGGTGACGCTTCGTCTCAACGTTCAATTACATAAAAATATAAGAGTAATCCTATCCTATCCTATCGTACTAATAAATATTATTTTAAATGCAAAAGTTTGTGACGATGAATGGATGTTTGTTATTCAATCCCCACCCTAGTGTAGGTTTCAGGGTTCTCTAATTATACCACCAGACCAGTGCTAGTTTTTAATTGATATTTTTTTGTAAATACTATCCCACATAACGTCAGACGACAACGCGGCAGGCCCAGACGGAGATGGCGGGATGAGCTGGACTCCTGCTGGAAGGATTGGCCGCAAGGAGCATTGAACCGTGAGGAGTGGAAGGAGGGTAGGGAGGCCTTTGCCCTGCAGTGGGACGACCACGGGTGAAAATAAATAAATAAATATAATAATAGGTGTAAGTATCAATAAACGTTATTATTATTATTATTAATCACGCAAAAACTACTAAACGGATTTTGATGAAATATGGTACGTTAGTACTTCAGTTCCTGGAAAAGAATACAGTCTACTTTTTATCTCGAGAGACTGCGGGAGAAACCGTTGGGCGCACCTAGTGGGTATGTCCATCTACATCTCTCACTGCAAAAACACTATAATGTGTTTTTTTATAAACAAGGATGATATTTAATGTGTTTTTTGTGTAACACCTTGTCAAACGAATCAAAACCAGACATGGTTGCGAACCCCAGATCAATATTGGATTCCGACACCCTTCGCGAAGTGCGAACATCATACCGTATGAAATTTTGCGGCAATACCCAATTATCGTGGCGGATCGAGGGGGAATTAATTAAATTTTAGAGTTACTATGAATGAAACGTATAGATTCAGTGTAACAGTAAGGGGATTTTAAAAATGTAATGCAAGCAGAATTTAGGAGCCGCGAGTAGCAGTCCTACGAGTAAAACCACGAATTCTTTAGATTATTGCGAAAATTACAGCAAAATGAAAGAAAAAATTATGGAGGTCTTACTAAAAAAAATATATATTTAGGAGCCTGTGTCGTCTACACTTTAACGACTCGCGGTCAACTTGACTTCAGTCGTCCAATTTTACAACAACTTTTGAGAACCACAAAAAATTGCAAGGATGTAAAATATAGTATAAAAAAGTAGTATTGAAAGCTTGAATTTATTTTATTTTAAATTAGTTGACGGATTCAACCATCAAAATAAACCTACGTGCACGATCTTTTCTTCTCTTCTCTCGTGTGGATATGTGGCCAAGCCTGGAGTTTTTAGACCGCTCGGAGGCCTCTGACATGACCTACCGATTATTGTCCTAAGACAAAAACCAGGACTGATGGCTTTATAATAATAATAATAAAATCATTTAATTCAGTGGTAATTCCATAGGTAAAATCCATATTTGGTTAATAAGGTACTTATAATTATGTTAGTAGATAATTTGTAACATGCCCTCCGAAGTTCCGTAGCGCTCAGATGTAAATACCACACAAACGGCCACCCATCCAAGTTGTGACTTCTGCGAACGCGGCTTAACCTAGAAGATCTGTTACCCCTAGGTGAGCTACGTTAATAGCGATGACCGTAAGGTCGTTTGCTTCATTGAGTGAGGGAGTTAGTATGTAGTGACTGTGTTTACTGTTAGTGCGGTATAGTGTGGCATAGCACAGGGGCGTCTCTAATAAACTGTGGAACGCTTTGTAGAGCACCAAATTAGTTTTTGCGCACATTGGCATTTAGCAGTACGCATAGCTATTTCAATCAACGTTTACGTTTGAGGGTGCTAGGGCGAGTAAATGAGATACAAGAGAGATGGGTTAACCTTTTTCAACATTTTATTATAGGAAAAAAAAACACTTTAATGTTGGTGTTGTATGTAGACCGCTCGAGGCCTCTGACATGGCATGACTGTTGTCCTAAGACATACTACTTAACGTTTGAAGCGCTATTGTGCTCAGATGTAAATTCCACACAAACAGTCACCCATCCAAATGGTGACAGCAGCGAACGTTGCTTAACCTATCAGATTTTAGACAAACGGCTAGTCGAGCTACCCTAGGTGCGCAAGCAACACCAAGAAAACGACTTGATCAAATACATCTGGAAAAATATATTTCACAGTAATCAGTATGTTTATCTGGAAGAGATCGTTGTTTAGCGATAAAATTACATATTGTGCTCATTTTGTTGTTTTTAAATTTAACTGTATATCTTTATGGTGTAGTTTTGTTGTATAGTATTGTAACCAGCGTAACTATAGGCGGTCTTATAACAATTTTGGAGTAGGGTCTTATCACTTAAAGCGATATTTTCTAGACTAACTAAGGTCTAACCTAATTTAGAAAGACGGTCGTTATTGTGTCGTTAATATATTCTTTTTCACTTAACATTTGAGTTATTTAGAATTATTTCCAAAAAGATCGCATAAATAAAGGTAGCAGAATATTTTAAGAAAATTACTAATTATGTGTGTAATAAGAAACTGCAAGTGACTGAAAGGAAGGTTTTAAGAAGAATCCTAGGGCCTGTGAAGAGAGAGGATGGAACGTGGAGGCTAAGGGAAAACAAAGACATTGAAGATCTAGTGGCCGAGCCAAATATCATCGGCGAAATAAAAGCATGAAAGTTTTTGTGAGTTTGATTCATTATAAATATTTAATAAAACGGCTAGGACTCACGTAGTTTGTCGAATTAGTCGACCTAGGTTTCGAGCATGTCCGATGCTCTTCATCAGGGGCGAGTTTACGCTGCGAGATCGCGGCGACCACTGGCGGTGTTGAGGCGAGATGCGCGGGTGGCCGCCCGCTCCACACGACGCGAGGGGGGAGGTGGCGTCGGCGGCACCTGCGGGGAGCGCAACGCGCCTCTTGCGCGCTGTCGTGTTGCCGACGACGACTTCACTAATGTCGGCACGAGTATTTCGTCATCGCTGACAGCGTCGTCGCCGAAAGTTCCGTCACACACTGTGCTGACTGTGTCACACTCTAGACTACCTACCACATTCTGTGTCGAGGTAGCATTAAGAAGTGGTTTCCACGCTGCAGACAACAACCATCCACGGTCCCAGTTGAAGTTAGGACATCGAGAGATCTCTATAGCCTCACGCACTTTTCGAGGTACGAAGGACTTCTTTCTAGACAGTACGGAGGCTTTGTCAAACCTGATGTAATGTTTGACGTCTGCGAGATGCGCATGCTCTGCCAGAGCCGATTTCGTTGTGTCCACATTCTTAATGCTCCTTATGTGTTCGGTAAGTCTAGTTGCAATATTGCGTCGCGTTTATATAACACTTGCCACAGTTGCACGGTATACTGTAGACTCCTGGCACGTTCAATGGATCACTATCCTTCGGTGAGCGTAGCAGCTGTCTTAGTTGACCTGGAGGACGGAAGAACGCCTTGATGTTGTACTTACGTCGTAAGAGATATCCGACTTTGTCCGTTACTCCTCTTACGAACGGCAAATAAACCGGAGACCGTTCCACCCTGGGTGGCCGCTTTAACTCACTTGGATTCAACCACCGAGAACACTGACGCCAATTGTAACCATTACTATCCAATACACCTCTTACGTGCTCAAGCTCGCTCTCTACGTATTGAGGGTCACACAACTTAAGCGCTCGGTTGATCAGCGATCTTGGCACCGAAGATAAATGCGCAGGATGGTGAAGTGAGTCCGCTTGTAGGTATCGGTCTGTGTGAGTCGGCTTACGGTGGACAGTATGGGTCAGGCTGCCATCAAGTCCACGAATCACCCGGACATCTAAGAATGGCAATACCCCTCCACTCTCTTCCTCCACAGTGAAGCTGATATTGCCATGCAGTGAGTTCATGCCATGCAGAAATAAAAGCACACAGACTTCGCTGGCTCGGCCACCTCGAAAGAATGGGTGAGGAACAGGCTGTGAAGCGAGCGTATTTGAGACAGCCGAGTGGCTGACGACCGGTCGGCCGTCCCAAGTACCGCTGGAAAGACGAAGTGGAGAAGGACTTGCGTGAGCTCCAGGTTGAAGAATGGCAGGAGTTGGCGCAAGACAGACTAAAGTGGCGTCTTCTATTGTCGGAGTCCAAGACTCACTTTTGAGTCACTGCGCCACCCTAGTTAGTTAGTTACTAATTGTGTGTGTGTGTGTGTATGTTTTTGTGAAGCTACACATGTTAAAATCTCAACATAACTCAACACAAACGTGTGAAACTAAAAGCAACCTACACTATAATTACGCTTAGTTTTTATTCTCGGCAAGGAATTTCTTTGATATATTCAGAAACTTTTAACGATAAAATTGACCAAACTTTTTTGAAACATTCAAAAGGCGTGAAACTAAAAAAAACAAGTTTCACCATAACTATCAATCTTTGTTTTAAGTGTAAAGAGTAAATAAACATTGCCCCTAAATATTTATTTGGTTCAAAGAGGTCCTGATGAAATTATTGAAAGAACTGTTTCGTTAAAATGGCACAAGATCTGGCTGCAAGATTTCTTCACCCTTTTGCTAATTTTTAAATGTTATCTCATTTCTGAAATATCTTTATTTTCTTAATTTTTCTATATATCTAGACGGTTACAAAACATAGTCGCTCATCCACATCTATCCATTTAGATTCGGTTTTTACAAAAATTTAGAGAAATAATTGTGGAATGGTAAGTAATAAATTTATAATTTAATATAAATCACACTTTGCGTATGGTTTTTTTTAGTAAAAGCGCTGTCTATGACAAAGAAAGACGCCTCATTTCAAACCTCGACTGAAAATGACATTCTACATAACCAAAATTTAATAAAAAAAAATATTAAAGCAAATAGCTTCTTTTGCTTAGATTCTGAAAAAAACTGCTGGCACAATGATTTTTATAAAGATCGTGTTTTTTTAAGTAATAAAGTTTTTTGAGATAACAATGTTGCGTCGTTTTCATACAAATCATGGCTTTATCAAAAACAAATGGGTGAAGAAATCTTGCAGTGGGGTCTTGTACTCAAATGTAAATGGTGGCATAACAAATTCCAATAGGGGATTTACTTTCGATAAAGAACTAATTGGGTCCCCTTCAAATATTTTGTAATTCATGAAACAATAAAAATTGGGATGGCGGAGATCGTTGTTTTCAATTTATTTAAATTCGGACAGATATTGCAGACAATCGAAGTTACAAAAAGGTTAAATGTTTCTGTAGATTTAATATAAAGATATTAAATTGCTACATTAACGTGTATACTTTAAAGATAAATATATTCCGTCGGACGCGTTTAAACAATGCATTGTTTGTTTTAAAGTAGGTATTACAAATATTTGAATAGTAAAATAGGAACACATACACAGAAGACAAAGATGTATGGAACATTCCGCTTCTGTCAAGTAGCCAACTGGCACATAAGAAAAATAATATTGTCAAAAACAAACATAAAATGTTGTAACAAAAGTTCTAAAAAATATGCCCCTCAGTTTCTTGCCGTATCTTCTGAGTAGTGGTTCTTTTTCCGATACGGTGGCAGTCATTGTAATAATTGACCTTCATAAGTGCGTCTGTGACGACAAAATTGATATAAAGAACATTTGAATTGAGGTAGGTATCTTTATATTAGCTACTTTACAAAATATCCCAGAAAGTACCCACATTTTAAGATTTAGTTTAATTACACCAATTTACGTATAGACAAAGTAATGATTTACTAGACTGTAGGTGTGGGTCTGCAATGTAGTTGTGACCTGTAAAATTATTTTTTAATTTTAAAAACAAATTAGTTTTGACTTAATAAATAATTTTACATAATACTGATTGAATGCACAAACAATGTAAAGCCATTAAGAGGTAAGATACAAAAGAAAGTAAATAAAAAAACAAAAAACTCATCTTCAATCGCTTACATTTTCTCCGGAGACATCACCTTAACAACGGAACACAATCTGCTGTATCATCTCCATACAAAAAGAGGATCATTTAATCAAAGGAAAATGCGAAAATAGAAGTAATAAGGCCTCTTTATTATTCACACGCATTCGTATTTCAAACAAATGCTATTCAAATAAGAGCTCGTTCACACTATGTCAAGATGATGGGCGTCATACCCGGGTATCACTATATAGTGAAATTGTCATTCCATTTTTATGAAATTATCGGGTCTATTTGCGCACAATTTTAAAATCAAAATTACATATGACTCATTCTGAAAATCGTGGTAACGACCAATGCAACTTGATCAAAACGTTGAGGTTAGTCAAAATATTATTTTGATCTTAAAATTGTGAGAGAAGAGACCATGTAATATCATAAAACGTGAGTAGGTACAATTCGCGAAAGTTTTTTTTTTTTTTTTACGCTTAATAGACTTATGTTTGGCCACTATCTCGCCTGATGTGAAGCGATGATGTGGCCTAAGATGGAGCACATAGATCTAGAGAGAGACGGCAGTTGAGCGGCTGCTCAGAGCCGTCTTCCCGATGGTTCACCGAACATCATCCCGAAACACGACTAGGTCGCTTGACGGCATGGCTTTGTTCGGTGGGTGGTATTACAACCACGGCCAGAGCCTACCACTCCAAAGCGCGTAAGCGGGTTTCATCACGATGTTTTCCTTCACCGTTTTAGAGCGAGCGTGCAAAATCTGCACTTAACTATAAGTCATTGGTGCAGGGCCGAGTCGGGATTCGAACCCAGGTGCGTCTTATCGAAAGGCGCATGAGTTCCTGCTGAGCCACACTCGCTCTAAAGTCTAAGTTTAAAAATTACCGTTATTCTATTTTTAAAATTATCCTTTCGTACAAGTGGTCAATGAGGGGTGACTAAAATGATTTTGTGGCTTAACTCATCTAATGACAACCGTTTTTGGTTAAAACTTTATGATTTTTGCAAGTAAATTTCAAATATTCAAATATTTATTTCAAGATGATGAATGTATATATTCAGTATATGGAATACATTTCTGGTTGTGTTTCTAGAAAGAGTAAAAAATTAAAACCTATGATTTTTTCTTTGGTTTTAGTTGCATGTATCGCGTGAGCATTGTTTGGGAGAAAATGGCGAGACATATGATGCGACATACTCTAAGCAGCACAAGCACTATAATATCAGTTTCATTATGATCTTCAGAAAAAACACATTACAGCATATTATACAATACAATACAATTATGCTTTATTGAATACCAAATTACGTTAGCAGCAGCCGAAGGACTTAAAAAAAACCAAAATTTTCTAACGTAATTTATTAAGATAAAATATTACATTAATTTATTCTAAGTTATAAGCTATGTACTCAGGTCGATATTAGAACCAAGAGTGACGCAAAGTACGCCTGGCGTAAGGCCGGTGTCGAGTTGAACACGTGCCGCTGACTCGGCACCGCTGCAATGCTCGCTCGCCGCGTGATCAAAAGTGGGTCGTCCAAGTATGCAGTTTCTGTGGTTTTGCAATATGTAATTCCTCCACCCGCAGATCAGCAACTATTTTCCAACTTTTACTGAAAATGTTGCTGGAAAAGCCGCAGGGTTTTCGGGGTCTTCATATTCATGCTTCGGAGGAACAGGTTTCTGGTCAGGTTTGGTGCATTTCCACAAGTTGTAACGTCGAGTAATCGCGATCAGTACTAGTCCGAATGCACCGATTATTACCACGTAAAAAGGTATAGTGGTGTGGTAAAGTGCATTGTCCGCCAGCGTGTCTCGTTCTATATTTGGCTGCAGCATGACTTGGTTGTAGGCATCATGCAGTTTCCTCAAGTCTATGGATTGAAGTGAAATCTTGTGCCGAGGAGTGGCTTCTGACTTAAAGTTGTATGAGATGTCGGTGATTAACAATGGCTGGCCGGATACTTGATCATTCTCGTTGGCTATCGTCAATTCTGACGTCATCAAAGTGCAATTTAGCGGTATTGTTACTAAGTAGCTCCCTTGTAGTTGCCTATATTCTTCCCTTCTGCAGCGCAGATGAACTTTCGTGTGACGAGGGAATGTTATAACATAGTTCCCGGTGTCAAGTTGCTCCATGGCTTCCTTCTCCAGCGTCACGGTGGTCAGGTTGCAGGCGCCTCCCAGTGCGTGGTTGGTGATGAGTTCTCTCGTGCAGTCTTGTTGGTTCTGGACTCTGTTGATGGTATCTTCTACGCAGAGGTACTGCTTGTCTACCTTCGGGCATTCAGCCTCCATGTACGCATACGCTTCCTTATTGGTTGCCAGGAAAGGTGAGGGTGGAATAAGGATTTGGTTGTACCTATTCGGGGCTACTGAGAGCTTGTATAATTCAAACGTAATCGAGCTAACTATCGGAATTTTAAATACTATGACAATTTGTTTTTCAACATAATAAGACCCAGGCTTTATGATACTATAATAATCGCGTAAGTCTAAATCTAACACTTTACTATCCCCATATATATTCCTTAGCCTTTCTATCATTTTACCTAACGTATCTATATCTACCATAGAATGGTGTGTGCTTAAGGCGCGCACAAGAGCTAAAATATTTTCTATTCTATCTAACTCCCCTAATAAATCGTCTACGTTTTCCGTTATAATAGTCAAAAGTTGAGCGAACTGTGCATATTTAATGAGGCTAGTGTCTCTATAGGCATTACTGCTTAATAAGAGTTCTAAGGTAGAATTTATAGATTGCTGATTTTTAACTAACTGGTCAATAACGTCATTATGTTGCGTCATCCATTCCTTACTGAGGCTAATATGCGAATTAAATTCTGATATTACTTTATTCTGGTTGTTTTCTAAGTTTCTTATTGCGTTATCAAATTTAATAGCATCCTGATAATCTAAATTACCTGTAAGACTTTTGATTACAGATCCTAAACCATCAATTAAACCTCTTTTCGCACGGCTAGGCTCTAAACCTCTTAAATGTTTTAACACCCGATCTATTTTCTGCGATAAATAATTAATTTGAAGCTCATATAACGCTAGAGTATCATTATTCAACCTTCGTTCGAATTCTAATAACTGTGTTTTAACCGCGATAGCTTTATTTTCTATGTTGTCAATCCGTATATACTGTAAAAAACTATGATAATGTGTAACTAGGCGAGTTCGCCCTAATTTATAAGGAAGGAGTCCCGGACCGTCGCTAAGACTCTCAAGTCTTATCTCTTGCGTTCGAACAAGATGCGCCATCATCATCAGTAGAATTCTGAAACAATTTAGCGCTATTAGGTACTCGCTTAATGCGAGCCTTGGCCACTGGGCCACGTTTCCTTGACGTATAAATATGTATGGGCAAATTAGCAAGGACTGTGTCCTTAGTATATCTCGGTGCTAATTTTTGTCGGCTAGCAAGCGGATTCCTTATAAAAACTTGCTGCTGTGGTTCGTATTGAACTTCGGGTTCCCTGTCCTTATTCCGGTTTTCTATTAAAGTTGTACGATTGTGTAAAGCTGACTCATTGACTATTTCGTAAACCAGTTTCATTTGATCCCTATGATTCTGAGTATATTGCTGTAATAAATGTTGTGTCACATCTATACCTACTGGATCTCTTGGGTCAAAGTGGCCTGTAATTATGTCGAACGGTCTGCATTTAGTAAAACTATGTACTGAACTATTGTAGGCGATAATAGCGTAAGGTACAAGATTGGCTACTGGTTCGTCTTTACGTTGTAACTTTAAGAGTCTAAGATGTTCTAGCAAAGTTGAATGGAACCGCTCTACAATGCCATTATCGTTCGGTGAGTGTGGAAGAACCTTATGATGATTTACATTATGTGTACGTAGGAATTCTGAGAATAGTTGGTTTGTGAATTCCGTGCCGTTGTCCGTCACAATCGTTAAAGGTAAGCCGTGATGTGTGCAATACTTTAATAAAGCTTGTAGCACACTGATAGCTGTGCCATCGCGTAGATGGTAGGCCTGTCCGTACTTAGAAAACACATCGACAAACGTTACGTATTTTTCGCTATCTACCGTGAACAAATCCATGTGTATTATTTCTAGTGGTTTACTAGGAGGTGGAACAATATTAAACCGCGACTTAACGGGATTGCGGTCGTACTTCCCTTGACCACAAACAGTGCATTCATTGATAAATTTGGTTATCTGTTCCTTCATCTTCGGCCAGTAATATTTCCTAGAAAGAGACAGATAGCACTCGTTGATGCCTCTGTGGTTGGTTTTGCCGTCATGGTAGTGCTTAATAATTTCTTGCTGTCTAAGGTAAGGTTTAACGTTTTCAAGTTCAACCTTAGCGAGAACAAGGTTCATTGCAGAGCTCTTGAAGTGATTTTGTATTATCGGTATAATGGAGTACAAGCCTAATGGAGGATCAATTAAAATTCCTGTTTTAACTTTTGGATTTACGTATTCTTTTATAGCGTTAATAACATCTTGTTCTAAGTTGGATTCGGTGACTTGTACGGCAACGCGAGTATGAGCATCAAAGGGCTTTGATACTGCTGGTCGTCTTTTCACATCACTAACAATTGTGAACACTAACTGACGATGAAACTTATTTAGTGGGTCATCAGTTATAGGGACTTCTAATATAGGATTTTCCTGGCTGGTATGGACTGTCACGGTTGTAGAACCATCGTTACCATCAGGTTCTTCTGAAGGGTTCACTGCGAGGGAGTTGGTCTCCTCATTATAAATCTCTATACGGCTAAGGGCGTCAGCGTTCGTGTTGGACTTCCCTTTCTTGTACGCTACAGTGAAGTCGTACTCACTGAGTTTCAAGCGCCATCGAGTGAGGCGTGAATTTGGCTCTTTCAAGCTCATAATCCACTGTAGTGGCTTGTGATCAGTAAGTATTTTAAACTTCCTTCCAAAAAGGTAGGGTCTGAAATACTTAGTGGCCCACACTATAGCGAGAAGTTCTTTCTCGATGGTGCTGTAGTTTAACTCACTGTCATTGAGTGTACGAGATGCATAGGAAATAGGCCTATCGGAGCCTATAGGCCCTTGGGACAAAACAGCGCCAATGGCCACATTAGAGGCGTCTGTAGTAAGGACGAACTCTTTGTTAAAATCTGGGTACTTGAGTATTGGATCGTTCGTCAGCAGAGTTTTGCATATCTCAAAGCTGTTAACATATCCAGGGTCAAATGTGATCTTCTTGCCCTTCTTGAGGCACTGAGTTAACGGCTTTGTAATGCGTGCAAAATCTGGAATGAATTTACGATAGTAACCCAATAAGCCTAAGAACTGTTTTATCTCTTTGGGTGTTTTAGGCATAGGATACTTTTCTATGGCCACTATTTTATCAGGGTTAGGCTTCACTCCTTCGCTACTGATAACATGACCTAGATAGGCTGTTTCCAACTTCAAAAACTCAGACTTGTCCATCTGGACTTTGAAGTTGGATTCTCTAAGTCGCTGGAACACCTTTTCCAGGTTGATCATGTGCTCCTGTAGCGAGGTGCTGAAGATGATAATATCGTCAAGGTACACCAGGCAGATCTGGTTCTGGAGCCCTCTGAGTACATTATCCATTACCCTTTGAAATGTGGAAGGTGAATTCTTCAGCCCCATAGGCATTCTGAGGAATTCAAAATGGCCATGTTCTACATTGAATGCCGTCTTCTGGATATCTGCGGGATCCATTTCCACCTGATAGAACCCACTCGCCAAATCCAGGGTGGTAAAGTACTGGCATTTACCTAACTTATCCAAAACATCCGTTATGTTAGGGATTGGATACTTATCGTCTATGGTTTTTTCGTTGATCTTGCGAAAATCAACCACTAGACGCCACTTTTGTTTACCCGAGGCGTCCACCTTTTTGGGAACGATCCAAATTGGTGAGCTCCACGCGGACTCGGAAGGACGTATAATGCCTTGGGCTAACATTTTGTTAATCTGGTCACTGACCTCTTGTCGATGAACAAAAGGATAGCGATAACTCTTTGTATATACCGGGATCTCATCGGTTGTACGAATGCGATGTTTTATTTGATTAGTGAAAGTTAAGTTTTCACCTTCAATATAAAATACGTCATGATATTTAGAGCAAAGAGCCATCAAGTTAGCCTTTTCTTCCTCGTTCAGGTGGTCTGTACGAAGTCGCGATAAGACTTCTCTAGTGCGCGAGTGCGGTTGTTCAGTGCACTCGACGTTGAACAATTCCGCGTGAGCCGGACGATCTAGAGAGAATACAACGTCGTTATCACTCGCGTTTTCGACCTCTAAAATACCTCTGTTCTGTGATACGCTGGTTACGCATTCACGAATGACACAGTTACATAAAATTTGTTCGGGAATGTAAACTTCACCGTCAGAAGCATCAATAGGTATCCTAACCAATTTCGAACTGTTTGCTGGAATTATATCCTCATACAAATTGACGTTTCGTGAATTGTATAGCAAGATTGGATTCACTGCTGACTTGGTAGTTAAGTGTAACGCTTTTAAATCAATCTTAGCTTCCCACTTCGTTAACAAGTCAAGGCCAATTAAACCGTCAAAATGATTGTGAAACTTGTAAACGAATAACTTTACCGGTTCGACGTCATTGATTTCAGCAAAGCAGGGTACGGTAATGGAATAGTCATTTCGACTGACAGCGTGAACGTTTATAACTTCAAACGGATCATAGTTTAACTGTATATGAGCGTAAAATTTTTCTACAGCATCCGGGCTTATAAAAGATTGATTTGCTCCGGTATCTATGAGAAGTCTTAGTGGGGGGTTCGAAATCTGAATAAATGGCAGCTGTCTTTGAGTTTGTAAATTAACTTCTATTTTGGCCTGTCTGATATTGAAGCCTTCTGAAAATTTTCATGATGGCTAGTGGAAGGCTGCGGTTCAAACGATGTGTCATTCGAGTAATCATGAGCTTGGACTAGCTCGGGGCCGTACTGCTCATGGTCAACGGGCTCACTATAAGCATACGCGTACGCAGGGTATTCGTAATAATCAGGACAGTAGTTAGAGTCATGATGATCATAATAATAGTCGACATTACCCGAATAGCCGTCGTTAGCACATTCATTAAAGTTCATTTCACGACTTTTAAAATAGTTTGTCGGCGGTGGGTTACCATGTTTACGCCAATCATGTCCATTAAGTCCCGTCGGGGGCAAAGCTCTAGGTGTAAAATGTTGCACACCACTCATAGGTCTCGGGCCAAAATTATGAGGTTGATTACGAGGGGCAAGGCGGAAGGTATTACTATGCGCGTTATAATTTGGTGGTTGTGCACTGAACATCTGTTGAGTGCGTGTAGGCATGCGATATTGAGGTTGATTCTGTGGGCCGGCATTATATCTAAATTGGTTCTGAGGCGGACCGAATTTAAATGGCTGAGGTGGCATTAACATTGGTTTCTGAGTAGCAGGTGCTAACATCATGTTTGTAGGTTGAAACATTTGCTTTGGTGGAGGAGGCATTTGAATTGGAGCTTGAGCTTTCAAGGGATGGACTTTAGAGTGCACTTCGTTATTACGTTGTTGCAAGTATTGAATATTTAACTCCTCTTGCACAAATTCCAATGCCTTCTCTATAGTGGTGGGTCTCATGCATCTAATCCTAGAACCTAGAGGTTCATGTAAACCTCTTACGAAGGCTTGCATAGTGAGTTTCCTATATAACGTACGCTTCGACTCTATAGTGGTCGCAACCGTTTCATGCAACGATATGTAGGTCATAATTGTGCTAAATAACGACTGACAATGGTCATAGAATTCTTGTGGAGTTTTCTGGCCTTGCGTTGCCAAGGAAAGGTCGTTATACAACGCGGTCTCGTCTCTCTGGTCGGCAAAATTATTAACTAAGGAGTCACGAATTCCTTGCCAATTATCAGGAATGCCATTAGAGTTGATAATTGTAGCAGCGGGTCCGGTTATTTTATTTAATATACCATTTAATAAACACAAGTTAGGCAAATCACTACCGGACTCGCGGCTCATATAAGTTGTTACAATTTGGTCGCATATTTTAATAAACCTAGTAAGTACGTTCGGATTACCATCGAAATCCGGCACTGGGCGCAAAGCCTTATAAATCACATCTGGGTCATGAGGCATTTCGGAATATAATAAATCTAAATCTAGGTTCTCTATTTCTCTAACACTATCTAATTCTCTATTACGGCGAGACTGTCTCGATGCAGTCTCGCTAGGGCCCCTATTCTCTGGGTGGAAAATGGTGGATACTTATAGGATAAGGCTTAGAAAAAAGGAAGCAACACAAAAAGAAAGTTTCTGTGTACTTACAGTTGCATTCTGGTTTCCTCCGCGTATCGATTGCTGGATACTCGTCCTCGGGTACCGCCGCCACGTAGATTCGGATTTTAGATGAAGGCTTAGGAGCCAATCAGCGACTATCGGATTCAAGCCGTATATAACAACGATTTTTGGAGCTTACGACCGCCGCGCACTGACTCTAAAATCCTACCGACTGCGCCAATTACGTTAGCAGCAGCCGAAGGACTTAAAAAAAACCAAAATTTTCTAACGTAATTTATTAAGATAAAATATTACATTAATTTATTCTAAGTTATAAGCTATGTACTCAGGTCGATATTAGAACCAAGAGTGACGCAAAGTACGCCTGGCGTAAGGCCGGTGTCGAGTTGAACACGTGCCGCTGACTCGGCACCGCTGCAATGCTCGCTCGCCGCGTGATCAAAAGTGGGTCGTCCAAGTATGCAGTTTCTGTGGTTTTGCAATATGTAATTACCAAATACACAGAAAAAACAATAGTCAACAAAGTCAATAAACAATGTGAACAATGGGCGGCCTTATCGCTATGCGCAATTTCTTACAGGCAACCTTTGGATGGACAGGAATTGTATTAGAAATATAATATTGAAATCATATTATATATTATTATAATCTTTTCACAGAGACACCTTTCAAAGATCTTTTCATTTTATGGACACGACAAGCTGGTAGCATAATGGCATAGTGGAAACACGTTCTATGCAAATAAGGTTCGTTTTGGCTCCGAATATTCAATAATCACAGCTCCGGCTCCGATCAGTTCTGATTGACCTTTATGCAAATTCTTAATCGTCCCGGGCGGAATAGGTTGTTTAATTGAATAATTAACCTGCCAGACGCACTTGTTCATAATTTGAATATTTGCGTGAAATATTAATTTTATGTTTCTTTTTTCAGTCTGGAAACTGTGTGATTGGAATTGTTTGCTGTTTAAATTCCGAGTTATAACCGAGTTATCAGACTGGCCGTCTGAGTTTTCGTGATTTTTGTTCCGGCTTAGCATTGTTTCCCAACTAATTTTGCCCCAAAATTCTTTAAAATTCAATTTTTTTTCAGCACTAAATAATACACGTATCTACAGAAATATCAGCTATTACATCATATGATAAAAATGCAAGAGACAGTTCTGTAGTTTCACGAAATAAAAAGTAGAAACGTAAATACAAATCAAAAATAACTGCAACCTTCTCCCTTCACTTCAAATTTCTCAGTGTGGCGCTTACCATCAGGCAAAAGAGTTTCCTTATCTCTGTACCTCATTACATAAAAAGAAACACCTAAAACGTCGTTACAAGGGTTGTTACAAAAATAATTCCTCCCTTAAAATCTATATAGATATTCGACTTCTCAGCGCGTAATGGAATTTTAATGAGAATTTCAGCTATTCCGTTGTAATTTTACTTTTTTTCCTCCCTACAGAAATAAAAGAGAGGCATTTATTGGAATCGATAACAAAACCATTTGGCTGACAGAGATAATGTCGGCGGAGTCGTGACCTTATTTTCTAGCTATACTTTTATTAAAAAGGTAACAGAGCATGTCTGTAAATTATAATTAAAATAATAACTATTATAACTGCTATTCCTAAGTTATTATTATATTATTCCTAGGCATATGAGACTTAATATATGTCTCGGGTTGTTGAGAGCAATGCAGCGCTACGCAGTAATTTTTATAGCATTATTCTGGGTGGCACTGCAATTGTTATGGGCAGGCGTGGCGCTTAACATCAGGCGAACGACCAGCTCGTCTCATCACTCAATTCCATAAAAAAAATTATGATGTCAGTAACTTTATTTATTTATTACATCGTATGCCTTTCTACCCGTTATCTGCTATAGTTATATATAGTATAGTTGTAAATCATAAGAAATCATCATTAATAAACCTAGGCTAAGATATTTTTGTATTTTACATCTTCTGTTGAACTGCAAATAAATAAATAAATATCTGTGCACTATTTAATACATAAAGAACGAATGATAGACTATTTAATTTGGAATCTACGGTTGTTAATTATAAGAAATCATCATAAATAATCCTAGGCTAAGATATTTTTGTATTTCACATCTTTTGTTGAACTGCAAATAAATAAAAAAATATCTGTGGCCTATTTAAGACATAAATATCAAATAATAGACTATTACACAATCCGTATCGTGTCAGGGACGTGGCAGGTCCGTCAGGAGCGCACAAAAATTGTACGTGCTACATGTTGTATACACACGGCATGTTCAGTATTTTCATTGTGTATTCCACGTCCTTGACACTGCAGGATTGTTGTACTTACGAACAGAAGTTGAAAAATAAGAAGGCGGTTAACTTAGATACGCAAGTGTACCGTTTCATAGTTCTCTCAACACTCTCCTCACAATAGTTTTAATAATACATATAATGATCACATACATAAGTCTTGGCTTCTAGGGAACCAGGAATTATGAGGACCATGGTCCCACAACACTCGGACACAAAACAAATGTTTGCGCGTTTTTCTGTGCTCAATCATTGTCCCGTCGCGGGAATTGAACCCGCAACCTCGGTGGTGTATAAAATTTGCCAACCTGCCCAACCACTACACCACAGAGGCTGTCAAATAATACATTTAGTTCGTTGTTGTCTAAATATAGATGAGATCTTATGTGTGCATCGTCTTTGGTAGTCGTGTTTTAGGTTTTTAATATGATCAGTTTTCACTCATAAAAGCTGCGCGGGTTATGTCAGTTCCCGATCGAGTCCTTCGACTTTCTCTAAAATTTTTTTATGAGTTTAAGCCTTTTGGGATTACCCGAAGCTATATGAAAGAGAATCTTTATTTTAATTTTGTTGATAATTTTTATGACGGCTTTGATGGTTGCTTTCAACATCAGACGATATCGGTTTGCGATAACCTTTTTGATCTTTTTGACGGCTGAGAAAAAAGGGTTAGGTATAATTTTGATGTCTTTGCCTGCCCGCCCACGTCACACAATCGGTCACCATTTTTTGTCTGTGAAAATGAAACATAAGGTGTGTCATATTGCAAAGCATATGTCCTACAAAAGCCGGTTCCAAAATATGTGACAAAAGGCGATGAAAAAATCGGACTTAGTGTCGGATCTACAAAAAGCCTGAAGTCGATGGAGGCTATGCTGCAGCTAAAACGGCGGAAACTTAGCATGTAGCGAGATGTCTAGTGAGAACAAATGACGTAATCATCTATATCTAGTGCAAAATAGTGGCCAAACATAGATTTATAAGCTATTAGCTGACCCGACAGACGCTGTCCTATTTTAACTATCGGCGCGCATTGTGTCTGACTGACAGTTATGTCAAACGCCATAAGGTTACCTATTGGTTACCTACATTGAGGAACTCAATGGTTACCTACATCAGAAAAGTGATGGTCGTTAAGTGTTCTTAAATGTTCTAATGTTTCACGCAAATTCTTTAATTTTTACTTTCATAAAAACCTTCTCCTGACAATAACAAACACAACAAAAAAAATTTACGAAATTGGGTTAGCCATTCACGTGTGATGCCATGACCAAGGGAAATAGGGATTCATTTTTATATAGATTGAAAACATTTATTTTTGTATGCAACAGAGCAATGAGACAAGCAAGTAAATCGCCTTATGGTACGTGCCATGTTTGCTCATCTTCTCTCGTGTGGGTGTGTGGCCAAACCTGGTGTCGGAGATTTTAGAACGCCCAATTCCTCCGACACAGCCTAATGACTGTTGTCAATAATCGAGACCGATGGCTTAACATGCCCTCCGAAGCACGGTAGCGCTAAAATACCACACAATACATACGGTCACGTTGTAAGCAACGTTCGCAGTGGTACAACTTGAATGGGTCTGCTAGGATAAGACCCAGCTGATCTATTACGAACGGCTACTTGAGCTACGCTACGAACGTTTGCCCATAACAATAGCAGTGCCATCTAGAACCTTTCATACCATGCAAAGTATTGCGTAGCACTGCATACGTTTAGGTCACACAGTGTGGCCGGTCCCATACATTTCCACGTTTGTTTTCACGGAAGCGAGACGTCCGCCAGTGCGACTGTAGTTTTAACCATACTCGTGGTTTACTATGCAAAATACGATTGGTACGTACGTAAATTTTCTACTCATTTGGTAAAATGGTTGGACGATTGTACTTCATAAGTTATTTACAGCTGATCATGTGTAAAGGAACAATAAAGATTAAGTTTCGTAAGAAGAATTGAGACCTTAAAACGTGAGAACGTTCGAATGTAGAAACGTTGAAGAACTATAAGGATGAAAAGTTAAGTATTTTTGTACCAACATTTTTCAAATGAATAATATTTATAAATAAATAAAGTTAGTGTGTACAATTCAAATAGATTTTATTGATTGCCCTTAATGCACTTAAGTATTTGAGTATCAATTACTGATTGGAACTCGATGATACTCGATAATCTACGATAATACCTGATAATACTCGATAATACACGATAATACTCGATAACGCTCAATAATACACTATATAACTATACAATACACGATAATACTTTCATAATACTCGATATTACTCGGTAATACCCAATAAATACTACATAGTTTTTAAAATGTGTTCACAAAAGACAATTTGAGAGTCTCCATAGCGAATCACAAACACTATAAGCGTTATATGCTACTTGCCCAAATTTAATAAAAACAGCTCTAATTCGGCTTTTCACGGACCCCATCATCTGTCGCGGCGAGATAAAAAAATTTTAACAATAAAACTCTGAAGAAGTCGAAAGTACAAAAGTGTCGGAATAAACGACACAGTGGCTTGATACTTGAACATTTGCTATGCCAATTTTTATCATCACAAAAAATACGAAATTATAAATTCAACTTAATTCATTGTTTTAATTTAGAATTCATTTGTAATATACTTATGCTTTTTTATCTTATATTAATTAATCCATGATGCCCCGGTAACAAATTTCTATTGTCAATTACAGTACACAAGAGATTATATTACGCAAAGAACAAGGATTTAGCAAGTTAATATGATTGAAGTTTTTTTTTTCTGTAGCTGAGTGGGTATTTTGATAAATAAATGCTTTAGTTTTAAACTTTTATATTATTATTGATAATAAAATGATTAAATGTATTTTCATAAAATAAGAACATACTTGAATAAAAGTAGGCAGATTTATAAGAATATTTAGAACTTATTTACAAAAACCCGGATCTAGCGAAATATTTAAATATGTATGGCCCTTTACCAGTATCCACGGTGTAAGAATCTTAACGCGGCGGTTTTAGTGTTAACCATAGAGTAAATAAATTGAACAGATGTGACATATAAGTTAAAAACGGATCTTTAGAAATAAATTCATTTTTTGTGCCTAAAATGTCTTAAAAAGGGCTTATATTTATTTTATTTTTATATACATTTTCATTTTATTTAATTAAAACTAGGTTTGTAATTTACGAAAAAGCTCATGCTTATTATTTACCATGTTTGTGTAACAAATCGTGGAAACTAACTACAAGAGACAATGCCACATCTATCCTTTACGATTTCTCGCAACTTTTTAATCTCTTCCACTGGCTTACAGTAAACAGGTCTTATCTCAAACCGGCAGTCGACAATCTTGCGAACTAAGCAGTTTGTGCTTTTGTGGCGAAATAAAATTAAAAGTCGGAGTTAATTTTTTAATTGCTCGTAAAAATGTGGGGTTAATGTAACAGTAAAATTATGGCATCTTTTTTTAAATGTAATGAGGTAATAAGATGAGAACTTTGCCTGGTAATAAGCTCCACCACTGGGTGTGATGAATGATGATGCTCTTCTATTATTGAGATATGTACCGACTACGATTCAGCTGAACTTTTAAGAAAAGGTAAAAAAATGAGTGCAAAAAATTGTTTCTGGTAATTTCAGGACTGCTTGTAAAATACCTGTTGAGTATTTTTTTACATTATAATATGTGGAATTTCGTACAAGACAAATGCATACATAGTTTTTAGTTTTCCAAGTCAAATCCTCATTGATTTCATTCATCATTGGTCTTCTTTTCCATAACCACAGAATAACTTATAGTAAGGCACAGTATACTACCACAGATACTACCTAACCTAGTATTAAATACCTAAAAGTATTTAACTTTTATATTGCAAGCAGCTAAGAAATGGAACACTTTACCAGCATTTTCCGATTTTTTTAATCTGGGTATCATCAAGTATCGAGGAAGTCGGAGTAGGAGTGTCCTCCATACACATGCTGTAATTGTTTGTCTTGGTCTTATAAATTTGTCTTATTTTGTTATCCTACACTTGTGTATGTACTATTGTTTGTTGTGTGCAGTCTTGTCAAAAATAAATTATTTCTTTCTTCTTTCTTTCAAGTATAGAGTAAATTGTTATCTCCTGGACAAGCATGATCTATTTACCGGTCGCATTGTCACTTTCGATAAGATAAAACTGCGGTGAAATGTTTGCAAATCCGGTAATTATAAAAAGAAAACAGATTCAAGAATTCTCACCTAAAAGTTTTTTCAATCCGTTAAATCGCGTTCCCGTCTCAAAGTCGGTACAAACATTCCTTTGAATGTTCCCGCGGTGCCTGCGGGACACCAATAGTCTCCAACCGGAGCAAAGGGATTTATTGGCTGAGGAATGAATCTGTGTTTAGTTCCACTGCTAGTAAGAAAGTATTCGATACGGAGAGATAAAAGTCTGTACATTGTAAGTAATCGCGGGTATCGCTGGATTTTCATCAAGATAGTTTATTATTATTATTATTATAGTATGTTATGTTCACATTATAGCATTTTGTGTTCAACTCGAGAAGGTCCTGCACTTAATAACAAAACCAATTAATGTATAAAAATTGTTCGTTAGGAGTGTCGTCCAGTTTGATGAAAGTAATTAAAATATAATGATATTGTTTGCTTTAATGGGATGGCAACGAAGAATAGAGAATAATTAAGCCTAAATGAGGCTAAATTTTATAACATTTAAAAATAAGCAAAGGATTATGACAAGTCTCACCTTCACGCCAGTCAAAACGGTCACACCTCCACGGTCGCCTATGACAGCCTGTGGTCAAGCTCTATAGTGTAGTGGTTGGGCAGGTTGGCTCAAATCTTATACATCACTGAGGTTGCGGGTTCGATTCTCACGACGGGACAAATGTTCGTGCACAAAAAAAAGCGCAAGCATTTGTTTCGTGTTTCGGTGTTGTGAGACCATGATCTTAATAGTTCCTGGTTCCCTAGATACAGGGAATCCTAGTTAGGGGCCAGGATCTATGTATATGACCGTTGAGCGTTTCTATTTATGGTATGGATATCTGCACCATCAAACTCATTACCAACGTGTTGGCAACTGTAATGAATGGAGGAATATATGAAGAGATGGGAGCAAGGGAAGGGGAGAAATGCTGGCCTCCTGAAAATTCTTACATGCTTCATATTAAAAATGTTTTGCAACTAAGTGGTGAGGCACACTTACATGATGGTAAGCAACACGCCTGCCCATAACTGTGGCCAAGGATCCGCATGCGCCTGTACTGAGGCATTTCGTGCGGACTATGAATAAAACGGAAGATGATTCTCGTACGTTATAATTTGTGTCTCGTGTTTGTTATAATTTGTGTTGTTTTCTGTGATGTTACTACTAATATAATTTTAATTTAATTTACCAAAATATGGATCATTTCTGTCCAAATTATAAATATTTTGAATATCAGTTGCAAGCGCTACAACTTTGTTTTGCAAAATCGACGCAGCGCTGCACTGCGCTCGTTACCTACTCTGAGACAGACAGAGTAAAGTATTTTGTACATAAATACTACTTGGATACCTTTATGTTTCAAGATTTCTACACATGTCTACAAAACTATCCGTTCAGTTTCTAAAGATATCTCCTACCTAGGGATATCTGACACAGCTGCGTTTCACAGGATTCAAGGGTTCAAAGAGAAGTTAAAGTACGAAATAACACATTTCATTGGATTTGTTACCAAGTAGATGCGCACTTGTCACGTAGACCAAGCCCCATGGGGCTACCTTCTTCAAATTTGACTTGGGGCTATGGGATTCAATTTGCCCCCTTTGATGTTTGAAAATATATTAATGGCGGTTAAATAATATATTTTTGGTTTCTTTCAAAGGGAGGAGGAAAAATGTGGTATTTACAATTGCTTACTTTTACTGAAGGATTTATTTTTACCTGAACTGAAATTATTATATATGTATACAATATGTAAAAAGTACTATGATTTATGATGAAAACTAGAACTTATTATCCAGTCTAAAAGTTTGAAGCGGATAAACATAATCACAGATAGCTACCTACTTTGTTTTTAAGTAAATGCAGATAAGAGATTGCATGAGAACGTGGATGTTCCGTGGACTATCATAAAGTTGGATCTGAGCAGTTTCTTTACTGCCCTCTTTTATATATAGATAGTATGTACTATCGAGAAAAAAGAAGGCCTTATCTTCGACTCCATCGTTGCTTATCATCAGGCGAGACAGTAGCCTAACATTTATCTTTAAGCGATAAAAAATACAGATCAATAAATAAAAAGCTCTTTATTCAGTTTAGGCATCACAAACGCAATTGTAAACGTCAATTCATCACTATGAATCTACCACTACGTATCTGAAAAAAACCACTATTTAGAATATACGGTAAAAATCTAAGGCATTTTTAGAGTTTTTGCTACATTTGTTGGTTTTATAGCGTCTTCTATATTACGAACAGTATAGTATGCTTTTTCATTAGAAAAGTCTTTACATGCAATTTGAATTAAAGAAATTGATGCTAGAGCAATATGAGAATAGTGACATCGAAGTTATTTTTACCAACTTTCTGCGAATCCAGTTATTCAGTTCACATTATACTCCAATGGCACATTACCTGGAAACCTCACAAACAAACACAACATTTCATTTCACTGACAAACTCCACAATGCTACCACGTATTGCATTACTCGTGACAGTCATATCTCTTTTCATATACCAAAAAACTGATTCATATAAAACATTGGCGGAAATCAAAGGAAATCTCAAAAAGGTTGAAAATGAAAAGCTAAGTGCGTCGGACAAGCTGGTGGGGAAAGCGATGGATTTTGTATACTCCAACCAGACGTTAATGAACCTGATTGCAAGGGAACTGTGGAACGTTGGTTCGCTGGCCATTGATAAAATTGTGAAAATCAAGGAAACTCATGGTGAGCCTGTATTTTACACTTATTATTCATTTTTTCAAACCGTCACATAATTTTTCTTTTCCTGGTCGCTAACAAAGAGTAATTAGAACAGAAATTAACCGGCCAAGTGAAAAACGGCAAAAAATCATGTCTGTTGTATGGGAGCCCCTTTAAATATTTATTTTATTCCTTTTTTAGTATTTGTTGTTATAGCGGCAACAGAAATACATCGTCTGTGAAAATTTCAACTGTCTGACTATCTCGGTTCATGAGATACAACCTCATGAAAGACGGACAGACAGACAGATGGACGGACAGTGGAGTCTTAGTAATGGGGTCCCGTTTTACCCTTTGGGTACAGTATCCTAAAAAGAATATATCTACACTTAATATTATATAGAGGTAAAATTGTAATCTGTAGGAGGTAAACACTAGAACTACTGATCCGATTTTGTAAATCCTTTCACTGATAGAAAACTATACTATCCTTGAATAACGTACGAGTAGATTGTTTTATTACGTTGACGCAAACAAAGTCACGTGCGGTTGCTACCTAAAGTGCCGCCAGCAGCGGGGCAGAGCCCAAACTATCGGTGGTTAGGGCTGCAGAGCGAGGAACCTCCTGACTATACGTGCCGTGTCAAGGAGTACTGCCTTCTGCATCTGACTTTGCTCCAACCGTCTTGCGAGAGCCTCTTTAGATGTTATATTTGTTTATATTAAAATTATATACATTATGTATATTTATAAATATTGAAACTTAATAACTGTCAAAAATATAATTTACGTATGTATTTATTTGTGCATTATTTTAATTAAATTCAATTCAATTCAATTTTATTTATTAAGTAACAAGGACTCAATACTCATCACAATAACCACAAAATAAAAATAAAATGTCAACAAATTCATCATTCAATATAGGGAATAATTATTAGATGTCATACAAATTCATACAATATAGGGAATAATTAATTAGATGTCATACAAATTCATACAATATAGGGAATCATTAATTAGATGTCATACAAATTCATACAATATAGGGATCATTAATTAGATGTCATACAAATTCATTCAATATAGGGAATAATTAATTAGATGTCATACCAATTCATACAATATAGGGAATCATTAATTAGATGTCATACAAATTCATTCAATATAGGAAATAATTAGTTAGATGTCATAAAAATTCATAGAATATAGGGAATCATTAATTAGATATATAATAATCATGCAAATTTAAGTCAAATGTAATAATATTACTGGCTTTGGGTTTATGTCAAATAATATTAAAGTAGTAATTACTTGGGTCATAATACTAATCTGAGGTATCTAACTAAAATATATTAATACAAGTTAGTTAATCCGATTCAAAAGGTTGACATTACTATTGTCTGGAAAGTTTAGGACGTTTATGATATCATTAAATATGATTATTAAAATAGTAATTGCCCTTTGTTATGACACTGAACTTGTGTTTTACTATTCTATTTTGAGGAAAATATCTGTTATGTTTTGTGTTTTACGGAGACCTAGCATCTTTAAGCTACTTATGACTCAGTGAAATTACTGGGCATATGAGACTTAATATTTGATGTCTCGGGGTGATGAGCGCAATGCAGTTTTACACAATGCTTTTTATGGTATTAAAAGTTCTGGGTGGCACTGCAGTTGTTATGGGCAGGCGCGATGCTTACCATCAGGCGAACAACTTGCTCGTCTTACTCAGTTCCATAAAAAAAATCTAGGATGGCGCAAGACGTGAATCAAAATGAGTCTCGTCATCTGAAGCTCCATATATATAAAAGATTTTATGTCCTATTTATTATGTAGGGTAGGTTTATTTCTCTAATTATGAAACACTGTTCTTAACTAATAATCATTTATCAGTTTTAGTAACATTAATATTTTTTTTATTAGTTTTATGAATAACTGGCTTGTACCCGCGACTCCGTCGGCGTAAAATTCGGTTTATAGTTGTTTCCTAGGGAATTGTTAGTTTTTCCGGGATAAACCTGCCGTTGTAGCTCAGTTGGTTTAGAACGTTTCTTGTGTTGAAGGAAAAGGTCCCGAGTTTAAACCTCGGCTGCGGCGAAAATTTTTGAACCCTGCTAATATCATAAACGCGAAAGTTTGTAAGAATGGATGTATGAATGTACCTTTGTTACTCTTTCACGCAAAAACTACTGAATGGATTTTGATGAAATTTGGTATGGAGATAGCTTATACCTTGGATTAACACATAGGCTACTTTTTATTCCGGGAAATCGCGGGTGAAACCGCAGGGCGCACCTAGTATATTATAAAAAGCTAATTAAACTATGGCCAAGCATGCGCAAGCAATAATGCTTGGAAACAAAAAATCTGTAGACTTTCGCATATAAAACATTAGTAGGATTTCACCATTCCCGTAATATTTAACAAGTATACATTTACACAAAAAACCGACAATGAAATTAATATGGGACCACTTCGTATCTGTACGAAACCCAAAGCAATAACCATTTTTTTTTTATTTAATGTGTCGGCAAACAAGCAGACGGCCCACCTGATGGTAAGCGGTTACCGTCACCTATGGACATCTGCAGCACCAGAGGCATTGCTGATGCGTTGCCGACCCTTAAGGACTCTATTAATTCCCCTTTTAAAGGACTCCATGTTGTAGCTCAAAGGAAATACCGACGAAGGTAGGTCGTTCCACATCTTATAAGTGCGAGGAAGGAAAGTGCGAGAGAAGCGTGTGATGTGGGAAGTCCAGTTTTGTAAGATGTGGGGGTGAGCTTTTAAAACATAAATTTATAAATCGGTTTATAAATGAAGGAGTTCTGTGATAAAAACATAAAAAATACAATCGAATAAAAAAAGTAGAGTGAGTTTAAAGGAGTCGGTTAAAAAAGTGTGAGCTAATGATATATTATAGGAATTGAAAAAGCCAACCTTCTAACTTATGATAAAGAGCGTCAACACGTAACGCGTTCCACCCAAGTTAATTATCGACTGGCACACGATACGCGTAATAAACTGCCGAGTATCGAACAAATTATACGTTTCGGAATTTCATAAATTTCTCTAACTTGGCAATTTTCTCGTGACGGGTGATCATTATGACTCCCTCTCGAGATATTTCATTAAGCCAAGTATTATAGTATTATTTTATTACGATCTTGGGGATCGTGAAAAAGAAATTTGAGATTTATAACGGAACTTGACCTATATTGGTGATCGATTTTACTGTTCCGGCCTATATCGCGATCGCGGAATATATAAAAGTTGATGCTGAATTACGGAATCAACTGCATCTGCTGGAAAGAGGCGATGTGTTACAGAATCGCAAGTAAAAAAGACATAACTCTTTTGACAACCTCTGTGGTGTAGTGATTGGGCAGTGGGCTGATTGGCTCAAATCTGATACACCACTGAGGTTGCGGGTTCGATTCCCGCGACGGGATAAATGTTTGTGCACAGAAAAAAAAGCGCAAGCATATGTTTCGTGTATGGGTGTTGTGGGACCACAATCTTCAAAGTTCTCGGTTCCTTAGATACAGGGAATCCTAGATAGGGGCCAAGATCTATATGATCTATATGAGAAAAAGGTTCACTCCACTCTCAATAGATGGCGTACACGTCACCCTTAAGACGGTAAAATAACGGAAGAAGAAATTCGACACTCGAGTTGGTGCCCACCGTAGCTCAATTGGTAGAGCGTCCCGCGCTGAGGGAATATTGGGTTGTGGGTTCGAGTCCCAGCCGGTGGTCGAATTTTTTCTTCCCGAAAAACCTTGTTTGAGTTTTTCGCTTGGCATTCGTTAATGCTTAAAAAAAATATTATAATAATATTAAGATCTATATGTATTTGATAGTTGGGCGTTATTTATTTATTTACTATTTATTTATGTTATGGTATCCCTTAAATTGTTCATGTTTATAATATACTTTTGTTTTGTTTGCCGCAAACCAAAATTAAAAGTTAAATAAAAAAAAAATCGGGATTGCTCTTCTTTAGCGCACCATCCAATACTGGACACCATTTACTACTTCAACAGAGAAATATAATAATATCATCCGATACCCACGACTCCGTCCGCGTAGAATTACTAGGTTTATAGTTTATCCCTAAAGATATGTTCGTTACTCCGGGATAAAAAATATCCTATATCCTATCCATGACATAAAGTTCCTACATAAATAACATTTAAGTGAATGAATAAGTCCTATAAAGTATACTATACTCGTACTATTCGTAATTACATAGCAGACGACGATGCATGGAATATTCTTCTTCTGTCAAATAGCACATAAGAAATATAATATTATCAAAAACGTAAATAAAAACATAAATAAAAAAATACGCCCCCGTTTCTTGCAGTATCTTTTTAGTAGTGGCAGGCCTAGCGCACTCCGCACTGTAGGTACGAAGCTACAAGTACATAGCCGGACACCAGCGCCGGGTCGCGCGTCGTTACATGTGCCGCGTCAGAAGATATGCGATAAGAGCTATGCAATAGAAAGAGAGGCGCTCTGTAGGTTAATAGGGAACGGCACGCTGAAATTTTCATACAAAAAGAGAAAACGTTCTTCTACCCCTAAACATGTAAGACATGTAAGAGATGTTATCATTATTGAGATTTTAGGTTTTTACTTTTTTCGATAATTCTTATAGAATTTGAATAAATGGATCCAAAAGACTCGATATTTACTCTATTTTTTTTTTAAGTTTGTAAGCTTTAAACTTAAAAAATAGACATAAACTTAGTTAAAGGAAAACCTACAAACCTAGTTTATTCTCTATTTAAGAAATTGAGATCAAAATTACCAAATTTGGTTGAGATTTAGTGTGGAAGAAACGTTTTCTCCCGAAACGCTAATTTTAACAAAAATCTGAAGTTGATACGAATTTACTTAAATTATTATTATTATTATTTAGTTCATTTATTTAATTTAATTTACTCATTTTCTGCGAGACCGTAAACCATTATTCAAATACCTAGTGCTTGCTGGCCGCGGCTGTGCGAAGAGGATATGCTCTTAATGACTGGTAGGTATGCAGCGCTACGTGAGCTGAATTGAATTTTATTGAGTCATAGCAAGAGTCGCTATTTGTTTAAATTTCTTAGCGGAGTGATGCGTCTGTCCCTTAGTATTCTGTGGTAGGTAGTGGTTCTTTTTCCGATACGGGGGTAGAGTCATTGTTGTAATTGACGTTCATAAGTGCGTCTGTGATGCCGAAACTTAATCAAGAACTTTTGAGCTTGAACTTGTTCAGTCGTTATGGAGTTTAGTAGTAACAAACACACAGACATATACTTTAATTTTATTAAATCAGGTGATATTAGCACGGAATAATTTTAATAGTACAAGTTTTAGTGGGAGTTTTATCAAAGCGCTTTGGGCAAGTTTTAATTACCTTCAAATCAGTATCATTTTCATTCCCAAAATCACATATTTTTCGGCTGATTTACACTTCCTCGAGTCACAGATTTTCTATTATAATTAACGATATACATTTCTCTTTTTACAGAAAAACGTGGGTTGCATTAAGCAACTTGAAGACAATTAACAAGAAACTAAAACAATTAAATGGAATGCTTCTGAAGCAACAGCACTTTATTACATTTTTATCTGTTTGCGAGAGTACAAACTTTGTAGTTTTTTATTACTGTTGGTATAGACTTTAATTTAAAAAAGTCAATGCTTCGAAAGCTGGCAAAATTATTTAAATTAAACTGTATTTTCAGAGGATAAGTTGGGAAACTTTTTTACTATGTAACAACAGTTCAAGTTTTTTTGTTTGAAAATACTTCAAAAAGTAAACCTTTTCTCATCAACCCAAAGCTTTTAACTTTTTGCCAGATTCTCTGAAACAGAAGGTATAAAAAGAAACTTCGTATCAAATTGTGTTTTAATAAAATTAAATCTATTTTAAAAAAAGTGCGAAGGTGTTATTTTTCTGTAAAAATGATTATTGGTCTATAGAGATCAGAAAGAATTATTTCAATTATTAAAATTTCCACCTCTCTTGATAAACTGAGTAATGATACGAGCAAGTCGTTTGCTTGATGGTAAGCGCCACGCCTGCCCATAACTATTGTAGTGCCACCCACTGCAATTTTACTTAAGTTACTTTCAATACCATACAAATCACTGCCTAGCACTACATTGCGCTCATCACCCCAAGTAATTTCACTGGCTACAATGCCCTTCAAACCGGAACACAGTAATGCTTGCACACTACTGCTTGGCGGCAGAATAAATGGCAAAACTGTGGTACCTACCCAGATGGCCTCCTGCAAACAATAGACCTATTACGACTGAAAGTACACAAAGGCCGCACTAGAAGAGTTAAACATCTTATTTACATTACGAATACATTACGAATATAATAGTACGAAGTACATTAAATACGAAGGGAGAGAGATTTTACTTTTAAAGTGTACTTTACTGTTTAGTTCTGGTATATAACACAAACAATCAGCACAGCAGCCTAACCACCACAGTATTTGTAATTCCATCACTGTTTCAAGAAAAACTTCGAGCTATCAAACTTTGAGTAATGTTTCATTTAACCATTCAGTGTGTCAAGTTCAACCATACAAAGATTTGTTTGTATGGCAAAAGGCCAAACTTCATTGTTCTTTCAACCAAACCACCGCTTCCAAGATTCAACATATCTTACAAACAATCAAGACTTACCGAAACAGCAACAACTTTTAACCTTTAAATTCACAGTCTTCTCTTTCCTCACTCAGAAGAGGCACAGCCTAGCAAATATGTGTACGTTTTGCAACATTAGACGCGTTTCGATTTTGTTTTTACTAGTGATAATTCTGGTATGTGACACGAAGAGGCCAAACATGAAGGACGGTCCGGCGGCTCCTAAAAGAGACTATAGGCCTTCGAAATGGATAGCCAATAGCGCGATGGACGTCTGGTATGGCAACAAAAGCGTTGTTGATGTATTCTCGAGGGAATTTTCCGATCTCTTGTATAAGTTGACTATGCGTCCAGGTAAACATTTTTATTAATAAGATGCTTAATTAAGTACTACAGTTTTTTAATCAAAGGACGTTTTGAGTATCTAATCTCATTATATAGTACTTGATACCTATTCGTAAATATGTACAATGTCCTAGAACATAATGATTTATTTAAAAATTGATGTAATAAGTACCTACATATAGTTACCGCATATATATTATAACGCACCAGTAATGCCCCGAGTGTTGCTTATGTCCATAGGTGACGGTAACCGTTTACCATCCAGGCGGGCCGTCTGCTTGTTCGCCTATTAGTCATATAAAAAAAAAAGACGTGTGGCACTCGAAGACTGACGCGGTAAAGCTATTGCATAGCATTCGGAGTGGGGGGTGTTAGGTTATTTTCGTTGCGGAATTTCTGAATTCGGTCTCCACGCTTAAGGCCCGCGATAGAAGCTATACAATAGCTTAAAAGTTCTGTGAACCATTTTGATGTAATTATATTGTGATTTTGTACTAGCTCCGCGGTTTCTTCCGTGCTTTCCCTGAATAACAAGTAAAATCCTTTCAATAGTTTTTGCGTGATTGAATAACAAACATGCATCTATTTATCGCTTTTATTATAGGTAGTTGCAGTTATTTAACATATTACATTTTTATAAGACGTCGAAATTATTCGCAGACCCGGGTTTGAACGTCACCCGACTATTAATTCTTCTTTCTTTATATAATGTATATGACCTATATAATATGTTTTGTATATCTTTTTTAGTGCGAAGCATCAAACAATCATACCACAACGCAACCATAATGCCTCTTCATCAAGAACAATTCCGGAAAGATCTTGTAGACAGAATAAATCAGACTATTTTTAGAATGTATAAATAAACTAAACATGTAGAGAATAAAATGAATATGTTTAAATCAATAAGATATTTTCTTGGAAACAAACATATTTTAAGGATCAGATCGGTAAGAAATTTCTTGGTAAGATAATCATCTTCTATTTATATTATATATTACTTGTCGAATGAAATGAAGAAGAGAGGGATGTTGAATGTTCCTAAGTAGGTATTAAGCTAAAACATCAAATATATCTTCTTCCTTTTCATATAAAAAATAACAAATACTGGCTGAAATAATAAAAATCCCCGGTTTTTCCTTTTTATCTAATAAAATATAAGTAGTTATATCCCAGTAAAACATCAAAGCTTTATCAATCTGAAATCAAAGAAGTATCGCTCGCAGATAAAACCACAAAATCCTTGAACCATCAACGTCAGTTTTTATATCAAGAGATTCGGAAGTCGATGCTACACCAATTTCTGGCAACTAATAAATAATATCGTCTCCCTACTTCTTTGGAGGATTACATGGAGGCGTCGCCTTTGATGTTTTAAAAGCCACTTCATGAGCTCAGGGGAAATGTAAGCAGTACCCGAGGTCAAGTGTTTGCTTGTTAACGGCGAGCGCTACTTTGCAGACACCTGATGTAACAAATATACTGTAATATATACTACCTACCTGCTTTTTGGATCTCATGTTATGAAATATTTGCAACCCAACAAAATTTGACTTATGATTTTAGCCACATTATATTGTAGATTTTTATTTATTACTAGCTTTTCCCGGCGACTTCGTCCGCAAGAATGATAGAGGAAGCCCCTATATTGTGTCGTTGAAGTATATAGATTTTGAGATATTTTGACAAACACTTTCTTTCTTTCGTAAAAATATTTTTTTCTATCCTATGTTACTTCTTATACTTCCAAGAATATGTCTACAAAGTTTCATAATGATCGGTTAAATACTTTTTGCGTGAAAGCGTAACAAACAAACTTACATTCACATTTATAATGTTAACTAGCTGACCCGGCAAACGTTGTTTTGCCATACAAATTTAAAAAAAATGTTAAGGGTGAACAACCCTTATCACCTAGGGGTATGAAAAATAGATAGTAGCCAATTCTCAGACCTACTGAATATGCATATAAAATTTGGTAATAATAAGTAAAGCCGTTGTGGAGGAGTAAGGTAACTAACATTGTGACACGAGAATTTTATATATATACATAGGTATATGATGATGATGATGATAGGGATGTAAAGTTAAAATTGCTTTTGGTGATGCCTTTCTTTGTTACTATGTGCTTGCTACTATAACCTACTTAGTTCTCTTTGCTATTACAATAACTGACAAAAGTATCTACACAATTTATTTTTGGAATATTCAAAGAAAGTTACATTAATATTGTCGATAGAAGTTCAAATTATTTATTAGGTAGGTTAGGTATTTAGTAGTGTATATTTTTGGTATCGTCATCGTGCAATAAATCTGAAGAATTTCTTTAAGAAAATATATGATCTATGAAAATACTGCAACGAGAACATAACGCGATTTGAAATTAACACTTCGCGTCTTGTCACGAGACAACAACCTACCTCTGTCTCTCTCTGTTTCATGTAGGTATGTGACCAACTTTGATGTCAGAGTTATAGACTCAAGGAATCTAACGACTGTTGTTTAAGGCAATAATCGTCCCTCAATTTCTTGCCATATCTTCTAAGTAGTGAGTTCTTTTTCCGATGCGGTGGTAGAGTCATGGTGATAATTTGGCATTCATAAGTGCGTCTGTGATGCCAAAACTGAATAAAGAGATTTTGATTTCATTTGACGGCTTAAAGTTCCCTCCGAAGAACAGTAGGGCTCAGACGTAAATAATATACAAAAGATCACCGATCCAAGAGGTGACCGCAGCAAACGTTGCTAAACCTATACCTAATAGCTACAACCGCTACTACAATAACCAATAGCTGACAAGATTAATCACTGTCTATCATTATAATGTACGCACACACTCAAACCCATGATTAGAAGGCAGTTAAAGTTGGGGTGAGGAAGCAATAGGGTAGGAGATGAATTTTAAATGATGTTAAGTTTTATTTAGATGTGCGGGTGTGGTTTACAAAGGAGGAGAAACGAGGGGGGAAAGAAATAGAGGAAAACAATGGACACTTTTCTTTGTTTGATGTTTGTGAGTGTGTAACTGGGAAAAAGGTTAGGGAACAACTTTATGTTTTGCCGGACATAATCTGCAAAAACGGTTTCTTCCTCGTGGTCAAACTTTTTGACGTCACTGTGCACGGCAGTGATTCTCATACACAAGCACCCAGTATTTCATTTATTAATAAAATTGTTTATTTTTGTTTTATTGTGTTGTGATCATTGTTGTACCGTCAAAATATTTTCTTTCTTTCTTTCTTTCTTTGTAGTCTAACTGGTTTCTTCAACAAGAATAAATTCTTTTTGTGGTCAAATTACTTGAACTCTTTTTAAGATTATTACAAGCTATGAACAGTCCTACTCATATCGCACTGATATTATAAATGTGAGGGATGGATGGATGGACAGATGGATAGATGAATGGATGAATAGATGGATGAATTGGATGTGTTTTTTTTATTTGAATAAGGTATTCTAGCGGTGGTTCTTAGACATGTATTATCAAAACCGGTTCAGCCGTTTCAAGGTCATCGGCTCTTTTGTTAGATGCGGTAAGGATCTTAGACGGTCAAAAGGGAAAGGTGTCGAGGGTTTTTTAAATTTGAAATATCATTATATTAACATAGGCTATATTTTATTTTAATAATTTACCCTATAAAAGATAGGTACGTGAAAAGATCAATCCAGCCCTCGGCTGCAGTTAAATAAAAGTAAATTATTATAGTTTCAGAGTAAGAATACTCGTATTTACATAAAAAACAGATGAAAACGAATAACAATATAAATTCGAATTGCATTCAGCAATTTGCATGTTTCATTGGTAAAAGCATTTTAGTGTATTCGTATTTATAGAGTTGTGTTTTACTGGAAATTTTGCCACATTTCAGCTGGTTACTAGAATGTACTAGAATGGTGACAACCTATAGCTATTTTATTTTTACAAGCTTTTATTTAACTTGTAATGTTTGTTTTTTGGGTCAAACTTTGCAAGTTGAATCAGAACGACTTCTTCTTATCCAACGGAGTTGAAATTTACATACTTGTCAAAGTTCGGTGACAATGCAATATTATGGTGACAACCAGCTTAACTAATGATGGAGACGGAAGGTGGGCAATTAAACTCTTTGAAAGATAGTCATAAACTACTAGTGTTTGGGCTTATTTTAATCTGCTTGCGTTTCCGATTATGAGTTTGTTAAAAGCTTGTCAAAAAAACAAAAATCTTGTATAAGCCTGTATACTCTTATTAACTGTTTTTATATTTTCAAAACATTTGACATTATTTTATAATAATAATTGTTTCATTGTATGATATTATAAAAGGAAAAGATATCCCTACGCATTATCTCTAGTATTTCCGAAGCACCTAGAGTCAGTTCTTTTCCGTACCTAGTGCTTTCAATTAATTGAATTGTTATTGGCAGATGTGGCGCTTACCATGGGTAAACGACTTGCTTGTATCAGCAATCTAATCCATATAAAACTTCCATCCGGACTTAGGAAACCTTAATTGCTTTTTCAAAATCATGATGACATTCATTTATTTTTTTTCACATGCTACTAAAAAATCACCCCTTAGCTAAAACTGTCAAAATAATCCTTTTAAGTAGCGGGTCCTCGCATACGACCATACTAAATTCTGGGTATATTTTCGAATCCAACGAATAAATTCTCTCCAAGACGCAAATGGCGCGCGACTGCTGAAGCGCCGGCGCTAATTCAATATTCTGCTGAGTCTAGGGCTGGTACTAAAGTATAGGAAAAGTAGGATATTGGAAGGAAACTAGCAGAGCTTGCCAGAAAACGTGACCGAATTAACTGCTCTAAATTTTTTATCGTGGACGCCTACATGTTGGTTCTGGTAGGTTCACATGGGATTCAAAGCATCTCGTGCATGAGCTTGTATATTCTAAAAGTCAATAATATAGGATGCCAATAAAGTCGTTCTGCTGTCATCCATCAGCAGCCAAACCGTATACATCTAAGCAGAAGAGGAATGCGATACTCAAGACAAACCTGTTTAAAGTTTAAAAGGTGTTAGCTATATAAGAAATTTACAAGAAAATATCTATCACAGTTTATCGCTCTTCAGTAAATTGAGAGAAATAAAAAAAAACACTAAACAAAATTTAAGGCGTAAGAAAGAATTAAGAAACCCCATGTCAGTGAGATTTCAGCAAAACTTAAAGCGTAAAAAAATGTTTGAGTTGGTTTGGTCAAAAATTAGAACATCGAATGAACGATGTTCGGCTATGGCACTTGGTCGGTTTGATCTTGAAAACACGCAAAAATAATTTTAGCCGCCCAGCGGCGGCTGAACTGTCGTTAGGTTAGGTTTGGTTATATAATGTCGGTCCCCTTCGGGCAGGCTATACCTTTGACAACTGGGTTGACTCGAGAGACAGAGAGAGCAAAAGAGAGAGAGAGAGTGAGACCACATGGAAAAAGTGGGCAACCCTAGCTAAGTCTAGAAGATTTAGGTCACAGGCTTCACCTGTAAATAAAATCAGAATTGCATTTGAAAGCGCCGTCGCTTTACTAGGCTTTAATTAATAGAGTTGGAGGTACTTTGTGGAAATGTTCTGACAGGGTACAGGAAAATTATATTATAGAGGCAATAGAGTAGTTTGTAACTCAATATTAATTGGTTTTACTCTTTGCGCTCTCAGAATGAGCTCCATTTTAAAAGAGTTGCTTTAAAAATTTGAAATATTTGATTTTGCTTGATGATAAATCGCTCTGTTGCTTTGTTTACAATTAACAGTAGTAAACAGTACAATAGGAAAGTACCATGTAACACAGTTTATGCTAGCTCAGGGGACCGAAACTCACGGAGATGGTTTACAATTCAATGATGATATTTAAGAAACGGTGTACCCGAAGATATTAATACATTTATTTTTATTTTACTTTACATCAAGTTCATTGAATACGATATGACTAAAGTTGACGGTATTGTTGTAATAGAACTAGACAAAAAAGTACCGATACAAAAATTAACAAGAGTATATTAGGACTTTCGAGAAAACTCCTCCTGAGAATAAGAATGATCCAGTGAAAGGGTTAGCAAACTTCAGCTTTCTCATAATAAAACGGTCTCATACTGATGAACGAGGATGACAACCCAATCATACTCGTCAATGACAATCTTCAGAAACTCGTGCGACTTTCAATCTGATGCACTGGAGTTCAAATCTCGCTGTTAAGTGCGAATTTAACATGCACTCTAAAACGATTAAAGAAAACATCGTAAGGAAACCGATGTCCATGAATTACAAAGTTTAAGGTAATGGTCATATCCACCAATCTGCACAAGACCAGCACATTGAATTATAGACCCTAATCTTTTTATGAGAAAAGGCCCGTGTCTCAGCAGTGGGAACTTAATGGGATAATGCTGATATGTTGATCAAATGATTTTGCTCATCACATGATACATCTTTGATCAAATCTTTTAATCTTTTTTGCTCCGGCTTTTCGCAAAATATAAGGAGATGTTCCTGGTTCCCAAGTTTTGGCCTGACGGATTAGTGTTCTGGCGCTATAGAGACGATAAATCGAAGTGCCCCTTACCCTAGTGTTAGTGTTTTATAATTTGTTTATATGACAGTCTGTTTTTTTACGCTTAATAGATCTATGTTTGGCCATTATCTCGCCTGATGTGAAGCGATGATGTGGCCTAAGATGGAGCACATATGTACATCTAGAGAGAGACGGCAGGTCTGTAAGGTATATACATATTTTATGGCACCCTTAATTTGTTAACTATATTATTTAGTTTATAATAATAGAATGGGACTGGATAATCGCATTCTCCAGTCTTCTCGTAACCACGGCCAATGTAACTTGGTCGAAACTTCGAGGTAAATAAAAGTAATGTTTTTAGCGCGATTAAGTCCTTTTTTATTATCATACACTATGTGTTCGAATCGCGAAAGTTTAAAAATTACAACTGTATTATTGCTTGAAATAAATGTTTTTTTTTTGTCATTTCTTATTATAATAAAAAAGTGATAGCTAGACTTCGTGTTGCGAACTTCACTTTACGCTGACGTACATAATTATACTTCCATACACGTGTACTATAAATAACGCTAATTCATCAAGCTCCATAGTTCGGTATTAGCGCGCAGTATATCATCGCAAGTTCCAAGGCCGACCGAGTTATAGACTCGACACATGATAAGCGATAATTTCTAACTTCTGCGAAAGCAAGGCAGTATATCGAGCTTTTGTTTTCTCGTTATACTATGTTTAACATTTGGTATTATATTATTTATAAAAAAAACAGTAAGTTGTATAAATTTTCGCAAAAGTAGAATGTAATTCTGAAATACTTTAATTGGAAAAAAATAGAACCAGAGCAGAGTAAATCTTTGTGCTGCAGTAAGAGGATCATTAATGACTAAATAACCGGCCAAGTGTACCATTATCTATAAAACGGCAAAAAAATCATGTCTGTGGTATGGGAGCTTCTGTTTTTAGTGTTTGTTGTTAAAGCGGCAAAAGAAATACATCATCTGTGAAAATTTCAACTGTTCATGAGATATAGCCTGGTGACAGACGGACAGACAGACAGACAGACGGACAACGGAGTAATCCCATTTTACCCTTTGGGTACGGAATCCTAAAAAAGATCAATAAAGGCAATATTATATTTATGATTACTTTATCGTAGTTCTAAGTGTCTATGTACTTTGAATAAATTAGCGATATCAGGTAATCAAGTTTTATTGCGTTTAAATAAACTTTCAAATTAACAATTAAATCAAAACACTAAACAAACTTCATCAGCCCACTTCCATCCAATCTCGAATGAACTCCGTGAACCTATTAAATTCTAATCAAAATCGTAAAATTAACGCGAAACTTTTATCTAGGTGTAAGATCCGCTGAAAAGTTCGACGGCGGTAGGTATCTCATTTGAATTTCATGAATATTAACTAGAAATGTTCCGTGACCGATATCGAAATGTCGTCGGGTAATCCGCCGACTGCCTGAGTAAATATTATGACTCTAAGATATTGCTCATCATCACCAATAGCATTGCACCCATAACATTGGGGCACGGGCTTTATTTCCTTTTCCTGTCATCGCGCAACATTTCACTGTGTTGTATTTATTATTTTTTGTTTTGCCCCCAATGAAGTATGTTAAGTGTTATTTAAAATTTCAAATTAATTTATTTCGACCAACATGGATCACAAAATATTTGAAGGTTAAACAAACTTACCAAGTGAAGTTTGACCGTAATTATATAAGCCGTTGCATCCGAAGCGATTTATATAATTTATTAACCATGTAGTCCACAATAATATACATCACAACGTAATGTTGTGTGATGTCTGGAATAAATGTTTTTTCTTTCTTTCTTTTCTTTATTTCACATTGAAAAACAAGCAAAGGACTCAGTGGATCGTCATTATCAACAATATTTAACCCTTAGAACGTCCTAGAGACACACGTATTTCTTTATCAGTCGAGATCTAACCCGGTCGAGCGCCATCGCAATCTCGCGATTTATCAGTCGATAAAGAAATAAGTGAGTAAAATCGGTTTAAATGGTTAAATAGTTTTAAATAATGTGTCAAACTCACGAAATTTTTAATCATAATCATCATCAGTCATTTTTCTATTGCTGGAACAGGGGTCTTCTGTCATAAAGGGGTCATAACCCACCATGCTGGCCCAATGCGGGTTAGTGGATGTCACTTGCCTTTGAGTTTTGTGATTATTTGACATGCCGATTATGTTTTCCTTTAATTTTTGTAGAGCGAGTGTTAAACTGCACATAACTACTACTACTTTACTGGTGGTAGGTTTCTCGTATGCGAGAGGCCGTCTGGGTGGGTACCACCGCTTTGCCAGTTATTCAGCCGCCAAGCAGTAGTGCGGGAGCATTACTGTGTTCCGGCTTGAAGGGCATTGTAGCCAGCGAAATTACTGGGCATTATGAGACTCAACAGCTAATTGTCTCAGAGTGACGGGCGCAGTACAGCGCCGCGCAGGATTTTGCAAAACAAAGTTCTGGGGGGGTGCTGTTATTGTTATGGGCTGGCGTATTGCTTACCATCAGGCAAACGACCAGCTCGTCTCGTCATTAAGTTACATAAAAAAAAACTAAAAATATCATTGGTGCGGAGCCAACGGGATTCGGACTGCGGAGCTTCGGATCGAGTTCCGACTGAGCCACACGCACTCAGTGGATATGTATATCATTTAGTATTAGTTTGTTAAGTATTATAATATTTTCGTGAGGGTTGAATTTTTCGAAAGGTTCAAACATATGATGCTTTTAATCGGAAACGAGTTTATTATGCGAAGTCACAAAAAGTCATAAAGTTTCGGATTAATTACGACAAAATATTTAACAAAATGCCGGTAGGCGCAAGTATAGTAGCCTAGATAGTGGCTACATCATCATCAGCCTGTATTCGTCCAATGCTGGACATAGGTCTCTCCCAATGAACGTCACTGAGGCCCGGTCTTCGGCTCTTCTCATCCAGTTTCTTCCGGCCGCCTTTCGCAGGTCGTCGCTCCACCTGGCCGGTGGGCGTCCTACACTACGCTTGTCGATTCGCGGTCTCCACTCAAGGACACGTCTACTCTAACGGTTGTCCGTCCTTCTAGAGATGTGACCAGCCCATTGCCACTTCAGCTTGCTAATTCGATGGGCTATGTCGGTTACTTTGGTTCTCTGTCGGATTACCTCATTGCGGATCTTATCTTTCAGAGAAACTCCGAGCATAGCCCTTCCCATAGCTTGCTGAGTCACTGTGAACTATATATTTGTATTGAAGTGGCTAAATATTTGAACCTTTTGGGGTCGAGACACTAGGACCATGGGAACCGGGGGCGCATAGAGTTTTCAAAGATACTGCAAAACTTCTTGTCGAAGCAACGCGTGACCAAAATACTGGGCTATATTTTGGCCAAAGGATAAGCATTGCCATTCAACGTGGCAATGCTGCTAGCATTTTGAGAACGTTGCCCACTGGTAGTGGTTTATTAGATTAGATTAGTTTAATTTTAATTTAATTTCTTTTTAACAAAAAAGATATCATAATGACCAACACACTTATTAAAATAGATACCGTTTACAAAGATAGTTTCAGTTAACCCTCAAAATAACCGAACTTCACAAAGATGTAAATATTCATGTAAACAGAAACAAGCAACAGTTTCGGGGGTAAAATATTATGCCTATTATGAGCCTAATCTTTAAGCCTTCCTGATTTAAATTTTCAAACTCCCGAGGATTTTGCAGAGCTTATTTGAAGGTAAAACAACAATGTTTCTCCATTACACGAATTCTGTTTACATTAAAATAGAAACATAAAACATAATTCTGATAAATGTCATTGATTTTAATTATAGTTAAGTGGTTGATAATGGTCAGGATTAGGATGCTTTAGTTTTTTTATGTAATTGAATAACGAGACGAGCTGGTCGTTTGCCTGATGGTAAGCAGCTCGCCAGCCCATAACAATAACAGCACCACCCAGAACTTTGTTTTGCAAAATCCTGCGCGGCGCTGCACAGCGCTCGTCACCCTGAGACAATTAACTGTTGAGTCTCATAATGCCCAGTAATTTCGCTGGCTACAATGCCCTTTAAGCCGGAACACAGTACTAGAACTTTTTTTTATATCCTAGTCTGCAAATGAGCTTACAATGGTAAGCGGTTTCAATTGCCTACAAACATCTAAAACATCAGGCTCTGATGATGCGTGGACTCTATCAATACCCTTTTCTTTGAGGTCCATGTTGAAGCTTAAAGAAAAGACCGATGAAGGCAGGTCATTTAATTTGTCTTCTTCTCTCCTGTGGGTTACATCTCATAAGTTATTTCTATTCCGAGTTTTACTCAAACCCGATAAGCTATTACAGCGTGAAGTAACAAGCAAACTTACATACAAACTTTCGCATTTATAATTTTAGTGTGATATAAGTTGTTTATGTTGTGATCCGACAGAGAACTAATGTAACCGACATAGCTCACCAAATTAGCAAACTGAAGTGGCAATGGGCCGGTCACATCTGTCGACGAACCGATAACCGATGGAATAAACGAGTTCTGGAGTGGAGGCCACGTTTAGGCATACGTAGTATAGGACGCCCTCCGGCTAGATGGAGCGACGAACTGCGTAAGGTAGCTGGCAGCAACTACATGAGAAGAGCCGAAGATCGGGCTCAGTGGCGTGTATTGGGAGAGGCCTTTGTCCAGCAGTGGACTCGTACAGGCTGTTGATGACGATGATAACTTATTTATTTCTAATATCAGAGTCTTATCACGAACCAAAAGCAACCACTCGTGTATTTAAGTCAATTTAAATAACTTATTTACTACAAGTTATGTAACTTAAGTTACAATCTTTGATCACCAAGCATCCCAAGGGATATTTAATTAGTGCCTGATGATGAACTCTATGATCCGCAAGCATTTTTAGGGTTCCGTACCCAAAGGGTAAAACGGGACCCTAAGATTCCGCTGTCCGTCCGTCTGTCTGCCTGTCCGTCTGTCGCTAGGCTGTATCTCATGAACCGTGATAGTATGACAATTGAAATTTTCACAGATGATGTATTTCTGTAAACAAATACTAAAAAACAGAATAAGATAAATATTTAAGAGGGCTCCCTTACAACAAACGTGATTTTTTTGCCGTTTTTATAGATAATGGTACGGAACCCTTCGTGCGCGAATCCGACTCGCACATGGCCAGTTTTTAGTATTGTCTAATCCACATATTTTTTATTGATATATTACTTGTGAGTTTCAATAGTTATCTCTTTTATACCAACATAGAATATCACTCACTTTATAATCTATACATATAATAAAGTCGTATATACAATTTGCTGTTTAATGTACATGTGTGTTGTGTTGACAAATAAACGTTTTATCTATCTATCTATCCATCTATCTAGAACCCAAAAAATCTGTACATGAAAGATATTCAAAGAAAAATCAACTTAAAATGAGTAACTGAACATATTACAAGACTTTTTAAAATTTTTGTTTGTTTGTCAGTTTATTTATTTGTTTGTTTGGACTTCTTTAGCTTAAAAACCAATGACGGGATTTTATTGGTTAATAATAATAATGAATAATGATCGTGATTGGCAACACAATGTATTGTACTCCAAATGAAAAAGGCCTAAAAGCTATACCACTGGTCACTAGCCTAGGTTAGGTTTCGGGTGCTCCACCAGTTAGTTTTTGGTTTTTTCATTAAAAAAATTTTTTTTTGCCCAACATCCTCATTCGTAGACCCTGGCCGCTAACTAGCATTCCCTGTGTTTGTATCTATCTATATTTGAATTCGAATTTTAAATTTGAAATAAATAAATTGCAGGTATCATTCAGGTCCTAAGTTGGAGTTAGAACAAAATTCGTTATACTAGAAAAACTTTACCTATTTCATTCCTGTCTTTCATGTTGATAAGGGCAACGACTCACGCCTAGACAGTTACTAGGTCTAGCGAGTCATCGTCTCTCGTGGGACAAACTGTGCCACACGCAATAACAATAACTTTTCGTAACAAGTCCACGTAATTGTTATTTATGACCAGTAGTATTTGTACTATTATAAAAAATACTAGTTTATACCCGAGACTCCATCCGCGTAATATTCTATTAATAGCTTCATATTACAAGCTTTCATTTAACTTTCAATGTATGTATGTTTATCCGGGTGGAATCTTGCAAGCTGAATTAGAACCACTTCCTCTTATTATACGAAGTTGAAATTTTGTATCCTTGTCAAAGTCCGATGATAATGCAATATTATGGTGACAGCCAGCTGATCTGATGATGGAGACGGAAGGTAAGCAATGGAACTCCTTGACTGATAATCGTAAGCTACCAGTGTTTGGGCTCATTTTAATCTGCTTCCGGATCCAATAACGAATTTGTTAAAAGTTTGTCTTGAAAAAAATATTTTAAACAAAAAAAATATTTATATTCTTTATTGGCTTGGGTTTGACCACTATCTCCCCTGATGGTAAGCGACGATGTGGTCGACGATGTAGCACGCTTGCAAAGACAGTACGTGACTTGAAAATTCCTAGATTGTAACTATCGGAATAGACTGACCCCGGCGGGGAGTTTCCACCATATAACGGCGCGTCGCCGTACGTCTAGTAGTCCAATGCTGACACGGGGACGGGGGAATTAGTTGGTGCAATTCTGACGCACACTCGCCTAAATATAGCCCTAAATAGCTGAAACGTAACTATAAATGTCTATACATTTATAGTTACGTTTCAGCATTTATAGTTACGTAGTCATTAAGGAAGTGTTCCTAAAAATGTATCCTATGACGTAGTAGTCTTCTCCAGGTTATCAATACCACATTTCATAAAAATAAGTCGATATGAAATTCAGTGGTAACAAAAAAAACACACACAAACTTTCGCATTTATAATATTTGTAGAATAAGAAGGAAGTAGGATTCGCACGAAGCGGGTTTGAACGTTTTGGTTCGCATTTTTGAAAACACCTTAGTAACATCAGAAAAATTATATGAGCTTTAAAAGTCAGCCACGTTTTATATATTACTAGTTGTACCCTGCGGTCACACCCGCGGTTTTCCGGAATAAAAAGTATCCTATGTCCTTTTCCAAGACCGTACCAAATTTCATCAAAATACGTGCAGTGATTTTTGCGTAATTCAATAACAAAGATTCATCCATCCATTGATCCATCCTCACAAAAATTCGCATTTATAATATATAATAGTAGAAGTATTAATTAGTATTATCATATTATTTTTTTAATTTAATGTTATTTCTTTTCTAAATTATAAATGAATGATTGAATGAAATGTCAATAATATAATTATTCCATCCATAATAATACTTATCTATCGTAATGTACTTTAATTTTATGGCAAATTAAGAATAAAATTAACTTATTATATCTGTAATTAATGCAATGTTCGTAGCCTTCCACGCCTTACTTAAAAAAAAGAAAGCTAAATACTTAGCTTCAACGAATAAAAAAAGGCGGACGTCTCGACACCAAATTGAAAAGTGAAGCACTCAAGCTATGCCGGTCCGCTCGTTTGTACACAAGCCTCACACACGAATTTACATCATGCTATGCCAATCGGCTGTCCCTTCGGCTTGACCACTCACACAAACATAACGCCACCGCCATTGCTATGCCTTCTTAGTTGCTTAGTGAAATTCTATCCGCCTTTTTTTATTCGTAAGGTACTTGTGAAATTATGCAATAAATAAAATGCTCCAAAAATGGATAGCTTTGCAAGAAAAAAGAACAATACACATTCCTTACGAAACTTAAACGATTAACTAAAGAAAACTCATGATTCTTCCAAACATAAATAAACGCGTAAGCAAAAACTTCTATCATTACTCAATCAACTTATAATACACCAAGTGTTTAATGCTTGGACTTGAGCAAATAACTTTTGCCCGAATACAAAGGGAATTATCTTTTTAGCTACTTTTAAGAGTAAGTTTATGTTAAAAGGCGTCGATTAAAAAAATATAGCCGACGATTATGACTCAAACAGAATCACACTCAGAGAAAGAAGGCCGTGTCAAAGAAAGGAGGCACGTAAATAGAAGAAAAGAGTAGTAAAAAAGATAAAATATATAGATAAAGATATAAAAAGATGATAGAAAAAGATGAAAACAAAAAGAAAAGATTAAAATAAAAAAGAGGAGCATTAAGGACTTCTGATGATGGATTATGGTGGGTTGGAGCCTCACAAATCCCCTTCTGCCACGTCCGTGGCATAGGGCAGAGCAACGGCATTTTTCCTCTATCAAAAAAAATTACAAAACGCCAAGTCTGGCAGAGTTCGCCACTTCTTGTTTTTTCTAGACGTACATCAGTTTTATCAGTACCTTTTTTCTGTAGTAAGTCCATAGTATATTTTTATAATTATATTAAAAAAATTTTGTTTCTCATTGTGTTATCTTTCACCGTTTATAGCACAAGTTAAGCCATATTTTAATTTTAGAATGTTCCTGAATCTCTGAGCAAAACCATTCTATTAAAAGCAGCCGTATCACAAACGGAGATCCGTAACAAACAGCCAACCAGCACAGTTGTTCAATCTAATTACAGCCAAATTAAGGAATTTCGATAACTAATCCCTGGGAAGCCCGGTCATTTGGTACACTTCCAGTTTGTGTTTCATGAATATTAATAAGCTGATGTAATAGTGACACCGGGGTCTGTCTGTGCATTTCAATTCTGAATAATAATATGTAGTATTTAGATACGCGTCTCAGAGAGAATGGGCCATAATCCACCACGAGGGCTCCAGGGTTGGCGGATGTCAGATGTCCTTGGACTTAACGTTTCTTTACATATGAGCGCTACCGTGCTTTAGAGGTCAAGGAGAACAATTGTTATGAAACGTAGGTGACCTTCTGTCTATAAACTTCAACACCAGGGATGGCCAAATACCAACAAGAGAGAAGAAGAAGATCAAAAGACACGAGTATCCGCTCGTCAGGGTGATGATTTAGATCGAGGCACCAAATACTATGAAAATATTAGGAAACCAGTCTGTTTTGTGTACAATAATGTTTGGTTATCATGATGGTCAGTAACGTTCGAAATTTGTTTTGAAACGGAAACTCTGACTGCGCTGAACCAAAGTTAATCTTTTAGCAACTAGCTGCGCCGCGCGGTTTCACCCACGGTATCAAAAGTAGCTATGGCCTTTTCCTGGACCTAAAGTACACACCAAATTTCAACAAAATCCGTTCAGTAGTTTTTGCGTGATGGAGTAACAAACATGCATCCATCAATCCTCACAAACTTGCGCATTTATAATATTAGTAAGATTCTATCATATTCAGCAAACGATATGTGCCAGAGCCTTAGAAGTTCAAACAGAATAACACACAGTCAGAACCCTTTTCTATATATGGAAAGTTATGGTGTTTCCGGTGTCCAATTTTAACTATGATCTTTTGTTAATTGAATGGCCGCCTCTAGGATCATTTGGGCTTTTGCTGTTAACGCTTGTAATTAGAAAATCCTTTTCAACTTTGACAAAACAAAAACTTATTTACATAATTAGAATTTTAACCAGTCAAAAGGCAATTTTGTTTTTTATATTTTTTCGGTAGCCTAGTATCGAGAAAAACAGGTCGTTCATCGAAGTGAAGTGGCAATGGCCGTTCACATATATCGAAGAACCGATAACCAATGGAGTTAACGAGTTCTAAAGTGGAAACCACGTTTAGGCAAACGTAGTGTAGAACGCCCTCCGCCCTCCAGTCAGATGGAGCGACGACCTGCGTAATATATGTAAGAAGCTAGCAATAACTACATTAGAAGAGCCGAGAATCGGGCTCTGTGGCGTGTATTCTGAGAGACCTTTATCCAGAAGTAGACTCATACAGGCTGATAATGATGATGATTGGGTCGTTCACCTGTGCCAGGATGACATTAATGTCATTTACGTTCTATAAATGACATATGAGCGACATAATAATAATAAAAAAATATATTTTTTATTTTTATTATTATGTCGCTTATTCTCACGGGTTATATACCCGGTCCTTTGGAAGGTTTTCGCGGGGACATGAGTCCAACGCGTAGATGTCTCTAAGAGCACTAAGTTGGTAATGGGCAACACTTACGGGGACTGTCTTTAAGTGCATCATTCAGAAGATGCAATCAAAGACAGCCCCTGATAAGTACGAGGACTATTATTGGAGATAATATAAATATAGGAAATAGCTTAATTGGGCTATTGAGGTAAAATTTTAATGGATGAGAACCGGACTATGGGACTTTGGACTTATTATTATTTAAATGAAAGAGACAACAAGTATTATGTAATACGAGTACAAAATGTTTACGGATTCCGTTACTCCTGGCTCAGTAAATCAAGAAGAATGAGTAACAGGACCAAATATATCAAGGTGGGGGTAAGAGTTTATGAGAGTGAGGTAATCACACATAAACACTGGAGTAAAAATGCGATCGTAAATACAGGGCGCCCGATGTGTCGTATATCGAAATTGTATCGGGGAAGTAGAGTTGCTGGATCTGCTTTTTGTTTGTACTGTTTGTCCTAGGACAAGCTGGGTTGTAAGTCACTGCTCTAGTGTGAGTTACGCCATTTATTGCGGAAACAATTTAGTTTAGTTATATAACATATTTTTATATTCTTGTAGGTAGGCTAACTGGTGGTAGGTTTCTCGTATGCGAGAGGCCGTCTGGGTGGGTACCACCACTTTGCCAGTTATTCAGCCGCCAAGCAGCAGTGCGCAAGCATTACTGTGTTCTGTCATGAAGGGCATTGTAGCCAGCGAAATTACTGGGCATTATGAGACTCAAAAGCTATATGTTTCAGGGTGACTAGCGCAGTATAGCGCCGCGCAGGATTTTGCAAAACAAAGTTCTGGGTTGTGCTGTTATTGTTATGGGCTCGCGTATTACTTACCATCAGGCAAACGACCAGCTCGTCTCGTCATTCAGTTACATAAAAAAAAAAGATTTCCATGGGTAAGTTCAATAGCGAGCAAGTGTGACTCAGTGTTGACTTGTGCGCCTTAATTTTAATTTTCTACTTGTCAATACCCGCGCACTCCGTTCGCGTTTATCTTAGTCATTCCCTACGGGACTGTTCGTTTTTCCAGGATGAAAATTATCGTATTTCCTTCCAGGACATAAAAGTACATACCAAATTTCATTTAAATCCATTATGTTATGGGGCTGGGGAGTGGGTTTGTCACAATCTCCATTGAAATGGAAAGCGATGATTTGATGAAAGATATAGCACGCATACCCAGTAAGTTTCGATACACTTTAGATTTTAATACACCCGGTAGTATGTTGAATCTAAGTGTAGCAGGGAATTCAGTCAACGTGTTCATCTTATCGAAAAAGACTTTGATCTTTTTTCTAGAGTCAGCCTTTTTACAAACGAAACTAAGCACGTACACCGGTATAAAATATTTTATAAGGCTACGAAAAAATTTGACACAACTAGGTAGGTACCTACGTAAGGTAGTTGTGTCGAATTTCTCTACCTTGGTTTCGAGCCTATCCGATGTTTTTCAACTCTGAAGTTGCAACGCAATCGCACTACGGTCGCACCGCAGCCGTAACGTTGCCACGACAAACACAAAGCTATACGATAAGGGTGCCTATCGATCTAATTTGAAGTTCTGATGAAACCAAATACGAGAATTTCATAGAATTCTTGATTTGCTCATATTTTTTGATGCTTATTAATAGAACGTTTTTAAACATACTTACCTTTTTTTTCAAAGTTAAAATTTTTAACATATTTTTCTTTCATTTGTAATAGGTACGTGTCTATGACGTTTAAAAGCGCATTTGTGCCTATTAAAAAAAAAAAAATATTTGACTTTGACTTTGAAACAATTGCTTTGACTGAATTTGTTTTCGGCTCCGTAGACATTAACCTCTGCGACGCGGTTGCGGTGCGGCTGCGTTGTGGCTGCGTATTGGTTACGATTGCGGTCTCGTATAAAACAAATCTTACAGTTAAATTTTGAAAAGTTTCGTGAGTGTATAATTGATATAAAACGGCTAAGAGTCACAGTAAACGTCAAAATTACTCCGACCAGGTTTCGGCCATTATAGAAGTCCTTCTTCTGGGAGCGACCGCGCCGTGGCTTGATCTCATAACTCCCAGAAGAAGGACTTCTAAAATGTCCGAAACCTGATCGGAGTAATTTCAACGTTTAACGTGAGTCTTAGCCTTTTTATATCAATTATGAAATCGTACAGTATTTAACTAATATAATATACCAGTTCCAGTACCGCCATTTTACCAATGACTTATGCCTCGCATTCATCACGTACGGTCATATCCTAAGGGAGCAGGCGACGCGAGACATTCTTAAATTTTCATACCATTCGTATACGCGTCACCGGGAAAAGTGAAAATACCAAATTGCAAATAGAATTTTATGCTGGCAATAAGTTTGCGTGTTGTAGAACTTGGGTATGTGTATTTTTGAAATAAAAATTTACATACACTTCGGAGTTTATATAGAATAAAGTTGAGTGTGTCAGTAATGTATACGTAGGGATTCAAATTCTGCAAAACGGAATCACGCATTCCCGCGGGATCCCGCTGCTTTTATTAATCTGCTGGATCCCGCACCTTCAAAGCGCGGATCCCGCAAATTAAAAATTTGGCGCTAAAACTTTCGCGTAAATAAAAGACGTTGCCGTATACGAGTTGCCGATCCCCTATGAATATATCCTGACGGTTCAGCCTACTAGCGTAGAAGCCGATTCTACGCTAGTAGGCTGAACCGTCAGGGAGAGCGTTTTCATTATCAGGATATATTTGCAGTTCACTCAGAAGCAGGCTTGGAGATGACACAATAAATGCCATTTGCTTCTTAAGAGCGTATTTTCAAAAGTTATCACCATAGGTTGATATCATAGTAATACGAGTGGCATCTCAGAAAAAGTTGTGATTTGATTATTAGTAATTATATGAATAGGCCTGAATTCAAAATACTGTTGTTAGGAGTAAAATTAAACAAAATTATTAAACTATGCCAAACATTTAAAGATGAATCTAAGAAAACAGATTACTAATTACTTCATCATCATCATCTTCAGCCCATCACGTTCCCACTGCTGGGACTCGGGCCTTCTCTCATAGAGAGAGAATGGGCCATAATCCACCACGCTGGCCCAGTGCGGGTTGGTGGATGTCACATGTCCTTGAATTTTTGTGATTAATTCTTGGACATGCCGGTTTCCTCACGATGTTTTCCTTCACCGTTTTCAGAACGAGTGTTAAATCCGCACATAACTTAAGAAAGTCAGTGGTGCGAGGCCAGCGGGATTCGAACTTGGGTACGTCGGATCGAAAGTCGCACATTCTCCCACTGAGCCACACTCGCTCTTCTTTTACACAAAAGTCTTGTTTCAATTTGATTTTATAACATAATATCAAAGATGCGGGATCGCGCATCCCACGCGGGATTGCGTAACCCCGCATATCAATCCCGCTGGATTGCAATCCCTATGGATACGTTTGTTTTGTTAACATTTTAAAGACTTTTCTTTAATTAAAACTTTTTTTGTACGCCTAATAGATCTATATATATGTTTGGCCACTATGTCGTCTGATGTGAAGCGATGATGTGGCCTAAGAAACACATATGTGTAGGAGGGCTTAGGTCGCAGTCGTGTTTGGCGCTTTTCGTCTAGTGTTTCTAAGCAGTTGTTCTCAAAATTCTTAACACTGTTAAAGATAGTAGAGCAGGTAGTAGATTTTAGATGTCCTTTGAACAAGTCCTTGGAACGCAAATGCTGACCACCGTGCTTTCGTTTGCCTTCTGCCATCTCAGAGTAGAAGACTGTTTTGGGCAAGCGATTGACTTCCATGCGAAGAACGTGACCACACCACCTGAGTTCTCGTAAACATAATGTATAAAATGAAGGATATTTTAAACATAAAATACTTTTCATCCAACAATAGTTACTCACACCTATATATAAACCTAAATCTACGCGGACGAAGTCGCGAATAAGAAATTATTTTTCTCATTTTATATGCTCTAGTTATCCCCGTACTAATTCGGCTAAAATGATGTTTGCGCGTATGTACTGGGTACTATTAGGAATTCTGTACTATTAGGAATTCGGTGCTATAATAATGTCACATACTCACACACTATGTGACACTTACATATATATAGCACAGACATTTTACTCGTGGTTAGTCTCTCGTATGCTTGAGGCCGTCTGGGTAGGTACCCCCGCTTTGCCAGTTATTCTGCCGCTAAGCAGTAGAGTACAAGCATAAGGTACTGTGTTCCAGTTTGAAGGGCATTGTAGCCAGATATATAACTAGGCATCATCATCATTGGCCTTTCCCATCTATGAAAGATAATTTAAGCAGCGTAAGGAGTAGTTTTTCCAGCATCTACGAGAGTGACTATTGACTGGGCATATAAGAATTAATATATGATGTCTCGGGTTGATGAGCTTAATGCAGTGCTACGCAGTGCTTTTATGATATTAAATGTTCTGGGTGGCACTGTAATTGTTATGGGCAGGCGTGGCACTTACCATCAAGCGAAAAACTAGCTCGTCTCATCAATCAGTTCCATAACAAAAAATAAACTTTTTGACCTAACCGCTCACTGGCTCGGGCAATAAAAAAGTGCGCGCTATTTGGTTCCACCTCCCGGCGGCACTTTAGCATGCTGTCACAAAGACTTGACTTACGAAAGTCAAACACTGTCGGGAAAATGTCGGAATTTTTCGGTCCAGCAGCCTACAATCAACCGGAGTCCGACATTTTAGAATTTTTTACTTTTTAAATTAATAGATAGATAGACAAACACTTTATTGTTAAAAACCTTAAAAATAGGTACACGAAACACAAGTACATTTAAAAGTAATCAGCATAACAAGAGGCGGTCTTATCGCTCAAAGCAACATCGTCTCTTCCAGACAATTGAACAAAAAGGACTAACATATATGGAAGGAAGATGGTTTTTAATTTAAGGTGTGTTTAATCTTTCTCATGCCATTTGCATTGTTTTTTATCGCAACCCTTTTTCAGCATTATACACATCCTTCCATTAAAAAAAATATGGTACAACACAACCATATTTAAAAAAACAACAAAGAACCGGTTTATGTGACCGGATTCTGAATAAATCTTATGTCACAGTGCGGTGATTCTGTTTTCCATTACAAAGTGGCCACACGGCCGAACATGACATTGTACTCGTAGCGTAATAATAATAATTATAGCATAACAATTTTTATTATGCGAAACGTATAGGCGTAGAAAAATTTTGACATCGATCAAGTGAGGTGACTGCAAGGTTCTTTTTTTCATTTTTGATTTTGATTGTTTTTTCATGTTTGTTACCCCAGAACTCCGTCATTTAAAAACCGATTTGGAAAATCTGCGTTGCGTTCAGTAAAGCCACAATGTTGTCGCATATAAATTTCCATATAATTCATCGATATTCGACTTCGGACTTCAAAGATACCTACATCAAAATTGAAGTTGGTTTTTTTGTTATAAAATGATCAACAACTAGTTAAATTAAGGAGTTCGTGTAGTGCATTTAAACTAATGTTGTTCAATAAGTGTAATCCTCGGTCACATAATTTAATATGGAAAACTAAGGCTGAGTCAGAGAAACTTTTTTTTTATTAATAATCGTACATGCGTTCGCCGTTTGACCAATCTGTTTAAAGTCATCCGCGAATGCCCACGACGAGTTTATTTAATTTATTTTTACCCATTTACCGCATTTTTTCTAATGTTTAATGTTTTGTAAGTACAGTACTTCATAAATCACCCCGAACAAAGAAGCCGAGGCCGGCCAGAGTAGAATAAAATGCAAAAGGAAGAATTATTTGCTTTTATATATTTTTTGTGCGAGAAATTGGCGCTATCTCGGAGCTATCAGGAAGCCAATGGTTGTTTTATTTTATCCTCTTTGTGAGCTTTGCTTTGGACATTGATTCTTTAATGGAGTTTGGTAATCAGGCGAAGACGAACGGGAGGTGTTAATTGAATATTTATGTATTATTATATCTTAAATAATATACAACCAAGGCTCTTATTTTAGTTCGCTTAGTGCTTTTAATTTACTTAACGGATTTTGAAATAGCTTTTACAATCATATAAAAATTCTGTTTAAAGTCATCATCATTATCATCAGCCTGTAGTCCACCGAGCCCGGTCTTCGGCTCTACTCATCCAGTTTCTTCCAGCCGCCTTTCGCAGTTCATCGCTCTATCTAGCTGGTGGGCGTCCTACACTACGCTTGCCAATTCGCGGTCTCCATTCAAGTTAGTAGTAGTTCGTAGTAAAACTAGGAATATGTCCGTTAGCACTTTTCTTACAGTCTCTTTTTAAGATGAAGGCATTATGAAAGCAAATAGAAAATATGCGACAAAATCTAATGGAACCTTAGAAAGGTTTAATTGTATTTAGTTTAAGTTAAACTTAAATTAGGTACTTATTAGTCTGATTAGGCTAGATCGTAATGTTAATGAAATGTCATACTAAGACGCTTCATTATGAAAAAAAAAAAGTAAAGTCGTAGGCCTGACGTCAAACGACATACCGTGTTTTGGTATGATGTTCAGAGAAATTCTTAGAAATGTTAGTGTTTTTTTCAATTGTGACTCCGCAACTGAGATAATTTCCTTGCTGTCTAGAGTTCCGTACCCGAAGGGTGCTAGTGGAGCTGCGTCGAAGTTATCAGAAAGTCAATAGCGGTATTTCTACCTTCTAGGATCATAAGGCATTGATTCCTTGTTAGAGTTCGGAAATAAAATGAAAATGAATGTTATGTTTTAATTGAGTATTGGCGTATTTGTGCTCGATACAATTCAGGTGAACAAAGCAGAATTGCTTCCTAGGTTTGAAATTAAATTCTTTGTTTCGAGTTAGCAAGTGCTATTGAAACAAAAGGCGAAAGAGTCGAGGATCAAAGGTGATGTGATGAAAATGCATTTGTTTGTGTTTAACAGATAATATAAACATAATGCTTTAAAAATCTGAAACAAAATGTTTTTCCGACGTTTTCCAAGAAAACAAGAGTAATTAGACTGACATATCCCAATCCCTGAGGGAAAAAATCTTGCCTCGTTAACTCCATTAAAAATGTACAAAAATATCCTTTGTTTTATTATTATCTTGCATATTTTCGCATTTTATGAATATTTCCGGAGCGAAAAAAATCAAGGAAGAGAGAGTCTTAATGCACGGAAGCGTCCCCGGTCATTATTTTTTACATTAAGTTTCCAAAAGCGTTGTGGAAGGTTAAAAAAATCTCGTTAGCAAAACACCTTAAAATAACTCTTTGGAATTGTTATGCACCGCCGCGCGCTCACAATAGAGGATCGGACAACTTTTCAGAAAATGTTTTAAATTAACTACAATGAATATATATAGCCATGAAAAATACTATTTTCATTAAATACCGCTCTAGAAGTACCTAAAACTATGTTTAAATATTATGTTTCAAATGTTGCCGCGCCAAAGGTTATCTCAAAACATGTGACGTCATATGAAGATAGAAAACCACAAACTCTTCGATATAAAACTTGCAAAGAAATTTAAATACGTTTTGTGAAGTTTGGGCACTATATTGTAGTAATGGAACGAAAAAATTAGCAAAAATACATTTTATGAAAAACAAAAACGTAAAATAAACACAAGCTTGACTCACGGTATTTGCCTTCAAATGACGTCATGCGCTGTGGTTGTTGTTTCGTTTGAGATGAAGAACAGATTAAAAATGACAGAATTATTAGATTTTATTTATTGATCTAAAAATATAAATCATTATTATTTCACAAAAATATTGTGTGAATGATCTCTCTGGTTCGGCCAACATTCGTTCTAACTACATTTTAGTTTTTTTCTCGATTACTGTCCGATCGCCTATTATCTAGCAAGATTTTATGCAACCATGGTCAATTTTTGACCTCACTTTTAGAAGAAGTTATGATATTCTCTTCGAATCTTACATAGTTGAGGAGGCCTATACTCGTATTAATTCACAGCTAGATATCGTCTAACATACGTAGATAGCATAGCATTGATATATAGTCATAATAGAATATTGACAATTCATTTATTAGGTATCTATTGTATCCTTTCGAACAGTATATAGTGCAATGAATCAACTACTCGTTACTGCACTTACAAAGTTAAGCGTTGCCTGATATATGGCCAAACAATGTTTTTTTTAATATGTTTGTAATCTGACCCTTGTTAGGCATTGCAGTGCCATAAGATGCTATATACCATTTATTGGCAGTGCAATCACTAAAAATACAGAGATATCCAGCGACTCAATTGTCTTTCACCACTGCACTATAGAATACCTAATAGTAGGTAGGTACATTACATGGTTACACTCTGATGGTACCTAGTACCTAAAAATGAAGATTGGTTTTTGCCTGACATGAACCATTTCAACTTAAAATAATTGAATGTCGTTTCTTTATTTTGGTTATCTTATTCGTACGCGTGAGAGAATAATTATTTGTTCTTTCATAATGTGACTTTGGAGCGAGTATGGCTCAGTGGGAGCACGTGCGACTTTCGATCCGACGCACCCGAGTTCGAATCCCGCTGGCCCCGCACCACTGATTTTATTAGGTTATGTGCGGATTAAACACTCGCTCTGAAAACGGTGAATCGTGAGGAAACTGGCATATCCCAGAATTTATAACAAAAATTTAAGGATATGTGACATCCACCAACCCGCACTGGGCCAGCGTGGTGGATTATGGCCCATACTCTCTCTATGAGGGAAAGCCCGAGTCCCAGCAGTGGGAACGTAATAGGCTGATGATGATGAATGTAACTTTGACGTCTGCATCCAAACGATAGATAATAACGAACAAAAATACTATATAATATACAGGGTGTGAAACATTTTTGGGCCTTCAGGGTAGGTACCATTTCCCTTGCAGAGAGGAAGTTTTGTTCTGCGGAAACATTGGGTGCATTTTTGAGAAAATAAAATCTATATTCTTGAGGTTTTGAAAAAAGGTAAGCAAGGGTAATTTATTACAAAAACAACATCGTCATAATCGACCCCATTTTCCACCAGGAATGTTTTTCCCAAAGTAACCCTTTAAATTAAACCAAATCGTAAGTTTTGACAAAATGCAATAAAACGTTTTCCATACATTAGATTTACCTCCATAGAGACCCTGAAGGTCCCAACATTTTTCATAATGATACAAGAGGTTACAAGAATAGGGGGCGCTGCTGTGTCATTTGGAATCATTAGGTAATCCTTGCCTACTGTATTCTGGTTTGAAGGACATTGTTTCAAAAGCGAAATTACTCAAGCTATATTGTCTCAAAATAATTATTTTTAGAAAAAAACAAAAACCGACTTCAATGTATCTGCGAAGTCCAAGGTCACATATCGATGAAATTTATATGGGGCACTTCGTAGCTATACTGAACCCAACGCAAAAAGAATTTTCCAAATCGGTTCATAAATGCCGGAGTTCTGAGGTTACAAACATAAAAAAAATAAAAAAAATACAATCGAACAGAGAACCTCCTCCTTTTTTGAAGTCGGTTACTGACGAAAGTAGTCCAGTGCCGTAGAGGATTTCGCAAAGCGAAGTTCTTAGTGTTTCGTGTTGCTAACCATCAGCTGAGCGACCTACTCGTCTCGACACACGATTATTAAAAAAAATGCTTTTTGTAGTTCTTGGCTGTGTTCATTAAATCCGCTCAGCTAATTGTCTCAGGGTGACGAGCGCAGTGCAGTGCCACGCAGGATTTTGCATAACAAAGTTCTGGGTGGTGCTGTTATTGTTATGGGCTGGCGTATTGCTTACCATCAGGCAAACGACCAGCTCGTCTCGTCATTCAGTTACATTAACAAAAAAATAAGATGCTTGTCGCATTATATAAACAAATAAAAGTTGAACGAACTTTTAACTGACTCTCCCCTCGCCCCTACAAAAATAGAACTATAAAAGTAATAAAGAAACAAATAATTCAACCAGAACTGCAGTTCCGGTGTTTTGTAAGAGAAAACCATATTTATTCGTATTTTTGTTGCAATAAAGTAGGGTAGGGGTGAATATTTTTTGGCTTAATAATGTAATGAAGTCCGTAAAACCTTTTCTAGGAAAACAAACTACAGTTCTGTTGACAATGCAACTTTACTGCTCTAGTCAACACCCACAAATGTCTTCTTTAGAAACTGTAGAAGAGGGTATGATGGAAGATAAATATTTGGTTCTTCTTCTTCTCTCGTGTGGGTTATGGCAAACCCTGGTTTTATGGTTTTTTAACCAAAGCCTCCGACATGGCCTAACGACTGTTGTCCTATAACAACGGCCGGGACCGATGGCTTAACGTGCCCTCTGAAGCACGGTAGCGCTCAGATGTAAATACCACACCAACGGTCACCCATCCAATTTGTGACCGCTGCGAACAGAGCGGATCTGTTACCAACGGCTAGGCAAGCTGCGCTACGAGCGCTGATATGAGATTTGAGCTAACTTGCCCAACCACTACATCGATGTGACGACATATTTTAATACTAACTGTTTCCCGCGGCTTTACCTGCGGAATCCCGGGATAAAAAGATAGCCTATGTCCTTTTCCAGGTCCTAAAAGTACTTACATACAAATTCCATCAAAATCCGTGTATCCGTGTTTTTTGTGACATATCTATTCATCCATCTATCCATCCATGCTCACAAACTTTCGCATTTATAATAGTACGACTAAGTTGTATTAGTTTTTGAAATAGTTTTTAAATCATCATACAACAACTGTTATTTCTTGTGTTCGCCTTAAATAACACTCTTTGTAAAAACCAGTGCTCCCTAAATATCAGTTCTACACATAAAAAATAATATATTTCATTCTTCAGTTATTTGATATTCAATGTTCTTTTCAATAAGCCGCTGTCAGAATCGAAAATGGCACTTTTATAAATACAGTGTTATAAACTGGTCACGGAGAACTGTCGACTTTTGAATAAGAATATTTCTTTCGCTGTCTCACAGATGCATTCGTGCTGCGGGACAAGGCAGAAGCTAGAGGCACTTAAAATAAAATTCAAGATTTTTAAATTTTCTTTTCGTTAACTCGTGAGCTTTTTGTATGCAATTGGGCAATGAGCTGCAACGTGTTGTCCTTATCCTGAAAAGCGAGTTAAATTATATTATCAGTAGATAGCTTTATTTTGATGTTATGTTATGTATTTTGTCATCGACTTTGTGTAATTTTCGAACATTTAGCGAAGAAAAAAAGAGATACTAACTAACATCATTCTTAATTTGCCTGTAAACAAGTGAAAGATATTTTTTTAAATCTAAATACCACGTTTTTATGTGCTTTTTTGAATTGGATTTAGAATGCATTGTCATTGAGTTGTGAGTTTCTTTGAAAGTTTCAGCCAGATAGCTAATCGGGAAATGCTCGAAATTTAAATTGCAATATTTCACCCGGAACGACAGATAGACAGACAAGAAAGTGAGTTAATAAAAACGTGGTAAAGCTACCGGATAGGAAGACATAGAACTCTATAAAAGCGTTAAACAAAAATTGCTTACACAGTCCATCAGTTTATCCAAACGCTCATTTTGACCAGTTTTCCCTACGTCAAAGGGGGCCAAAATATTTTGTGTAAGTATCTCAAAGAGCCTTACAAAATAAAAATAGGTCAAGCGCTTAAAGTCGTCCGGTCAAAAGAGTGCCGCGAACCACGCATTATAGGAAAATAACATGGCCCGGGGCGTAAAGGAAATAATCATTTTCCTCTTCCCTCTGGTTACAAGTTAACGATGATAGTAGCGTATGGGTTTCGGTGATCGGATATCTTCGGTATTTATAACTATTTATTCCTATTTTTGTGGATAAGCTGTGATTATAGGAAATTATAGGAAATTGTGATTATAGGAAATTCCCATTATAATAAGTACTATACGGAGTCTATAGTGATGCTATTATTACCTGGTTCTTAAATTTGTTTTGTAATATAAGTTAAATATACAGCTCCATAAAATATCGTGCTAGAATTAGAGAAAGACTATATAATTGGAAACTAAACTTAGTAATAGAAATTGTTGCTATTTTCATTAATTTCATTAGCATGCGGAATATTGTTCGTTAGCATGGTATATGCTATTGCGATGCTAATTTTATTGCTAATATGAAATTTTTCAGTTTTGAATTCACAATTTCGTGCAAAGTTTCATTATTACATATTGTGTATTATAAAATTATTGAAAATGTTTGATAAACTATTGGTCAAAGATCCTGCTTGTATGGCCTCAAATGAAAGAGCTCTATGAGTTATAACATCACACAAAATAACATCGAACAAATTTGATTTAAAAATCGGCCTTATAATAGTGCAGATGAATCGCTCGCGGGACGGGCTACTCCGGCGGTTCGCACTCGCAACAACATAACAGACCACCGCCGCAGTTCCTATTCGTGCGGCAAGCTAAGCAATGCGAAGTGATGTGCTAAGCGATGAATTTTAGCATTCATCGAATTTTGCAACTACAATAATTAGATTAATGCTAATAAAAATTTAACTGTTTATTTATGCTGCTAATGCTAATTAATCCAACATTACTAAAATGTGAGAAAAAAAATTAGTGGAAAAAAAATCATTAAGAGCATAATACTCGTATTGAAGTTTGTCTAGTACTGAACGTAAACAGCTCCAAAACATATTTATTAATGACAAGCCTCGAACAATTTTACGGGGTAACGATTTTATGAACTATTCCATGATGATGTATATGATGTACCTACTTACAAATTTCGTCAAATTCCGTTTAGTAGTATTTGCATGTTTCATTCTCATATTATCCCTCCATCTATCCATCTTCACAAACTGTCGCAATTATGCTATTAGTAAGATAGAATAATGTCAACTAGAGTCAGATCTGGAATCCCAATTTAGAACAATGTACTGGAAATCTTAACATGCCAAAATAATTAGACGGCACGTGTAAGGTATCGCCGTTAGCAAAATCAATGATCCATGATAATTATTTACTGTTATTATGTAAATTATCATGACAATAATTTCCTCATCAATCTGGTCCTGAAATGAACGATGATTCTGAGAAGAGCTATTTCGATCCTAGAGGAGTGTTGAGTATATTTTACTCGTGATAGGTCTCTCGTCGAATTCTCTCGTCACATTCGCGGACGATATTGTTATATTTGCAGAAACAAGTCAAAAACTAGAGAAAATGTTGGGTTCGCTAAGTGAAGAAAGCGAAAGAGTAGGCCTAAAAATGAATGAAAGTAAAACAAAAATACTCACGAACAGCAAAGAAAATATAATAAAATTAAAGGAACGACCCTTGGAGTATGTGAACAGTTACATATACTTAGGAAAACAAATATCATTCCAAGACAAAAACACAGAAGAAAAAGTTGATAGACGTATTGCAATGAGTTGGAAAAAATTTTAAAAGGCGACCTATCTCTCCACCTGAAAAAAACTGTGCTTGACACCTGTCTTCTACCGACCCTAACCTATGGATGCCAAATATGGAGTTACTCCAAAACAACAAAATCAAAAATAACAACTTGCCAGAGAGCAATGGAAAGGAGCGTACTAATAATTCGTAAGATCCAAAAAATTAGAAGTGATCTTATAAGACAAAAAACAAAAGTGATTGACGCTCTGCACTATGCGCTCAAACTAAAATGGCAGTGGGCAGGTCATCTAGCCCGATATAAAGATAACAGGTGGACTTTAGAGGCGACTCGATGGGCAGGACCTGGTGGTAAAAGAAGAAAAGGCAGACCAAGGCAAAGATGGACTGACGACATCGTGAAGACCGCTGGGATATCATGGATGAGCAAAGCGGAAGATAGAGAGGCATGGAGTAAACTGGAGGAGGCCTATACCCAAAGAGGGATTCCTAACCAAGAAGGAAAAACATAAAAATACCATTAGATTAATAAGATAGATAGATAAATAAATATATAGATAGATAAATCAATAGTAAGATCAATAAATTTATAGATAAGGATATATAGATTAGTAAATAGATAATTAGATCGATAGATAGATATGAATAGGGATAGATAGATTAATAAATAGAAAATTATATAGATCGAAAATACATAAATACTACTAAATTAACTTATTTAAAACTAAATTAATAAACTAAGCTACATTATAATAAACTAAGCTAATTTAATAATCAAAGTTAACCTATTTAAATTAAGTTTAATTATAATAAAAAAAAAATAGTTAACCAACATATATGTACATATATATAAGTTAAGGAAAAAATTGTAAATATTTGGTAAGGTAAATAAAAAGGCTAATTATTATTATTATTATTATTATAGGTCTCTCGTATGCGAGAGACCGTCGGGGTAGGTACGACCGCTTTGACCGTTTTTTTTACTGAGTGATGAGACGAGCAACTCGCCTGATGGTAAGCGCCATGCCTGCCCATAACAATTGAAGATATTCTGCCGCCAAGCAAAAACGGTCACCCATGCAAGTTTTGACCGCTACAAATGTTGCTTAGCCTAGAAGATCTCTTACAAATGGCTAGACGAGCTACGCTATGAGTACTATGGGAATCTCTAAAAACTTTTGATTACTATACTAACTTCCCGTTGCGCTCGAAAATAAATCAACTTCCAGTGCTAGGTTATAGCAGGTCTGTTATAAACGGCTAGGCGAACTACGCTACGAGCGCTAGGGAATATTTTTATATAGTACCTAAGTATATTCTCGTCATGGACCATCGTTGGGCTGAAACCACCTGATAGCAACGCATAAAACTAAACCTATATATATAGCTACATACATATGTACAGGAAGTGCGCGGGGGCAGGCTGAGGTGCGGAACGGTCAGTTAGACCACTATTTTAAATCAGTCAGTATCCGTACGCTCTGCCGACGCCACACACTTCCTACCTTCTCTAATTTTTGTACATTTTTCATAAAATGAAAAGTATATCTGTTTTTCTACTATTTTCGGCTAAATTAACTTGCTTAACTTCATCTCGACGCTCACACCACCAGTTCAAGCATTTGGGATGTCCTTTTAGCAGTTTCAAATGAACGATTTTTTTTTTATTATTTTTTTATGCTTTATAGATCCATGTTCGGCCACTATCTCGCCTGATGTGAAGCAATGATTTGGCCTAAGATGAAGCACATAGATCTAGAGAGTCTGCGGTTAACTATAAGTCATTGGTGCAGGGCCGAGTCGGGATTCAAACCCAGGTGCGTCGGATCGAAAATCGCACGAGCCCCCGCTGAGCCACACTCGCTCTAAAAATTTAAATTTAGCCCGCTGCAGCTAGCGTCTTGCATCGCAGCATTAGCATAACGCGCCGTGGCCAGGTGTGGGAATAACTGAGTCGTCGCAATGCGGTGAGCGGATCTTATATTCATATTATTGTTGCAACTCGACTATTTTGAAATTCAAAAATCAAAATTTGACTACGTTTTGCGGGCCTGAGGAAGATTTAGTTATTTCTTGATGTTGCATAGAATCAAACTGATTTTATAAGCAGAAGCTTTTCGAAAAAAGAACTTAATAACTAATTATTAGCTTTAATTTAATTTTATGAAAATGAAATAAAGATAATCTTTATGCAACGTGCTTATATAGTTTATTTTAAATTACTTGGTACATTCAGTAGATGAAACAGCTTTTGTTACAGCATAAGATATAAGTTTTTCTATTTATCCCTACGATCAAAAATGTAAATCCTGGCCCCTAACTAGGATTCCCTGTATCTAGAGAACCAGGTAATATGACAGGACGAGAACCATGTTTTCACAACATAAACAAATGCTTGCGTTTATTTTTCTGTGCATAAATATATTATTTGTCCCGTCGCGGGAATCGAACCCGCCACCTCAATGAGACTCCTTTAACATTCGAACCCGTGACCCCACCTAAATTCTTTAAGTAAACCATTTTAATTTTAACTTTAACTAAAAACATTACGATTTCCATAGGAATTATTTAATTAAGTATTTATGTATGTAGGCCTAATAAACTAAGCTATAAACTTAGAAAATTACTTTGAACCGCGCATAAACAATTCGAAATCGAAACACATACCAACTGCACAGCAATCCAACAAACTATTCAGCATTAATTAAGAAAATATACCCATTAAACTCGGTATTTACTTAATAAATAGTTCCCCCTATTCGAGACCTGGTCGTAAATAACCGTCACGACGCTACAATTGTTGCAACAATTCGGTGTATCTTGCCAGAATAGTTTTAATTTTCGCCGGGTTACTCTGGAGGAAATGCGGCATTCCTCGCTTGAATTGTGACGCAGTGGATTGAAAACAGTAGGAAAATTAAGCGGCGAGCTTACAGTCTATTCTCATTGGTATGTGCACATTTGGGCGGAACTTTGACAATGAAGATGGTGTCAAGTGAGCCAAATTCTAGCTTTTTAGGGTTCCGTACCCAAAGGGTAAAACGGGACCCTATTACTAAGACTCCTCTGTCCACCCGTCTGTCCGTCCGTCTGTCCATCCGTCTGTCCGTCCGTCCTCCGTCCGTCTGTCTGTTTGTCTGTCTATCTGTCTGTCTGTCCGTCTGTCACTAGGCTGTATCTCATGAAACTTAATAGTTATACAGACAGTTGAAATTTTCACAGATGATGTATTTCAGCTGCCGCTATAACAACAAATACTAAACAACAGAATAAATTTATTATTTAAGGGCGCTCCCATACAACAAACGTGATGTTTTTGCCGTTTTTATAGATAATGGTACGGAACCCATCTTGCGCGAGTCCAACTTGCACTCGCAACAGGCAAGAAATTTGCACCATCTTTAATTGTAGATTCAATTTAATTTGCTTTGAGAGATGTTTAATAAATATTTTCAATGGATAAAATAGCACCAATAAATAAAATAAATATTACATTTTTCTTACATATTATCAATCATTATTTTCATTGGTGTGTAGTTTTTTTTGACACCATTGATTTGTTTGTGCTGGTTTATGTTCTTGGTTTCAGATCTATTATCAGACAGAACGGACCACGAACCACCAGGCTAGTCTTGTAGATCGGGATCCGTTCTGCCTAGAGTGGGTATTTATGCTGATTGGTCGAGCTGCGATGCTTCGGTGGGACACAGTCACATAAGTTAGGTACCGGTCAGTCACCCTCTTTCATCGGCAAATACTTATATGCTTTAGAAAATAACAATTTAAACAACACGGAAAATATAGATATCTATTTAATATAATTTCAAACATAACAGTCGTAAATAGTCTTCTGTTTCCAATCTCTAAGTTTATTATCCTGTAACAATAACACTGTTCGAACCAACCGGAATTTTAATGTCGTGCCAAAAAACTTTATGCTCCTCCTCTAGAATTCCATTGGTTCGTTAGCCGATGTACTTAGGATATTGAACCGGATCGCAACAAACAGTTTTGAGAAAGCTTTCTTCGGCATAAGATTTTTAGTTATTGGAATCTCGCAGAGAGGGCCAAACAGATTAAGTACTATTATTGATTCTGTGATAACATCATAAATGTTTTATATGTGTAGGACGGAAAAAAGTAGAAGAAGAAAGGATAAGAAAAACGGAATAGGAATAAGAACAGGATGAGGGACTGGAAATCAAACTGGACGTATGTCAGTGGAAGATTACTATTGTCATAATTAATATTATTACATGCAATTGCCTTACCAAGCCCTCACTATCAACTGTATGGTCAGCAGCTTGCATTAACATTAGATAATAATAGTCAAAATGTTACTTTGATAGATACGTAAGCGCAAATAGGTCCGATACATTCTAAAAAATTGTCTACAAAATTTACCTGATATTCGAACAAAATCACATTACGGTTATGTCAGGTAGTCATTAGTTGGGGTCACTGGTGGAGAGTTGGGGGACTCTCTGCTGGTTTGCACGGCCCCACTCGTCTGGGGGTGGCCTTGGTGAGCAGGAGTGTGGCCCTGCTCACCAAGGCCATTCCACAGGCGTAATGGCCAGGACAACACCCGGGCCTACTGCCGGGGCGAGATGGTGAATGCTAGCGCAACCCCATCTCTCTCCACCACGGCAGAGGACTGCTCACGGGAGGGTTTTCTAGTGGGTTCGAGCCCCATTCACCACCTTCTTCCACCCCCGTGGTGGAAGGGCAGTGCAGCGGCATTTTCCCCAATCAAAAAAAAAGTAAGTCATCACTGTACATTTTTTAATAACGCAAACATTTCACTTTACTTTGGTTAAGACGGTTGAAAAATAGCAACAATTTATATACACATACAACATTACGATTCTATTCGTGAAATGTTGAAAATGCGCAACTGAGTCACTAATGATGCGTCTGAATCGCGCATCCAGTGATATCAAAGCGAGATGTGTATTTCAGTTTAACAGTTTTGTAGTTTAACAAGTCTAGCTAGAGATATAAATATATATAACTAGAGCTGCAAACATTGTGTTTCAATTTGTTAAGAAAATTACTACGTACAAGTATGCATTTTAACAAAAAAAAAACCGACTTCAATGTATCTTCGAAGTCCAAGGTCAAATACCGATGAAATTTATATGGGACCACTTCGTAGCTATACTGAACCCAACGCAAAAACATATTTTGAAATCGGTCAAGTCTACCGGTCAAAAAAAATTTGTTGAAGTCGGTAAAAATAACTCTTCAGTACCCGGGACTTATTTTAATTATTGCTTAAACATTGTCTTCTTATCTTTAAATGTTCAACAATTTATGGACTTATTATAAAGTAAAAACGAAGTTATTGTGATCAACAGCTGTGTTGTAAACACTAACAACAACAAAGTAATAATTATTTCGAACGCAAATGTAAATCTAAACTTGTTCTGTACAGAGCAATCTTTGTTTACGACAACAAGAAACTTGAAAGTAGAGATGTGGAAGATCTCCGGTTACAAAGGTATCCGGCCAAATAGGCCGGACGTATTTGATACATAATTAAGCCGGATCCACGTATCGTGTCGTGATGCATCAGTAGAGACATCAGTAACCTATCGGATTCAAATATTTTGTACACAGAGGCATGTACACAGCGTCAGAGTGCATCACGTCAAAATAGTGTGCACGCCTCTTTACAAAATATATCTACGGCTGATGTACCTATTGATGCATCATGACACGACACGTGTTAATAGTGTAAAGCTGTCTTAATACCGATAGCAACATCGTCAGGATGTATGTTTTTCTTGAATTATTTAAATATATATTATATTCATTGATGTTATTATAACGTTTTCATTTTAAATTATTTTTTTTGTCGTTTGATATGACATTTCCTAAATATAAAACTTTGTGTCGATAAAGATTAGATTAGAGATGAGAGCTGTCAGATTTCCGGATTCTTATTTCTATCCATTCCCTAGTTTTAAGGCGGTAGCTGTGTTACTTTATGCGAAACGAAGATGCCAGGATTCGGGTTCAACGAACAGTGGCCATCAGGAGAATTAGTTAAACTCCAATTTGGTAATTGTTTTTCTTCTCTAACATTTCCAAGTTTGGAAACTTTGTTAAACTCTTTCTTTCAGTTCGGAAAGTTCCTTAGGTACGGTATGCCATCTGCAGAAAATTAATGGCGTATTTTTCATGCCTTAGTGACCGTTTTCATATTTTGTGCCAGTGGAAATTTTAGTTTTTGATGATATTCAGCATTTTGCGATCTCCTTATAGATATTAGCTCGTAGATAGATCATAGATATGGGTCGTAGATACGCATCTCGAGTGCATTGTCTTGTAACGGCCGAATGGGATTAATTCATTCTCAACAAGTCAATTTTGAAGCGATTGTAGTCTCGCTAGAGGACTAATATTAACCCCTTTGCAGTGATAGTACCAACCAAACATCTATCTGTTCGTATACGAACATTTTTGACCCAAAGATGTTGTTTAGAGGCCAGTTACCTGACAACGCGCTTCACACAACGCCGCCATTACTTGTAATACTATTATTTATTCTGTGTAGAAAAAATAGCAAATAATTATTTTGTTTCTTTTGTATGTTCGTAATGTCCTAGTTATCAATAAAATCCTAGTTATGTACTAGTTCCCTAATTAAAGGAAATCCTAGTTAGGGGCTAGGATTTATTTACTCATATTATGATCATTAGGCGTTATACCACAATATAATTAATAGTAGGTATAAAGATATATAATATAATGTTACAAATTACTTCACGAGTCTGGTTGCTGTAGGATTATGAGTCTAAATACTTACTCAGTTACATCAAGTATTTTATATTTATTATTACCACGTTTTTATCAAGTCACTTTTTTGTTTGTCTGTCTGTCTGCCTGTCGATCCGGGTGGAATCTTCCAACTCAAACTTCGAGCATTTTCCGATTAGCTATCCGGTTGAAACTTTCAGGGTAGCTCACAACTCGATGACAGTTCTGTATCGATAAAAACATGTTTTTTTTTCATTAATTTTTAATCTATCACGGATTTTTGTTTATTTCTACTAAATTGCAAGCTACAAAGTTCTAGGTTGTGCTGTTATTGTTATTGGCTGGCGCATTGTTTACCATCAGGCAAACGACCAGCTTGTCTCGTCAATCAGTTACATAAAAAAAACATCTGTTGTAACGAAGCGTATTTCTTTTGTATTTATAAATCGTGAACCTTTTACCGACTCAGTGGGTCAACAATATTGTTTACAAGTCCCTATTTGTTCGTGTCTATTGAACTATTGGATACAAGATACAGGGTGTGAAAAATTTGGGATCTTCAGGATAGTTACCCTTTCTTTTGCAGTGGGGAAATTTTGAAACATCGGGTGAATTTTGAAAAAAATAATTGTGCGTTTTTGGAATTTTTGAAAAATGGTCGACGAACTGCACCTAACAAATCCCAATTACGTTACAAGGACCTAGGTTGGTACTATGAAACCATCTGAAAATATATTTTGGTTAGAATAAATAAAGTAATAAATAAATGCGCCCCAGCGATCACATACACAGATCCTGGCCCCTAACTAGGATTTCCTCCGTCTAGAAAACCAAAAAATAAGAGAACCATGTTCCCACATCGCTCAGACATAAAACACTTGCGCAATATTTTTTTCTGTCACATTTGTCCCGACACGGGAATCGAACCCGCAACCTCAGTGGTGTATGAGATTTGAGTCAACCTGCCAAATACCACAGTAGCGGTCACTACACCACAGAGGCTGAGAAATGAAACAAATCATGTTTCACTTATTTATTTTATTTTGAATTTTTTTATCAAAATGTCAGGTTTCTATGCCATAAATCATGTTTCCACCACAAAATAAACTTCATCTCTGTCTCCTCATTCCTCGAATCAATATATCAGGAATTAATGACTTGGAAATAAAATATATCGTTTGTCGTTCAACTTCTTTCTCTTACAGTTTATTTGCTGCCTGATCTAAACAAATAGTCTTACTTGCTACAATTTCATGTTAGTTAAAAATCAATAATATCTTTTACTGCCATAATTCTACATACATAAAAAGTTGGAAGTAACGTTTGTCTATAATATAATGAAACTAACAAAGAAAATTATGTACGTTGAAGATATTTTTGAAAAACCAATTGGATAAGGGTATTTAGAGGGTACTAAACTTGAATGCACTTTTCTGCCTATTTAATAAATATTTTTTTTACTTTAGACTTTTAAAATGTTTTGTTTGTTAATTTGTTTGTGTGTTTTTTATTTGAATGTCTGTTACCAGACTTGAAAACTGCTGAATGGATTCTAATTCGGTCTCTAGGATTTGGTAGCAAGTCTACCCTTAGATTATAAGGTACGTTACAATAAATTCGGTTGGGTGACTGCGAAGATACAGCTAGACCTCTTCGTAGTACGCGCTTTCATATACTGGGGAGGTCCTGCCAAAATGGTCTGAGAAAAAAGTCTACTATGAGCTTCCGGGAGCGGATGGAGTCGCGGGAAAAAGCAAATAAGTAATATTATTGAGGAAAGATGATAAGTATATGCGGTTGGTTGGGCACGAGAACAAATAATATTCAAATATTGCTATGAAGAGGATGTTAAGGACGAAATATGTCCTATTATAGGTTTCCTCTTATGATATACTGTGGAGTTTATTTACAAGAAAAACAACTGTATTTTAACATAGGTGTATGTTAAAATACAGTTGTTTTTCTTGTTTTATAAGGTTGACGAGAAAAAGTTATTACGCATTTCGTATAGAAATTCAAGACATGTTTTTTTTTTAAGTTTAGTTGTATTTAATTATAAAATAAGGTCGGTGAAAAAATTTCTTCGTATTTCGTATAGAAATTAAAGATATGTTTTTTTTCAGTTAAGTTGTATTTATATGCTGTTTTGTTCGATAACTTGTTGCCCATCTTGTAGGTAGACATGATCCCCTTCCTGTAGAAATTTTGGGATTTATGACCAAAAAACTGTGACAAGTGGTTCTGACAGTCCTCTCTTGATGTCAACCGTACACTGCTTAAAGAGTTCTGAAGAGACCGGAACAAGTGCAAATCTGAGAGTGCAAGACCGGGGCTGTATGGTGGATGCATTAACACTTCCCAACCAAGCTCTCTTAATTTTTGCTGAGTGACTAAAGATGTGTGTGGTCTGGCGTTGTCATGATGACAGACTTCACCCTTTCTGTTTATCAATTCCAGTCGTTTTCGATTGATTGATTTAGTCTCATCAGCTGTTGGCAGCAGAGATCAAAATTGATGGTTTTGCCAGGTGGTAAAAGCTCATAATGAACGATGCCCTTCCAATCCTACCATACACACAACATCACCTTATTGCGTGTTAATCTGGGTTTTCGCCACAGTCTGTGGAGCCTGTCCCTTCTTTGAACACGATCTTTTACGCACGTTCATATTGTAATTGATCCACTTCTCGTCACCAATGATCAATCTTTTCAGAAACGGTTCGTTTTCATTACGTTTTAAAAGAGAATCAGAAATGTGAACACGGTCCATGAGGTTTCTTTCAGTAAGCTCATGTGGCACCCAAATATCGAGCTATTTTGTATACCCACACTTTTTTAAATGCGTCAAAACTGTTTTGTGGTTAATGATCGGTTCTTCAGCAATATCGTAACTACTAATATGCCGACCTTGCTCCACTTTTTCGCAAATGATATCGACTTTATCTGTAACAGGGCGTACAGAGCGAGTTGCCTGTCTCGTATTGCAATTGCCTATTTCACGGCCTTTGCAATAATGTAGTACGTATTTTTTTTCCTTGAAAATATAAATGACTCTATTTCTATGTTCGTCCTATTTTACAGAATTCTTTTATTTTTGTAGCATTAAAAATATGAAACACATGAACGTACCAACTTTAATCTATTCATAGATTAGTAACTACCTACTGTAACGGAATTAATTTCCGCCCCGAGTCTTCCAAAGTCTAGATCCCGCAGCACTACTTGTCTGCACCCGATACTGTAAGTCAGATTATTATCGCTTAGATAAACAATTTGTAAGGTTAATGTCATAGTAAAAAGTAACAAGTAGGTTATCTTTGAACTAGTGACCAGGAAGTTGCGCGTTTACTCTTTTTATTTAAAAAAAATGCACCCAACGATCACATACATAGACAACCCCTAACTAGAATTCCTTGTATCTAGGGAACCAGGAACAATGAGTACTCCATGGTCATGTGTGTTGTGGGACCATTCTCACAACACCCAGATACAAAACAAATACTTGCACAATTTTTTTTTCGTACACAACCATTTTTTCCCTTCGCAGTAATCTAAGCCGCAACCTCAGTGGTGTATCAGATTTGACCCAACCTGCCCAACTACTACACCACAGAGGCTGTCACCAAATAAAACTAAATATTACTATGTAAAGCAGCAATACTCCCACCCCCCCGCTAAGTTGTCGTCACCCGCAACAAACCGATGAAAAAATGTTATTACCTTTTTCCTATCTCTTCTAAAATGGTTTGTTACTGTTATGTGTATGGATGCAAAGAAACCACTTACACAAATAAGAATCGAAGATTTTTTGGTTTTTAGCGTCTCCCAGACAAGCGATAGTGGGTGTGAAAGAGAAACACTTAGGTTGCCTACGTATAGTCCTTGTCACGCTCGATTCGTATTAACTTATCCCTACAATAATTACGCACACACACAAAACGTGTGCGGACAGGCATGTGCGCCAGTAGTAGTACTAGACAGTTAGCTCGGCGAATTTGTATGGAGTGTCGGGGGTCTCTGTCACTGTCTGTTATAGTCTTTGGATAATAAGGCGCAATTAGTTGCATATAAGCCAAGGGTATAAACTGTCTCCATTCCAAATTTTATCAAAATCCGTTTAGCCGTTGCGGCGTGAAGAGGGAACAAACACACAAACTTTTGTATCTATAATACTATCTGCGCCCGCGGTTTTCCGGGGCAATCAAATTTTTTCAAATCCTTCCAATAGTTTTCCATTAATGATTTTCCATTAGTTTTTGCGTCATTTAGGAACAAACATTCATCCATCACACACTTTCGCATTTATATTATTATTAGGATTAATGTTAGAAATTACATAGAAGATAATGCATGGAACATTCCGCTTCTGCCAAGTAGCCAACTGGCGCATAAGAAACATAATATTGTCAAAAACAAACATAAAATATTGTAACAAGAGTTCTAAAATAAAATGCCCCTCAGTTTCTTGTCGTATCTTCAGAGTAGTGGTTTTTTTTCCACTAGGTAGAGTCATTGTAATAATTGACGTTCATGAGTGCATCTGTAATGCGAAAACTGTATAAAGAACTTTTGAATTTTGAATGTGAATTGTGATAAATGTGAGTTGTATTTTAACACGATTGCTGCACTATATCTGTTAGAATCGTTTTACTGTGTCAACAACTCCGCTGTATCAACCCAGTGCAGAACCAAGCTGGCCTCCGGGTAATGGATATTGATTTACCATCAACTGTGCCCGAACTCACCTTACTTACATCCCATTGCCGTCGGGACCGTTTCATGGCTGGTAAATGACGGGAGGTGGATGTGTCAGCGGAATAGCACCGGCTATCAAAGGTAGCGTTTGTGTGGCGGTGGCTTTTAGCTTGATATGAAGTATATTTTTGTCTTCCTCCACTTCTGGCTTGTCTGGAAGAGCTCGCTTACGATCGCTTAAAATTGTCGATGTTGCAGTTTGAAAGATGCAATGATGAGAAAAGAAACAGTCTTCCAAATTGTATTTTTTTACACAAGGTTTTATTTCTGGTATTGATACCCAAACTAAGAGACCTGTATTTTAATAATACTCCCCACCCGACATAGTTAAAAAAGTATCAGATTCTTTTGTAATCTTTACAAAAGAGTTTGTATTTAGTAATAATAGTTATGAGTCATGCAGTTTTATGTAGGTATATATTAGTTGTATGTATGAATATGTGGGTGTGAATGTTTGTGTGTGTGTATGAGAAGGTGTGCTTCACCTACATGATGAAGCGTGAATTGGCATTGATGGGGATCGGTGTTCAAGTTACACGATTCCCCTGCTGGTCCAGTCACTGCGTAGTTACCTTTAGAAGTCATTTCTAAACATTGTGACTAAGAAGAGAGAGCAGCTACGCATCGTATGCTTAAAAGGTCTCAGACCAATAACACAGATTCGTCAATCATACATTACAAAATATTATTTATGTATGTTTATAATATAATATGTAATAATGTTTACCTAGTATATGTATACTTATGTAAGTATTTAGCCATTTAGAATGTTGCTATTCTTTTTTATCTATTATTTTAGTATTGTAGTTTATTTTATTGACATTATTGTTTTTATTATTATTGTAGACTTTTTAGATTATCTTTAAAATTTTGATATTTCCACTCCATCCCAAGGTTGTCTGGAAGCTGCGCTTTTAGCGATAAGGCCGCCCGCGTGACCACTTTCTTTAATTGTTTTTATGTAATGTCCTTAATTTAATGTTTGCAATAAAGCGTCCATCTATCTATCTACCTACTTTATACAACTATTCCAATTAATAAGATGGAACTCTTTGACACGCACCACTTTCTCATATATAACTAGCTGCGCCCTGCGGTTTCACCCGCGCTTTCCCGGGACAAAAATAGTATCCTATATCCTTTCCCAAGACCTAAAGTATATATCTTTCAAAATTTCATCAAAATCCCATAAGATTTTGCGTAATTGTAGTAACAAACATCCATCCATCCATCGTTACAGACTTACAGACTTACGGATTCGCATTTATAATATTGGTAGGATAGGAAGATTACATCACACAAATTAAAATGTTATTAAATTCTGTCCTTATCAGCGCGAACCGTTGGTTGATCTACTCAGAAACGCCAATTGCAAAAAAACATAACTCCAATCTCGATACGTCAAATACATCAAAGGTTTACTTAACGAAAAACGACTTCAAAAAGGAATCGAATGATAACATTCCCGATGCAATACTAATATTTCTTACCCACCTGTTACTAAGAAAACGGGGAAAAAGAAACAGTAGGTTAAGCGCTCCTTGCGAAAATTCGTATTACAACGATATGTAGGTAGTTCACAGTACCTAATCCTACTGGCGACTGGTGGAGGGCCAAATCCGAAACTATAAGGCTAAAAGGAGTCTCGGGGTCGATTTTAATAAAAACTAAAACTACAAAATTGGATAGTTGGATGTTGAGTGCATTAGCGCATGCTAGGTGAAAATTGTAAGAATTTAAATAATTAGGAAGAAGAAAAATGATATTGCTTAGGCTGGGATCGAACCTGCGTCTTCGGAATATCGTCTTGGCGCCTTCGCCACCGATTCAATTGCTCGATCAACCAAATTTCTTTTATGATTCTTCTATCTATTAACTCTGACAGCAGGGTTGGCCATACACCAACACAAGAACGAAGTAAAAGTTTAAAGAGATGAAAAGTACATAGTAGGCATTAAAGCATCAACTATGACCCGGGTCTTGCAAGTGTCTATGAGCGAAGGTAACCACACAAAAGGTACAACATTTCAAATATTTGTTTCACTTTTTTGTGAAACAGCAAAACCTCATCAATTAAAACAAAATCTCAGGAAGTGTGCAAAAAAAACACTCAAAATTTTGTTTTATTATAACTGTATTAAAAAAAAATGCAAAATCACATCTTATGTTTATTTATTTATATATAAACTACCCACAAAAAGCTATTATTAAGCTAGAGTCCTTTGTCATTGTGCGTAACCTATTATATTCCTCACCTTTGTTGTAAGTCTGAAGACTGTTTCGCACTGTGTTCGGAGCCTCTTACGTAAATTGGATCTCTGAATAGATATCACTGATTGAATTAACCGCTTCATCGGCCTTGCGTTGCTGGTATCAATAGCTTTGGTAAACGTTTATGTCAAAGAATAATGGTAAGTATTTTCATAAAGTTAAGGTCCTTTTTATATGATTTTGTGGTCTATGAATAATTAATGAACGTTTTTTAAACCTGATTTTGTATGTACGAGGTCACATTATGTAATATCGATGTGTGCTATATAGCTTGATGGTAAGGTTCTTTAACAGCGAGCTAGTGTGGCTCAGTAGGGGCACGTGCGACTTTCGATCCGATGCACCCGAGTTTGAATCCTGCTGTCTCCGCATCACTGATTTTAGTTATGTGCGGATTTAACACTAGCTCTCAAAACGGTAAAGGAAAACATCGTGAGGAGACCAGCATGTTCGAGAAATAATCACAAAAAAATTCAAGGGCATTATGCTACATCCACCTACCCGCATAGGGCCAGGGTGGTGGATTAGTGATTATTGGATTATTATAATATTACCAATACTCTCTCTTTGGGAAATGGCCCGTGTCCCAGCAGTGGGAACGTAATGGGCTGATGATGATGTTGTCTTTAAGAATCACAATAATTCCAAACATGTAGCACCAACCAATCCACACGGGGCCAGCGTGGTGGATTAGTGCCATACTCTCTCTATGAGAGAAGACCCGTGTCCCAGCAGTGGAACGTAATGGCCTGATGCTATGATAATGATGAAATGATGGCCGTATCCCAGCAGTGGAACATTATGGGCAGATGTTATGATAATGATGAAATGATGCTCGTGTTCCAGCTTTGGGAACGTAATAGGCTGGTGATGACAAAAGTGAATTGATCTTTTTTGTGAAGACTTTACAAAGACTTTGCAACTTTAAGAACCAACCTATTAATTAAAAAAGTTAAAAGGTAATTTTTATTCAATAAAACGTACTCCTCAACTCGTCCGCGTTAATACAGATAGGTAGATGCTAATGCCCATAAGCTCATACAAGTACATGCCTTTCTGCATAGGATGTTCTTATTTTATACTGAGGGAGGATTTTCACGAAGATTCTCAAGAGAAACGTTTGCAAGGTAAATTCTTACTGCAAATAATTTAGTTTATGCGCTAATTAGGTAAGATGCTGATGATGGGCGCTAGTAAATATTTAGTTTAATAATGAAAGATGTTTAGTAAATATTGAGGCTCTTAGAGAAACACATAGCGAATAGCATCTGATGTCACCGACATTAGACATTTGTGGTTTAATTTGTGTATAATCTTTTTAGGCTTTTTTTTAGCTTTTTTTACCGCAAACTTTCTGTCAGATATTTCATATTGTCTTGTTTTGTTATATCAATTATCTCTGCCTTGGTAGATATTTTATCTTAAATGTGTTTTTCATTTTTTTCTTAGTGGTTGTCAAATTAATGTTTTTCTTTCTTTCTTTCTAGATAACACGTATTTTTGTAAAGGTTTGAGGACATACACGAAAGTAACGCAGGGTCACTCGTAGCCATTATCATCATCAGATCAATACTTTACTGCTGGGACACTTGCTTTCTCTCATAGAGAGAGTATGGTCTATAATCCACTGCGCTGGCCCAGTGATGGTTGGTGAATGACAGTGTTCTTGAATTTTGTGCGCTTTCCGTGAGGAACTTTGAAGATTTTCTTCATCGTTTTTAAAGTAATTTCTAAATCTGCAAGTAACTCCTAAGTAATAATAAGTAAGTACTAAGTAAACACACAAAAGATATACATTGTAAAGCACATTTTGACATTAATTAAAATCAACTAATAATAATCTGACAATTTGAATTTAATTTAATTATGTTTTTTGAAATTATGTTAATATTGCACATCATTGTCATGGTAGAATGTTAGGAATTATTTTATTTGTCATCTTTGTACACAACGTTCTAGCAATAAACAATTTGAATTGTATTAAAAGTGAGTCTTTGGGGCAAGGCTGAACCAGATTCGAATTCCAATGCGTTGTTGGATCCGAATGTCGTACGAGTTCCCAATGAGCAAAGTGTGGGCTCTATCTCAGTCAGTTGACTAAACATGAAGGATGACTACGAAACAATAATTCGGATCGTAATTCCAAATGCTGCATGTACATTTTCACATGCCCTAGGTATATACAGACTACCTGTGCCTCACGAGTTCATCTACGTGGGAAATGTTCCGGGATACAATTTTCGAAATTTTATCAAACTCTGTTTGATTGAAAGACGCGCAAAATGGCACATTGACGACGTCAAGTTAGTGGAGCACAAACTCCAAAGCCTCGCACATCGACGTGAAGCCGCCAACTTATCGGTATTCTACGAGAGTGTGCTCAAGAATTGCACAATCTTATCCCCTCATCACCATTTTACCATCGGACAAACAGACAATCGGCACAACGTCACCCCTACATGGTAGACGTTCCGCCTATCCGTACTAAACGTTTCGAATCATCGTTTTTTTTATGTGAACGTCGAAAGAATAGAACGCCTCGCCGTCGTCTGTGTTTCCACTTAAACACAATCTGGCTATGTTCAAATCAAGAGTGAAGAAGTACTTACTGGGTAAGCGTGCTATATCTTCGACCACATCTTCACTTTCCATCAGGTGAGATCGTGGTCAAACGCTGATCCAGTCAGATGTAAAAAAAAGTAGAATTGCGTCATCATCATCATCATCATCATCCCATCACGTTCCCACTGCTGAGAGGCCCGTACCTTCTCTCATAGAGAGTGTGGGCCACAATCCAACTCGCTGGCCCAGTGCGGATTGGTGGATGTCACATGTCCTTGAATTTTTGTGATAAATTCAAGATATGATAGATATGCCCGGTTTCCTCACAATGTTTTCCTTCACCGTTTTTAGGGATAGTGTTAAATCCGCACATAACTTAAGAAAGTCAGTGGTGCGGGACCAGCGGGATTCGAACTCGGGTGCGTCGGATTGAAAGTCGCACGTTCTCCCACTGAGCCACACACGCTCTAGAATTGAGTGATTAACAAATATCCGCCTTCCACCCTCACAAACGTAGCACTTATAAAATTAGTAGGATAGCATAATAGTTAGTAGCAGGATCGCCTTAGTTTGTTCAGCGGTTGTATTTCCAAGAAACACGTATATTTGCTTCCTTGTTTACGACGAGACAGATAAATAATTACGCTCAAAGCCTCAAATGTATTGTCACCCGACCCAACGCTGAAACATTGTTAAATTTTCCAGAACCTTAACCGGAGATTTAACGCAATTTATCTGCACTCATGAACGAACCTCTCATTTGAAACGATTTACTTCGTGTACTAGCGCCTGTTAGCTTAACCCTCGAGTGATCGCGATGAAGGCCAAAACGGAGAAACTAAGGGGTGGCTATATTTAGGCCGTATGCTGCTAGGACAACAGAAAGGGGTACACTTAGCAAATTTTAATTACAAAAAAGTAAGTGTAAATTATGCAAGTTTTTTTCTTCAAGATGGTAGGTTTCTCGTATGGTTATCTAGGTTGGTGCCACCGCTTTGCAAGTTATTCTGCCGCGAAGTAGAAATGCGCAAGGATTACTGTTTTCCAGTTTGAAGGAAACAATAACCAGCGAAATTACTTAAACAAATGCGACTTAATATCTGATGACTCGGGGTGATATGCGCAATGCAGTCTACGCAGTACTTTGCAAGGTATTAAAAGCTTGGGTGCCACTTCAATAATTATAGGCAAGCGTGGCGCTTACTATCAGGCAAACAACTTGCTCCTCTTATTGCTCAGCTGCATAAAATAAAGGAGGGTAGTTGCAACTCTATATTAAAAACCCTTATCTCAGCTTGAGAGGGATAGATGGAAGTGTAATTGTGATATTTTTATTCCTTACGCCTCCCTCTCCGTCTTTCGTCTCTCTCCTTTCATCTCTTTATTTATTTTTCTTCCTCGCTCTTTCTTTCTTGATTCTCTAAACGGGCTATTATGAAATAACAATGCAATCGCTTACATGAAGTGTAGTCGATTTTATCGAAATACCTTGATCGAAGTAAAAAAAGCAGTCTCAAAATATCTTAATAAATATTACTAAAAGTGTAATTGCTTAAGTGTATTCTGTCGACACAAATAAAGCTACCAGCTTCATTTTTATTTTTCCACATGATATTTTGATTGCTTCTCGTATTGTTTTATTTGTGCTACCATTTCGTTAAATTTGTATTGAGCCACGCTTTTGTGTAATGTTGATTTTAAATCTTTCGATTAAATTTTCTCAATTTTACTCAACTTTAATCATATCTTTTCGATTTATAATAACTTTTTTTATCTGCACATTTTTTTCATTTTTTTATCAACTAGAGGCTTGCGTTCGATCGCTATCTCACCTGTTGTTAAGTGACGATGCGGTCGAAGATGTAGCACGCTCGCCTAGAAGAAACATGTTCACTCTTGTCTTAAAGACACCCAGATTATAGCTATCCGAAAACAGAGATGTTGGCAGAAGTTCCACTTCTTGGCCATTGTCAGCGATATGTTTTTTTTTATGTTTGTTACATCAGAACTCCGTCATTTATAAACCGATTTGGAAAAGTCTTCTTGCGTTAACTTCAAGGTAGCTCCAAAGTGGTCCCATATATATAATTCATCGATATCCACACATTGAGCTTGGACTTCGAAGATACATTGAATTATTACGCCATGACGCTGAGGGAAGGCCGTATTTTGGCAATAAGCATGGGTAAACTTCATTAATTTTAATAATAATTGTAGTTAAAGCATGGTTAAAATTTAAATGAGGATCTATTTTAGTTTTTTTCTTCTTTTTTCCAAACTAAAACTATTTCTCTCTTGAGTTAATAAATCTTAGTGAACTCTCTCGCTCGATCGCTGATTGGTTTTAGGACGCCCATTGTGCTTTTTTTCTTCTGTATTTAAAAGTATTAAGCCGTGCCTTAACTAAAAAGCATAATTAAAAATATATATAAGGATTTATTCTTGTTTTTTATTTCTTAATTTTTTGCCATATCATTTATTTCTTTTTTGATCTTTAGTGATAAGACCGCGCATTGTGCACTTTTTTGTCTGTATTTCAAAAATGTATTTCTTTATGGTGTTCAACAAAGTGTCTTGTATAGTAAGTTTTTTAATTTTTTTACCTTTAAATCTTGATTCTGACACCCTAACTGAAACATTCCGTTCTTGACAACCTTGATGTAGATACCATCACATAAAAATGTTATATCTACTTATAACAAAAAATATATGGATATGCAATCTATCTTTATAATTTACTAAATACCAGGTAGAACGATTTAGCTGTCGGAATAAATCTTCCCGTGGTCATAATGATCGTACCTCAGTCGTTTCGGGTGCGCGTAGGATTAGCAAATATTTGTTTGTAGAATGATGTGGGAACCTTTATTGTTATTGCTTTTGTGCTTGACAATTAGCTTAATGGTTATTTTTGTATCCATATAAATAATTTTTTAAGTCAATTTCATGTTTTTAGTCCAAGTTTTAAGTCACCAAAATAGACAATTTTGGTTTTAATGGAACTGAGTGATGAGACAGCAAGTTGTTCGCCTGATTGACAGCCCTACACCTGCCCATAACATCTGCAGTGCCACCCAGAACGTTTAATACCATAAAAAGCACTGCTAAGCACTGCATTCCGTTCATTACTCCGAGACATCATATATTAAGTCTCATATGGCCAGTAATTTCGCTAGCCATAATGCTCTTCAAATCGAAATACAGTAACGCTTGCGCACTACTGTTTGGCGGACGAATAACTGGCAAAGTGGTGGTACTTACGTGGACAGCCTCCCGCACCCGAGAAACCTACCACAAGTGATTTATTATACTTATGTTACGTTACTTGCAATAAAAGCAAATAATGTATAAGTAATAATAAATAATATGTATGAAAATAAGTATGAGATTTTTACTGAGTTTATGGCGAAATTTCATAAAAACTACATATCAGGAAAGACATAAATATTTGCTACCATTTTTTTATGTGATGGAGTTACAAGACGGACAGTTTGTTCACCTGATGGTAAAAAACACGCCTGCCCATAACAGCACCTAGAACTTTGTCTTGCGGCACTGCACTGCGCTCGTCACTTTGAGATTAAAGCTCTTTACTCGTAATCTTATAATGCCCAGTAACATCATTGCCTACAATACGCTTCCAACCGGAACACAGGAATATTTGCGCACTACTCGAAACAAATGCTTTCGTTTTTTTTTTGTTTGTACAAACATTTATCCCGTCCGTATTTTTTTTAATAGTATTAGTCATATTTTTGTAGTTTTTTGTAATATACAGTACATAATATTTGTGATTTTATTATTATTAATTCGCTTTTACACCATTAAACTGCATTATATACCTATCATCCCTTTTCCATCCATTCAAAGTTTGTCTGGAAGAAATCACTAAGCGATATTGTTATTATTTTATTTGCTGTGCAAATAAAATTCTTCTCATTCAGTTTCTTTCAGCCACCTTTTGCACGTCGTTCAATCTAGCCGGTGCCGTCCTACATACATGCTTATTAAATAAGCAAGTGAAGGTAAATAGAACGCTTGCAACATACACACTCCCCGAACTACTACTTAATTATAATGATTATTTAATGAGTTTCCTTCGCCCTTCATAATTTTCACTAACCACTTGCTTTGTTAAATCTGAACTTCCATTTTGTGTTTCAAACTTCACAAATTCATAAATGCAACAAAAGGAACAATTTACTACAACAACGGTCGTAAGTAAGTACAGTTGGGACGCAGTACACAAAATGGATACAGTCATCAAGCTTCAAACAAGTACCTATAATAACGGGAAAAAAATATAACGACCATCAACACAATTTTTGAGATCCCCATACACTTTTATCCAAAAATTGGATCGGTCGATCATATTTAATAAATGATCACCAAATTTAGTAAATGATCACCAAATTTAGTAAATGATCACCACATTTAGTAAATGATCACCAAATTTAGTAAATGACCACCAAATCTTACCCGAATTATCGCACCTCAGTCTTCCGTGGTCCAACTCGTTCTTACTCCTAGAGAGTATATAAAAGCGCAGAGCCAGAAGCTTGCAAAGGAGGTCTTGAATGAAGCGAGCCTACGAGTCCAAGTGGAGCGAAGGGGGGAGGTGGCGAGCAAAGCGAGCCGCAGCGGAGCGAAGGTCAAGTAAGGGAAACGACACGAAAGGGTGACGAGCGAGACTTCTGGTGGAGCCTACTTTGGTGATCATTTACTATTTTTGGTGATCATCTACTATTTTCGTGATCTTATACTATTTTTGGTTATCATTTACTATTTTTGAGGTACAATTTTACTATATCTGGTGGTCAGTTAAACATAAGCCTATCACAACTTTAGGTTGTAATTCCCATAAACTCATTGTTTTATTCCTAAACATATAGTCGTAGATTATACAATAGTAACTACGTATATTATAGTTAGCGAAATACATATTATATAAGAAGTAGCTAAAGGAAACTCCAAATCTAGCATAATATTAGAAAAAAAATGAAGATGATTGTGCTTCGGTGTTTAAAGGGCGTTGTAGCTAGCGCAATTACTGGGAATGTGCACAATTACTTACAATGGCCAGTTCAATGAACTGTCCTAGAAATTATATTTTGAAGCAATGCTGTGCTACGAAGTACTTTTTGGTGGTAAGAATTCTAGGCGGTACTGCCATTGCTATGGGCAGGCGTGGCGCTTACCATCAGGTAAGCTTGGTCGTCTCATTATTTAGTTTAAAAAAAAAGATATTACAAATACAGGAAATTGTATCGTTTACACATCATCATCATCATCATCACTTCTTGAAATACATGGAAGGAGCCATAATAAGCTTATACCTGCTAGTGTTCCTAGTACCACAGAATAATTAATATTAAAATAGTATTTTTTTTTAAGAACTTAAACTGTCTTACTGCTGGACAAAGGTCTCCTCCATGTCTCCACGCATCCCGATCTCACGTTTTTTCAATCCAGTCCTCTTGAAATACATCGAAGTCATCTCGTCAGCATTTTCTCGGCCTCACTCGGCGCCGTCGCCCATCTTCTGGCACCTACTGCGTGACAATCTGAGCGCACCGGTCGGGATGCATTCGTGTAACGTGACCCGCCCAATCTGCCGTCATATTTGCTTGACTCCGTCCACTCAAACAAACATAATCTGCTTGCTATGCTTCAGTTGTTTAGTGAGATACCGTCCTTTTTGTGTTCGTTTAAGTTTGTAGTTGTTACTCTGTTTACTTGTATATTGCGGTTATAATTTTGTATTCGGGACCCCAGTAACGCAATAATTTAAGCTTACGAATACAATTTGTACGTCAGGGAAACGAATGAAGTGAGCTGACAGAATAATTTTATGTACAAGTATTGTCGCTGACGTAGCTGTGTTGGGTAATACTCCGTGCGTAGAGTACTGGCGCGCTTATGTAATTGGAAGTAGGGGTGGAAAATACTTCCTGGTTTGCGTATTTTTTACTTGAAAGAACTAGCCAACCCGCGACTTTGTCCGCGCAAATTAGGTTTATTCAGTAAGGAATAGTTAAGACAAAACCCTTAGGTATAGTTTTTTTATGTAACTGAGAGATGAGTGATGAGACAAGCAAGTCGTTCACCTGATGGTAAGCATCTCGTCTGCCCATAACAATTGAAGTGCTACCCAGAACTTTTAATACACAAAAAAGCACTGCGTAGCTCTGCATTGCTGTCATCACCCGAGACATCAGATATTAAGTCTCATATGCCCAGTAATTTCACTGGCTACAATTCTCTTAAAACCGGAACACAGTAATGCTTGCGCACTACTGCTTGGCGGTAGAATAATTGGCAGAGGTACATACCCATACGGCCTACCGCACGAGAGACCTACCTCAAGTAGAAGGTATTAAACAATAAGGTGGAACAGTTGAATTTTTGCACCAGAGGGGTTGATGATGCGTTTCCGAACCTTGAATACTCTATGCCCCTTATGTAAAACTCTACGCCCCTCTTCAAAATCAAAGTAAATCAAAATTGAAATGTCTTTATTTTGGTTTACCGGCATAAAATAAACTATCCTAATGTTAATTAATTGGGGCATTGTAGCCAGCGAAATTACTGGGCATTATGAGACTTAAAACTTAACTTAAAACTTAAATACATTAGTTGTGTAATCCTATTTTGGCCTTGTAAACAAGAAATATTGTATTTATATAAATTATCTAAGACGCTGTTTGGATTGCTAAAATAAATAAAATAAAAAATAAAATAAAAGCTGATCATTGTCTCAGGGTGACGAGAGAGCGCAGTGCAGTGCCACACGAAAATTTGCTAAACAAAGTTCTGGTGCTGCAACTATTATGGACAGGCGTTTTGTTTATCATCAGGTGAAGGACCTGCTTGTCTCATAAGTCAAATCCATAAAAAAACTAGGTATTAGATTATGTATGTGTTTTACATTTATTCAGAACTGGTTTAGTACAAGAATGATTCAAGTTCTAACACACAAAATAATAAGATTTCATAAATAATTAGGAAGTAGAAAAATAATATTCCTCGGGCAGGGATTAAACCTGCGTCTTTGGAATTACATCTGGAGGCATTAACCACTGGGCCACCGAGTCAAGACAATATTCAACACAAATAATTGACATGCCAAGTCAATGATAAAAGTAATCATGATAACACCCCTTACTCGTATTTTTTTTACAAATATCTAACGTCTGCCATTTTGCCATAAGCCTGGATGGAATACACACTGAATGCGCTCTTACCATTCACTCCGTAGGGGATAAAAGCAACGGAGTCACGTTTTATACCGTTTCTGAGCCAAAACAAGAACAAGCTAACCAGTCCCTTTTGAATCCCTTGAAACACAAATCCATGCAGATTTCACACGACCACTTTATAAATCGCAGCATTTGTCGAGACGCGGAAATTGGAACTACCAGAACCGCAAGCAAGTTCATAGTTCCATTTCAAGATTCAATTTGCATAACTACTCCTCGGGGAGAGTAACTAGGCGTGATATGAGGACACCAGAGAATCGATTTAAGACTATAACACGCATGCTTTAATATTGTAATTGATGAAATGTAAGTGATTATTGGCAAACGTCTACGTTGGGCCAGATGCCCAGCAATTAGATGGAACGACGATTCACGCAGGGTTGCTGATAGTGACTGGAGAAGAAAAGCCGAAGATCGAACTCAGTGGCGTGATGTGGAAGAGGCTTATTATGAATATAATATAATATAATATCTTTAATATTATGACATCGCCTGATAGTATGCGATTACCTATAGACATCTGCAGCACTAGACGTGTTGATAATGCGTTGCCGAATCTTAACGACTATAATACTCCAAATCAAAATCGAAATCTCTTTTTTTAGACACAATTATGAACATCATATTAATGACTCTACCACCGTATCGGAAAAAAAACCACTACTCAGAAGATACGGCCAAAAACTGAGAGGCACATTTTTGACATTCTTTTACAATAGTTGTTTTTCTACAATGTTATGTTTCTTATGTACCAGTTGGCTAATTTACAGAAGTAGAATGTTGTAGTCATCTTTGTCTTCTATATAATAACAATACTTCATGATGTAGCTCAAGGAAAAACAGACGAAGGCAGAACATCCCATTATGTGCTGGGAAAGAAAGAGCGAGTGAAGCGGGAGATGTAAAAACCTCAGTAATGTAAGGATACATTATGATGAGAGTTATTTGGCTCAACGTATCAGTGTTGGAGGGCAATGCGGTAATTGTTAGTTATTATTATTAAACTTTTTATATCAGGTAATATTAAAGTAAATTAACAGAGGCCCATAGAATATGAACCTTACAGACTAAAATACATATAAAAATAAGACATAAAATTTAATAAACCATACACACTACTTCACAGGGTTCAAAAATCTCCGGTATACTATCCCTGCAGGCCAGAAGTCAGAATGCAGGAACAGTTCTTTTTGCACCGCCAGAATTTGGAGCCTTTTTTGGAGGAGTTGAATTCAGTGGTCCCACTCCAGCCTCGATAGTCGCAATGCTATCCGTCCCTGGATCCGTACATGAAGCGTTTCTTTGATGTTCTCCAACACTTTATCCTCTGATCTTTCGGGGTTTCAGCGGGAGATATAAATAGATACTGTAGGCTCTACATTTAGTGGGCTGAAACATTTTTGTAATCTAACAGGCCCGAAAAGGCTATTAAGTTGTGCAATCACTTTACTTTGTTGTTAGTTAGTTATAGTAAGTAGGTTTTAATAATAAAAACCCGTCCAAAGAAAATTAATTAAACAATAATATCTTAACCCAATAAACGTCAATAAATGCATGCAATTCCTGTCAGCCATATTGCTCTTAATGGAAAACGTCGGTGCACCCAAGAGCGCAGCTCGTGGATACCAATTCACAGTCGAAGACACCCAGATTGTAGTGTTCGAGAAACACTGCCAATGGCAGATTTCCACTCCATTTGCATTCTCGAATGCGCCAGCGGAATTCTTGGCCTGATCGTTGAGTCCAATCTAAATGGTAACTTGTGACTGATAATATAATGTTGACAAATACATACAGAGTCATAAAATATATCAGTTTATAGTTTTTGGTGAAATAAACATCGCTCGACCAAATGCAAAGTTTTGACCATTTAACGATAAACTGTAGTAAAAAACTGTATTTATATTACTAGCATTACTTTTTTTATGTAATGACGACTCAAATAGAGACCCGCTATTAGAATAACAATCTAGCCTAATAAGACTAATAAGTAATTTAAATTTAACTTAAACTGCTAAGTAGAGTAAAACTAAGAACATGTCCATCAACACTTTTCTTATTGTCTCTATTAAGGCGAAGACAATATGTTCTTGTGTTCTTTACAAGTAGCACTAACTGTTTATGCTACGGTTCACTGACACTTCACTAAACTAACTCAAAAGGTTTTGTCCTTTTTAATCTTCTCACTAGGTCTGTGTTGTCGAGGAGCTGGATAGCCTCGACGTTGCTACGTTACTTTCGACGTGCGACGTTGTTGACTTGCATTACTTATACTATTTTACTTGACCTTATTCTTACATGATATATGCGAGTCCTTTATATCAGGAGGATAGGAAAAAGTCTAAACTTTAGATTAGTATCAATATACAACAAAATCCCTGAATACCTAAAAAACTAAACTAGATACAACGTATTCTGCAGAAAACTTAAATCTTATCTAATTAAAAATGTTATTATTCCGTAGATAAATTCAAAACTGACAAGCATGTGGAAAAAAATGACTCAATTCCGTGACACTATACTGACATATACAATATATTGACTTTAATAAAACATAAATCAATATAAATTAAAAATGAATAAATGTACTCTCCTTTAGAAGATTCTGATGCCGACGTTCAAAACCAGTACAATAACATTTTGAATAGCATCAAAGCAGCCAGTGAAAAAGTTAAATCAACAACAAACAAATGTAGGAAACTCAGTAATACTACTAAGAAACTAATTGAAGAGAGACAGAATCTTGTCCTTCACACACCTGAATACAACATTAAAGATAAAGAAGTCAAAAGAAACATACGCAAAGATATCCGAAGCTATAATGTAGAATTAGTTCGAGTTGCTTTAGAACGAAGTCAATCTTTAAGAACAGCTATTAGAGGCACAGATACTGGTCGAACATCAATAGGCTCTTTAAGGGACAGCCAAGGTGTGAAACAAGGAGACAGAAATAAAATAATCCGAATCACCACCGAATTTTATAAATCTCTTTATACCGATGAATGCAACGCGCTCCCTCAACAAGGTACTGAAGCTTACTTATGCTCCGAAAATATCACGCCGATAACGGGCTATGAGGTTCATCAGGCGTTAGTCAGCATGAAGTACAGCAGAAGTCCAGGCGAAGACGGTGTGACCACCGAAGCGCTCAAAGTTGGGGAACCGACCCTCTTACCGAAAATAACTAACCTTTTTAACTCTATATTAAAATCTGGCTCTTTTCCCACAAAATTTTGTCACTCTAACATTATACTTCTTCATAAAAAAGGGGATAAATCCGATTTATCCAACTATAGACCTATCAGCCTTGTTTCACACATTTATAAAGCCTTTATCAAAGTCCTCGAAAACAGGATATCCGGGAAACTAGATTTAAATCAACCAACAGAGCAGGCTGGATTCCGCCGTGGCCTGTCGACCACCGATCATCTCCACAGCCTGAATCAGATCATAGAAAAGTACTACGAGTACAACTTGCCTCTCTATCTTGCCTTCATTGACTACTCCAAGGCGTTTGACAGCCTACATCACACATCAATATTCAACGCATTACAAAACCAGGAAATAGAAAACACTTACATACATATTTTACAAAATATCTACCGTAACAGCACCGCAGCTATAAAAATGCACACCACCGGACCATCTTTCCCCATTCAAAAGGGAGTAAAGCAGGGCGACCCACTGTCTCCCAAACTTTTCACCGCGACTTTAGAGGAAGTCTTCAAAACTCTGGCAGCTACCTGGGAAGGGAGAGGCATCGTCGTTGGCGAGAAGAGGCTTACAAATCTCCGCTTTGCCGACGACATTGTTCTATTCTCTTCCTCAGCAACAGAACTCGGATTGATGATCAACGAACTCAACAGGGCGAGCCTCGAGGTGGGCTTAAAGATGAATATGTTGAAGACCAAGCTTATGACTAATAGCACAAAACGTAGGTTGGAAGTCGAAGGGGTAGAGATTGAGTATGTCCATGAGTACCTTTATCTGGGCCAATCAGTCTCTTTCCAGGCGCGGCAAGATAAAGAAGTTGCTAGACGCACCGAAAACGCCTGGAAGAGCTATTGGTCCATGAAAGACCTAATGAAGGGTACCCTTCCTCTTACCTTAAAAAGGAAACTCATGGACATATGCATTCTCCCCATTCTCACCTACGGTGCTCAGACTTGGTCTTTAACGGAGCATCAGAAGCACATACTCGGGGTTTGTCAGCGAGCAATGGAGCGCAGTATTCTGGGAGTCAAGTTATCAGACCGCATTAAAAATAGCATACTGCGCTCTAAGACCCAAATCGCCGACGTTGGTCAAAAAGCTGCCAGCCTGAAATGGGACTGGGCTGGACACGTTTGCCGTATGTCAGACGAGCGATGGGCCAAACTCACAACTGAGTGGACCCCACGCAACGCTACCCGACGACGCGGCAGGCCCAGAAAAAGATGGCGGGATGAACTGGAATCCTATTTGATGGGATGGCAAACAATAGCCCAGAAACGTGAGGAGTGGAAGGAGGGTAGGGAGGCCTTTGCCCAGCAGTGGGACAAACCAGGCTGAATAATAATAAAAAAATGTACTCTCGCACTGACTTGCAAACGCCCTTACAGGGCTTATGTACCAACCTTACATATAATTTAAGACCTACCTATGTATGATAAATAAATGTACATGAATGCAATGAATAAATGAATTATGAATTGTTTATTAATAATCTATCCCCGGTATCAATAAAGAATTGTGTTGAACTAAAACATCTAGAGTTAACGAATGGAAAATAAACTGGATACTAGAAGAGATATATTAGAAAATATGATACCTATAACATACTAATATCACAGTTCACTAGACTGTTCTCAATCTATAAATGCGAAAGTTTTTATGTAAGTGCGTTAGTTAGTGTGTTTCTTCCTCACGCTGTAACAGTGGATTTGAATAAAATTCAGGATGGAGATAGCTTATACGCTGGATTAGTACATAGACTTTTTATCACGGAAAATCGTGGGTGGAACCGCAGGGCGCTACTAGTTATACGTCATATAACGCACGTTTTTACTACTCGAGTGCATACATTGTAGGATCGCTCCTAAACTATTATGCGTTCATATGAATCTATAACTATATCGCGGCGCGGTTGCGAGCGGCAAAATGATTAAGTGCTGCTAATTATTTCGCCGCGCCACTTAATGCGACATCCTGCGTGAGATGCGAGCGATGTTTATTGTAGATTATGGGCTCAAAGTGAATGATGTAGGTACGCAGACTTTTATAGAGCTGAAACATGGCAATCACGTTTGTAACAGATCTGTAAGGTTAAGCAACATTGGCCGCGGTCACTACTTGGATGGGTCACCGTTTGTGTGGTATTTAAACTGAGCGCTACCGTGCTTCGGAGAGCTCGCTAAGCCGGTCTTGGTTTTACGCAAATCGTAAGGTCATGTCGGAGGTTTTCTGGCGGTCTTTAAACTCCAACTCCATGAAAATGTAGTCGAGGGGTAGCACAGAATATATATTAGTACGTACGTAGGTAGGTAACTTTTTAATGTTACGTAACGAATTTCGAATCCCAACTTTTTGTTACTTATGGACAATTTAAGAATTTTATGTAATCCTGAAAACAATGAAGGAAAACATCTTGAAGAAAAATTCACATGGCCAAGAACTAGAGAATTAGTGGATAAAATATATACCAAACTGCAATTGACGATGGATGGTAGATTATGGTTCGTAATGTCCGTGAAAAAATCTCGCCGTATCCCATTAGTGGCAGTCGGAACATGATAATAAAAATAACAAATACGCCCAAAACACAACACAGAATAAACACACAGTGCCTAACACAGAATTAAAATAGTTTTCTAACTAGGATTTCCTGTATCTAGGGAATCAGGAACAGTGAAGATGGTCCTAGAACACCTAGACACAAAAGAAGTGGTTGCGTTTTTTTTTCAGTGTTTAAATATTTGTCCCGTCTGTCGCGGGAAACGAACCCGCAACCTCAGTGGTGTATGAAATTTGAGCCAAACTGCCTAACCACTACATCACAGAGGCTGAAGATTAATCAAAATCGACCAAGCATAATTGTCATTTCCCGTAGCGTCTGTTCCTTCCTGTACATAATGATGTGTTATTAGAACCGCGGAAGGAGCACCAATTATAACTTCGAATTACTTGAACAAAGCGTGAGTTACATGACTTATTTTCTTAGAAACTCTTGCGAGGCCGTCCTTGCAAATGGAGAACAATATTATAGTATAATTATCGCAGTAGGTCAAGTTTAAGATAAACGGATCGATTTAAAAACATAATTTGGGCACATTGGCAGCACTAATGAAATAAATCACAATGACTTTACCATCGTTCGAAGAAAGAAACTAAAATCAGACTAATAACATACTAATACCATACTTATACAATGCTAATACCATACTAGCACCATACTAATACCATACTAATGCCATACTAATACCATACTAATACCATACTAATAACCATACTAATAGCATGAAAAACTAATATAAATAGGTAAACATGCTTACTTGTCTTAGTCATGATAATTTGAATTAAAATTTTAACGTATTTTTAATTATTTTGTACTGTGTTTAAGACGTTTAAAGTGCTTTTAATAATATTTTTTACTTATCTTTACTCGGATTTAAATGGAGTCCTAACGTGCACCTAGTGTTTTTTTTACGTGAAAGATATACAGTAGCAATTAAGTTCGTATTTTTTTATATATAATAGTTGTTTGATTCAGAGCTTTCAATACAGCTAAATATTTCGACCGTGTATGAAGTTAACTCACTGTTTTACAACTATATGTTAGGTTGAATATGTGTAATGCTGTGGGCTTTCACGCTTTTGTTTGAGAATATACTTTATATTTGAGCAGGCATTGTAAATGCATACGTTTATGTAGGTAGATATTTGTGAAGAAAGTTTAGTAGAAAAGCGAACCTTCATCTGATTAACAAAATAAAGGAATGCTAAAATCTACTCTAAATCAAATACAATTTAAGTCTATTGTTGTCTTTAATTTGGTGATCTTAATCTTTGAGGCGGCTAAGTTAAAACCTACGAACATGCACTTTAATTTTAATTGTTTAAGTTCAATAGATTTATATAATGATAGTACTAATTATATATTCCGTGCTAATGTGAAGCAAAACTATCCAAATGTTTAAAGAATCGTACCAAGATACTGACCTTATTCGAGGTCTACTGATATTTTTGTTTAAAAAGTTAGTAATTATTTATGTCCGTATTAGTAATCAGTCTTCTTCTGCATTTTTATTCTTCTTACTACTTAAAACCTTTCATGTTTACCAGCACTGTTTACAATGTTTAGATGGTGAACCAGATTTAAACCGGCTGCATTATTTAATAAAATAAAGCAATAATTGACGATTTGTTAACAGCCCGCTTGAAATTTGTAACGTCTCAATGGGCCTTTAATGTAAGTTATTGTTATGTTTTGGATGGTAAAATTCATAAAACTGTAAAGTATTTTCCCTCAAACCTACTAACATATTGAAAGGAAAACACTTTACACGAGCTTTTTTACAGAAAAAAAATCTTTTTAAAGTCATCAACACACTAATATTTGCGCTCAAATCAAGCTTTTTCGGCCTTTTTGAACATCCTAAAGCTCCATTCTACCAAAACGTTTATTCAACGTTTCCTTTAGCCGCTTCAGCAGAAATGTCTAAACACGGGGTCTATCGCATCGGGACATCAAAGCTTTGGATCCTCGGGCCCATTGAGCTGTGCGAGGTCTTTGATCCTTGAATGTGACTAGTGCTGCTAAGTTTAGTGTTCTTTCATAGACGCTGCTTGTGAAGTTTTACTTTCAACAAAATTGCAAGTTTCTGTTACTAAAGAAAAAAAATTAAAACGTCAATCACATCGACAGTTTGCAGAGATCTATGATGAGATAACAAAACGATCCTATTTATCCTACTATTACTATCCTTCTTCGTCGTTATCTTATTTGCTATCCTACTTCCAAACCCACTTCCTAACCTACTTTTTATCCTACTTTCTATCCTACTTCCTATCTTACTTCCTATCCTACTTCTTATCCTAATATTTACTAATATTGTAAATGTGAAAGTGAAGAAAGAATTGTGTGGATGGATAGATTTCTGTCACTCAATCACACAAAATACATTGTACTGTTTTTCTCTGATCTATGCTGTCCCACTGCTGGGCAAAGGTCTCCCCAACTCCAACCGTCCCTATCCTTCGCCACATCACACCAGCCTACTTGATGTGCATCCACATACTAATTCAGGTTCTGAAAAAGGACATAGTATTAGCAAAGAAAACTAAATATTACTACGTAAAGAAGCGACACTCCCACCCCCCTGCTAATTTGTCGTCACCCGCAACAAACCGATGAAAAAATGGGCAATGCCGTGCTTGCGTCACTCAGTTGTCACCGCTCGCTGCGAATGACTAATGAGTGTGATTCAAATGTTTATTTTATTTGTGGGATCAATTATGTTATTTGAGGTTGTTATGACCTTTATGGATGACGACGACGACCTGCTTTACAGAGGTAGAGCAGGCCGGCTGACTATTTGACTTTGACATATAGACGAAACATATTGAGAAAAAGACGGAGAACGGCCGAAGACGGTGGAGCTGACCAAGACCTGACCTGACTGACGGAGGTCTGCCTATCTCTTTTAAAATGGTTCGTTATTGTTCTGTATATGGATGCAAAGAAACCACTTACACAAATAAGAATCGAAGATTTTTTGGTTTTTCGCGTCTCCCAGCCAAGCGATAGTGGGTGTGAAAGAGAAACACTTAGGTTGCTTATGTATAGTATTGTCCTTGTCGCGCTCGATTCGTATTAGCTCATCCCTACAATATCCATTCAAATAAAAAAATTACGCACACACACAAAACGTGTGCGGACAGGCCGGAGGGCCAGTAGTAGTACTAGACAGTTAGCTCGGCGAATTTATATGGAATGTCGGGGGTCTGGTATTAGTTCGTTGTAATATTTAGTTTTCTTTGGTATTAGGCTACTTATTTATACCGGAATACCACGGGTGAAACCAAGAAACTCCATGGCAAAAGACTGGCAAAACCCCCCAACTAGTTAAAAACCTGTTATATTCAGTAGGCAGTATTTTTTATGTAGCACTTTCAAAAGCTGTACTCGTATCTTCTTTTTATACCAAAAATTGGTACTAATCGTGTTACGTCTACGTAATCAAATTTAACTTATGGTATACAATTAGCAGTAAAATTAAATATAAAAGATCATTACACCATGCCATGTTCACAAGCTTTCGCCCACTCTGCATCAAACAACCAGGACACACATAACGCTTCTTCCTGTTCTTCTTCTCTCGTGTAAGTGTGTATCCAATCCTGGTGTAGGAGATTTTATACCGCTCGAAAGCCTTCGACATAGCATAACGATTGCTGTCCTAAGACAACAACTGAGACCAACGGTTTAACGTGCTCTCCAAAGCACGGAAGCGCTCAAATGTCTATACCACAAAAACGGTTACCCATCCAAGTTGTGACTGCTGCGAAAGTTGCTTATCCTTGCAGATCTGTTATGAACGGCTAAGTGAGCTACGCCATAAGAACATAATACGCATAAACAGACTTTGCATTTGTATAAACGCAAACGCTAGCGTAGCGTAGCGTAGCGTAGCGTAGCGTGTGAGAAGCGTGTACGTAGCGCTTGTAGCGCTCGTAGCGTAGCTTTACTGTGTTCCGGTTTGAAGGGTATTGTAGCCAGCGAAATTACTAGGTATATGAAACTTAACATCTGATGTCTCGGAGTGATGAGCGCAATGCAGTGCTATACAGTACTACATACGCTATACGCTTATTAATATAAACCTATTCATAACCGACCTTTATAAAGGGGTTAGTGGATGTCGCCAACTGTGTCACGTCGGCCGCAGGTAAATGTCAGCCATTACTTACCATGCATATTTCATCGAGTGAAATTATAGCTTTATTTTCGTGTGTATTTTCTTTCTGTTGATCATTATCTACTGCTCGATTTTTGGTAAGAGGTTATTTTGTTTTGTGGTGTATTTATGATGATGAGTAAGTAGTGTTTTGTTTTAGTGTTTTGTAACGTGGAATTACGTAGAGAGGTTTCTCGGCAACTGCAAGAAGAAACTACGATGCAATTATAATGTGCGCACCCTTGAATAAACGTTATAATTTACATGTCGAATATCGACAAGTGTAATTATCCGGTGTAGTATCCGGAAGTGTAATTATTTTTCTTCACGTTTTTATTAATTCACTTTCTTGTTTGTCTGTCGTTCCGGGTGGAATCTTGTAATTCAAATTTCGAGCACTTCTTGATTCTTCTGGCTCAAACTTTCTGGGTAGCTTACAACTCGATGACAATGCATTCTTAATCCATTTATTAGTAATGCAATGCCAACCTAACCTCAAAAGGCGCATAAATGCGTGTTTTTTTATATTTTTTTAATCTGTTAATTTTTTTTGTAACGTATTTAACCGACCACGCACACGATTCAGTAAGTCCGCTTCCTCATTGGGACGGTAAGTCATCGACAACAGATGCCGTTACCGTGTCGTGTCGCTGTCGTGTTGTATTGTGTCGAATTTAAATAAAATTCCGGAAGTAATTGACATATGAATTATTATTATTATTATTATTATTACAATTAAATAATTTAAATTTAATTCATCACCATCATCAAATGAAGAGAGTTTTATTATAAAATTTTCTTTTCTATATTTTTTTTAATGTGGAACAGCATGCAATTTCCTAATAGAAAAAAATTAGGGAAAATAAAGTATGTTCTCTAAGGAGAGATACAGTATTTATCGCAATACCAGTGCGAGTTCCCGGACATGACCTTACATTTTGCGGTCCTTGTACGTGCCGGTTTCCTCACGATGTTAACCTTCACCGCTCTGAGCGTACTCGGCATTCAGATGCAAATATTATATCACAATTTCATCAGCATCCACTTCTAAATTACAATATCTCCGTACAACCATCTCATTTGTTTGGCGCGGGCGAGACGGGTTCCTGTAATAACGCGATCAAACGTATGAGAATTTTAACAGCGAACGTGACGGGAAGCTTAACGTGTTAGGGAGAATATATTAACCCGAATTAAGACAAGTAGGCTGTATATATAAACTTGTTATATGTATGGAATGTATACCTATATTTTCTAAGAATAATCTAGCTGTGTTAAGAGTGATCGTAATTCATTCAGCAAAAATCAGCATGTAGCAATACACTGCTGTCTACTTGAAAGGGATTTTTCCCAGTGCATGACTAAATCCCTTCTTTTACAATTATTGCCAACAATATCATCGACCCTTTAAGTCCTATGGAATTTTACATCCAGTATGAAGAAGATTATAAAGTCAGGACTGAAATCCAAGAGTAATGAACTGATATAAAACAAAGATCCTGACATCTAATTTTATTAAGAATTTGGGATCTTTGTATACCTAAAGCAGTACTATGTAGACCAAGGTCTTACAAACTCAATCACAAAACAATTAGTTGCCCACTATTTTCTGTAAAAAAATATTTTGCGGATCAAACCTGCGACATCCTTATGATCCATCCTGATACCTGATACCTGAGTGGCTATAAAAAAAAACATCCGTATGAGCTGTCCTACTCTTATCCAAATCACCCAATGTACTCAAACCACCCCACAGACTGCCTGTGTGAAAAATAATCTCTGGCACTATAAGTATAATACACATATAAAACAGCTGAAAAAAAGACATCCCCGCAGAGTTTCTTCATGCTATCTTCTCTAGTGGGTGTATTTCCGAAGCACTGGTAGAGTCAGTTTTGCATTTCTTTTCTGCACCCATACTTCAATTTGAGTATAGGAAAGAAATGGGTAAAACTTACCTTTTTTTGCAAAGTCTTAATAACATAAGTTACAATTTTTAACATATTTTATTTGTATCATGTGTTTAATTTTATAAATGATTTTTTACTTTGACTTATCTATCTCTCTAAATATGAAATTACAAAAATTGTACGTCAAATTTTACCTAGTAAATATCGAATAGGTATGTTTGTAGTTTCTAATAACCCTAAGCCACTATAAGTAGGTCAGAACTCACATAGCAACGGAATAGAACTAGAAATGTTTCGGGCTCGTGTACGCGTACAGAAATAGCTTCGCTCTGGAGGCTTCTGTCTGACATGTACACTTATCTGAAAATGGAATTTCTCATTTCTTATGGGATCAAATTCTGATGTACAGTGGAATACTAGAAGAATTTCAACGCACCGAATCTGGCAGTAACTGTTTGTACGACAAGAAATCCAAACCTTTAAACGAGCAATTTTTGTATATATTTAATCTGAATCTCGGAAACGACTGCAACGATTTTTATAAAATATATTATGCAGGGGGTTTCGGCGATAAATAGATCTAGCTAGGTTTCACTTTTAGAAAACGTTTTTAAAAAAATACCGAGCAAAGCTCGATCATCCAGGTACTTTTTATTTATTAGACCTAGGGTTAGAGATTTTAGATGTTTATAATAGTTTAAAGGAGAGAGAGATACCTTTTTATGGAACTGTGTGACGAGCAAGTCGTTCTTGTGAGCGCCACACCTGCCCATAACAGTTGCAGTGCCCAGAACTTTTAATATCATAAAAAGCTCTGCGTCGCACTGCATTGCGCTCATCACCCCAAAACATCAGATATTAAGTCTCATATGCCCAGTAATACGAGTATTGTACTCGTATTACTGGGCCCTTCAAATCGGAACTCAGTAATGCTTGCGCACTACTGCTTGGCGGCGTACCAAGCATTTATGTGTATAAATACCAACATGCCAATTACTAATCCATGTCCTACATTATATAAACTACCTTTGATTACCGGTATATGGTGAGATCGTATAGCGCATTTATTTATAACTATCTGACCCTACAGACGTTGTCTTGTTCATACAAAAATCAAATGGAAAAAAGGACTTACAATTTTTCAATTTCTCAATTTTTCGGGCAACTTTCCCAATTTTTATTTACCTAAAAACCTGATTTGGATTATTCCGAAAATTAAAAAAAACAGCCACATCGATCCAGCTTACTAACAAACAACGGTAAATTTTTATTTATATAGTTGTAATCGTCAAACCCATTTAAATAACTTTGTTATTAATTTACCATAAAATCAAATAATGAATCAGCCTCTTTAAGGAATTTCTCGTATTCCGGCCTATACGCATATATATTTTGATACAATAACCATTGGGCCCACCCGTGAATGAAGATGTGCGGTAACTATTATTATTAATGGTTATTAATGTAATTAGTAACTAGTCCTAGAGGCGTGTGTACTATACTAGCATCCAATTGAAACACAATGGCCGTCCAATTCTGCGCGATCAGCAATACCAATTAGCATTACGATTAGGACCAGTTAGCTGAAGCTGAAACCAATTATAGGTTAATGCTTCCATGAAGTGAATAAGGAATAGCTCATTTCTGTTATAATTCCAACAAGTTTTTGGTTGATATAAAACAATTTTTTCAAGATAAAGCTTTTAACAAATTTGTAATTGGAACCGCGAGCAGATTAAAATAAGCCCATACACTTGTAGCTTACGATTATCCTTCAAGGAGTTTCATTGCCCATCTTCCGTCTCCATTATCAGATCAGCTGGCTGTCATCATAATATTGCATTGTCATTGGACTTTGCGGATACCGGCCCGGGTTATTTCCAATTTAGTATACTAGCTGTGCCGCGTGGTTGTGCCCGCGGTTTCCCGGGATTGAAAGTACCCTTTATGTTAATCCAAGATATAAGCTACCTCCATTCCGTATTTCACTCAAATCCATTGAGCCTTTACAGCGTGAAGAAGAAAAAATTTCGACCGCATCGTCACTTAACAACAGGTGAGATAGCGGTCAAACGCAAGCCTATAAAAAAAAAGAAGAAAAAAAAAAGAAACAAAAACACTTACATACACACTTTTGCATTTATAAGTGACTAGCTGCTCCTCACGGTTCCACCCGCGGTTTCCCGGGATAAAAGTAGCCTATGTGCTATTCCAAGTCCCAAAGTACCTACATACCAAATTTCAGTAAAATCGGTTCAGTAGTTTTTGCGTGAAAGAGTAACAAAGATCCATACATCCATACATACAAACTTTCGCGTTTATAATATTAAGTAAGTGCCAACTGTAAAATGACCACGTTCCTTCCTCTACCACGTTACTTATGAAAAAATATACAGCATAACTCCATACCTACTACTTTCATATGGAATCATCAGCGTAGATAAATCAGCGAAATAATCAGTATATACAAGGGAGCATAGAATACTGCTCGTTATGAAACCTTTAGGGTGACGAGCGCAGTGCAGTACCGTACAACAACGTTCTGTGTTCATTATAAATATAAACGGCTACACTCACGTTATGATTGTGTCGGAATGTCTGCGCCGCGAATCCAAAGCGTAAACTCCCGGAAGAAGGACATCCGAATTGTCCGAAACCTGGTCAAAATTATCCGACACAATCATAACGTGAGTGTAGCCGTTTATATCTATAATGAATATTTCGACTCACGATAGTTTCCAAACTTTAACGTTCTGTGTATCGGTGCAATTGATATGAAAAACCATGTTGTTTACCATCAAGAGAACGACTGGCTCGTCCCGCATATAAAAAGGTCTTATAGAGACACCAGCTTTGCAGTTCATTTTTATATTATTCTATTAATTGGTTCTCTAAAAAAGGCCCCTCTTTTTTGCCTGATCTTCTGAGTAATGGTTCTTTTTCAGATACGGTGGTAGAGACATGGTGATAATTTGACGTTTATAAGTGCGTCTGTGATGCCAAAAATGAATAAAGATATTTTGATTTGATTTGAATTGTTTTTCAAAAGGTCTGAATTACTTTCTCACCCTAAAATACCAAAGATAAAATCACGCACGTAAATTCAGCGATGTCAATAAGATCTGCAGCCAAATAGCAATAAAACCTATTTACCCACGCCCTCGCTTCCACATGTTGGTTACCCAATCAATCATTCACGAGCAAATTACCGGGAGCGTCAAAGCATTACCAGAACTTAAACTTCCTCGTATTGGTGTAAAATAGGAGGCCTCATTATTGTGAGAAACAAGTTATAAATTATTTATTGACAAAAACGTCGCAGGAAATTTTTGTATGGTACCACTCACAGTGGTAGACTCGTTGTTGTATTTTGAGGACGCAAGTCGTTCGGCTGATGGTAAGCGCTACGCCTGCCCTTTATAATTGCAGTGCTACCCAGAACTTGTAATACCATAACAAGCATTGCGTAGTACTGGATTGTGCTCTTCACCCCGAGACATCAGATATTAAGTCTCATATGCCCAGTAATTACGCAATATTGTATTACTATCCACTGAACAAAGTCCTGCCGTTTAGCGATGTATTCGTGCTTCGGGATATTCGGTGAACCATCAGGAAGAAGGGTCTGAGCAGTCACTCAACCGTCTTTAGTGTAGTTTGTCTATCTCCATCTTCAGCCACATCGCAAACAGGCTTTATTAAAAGTATAAACTTTACCAAAAAAAAAACGACTTTAATGTGTCTTCGAAGTCCAAGGTCAAAATATTGATGAAATTTATATGGGACCACTTCGTAGCTGCTATAAATACTGAACCCAACGTAAAAATAATTTTTCAAATAGGTTCATAAAAGACATTGTACTGAGGTAAAAACATAAAAAGAAATTGACTACAATCGAATTGAGAACCTCCTCTGTTTTTAATCAAGTATATAATTAAAAGCTTTATTTTATGATAAAAATTATACACCAAATTTCATTCTCAAAATGTTAACAGCAAAGATGGCTAACTCTAATACGGTGTACGTATTGTTTCGGCACCTCACAAATTAATATTCTAGAAGAGTTCAAACCAAAAAGTTTAGTGTAATTTGCTTCGATTCACTTTGCTTTTCTATTCGGTGCGGAAGCACTTTGCGTCGAAGTCGCTTTGCACATGGTTTTGGCGTGAGAATTTCCATTTTTTGGCAAAACTTACAAACGAAAAGGAAAATGCACCAAAAACCTAGTTTGTAATCGTATTTCATGATCATATTACTAAGGAAAAATAATATCTTGATTTATATTCCTTCTAATCTATTTGATACCACTACTGAGAAAAAGTCACCCCCATCAGTTCCATCTATGGATCTCTCTCCGTTGCAGTCTCAAACGTGCAAATTATTATTATGTATTTTTAATTCAAAGTAATAAATTACTTTCGTAATAGTAAAAAACACAGCAAATCTGCTCTCGAATTACGTTATAACCGTAAAACGAGACCAGTTTGTCCTTCGACATAACCACTATTATTTCATCAAAACCTTCCCCTCTAACCGTGATCAGGCATTATTCTTTCTGGCAGCGGTCAGAGGTGGCGTACTCAATAATTTAGTCGGGTAATTCGTTTGGGAACGAAGCTTCGCATTTATTATTCAATACTAACTCTGAAACTCGACCGAACGCCTCTAATGCATCCGAAAATGTTTACTAATTCGAAAGGATTGATTGACTGTTCGATCAAAAGGTTGGGGCTCTTTGACATTTCTGTTGATTGGCGTTGGTTAAAGCTAAGGCTTCGCACTACAAATTGTGGTTCGATTGTGTAGGCAAAATAAAACAAATTGTTAACGTTTCGGGCCTGTCTCCACCGATCAGGATATCAATAGAGGATCTGACAACTTTTCAGAAAGTGTTTGAAATTAACCATAATGTATACAATGACAATGCATTCTAAATCCGTTATTTAACACGCAATGCCAACCTAACCTCAAAACGCCCACAAAAACTCGATTTTTAGATTTTTTTAAATTCTGTTACATTCTTGTTTAAACTTATCACTGCAACACTTATACACATTTAAGTATCATCATCATCATCATCATCAGCCAATCACGTTCCCACAGCTGGGACACGGGCCTTCTCTCATAGAGAGAGAATAGGCCATAATCCACCACGCTGGCCCAGTGCGGGTTGGTGAAAGTCACATGTCCTTGACTTTTTGTGAAAAATTCTTGGACATGCCGGTTTCCTCACGATGTTTTCCTTCACCGCTTTAGAGCGAGTGTTAAATCCGCACATAACTTAAGAAAGTCAGTGGTGCGGGGTCAGCGGGATTCGAACTCAGGTGCGTCGGATCGAAAGTCGCACGAGCTCTCACTGAGCCACACTCGCTCTAAGTAAGTAGTCTAAGTATCATATCACAATAACTATTTCAATAACAAGGTATATATACACCTTACCTGCTTCTTTTTAAAGCAACAACCCTTTTCATTAACAAATACCTTAATTAAGTATAGCTTACATCAAAGCTGAAAGATGATATATTTTTAGGGGACATAATTATGAAAAGCTTGGACGGGAGACAGAGACCTCTTTGTACCTATGTTTTTTGATGAACGGGTCTCTCACCGGTTCAAATATCACAAAAACAATGGACAGTTGTTAAAGTTAATGAGGTGGTCTTAGTTGTTATCCCTTGTTAGTATGTTTATTAATGAAAGCTTTGTGATTTTTAAATTTCTGATTTGGAAAATGAACTAGCGAAATTATTGGGCATATGAGACTTAATATCTGATGTCTTGGGGTGACGAACGCAATCCAGTGCTACGCAGTGCTTTTTACGGTAATAAAAGTTATAGGTGGCACTGAAACAGTTATTGGCAAGCGTGGCGCTTACCATCAGGCGAACGACTTGCTCGTCTCATCATCCAGTACCATAAAAAAACTCGAACACCGATCCCGATCACCTTTAACACGTTCGCTGCGGCACCAATTTTTGCAAACTTTCCGTTCCTGGGGCACGAGGTATTATCGGCCCGCACCATGACCAGACGTTAGGGCGACACGCGGTCTATTAGACCCCACCTCCTTTAACAGACTAAAATCCATTTTCTGGCGCGAAATCAAAGATAAATGAAAATTTTGGTCCTTATCGATATAGACAGTGAATTAATGAACCCTAATGTACCGTCGCCCCGGGATCTGATAGCTAGTTTATTAATTATTAGCAAAACAAAATATGGGATCTTATACACCTCGTAACGCACTGAAATAGGGTAAATTTTCGCTAAGATTAGTGATGAGAAAAATAATATCGACGCAACGACGTTTATCTATTTTTGTGTGAAAGTCTTAATGCGGTTCACAGAATAGAAAAAAAAGAAAACCAGAAGTAGAAAAGAAACTATCCTATTTATTCTGCCTCGGGCTAATACACTTATTAGTAAAATTTACATAAGTCGAATCTAACACACTCAACAAACTTGGTGATTAAAAATAACCCTGTACATATTTTGTTGTTTTTAACGTTTTAGTATTGTTGTTATAGCGGCAACAGAAGTACCTACTTAATTTGAGAAAACTTCAACTATCTAGTTATCGCGATTCTTGAGATATCTGGTGACAGACAAACAGACAGACAGCGAAGTCTTAGTAAAAGAGGGTCCTGTTTTTATCTTTCGATACGGAACCCTAAAAATCGTTAGGTAATCTTTATTTACTTTCAAAACCTAGACAAAGGACTACTGAATTATTAATTAATTACTTACCTGTTTTGTCAACGGCTGCTTTGCGTTTTTTGTGGAGTTTTTCACTACCTACAAAAATATCAATTAAAAAACATACCTGTTTTGGTTCTGTTTCTGGGTTTTTTTAAATTAACTTCTTCCGACATCGTTTAGACATGTTCGGCGATGTAAAAGGACGTGCTCTCCAATCGACGTGATGCACAACACTAGTCGCGGGAAGCTCGCGTTGGGTGCGGTACGAGGTCCGGGGGGATATGGGACGTTTTAGCCTCGTTCCGCACTGCATTAAAATTATATTAATTCAGTGCGGTACGAGGCCTAAGACATCCGGTACCAAGGTAGGTATACCACCGAGTCCGGGACCATTAGCGCGTCTCAAATATACATTTATCTCTTTTCTATACTGGACCAAACCAAAGCTATGCCCTTCGCACGACAGAGATGTTCACGTTTTTCCTTGCCGCACCACAAGGAAGTTGCATGAGGGGTGATTTGGGCCTCGTTTCGCACTTAACGTGTTAATTTCAAATTTGGAAGGCGGTAGCATCTTTCAAACTGCGATATCGCTCACTTTTAACCGACTTCAAAAATGGAGGATGTTCTCAATTGTTTTTTTTTATCTCTTTTTTTATGTTTGTTACCTCAGAACTCCGTTATTTATGAACCGATTTAGAAAATTCTTTTTGCGTTGTGTTCAGTATAGCTACGAAGTGATCTCATATTAATTTCATCGATATTTGACCTTGGACTTCGAAGATAGATTGAAGTCGGTTTTTGTTTTTTTCAAAAAATTAATTATTAGCGATTTTGATTAGGATGGAGATTGGGACGCGGACTTTGAGTAAAGCGGAGTTGAGGAAAAATTTAACAATTCTACAGACAAATACCGATCACAAGATATGTTTGTAAGTGATCGGAATCGTTGTTCGAGTTGAGAGCCGATTGCTGATCGTTTTGATCCTCAGATATTTTTTTTGCATTCCAAGCAGCATCTTAGCTAATTTGTGTAAATTACAATATTTCTTGTTTATAAGGCCAAAGTAGGATAAGATTAGGATTAGGATAGGAATAGCAGTGCTAGGAGCACCTTTACCAGATATTCAACTGCCAAGCTGTAGTGTGCAATTATTACTGTGTTCCGGCTTGAAAGGAATTGTTTCAAGCCAAATATCTGGGCATTGAGCGAGACGAGAGCAATGTTGCGCAGATTTTTACAAAAAAGCGTGTTGCAATCAGGTGCATGACTTGCTCCTCATATTAATCAGTTGCATAAATAAACCGGCCAAGTGCGAGTCGAACTCGCGCACGAAGGGTTCCGTACCATTATCTATAAAAACGTCAAAAAAATCACTTTTTTTTTCACTTTTTTTTGTATGGAAGCCCTCTTAAATATTTATTTCATTCTGTTTTTTAGTATTTGTTGTTATAGCCGCAACAGAAATACATCATTTGTGAAAATTTCACCTGTCTTACTATCACGGATCATGAGATACAAACTAGTGACAGACGGACAGACAGACAGACAGAAAGACAGATGGACGGACAGCGGAGTCTTAGTAATAGGGTCCCGTTTTACCCTTTAGGTACGGAACCCTAAAAAGATAATGACAATTAAATATTATTCAATTCAAATAAAAAGAAGGATTGTTTTCGTGACATATCAGTTTTTTTTTAAATTGGGAAATGTCTTGCGTTTGATCACTATGTCACCTGATGGTAAGCGACGATGCGGTTTGTTTCAATAAATCCACACAACTGTTCATTATCAGCTGGAAAACGAAACGAATAATATTGGTATCTAGTTAATATTTCCGTGACAATAAAATTCCCATTTGTTCGGACAAACGAACTGCGGTTAAATAAATATCGATGTAGCAGCTTTCGACTTTACTACGCAGCATTAAAATTCATAAACGCTTGAGCATTTAAAATCGAAAGTAGATAATTGTGGTTATAAATGATACATGCAAAGTTAACTTAAATGTAAGTAATTAAATTGATAATTAATTAATTTGTGGTTAAAATGCAGGAATAAAACAACGTTTACCAAATTATTTTATACACAACGATTTTTTTATTTATTTTAGGAAATTTTACAATAAAAGTCTTGACTGGATCTTATCCATAAACGGCAAATATGCACAGCAAATGTAATATTTCTTACACAAATAAAAATAAACTTAACTATCTACTTATGAATATTTACAATGACCTTGTATGTAAATTTATACAAATAAATTTAAAAAAAATGTGTGTACTAATTTTGTCAATTTTCTAGCCCTCAACCATATTGGACTTACGAACTTTGGTTAAAAGTTTGCTCCTTAAAATTAAAGCTTAAAATTATAGTGACAAGGGCGAGTATTACTTTACAATATTGTCCAAATATAGATCGCCCGTGCAAGCAAATCAAAGGTAAAACGCGTACGTACATGGCTTACCCTGTTGCGAAAGAATTACGTAACTTTGCTTTTACGAGCTATCGGAATGTAGAAATATACGAGTAAGTTTGAATAGTCTGAAGGGTGTTATCTGTAAGAAAAACAAATGCCTTAGGTTTTTATGAACATCGACATGGTTTTGGTTTTAGCTGTATTAATAATAATTTATTTTATAGAAAAGTTTAATTGAAGATGATCATGAGTTATCTTCACACTAACAATCATCATCATCACCAGCCCATTACGTTCCCACTGCTGGGACTCGGGCCTTCCCCTTGTAGAGAGAGTATGAGCCATAATCCACCAAGCTGGCCCAGTGCGGGTTGGTGGATGTCACATGTTCGGTTTCCTCACGATGTTTTCCTTCACCGTTTTTAGAGAGACTGTTAAATCGGCACACTTACAATGTTTGTTAAATAAAGAAAGATTCTGTTCAATTTATTTCCTAATATTCATTTCAGAAATACACGGTCAAGTGACGTACCTATTTGTCAATTATTATAGACTTACCTCTATCGTTCCGATATAAAAGTGCTGATTAACAAACATTAATTTGCAAATATCATACAATATTGTTAAAAATTAAATAAATATACTGATATTAATTATTTTAACAGCATGCCACACAATCACTTTCATGTACTCATATTATCAAATTATATTAAAGTTCTACTATAGTTAATATTATAAAATATATTAGATATAATTTTGTAGCCTTAAAACCATATTATGAAGTTAGTAATAAATGCATAATCCAGAATCGTTTCATAAAAAATAAATGAATAATTAAAATTAAATGATTAAATAAGGTTTTTTTTGCTATGTTACCATTTAGGCCAGTGTTCACACGTCTAGCTACTTTTTTTATTTTCTTTACAAGAAAGACGTTATATACATTGTGTTACAGATACACATTTACAAACTATTGTTGGTATTATATTAACACCAAGAAAAATATTTTCAAATATGTCCATAAATCTGTACAATTTGTTGGTAAAATTATATTTATTATCATAATATTTTAATACACATAAAGCTGCATTATTATTAGCTTATTTGAAAGTGTGTACCGAGAACGGAACCTTGCGGCACGCTAAAATTTTTGGTAATGTTTTATAAATAAACGTCAATGCCCCTTTGGATATTTGACTAGATTCCCCTCTTTGTGGTAAACGTAATCAAAACACCTTAATCATTTACTACAAGTTCCACAGTTAACGAGGAAAAAGTAGATTTGACAGTGGATGCATCAGAGATGTCAACCTACACACACAGTCCATAATTTTCTATGCGGGAACTATTTATAACGTATTCTAATATTTAAATAAACCTGTGGAACTTACACATAAATTCTTTCAATTTAACACTTTTTAATCATTAAGTTATTCGACTTTGATATTGTTAATGTTTTCAAAGAGGATTTGCCTTTCCGAGAACGAGAAGTACAAAAAGAGAATACGTATATCAATCGTGCGTCAAATTAGCTATGTCACAAATCCAGAAATGTATTTTACAGAGAAGTTTCTGAACGTTATCATATATGTATTTTGCATGTCTTTGGAATATTTTTACATAATTATTTGAGCTAACGCTGGCAGCAGAATCATTGTCGCAGCGGTGTAGAGACTTGTCCCTGCAAAAGAAGTTAGAAATATTATCACAAAAGCTTCTGACAAGTATCTCCTTACAGCAGTGAGAACTTCGCTTCTAATAAAAAAGAAATTTAATCTGAGAGTCATTATCTATTCTATAATTACTGTTTTAATTAAGGACGGTAAATCGACACTTTTAAAAAGGGCGTCGAATTGAAACGTATTAATTTCGTTTGAAAACTTTATTAATGGAGACGGTAATAATTTTGGAAATAATTATTTTAAGTCTTAATGGCTTTACAATGGAATAATTAATAGTAATGGATATATAATTAATACACGTTAATGGACATCTGTGTATTTGAATTGTAATTGGTGTGATTTGAATACAAACTAAAAGTAAGGTCGGGCGTCAAACTGAGTTTAGTAAACCAACTGAGTTCACTATAGCTAAAAATAATTTGATTTACCCAGCCAGTTTCTATATGCATAAATGCTGCAACTAGCTAATGAATACCTGGAAGATCACACGTTTTACCAGGACAATTTTGATATACAATTTATTTAATTTTTTTATTACCGATGATTATATTAAATTACGAAGAAGGATTTCAATTATAAATAGTAGTCTACAAATATCTTTGGAAGGTATCACGTTTCACCAGCATGGTTTTGTGAAGTCTATCTTTAAAAAAATGTTATTGCTTCTGACTATACAATTGAAATTCATAGCAGCATTTAGTATATATTACCTTTTGAGCCGACGGCTGCTGCAAGCTGCATGTCCGCTGCAGTAGGCATCTCAGGGGTAGTACTTATAGGTCCTGAAAGAAAAAAAAATTATTAGCTATGTTACAATTTTATTAATACACAGAATTTATCACACACATCGCTGAAAGCTGGAACAGGTGGCGCGTTATAAGGGAAATGATGAAACCATGATGTGGTCACACCCCAGCATTGGGGAAACTTCGCAAGGAGGAGGAGACTTTAACGAGAGGAACTCATTTTTACTGATGATACAAAAGAGGTTTCTAATGTTTTTCTTTTTTATGAGACTTTATTTTTCTTGAATTGATTTGGTTGTCGCTGGTATTTTACATTAATTATGATGTCTTTCAAACTTACTAAACCAGTTGGTATTTTTATGATATATTTGGGAAGTCTTGCTAAGATCTTCAAAATACGAATAGGAAAAAAATACGAATATGGGCTTTCTTTTGTCGTTTGCAAATTTTGTTTACGCGGACGAAGTCGCAGGAAAATACTAGTAATCAAAAATCCTCAATATATCCGTTAATTATCGTGTGTTTATTACCACAATATTATTACCACAAGTTTTGTTTTTATGCATTTATCTCCACAGTTTTTCTCTCAATAAAATTAAGCTTTCACAAAAGGTTTGTCTTTGAAAGCTGGATTGTATTAGTTGCTCGCCCGGAGCAAAAACGAGTTGGGGAAAAAATAGACCAGATTCCGTTTTGGCACTGATTTTCTGTGTACCTAAACCGGGTTTACCATTTTGTGCGTCTCTACTTCAGATAATGTTTTGTATTTTTCTTTGTGTTAAAGTTATATTCCATTTTTGTTTCTCGTTTCAGCTTGTGTTTTGTTTTTATTTTTAAAGTGATTTGTAATTTAGCCATGAATTTGTTTGTTTTAAAAATATCTGGCATGTACCAAAAATAATTTTTAAAACAACTTTTGCGGCTATATAATTCCAAGAAAGCATTAGTATTTTCGTTTTATCAGTTTTTGCTTCTATTTTAAACTTTAGCATTTGACAATAATTTATTTATGTATTTATACTTTAGCACAAAACAGTTTGTACATGGAGGACTTAATGTTAGATAGCATTTTCTACCATTCATCCTGGACGTGCAAGAAAAAATGGTAGCGGAGCAGTAAAGTGTGTTATAGGAAATACTAAACCACATAAACTTAATATATACATAATAGGTATAGGCATATTATGCAAGCCTAATTGTAAACTATATACTTAAATATATACATAATAAATATATACTTAAGAATAATGGATTTTATTTAAAAACAACATTATAATAATGTTACTTTTGTATTGAATGATGCATCTACGTAATATTAATCTGTGATCTGTGTTAAGTGTTGACTATAATAATTTACAAAGTGGACAAGAAACAGGAGGCACTTAGAAACTTGGCACTTGGAGAATGAACTTAGAATTCCTACTAATTCTACTAATATTATACGTGCGAAAGTTTGTAAGGATGGATGGATGTTTGTTACTTAATCACGCAAATATGACTGAATGAATTTTGATGAAATTAAGTATGCTGATACCTCAAGTCCTGGCAAAGAATTATAATTTTCAGTGATAAAATCCAGGGTCTTAAATATTACAACATTTCATCGAAATCCATTCACTATCTTTTGTATAATAAATATCCATCCATACCATCTATCTTCGTTTATGATGAAGATAACCGCTAGCCAGTTAATAACAAAAACAACAATAACTTCTTACAAACCATTGTCAATTATCAAAAGAAGAGCAAGAAAAATTCAGTACCCAATGGGAACAACATCGGCGATAACACTCGACACTGAATTAGTGTTGAATGCCCGCGGGACGTCCAACAAAGAAAAACCGCCATCCATCATAACAATCCATCTTTCAACGTCCAATCGGTAAAGATTTTCGAGACTGGTAACCATGGCCTAATCTGCGGCGAAGCGCTTGTTGACTTTTCATTAAGGATTATGGAGAGGTTTCCTCTAAAGGACGGCTTTAAAATCAAGCCGAAAATGTATTTCTTTTTCCCTTTTCCACACAGCTGGTAGTTAGAGATAAGTTAATTAATAGTTAATTGTACTTAGCAACTGCCAGTCTTGGAATTATAAGTTGAACTCGACGACGTTTATTTTCTTGGAAGTTTATTACTATAGGGGAAAATAATTACTTTTACTTAGAGCTACTTATGGATAATTATATTGGTACACTAAGTTATATATTCATCATCATCAGCCCATTACGTTCCCACTGCTGGGACTCGGACCTTCCCTAGTAGAGAGAGTATGGGCCATAATCCACCACGCTGGCCCAGTGCGGGTTGGCGGATGTCACTTGTCCTTGAATTTTTGTGATTAATTCTTGAACATGCCGGTTTCCTCACGATGTTTTCCTTCACCGTTTTTTTTTTACCGTTTTTAGATCGAGTGTTAATCCGCACATAACTTAAGGAGGTCAGTGGTGCGGGGCCAGCGAGGTTCGAACTCGGGTGCGTCTGATCGAAAGTCGCACGTGCTCCCACTGAGCCACACTCGCTCACAAGGTATATATTACGTTATATATGATTTTATAGAACATAATATATAAAAGGTATATATTACGTTCCATAAAATCATGTATAAAGTAATATATATCCTACTAGTTGCGCCCCGCGGTTCCACCCTTGGTTTCCCGGGATAAAAAGTAGCCTATGTGTTATTCGAATTCCTAAAGTCTACACACCAAATTTTATCAAAATCGGTTCGCTAGTTTTTGCGTGAAAGATTAACAAACATCCATACATCCATACATACAAACTTTCGAGTTTATAATATTAAGTAGGAAGTAAGGATGTCTCATGAACAATATGGTGAGGAAAATGAGTAGTAGGCTCCGGCCGCGGTTGCAATACCACCCACCGAGCAAAGTCATGCCGTCAAGCGATTAAGCCGTGTTTCGGGATGATATTCGGTGAACAGTAATTTCGCTAGCTACAATGCCCTTTAAACCGGAACACAGTAACGCTTGCGCACTACTGCTTTGCAGCAGAATAACTGGCAGAGCTGTTTATTTGAGTTGTGCATCAAGAAAAAAAAGCAAGCTAGTTGTTCATTGGGCTATATTTGAAATAAAGGTCATGTCTAATTATCTATTTATTTTTAACAGACTTCAAAAAAGGAGGAGACTGCATGTTTTTTTTGGGTGTTTGTTACACGATTATTCCGCCAATTATGAATTGATTTTGATGATTCATTTTGTTTGGTAGGTCATACTTCAGAGGTGGTCCCATATAACCCATAAAACAAATCAACAAAAAAAAAATTAAGTTTAGTCTTGAAGTCGGTTCTTGTTTTTTTCTAAAAATTAAGTATTCAAAACCATTATTTTGTATATGGGATAACGATTTTGCATTTGAAAAAAAAAACTAGTAACTTATTTTTTTTAAGTTCGCTCGTTATGGCTGGCTAAAGTCTCTAGGACCATACCGCCATGTCTTACGTAGTTTTTATTTGATAGTTTAATATTCCATTTATTACACTTTTGTTGAGAATGAAGGTCAACAGCAACAAGCCGGACCCTCTTCTAGTACTTCAATAAAGTGGTGGAACTTTATTCAAGCTTTCCATGGACATTTTGGGAGAACATACAAAGCAATGTTTTCTCTATTTTGTTTCATTTGCCTACACTCGTGCACGTTAACGAACACATAATGGTTAATATTTCGATATTACACATGATCACTCGAAATTACACTTTTCTGGAAAATAAAACAAAATCGAACTGTATCACTTTTCACTTTCCGCCAAAAAGTCCAAACTAGCGTGATCTTTTTGTATCATAGACAAAACAATGCTCTAAAATCAAACTAGAATCGCACATTTGAAGGCTACTCTATGTGACATTTCCAGTAAAACGCATTTATTCTACAATAGGGCTAACGAAGCGTAAAATTATCCCGCTGCAGGAAACGCTCCCGGTCTACTTCAGATAGCTGTGTACACAAACTTCCCGCTGATAAAAAGCTTAAATGGCCCTCTCGAAAATTATGCCGCGAAATTGTTATTTTCGTGCCTCCTTTAAAAATATTTTCATGGCCTATTCTTTCGCCTCGGTTTTAATGACGTTCGCGGTCTTATACAGTGGTTAGATTGCTTTTTGTATTAAAACACAGCTTTTTATTCATGGGACAGTGTTTTACTGGGGAAATAGAGGATGCTCTTAGCGCGGCCGTTGTGTAATTTGAGGAAATATTATATGGATGAGGAGGCACGTTTCTTAATATTTATTATTTATTAGGTCATCATCATCATCAGCAGCCTGTAATCGTCCACTGCTGGACATAGGCCTCTCCCAATGAACGCCACTGAGCCCGGTCTTCGGCTCTTCTCATCCAGTTTCTTCCGGCCGCCTTTCGCAGGTCGTCGCTCCACCTGGCCGGTGGGCGTCCTACACTACGCTTGTATTTAGTAGGTAAATTGTCCAAATTATTTTCAGGGTTCCGTACCCAAAGGGTAAAACGGTACCCTATTACTAAGACTCCTCTGTCCATCCGGCTGTTCGTTTGTCACCAGGCTGTATCTCATGAACCGTTATAGTTAGAAAGTTGAAACTTTCACAAAACGTGATTATTTAACCGTTTTTATAAATATTTAATGGTACGGAACCCTTCGTGCGCGAGTCCGACTCGCACTTGGCCGATTTTTTAAGAAACAAGTAAGTAAGAACTTAACTCTATACAACAATGTTCATAAAAGCTTATTGCTTATAATTTTGAAATAATTATAGCTTTCAGATTACTTCATTGACACTTCGTGCCTTAAATTGCAAGGTATTTTTTTAAACAAAAATCATTGCTATAAGAACTCCTAAGGAAAGACAACTAATAATTCACATGCTATTATCTCCTTTTAATATAAATAATAAGTGATAACGAGTAGCCACCTCAACGTCATTCCAGTGAATGGGAAAAATTAACATTTACATTGTTTTCTTGGAGCAATAAATTGTAAAGAGAGCAAGAGTAAAAATTGTTCGTACAGAACTTTGCATAGTAATGTGAGAATACAATATTGTAGGTAAAAGTTCAGATTTTGTTTGAAACTCTTGCATGCTTATAAATACGGTTAATTTTGATGATTTTGACCAACTTTTGACTGTTCTCTTGGTGACAGTGTAATACTGCACTTGCAATACAATAAATACCAATATCTGATAATGCAGTATTTTTTCAGAAACGTCAACAATTCTCGAAAATTCATTGCATAGATTATTTTAACTTCTAAGTTAACTCCTTTTTTCGTAGAATGAGACGTCATATAATGAATAAGACATAAACCTTATTTTAATACCATTGACTACAATAGACCGTCTACATCATTACCCCTAACTTCCCACTGCTGAGACATGGGCCTTGTCTCATAGAGAGAGTATGGGCCACAATCCACCACGCCAGCCCAGTGCGCGTTTGTAAATGTCACATGTTCTTGAATTTTTGTGATTAATTCTTGGACATGCCGGTTTCCTCACGATGTTGTCTTTCACCGATTTTGAGAGTGAGTGTTAAATCCTCACGTAACTTAAAAAACTCATTGGTTAGGGGCCAACGGGATTCAAACTCCAGTGCGTCGGATCGTAAATCACACGAGTACCCGCTGAGCCACACTTGCCCACAATAGAACGTGAGTCACTATTAATAGTTCAGTTTGAGCCCAATATCGAATATCTCGAAAGTGAGTTTTCTTGTCAATTGTCAAAGTTTCTAACGTACGGAGTAATAATCTGACATCTAAATGGCAAGTAAAGCAATATGACGATATTGCATTGTGGTTTGTTTGTACGCTTTAACTATGGTTATATATACCTAGAGGCATGTATCACCACACTATATAAGTAATATTATAAATGAGAAAGTTTGTATGTAAGTGTGTTTGTTATTTCTTTACGCCGAAACGGCGCAATAGACTTGAGTGAAATTCGGAACGGAAATAGCTTAAACTCTTGATGAATACATACGCTACTACTACTTTTATCCCGGTAAACGTCAAGTGTCTCTTAACTAATTTTGTTTCTTCATTTCTTTTGAACGTTACGAACGAGCTTATTTTCTATACATAAATAATAATAATAAATAACTCCCAACGATCACATACATAGATCCTGACCCCTAACTAGGTCCCTGTATCTAGGGAACCAGGAACTATGAGGACCATGGTCCCACAATACCCAGACACGAAACAAATGATTGCGCTTTTTTTTCTGTGCACAAACATTTGTCCCGTCGCGGGAATCGAACCCGCAACCTCAGTGGTGTATGAGATTTGAGCCAACCTGCCCAACCACTACACCAAAGAGGCTGACAATTTACAAATTATATCACAAATTATATTGTAATTTTTCACACAATCTACAATACAATACAATACACAATACTTTATTGTACACCAAACAAAACTGATCAGTAGGTACATGAAAACAACTTAAAAACTAAAGTACAATAGGCGGACTTATCGCTAAAAGCGATCTCTTCCAATCAACCTTTGGATGGAGTTAAATAGCGGAGCGAGAGAGGTCGGCAGTGTAAATAAAATAATAATAAATTATATGGTCTTATTCTAAATTAAAGTACAAATTTTATATAATATATATATATATATATATATATATATATATATATATATATATATATATATATGGTGGTATGGTTTATAATTATATATATATATATATATATACATATATATATAAAATTATAAACCGTAGGTATATAATTATATTACATTAAATTATTATTGTATACTCTATTCCTGTCTTTCTTTCTTACCTGGATAATAAATAGCTTCTTTCCTCACAGCGTACTTCGCCTGTGCTATCCTCAGCGTGCATATAAACTCCGCTGGTGAAGGAAGGTCGGCGTCGTTGAGGGTTACCGACGCGACGGCCGAGTACCTGCCGTTGCTTTGCAGCTTTAGGTTGTGTGTGACGCCTTCTAACCGCCTGTAAAAGAAACTAGCTTTAGTATGATTGTCTATTATTAAATTTTTATTGGTATATTTTAAACAACATTAATTTGTGTTTGGAATGTATTAGGTCTGTCTAATCAAGGAATTCGGTTATTAGGAAGTGTTCGCGTCGCGACTTATCTTCGAGCGTATCTGCCAATACTGTCAGTATAGTGTGTAGTGACCCTTTTTTATGACCAAGTGCGGGTAGATGGTGACAACGCCCGCCGTGCACGACGATGATACCCGCTACTTCAGTCTTCTCGTGATCACGATCAATGCAACTTGATCGAAACGTCGAGGTTAGTCAAAATGTAATTTCGATAAATACGTATGCGCGAATAGATCCGATATATTCTAAACATGAGTTTATGCAAAAAAGGTATTCAGAAAGTTTTGAAATATAGGCCATAGGCTCCCGAACTAGTTAAAAACTGTGTTTTGAGTGCCAGTGGCTTCTCCCATCTAGATCTACTAAATATATTATGCTTTTTACTATTTATATAAAAATGTTTTATACTAAATAAGTTATCAAAAGTATATATTAGTATAGTATACTATATTAGTATATAACGATATACTAATATAGTAATTATTAATATACTCTAATGTTATTCGATGTTAGGTAAAACACAATCATTAGGTTAAGTATGTACGTTATATAGTGGACATTCGATTGACGACATGACGCGACCTGTCTGTTACATTAAATGTAAGCATAAATAAATGAATATGAATATGACATCTCGCCTGATGGAAAGTGAAGATGTGGCCTAAGGTAGAGCACGCTTAATCAAGGGTTGCCTATATTCACTCCAGACTTTCTTTTTATATAAGGTAGTTCATTTTTTTTATGTAACTGAGTGACTAGACGAGCTGGTCGTTTGCTGATGGTAAGCAATACGCCAGCCCATAACAATAATAGCAACACCCAGAACTTTGTTTTGCGAAATCTTGCGCGGCGCTGCACTGCGCTCGTCACCCTGAGACAATTAGCTGTTGAGTCTCATAATGCCCAGTAATTTCGCTGGCTACAATGCCCTTCAAACTGGAACACAGCAAAGCTTGCGCACTAGTACTTGGCGGTTGAATAACTGGCAAAACGGTGGTACCTACTCAGACGGCCTCTCGCATACGAGAAATCTACCACCAGTAAAATCATAGCCACAGATGACTTAATTCAGTCATCAAATATTACTATGTGCCGGTTTGAAGGGCATTGTAGCCAGATACATTTTATATCTTTATTTATTAAGGTTGAATAAGGAATTGAAATCGGTTCAGTGAGGAATATGTTTTTAGTAGGATGAGACTTCATAGGCATTACCCGATCTCAGTTGGTTTCACCCAAATCTTGAATGTACGAATTAGTTTACTTACAGTTTTATAATAGTACTTATCAATTATTTTCTTAAGAGAGCACAGGCAACACTTATATCAGCTCAAGACCAGTGACGCAATATAAAGAGGTCTAATTATAATTGATATAAAACGGCTAAGACTCACTGTAAACGTCGAAAATTACTCCGACCACACGTTACGTGCGAGCGCTCGCGACCTACGCCGCAGCTTGATCTCATAACTACCAGAAGAAGGACTTCTAAAATGTTCAAAACCTGGTCGGAGTAATTTTCGACGTTTACAGTGAGTCTTAGCCGTTTTATATCAATTATGAATAATAACACTCACGAAACTTTTCAAAATCTAGGTCTAATTATTTCTAAAATGGACGGAGACTGGCATGATGATGATTTATGTAATAAAATAATGCACGATACTAGCGTGGGCTGAGCGTGGGTGACCTAGATATGTCGTAGTATGACAAAGTGGTCTTTTTGGGGCCTGCGAAGATTCATAGGTTCAAAGTTTTAACTGAGATTACACACATTTCCAGCTGAATGAGTCATAGCTGTAGAAGTGAGGCATGATTGCAACCTTTATGAGTGAGGAGTTGGGCCTGAGTGATGAGTTTCAAGTTTCAACGATTACGACTCTACGAAAGGCTGGAACGTAACACCACGCAATGATGGGTTAATGCTTTTACTGTATTTTATTTATTTATTATATCTTATACTAGCGGCCAGCCCCGGCTTCGCACAGGTATTTAACAAAAATTTCACAATTAAAAATTATAATACACACACATCTACCCTCCTGTGTGGCCCGTACCCCAGTGACACCTACACTGCATAAGGTGCTGCCTAGCTAGCCGAGCAGGGTGAGCAGCTACCACGCAATTTTTTTTCTAATACTTACATTTTTAAACTCGTGATATCTTTCGAATGGAATGTCCGAATTGTATAATTAAAATAGTTATATAAATTTATTGAAGCAGTCTTGAATATAAAGTAATTTATTTTAAGAAGGATTAATGCAAAGATACAAATAAAGTGCCTTTTCTAGCGGCGGCATTTCAATACATTTTTTAAAATAAAAGAACATTATTATGGCATAACTATAATAGTTAGACATATGCTGTCAAGACATAAGTATTTATTTATTTGGGCCTATGTACTGTTGTGACTTGTTGCCTGAAATAAACGATGTAATAATAATTATACATATTGTGTGTACACAATCACGTCAAAAAGAGATGCACACAAATAGATAATAGATAAAAAATGTCTAGGTACATAGGCAACCTTAATGATAGAAAACATTATCTTCCATTTAAGCTTGGTGTAGGTACTATGGTTTTTGTATAAGGTACTTATATGTTCATATGTATAGCTATGTATATACAGCTGTAAAGCCAGTAAAATTACTATAATAACTATAATAGTTTTGGCTTGGAAATATTGCGGTAAAACTACGACCCGCAGAAGCACCTTAACTTTAAAATATAGATATACCTCACGAAGTATTCTAATAATCTATAAACTTAAACAAAACTACTAAACTTTCTAATTTAAGTTCGTGTAAGCATTGTCTAGGGCGACCACACGTTTCACATATTTGCGCTATTACTTAAGTTTCCTATCTCTTGGGAAATAATGTCTCGTGAAGTGTGGGTTTAATCATGAGAAAAATAATTCTTAGTTTGTGAAGACAAATAAATTAAAACTTCAAGAAAACCTCTGAATGCTTCAGCGTGAGCGTCAACGGTTTGTTTTTCTATTTTATTGTGGCTATTGTATTACTAAAAGCGAGTGTGGATCAGTGAGAGAACGTGCGACTTTCGATCCGACACATCCAAGTTTGAATCCCGATGGCCCCGCACCACTGACTTTCTTAAGTTATGTGCGGATTTAACACTTGCTCTAAAAACGGTGAAGGAAAACATCGTGAGGAAACCGGCATATCCAAGAATTTATCACAAAAATTCAAGGACATGTGACATCCACCAACCCGCATTCGGCCAGAGTGGTGGATTATGGCCCATACTTTCTCTATGAGAGAAGGCCCGTGTCCCAACAGTGGCAACGTGATGGGCTGATGATGATGATGATTGTATTAACATGTCACTGGTAGGACCATTTAAATAGGTAAAGCCAAGCATTAGTACTCAAAAGCATTGTTTCTGTTTGAAAGGTATGGTAACTAGTGAAATTACTCTTCTGATATCTCGGGGTGACTAGCGTAATTCATTGACACGCAGTACTTTGCGTTGTATTAAAGGTTATGGGCACTGCCATTGTTATACTTAGTCTGGCCATAAATACTGTTACAATTAAAAATAAACAAAATATTACATTTGTATTTGGGATCTGTCTTTTTTATATGATTGTTCATTGAGTTTTCTCATTTTGGCGCCAATACAATATTTTGCGACATTAGAATGGAGTGGGGTGATAAAGAGAACCGAATCGCTGTGATTGCGTTACACAAAGTACGTATGGAGCCAAATGCAATTTTTAAAACTCGCCATAAGCTTGGTATTGGTAAAATGTTTGTGTACCGGGCTATTAATAGATACAATGAGACTTCCTCTGTTTGTGACAGAAAAAAATCTGGCCGTCCACGTAGTGTTCGTACGAAAAAGGTGGTCAAAGCAGTAACGGAAAGAATTCGAAGAAATCCTGTCCGAAAGCAAAAGATTTTATCTCGGGAGATGAAGACAGCACCTAGAACTATGTCGCGTATTTTAAAAGATGACTTAGGACTTGCAGCCTATAAGAAACGTACTGGTCATTTCTTAACTGATAATTAAAAAAGAATAGGGTGGTAAAATCGATACAACTACTGAAGCGGTACGCAAAGGGAGGTCACAGAAAAATTTTGTTTACGGATGAGATTTTTTTTACAATTGAGCAACATTTTAACAAACAAAATGACCGTATTTATGCTTAATGCTCTAGGAAGCTTCCCAATTAGTCGACAGAGTGCAACGTGGGCACTATCTGACTTCAGTGATGGTTTGGTTGGGTATTAGCTATGAAGGAGTGACTGAGCCATACTTTTGTGAAAAAGGTATCAAAACATCGGCATAAGTATATCAAGATACCATTCTTGAGAAGGTAGTGAAGCCCCTTAACAACACCATGTTCAATAACCAAGAATGGTCCTTCCAGCAAGACTCGGCGCTAGGTCATCAAGTTCGGTCTACGCAGTCTTGGTTGGAAACGAACGTTTTGGACTTCATCAGAGCTGAAAACTGGCCATCGTCTAGTCATGATTAGTTATGATTTATGGTCAGTTTTAGAGAGTACGGTTTGCTTTAATTTGGAGTCCCTAAAACAATTTACATTGGATTGGCAGTGAAGAATTTTCCCATGGAAAGAGTGCGTGCTTCTATTGATAACTGGCCTCAACGTTTAAAGGACTGTATTGTATTCAATGGAGACCACTTCGAATAAGCTTTTTATGTTTCAAATTGTTTTATATTTATGTATTAAACTAACACACTGTAAAAGTAATAAATCTTATTTGCACTAGAATTTTGTTTCTTTGTTTCAGTATTTATGGCAATACTAGGTAGGCATATGAAATTTACCTGATTTGATTTGTCAAATGACTTGCTCGTCTCATTATAAAAAAATATTAAGAGTTTACTTATGTTCAGTTACATCAAGAAAAACATATATATAATAATTTATTTAACTCCCAATGATTTATTTTAAATATTTAATAAAACGGCTAGGACTTACGTAGTTTGTCGAATTAGTCGACCTAGATGGTTGTAGTCGTGGATGGTTGTTGTCTGCAGCGTGGAAACCACTTCTTAATGCTACCTCGACACAGAATGAGGTAGGTAGTCGAGTGTGACACAGTCAGCACGCTGTGTGACGGAACTTTCGGCGACGACACTGTCAGCGATGATGAAGAACTCGTGCCGACATTAGTGCGGTCGTCGTCGGCAACACGACAGCGCGCGAGAGGCGCGTGGCGCTCCCCGCAGGCGCCGCCGACGCCACCTCCCCCCTCGCGTCGTGCGGAGCGGGCGGCCGCCCGCGCATCTCGCCTCGACACCGCCAGAGGTCGCCACGATCTCGCAGCGTAAACTCGCCCCTGATGAAGAGCATCGGACATGCTCGAAACCTAGGTCGACTAATTCGACAAACTACGTGAGTCCTAGCCGTTTTATTAAATACTAGCTGATGCCCGCGACTTCGTCCGCGTAGTGGAGTATTCATCCTGCATCCGAACATTTTTCGTCCCATCATATTCACGTTCCAGTTCCCGTCCCGCTCCTATCTCGTTACCGTACCTTACCACTTCTGTTCCGTTACCTTCCCACTCCCATCCTTTTATGTTTCCGCTCCTATAGCGTTACCGTAATGCTCTGGTCATGATTCCGTCCCGCTCTTATATCATTTTCGTCCTGCTCTGCTACCGATCATATTCCGATCCTAACCCTTTATCGTCCTCCCTAGTGAACCTCCTATCGTGTTATATTTCCCCTCCTATACGTTACCATCCCCTTTTTGTCCCTTTGTCATCCCACTCCGGTCTCGATATAATTACCAAACTTCATTTGTTAATCATTTGTTTATAGTGTCTTTGACCAAGTATCAAACGTACAAAATGCTAGCGTAGTAGTTTGAAACATATTGCGGGGCTAGAGAAACCGGGTGGAAATGAAACGTCGGGGGGAACCTCCGCGGACCCTTTACGATTCGTAATACCAGTAATACTTCCAGATGACGCGGGTGCGGGTCAGCGCCAACACTATTCTGAGCGTGTTCGCGGACCGATGGGAGGGTCCTATATGACGTCGCTGGATATGTATGCATTGTGCGTACATGTCCAGGGAAAAATAATTAAGTAGGATAATACTGTAAATACTAACATAGCTATAAGAAAATTGTTACTAACAAATTATGGATGAGTCCAAAATAAATTATTTTATTTATTTATTTATTATTTATAATACGTCGAACGGACGGACGGTTCGGCGCGCGTGGTCCCGGTCTGGGTTTGTGATCATTTACATGAGTTTGCGGTATGGCGGCAACGCCAGTCCGGCGCCATGTACATACATGAAGCCTGAGTAAAAGAAATCTTTGAAACCTAAATCTCCTATTTACATACACATAGCTGTTGCCCGCGACTTTGTACTCTTAGTAAAATAATTCATTTTGCTCCTGGCTATTTCCGGCTGCTCTCGCTTCCATGCCGATTTTGTCTTGCTTCTATCCCAATCCTATCCCGAATTCATCTCGTTTCTATTTCACTCTCTTTTAGCTCTTATATCGTTTAAAGTAGACAGAATATGTACTTACATTATAAACATATATTTTCTTAACAAACTTTACCATCCGTTTAAACCTATCAGGGGATGGTATTCAAAACAATCGTAATAATACATGTGTCAATATATTTTTTGGCTAGGTATATGTAAGTATAGTATATATAGGCCAAAAGTCAATCGTCGTAGCTCCAGAAAAAATATTGTATCTCGCAGAGAAGGATGAGGATGAGGATACCAAGGATTTCATGAAATCCCTTGGGATACGACGTCCAGTATTGATAAATAGGCTCTCGCCAGAACTCTCGCTTCGTCATCCCTTCGCGCCACTCGCGCATTCGACCATCACTCCACTCGGGAGGTCGCCAGCTCGCTACGCTCGCCACCTCTCCCCCTCGCTTCCTTCTGGCCTTGCGCACTCGTTTTGCTCAGGAACTCCTCGCAAGCTTCTGGCTCCGCGCTTTTTATATACACTCTAGGGGTAAAATCTAGTCGGACCGCGGAGAAGTGGTCCTTCCCATACATGATTATACCATGATTTCGTGGTATCTCTAGGAATCTCGCGAATCCTCATTTCCCTGCGACACGTACGGTCAACTACAAAAGTTGCTGAATATTTGTAAATCTTCGATTGACTACACCTTTAGAATTTCTTATTTTTTCTGAATGTTGCATTTAAAAGTCAATTAAAGTCCTGTACGAATAAGGAAATTGTAAAAGATGCATTACGTTAGGATTTATTTCTTTTGCCTAGTCTACATACCGAGTTTCGCTTTCACCTTATAAACAAAGGTTTTCCACACAAATGTTTGCCATCCCGTTAAGACCTTTTAAGATGTTTAAAAAGTCGTGAAACCTGTGCGTACAGTATCTTCGATTAGTATATGTACCAAATTTTACCGTCGTAGGTTTAGAAAAAATGTTATATTCCACCTTGTTTAACGTTTTTAGAGGTTAATTAATAATGTGAGTTTCGTTTTAATTTATTACTTTTGTTTGGTCTGTATACAAAATTTCATTGCTACAACTTCATAAACTAAAATTCTCCATACAAACTTTACCAACCTGTATAACCCTGTTATGGGGTGATTTCAAAACATGGTGGAATACGTTTTTAGAATTTAATTGGCAGAATATTTATAACAAATTTCAACATCGTAGCATTTAAAAATATTTGATACTTTTCAACCTATTTAACCTTGTTAGAGGGTGAATTTCAAAAAATGGTGAATTCCGATTCAATTTATTTCTTTTGCTTACTCTGTGTACCAAATTTAGTTGCCACAACTTCATGAACAAAGATTCTCCATATAAACTTAACCACCCCGTTTGAACCGGTTTAGGGATGATTCCAGCAAAAATGGTGAAACAGGTGCTTAAAGCTTATCTGTCTGAGTATGTGAACCGAATTCCATCGTCGTAGCTTCAAAAAATGTAACTTCATTCCACCCTTATTAAACCTGGTTAAGGGTAGATTTAAAAAAAAGTGAATCACGTTTTAATTATCTCCTTTTTCTTAGTTTGTGTAACAAGTTTCATCATGACCACAAACTTCATAAATAAAAAAGATTTTCTATATAAACTTTGCCACCCCGCTTGTTAGGGGATGATTTAAAAACATGTAAAATATGTAATGTATGTAAAATAATTTCATTGGCTAAGCACATATACCACATTTCATCGCTGTAGCTTAAAAATAGTAATCTTAACTTTCCACCCTGTTAAACCCTGTTAAGGGATGATTTTCAAAAATTATAAATCACTTTTTAATTATCTTCTTTTACCAAGTTTTATCATAGCCACGAAACTTCATAAACCAAGATTTTCTATACAAATTTTACCTCCCCGCTTAGGCTTGTTAGGGGATGATTTTCGAAAAATGGTGAAATGCACACCTATAATTTCATTAACTTACCACGTACACCACATTTCATCGTTGTAGCTTAAAAATAAAAATCTTTACTTTCCACCCTGTTTAACCCTTTTAAGGGATGATTTTCAAAAATGGTAAATCACATTTTAATAATGTTTTGTTAGGTATGTACCAAGTTTCATCGCTATAAACAAAGTTTTTTTATGTAAACTTTACAACCTCGTTTAACCCAGTAAGGGGTTGAATTTTGAAAAATGCTGAAAACTTATTTTAAAACATGATCAAAATTAAATTATTTACCCTGTTTCTGTACTGTAACTACAGTGTCGCATTAATGAAAAATCCTACTCCATACAAACTTTGCAGCCCTATTTAATTACCTTAGGGGTTAATTTTTGAAAAATAACTGAAATTATATTTTTATATTCTAATGTTTAGTCAATTTACTAAGTTTCATAAGTTTACTAAAAAAAACTAAACCATGGAAACTTTGCGACCCCAATAAATGACCTTAGGGGTTGAATTTCGTAAAATGCCGAAAACAAGTTCTTAGTATTTACATGCTTAATGCTCACACAAAATTTGATAACTACTGGTCAAGAAACAATCACTGTAGCATACATTATAGTTTCCGCATTCCAATCTAAAAAACCACACTAAACCCCCTTTAAGGGTTGATTTTCAAAAAACTGTGATACACGTGATCTTTTATTTCTTTTGTATAATATACTGCCAAAGTTTCGTGACGGTGCGACAAAATAATTTTTTTTCCCCATACATCTTATATGACCCCATTTGACCCACTTTGAGGTCAAATTTCGAAAAATCCGTTCTTAAATGACGCCTTCACTACTTGTAGAATACGTGGTCCAAATTTCAGGTTTCTATGTTAAGCGGTTTTGGCTGTGCGATGATTGTAGAAAAAAACCTTGCTCTTTTATTATATAGATTTATTTATTATTGCGAAAGTATGTATATTACTGTGTTTGTTACTTCTTCACGCTGTAACAACTAAATGGATTTGCAAAAATTAAAAAGTAGCCTATGTGTTAATCCAAGGTATTCATAGGAAACCAGGGAGCACTAATAGTAAAAATAATTAAATATACCTACTAGCTAGCTAGAGACAAAGATTTAAATAAACGTGGCCGGAATCGGATATTTTTTACGTGTTTTCACACATACCTAAATATTTTTCTCCAGACCATATGAGTTAATATAAAAAACATAAAAATATATTCAACTTCAATTGGCTTAATTATTTTTTTGTATTCCTCCATTGACAAATCCAATAAAACGAAACTCTTTTCTGTAGACGTACATTTCCAATTTGATTAATTAAAAACACTCCAATGCCAGCTGACGAATGAAACGAGTTTTCGATAAACGTACATTCGAATAAAAATCCCCTTTCAAAGTATAGAAACTCATTAATTTAAAATATTTCGACAAAAAGCTGTAATTGGTTTAGCAGATAAAACATGAAAGCCGATCCATGAAGTACCAACGACGAAGTTAATTTAATAAATATTAGCTATTTATATTTTAAAACAACCTAATTATATTGTTTTATCATCGACATAATCATTAGTCGTTAGGTTAGAGGCTTTTTTGACGATCAAAATCACCATCACCAGGGTTGGCTACACTCGACAGAAGAAGAACAAAACAAAATATAATTTCATAGGCTACTTTCAATCATCATAATTGTAAAATATCTTTATCTTAAAAATAAATGCCTTGAATATTGAATACGTCTACACTTCGTCATACGCAACTCTTAATAAAAGCGCTCGTGGATGGAAAGGACCCCCTTTGCAAGACGCCTTAGAAAAGGCAAAATGAAATTCCCCAAACATATTTTTAAGAGAACGTGCAAGTTGGCGCGAAGCAACCAGGTGCCTGCGCTGAATGCGGCCAAGTTTAATCTCGTAGTCATGCCAAGTTATTTGTTAGACGAGCACCTCTGATAATTCATTTCAAATTTGAATTTTTATACCTACAAATATACCTACTCAGAGTTACGCGCAAGAGCTTGCATTATTTTTTCGATTTCGTCGAGCTTTTTTTTTCGTCAGGACGAGTTTACGCAGTGAGTGGTCAAGATTTTGGTATATAAACTCATCGTGAGATCTAGAAAATCGATTATGATGTATTTTATAGGTATAAGTACTCGTATGTGTCAATGTGTTCGTGTAAAAATGTAAATAGATTAATATATTATTAACTAGCGACCCGCCCCGGCTTTGCACGGTTATTATACATATAAATAAACCTTCCTCTTATCCAAGAATATGTATAGTCACTTCGAGCAGACGCAACTTTATTGTAAACAGAAGGTTTGTGGGTCACCAAGATACAGGCTCTGCCTAGTTTGGGACCCGCTGGAAATGTTTCGATGTACCTACTGTTCTATGATCACTTCATATGTACGATGTTTTCTTGAATTGTGTACTTATATATCTGGAAATAAATGATTCTTATCTTATGTAATCTTACCTTCAATCACTCTATCTATTAAAAAAAATCACATCAAAATCCGTTGCGTAGTTTTAAAGAATACTATTATTAAGCATACTATTATTAAGTTTTTTATTATTATTATTAAGTTAGTATATATATTAAGTTTTAAAGATTTAAGCATACATAGGGATATAGGGACAGAGAAAGCGACTTTGTTTTATACTATGTAGTGATAGTAGATTAGTCCGATGTTCTTCATCTAGGGCGTTTACGTTTCTTAGTCTCTTAGAGCTCGAAACCTAGGTCGACATATTTTTTTATTGTACTCAGTGATGAGTCAAGCAGGTCGTTCGCCTGATGGTAAGCGCATACCAATAGCATAATTATTATAATTTGACAAACAACGTGAGTCCTAGCCGTTTTATTAAATATTTATAATGAATCACACTTACGAAAACTTTCATACTAAAACACATAAATTAATCTAAGAATTGTTAATTTTTCATATCATTCATTATATTGTAACTAACAAACACTTTTGTAATAGTAATTATTAGTAGTGATCTTTTATTTGCGAACCAAGCCGTACGACATAAATAATCACTGTAGATACTCAGTTTTGACAAAGATTTTAATTACCTACCTACATTATGTAGATTAACAAAGTTCTGTATGTGTCATGTCTAGGGAGCATGTGTGACGTACTGTCCTCAAAATCTAATTGGAATAATTAACTTATAACTTGTCTCGGAAATTTTAATTACTTGAGTAATTGTCAATTTAAACACCTTTAAGGCCAACTGCCACATCCTTAATTTACATATTGTTTAAATGTGTTTTTTATTCTGTTAATTTTTAATGCTTAACATATTTTTAGACCGTGCGAGACCCTATATGAAACGATCCCTAATTTCTCTGTGATAGACATGATGAAGATTTAAAAACTACAGGTCCTTTGGTTTTGATTATCTTCAGTCCTGTCCCAATGACTAGGTATGTAACTATAATACATTATAATAAATAAACGATATACAGCAATACAATTCGTTCATCACTTCAAAATAATTATGCCTGAATCATAGTCGTAAAAAAATAATTAAAGCTATTACATGGTTGGCTAACCTACATTTTTTTTATTACCATATGGTAGGCAATGATAGGCAAACATTTGACCACTGTCTCACCTGATGGAAAGTGATGACGCGGTCGACGATGGATCATGCTTGCCTAGACGATACCGATTCACTCTGGACTAGAAGACACCTAGATTATAAGTATCAGGAAACAGAGGCGCTGGTAAGGTGTTCCATTCCTAAGCTGTTCGCTTTATGAAAGTTGAAGCGAAACACTTTGTTCTAGCAAGAGGAATGTCAACCATAAACGGATGCCGAGTTTCCGTTAACGTGCAAAAGTTCTAAAATTCCGTGGGTGAAATAGGACATAACTTTGACGCTTACCCTCTGAACTGTTCAAACCAATCATTCATTAAAATCGATAATATTCAAACCACATGCCCCGTTAGAACTCAAACACCGAAGTTTGTCTTCTCATGATTTTCCTCTAATTTCTAGCGTTTCGCTTGACAAGGATATGAAGCTTCAAACATAAGCAGACCTGCCCCTACTCCCTTGATTGTACTAAAAGTGAGCCGTGGCGGGGATTGATATAGAATTTCGAGTGTCTGAATAGACTGGTTGGTGCTTGATGTATGAAGTTACCGATGCCGTATATAACCTACCAGAGACCGCAGTGCGGGAAGTGCTCGTGTTATGCACTAATGCTGCAAGCAATTTAATATGAAATGTTGCTGTGAGCGATTGTCTCGGATTTGAGGCAAGTGTCATGGTTTATGCAGTTCAAAGCGCTTGAATTATCTGCTTGGCTATCTGTGGTTGAAGTTCCATTCGGTGAGCTTTTGATAGCGGTTCCAGTTAGAAATTCCGAGGCAGGAAATGGGACGCCAATGGCCTATATAGACTGACAATGTCACCTCTTTAGCACAGAATGGATAGTAGTACTTTCATTGGGAATTTATTTTTAAATGAAAGAATATTAAATATTCTTAATAACTCTACGAAGGATATTTTTTTATTCGGTCTTGAATCCCCTCAATAGACTCCCCTAAGGGAGAAAGGCATCTTCCAGTGCTCCCCAAGCTGAGAGAGGCGTCAGAACTCATTTCTAAATAAATTTTCACGTATTTAGTGCCCTCTGCAGATAGCATCAAAAATTTTACAGTACCTGCAGTAGGTACCTGTAGATATTACGAAACTAAAATAAAATGTAAATTAAAATCATACCACTCCTAAGAAATGTATATAAAGTAATCATTATTTATTTTCTATTCATAACTAAGGTTTTAAGTAGATACTAGAAAACACGCAAATACAAAAATATGAGAGACTGGTGCCCAAAGTAGGTTTATAAAAACTTGTTTTATTAGATTTATTAAAGCAGGTACTTACGTCTTTTAGTTACTTATATAGTTTCCCATAAAAGTAACATAAAACGAAACGACTCAATCAAAACCTACATTAAAACCAGCAAACCCAAAACAACTTCAATAAACACGTACTCACTCATATTCGTTCGCAATAAATGTTCTTGTTATCTCTTATACCTACAATCTTACTGTTTAATTTAAGTAACATTAAATTCATCATTATCATCATTATCAGCCCATTACGTTCCCACTGCTGGGACTCAGGCCTTCCCTCATAGAGAGAGAATGGGCCATAATCTACCACGCTGGCCCAGTGCGGGTTGGTGAATGTCACATGTCTTTGAATTTTTGTGATAAATTCTTGGACATGCCGGTTCCCTCACGAGGTTTTCCTTCACCGATATTGAGAGAGATGAAGAAAGTCAGTGGTGCGGGGCCAGTGGGATTCGAACTCGGGTGCGTCGGATCGAAAGTCGCACATGCTACCACTGAGCCACACTCGCTCACATTATATTAAACATACACATATATGACAAGTTAATACATATTTTAAATCAATGAATAATTAATTCTTTTATATGACTATAAAATAACAATGTTTATTTACGGATTGGTCCCCTCGCTCCTATTACTTCTATTGCCATACCCTGTCATATATCTTTTCATAAGACTACTAAAACTAAAACTAATCCTTTCATAAGACCTTTTTAAATGTTCATACATACATATACAAATAGCAATGAACAATTGAGTCAATTCAATTGAAACAATTAAGTATTGCGTAATATTATTATTAAAACTACCGTGAGTATTGTCACAGAATACTAAGGGACAAAAGCATCACTCCGCTAAGAAATTTAAACAAACAGCGACTCTTGCTATGACGCAATAAAATTCAATTCAGCTCGCGTAGCACTGCATAACTACCAGTCATATTAATCTACAGAGCGCCGCTCTTTCTATCGCATAGCTCTTATCTCTTCTGACGCGACACGTGTAACGACGCGCGACCCGCCGTCGGTGCCCGGCTATGTACTTGTAGCTTCGTACCTACAGTGCGGAGTGCGCTAGGCCTGGGGGGCAATCGCACTAAAATATATCGACTGAAACGCAACTGAACTTGAAACGCAACACAACTTTTTAAATGTTTCGTATCGCGTTAATGATTTGACTGAAAGTTGAAACGCAACTCGATCGTAGCTGGAACGTTACCGCTGTCATACGAACGGTTGTGAAAAAGTTAGGAAGATGCTACTTTGTTTTAATCGCTGAGCGGTGTTTGACTCGGTTTAACTTTTAAAACCTAATCAAAATGAATGCGTACATGGATTTATTAGAGAAGGCCCATGTATTCGACGTTGCGATGGCTCGGGCCCAAGAGAGGAAGAGAAATATAAGTGCAAGACGTATGTATGTGCGGAGCTTTTAAGTGAAGTGATTAACTACGATGATTCCGCTGTAAAGCCATTAACATCTAACATTGTCGCTTCCTTGGAATTTGCATGACAATCCTTTACTAAGTACTTGTTGTGTTGTTATTAAATAACAAACATTTATTTTAGGTTTTCGTTGCATTGGCATTCTATGCCACTGGGTCCATCAATAATGTAATTGTTTGTCTGGGTCAATCAGGAATTAATTTTGTTTAACAAGACATTCATAGCCAATGAATACTTATTGATATTATTAATGCATAAAATATATTCTATTGTAGGTGCTCGTTGGTGGATAGAAAGATGAATTATTCACCAGTGGCTGCTGCAATGATAACAAATGCATGCTGTGTGCTGCATATTATAGCATAAAAGGCACACATCACATAGTCTATTGAAGGCAGAGGAGGCTCAAACCAAGGCACCAGCGGCAGCGGTGGTGTGACCAAAGTGCGCCCTCAGCGAGTTGGAGCTAGGACGCGCTCGTCAGCAGGCACTCATACAACCTTTTGCGGGTAGATAGGGATATAGCTCATAAATGAAATGCAGCGTTTCTACATCATCATTATTGTGATAAACATAGATTTTGCTATAATAATTAATTGACAGTTAACATGGTTTTATTCAGAGAGATAAAATAACATACCCTTTAACTATTTTACAGGGCCTTAAATAAAAATCTTACACGTTAATAACTATAACCTATACAAATTAAAAATTATATTTCTAGGCATATACTAGCTTTTTTCACATTTAATAATGAATGTTGATTCTCCTTCATATAATTTATTTTTCCTTTTGTAATTTATTTTTGGTATTAACTTGTGCTAGTCCTTCTTCTGACTTTACATCATCTAATGGTCTGGGTCTTGTGTTGACAATACTGAAACAATAGATAGTAAGTTCTGTGAGTACCAATATTTCAGGCGGCTTTATAACGATTAACAGCTGCCCTGCGTTATACTGATTTTTGTACACTAATACAATACTATAATGATGAGGTAAACTTTGTGAGTTTTTTGCTGAAAAATTTGTCGCTACCTAAAGGGGTTAAAGGCATAGAGTAAGTAGTTATACTTCATATATGCGCTAAAAGTGTGTTCCGCCAGCTTCTTTTCCTGATAGCCTGACAGTACTCATTCCAGGCATATTTTGATTATTATATTATATCATATAAAAATAAATTACCTTTTGGCTGAACCTATCAATGCTTTCAGCAAGCATCTGAATGATTAGACATTTTATGTATTTTTTTATAGCAGCCTCTGCCCGCATTTCTTCAATGTGGATGACCTTGATACGTTTCTTCTAATGCACTTCTGGCAGCTGAAAGATTGATGAAATAATTATTTTCTAAAAAAATTATATATGACATCTTTTTTTTCACTTGTAAGCAGTAAAATTAATAATTACTTTTTATAGAAGTAGGTATATACCTTAGCTTATTCCTTTCCTGTTCTGGCAGGTCGTTTCGCATTAAGGGTCTCAGCATATTTAAGCCATAATTGTGCTGCAAATGCACGAGCCTCAACACCTCACCTATCTATAAGAGCAAGGTCTCGGTGTCCTTCAGGAAACTCTATCATGAGCTTTAGCTGACGTTCTGTTGTGCATCTGCGGCGCTCTTCCATTTCCTAAAAGATTTCACAACTGAAGATCAGAAACAAAATTCTACAATAGAAGGGAATTCTTCTAAATGTGTTCACTGTTAGCAAATTAAGTACTAACTGAGCATAATGTGCTTAAAATAGCTCAGTAACTGCGTACAATATTAGGTACTTCAACACCAACCAACACAATAGTTTTTTTACATTTAATTTTACAAAACATTTAAAGTTTCGAAACTACAAACAAAACAAACAAACCAAGAAACTACTTAGTATTCTGTGCTACTTACCAGTCTTACCACAGAGTACATTTGTCTATCTGTCGGCGAATGTCACACTGTCAGCTGTCAAAACTAGAGATGCACAAATATAAAATGGTAAATCGATCCTCGATTTAGCATTTTGTAGCAGAAATAGCTGTCACTTAAAAGTAACATCACTAACAACTATAAAGCGTTAACGTTCCAGCTTCGATTCCACTTTGGTTGGCGTTTGAACTTTATCGCAATACCAAAATTCAGACAGGTGAATCGAAACTTAACCACAGTCGTAACCAAACTACAACTGAACCATAGACGTTCGCAGTTGTTTCAAATTAACGCGATCGGGCCCCTGGTATTGTTCATAATTTGACTTACTAACCGGCTACACTTATATTCGAGTCTCAACCACTACACTTATGTCTACACTTGTCTCGTGTCTCGACTTATATTCGTGAGTGTAGCAAATATTGAGTAATAACTAAAAATATCTTAACTGTACACATTTAAATGCGACACTATAATAAACAGCAGCAAGATCTACAACAACCTAACCTCCTAATAAAAAGTAAAGCCTTTTAAAAGTGTCGTTCACACACAAACACTCCTTAAGACCACTGTTTACGTGTTAACAAACCATAAAAACCTCAAGCGTACGTCCATAGTGCACAAAAAAAAGTTAGGAGGTACAGTCAGTTACAGATCCAAAAGCATTTTTGAGTAGTGATTCTCAATGCTTCGCAGTGCTTTTTATGGTATTAAAAGTTTTGTGTGGCACTGCAATTGTTATGGGCAGGCGTGGCGCTTACCATCAGGCAAACGACTTGTCGTCTCATCGTAGTTTTATAAAAAAACAAGCAACGATCAAATTAACAGTCATAAATTATTGTGTTTTTATTATATCAATTATGCTTAAGCTTTGAAACGAGTATATAAATTACTCTAAATGTGACAATTACATTGAATATTAAATGTCTAAGGACCTCGTTATGGGTGAACCGATTTGGATGCGGTTTTTCTATTTGAAAGCAAGTTTTCTAGCGGTGGTCCTTAGACATTTAATATCAAATGTAATTGTCACATTCAGAGTCCAGAGGTCCTTATACATGTCACAGACAGACACACATAGTGGTCAAACTTATAACACCCCTTTTTTTTAAATCGGGGGGCTAAATATTTAAATTAGTTTGATGACATACAGAAATGCACTGAGGTGTAGTACTTATTTTCTATTCTATGGCTGAGGTAAAGATGATCTGTAACGAGTTTTGTCATTGAATTCAAATGTTTTTTTAACCGACTTCAAAAAGGAGGTTCTCAATTCGACGATATGTTTTTTATGTATGTTTGTTACGCGATTACTCCACCAATTATGAATTGATTTGGATAATTCTTTTTTGTTTGGTAGGTCATCATACTTCAGCGGTGGTCCCATATAAATTTTATCGAAATTGATTCAGCAATTTTTGAAAAAAGTAACAAAAACAAAAAAAGACGTGTGGCACTCGGAGACTGCCGCGGTAAAGCTATTGCATAGCATTCGGAGTGGGTGTTAGGTTATTTTCGTTACGGAATTTCTGGATTCGGTCTCCACGCTCAAGGCCCGCGATAGAAGCTATGCAATAGCTTAAAAAATATGTTTAGTCTTGAAGTCGGTTCTTGCTTTTTTTAAGAAATTAATCATTTTATTAAGCAACAATTTTCCTTTACGAGACCGTATTCTGCACTATTCTGCACTCTGTAGTCTTCACTTTTACATCTGACTGTACACCTAAAAAACTTTACGCTACTCGAGAAAACAAAGAGTTCGGAAACGGTACTCTACGGTAGTCGGACATTAAAAATTAGTGTCGGGAAGGAATCGATACCTTACGCGTTCCGACGCAGTTGGCCGGGCAAAAAATCAGGAGTGTCAATTCAAATGGCACTTTTAGGGATCCTTCCGTCTTGAAATTGTTGACTCTACTCGAAGTATTTCAAAAATATTTCACATATCCGGTATTTAAAGTTATTGATGACTTTTCTTATTAAAATTAGAAAATTAAAAATTATAAATTTAAAATTATCAAATTATATCACACAAGCAACTTAAGCGTTCAATTAACCATCATTGTGAGATAAAATATCATTATACTACAAACAAATAAAACCTTCCAAATTTAATATAAATTCTACCTTCACGAAGAAACAGAGTTTGAAAACAGTACCAGTGGGACATTAGTTCTGGGAAGCTAAAAATCAGGAGAGTCAATTAAAAAAAAAACTTTAGTATTTTCTAAGTCTGGTGAATAATAATAACATCATACTATATTCTAAGTCACCAGGCTTAGAAATCATATTCACGATGGCAGTAAAGATTTAAATTTCAGTATTTCACTTGTTTATGACTATTTACGTTTAGTACTTTTAGTTTATGACTTACTGCTACTGCAACTCAATTAAATTATTACAAGGCTTCGTACAAGAATTTTCAAAAAATAAGACTATCGGTGGGCATTGTTCTAGTTTTTGCTGTGTATTTGTAAATGTAAATCTATTTTTATTTTATTCTCTAACTGTTAACTAACATCTGAGATCTTAAACAATATAATTAATAATAATAGGTACATATAGCTAATTATATGTTACCACAAGTAAATATGAAACACAACGACTTACAAGAATGTTTTAAAATGATCACGCAGACGGAGGAATACAAAAATAATAGGTTGTCCAATTTGTTTCATTTTGATAGTAGTTAAGTTAATTTAAGTTAGTACCTGTGTTACTTTAAGTACATAATGTGTAGAATTGTTAAGTAATAAAGGGACTCGCCCGTTAGAAATGTCATAATAAACTAATAACAGAAACAACAAAAAATACGCCTATTTTACCTCGATAGGTTTATAAAACAGGTTTTATAAATAAAATTCAGTGAGTGTGAGTAAACTACTAATTAATAATATTAAGATATTTTTAAACTAACCTACTCATGTACTCAATGAAATAGAAATAGGAGTAGCCGGAGTGATCCACTGTAACCCCGCTGTACAGGCTCAACAGAGATCTAGTGCGGAGAACAGAATTCTTTTACCCTATACTGTTTTGTTTTTAGTATCAGTAACTGTTATCGTAATGTACCGGAAATTTATTTTGGAACAAATAATTTATTTATTTAATTTGTTATACGGAACCCACCTCTCAGGCGTGGCGAGCGTCAGGTTGGGCGCGGGGAAGGCGCCGTCCGCCGCGCAGATGACGTTTACTGTATCGTCGTCCGTTTTGTTCTGGATCAGCCGGAAGTTCGTCTCCGGTACTGTAACATGAGAGGTGCGGTTAGTTTTGGGACGGGTTGGCGTGTGACTTGGCTTGGGAATGCAAAACAAGTAGCCTGGCTACTATGAGACTTAAAGAGGTATTGTCTTAGGGTGCTGTGCGCAGTGCAGTGTCGCGATGAATTATGCATAATAATTTTCTGGGTGGTGCTGCAACTGTACGATTACAGTTGCTTACCATCAGGTAATAGTCTCGTCACTCAATTACATAAAAAAGCCTGAATTGAAGTGGACGCCTGCATATATTGACAGCCTTTGTGGTTTAATGAGCAAGTCGACTACTACATCACTCACCACGGAGGTTGCTGGTTCGATTCTCGGTACGGCACAAATGTTTGTGCACAGAAAAATAAACAAGTATTTGTTTTGTGGCTGGGTGTTGTGACACCCTACTTTTAAAATATTTTAGTCTATTTAATTTAGTTTAATCGTAATTTTTACAGTTTCCATGTTGTACGGAAACTCTTTTTAAATATTGTTCACAAACGTATTATTGTATTATAAATTTAAAAAAGTTTACAATCAGCTTTTATCCTTAAAAGAGCGAACACAGTGAATTTCGATCGATGGCGTGCAGTAACACCAGATGTTCGAGTCAAAAGGTCGATCCTTTCGGGGTCGAAGCCCCCAGAGATTGTGCCGAGAAGTAGTGCTATGGAAGCCCTTTCAACCCTCCCTGGGAAGGGGTAAAAGTGGTTAAGGACAAAGTTAGTCAGGCAGTGTATCACGAAGATAAGCAAAAGGGTAAAAAAAGAATTGAGTTGGCTATAACATAGTTATTTTTGTCCGTCACGGAAGAAATAGAAATAATAGATGGTTATTATGTTACTAATTATTACGTACTCCAAGGACAAGGTAGATGTAACATTTATTTATTTATGGAAGACGAACAGCTGTTTTATGGTTATAAATAACTTATTGAAAAAGTGAACCAATTAAAGTTCCTCACGGATAGTTCCAAAATACATATTATGAATAATGTACCTTATGTGAACATCATTAGTACATTTACTCGTGGTAGGGAGTACTAGTATGCGGGAGGCCGTCTGGGTAGGTGACGTTTTTTATCACCTTTGCCAGTTATTCAGGCGCCAAGCAGTAGTGCGCAAGCATTCCTGTGGTCCAGTCAGGGAATTGTAGCCAGTGAAATTACTGAGCATATGAGATATATCTGATGTCTCGAGGTGATGAGCGCAATGCAGTGTTACGTAGTACTTTTTATAGTATTAAAAGTTCTGGGTGGCACTGCAATTGTTATGGGCAGGCATGGCGCTTTCCATTAGGTGAACGACTTGCTCGTCTCATCACTCAGTTTAAATAAAATATACTTAGTAACTGAATGTAGCAAACTTACTAATTAAATGATTACATACTACCTATCTATAATATATTTACAGTGTAATATTAGATAACTGAAAAAACACTGCTCAATAACTATGTCGCCGATGCGACACTTAAACTTGAACTTATAGAATTAGACAATATCAAAAGACCTAGAGTGAGTTAAAGTTTTTGCTCGCCCTCCAAACATGAATTTTGTCGATACTTAGATTTTCTTTGTCTTTGAACGTATGCTGATGATGACATCATCGTGTCACTAGAACATGGGCCCAAACAATCACGGTGAGGTTTATTAGGTGTCACAAGTTTTAAAATTTATGTGATTTTTTGGGTTTATGAGTTAGCTAACAATGTTTTCCTCGGTCATTTGCTTTTCAGAACGAGCAAGAGAAATTTGTAAATCATTCGTATGTCATTGGTGTTGCGCTCGTAGCGTAGCTTTCATAGCCGTTCATGCTCGTAACAGAGCAACGTTTGCAGCGGTCCCAGCTTGAACGGGTGCTTCGGAGGGCACGCCTGGTTGCTATCTTAGGACGAACAAACGGTAGGTCATGTCGGGTGGTCTAAAATCTCTAACATCAATGTTGACCACACAACCCACACGAGGAAGATAATTTTTAGAAAAAAACAAAAACCGACTTCAATGTATCTTTGAAGTCCAAGGTCACATATCGATGAAATTTATATGGGACCACTTCGTAGCTATACTGAACCCAACACAAAGAGTTTTCCAAATCAGTTCATAAATGACGGAGTTCTGAGGTAACAAACATTAAAAAAAAAAAATCGACCAGAGAACCTCCTCCTTTTTTGGAGTCGGTGAAAATAGACAATTTGATATTTGATGTATTCTCACATTGAAAATAACAGTCACTAATGAAAGAAATAAAGAAACAAAAGAAAATAAGAAAAGTTTTAGGACAAACAAAACAAAGAAAACACTTTAGAGAGACATGATTACACTAATAAAAGAAAAATGATTACTGGGGCGACAAACGCAAATGAATAGACGCTATGATAATTAATTAACTCTACAAAGTCCTATAATGCAATAATATTTTCTCTGTATGATGATAATGCCTGATTAATGTCACAATTCGATCTTGACCATCTAAGGCTACATTAGATTAAGCTGTAATCCTCAATGTCCGGTAATCCCAGATGTTACGCGAGAAGGCTTACAAGTGGCGTGTCGAGATGTGAGGCGGATGGCAGATGTTGGAATATAAAAGTTGCTTGTCGACTGGTTTAATTTAAAAGCGAATGTACTTAAGAACATTAAGACCATTAACGTAATTAAGACCTAGAGACTTTATTTTAATTGCTGCGAGCTTATTATTTTAGTTTCCAATGATCATTGTCAGAATATTTGTCAATCCGAAAACAATGCAAATAAAATTAATATAAAAAGCTGTGAACGTTACGTGGAAAAAATCTCGTCTACAATAAGTTTGAATGACGAGACGAGCTGGTCGTTTACCTCATGATAAGCAATACGCCAGCCCATAACAATAAAAGCACCACCCAGAACTTTGCTTTGCAAAATCCTGCGCGGCGCTCGTGACCCTGAGACAATTAGCTGTTGAGTCTCATAATGCCCAGTTATTTCGCTGGCTACAATGCCCTTCAAACCAGAACACAGTAATGCTCGCGCACTACTGCTTGGCGGCTGAATAACTAGCAAAGTGGCCCAGACGGCCTCTCGCATACGAAAAACCTACCACCAGTAAATAAGTAACATTACCCAGTTAGGAATATAATATATTTTTCACTACGACGATTTAGCCTGCTTCCATCATCATCATCATCGTCAGCCCATTACGTTCCTTCTGCTGGGACACGAGCCTTCTCTTATAGAAAGAGTACCTATGAGTACCTATTTGAGTATAGGAAAGAAATGGTTAAACATACTTACCTTTTTTTCAAAGTCATGTTAACATAAGTTACAATTTTTTACATATTTTATTTGTATCATGTGTTTATGACCTTTAAAAGTGCACTTTTGTTCCTATTTAATAAATGATATTTGACTTTGACTATGGATCATAATCCACCATACCGGCCTAGTGCGGGTTGATCACATTTCCTTAAACGTTTTGATTCTAGAACATCCTGATTTCCTCGCAGTGTTTTGTTTAATGCTTTAGAGCGAATGTTAGAGTCGCACATGACTTAAAAGAGTTAGTGCGTGGTCAGCCGGCCTTGAACTCGGGTGCGTCAAATTGACGGTTGAAAGGGTGACTCACATTCCCTCATCAGCCTAACACGATATAGTTATAAAAAAGCAAGCACGATCATAGAAAATAAAACCTGCAGATGTTGATGAATGTAATGTAATCTCGCTGGGATCTGAGATTTTGTTAAATAATTAACAGTTCAATATAATCTCACCGGGATCAGAGATAATCATAGTTATTATCTCTGATCCCGGCAACATTACATTTAAACACACAATTAATTATTTAGCAAAGCCGCTAATTGCGAACAGCTTACACCAAACACCACTCGACTGCGCGGACACCGCCCGCCGAGCATGTCACACGGTCAAGTAAACGCTGCACGAGAAACCGCCCGAAATATGAAATTTGATGTATACTATATCTTTGTTTCATATTTTTACTAGCGACTACTCGTGACTTCACATGGGGTAAGAAACTTTTCGGTTTTTCGCAATAAAAACCAATCTTAACGACTTGGACTAAGGATCTCTTGTATATTTCTTTCTAAATCGGTGTAGTAGTTTATGTTTACTACAAAATAAACTACGACGACGAGTTCCGATTGTTATATTTTTCAGTAGGTATAGATCGTAGACTGTTTTTTAATATCTCTAATTATTTTTACTTTTCTTTTTATTACTTTATAGGCAAGCATTAGACCGCAGTCTCACCTGATGGAAAGTGACGCGGTCGACGATGGATCATGCTTGCTAGATACCGATTCGATTGAGACTTGAAGACACTCAGATTATAAGAGTGTAAAAGTGGTAAGGTATTCCATTCCTTAGCAGTTCGCATTAAAAAGGTCGATGCAAAAAGCTTTGTTCGGGCAGGAGGAATGTCAACCATATACGGATGCGATCCATGCGTCTTGTTGTCCGATGGTAGAAAGGAGATGGAGGAATTAGGTCGTATTATTCCATCGCACACTCACCGAGACGCACTTGAATAAAGGTATAGATTCTCACATTTTTTATATTTTCCAAACATTGATCGTAATATCCGAAATTCGTTCTGCGCCTCTTATGTTCAGAAAAAAACATTTTCCTGAATTGTGATTTGTTTTTATAACATCAAAAAGCTATGAGCTATTTGATTAACATTTGGTATGGGTGGATCGTTTTACATATTTCTGTTATGATTTTTATCGTTAATATTTATTCTGAGAGTTAATTTTGTCAATTTAGAATAATGTATAGGCTTCTTAGTAAAGACTCATCATCAGGGTGATTAAAATGTTATGTTCTTCCATTCAATTCTATGTTCTTCAGCAAAAGTCGAAGAAACAAATGAAATTCTAATCCTGACGATTTTTTGTTGTGCAAGTGCACCTTCAAGACTGGACATTTTATCTGAGGAGAATAATTTTATTTACCCATGACGATATGTCTACCAGTCTATAAGGTATGACTTACGTGCGTTTGAAGTACTCGTAAGAAGTAGTTTTTGTATGTTTGTGCACACTCTGTGTATGTTCCCATCTATCGTCTAAATGGCTAAACCAATTTAGATGAGGTTTTCGGTAATAGAGATAGATTATAATTATTGTGCTAATTCAAATCATTCAAGAAGTTACAATACAATACCTTTTACAAAAACATGAAAACTGAGATAAAGCTAAGGAAAAGTCTTTAGTGCCATAGAATTCCGCGCGTTCAATTAGTAAAGTATGTGATGGATTGATTTGTGTGGCATTTACATCTGAGCGCTACCGTGCTTCGGAGGGCATGGCAAACCGTCGGCCTCGATTGTTGTTAGGCCATGTTAGAGGCCTTTGAGCGATCTATAAATTCCAACACCAGGGCCCCAATTCACTATGACAACTTGGCGATTCCTTGCTTCGAGGTCACGTCGATTCAATTATTAATAAACGACATCTGCGAAATTTGTATTCTCTATGACGCGTCATAGAGAATCATATATATGAATTCTATTAGTATGTTATTATACCAAGTGAATTAGGGCCCAGGGCTAACCACTCCAAACATGAGAACAAAATATTATTCAAGTTTAACTTACCAAATACAATCATCTGCTTCGTTTTCGTATCCTCTTCCATAAACGTTGACACTACACATGTATAATCACCAGAAATGTCTGTGTTTGGCTTCACTATACGCAATGCTCTGTGCATTTTGAGTGGGTCACTAGAGGCTCTATACGTGAGGTCCACTCGGCCTCGTAGGATCCCCATGTCTTGGGGTTTCTGGCTAGCTATCCACTGATACACCGGCCGGGCTTTGGTCTTGAAGAACCATTTGACTACGAGCCCGGCGGTCTCATTACCTATATTGTAATCACAGTCTAATATCACCGCATCCTGTACACCATATTGGATTATCTCTGGTACTACGATTTTCACTATTTTCACTGCGTTTAGACCTGTAACAAAGAAAAATTTGTGTTTAGTAATTAATATATATTTTAGTCTATTTATAATTACGCTTATAAGTAACGAGAGCAAGACTTTCGCCTGATGGTTAGGGCTACGCTTGTCCATAAAAATTGCAATGCCATCTAGAACTTTGAAAAGCATGCAAAGATAACAGCACTACGCTCACCCCGCGTCACCCCGAGAGCAGCAAACTAGCTATGAAGTATCGTATGTCCAGTAATTTCGCTTAAGTGCCTCAGCGGTGATTGAACACTACTTAACAACTTTTTTATCGTTTATAGATCTATGTATGGCTACTATCAGACTCGCCTGATGTTAAGTGACACTATAAATCTCAGCTAAGAATACCTACATTAATATATTTATTTTAGCTCCTTCAATACATTCAATCGTATTAACGTCTTGATTTACAAAATGAAATCCTATAAATCTGTTTGAATCCAAAAATCCTCTATAGAAAACATCATTAAATTTCCAATATTGCTGATGTAAATCTATTCCGACGTCTAATAAACGTTGTTGACGTTGTTTTAGGGGATCGGTCAACAGAAACGTTTCGAAAAGGAAAACATCTTGAAACAACAAAAGTTTGTTCATTTTTCGGCTAAACACGGCCTGAGTGACGGCAGGGCATTAGCCGATACGTCAATAAACGTCGGAACACTACGGTACTACCGATAATGTAAACAATTAATATTCAACAAGATACAATTTACGATGCTTTTCTCAAGAAAATCTTGAAAGCTAATCCATATCCATCAGTCCCGTAGCCTGGATCATTAATATTTATGCAATTCCCGAGTCAACGTCGCTGAAAGCTTATTTAAATTCATCCCTAGTATTATTTTAAAGTGGGGTGGTAGTCACGGCCTAAAAATTCGATTCGGTCGCACTTAAAATTTCATCTTCGTTGAAGTAGAGTGTTGGATAAAAAATGTATAAGCTGAGGCACTTAGTTATATCAGTACGGCTTTGAGAGGTCGGAGGCAGCACGTTCATTGAAGTGTGAAAATAGCTACAAGTTCTTGTTAACAGTAAGATTTGTGTCGAAGGTAAAGCAGCGCGAATCAGTGACTTAGCTTTGAGTGAAATGCCTGACTCGGCTAACAAACCTACAAAAATTTTAGGAACATAGTTATAGTTTTACAAATATACTTTTTGTCCAAACTTTGGCTCTATCCGGTCTATCAAAACTGCGAAGTGAAGCGTTATCATATATAAGAAAAATAAAATACCAAACAGAATTGCTCGGTATCTTTAGATTTAACAATAAAAATTGTAGATTCTTGTTTTCATTAAAACATCTTTGTTTTGATTTCACACAATGCAGGTCAATTGAGCCCTTTAAAGTTTTAATTTTATTTTACTCTCTATTATTTCTTCCCAATATATATCTTTCTTATATTTGCTAGTCATTTAACACTTCACCATACATGACAGAAGCATCAAGGTTTAGGCTGCCCGCGCACGTCAGGCAATCGGTCACCTATATTTGTTGATGAAAATGAATCATACGGAGTTTCATATTGCAACGCACACGTCCCGTGAAAAATCACGGTGAAAAAATCGGACCGATTATCAGAACTACAAAAAGTCGGCTGAGGCTGAGGAACTTATACTTTATTATTATTATCATTTAATCTTTATTTCAGGCAACATTAAAATAAGTTTCATATGTTATTTACTTATTCTACGGCCCATATAAATATATACCTTAGAACTAACATACATATAAATTATATTAAAATATTTATGTGACACGTTTTGTCGGCGACGTGTGACGCAACTGCGCGGTGTCAGCTTGCGGTGTCAGCGGTATAGCTTGCAGCCGTCCTCTGAATCGTCGAAACACGACACCCTTAGGCCAGAATTCCTCACTCAAGTAGGTCGACAGATGTTCTGTGGGGACTCGCACCACAAATGAATTAAAATTCACGTTGTGGCGCGACTTCAACCGCACGACCCTCAGAAGAGCATTGGTCTTCTTCTTAACGTACTCAGTAACATCTTCAGCCTTGATGGAGAAGTATAGGCAAGCTCGCTCTAAAACGGTGAAGGAAAACATCGTGATGAAACCCGCTTACGCGCTTTGGAGTGGTAGGCTCTGGCCGTGGTTGTAATACCACCCACCGAACAAAGCCATGCCGTCAAGCGACCTAGTCGTGTTTCGGGATGATATTCGGTGAACCATCGGGGAGACGGGTCTGAGCAGCCGCTCAACCGGCCGGTCTGAGAAGCCGTCTCTCTCTAGATCTATGTGCTCCATCTCAGGCCACATCATCGCTTCACATCAGGCGAGATAGTGGCCAAACATAGATCTATTAAGTGCAAAAAAAATAAAAATAAAGGCGGGACACGTAGAGTAGCGTCGTGGGAATCGCCGGGCGCAGCAGGTGGCTCGGTCCAGTCGGTGCGGTGCTGCACTTGTACTTTATAAATCGTCCAAACTCATGTACTGATACAAAATCCCTACATATTCATAACACGAGTAGTGGCTACTTATCTACCAACAACTTGCCGACGGCGACGCTAAGGCGTTAAGTTATCTCAACACGAAACAGTTTGTCAAAGAGGCTTTTACTGATAAAACCTTTTTATACAAGGAAATAGGAGTAAAATCTTCGTATTCCAAAAAATCCGCAACAAATTTTATCTTTTTGTGATTGAAGCTATAAGGTTCGTTCGCGGAGTATTAATGGTAAATGTTATGAAGATTTAATTGAAAGGAAGGTGAATAATGGAAAAAAATCTTTATGAGATAATTTTAAATGATAAGACTAAATCTGTTCCCTAAGATAAGGTGTATGTATCAATGTGAAAACCTTTTAAAAATAAAATGACTGCGTACTTGTGTGGCATTATATTATTGCAGTTTTCCATTATTTTAGGTATCCATCATAGTTTCAATAGTGAATATATTATAGGTTGAAATTATATACCCAATTACACTTTCGTAAAAATAAACCTATGACTCAATATTTTTCAGTAATTGAAATTATAAAAAACCTACGTAATACGATGTTATTAAATTACATACTATTTTCTGTAATTCAATTTGACCTTCTAACATTGAAGAACGACGATAAAATGTAATTTGATCGCAATTTACGCCCGTCATAGTCACTAGTTAGGTAATAGTTGTTCAACTGCTGACGCTATCGCTTTAACAATGGTCACTAGAACATGGTCCACTTGACAGGGTCACCTTGTTATAATAGTTTGAAAAGCTGAAGTTGAACTATACCCTATAATAACTAGTTGCGCCCCGGGGTTTTCCGGGATAAAGACCCTATTTCCTATGTCCCCGGGATAGCCCATGACTTTTTCCAAGAACCTACATACTAAATTTCTTCAATATCCGCTTAACAGTTCTTGCGTGATTGAATAACAAACATCCATCTATCTATCCATCCATCCATTCATCCATACAGATGGATGGATGACGATAAAGTTTGTGAGGATGGATCCATCCTCACAAACTTTCGCATTTATAATATACTAGCTTAATCCCGCGACTTCGTCCGCGTGAACGACAGAAGAAACTCATTTTCGTATTTCTTACAAATCCATCATAGCAGGACCTCCCCAGTATATGAGAGCGCCTACTACGAAGAGGTAAAGCTGTATCTTCATAGTCACCCAACCGATTTTGAGGTAACATACAAAAAAATATATATTCCAAACAGCTGAAACTATAGCCAATTGGATTGGATATTGACGTGACCGTCGGTAATATAGTGCAACGGTATCACAGTACTCAGGGTTGGAACTTCATTACTGGAGTGCTAGATGGCGTTAAGGTAGCTTTATTTTGAGATTTTTTAACAAACATTTTTTTATCTTTCGTATTTTTTTTAATAAAATGTATCCTATGTTAATTCTAATACCTCCAAGAATATGTGTACAAAGTTTCATAATGATCGATTAAGTAGTTTTTGCGTGAAAGCGTTACAAACAAACTTACGTTGACATTTATAATATTAGTAGGGATAGGATGTAGGAGTAGGATAGGATAAGATGTAGTTCAACTATGTAGACCGGACCTTAGACTATCCACAGACGTTCAATATGGGAGCTTCTTGGTATAGACCCAATAAGACGGTATCTTGACAAGCCCAGTTAGGAAAATAAAGTCTAGCTTGACAGAAAACAGGAACTGGTAATCAATGGCGGTTATTAATAAATGGTATACTTTTTATAAAAAAGAATAAAATGGAATAACCATTTTTTTTATAAAGAGATAAAATTTGTTTTTTACTTATAAATATAGTGGTAGAGTCATGGGTTTGGTAAAGCAATGAGATAACACAAGGTCACACTTTAAAGAGCAATCAAAAATTTTCAAATTTTAGAAAATTTGTAGTTTCGACGGTTCATTCTAAAGACCTGTGACTAAAACCTGAGATCTAGAGTTTGCTGAATCTAAAGCTCAGTTACAATGGACTCTCGACAGACAAGTTCAGTTGACAGGGTCGCCTTGTTAGTTTGAAGTTGCACTCGGCGGTCAAAGTTATAATGTCAGATGGCAATAACAAGGTGGAATAAACAGGATATTTCATACATATAGGGAATTTCAAACTTAGTTTTAAACAAAAAAAGCTCGCGATTGCTTAAAAAAATAGAATAAGACTCACACATATTAACTACAAGTTAAATAAAAACTTATAAATGATGCGATGTCCTTATTATAAAGCCGAGTTTACACGGTCAATAGTGAATTTGGTAAATTTATCAATCTCTCATTTAATAATTCATATAAGATTTTATTTTTCCCGCGACTTCGTCTGCGTGAACGACAGAGAAAGCCATTTCGTGTTCTTCCAAGACCATTTTTTGTAAGTCATAAAAATATTTTTTACTCTTAATTTCTTCTTCTCATGTAATAAGGTAAGACGAAAGAGACTGTAACAGCTGCAGTGCCTCACCCAGAGGTTTTGTTACATTATGTTTATAATATTCAGTATGCCTTGATATTTCAGTTCCCCATACTTCTCAACTATTCTGAACCCTAAAGTTTTCCGTGTCAAGTAGATAAGGCTTGCGAAATACTTTTCCTACAAAGACTTGCGTTACAGAAGTTTCCAACTAACTTTCCTGACAAGACGACCATTATATTCAAGTCAAGGTTTATTTTCAAGATACCGTAAACATTATGAGGAAGATAATGAAATAGAAAATTATGGAGATTTATGGAAACCTTAATAAGCTAAGTAGATAACAAAAAATGTGGTAATTTTGAAAATCATAATAGGTTGGTTAGTATCAATCAATGAGGTACCTTTTGTAAAACAAGACTTGTTCTAAGTTAATTAGGGGCTTCTACTAAAGTAGGTAGCCGTTATTTGTCAGCTAATTAAATAAAGAAGTTATGATATTGAAAAATAATTAATATTATTTTCATCAGAATTTGATTAAGAAACGAGATATTTACCATGTACTTGGTTTGTATTGTGTTCTGCATAAAAAAGAATGTATGTACTTAGAAAAAGTAAAGACTATCCAAGTAACAAAAGATTTTCAGAGTCGATAAAAAAATCAATTACAAAGTCAGTCATTTTTGACAGCCTCTGTAATGTAGTGGTTGGGCAGGCTGGCTTAAATCTCACAGACTACCGAGGTTGCAGGTAAGTTTCGACGAGACAAATGTTTATACAGCGAAAAAATGCGAAAGCATTTGTTTCGTGACTGGGTAGGATCATGATCTTCGTAGTTCCTAGTTCCCTAGATACGCAAAATGCTAGTTAGCGACCAGGATCTACGTATGTGATCGTAGGTATTCCAAAATGTATAACGGAGCTCACAGAAAGTAGATTCAAATTAAGGGTGAAAAATATTCTAATAAAAAAAGCATACTATAAAGTTAGTAATTACATAGAAGACAAAGATGCATGGAACATTCCGCTTCTGCCAAGTAGCCAACTGGCACATAAGAAAAATAATATTGTCAAAAACAAACATAAAATATTGTAACAAAAGTTCTAAAAAAATATGCCCCTCAGTTTCTTGCCGTATCTTCTGAGTAGTGGTTCTTTTTCCGATACGGTGGTAGAGTCATTGTAATAATTGACGTTCATAAGTGCGTCTGTGACGACAAAATTGAATAAAGAACTTTTGATTGATTGATTGATTGATAGGGCGAAAAAAATATTGTTAGTCCTATAGTTCTTTCATTCGCAAATCTCGATCGGAGCTGACTACTGAGGCTATTGAGACCCAATATCGGTAGTCTTCGAGGCGTTATTATATTTTAATTTGATTCTGCAACCCTGGCCATCGCTCCGATCTTATTTATATTTAATTTCTCCCGGACAGGGGTGTCAAAGAGAAAATATCTTTGTAATTGTTTGAAAAAGTTTGTGTTAGGGTGGCATTTTAAATTTTGATGTTTGAAGTTTGTTTACGACAATTTTTGGCTGTGTTTTAACGTGACATGTAAATACATTTATAACTTACATAATAATAATGAATAATGATTTATTATCAACAAGACTCACATTGATTAAATATTTTGTAGATATTTATGTGTATTTATACATAAAAAATTATTAAGGTCAAATGTTATGGGGTGACACCAATTTACTTTTCCCCCATTACTTATTTTTTAAATGTGATGTGTAATGGATCCTGTGTCTGAAATAAAAAAAAAACATTATTATTATTCTAATTATTAATTTCTTTCTTAAATTTAAGTTATTTACATTATTTCTATAAAAAGTATATACAAAAATATTATAAAAAACCTAAACCTAGAGTGCCGCCCGCAGCGGGGCAGGGCCCAAACTACCGGTGGTTAAGGCTGCAGTGTGAGGAACCTCCTGACAATAAGTGCCGTGTCAAGGAGTACTGCCTTCTGCATCTGACCCTTAATCTAACCGTCTAGCGAGAGCCTCTTGAGATGTATGTTTATTATTATTATTATTATAGGTGTAGGTTATCTACACAAACGGTGCAGTGCTACCATCAGGCGAACGACTTGCTCGTCTCATCACTTAGTTCCATAAAAAAATATACGACTATACACTGGTGTATGTATGAACCTTCATACTACATTTTATTGCAATCACTAGTATCCAATTATTATTTACTTAACGGCTACTCACGAGAATAAGTCGAGACACTCGACCGGTGTTCACCGGTCAAACACCGGTGAACCGGTGGTAGTAAATAATAGTATGAATAATGCTCACGTTAGTTTTTATAATAATATCACTAGTATCTTCTCATTTTTTAAACTTCGAGGAACTAATCCTTTTCCTCACAGAAATGTGTAGGTATATTTTCCTATAAATTTATATTATTTAATTACCTATCCTCCTACCACTAATACTGCTATTATTATTTTTATGTAAAAAGGTAGTATATTGAATATATTAGAATAATATTTTGATAAGTACATATATATTAGTCTATTTTAATAATAATATTTTTGTTTTTGTGTGTATTCGAATGTAAATATTAGCATGTATGTATGATTTTGTAGGTATTTAGTTGTAATTAATAAATTTTGTTGTACACCGCCGCCTACTTCTTCTTCCGATACTGTCCATCCAAAGGATGTCTGGAAGTGATCGCTTCAAGTGATAAGACCGCTCATTGTACTAACGTAATAGTTAAGGTCTGTATTATTGCAAGCCTAGCGCACTCTGCACTGTAGGTACGAAGCTACAAGTACATAGCCGGACACCGACGGCGGGTCGCGCGTCGTTTCACGTGTCGCGTCAGAAGAGATGAGAGCTATGCGATAGAAAGAGAGGCGCTCTATAGGTTAATATGACTGGTAGGTATGCAGCGCTACGCGAGCTGAATTGAATTTTATTGCGTCATAGCAAGAGTCGCTATTTGTTTAAATTTCTTTACCGAGTGATGCTTCTGTCCCTTAGTATTCTGTGGTTATTGTCTAAATTGGTATGCAATAAAGAGTTTTTCTATTCTATTCTATTTATAGCCAAAGGGTAATGTGGGATTTTCTTTCTTCAGAAAGTAAACTTATCAATATTGGTCTAGTTATCTAGTTCCACGAAAATTATCCTTACGATTCCGACAGTGCAACTGACGACAATAGCATAGCAAGTGCTGCGACAATCCAACTCTTACATGTATTAGCTTCCGAGACTCTTGGAGGAGCCTCTTGACAACTCGAGAATTGTTAATTTGGTATAAATAGTTTCGTCTGCAGTTTGCCGTACTTACGTACGCCGTTCACTCACATACGTACCTACTTTATTATATCGCATAGGTATCATTGGGACGACCTAATTCCACCGGTGTTCGTACCGTCAGAAGCAAAAGGTCATAATACATTACTTCCATCGCCAACCTCTGGGTTGGCCCGCGCCCATTAATAATGGGCTTCTTTTGCCAACGGTACATGCATCTGACAGAAACGATAGCACTTTTACTCTATCATTTCGTGTCGAGAGCTTTTATTATATACATATTTTCCGTGGCACATTTTGTTGGTCATTTTTCAACGGTTGATTAATGCATAATGCACGCGTATTAAAGTTCCTGATTTTATTTGTCATGTTCCCTATTATTATTATGTCGCTCTTTCTCACGGTTTATACACCCGGTCCTTTGGAAGACTTGCGCGGGGACATGAGTCCAACACGTAGAGGCCTCTTAGAGCGTTTAATTTAGATATGTAATGGGCAACGCTTATCGGGGACTGTCTCTAAGTGCATCATCAGAAGATAATCAATGACAGATCCCGATAAGTGCGAGGACTATGTATATATATATATATATATATATATATGTATATACATAGTACTTATATATATATATATATATATATATATATATGTATATATATATATCTTTTTTTAAATGGAGCGAGAGAAAAAGAATCTCAGACAATCAGAGTTCAAAGTCTTTCTCTGTCTCTCTTTCCCTCTTTAAATTTCTTACACTCTATCTCCCAAAATGTTTCTAGTCTCTCTGTATAAATATAATTCTTTTTATCCTATCATTCCACTGCAAAGTATTACAAACAATTTAACATAAATCGATTCGACCACCGAGTGGTCCGCACAAGTTCTAACTGTAGTTATGCGGCGAAGTTGAAACATCAAACGATTTTATGGTACCTATTTGATTTTAGCCGTGTTGTTTGATAAAAGTGGTTTCGAGTTGCAATTTAAAATAAGATTGCTGATTGGAGATTGCTACAACAGAGGTGGTAATTTTGGAAATATATACGTAATAACAGTCATACAATACAATACAATACAATACAATAATACTTTATTGAACACCAAAACAGGAAACAAAATTATACAGTTACATATAATAATGGTAGAACAATGGGCGGCCTTATCGCTATGTGCAATATCTTGCAGGCAAACTTTGGATGGACAGGAATTTAATTAAACTTTAAATTTAATTAACTTTAAATAAACAGGTGAAAAATTGCGATCAGTTGGTGTACGAAGTAATTAATATAAATGATATAATGAAGTAAATACAAAACTTCAAAAATATAATCATATAGACATAATATTAAATAGAAACAAAAGGATACATAAAGATAATACTAAGTATACATAGCAAATAGTGGTTTAGGTTTTAAGGGAAAGTGACAGATCAGAGAAACATCTAGATATAGATATATATCATACATCTACTAGATCAGTTATCTTCAGAAACTACGACATTTTTAGAGGAAACATACAAAATCTGCAAAACACAAATTCATTAACATTTCGTTAACTTAACTAGCTCATTTCCTTTAAACAACGCAAACAATGTACAAAATATCCAAAATAATAACATGAGAAGTTACGGTTTTAATTAATTTAATGCTGGGTTGCAGAGCGAAGTGGCTCTGCGGTACAAAAATATCGCTCTGTCAGTTTTACGTATGGCAAGAAGGCTTCTATTTCCAAAAGTTTTGTTTAAAATACCTTCTTATTTGCAATAATTTTTAACCACAATCTCATATCTCATCTGATAGAAAGTGACACCGAGCCTTTGACGAGGTATCAGAGATGTTTGAATAGGAAATATTCATTGTTTTTACTTTTTTTAATTTATTTGTATGAATTTTACAACTTTTCTTATTAAAAGCTCGCAGACAACTTGGTGTACAATTTTATCGATAACGACGTATTTATAGGAGTTTATCCCAATTTGGTCAAGTTTACAATAAAAAATATTTAAGAGTGAGTGTGGCTCAGTGGGAGCACGTGCGACTTTCGATCCGACGCACCCGAGTTTGAATCCCGCTGGCCCCGCACCACTGACTTTCTTAAGTTATGTGCGGATTTTAACACTTGCTCTAAAAACGGTGAAGGAAAACATCGTGAGGAAACCGGCATGTCCAAGAATTTATCACAAAAATTCAAAGATATGTGACATCCACCAACCCGCAATGGGCCAGCGTGGTGGATTAAGGCCCATACTCTCTCTAGGAGGGAAGGCCCGAGTCCGAGCAGTGCGAACGTGATGGGCTGATGATGATGATGATATAAATATTTAATTTTCATATTATAATTTGCCATATCTTTTGAAATGGCTAGTTGATAAATACGTAATTACTAAGAAAAGTATTAGTAACTGCGGTTTTCCGGAATAAAAAGTAGCCTATGTCCTTTTCCGCGACCTAACGTATCTATGTAATACATTTCACCAAAATTCGTTTTGTAGTTTTTGAGTGATTTTTTTTTTTTTTTTTTATTATTTATAGGCTTGCGTTTGACCGCTATCTCACCTGTTGTTAAGTGACGATGCGGTCGAAGATGTAGCACGCTCGCCTAGAAGAAACCTGTTCACTCTTGTCTTAAAGACACCCAGATTATAGCTATCCGGAAACACAGATGCCGGCAGAGAGTTCCACTCCTTGGCCGTTCGCATTATGAATATATGATGATTGAGTAACAAACATCTATCCATCGTCACAAACTTTCAAATTTAAGTAAAAATTAGTACCTGCGGTTTCACGGAATAAAAAGTAGCCTATGTCCTTTTACCGCGACCTAACGTATATATGTAATACATTTCACCAAAATTCGTTTAGTCGTTTTTGAGTGATTGAGTAACAAACGTCCATCCATCCTCACAAACTTTCTTTAAGTAAAACTTTTTTTAATGACTTGTCTCCGAGACCGCTTCATGTTTTACTCAAGAAGTAGGTACAAGTGGTTTGAGTTGATTTTAATACCTTCGAAGGCCATCTTATCACGTCATATACTATCCTAGGCCGTATTAATGTTTCGGCTCTACATTTTACACCGATTTCTTCAAAAAAAAATAATGTTATTTATAGATGTCACGAATAACATCAGAAATCTACCCTCTTAATTAATTACTAGCTCTTCCCGCAACTTCATCCGCGTAGACGATTAAAGTCATATTTAGTTTTCTTTGCCCATAGTTATAACCATTTTAGCAAGACCACCCCAGTATATGGGGGCACAGAGGACAAGCTGTATCTTCCTAGCCACCCAACCAATTTTAATGTTATATACCCTATAATCTAAGTTGGGACTAATGCTACCAAACCCAAAAACCGCATTAAAATACGTTCAGCAGTGTCCGAGGCTAAAAGCACACAAACAAACAAACAGACAAAAATTCTAAAAACCATAGATAGTTCAATACCCTCTAAATAGTCTCTCCCAGTAAGTTTTATAAAATATCTTCAATGTACAGAATTGGCTCTTTTCCATATTCCAGTAATAGAAGTATAGAAAAGGAACAACAAAGTAGCTTCAAAATTATCACACGAAAATGTAGGTCAGTTGTTCTCAGGTAGGTAACTGCAAAGTTAAAACTTATCAGAGTTTGTCAAATTCAAATTAAGACTTTCACGTACCATATTTTATTAGTTACTACAAATTAGCTGCGCCCCGCGGTTTCACCCGCAGTTTCCCTGAATAAAAAGCCTATGTGTTAATCCAGGGTATAGGCTATCTCCATTCCAAGTTACACTCAAATTCGCAAAGCCGTTACAGCGTGAAGAAGTAACAAACACACTAACACAGAAACACACATGCAAACTGTCACATTATATTAATTCAATTCAATTCAAAAGTTCTTTATTTCAATTTTGTCGTCACAGACGCACTTATGAACGTCAATTATTACAATGACTCTACCACTGTATCGGAAAAAGAACCACTACACAGAAGATACGGCAAGAATCTGAGGGGCATATTTTTTAGAACTTTTGTTACAATATTTTATGTTTGTTTTTGTTGGCTACTTGGCAGAAGCGGAATTTTCCATGCATCTTTGTCTTCTATGTAATTACTAACTGTATAGTATGCTTTTATTAGTGTGATTATTTATTGTTTTAACCAAAATAGCAATAATTTTTACAATAGTCCTCTTAGTACGTGATGCCCAAAAACCCAACAGTATAAGGGTTCATAGTTCGGTTCTTAACACCTATAAACCCTTTGATTGGGTTCCCTGTTAACCCCTCGCCTTGACTCGTAAACTGGAGAGCTCAGATATAATAAAAAAACACATCGAGTCTGGTATCTGCGCTTGCCGTCTCGTTTTTGTAAGCAAGCCTCAAATCTCTTCCTTATCAGTACGTAAGCTTAGTGTACCTAATATGCCACGGGCCTTTTCATTAGTTAAAGCTGGAATGCAGAACAAAGTAGGTCCGTACAGAAATATCGCGAATGTAGGTCGCCTGTCCTGAAGTACGAGTAACTGCAAAGAAGTTAAAACCAGGCGCAAGTTTTGGGATCGACGGTGCTTAATGCTTTAGTATGATAAAGTAAACGTCAGAAACAGAAAATTCTTTCTGTTTTGGAGAACGACGGTTTGTGAGCTTATTTTATGGATGTTTTTAAGTATACGGAGCCCGTTACTTTAAATAATGTCAATAGATCGCGTGAGCATACGGAAAGCCGTAGCCTATATTGAAAACAAATTAGGCACTGGTTATGGAAATGTTTTTACGTAACTATCAAATAAAGGTCATCGTTGATATCGATCTTGAAACTTTTTTTATATTACTGAGTGATGAGACGAACATGTCGTTCGCCTCATGGTAAGCGCCACGCCTGCCTTCAGTGCCACACAGAACTTTTAATACCATAAAAATCACTGCGTAGCACTGCATTGCGCTCATCACCCCGAGACATCATATATTGAGTCTCATATGTCCAGTAATTTTGCTGGCTACAATGTCCTTCAAACCGGAATACAGTATTCTTGCGGCAGAATAACTGGCAAAGCTGTGGTACCAACCCAGACGGCCTCCCGCATACGCAAGACCTACCATGAGTACACGTTCTCTTGAGGTAGGTAAAAGAAGAGCCTTGAGCCACTCTTTGAAGCAAGCATCCAAGGTATTTCTAAGTTTTCTGCCACTATATATTTACTGAACAAATCCATCAAGCGACCTAGTCGTGTTCCACCGAAAATCGTCGTTCATTGAACCATCAGGGTAACGGGTCTGACGCAGTCGCTCAATTTCCTTCTTCCTTTAAATCCATTTTCGGCCACATAGTTGCTTAGCGTCAGGCCTGATAGTGGCCAAACAATGTAAACATAAACCTGAAATAGCCCTTTTTAAGACCATCAGAAGATACAATCATAAATATGTACATGTAGGTCAAACGTTTTACTATAACAGAACAATAATTATTTGATTTAATAACCGGCTACACTCACGGGTATTAGTAGAGACACTCAACCGGTGTTCGAGCGGTACCTACAGAGTTTGCGCCAAGCGCTCGCCGCGACAGTGCGTACTCCTTGAGGATGAGCGTATCTACCGCTCGAACACCGGTCGAGTGTAATACCTGTGAGTGTAGGTTATTAAATCAAATTATGAATAATACTCACGTTGGTTCTAATAATAAAAGAACAATCATTACTATCCTCAGCCAGTCTGGATAGGAGTCTCTAATTGCACGTGACTCAGCTCATTAACCAATGCATACTCAAATAATGAATAAAAATTACGACGATGAGACGATAGCTGAAAACTCTTTGATATCGTGACTTGCACCAATCTCTAAAACGCTGCAAGCGTGCAATTTCTTCTGATCTTACCACCACGCTTTAACCCACGCTTCGAGTCCTAGCTACGTCTTTGCTTTAGTAATACGTGTTCCACTGCCCTACATTACAATTTACAAAGCTTTGTAATAAAAGGAACGGGAAGAAATAGACCACAGAGATATATTTATGACATTCATTTAGTTGGCGCTATTCTAGTAAACTAACAGAAAAGAAAATAAGATTTTTAGTACCTACGGAAAGGAACAACAACATGTTACGTAACTTTGGCTGGAACTCTTTCTGAATGTTTTTCAAAGAATATAAATATTCCAAAGTTGTCGCGAGAGCAGTTCCAAATATTTTTTATATATAAAAATTTTATAAAATGAAAATTTTATTAAGAGGACGTGTGTGGCTCAGTGGGAGAACGTGCGATTTTCGATCCGATGTTTTGTCGATTATTTTTATTTTTAAAATTAACGCTATAGATTTATTATAGATCATGGACTGAGTACATACATTGCGGAAAAACATCGAATTCAATTTCACCCTGCATAACCACTTGATGGAGTCTTGGGGTTTAGTCGCACAATGTCAAAAGCGCATAATACAAAGGGTCGCAAATTGTTAAAAGAGCAAAATGTCCCAAGAGTGTTAGGTCCAAGGCGTACAATGACCAGGAAGCCAAATATCCAAAGCTCACAAAGACCCAAGATCGAAATGTCTATAGCGCAAAACGTCCAAAATTTTAATGAATGAAATGAACTTTGTGAAGTAAACATGAAATAGAGAAAAAGACAAATACATATGTCAAATGATGGAAACAGAGACTTGATCAAATAAACTCTCTTCACCGGTCCACAGTGGTGAGTATCGTATCATGGATAAACATATAAATTAGCTCTCCTTTAGTTTAAATGCTTGAAACATCACCAACATTTCACACCCTCTGTTTTCAACTTAATCGTCACTTTTCCCCATAAGCAAAGCCAAAGTCTATTCAGAAAATAAAAGAAATATCCACCTACAATTTTGCAACCCGGTTGTCCTATTGTCAGTATATTTTATGATCTAAATAGGGATTCCCGTATTTTTCCATTCTGGGTAAATACCTTCTTTTTTCTATGTCAGGAGGAAAATCATATTTTTATTTTTCAACAACAAAAGGTCGGGTTGGTTGTCAGATTTTTCTTAGAACCTCAAGCTAAATACAAAGGCAAATTATAAATAAATAACAATAACGTCAAACGAATATTCTGTAAAACATAAATTATAAATAACTATTACTAGCCGTTGCCCTGAGGGTGGACACTCATCTGAGATAACCTTTTGTAGTTCTTTTTTTATTTGTTTTCTCTCTTTCATTGACATACGTACCTGACTAAACTTAACTTCTTAATAATTAAATAGTATATGTAACTGTATCTGTAACCTGTATATGTAAATTTATCCATGTGTAACATTATTATTAATTATTTCTATGTAAATACCTACTTATAAGTTAATTAGCAACTACTCGTTACGAAAAAGAGCACAACTGAAAATCAGCGCGCTGTCATGGCGCTTTATGCTGAGTAGTGTCCATTTATGACCATCGAATTTCATTTTACTGTATTACTTCTGTTTTTAGTATCATCATCATCATCATCATCATCTTCAGCCCATTACGTTCCCACTGCTGGGATACGGGCCTTCTCTCATAGAGAGAGTATGGGCCATAATCCACCACGCTGGCCCAGTGCGGGTTGGTGGATGTCACATGTCCTTGAATTTTTGTGATAAATTCTTGGATATTCCGGTTTCCTCACGATGTTTTCCTTCAACGTTTCAGAGCTAGTGCTAAAATCCGCACATAATTTAAGAAAGTCAACATAATGCCGCACATAATTTAAGAAAGCCAACGGGATTCGAACTTGGGTGCGTCGGAACGAAAGTCGCACGTTCTCCCGCTGAGCCACACTCGCTCTTGTTTTTAGTATAAGATGGTTTAATAATAAACTTATTTTCTTACTTTCTTTCTTTCTTTCTTTCTTTCTTTCTTTCTTTCTTTTTTTCTTTCTTTCTTTCTTTCTTTCTTTCTTTCTTTTTTTCTTTCTCTCTTTCTTTCTTTACATCTGCTAGGTTAAGCATCGTTCACCGCGGTCAGCACTTGGATAAGTAACCGTTTATGTGGTATTTATATCTGACCGCTACCGTGTTTTCGAGGCGGCGTTAAGTAGTCGGTCCCAATTCTTGGCTTAGGACAACAGTCGTTAGGTCATGTCGGAGGCCTTTGGACGGCTTATAACTCCGACACCAGGGTTAACCACTCACCTACATGAAAAAGAAAAAGAGAAGAAGACTATTGTAGATCCTGGCCCTAGTTAGGAATTTCTTATATGTAAGGAATTAGGAACTAGAAAAACCAAGAACTTACAACAACCAGACACGACCCAAATGACTGCGGTTTTTCTATGGTTAAATATTTGTCCCATAGTGGAATTGAATCTACATTACATTCATGCAAAGAACTAACCTGCCCAACTACTCTCATTCTACTTAGCACAGAGGATGTGTTAAATTACTGTTACATTTTCTTACTAGAAAAATTAAATTATTACGAAATGTAGAAGGTTAGGTTTATTAAAAAATATGCCGAAGCCCACGAACATGCGCTTCATCATCATGTAAACGTCGAAGCAATCCAGCTCCTCGGCCATACCGATATGGTAAGAAGAGGAACTGTTTGAGTTAGTGTAGTGTCTAGTGATAGTAAATTAGTGTAATGTAGTACGAGTGCTACCCATACAGAACACAAGAACGAAGTGTCTTCGCCTTAATAGAGACAATAAAAAAAAGTGTTAATGGGCACATCCTTAGTATAAGTTTATTTATAAGTAGTTAAATGCAAATTACTTTTTAGCCTAATCACATGGCTAGATTTTAGTAAAAATAGGGATCATAACGACTATGAAACCATACTAAGGAAAAAAAAATTACGAAGGTTAGCAAAAGCAAGCAAGCAAAGCAGTAGTGCGCGAGCGTTACTGTGTTCCGGTTTGAAGGACATTGAAGCCATTTAAATAACTGCGACTTAGATAGATAGATAAACACTTTATTATTCACCTTAAACACAGAAATTAAGTACAAGTTAAATGTTAACAATGGTGTAACAAAGCGGTCTTATGGCTCAAAGCGATCTCTTACAGACAACCTTAATATCTGATGTGTCGGGGTGATAAGCGCAATGCAGTGCTACGCAGTGCTTTTTATGGTATAAGTTCTGGGTGGCACTGCAATTGTTATGGGCAGGCGTGGCGCTTACCATCAGGCAAATGACTTGCTTGTCTCACCAATCAGTTCGATAAAAAAAGGTGATAGTGACGTCACAGATCTAACCAATCTGCACTATAAACACTAAAAGCCTATCTCCGGCTGGTTTTATCTCCTCTTTAACTGTTTCCATCAAATTTTAGGGTGACTCTTGGTTGCACCAATTCGTTGATTGCTTCATCAATTATTGTGAGCCCTTGCTAGCTCGTTTGTCATTTGGATAGATCATTTATTTTGATGGCCGTATGCTGCCCTTCAAAGGAGAGCCCTTTAGTATAGTTAATGTTATGTTGAAGCCTAACTCTTAATAGAAAATGTCATTTAACTTTTTGATGTTCTGTAATGATGTTGTGAAGAATATCACAATATTATAACTTAAAGTAATTATACTGAACGTGATTGGCTTGCTAAAATAATTAATTATGTTAAGCTCTCTGTTTTAGTTTGTTTGTTTGAATGTAATTTATTACTGATTATACTTAGCCTTCTATGAAGTACTTTTAAACGAGAATCGATCATAATTATCTTTAAGTACCTGGTGTTCCATTGTGTGTTCCATCAATGGGGACAACTAATTATAATTTTAAGCAATTTGAATACTAAAATATTCATAAATTGAAAATAAACTGCTTAAAATTATATTAGTTGTACCTAAATCCTCGTCGTTTATAAAAATTGTTCATATAAAAATATCAAAGTTGCAACACCTGGTGCCAATTAATGAAGCATCTATACGTCACATATTTACACTAGGGGGTAAAAGTTATTATATACTGAAGATCCAATGGGAGCAAGTCTAAATTTTACTCTTGTAACATCGCCATCGTTGGAACCCTGTCTCTCTCATACTTAAACAAGGAATCGTATACCAATCATGCAAATGGGGTATCGTTTCAATTGCAAATCGATCGTACGAACAGACGGACAAAGGGATGAATTCATACAGATTCATCTGATTGGCAACAACTCAATGAGTAGCTCCGCGAATTACAAAATGACGGTGTTTGGGATTTGGGTGGTAACATTTGCAGAATTCGGAAAATTATCCGGCGATATGCCAAGTTTACATTGGGGCAGCGCTGGATGAACACTGGATTATTGGTTGCGAACCAATGGGTCGTTGTTTACATTCGTTGAGTCAGGATGTTGCGCCTAACGCTGGGTTACGGATGGTCTCTCTATATACCTACATACATACGTATCTTTCAATGTCAGTGATTTACATTTTTTTTCTTCTATTATAACTCACGAGGTAGCAGCCTACCTGATCGGTTTTATCCGATCAGAGATTACTGAACAGCCCTCCTACCCATATATGTCCCTCAAGCGCCAATCTTATATTGTGTTAAGCTCAGATTAGGGCGTCGATTCACTGCGACAATATCTTATGATGCCATATATTGTCCCATTAAGTTTATCTCAACTTGTAGTTATCGTATTTTGGAATAAATTTATGATATTAATTGTGTGAGTGTGGCTCAGTGGGAGCACGTGCGACTTTCGATCCGACGCATCCGAGTACAAATCCCGTTGCGCTACACCACTGACTTTCTTAAGTTATGTGCGGATTTAACACTCGCTCTAAAAACGGTTAAAAGGAAAACATCGTGAGGAAACCGGCATGTCCAAGAATTTTTCACAAAAAAAGTCAAGGACATGTGACATCTTCCAACCCGCACTAGGCTAGCGTGGTGGATTATGGCCCATTCTCTCTCTATGAGAGAAGGCCCGTGTCCCAGCATTGGGAACGTGATGGGCTGATGATGATGAATGATATTAATTAGATTTCTTTGCCTGAATCTACAATAATAAGAGCGTATCTCATCAGTCGCAGTGAAACTATAGCTTAATTTGAGCTCAAAACGATATACGATTGGCGCTTCAAGGACATATAGACATACAGTAAGTGCTATGTTGAAAGTGGTAAGTTCGTATTTTCCCCCTTGGCCATGCTAATTGACTAATTCTTTTACCGAGACTCCGTTCTTGTTATGTTCTTTATAGAACTATAACATTTCTCTTTACATCAGATAGAGAAGCTGAGTTATTTGTAAGGAAATAAAGCATAAGGTTACATACTCAAGTACAACCTTAACAAAGAGCATAAGTCTATTATCTTTTCACTCACTTTTGCCAACGTTTCTCTAGTTTATAGAGTATTTGTATGCTAATCACTTCCTCTGTCAAAACGTGAATACCCGCATTTTCCCAACTTCAGCTGCACATTTCTAACTCCAACGTCTGTATCACGTGTCAAGAAACTCAGTGTGCTTTCAAGAAAATTGCTTTCGGCGACGCTGACATTTTTATTTGTAAAAGAATTTTGCTCTGTCTTGAACGCGTTCGATCTATTTCTGAGACTCTTATTTTATCTGTTATTATATCGCGGGAATACGATAGGTCATCTACAGTTATTGCACTGTAAAAATGTATGAGAGCGGTAAAGGCTGGTGCCCACTAGAGATAAGCGCGTGTGAAGATGAGATAAGCGATACAAACCACACCACAACATAACAAGCTTTTATTTAACTTACCATGTTTATTATTTGGGTCAAATTTTGTATGTTAAATCAGAACCACTTCCTCTTATCCTATGGAGTTAAAATTTTGCACATTTGTCTAAGTTCGATGACAATACAATATTATAGTGACAGCCAGCTGATCTGATGATGGAGATGGAAGGTATGCAATGGATCTCCTTGACGGATAATGGTAAAATATTAGTGTTTGAGCACATTTTAATTTGATCGCGGTTCCGATTACGAATTTGTAAAAGCTTGTCGTGAAAAATATATTTATAATTGATATAAAACGGCTAAGACTCACTGTAAATGTCGAAAATTACTCCGACCAGGTTTCGGACATTTTAGAAGTCCTTCTTCTGGGAGTTATGAGATCAAGCCGCGGCGTAGGTCGCGAGCGCTCGCACGTAACTGAAACTGATGTCCGAAACCTGGTCGGAGTAATTTTCGACATTTACAGTGAGTCTTAGCCGTTTTATATCAATTATGAATAATAACACTCACGAAACTTTTCAAAATCTAAAAATATATTTTTCAACAAAAATCTTGATATTCATTAAAATCCGAGCGGTAAATGTTGAGGCACTCTTGCTCAACTCTTGTTCAGCTCATTTTGCTACTGTCTGACTGTTTACTCCTCTTCACCTAGCATTATCGCACTATGTTTAATTTCCTGATCCGCTTCGTTACCCTAGATCATATATTAACATAAAAAATACACACATACTTTATCAACACCAAGAAGAGCGCACGTCGTAAAATAACAATATCCTATTGGTTATTTAAAACACAGCTCACACATTCCACACAATCCGGTTCAGCTTTACTTTTACAGCTACAGTGGATGCCAGCCCTAAGGCGTACTATATCGAATGAAGCTGTAAAATACAGATACACTATATTGCTTATGGATCTAGGCTATATTGGTTATGGAAATTGTATTGTTGCTGTAGCGAATTGAAGATTTTATAGACGCTTTTTGTTATTGAAGATGAATAATGAGTAATAAGAAATAATAAGAAAAATAAGCGAGGTTTATAGAGCGAGTGTGGCTCAGTGGGATAACGTGCGACTTTCGATCCGATGCACCTGAGTTCGAATCCCGCTGGCCCCGCACCACTGACTTTCTTACGCTCTAAAAACGGTGAAAGAAAACATCGTGAGTAAACCGGCATATCCAAGAATTTGTCACAAAAAATCAAGGACATGTTACAGCCACCAACCCGCACTAGGCTAGTGTGGTCGATTATGGTCCATACTATCTCTTATGAGAGACGGCCCGTGTCCCAGCATTGGGAACGTGATAGGCTGATGATGATGATGACGATGAAGCAAGGTTTGCAGTTGGTAAATGTTACAAAGAACCGTTTTATTTTACTCCAAAAAAGGAACAAATTCGTGTTAAAAAAACGCTCCGAAATTAAAACAGGTACGCTAAAGAATCTGGTAGACAGATGCATATCAATTATAACCAAGCACTTTCTCTTTAAGGTACATAAGGCAATGTATTAAAGAAATGATAGACTGCAGAAACATTAAAAGTTCCATTTACACTCTTATTTCCGGAATTTCGTGCATGACAAACCGTCTCTCAGGACCTACATTCATAACAATACGTATAAGCGTAGATATGTACACTTTACGCCACGGACCGTCACCGTCCGTCACCGTCACCCTTTGTCGGCAGGCAAATTTATTTGAAGCCAGGAAGTGTCCTAGTTACTTTACAGAGTTCCGCACCCAAAGGGTTCAAATAAAGCGCTTTATCGCTGTCGTTTGTCTGGTCGTCTGTTCGTCTATCACTGAAGGTTTGATTCCGCACGGTGGCAACTACATAGCGCAGCGACAAAACTGATATACTGCCGAAAAATACAGTCATCATGTCGCCGTGCTTGGAATTTCACCTTAAGCCTGTAGCGGTAAAACCATATTTTATGAGCTTACCTTTTACTCTTCCTCTCAGGTTATGTTTTCCATTGCGTAATAACAAAATACCTACTGAAATTTTAGGAAACATATCAGACCTCTGAATATGTTTGTTCAGGCGTTATTATTCTTTTTAATATTTGGACGGTCACGAGCCAAGATACCGGCATCGAGCGCAGAAATGTGAAGAAGATGAGGGTAGTTTCGACTACTGCTCTCACGTATATCGTCGGCGGACCGTGCATGACCTTGTGCACCTCGGACACAGCTTTGGACAGGACGTGTCGATTCGGCGGTTGTATATTTGAAGAATTTCGGACTTTTTGGGACCTCTGTGATTGTGTAATTTTGGACACTGCTCTCTCGCACCTACACCCGGGTGTTGAGATTTTGGCCGATCTGGACGGCGCCGGCGACGGAGTCTGCGTGCGTGAGCTCATCGGAATTTCGAGGTAAGTGGCTGTACTTATATTGGGAGGAATAGTAACCCTGAACAAAAACCTAACCAGAGAAGGTCTAGGACTAGTGTGCTCACTGGGCATCGAAGGAGAAACAAATATCGATTAGTTCTCACGGACATAATTTTTGGTCCGTCGTACCGGATAGATTTTCGTTAAAACTGGTAGGTAGTTACGGTTGGCTAAGTTCTTGGTTAAATTCGGTACATTTGCTATATACCTATACTTATTCGTATTAATAATTCGGTTCGGTTTAGAGCTTAATATAATATTCTATCTTTCGAGGTTCAGTTAACGGTCAAAAAATGTCTAAGGTTTTTGAAAGCAAGTTTAAAATTAAATACGATTGGTTTATTTATTCTTTGGAAATAGTAAATACAAAATCACAAAATTCAGGTGTTATTTCGTCTCGGTTACGTAAATTAGAGGGCTATTACGTGCTCTTAACGGAAGCATACGAGTCGATTTTGAATGTTTGTACGGAGATAAACGATAGTGCAGTCGTTAAAGAATACGATGATAAGTATAAGGAAGCTACGGAGATATATAACAAGTTGGAGTCAATATCGGCGGCATATCCGTCTTTGGACGGCACTCACACACCAACGGAAAGCGCGCCACAGGCTCGGTTACCAAGAATAGATTTGACCACCTTCGATGGCGACCTTTTTTCATGGAGTAGCTTCATTAGCCTTTTCAATTCCTTGGTGTTGTCTAGGAAGGATATATCTAAAACGGAAAAATTCCACTATTTATTCTCTCACGTAGTGGGTGAGCCGCGGTCATTAATTAAACATCTTCCGATGGTTGATGTTTCTTTAGATACGGCTTTGGATATACTTAAGGCTAGATTTGAGAATAAGAGGTTACTGACGGATTCTCATATTTATCGGATTTTACATTTGCCAGTGCTAACTAAGGTCGTTGAACTTAGAACTAAAATATTAAACCCATTATTAGAATCTACCCGGGCTTTGAACAATTTAGGTTTACCTACGGATCAATGGAGCTATATGCTACTATATATTGGTCTTTCAAAGCTACCTATTGAAATTAAAACTCGGTTTGAACAAAAGTACGGCGGAAACAGTATTAATTTACCAACATTCGACCAACTTATAGAATTCCTACAAAATGAGTGCAGATTTATAGACACGGCGGCATCGGTCTCGGCGGAACCGGTTTCCTATGCGGAGCGCACGCGTCGAACAGCTGACAAACGTAATATACTCCTAACACAAAATAATAACGGCAACAGAATTGAACGTGTTAATTATAAGCAATGTTGTTATTGTCAATTTACGGGGCACACTATTATGAATTGTTTTAAATTTGGCAATTTGGCTAGACAGGATCGTAAGGGTTGGGTTCAAGTGAACGGCTTATGTTTTAAATGTTTCGGAAATCATTCGGCGGCGTCATGTCGGTCCGCTGCCGTTCCGTGCGGTCGGTGCGGGAACTCGGGGCATAATGAGTTAATTTGCACATTCATTGCGCGCTCGAATGCACCAACGGACGGCCGGCAGGGAACACGGCACGCACACGTTTCCGCACACGCCCGCGATGATGTTGCTGGCGGTAGGCGGTCACCGTGTGAGTCGCGTCGCAGTTCCAGTATATCGCGGGAATATTATGAGCAGCGGCGTGCTTCACCAACACGAGTAGAGCGCAGCTACTATCGGCGCCGGCGTACTGATAACGAGATTAACACCGATGATCGAAATTATGGAAACGAATCACACGGAAACGACGGGCGTGTCGACCGTGCGTCGAGCCCGCCGGTTGCTCGTCGTCCACACAATAATTCGGAATAGCAATTACAGCAATCGTGTAATATCACTTCACTACCTAGGTTAGCTAATAATGTTATTTTACCTACGGCTATTATTGAAGTAAAAAATTCAATCGGCGACTTTGTTCGTGCAAGAGCCTTGTTAGACCTCGGCGCTCAGTTAACCTTTATTAAGAGCGATTTTGTTTCAAGTTTACGGTTGAAGCGATATTACACTCATACATCTTTATTAGGTATCGGCGGTATTCGAGCAGGCGGCAGTCAGCATGTGGTATCTGTTGACTTTAGACCGGAACGGGCAGGGAAGCCTTTGTTATCAGTTACGGCGGCAGTTTTAAAAAATCCTACGGCTTATCTAGCTCGGAGATTGGGAATAGATTGTAGTGGGTTACGGATTTCGGATGAAGGCTCTTGGAATAAATCTCAAGTGGATATAATTTTCGGTTGTGACATTTTAGGTAAAATATTTAGTCATGCGGTTAACTTAGGTTCGGACGGGCCTTACGGTTTAAAAACTATTTTTGATTTTGTTATATTCGGTCCGGCTTCGGTAGATATCAGTGAATCGAATGATCATTATAGCAGTTTGGTGACACTTGTTGAAGCGGTTGAGCGGTTTTGGCGATCGGAGGAGCCACCAAATATTAAAATAAAGGACCCGGCGGATATTGAATGTGAAGATTTATTTAAGTCAACCACCACTCGGGGTGCGGATGGCAAATATACGGTTCGGTTGCCACTTATACCAGATCACAAGCGGTTGGGTGATTCAAGGCAGATAGCGCTGCAGCGCTTTTTAGCTATCGAGCGGAAGATGAAAAGACAGTCTGAGTTTCGAGATAAGTACGTGAAGTTTATGACGGAATATCTTGAGCTCGGTCATATGACGTTATCAAACAGAAATTTAGATTTGGAAGGTGAACATTATTTCCTCGCTCATCACGGTGTATTTAAAAAGTCCGGAGACACTAGTAAAATTCGAGTAGTGTTTGACGGTAGTGTTAAATCTAGTTCCGGAGTGTCACTCAATGATTGTCTATATTCCGGCGAGCGTTTACAGAATGATATCACAGTAATCATCCTTAATTTTCGGTGGCCACGGGTTGTATTCACTACGGATGTAAAAATGATGTTTAGGCAAACCTGGGTTCACCCTGATGATAGAAAATATCAACTTTTATTTTGGCGGACGTCTCCATCTGAGCCATTGCAAATTTATGAGTTGACGACCAACACTTATGGTCTAAAAAGTAGTCCTTTTATTGCGAATCGGTGCCTCCAGAATATAGCTCATGATGAACAACATAGGTATCCAAGGGCGGCGCGGGTATTGCTTAAAAATGCATATGTAGATGATTTGAGCGGTGGGGCTGATACGTTGAGTGAAGCTCGTGAGTTGAAAGATGAATTGGTGGGTCTTATGAATACGGCGGGCTATGAGTTGCGCAAATGGTCTTCTAACGTCCCGGAACTGTTAGGCGATTTACCTTCGGAACATTTGGAAACTCTTCGGGTATTTGATGAACATACGGAAGAACACGGTTACATTAAGGTCTTAGGCATCCAGTGGAATCCAAAATCGGATTCTTTTACTTATCGGCTAAACTTACCTCCTGGAAGAACAGTCACTCGGAGAATCATTTTGTCACTAGTAGCTCGTTTGCATGATCCATTAGGCTGGATCAGTCCTGTTGTTTTTAAAATTAAATTGTTGTTACAAACCTTGCTCAGCAGTGTTGATAATGCGCGAAAGGTCGACTGGGATGCTCCAGCATCTGATTCCATAGTTCGGCAATGGTTAGATATTACCTCCGACTTACCAAATTTGGAACGACTATCCATACCGCGGTGTTTAAAACCCTTGAGGAATTCGTTCACCCGATATACTTTGCACGGATTTTGCGACGGCTCTTCGGTTGGATTCGCGGCGGCGGTATATATCCGGGCACAACAATCGGACGGAAATGTGGTTCTGCGGCTGCTCATGGCAAAATCCAGGGTAGCTCCACTTAAGACGAAACGTACTATCCCTAAACTCGAATTGAGCGGTGCGGTGCTCTTGACCACACTCATCAATTGTGTCACTACTTCAATGGAGCACGAGGTAGTATTCGATGAGGTTGTAGGTTGGTGTGATAGCACTATTGTATTGGCATGGCTTCAAACGTCGCCCCATAAGTTACAAGTATTCGAGGGTAATCGCGTGTCACAAATAAATTCATCTGCGACTCGAATCCACTGGAGATACGTTCCCAGTAACATGAATTGTGCGGACGTTGCGTCCCGCGGAAGTACGGCAGCGGAATTAATGCAGCATCACTTGTGGTGGGAACCGCAGTGGCTGCATGAGCCTTCAGACCAATGGCCGAGAGATTGTGTAGAAGTCCCTAGAGATCTGCCTGGTCTTAAGGCTATAACGGCTAATGTCAGCGCGGTAGAATCGGATTTTGATTTGATACAACGGTATAGCTCTTTTGATAAGCTAGTTAATGTCACCTGTTGTATATTACGGTTTGTTAACAATTGCAAACGTCAAATTAAAACAAACGGAAATATAACGGTTTCAGAACGGAGAAATGCGGTCTCCTATCTGATTAGATATGTTCAAGGTATACATTTTAAAGAAGAATTTACGGCTTTAAAATTGGGCAAACCTATTAAAGGTTCATTACGGAGATTAAATTTATTTATTGATAAGGATAACATACTTCGAGTTGGCGGTCGAATAGACGCATCAACCTTACCTTATGATGCTCGGCATCAGGTTCTATTACCCGGTAAATGTCGGTTTACGGAATTATTAGTAACGTATTATCACCAAATACACTGTCATGTCGGTTCAAATACTCTTGCGGCTATTTTGTCTCGGTTCTACTGGATAGTTTCAGCACGGCGGATTACTCGGCTTATCACCTTTCGGTGCGTTCAATGCTATCGGTCAAGGGCGCGTCCTACGCAACCTTTTATGGCAGATTTACCACCGGATCGCGTAAGAGGCGTACGCCCTTTTCTCGGTGTCGGTACGGATTTTGCTGGGCCATTTTATATCAAGTCAAGTACATTACGGAATGCTAAGATACAAAAATGTTACCTATGTATTTTTGTTTGTTTAGCCACTAAGGCGGTCCATTTAGAAATTGTAACTGATTTATCGGTTGAAGCGTTTATTGCGACGTTTACACGGTTTGTTTCCCGGCGAGGACTTCCGGCAATGATGAGGTCGGATTGCGGTACTAATTATACAGGCTCTGACAAATTTCTTAAGGAGTTGTATATATTCTTACGTAACAACCAATCGGATATTGAACGTAAACTAACCATGCAAGGCGTCACCTGGTTATTTAATGCACCGGCAAGTCCTAATCACGGCGGTCTTTTTGAAGCGGCGGTAAAGTCGGCTAAAACACATGCGAGGCGAGTATTGGGTGATTCTCGTCTCACGTTTGAAGGATTGACAACCTTCTTTACTAAGGTGGAAGCGGTTATGAATTCCCGGCCTTTGTGTCCTCTGAGTACGGATCCGTCAGATCTTGAAGTTTTAACTCCTGGACATTTTTTAATAGGACAACCTCTAGTTGCCCTTCCGGAATATCCTTATACGGACATCAAAATGACTCGGCTATCTCGGTACCAACAAATTCAAAAGTTGACTCAACATTTCTGGTCTCGGTGGAGAACTGAATATCTCCATACTCTTCAGCAACGGTATAAATGGACCTCACTAACGGAACCTCCTAAGCTAGATGACTTAGTATTGATAAAGGAAGATAATATGCCTGCCCTTCATTGGAAGCGCGGTCGGTTAATAAAATTGCTACCGGGCAAGGACGGAATTGTTCGGATAGCAGAAGTAAAAACTCAAAATGGCGTTCTTCTCAGACCCATTTCTAAGCTATGTCGGTTACCTATAGGCAATTAGGAACCAAGGGAGCCTTGGTTAGGCGGGGGGATGTTCAGGCGTTATTATTCTTTTTAATATTTGGACGGTCACGAGCCAAGATACCGGCATCGAGCGCAGAAATGTGAAGAAGATGAGGGTAGTTTCGACTACTGCTCTCACGTATATCGTCGGCGGACCGTGCATGACCTTGTGCACCTCGGACACAGCTTTGGACAGGACGTGTCGATTCGGCGGTTGTATATTTGAAGAATTTCGGACTTTTTGGGACCTCTGTGATTGTGTAATTTTGGACACTGCTCTCTCGCACCTACACCCGGGTGTTGAGATTTTGGCCGATCTGGACGGCGCCGGCGACGGAGTCTGCGTGCGTGAGCTCATCGGAATTTCGAGGTAAGTGGCTGTACTTATATTGGGAGGAATAGTAACCCTGAACAAAAACCTAACCAGAGAAGGTCTAGGACTAGTGTGCTCACTGGGCATCGAAGGAGAAACAAATATCGATTAGTTCTCACGGACAATGTTAGTCTGGATTACTTTTTTGCCAAGGAGAGCAAAGTGGCGAGAAAAAATAAGGAAAGCGTTGTATAAAAAAGCCACCCACATCATTTTCAGGTTCATCTCATACCCTGTTTTTTCTGAAACAATACTGTCTGTCAAAGAAATTGTGTTCGCATAGTTTATTTGAAGCCTAGAAGTGTTCCGTGTTTCAAAAAGCTAGCGAAAAAGAAAATATAAGAGAATGTTACTAAGGATATTAGGTAACTATTACTTTTTGCAAACTATTACGGAAAATTATGTAGTAAGTAAATTTCAGTTTTGGTGTCGAAGGAAAAGTGTGCAAAGGTGTTATTTTATGCTTTAAGCATTTATGATTCTAAAATTAATATTTTAACACTTTAAATATACGTTTTGAAAGTTTTGTCATAAGGTTTTTTATTAGTGGCATTTAGTAGGTACGTTAATTTAATTTAAATAATGGACACATAGCGCGTAAAGCGTTTAATGCTATGAAACCTGGCATACATTAATTATTTTTTTGCTGCACTTTAATAATAAAGAAATATATTATACAACATCGTTGTAGTTATTATTGCATGTAAGCTAAACTGTATACATACCTACCGGGTATATGGTGATATTTAACTAAAATAAAAATTAAATTGCGTGCTATTTATATTTATGTGCCTAAAAGAAAATATATATAAGTATATAGACGGGTCTATCTGACAGTTCAGACATTTTTCTCAAAAATTTCCTTCGGAATTTCTTACGTGAACACCTTAATGATGTTAAATAAACTTGTTTGCCTAATAAAGCTCTCTTCTTCCCTTCTTCCCCTCATTTCTCCTTTCTTTCCTTCCTTCCTTCTAGTTAAAGTCTGAGTATGGATCGTAGTCACGTGTTAGAACGAACTCTTCTATTGCACTATTTTATACTTTAAAATAAAGAGCGAGTGTGGCTCAATGGGAGAACGTGCGACTCTCGATCCGACGCACCCGAGTTCGAATCCCGCTGGCCCCGCACCACTGACTTTCTTAAGTTATTTGCGGATTTAAAACTCGCTCTAAAATTGGTGAAGGAAAACATTGTGAGGAAACCGGCATGTTCAAGAGTTTATCACAAAATTTCAAGGACATGTGACATCCACCAACCGGCACAGGGCTAGCGTCGTGGATTATGGCCCAAACTCTATGAGAGAAGGCCCGTGTCCCACCAGTTGGACTACTGAGCACGTGATGGGCTGATGATGATGATGATGATGATACTTTATAACGATTTGAAATTTACGAGTAGCATTAGTCCGATCACGTCTGTATCTACTGTAAAATGATTACTTTTTTAAGTTGTATTTTATAATTATATGTATACGGGTACGAGTTTTACGGGGACGAATAACTGGTCGCAAGATGTATAGTCTTGAGCATGGACTTAAGGCAGCATATCTGTCAATCTTCCACTTCTTCACGACCTAATTCCACCCGCCCCCTTCCATCACAGGACGAGCAGAAAGTCAGCCAAATATCATCCCTATATAGCAGACATTCCGCCAATTCGAACAAAGCGTTTTGGTTCCACGTTTATAGTGCGTACTGCTAAGGAATGGAACTCCTTGCCGTCCGTTCTCTGTTTCTTGAAATCTATAATTTGGGCGTCTTCAAGGCTAGAGTGAATAGGTAGTAATATCTTCTAAATCTACGTGCTCCATCTTCGGCCACATCGTCGCTTAACATCAGGCGAAATGGAGGTCAAGCGTAGATTTATCACAAAAATAAAAAAGTAAATTTTATTAATTTTAAAACTAGAATTTCAATATGTTCCTAAGGAGTAGGCCAAGAGTTTTTACAAAGTAGTTATATTATTTAGGAATGTCTAAGAATTAAATAGATAAATCTAAATTCCAAAGAGCACTTCCACAATTGAAGCCGCCGTCAACAATAACGTCAAAGTTTCTCCCTGCAACTTTGAAACATTATTTAAAAACACAATCTAGGCGCTTTCGCTAAGAAAACCCATTATAACTTCGCTGGGATGTGAAAAATGAAGGTAGTTTTCATTTCCTGGTGCAACCACTTGCGAGAATCTTGATCTATACTTTTCTAGTTTCAAACTAGTGAGGAGAAATAAAGAAGTTATTTCTTGGACGTAAATAAAAAGTGCATTTTACTAATTATTTATGATTCATTGTCTGCATGTGAAATCATCTGACCATTAAAATGACAAATCATTCATTCATTAATCATTCATTCATTTGGTTTTTTCTTTTAACTTTTCTTACGCGTTCTTTGCGGTTTATCATGTACAACCATTAAGAAACCCGACTGCGTGTGCGCAAAGTGTAGTGGGCCCCTTTTTCCTTATGCACACACGTAGGTGCGTAACACATTTGTTACGGACGGGCTAGTAGCTTTTGCTCTTCATGGAAAGCACATCATTCGCGTAGACGAAATGAAAACAACATTTTAGCTCTATCATCTATCTATTACCTCTGTCTATATGTAGTTAGATAGCAATGTTTGTAAGACTTACAACATTACAACACTCGTTAGCACAATACATATATTAGAATAGAATAAATAATAGAAGGAGCGTAAAAACCATTAACAGAAAACAACAAAACAACACAAACTCTTAATACCATAAACCATAAGCTCAACAAAATGTCAACACTCAAATTACAAATGATTCCGCTTTGGCCGTTAACTAGGATCGAGCCAGGGCTGTCCGTTAGCGAAAATGACAAGGCATGACTGTGCGCCGCGCTAAGTAATTACATACACGTCGTACTCTCGCGTTGAGTGGAATGCGGTAGGGTTGGTAGAAAACAAGAAATAGTTCTAATTAAAAAAAAAACAGTGTAATAAATTTAAATTTTGTGGTAGCATTGCAAATATATACAAGTCCTGATAATAATTTACAGGGTTAAAATATTCATTGTGGAAATAAACTTTATTTGTTTTATGAAACTGGATTGCGAAATTAAATTATCGATTTGAGAATATGTATTAAAAGAATAAAACTCAAACAAAATTAACGAAAATTTATAAATAATAGAAACAGATATTTTAAAATATTGAATACGTATAAAGATAGAAAATTATACAACGAACATGATTTCGCCTAAAATTTATGTCAGGTATTTTTCATACACAGTAATTCATAGTGGATAATGAATACATCGACATTTTATAATTTGAATGCCATAAATATGTGTTGTGTTTGGAATATAATTACAGGCTAACCATTTCAAAAATCGCATCATAATCGCCCGAGTCAATATGAAAGCGTTAGGCAAATATATTAAGCGGATGGGTGGCAGCCCTACACAATTTCACACTCCACCTACTCAAAGCAAGGAGTGACTTTAAATAAGTAATGTAATGAAACGGGTTCACAACTCCCGAGTCATTTTAAAATGTTATTAAGTGTAGGATGCGAGTTCAAAAGTATATGTATAGAATAGAGAATTATTTTTTATGTTTGTTTATGTACATGCTAGAAAAGCTTTAATGAGTTTACATCTATGTATACTAACTTTTAAATTAATTTTATTAATATATGAGTAAATACTTGTGGCTAAATCTGGCTTTTCTTGGACAGTGATGACAAACATGATAAAGGAACTAATGTTCATTTTTCCGGGATGAAAAGTACCTTAATGACATGTACCTACGTGACGTGACGTACCTTTCATCAAAATCCGTTGTTTTGGAGTAACAAACACACACAAGAAAAACTTTCGCATTTATAATATTAGTAGTGTTATCGATTTTATAATTCGTTGCATCCCTACTTAAAAATAACTGGCAACACTGCAGGTGGCAGCACTATACACAATCATGGCTGGCCTTTCGATGTAAAAAAAAGTTGTGATTAAGAGAGTCATTGTATATTTGAAGAATTAGAGTTTGTTGTTACACAAAACTTTAATTACCACCCTAACCTTGCATTAGTCAAGTTAAAAGTAGGATTAGGATAGAAAATATCGAAAATAGACAAATCGCTAAACTTCAGATCTCCAAGAATAATCAAATATTTAATTTCACTTCTAAGTTCTTCTAGTTGGCTTATTATCCAGGTTTTAAGTAGATTTTAGCGCTTCATTTTACAGTTACAGTCGTGGGAACTAGGGCATTCGGGGCAGAATAATAACGCTGCTTCTGTAGGTCTGAAGTGTCTGAACGAATCTCCGCGAATTGTTAGCGTCAACTAAGATAATGAAGTCCTTTTAGCAAATTGGCCCCATTTGTTACTATCTACCTCGACGTTGATGAAATAATTTATATAATTATAATTGAACATTGTTTACAAGCTCGCTTTGTGATGAGGTATACACAAATTATACTTGTGTAGTATATTATTATTTTTCACCAAACCGCGGAAATTGTATATAACATTTTTTATATTTAATATTATTATACATGTATGTACATTAATTCATAATTATATTATCTAATATTAGACCAGAATTTTTCAAAAGTCAATTTTATTATAACTAAGGAGTATTTACCTTTGAATAAACGTTGTAAAAGCAACTTTGCCGAACAAGCTATTCATGAATCAGGATTTTATGTGTCCATAACTCTATTGACACTGCTGCATAGTATGCCAAAATTGGACATTTTATTTTCGTTATTTTTCGATTTTCTGTCCGAATATTTCAGTGACATTGTACGATATTAGCGCCAAATATCCACTAAATTTGTACCACCCACGTTTATTTTACGAGGCAAACACGGAAAACCAATGGTCCATTGGTGCAAGGGCGGATTCAGGGATAAAATTTTAAGGGCCAAACGGCAAACGAAACCAGTATAGGTTTCGTTTGCCACTTGGCCATTCTGGATACATGCCATTTGAATTTAAAAACATCTGTAACTGATTTATTTACACGTGAAAAAATAGTAGATGTATATACATATATATTAGTCTGATGCCATTCGTCTCAAGTCGCGTGCAGACATCGCGAGGGGTGCGCCGCGAATGGTTCGTCACGCATGCCTCGGGAAGTGTGGACGTGAGTGCTCACTGTGAGCATTCACCGCATACGCTCGTTGCGAGCGAATTAACATGCTGTCTTAGTGCAAGCCCCGCGTTCTGTGTGGACGGGTGTTGTATGTGTTGCGTGCGCGAGAGTCATGGAGACCGAGATTGAATCACTGTGTGACTAAATGAAAATAACAGAGTGTTATGGGACTCTGAACATTCTAATTAACATTCTGATTTCAATTTTTTTTCTGAACATTTTCGAACGTCGTGCGTGGTTGTTTGCGTGCTCAGCTTGAGCGTGTGCATTCGGGCGGCATGTATAAATGTCCCGTCGTATGCCTCGGGTTGAGGCATACGTGTCGACCCATTCCTGGCGCACGCCTCGCGATGTCTCTACGCGCCCTCAGGACTTGCTTAGTCGATTGTGGGTAATGCGCAGTATTTTTATACGTAAATATTCTGGCAGGTTCGTAAATAATTCAACACATAGCCAAATAGGTCAAAATTTTAAATGTATTAAAGGTCTCGTACAATTTAGAAGGGCTAAAACCCCCGACAATCCCTTTCCTAGATTCGCCCATGCAATGGTCATTTTTCACCCTAATATTTTTCGACAAACACACGGACAGTATAATTGTTCATCAAAAGTTATTAAAGGGTGAACAAACAGTACGGTCTGTTTATTGATGTTTGTTTTCCATTGTTCTGTTATCATTTGTTTGCGGAATTATTCGTTTTATATGTACTCTCAGCGAATGGTAAGAGTAGATTTGTATAACGAAAGCGATGGGGATTTAAAAAATCTTTGTACCGGGCATTACCTAATTGCCTTTTTTTATGTAACTGGATGACGAGACGAGCTGGTCGTTTGCCTGATGGTAATACGCCAGCCCATAACAATAACAGCACCAGCTAGAACTTTGTTTTGCAAAATCCTGCGCAGCGCTGCACTGCGCTCGTCACCCTGAGACAATGAGACAATTAGCTGTTGAGTCTCATAATGCCCAGTAATTTCGCTGGCAACAGTGCCCTTCAAACCGGAACACAGTAATCCTTGCGCACAGCTACTTGGCGGCAAAATATTTGGCAAAGCTGTGGTACCTACCCAGACGGAATCCCACATACGAGGGATCTACCACGAGTAAACCTACCATCAGTAATCGTGAGTTTGTTGTAGCCGTGGTAATGTAAAATTTCAATATGACATTGTATAATATCATAGACAAAATATGGTGACTAAAACTTGTTAAACCGTCAGAACATTCAGTAACAAAACATTTAACAGTCATTTAACTAATCATCATGTCAAACTCAAATGTCACTGAACATAAACACATACCACAAAACAAAATACAGACAGTAAATAACAATTATGTCATGTTGTAATCGACAATCGATAATCGTCTGGGTAGATTTTGTGTAATTTATCATTGAGTGACGCGAGGGCCTTATGTTCGGTGATTAGCTTCCATTAATGGCATATTCAAAACATTTTACACAATCTAAACTGAACTTTACACGATGAAGATAAGATTTAAAATTCAATGAAAATCAATTGACACTAACAGTATGATTAAGTGTCTAATCTATGCTTGTGTATGTTTTATATTATAGGTCGTGTGTCGTGTGTGCTTACGGAAGTAACTTTAAAGCCAAATTTATTGATATTGTCTTTCACCTTATTTTCGTTAACAAAGCGATAACCCTTTGACAAAATGCAGCTGTTATCGGTTATTGAACTGTTTTCTTTGAAATAAATTGGGTTCATCAAACTTTTATCATAAGGTGCATGATGCAAGAGTTCTTTACACGGAGCACATTCCTTCATCACGGAGTTTGAGTGACATTTAGATGAAAGTTAGATATTTCATAATTTCTTATGAAGATATTTCATAAATATTGGTTTAAGTCGAGGCTTCAGTGTATAATGTTATAGCCCCCGATATCTTTCATTTTTAGTCTTCTTTGATAATTATCAACTTTTTTGAGAGCTTTTCGGTTTCGCAAATGAAAAGGTTTCACAAATCTCTTTTAAAAAAGTATATTAGGAAAAAAGAATATTAATACTGAAAACAAAAAAAAACAAAAAATGATAGAAAAATGAAAGAAAAGAAGGAAGAGTAGGAATAAAGAGTATTTGTATTGTATTGTATAGGAAAAGTTGAGTTAGGTTAATTATAGTAATTGTTATCATGATAAAAATGCCAGTGTCGCAGTCCTTTGTACTTCACAGAACGATGTTCAATCTAAACAATATTTTACACAACACAATAAATCTAACTGACCATGCCTCGCATGTTGCTGGACATTCAACCTCTGCAGCGAACCGCTCACAAATGCACACAGTAAAGGGTCTCAAAGAGCTGAAAAACAGCGAATATAAAACCTTTACTGACCGAAAAGGCCGGAACGCCGGAACAGGCCGGAACAGGCCAAGCGGGTCCATCCAGCCGTTAACTCAACACAACGTACAGGATATGTCCATTCAGACGGACATTAAAACTGGGACGCGTTATCAGTGCCCATTTATGGAGAGCGAAGGATACTTTTTTTTTACGCTTAATAGATCTATGTTTGGCCACTATCTCACCTGATGTGAAGCGATGATGTGGCCTATGATGGAGCACATAGATCTAGAGAGAGACGGCAGTTGAACGGCTGCTCAGACCCGTCTCCCCTATGGTTCAACGAACATCATCCCGAAACACGACTAGGTCGCTTGACGGCATGGCTTTGTTCGGTGGGTGGTATTACAACCACGGCCTGAGCCTACCACTCCAAAGCGCGTAAGCGGGTTTCATCACGATGTTTTCCTTCACCGTTTTAGAGCGACCGTGCAAAATCTGCACTTAACTATAAGTCATTGGTGCAGGGCCGAGTCGGGATTCGAACCCAGGTGCGTCTGATTGAAAGGCGCATGAGTTATTGCTGAGCCACACTCGCTCAAAACTAAAATTTGACGCAAGAAAAACGTATATTATTCAGTCGCGCGGAAAGTGGGAATATAAGGGGTAGGACACATTATTGTACCGCTTTGTTGTATCTTGGGCACATCGAACGCATATTTATAGATAACCTATTACAATATACGCGTTTAAATTTTCTAAAGCAGAAATTATTATTGTTATTAAACTCTTTATTTCAGGCAATATTAAAGTACAACAAAGTAAAATTAACAGAGGCCCATAGGATATATTTTGTACCTTTCAGACTAACATACATACAAAAATATAACATTACATTTAATAAACCACACACACTACTTCACAGGGTTCAAACATTTTGCTTCTTCCCTGTATCTCCAGTGTGCTACCCCTACATGTCAGAAGTCAGAAATCAGGAACAGTTCCTTATGCACCGCTGGAGCTTGGAGCCTATAGGACTTGAATTCAGTGGTCCTAGTCGACTCCAGCCTCGACAGTCACATTGCTGTCTGTCCCTGGATCCGTACATGAAGCGTTTCTTTGATGTACTTCAACACTTCATCCCCTGATGTTACGCGGCGCAAGCGAGAGAAGTAGATGGATATTGTGATATGCTTGTTCAGTGCACAATTATTTGCGTTCTAACCTACGGTGCCCAAAGTTGGTCACTGACCGAATCCAAAATCAAGGTTTTCAAAGAGCAATGGAACGCAGCATACTCGGGGTGAAAGGCGGAGCACGTGTTACGCATGCATTCAGAGAGGTGGACGAGAGTCGAAGAGTCTGAATAGGAGCCTCAAAACAGGCGGAGACGTCGTGGCCGGCCTCGGAAAAGGTGGCGTGACGATCGAAAACTGACGACTAAGCGTGGAAATATCTAAGACAGAGATATTTGGAAGGAGATAGGCGAGACCTTTGCCCAGCAGTGAGACACAATAAGTTATTAAAAAACAAAAATTGCGATGCAAGAACTTGCCACAAGTTGTTCATTACATTTGCGAAAGCAGGGAAAGATGTTTGCGACAAGATTTTGCACTTTTAGGTTTGACGTCAATGCGATTCGCGTCAGTGGAATATTGTTACGTCAGTCACAGCTGTGTGTGATGGCCTTAGCGCTTGTGTGTACAAAATTCTGTCATTTTGGCGCAACACGATACGAAATTAAATTGCGTTGACGTGTTCGGTTCCGTGATTTTCGTAAAAGGAATTCGAGATGCAAAATGTAGCAGTGCAGACCCGTTTTCTAAGAAAAAGCTAAAAATATTTTATTTCAGGTTTCGTGAAGAATTTTTCAGTATTGAATTTCGAATAATAAAGGGTTTTCTGAATTAATGAACTGCAATACTGGGCCTTCTCGGAACGTATAATTTATAAACAGACATTTTCTTAAGTCAGACAACATATTATTGATTATATTTTATAATGTTAATTTTTATGTTACTGAATGGCGACACGAGTAGGTCGTTCGCCTGAAGGTAAGTCCTCTGTTTAGCAAAATCCTACGCTGCACTGCACTGCGCTCGTCACATTCAGACAACTGAGATAGCTCTTAGGTCTCATAATGACCAGTAATTTCGCTGGCTACAAAGCCCTTCAAACTGGAACACAGAATTGCTTCCGCACTGCTGCTTGATGGTAAGCGGTGGTACCTACCCAGACGGCCTCTCGCATAGGTACAAGAAGCCAAGGGCATAGCAATAAGCGATCTCTTCTAGACAACCTTCGAACATAAACTTATTGACAAAGTCTGCAAAGAACAAGAGACAACCACCAACAGTTGGCACATTTATTTTTGAGTTATTTATTTCAGTAGATATTTTAATTGAATATTTCGAGTATATTATGGACGATACCAGTCATTGGCAATAAGTCACAAGTAATCCTCAAATCTTCTTAAGAAATACACAATAAATATAGAAAAAGAACTGCGGGGCTATCAAATACAGATAGGTACCATTAAATTTTTAAGAACCCATTCAGAAACTTCAATAATTTCAAGAATTTACAGTAAAAGGCGTTAAAACAAACGAGCGGGTCGTACCTTAGGGCGTTTTGGTCCTGGCACGTTCTTATCGTTCCGAGACCACGTAGACGGAATACTAAACAGTTTGTACCGTAAGTTTCTATTCGTAAGCGTTTCTGCCGCCTTTTTAAGGAGCATTGGCAAGCATTGGGATGAAGATGTAAATATGAGTTACTATAGTACCGAGCCTCTAAAGTTTGGTGAGATCAATGAACATATCTTAATATCAAGATGGGGCACATGAATGGTGTTAAATCACAAAGGTTTTGCTTCGACTTTTAAAATGCGAACTGCTAAGGAATGTTACATCTTAACAGCGCATTTGATTCCCCGATTCTTATTAAACTCAATGGTGGGTGTTCAAGTTTTATTTTTTTTATTTAAATGTTTGACGAAACGAGCTGGTCATTTGCCTGATGGTAAGCAATACGCCAGGCCATAACAATAACAGCACCAACCAGAACTTTGTTTTGCAAAATCCTGCGCGGCACTGCACTGCGCTCGTCACCCTGAGACAATTAGCTGTTGAGTCTCATAATGCTCAGTAATTTTGCTGGCTACAATGCCCTTCAAACCAGAACACAGTAACTTACGCACTACTGCTTGGCGGTTGAATAACTGGCAAAGCGGTGGTACCCACCCAGACGGCCTCTCGCATACGAGAAACCTACCACCAGTAAAAAGAGGTCAAAAGTCTCGAGTGAATCAGTATCCTCTTCTTCTCTCGTGTGGGTGTAAGGCCAACCCTGGTGTCAGAGATTTTTTAGACCGCCTGAGGGTTTCAACATGGCTTTACGACCGCATCCTAAGTCAAGACCCGGACCGACGGTTTAATGTGCCATCTGAAGAACAGTAGCGCTCAGTTGTAAATACCACACAAATGGTCATCCATCCAAGTGGTGTTCGCTGCAAACGTTGCTTACATAGTTGATCTGTTGCGAACGACTAGGCAAGCTTTGCTCCAAGCGCTACGCGATAGTATCCTCTAGGCAAGCTTGATCCATCGTGGTCAGCGTCGTCACTTTCCATCAGGTGAGTTTGCTGTCAAATCCTTACATATCCATTGCCAAACCACAAAGTCCACAGCTGGACAAAATCCTCTCCCATAGCACGCCACTGAGACCGATCTTCGGCTTTCCTTCTCCAGTCGAAACCAGCAACCCTGCGTATATTGTCGCTCCATCTAGTCGCAGGGCGTCCTACACTACGTAGATTTCTTTATTGGGTGCAAATACCAGTAACTATAGCTCTCGGTAAGTCTATAAAAAGCATCATTGTTTACACTCCACCGGCCCCAACCTTCGACCCAATCTCTCAAAATCGTCCCATAAACCACAGTCTAAAATTAGGACCCTCATAACACTGACACAGATTTTTCGAAAACGCCCTTATTTTTCACGTAAACGGTCATTTGCGTCAACCGCAAGATGGCCGAAACGTAAAATATGTTATTATAATGTACAGGCTACTTTGAAGTACGGTCACTTTACATAGTCGTTATGTGGGGCTATTAGGACCTTGGCATAATGATGAAAGAGGTATCTTTAGAATGGGTGAGTTTGCATTTTTTTGATTTTACGATGGCCAGGTCTTGGAAGTTGTTGTTGGTCGTTGGTTTAGGCCCTTATGAAAAGATCCGTACCTTGTTTGTCTTTAAAAAAATATTACTACATTTTTTTACTATGTGGTATGTCGTATAGGTTGGTACCACTGCGCACCGCTTTGCTCGTTATTCTGCTGCCAAGTAGTATGCAGCTGCAAGCATTGTGTTCCAGTTTGAAGGGCATTGTAGCCAGCAGAATTACTGTGCATACGAGACTTATAACTACATATTTTACTGTTTAAAGTTTGTACCTACTCTTCTTAACTTATAAATACCTAGCTATATAAAAAATGTTGGGCGTTCATACTGAGCAATACACAACACAAATAATACTGTATCATAGACGGTTCAACTAATTAAAAAGCCCAGTAAATTATTTTGCCATCCGATACATATGTTAATTCCAGTCGCTTTTAAGTTTTAAATTATTTTGTAACATGCGAGAGTCGTAAATTTTCGTAACATGACTGCCGACTGGGACTGTGAAACAAAACATGACAACGAAAGGAAATTACTGGGCCGGTGAAATGAGTTCCAAAATAGCTGCAAATATGTGGGGCATGACCTCATTGCTTTTAAATAAAAATGTATCAGTATGTAGAATAAAATATGAAGTAGGAAGAGTAATTAATAGCCCTTGATCCACTACACCACAGATGTGGTGGTTGAGCGAGCCATCTTTTATTATAATCCCATTCACTTCGGAGGTTGCAGGTTTGATTCACGCGACGGGACAAATGTTTGTACACAGAAAAACAGCGCAAGTATTCGTATCGTCTCTGGGTGTTGTGGAACCTCGTAGTTCTACTAGATACAGGAAACCCTAGTCAGGGGCCAGGATCTATGTATGTGAACGTCGGTTTATCTATTGTCTGTTTTAATTATAAAACTTCATTTATTAACTTAATAATTAATCAGAACTTTTCTTTATTTATTAAATTAACAAATTAAACATTTCAGCAATTTTCAACAAGTCAAATTTTTGAACATCACCTAAGAAGTCGCGGATTTTTTTTAAGGATAAGCTTATTATTTTTGGGTGCACAAACTAAAGGTAAAACAAACGAAATATCTAACATTAATATCTTTCTATCCAACCTGGTTATTACAGTAAGACCACTATCAGCATGATTTAACAGCAACTGTTCAGTACATTATTGATGAGCGTGGTTCCTTTGATTGATGACACCCGATTTGGTCGCGGTCGTTCAGGGCCCGCGGTCTTGTATATTATTCAGAAAATGGCTTTACTATATACTTGGCATATCTATTGTATGTAATGGGAAAATAGAAAATGTATAAGCTGCAATAAAATATACAACAGTAAAAAAAAATTGAGTCCAACATCTTGGAACTATGTTCCAGCAATAAGATCAATAATTCAGGATGGTGTTGATGATGATTATTATAATTTATTATTTAAAGCCTGTACTAGTTAGTATTCTTTGCCTAAAGTGTCCCACCGCAAGGCAAAGGCCTCTTTTTCATTTTTCCACGTTTCACGGTATTTCGCTATTGTCATCCAATCTTTCATAAAGGAGTCCAGGTCATCCCGCCATCTCTGCCGAGGTCTGCCGCAGGGCCTTCGGCCGTTGTTAGGGGACAACTCAGTTGTTATTTTGGCCCAATCGTCATTCGGCAGTTGTGTGTTGATGATGATGATGATAAAACAAATCTTCAATCAAAAATTATTGATCTAAAAATTGATTAATTATATGTAGGCATATCTAAATCTCCTTCATGAAAGACTGAACGACAATGGCGAATTGACGAAGAGCAGTGATACGTGTAAAAATGAAAGGGAGGCTTTTGTCCTGCAGTGGGACACTTTAGGCTCTAAATAATAATAATAATAATAATAATATATCTAATGTAAACGTCTGGGAGCAAACGAATTTACAACGACAACCTCTAAAATTCATTCAAGTCACAACAACCAAAAAAGCGAAAATAAACATTGAACGCACCCTTTTAACTTTTTATAAACTTTAAAACACACCCAAGAGAGTACAAAACGGTGGTAACACGAAAGAAAAAGCGCCAGCTTTACATTTCACGCAGTATAAAGTACACCTCATTGCAAAGGCAAAAGTCGCAAAACATTTTATGTGTGCCATTTCACCTGGATCGCTCGACAGTTTTTTATACCCAAAAAACTCTACCCATATCCTGTCCTCTTAAATATTCATAAGGCGAGATATCATTTTTCTGGCGAAAAAACAATACGTTGTAGGTTTTACTGCCAACATTACGAAGGTTAAAAACTTGGCTTGTCGTAAAAAAGTCGAATTATTACGCAGTCTTCAACGCTATTTGTGTATTTCAGGTGAAATTATTTAGGTGGATCTATATGCTTTGTTTCTTCATTGGCATTGCATGTTAGCGGAAAATTTCCCGAACGTCTCAGTCAACTTTGTAACAGTTTATCTTGAAATTTCGGTGGAAAAGGGCAATCTCTCAAAATCTAAAGCATTGGTATATCTTGTGCAAGCATCATGCTAATCTTTGATTTCCTTAGTGTTTAGTGCACCTTATTATTTAGACCCATAAGTATCCCGTTGAGTCATGGTCATCTGAAATACGGCTGTTCTATTGTTTATGAGGCTAGCTGGCTCATTATCTAGTTAAGTGGTTAATTACTTCTTTACATGTAGAAAGATTTAAATAACATCATCAACAACTTATTTCTCTACAATAGCACGCTTCTGTCAATAAAGCCACCATCTATGTAATATTATTATATTCCTCTCCTTGCATGTTTGTCTGGAAGAAATCGCTTCTAAACAATAAAACCGCCTTTTGTGACACTTATTTAAAGATTAATCTACCTTTGTTTTTTCATATACTGTACTGTGGTTTTCCAATAGAGAGATAGAATGGAATAGAATAGAATAACTCTTTATTGTAACACCAAAATACAGAAATAATTAAAAACTAAAATAACAACTAACTTAATAATAATGTCACAATGGGCGGTCTTATCGCTCAAAGCGATCTCTTCCAGACAACTCACCAGTGAAGAAATGTATACAGAAATATATAGAGGTATAGACATCTATAATTTTAATAATTGGGTCCACAATTTATGTGTATTCGTAATATTGTTTATTTATTTATTTATACTTTAGCACAAAACAGCTTGTACATGGAGGACTTAATGCTAGATAGCATTTTCTACCAGAAAGAAAAAAAAACATACTTGTTTTTTTTGTTTATGTTTATCCTTATGTCGTAGTTAGCATAATTTTTAGCTTCAATAAATTATTTAATATTTTTCTCAACAAGCTGTGTAAAGTATTCTCAAGTTAAACATTATATCAAAATACGCATTAATCCTTAAGTTTTTTATATCGTAAGCGATGGTAAAGTTAGCGCCAGTAAATCTCAAGCACAGATATATCTAGTCGCAAAATTAAGTGAAGATACTTTTTTTACTGCCCAAGTAAACTGATTTATGTCCCGAGATAAGTGGCGTATACGACGAAAATAAAATTATAGTAGAGATAAGTTTTATGGGGGGAGAAATATTTTCTAAATGAAATGGCCGATTTGAGTGTCTTTGTTGAAGGGTGTGATATATTTTTATGGTTTCTATCTGTGGTTTGATGGTCAGGGCCGTCACAAGGTGAAGGAATTTTGAAAGGATCAACTTGAATGTCCTTGTGGTCGAACGAAAGAAAATTTCTACTTGTTACGGATTGACTATCAAGCTAGTGATTGATAGATGAGACATTTTTGACGATATTTATGTATATATCTTGAAACTACAACAACTCAACAGCGCTGTAACTATTGGTGGGGTTACCACCAGTCCAATCCGGTATCTCATAAAGGTTGATAAGGACATAAATATGACACATTACTACCTATTATGATAAACATTTTGCTATAATGTGTATATGTAAATGAAAATGTATTATATTTATTATAATTATCTTTTTTTTTACGCTTAATAGATCTATGGCTACTATCTCATCTGATGTGAAGCGATGATGTGGCCTAAGATGGAGCACATAGATCTAGAGAGAGACGGCAGTTGAGCCGCTGCTCAGACCCGTCTCCCCTATGGTTCACTGAACATCATCCCGAAACACGACTAGGTCGCTTGACGGCATGGCTTTGTTCGGTGGGTGGTATTACAACCACGGCCAGAGCCTACCACTCCAAAGCGCGTAAGCGGGTTTCACCGTATTAGAGTGAACGTGCAAAATCTGCACTTAACTTTAAGTCATTGGTGCAGGGCCGAGTCGGGATTCGAACCCAGGTGCTCTCAAACTCGGAGGAGCCACACTTGCTCTCAAACTCTTATTATAATAAATAACTTTGAAGTGACCTTCAAATTATAGTTCAAACAGAGGGAGTACATGGAGAGAGGGTATACCCATACTTTTACCTACATACCCAACTTGTAAATCGTAAAGTGAACCACAAAACTTCATAATCCATATATTCCAGTGAACCATAACTCTTAAAGCCGAAACAAACTGCCGTGCATTGTTTGAGCTCGTGATATATAGATGGCGCTATCGTACTCCGGAAGCCAGCCCGTCTTCCGGCCCAGGCCCAAAACAAACATATCGGGTTCGGTTAATCGGCCCGGCATTATGCTAAGATGGACACTGGTATAGGGACGCTCTTATCTAGCGGCATAGGTTGGAGATCACTCTCGTGATTGTTAAAGGTAATAAAGAATATTGTACTTTTTACGCAACGTTGCGTACCGAAGGCATAAAGGGGAGGATAAATAATAAAGTGGCCAGCATTCCCAACTCTCCCAATCTGGCGAAAGCGAATGGAGAACTTGGTGAAATAATATTAATAGAAATACGAATAGATGGGTACTTAACTATCATAGGCGGTTGGAGATCGTCTCAATAAGTGTTCATGACTTGACATGAATAAATAAATATATATATAATAATATATAAGTATATATAGAATAGACATGTTACATGTAAGTAAGTACTTATTTGAGTAGTATCCATAAGAATATTTTTTTAAAGTTATGTCAATTCAATTAAGTTTACGAGTATTTAATTATTATATAACTAACTTTTTCACGCAACTTCGTCCGCGTGAACGATAGAGGAAGCTCATATTCGTATTTTTAAGAAGACTACCTTAGCAAGACCTCCTCAGTATATGAGGAGGTTAAGCTGTATCTTCGTAACCACCCAACCGATTTTAATGTATCATGCCCTATAATCTAAGTTGGAACTAATACTACTAAGCCCTGAAAACCGTATCAAAATTCGTTCAGCCGTTTCTGAGTCAATAGATTACGAACACACAAACAAACAGAAAAAAAAACCATAATAGATTCGTGTTCCCTTTTAATAGTTGATCCCAGTTAGTTTTGCTAAAATATCTTCAATGTACAGAATTGGCTCATTTCCATTTTTATAATAGTACAGATATTACACGTTAAAAATATATTAATTACTCGTAAACGTAACTAAATGTCATAACTTCTCTATAAAAACCTTTAAATACCTGACCGCTTAAATACTGCTGGAAATAAAAACTCTCAATGAATCCCGAATTGGGGAGCCATTTGAAAATACTCAATAATTTGTTCTAAGACCTATACAATAAACATTTTGAAGCTTTCAATCCATTAGCGAACCTCACAAATTAATTTTATCCTTACAGTACGGTCCACGTCGTATTCTTATCTATCCTGTAGTTTAACCGAACCTCCATAAAGATTGAGACGAGATCGTTGTAGATTTCATGCGACATTTGACGGAGCCTGCCAGATCAGGGTTGCCACGTTGACTAAACTTGGGGTATGATCTATTAAAGACGGAGCGCGCGGTAACGAGCTTTCGAGAATTGTGATTGGTTGACGTTCACTTCACGCTATATAGATAATATCGAAACTGTCTATATACAAGTAGCAATGTACCGTGCCTAATCCAATCAGAATATACACGGACATTTTGGATAGTGCTAGAACTTTTAGAAGCAGGCGCTTTGCTCACCATCACTTAATTATTTGTAAAAACTGATGTCACATACCAATAAAGCTAGGAACAGAAAAATCTTACCTTCACAGAATGGCATCGTAATTTGATAATTACCAAATCATTAAATTTAGTTCTCGTCCACTGTACTTCTTTGCTTTTATTTTATAAAACAAACGCAAAGACTTTCTGGTTAGTATTTTGGCCACCTGTCTCGTTTTCGATGTGAACATAATAGGAATCTTTTGTCGCAATAACTAATTACTTATCTTTTAAACAGCAGTGAATCGATATTCACTATACTAAAATGAATGGTACCCCCTCCCCAGACACAGTGAACCCAGTGAACCTTTCTTGGTTGCATAAGTACCTATACCAACTGAAACTGGAGCAGTGACAGCCCTGCACGTGAGCTTCAGGTCGTCCTTCAAAAGGTTCAAGGACGGTCGTAAGAAACAATGTATAGGGACCGTCGATTTGCTCTACTGCCGTTTTCGAGGTAACGATTTTGCGCATTTTCAATCGGACTGGGAAAGATGATTTGAATTTAATAGCTGTTATGTATATTGTTGCTATTATACTAAAACAAATAAGATTACCCGAAAGAGTGAGTGTGGTTCAGTAGGAGACGCGTGATTTTCGATCCAACGCACTCAAGTTCGAATCCCGCTGGCCCCGCGCCACTGACTTCTTAAGTTACGTGAGGATTTATGAGTGAGTAAACCAGTATGTCCAAGAATTAATCACAAAAAATCAAGGACATGTGACATCCACCAACCCGCACTGGGCCAGCGTGGTGGATTATGGCTCATATTCTGTCTATGAGAAGGCCCGTGTCCCAGCGTGGGAACGTGATGGGCTAATGATGATGGTGATGAAATAGGATTAAACAAGTAAGCAAAAATTTTTCGATTATAAAATGCTTAAAATATATAACTATCAAAAACAACGAGAATTAATAAAGCCACTTATATTTTACGTTGGATCCTGCGGAAGCCTTCCAAAAGGCCGTCAAAACCTGTGAGAAGGAGTGAAATAACTCTGCATAACCGTATCTTCTTCATATAAAATAACAGAAAAAATATAATAAATAAAGTAATACAACATATGACGGGATTGTTAGAGAGAGTAAAAAGTAAATAGCTGATGTAGGCGAAAAGCAAAAAAGGAAGTGACAAAAACAGCGCGGACGTCTGGTCTGAGAAAAGACAAAACAAAAAAGGTATAGAATCTTCAACGACTAATTAACTCATCATCATCATCATCATCAGGCCATCACGATGGCCCAGTGCGTGTTGGTGGATATCACATGTATTTGAATGTTTGTAATTAATTCTTGAATAAGCCGGTTTCTTCACGATGTTTTCCTTCACCGTTTTAAGGGCGAGTATTAAATCCGCACATAACTTAAGAAAGTCAGAAGTCTACAATGTCAATGCAGGACACCCAAATAATTTTCATACAGACCCTTGGCACAGAACACGTAATAGTATGCCCTTGGTTTCTACTTTCTATCGTTGTCTGTTGTCAATATTTCACGTTCTCTGAAGTAAATTAGATTGAAAACGTCTCTTTGATGGAACAGTAATCGGCTTTTCTAAGTTCAAGGGCGGAAAAGAAAAGCTTTGTTCCGGTCAAAGCCCGACAAGTATACGTAAACCTCTATATTTTTGTTACGGAACTGCGTGATGAAACGAATAAGTCGTTCGCCTGATGGTAATTTCAAACCAATTTAAATTCATTTATTAGACCAATTTTGGATCAAATACCTACTCATATAAATAAAGAAATAAAGATATATATAAATATAAACAAATAATAAAATGGTAAGCGCTACGGCTGCTCATAACACTTGCAGTGCCACCCAGAACTTTTAGTACCATTAAAAGCACTGCGTAGTCACTACATTGCGCTCATCACCCCGAGACATCAGATATAAAGTCTCATATGCCCAGTAATTTCCCTGGAAAATTTGTTGATAGAATGGATCACTTACATTTAAGTCAGTACCTATACTCTTCTGTTTACTTAAACTTCATCAGTTCTGAATAACTGTTTAAATAATTTATTATAGGCCTGTGTAGTATTTGGAAGCTAGTGATTAAATATTTACCTAACATTAACTTAAAAATGTACCTAGTAGACAAAGTTATATGAATAAAGTATTAATTTGTATTTTCCAAGTATATTTAAGTAAGTACTGAATAATAAGTTTCGTTGTCTTGTTCTTGTTGTTGTACTTCAGAAGTGGGAGTATATTTTTGCAATTGTTAATCAAAGTCAAAGCCAATATATATTTATCAAATAGGCACAAATAATTTTTTTTGAGTTTGCTCGTTAGGGCAGGCTAAAGTCTCTAGGACCATACCGCCATGTCTTACGTAGTTTTTATTTGATAGTTTAATATTCCATTTTATTATACTTTTGTTGAGAATGAGGGTCAACAGCAACAAGCCGGACCCTCTCCTATGAAGTCATCATGATCATCATCATCACCACTGCTGGGACTCCGGCCTTCCCTCGTAGAGAGAGTATGAGCCATAATCCACCAAGCTGGCCCAGTGCGGGTTGGTGGATATCACTTTTCCTTGAATTTTTGTGATTAATTCTTGTATATGCCGGTTTTCTCACGATGTTTTCTTTCACTGTTTTTAGAGCGAGTGTTAATTCCGCACATAACTTAAGAAAGTCAGTGGTATGGGGCCAGCGGGGTTCGAACTCGGGTGCATCTAATCGAAAGTCGCACGTGCTCCCACTGAGCCAAACTCGCTCTATGAAGTATGAATTATATAATTCACAAAATGTAAAACTAGTGCGAGAGAGATGTCCCATAACCATAGTATCAGTAACAGAAAAATATGAGTAATAGATAGATATATAGATAGAAAGAAAGAAAGAAAGAAAGAAAAAAAAGAAAGAAAAACCATTTATTCGTTACAATAGATAGCAATTAGAGTGACTAGAACAGACCAGTCCCCACAAGCAGCAGCCGTTCATGAGTATGACTTGTGGACCAGCCATCACCTCTCTTAACCATATTCGAGGGAAGGGAGTGACCCGACACACAAAGCCGCCGCAAGCAGACTTTTGAGTTAGCATGACTTATATAAACAAAATGCCAACAAATTAGCGGTTTCAGAAATGGGTGAAAGTAATTTGGATTGAAAATTCTAATGCTAGCCAAGTATACAGATGTTCCAATGCCTAGGTACTAATCCTCAGTAACAATGGTGACTACGTAACAAACATGACTCTGTCACAAGTTTCATATTAAATCCGTAACATTAATCTAGGATGAATTATTCATAACAGTCAAAGGGTCGTCCAACGGTTTAATATTGTATATTGCCGGATTAGTTGATACATTTGTATTATAATTAGTCTGTTAAATTACTCGTATTACACAATAAAACCACTTATCATCCTACATAATTATAAGCAATTACTACATAATTATAAGAATACTAGCTGTTGCCTGCGACTTCGTACGCGTAGTGAAGTAACCTAACATGTTCTGGACAATTTTCCATCTCACTCTAATCCCGCTACTGCTCCCGCTTCGCTCCTATCCCGATCCCGTCCCCATCCTTCTCCTACACTGTTCCGCTATTACTTTCGTCCCGCTCCTACCCAGATCACGTCCTTTTCCTATACCAATATTTTCCTATACTAATATTCTTTCCTCTTTAGTATACATAATGAGTACTTCAATCATGTAGCACATATTTTTTATGTATCATAAATAGTTTTCTTAGCGCACACCAAATAATGAATTTTATAAGCAACATTTTGCTACTTTGGGTTACATTATTGCAATTTTCTTAAGGATATCTATTTTTTTGATAAATTATAGTCTATGTTACTTCCTGATAATTTAGCTTTATATTAGTGAAAAAATGGTTCAAATTGGTCTAGTAGTTTCGGAGCCTATTCGGTACAAACAAACAAACAAATCTTTCCTCTTTATAATATTAATAGATGGAATCAAGTAATACCTTTCCCCAGTATTATTGATTCCGGCTAAATGTACCTACCTACACTAAGTAATAGCTATTATTCTTTGCCTACACGTACATATATTTCATATTCAGTAATGCCCAACTATCACACATATAGATCCTGGGCCCTGAATAGGATTCCCTGTATCTCCGTAACTATAGAAACTACGAGAATCATGGTCATCAAATCACTACACATAGTATAAAACAAAGTTGCTTTCTCTATCCCTATATCCTTATGTATGCTTAAATCTTTAAAACTACGCAACGGATTTTGATGTGGTTTTTTTTAATAGATAGAGTGATTGAAGAAGAAGGTTTATATGTATAATTACCGTGCGAAGCCGGGGCGGGTCGCTAGTATTATATAAATCATTATTAATTACTTAATATGAAAACTAAAAAAATATGACTAACATATATACATTAAAAAAATGCAAATAATGAACCATTAACTTTGAAATGCCAATAAATATCTGCATCCTCCTCTCTTCTAATGTCGCTGTGGCCGACGGGGTCCATATGAGACTTTGTAGGTGTATCAAATTAAACCTTGTACTACCTATGGAAGCAATAAATAATCTGAATCTGGTAGTCTCACAACAACCAGACACGAAACAAATACTTGCACTATTTTTCGGTTCACAAACATTTGTTCCGTCACGGGAATCGAACCCCCGTGGTATGAGATTTGAACCAACCAGCCCAGCCACACACAGAAACTGCCACAGAAGCAAATTTGTAGCGCTCGTAGTGACGCTCGCCTAACTGTTCGGTAACGTTGGCTGCGGTCTCCACTTGGGAGGGTTCGCCGTTTATGTGTTTTCGGACGACTAACAGCCATCAGTCTCAGTCGTTGTCAGGAAAACAGTTTTTAGGCCATGTCGGAGGCCTTTGGGCGCGTTAACGATTCCGACACTGGGATCGGCACAATATAATAGAATAGAATAACTCTTTATTATAACACCAATATATAGAAATAATTCAAAACTACTAAATAACAACTAACTTAATAATAGTGTCACAATGGGCGGTCTTATCGCTCAAAGCGATCTCTTCCGGACAACCCACAAGTGAAGGAATGTATGCAATGGAATCAGGCGTGACGTTGCGGAAATTCATCTCAAAACTGAAACGCAATGAAAATATATAGTGTAATTCCGCTGAATATTATGTAGGTTGTTGTTAGTTACTACCAAGAACACTCTTTGTACGACACGTGTTTCGCCGTCTGCACGAGGCATCATCAGGTGTCGACTCGCCGAACTCTCGTTCCGGCGTTCGGCGACTCGACACCTGATGATGCCTCGTAGACAAAAATATATATGGACGGTGTTACTTTAAGATAATAGACATAGCACACGAGAAAAGATTTCAGTAAACCTCCAAGAACTTATTCGCTTCAGGCTTGAAACAGTAAAAAGCATGGTTTAATGTGTTTTGGCAAAATGACATTGCCGTACAGGGATTTATTATTTAATTTTTATTATTGGTTTCTGAGCATTATTGAGGCAACGCCAAAGCTTAATAACAAATGCATCAGGCCAGGCCTTTGCAATGGATAGTTCTAGGTGGCACCGCAACTATTATGCAGAACGTAGCCAACTTATGCCTTCCTCATCTTGATGGCAAATAAACTGTAAACTAGAATAATTGATATAAAACGGCTTAGACTCACGGTTAAACATCGAAATTATTGCAACCTGGTTTCGGACAGTTTAGAAGTCCTTCTTCTGGGAGTTATGAGATCAAGCCGCGACTTACGCCGCGAGCGTGAGCACGTAACTGAATCGTCACCAGTTACGTCATCAGTTATATCAGCATCACTGACGAAACCTGGTCAAAGAATTTCGACGTTTAATCGTGAGTTTTAGCCGTTTTATATCAATTATGAATGACAACCACGAAACTTTTCAAAATCTTATATTACGAGGAAGCTAGAATATTAATTTCACTGTATTCACTCAAATACCAATGCAGTCGTCCATTGTACAAAACAAAAGAATTGGGGTATAGAATGTAAGCTATGAACCGACTGGAATTACTGTGATTCTTATTAAAACACCGCAGATCGTTCCTAAATAAATCTTTACTTAAAGCAACTGTCTCTACACTGTAAAGATACTTCACAACTCTCTACATTTCAATATTCTCAAAAGGCAAGAATAACAACAATCTACTGAAGCAACTTTGATATCGCGAAACTCTTGAGTGTTGAAATCAGGGACACGACTCGAAATGTTTGTCTTAACTTATTTTATACGAGTATAAAGTTTGAAGGTGCTAAGGTAGAATTTACATAAAGCTCTTACGTATCTTACGACTTGACGATATGTTTAGTAATATGTTTTTTTTTTCTTTTATGTGTCTGGTTGGTGGAGACCATAGTCATCGTAGTTCCTATTACCTACCCCTAGTAGTTCCAGTCCCTATTTATCATGTATTTAAGATCGTTGGGCGAATTATTGATTATTACTAGCCGACGCCCGCAACTCAGTCTGCGTAGAGTTCGGTTTTTATTTGTTCCCTAGAGAATTATTCGCTTTTCTGGGATGAAAAGTATCCCGTATGTTCAACTTACCAAATTTTATAAATTCCGTTTGGAGATACATATATTGTAACAAACATATACACACACACTATCACACACACAAACACACATACGCGTTTATAATATTAGTAGGAAGTAGGATTATTTTATTTTACCACGTTTTTATCAAGTCACTTTCTTTTTTGTGTGTCTGTCCGTCTGTCATTCCGGATGGAATCTTGCAATTCAAATTTCGAGCATGTCTTGATTAGCTATCTGGCTAAAAATTGCAAGGTAGCTCGCAACTCGATGAAAATACATTCTAAATTCATAAAAACGTGGTTTAAAAAAAAGCTATTACGTATTCTTGTTATATTTATCGCACACATTCTGAATTATCATAATAATGTGAGGCCAGAAGTACATCTCCGAGGTCAACTAACTGATAATGATATTTAGTCGTCAAGCACTTTTGGGCGACATAAACACACGAGTTGAAACTTATTAAATAGGAGAACACTGGGTACCAGCTGCAATGTGGTACCAGATTCAATAACCTTTTGCCCACAAATCTATTGGCCAATAAGTAAATTATTTTTGAAAACGATTCATTATGCTTTTGGAATACTTAATAAATATTATAAGTAGATAATTTAATAAAACTTCAATCAAATAATATGATAAAATTATTTTCGCCCTGTACTAATTTTGCAATATAAACTGATTGCTATGTTTTCACTACCTACTCCATCCAAGGTTCATCCAAAGTTGCCTGGAAGAAATCGATCGTTTTTATCGATAAGGCCTTCCTTTATCACACTCTAATGAGTTTTATTTGATGTCTCTTATTTTTTTACGTTTTTTATTGATTCGTTTTATGTGTGTTTTACTGTTAGTTTTTTTTCTTTTTAATTTTTGATGCACGCTTTGTAGGGTTATTTTACCGTCACTGGATAACTGGTAGAAAATGCTTTAGCATTAAGTTCTCCTTCTGTACATTACTTGTAATAGTGCAATAAAGAATTAAATGAAAAATAAATAAATAAATATATGACGCTTAAAAGTGCATTTTTTTGTATCAAACTCAAAGATATTCATCATTGCCTTTACATTATTAATGTTTACAATCTTCTTAATTAGTTCATCATCAGCGTATGTCAATGTACTGCAACTACTCTTTAACTAACTATTTTAATTTTAACGCACTCAATAAATTAGTTTAGCCCTTGAACGCAACTGTTAAACACTTTCATCATTGCACTTAGTCGATGTACTACATTAGAGCTACATCTGGTTGAACTACTTGTGGACTTGTGGTAGGTCTCTCGGATGCGGGAGGCCGTCTGGGTAGGTACCACTGCTTTGTCAGTTATTCTGCCGCCCAGCAGTAGTGCGCAAGCATTACTATGTTCCTGTTTGAAGGGCATTGTAGCCAGCTAAATTACTAGACTTAATATCTGGTTTGTCAGGGTGATAAGCGCAATGCAGTGCTACGCAGTGCTTTTTACGGTATTAAAAGTTGTAGGTGGCACTGCAGTTGTTATGAGCAGGCGTATTGTTTAACATCATCGAACGACAACCTCGTCTTGTCATTCAGTTACATAAAAAAATCTTTACGATGTCGCGTGGTTGAAATGCAGCCTTATTTACACGGGTATAGGCTATAAGAAACTTATGTTTCGTGCGCGGTACGCACCTTCAGAATAATTTACTTCGCTTCTAGTTCTAAAGTCTTCTAAGAGTACAATACAATACAATAATACTTTATTAAGCACCAAAACAGGAAACAAAAGTTTACAGTTACATAAAATAGTGGTAGAACAATGAATGATAAGAGTAATACCGGTATTTCGGTAGACTGGTTAATATTGTATGTTAATTACAAAATTATCTTAGTAACACCGTCGATATATTTTTGTCTATATATGTTTGTTTTTCCTTCACTTGTGGGCTGTCTGGAAGAGATCACTTTGAGCGATAAGACCACAGATCAGATCTCTATGGATAAGACCGCCCATTGTGACACTAGTATAAAGTTAGTTGTTATTTTAGTTTTTAATTATTTTTGTAATGTTGTGTTATAATAAAGTTATTCTATTCTATTATATCGTTACCAGTTAAGTTTAGTTCAAGCTTAAGATTTGGGTGTTTTTTATTTATTTTACTATTAGTAATCAGCCACGACTTCGTTCACGTCGTCATGATAAAATATCGTCTATAGGACTCAGGGATAGTGTAGCTTTCTCTCAATGAAAACATTTTCAGAAACATATCAGTAGTTTCAGAGATTACCCCCACAATATTCACATTTACAATTTTAACTTATTATATGTATCTTTTTATTATACAATCAATATTAATAATGAGGGATTATATGATGTTGACATCATTATGATCATTTATTTATATATACAGCACATGCTACTTATAGACTATGTCCAACACGTTACACGACAAAACTAAAGTAAGCAAGAAGTTCCTTTCTGAACCTGCCTGCTCTATCATTAAACATATCTAGATATAGTTGTTAAGCTAACATGTCGTTGAATAACTTTATGACCCTGGCCCTGGCAAGATCATCAGCCTATAGTTGTCTACTGCTGGATACAGGCCTCTTTCAATGAATGCCACTGAGCTCTCGCTTCGGTTCTTCTCATCCCGTTTCTTCCAGCCGCCTTTCGAAGGTGATATTGTAATAATTGGTATAAGTTTATGTAACATACAATATCAAAGCTTTAAATATCCAAAAATAGTTGATAAAAGTGCTTGATTTTGCCCATAATGTATGTTCGAAAATAATCATTATTTTTCTGAAATATATTGGCATTCTACTAAAAAATTGCACGCTGCTGCACTTTCAGAAATGTCTGTGGAAATGGCTTATACCTACTTGTATTAAATTAGTCAAAAGCTAAACGAGCTTTGAAAATTACCGTTTTTACTAACACTAGGTAGGTATGCATGTTTTGCCGCTAATTTTCAATTTATTTTTTAAATTAAATAGTCCTTACATATAAGTCAGTCAGAGTATTTCTCATTAATACATTTTCGAAGATAAAAAAATCAATGTTTTGAATTTTAGTAACAACGAGAGCCGATAACACTCACACTTCTTAAAAACTAAGATTTTATAATTTTCGTTAAAATCAGTGTTATTTATGAATTTATAATTTAAAAATTGAAATTACCAGAAAGGAAGTTCAACGGAACAGATCAAAACGTTCCACCAACGGCCGAGACCACCGAACCGCAACGGTCCAACCCTTACACAATTCGATATTTAAAACAGAACCTACCGTTGAAACAGGTGATGAACCACAGCAGCGTGACGCAAATGTGCGTGAAGGCAACACGCCTCACTCCACGCTTTCGCACCATCTCACCAGAATCATTGAACCACCATAACCACCAAACTAATTCACCCAAAAGGGACACTCGTAATTTCACCCTCCAGCAATATCGTGTGACGTAACAGAAAGTTTGAATTCTCGGATGGGACGTCTACTCGCGCCGGAGCGGCCCGTACGACTGAACCCGACTCTATAGATACGAGTAGGGGTAGGGGAGGGACAATATCAAATGTTTTGTATCCTCACACAGCTATTTCCTTCCCGAGTAGGGACCACGTGCCGTGTTTAGTCAATTTTCGTCTGAATGGCCGCTAGGGCTATTTGTATTTTTATTGTTGTCGTTAAACGAAACATCATTAGTGGCGATCGTACTTTCATGTTCATTGCCGATTGCTACTGTTTCAGTTGATACAATCGGAACTTTTTCCGCTTGTTTAATTAAACGTCAATCCCTTTTAGATGTTGAAAAAAAAAAATTCGTAATTGAGTTTCCGAGATTTGGGGAAGAGGGAAAACATGACGTGGATTTTATAACGATAACGTCCCGAAACACCACGAAACTCGTATTAAAGTGTTCGGCAATGGGCGAAGTTTGCTCGGTTTCATGCTAGGCCGTCTTGACGCCGGCAGTTTCAGCGGAAAGCCAAGTGGCGAGGCCTCGTACTAAACTTTGGGGTTTACTACTCGATTTGAGAACTTTTATTAACATCGAAAAAGGCGTAACGATTTGTTTGAGCAGGGACTAGATAATATATATTTCTTTCTGACTTTACTCCTTTTTTGTAAGATTTTTGTAGTGAGAAGACTCAAAAGGACAAAACCTTTTGAGTTAGTGTAGTGAAGTGACAGTGTATCGTAGTATCTATACATACTTTAGTGCTACCCGTAAGAACACAAAAACAAAGTATCTTTGCATTAATAGAGACAGTAAGAAAAGTATTATAGACAAATTCTTAGTTATACTATACTTAGCAATTTAAGTCAAAGTAAAATTACTTATTAGTATCAAGGCTAGATTGTAATGTTAATGGGATGTCTTTCTGAGACAGATCATAAAAAAAACTATGAACAACTTGTTTACTAGGGATGATCATGGCGCTTGTAACGGTGCCGAAATATCGAAAACTCAATACAAATAATGAACATGGTAAATATCCCGTTAATAATATGCGTATGTAGGAATACACATCATCTTCAATATCTTGTAGGGATTAAACTTTTTAAAATAAACTTTATTAGTATATACTTTATTTGCTTGAATGTTAATACAATATTTTTTATATTGTATTATAGGTGTTTTTTTTTATTGGCAAATGGGCATAAGTTTTTTTTTTTTTTTTTTTTTACTTTTATTTTATTATTTACGTTTGACGACATATTGCCTGGTGGAAAGCGAAGATGCAGCCTTACGTGGAGCACGCTTGTCCATGAGATGCCTATTTACTCTAGACTTTAAGAGACACAATGTGTAGTTGTTTGGGAACAAAGACGCCGGCAGAGCGTTTACATTAATTATTCCGAACTGACATTTCACCAATTTATTGGCAGGCAAAATTTTATTTTTTACTTTACAAAACCAGTTAGCTTTAACAGTTATTATTGGGTGGTTGGTACTCACCAGTATTTGTACCAGTATTTGGTGAACATATGATACAGTGCGGTAGGAACATAACTAATTAAGTAAAAGGTATACATTTTTTAACCAAACAAAAATTCAAAAGGATAAGTACGACCTCCTAATTTATTTTTCATCTAAATCAAACTCGTTAAATTATAATTCTGGACAAATTCAATTACTTGCTCGAATAATTATACGCACAACGATTAAATTTAGGCCGTTCTTAATTTAGTTCCGTTTTTTTATATTTTGTGTTTCTCGAGTGGTGTTTGTTATTTTTTTAGAGAAGATGTTATTGAATAAAGGTAAGCAGAATACTGAGTAAGTGATCCCTTTACTTACTGAAGAACTTGCTTTGAAGAATTTTATAGCGTTTGATTATCTTACGTTTTCTTATCTAAGCTCTTTGCCCTCAGATTATTTTGAAAATACCTACATTTAATACTGGGAAGAGCGAGTGTGGCTCAGTGAGAGCACGTGCGAATTTCGATCTGACGCACCTGAGTTCGAATCCCGCTGATCTCGCACCACTGACTTTCTTAAATTATGTGCGGATTTAACACTCGCTCTAAAACGGTGAAGGAAAACATCGTGAGGAAACCGGCAGGTCCAAGAATTAATACAAAAAAATCAAGGACATGTGACCTCCACCAACCCACACTGGGACAGGGCCCGTGTCCCAGCAGTGGGAACGTGATGGGCTGATGATGATGAATACTAGGACACGAAACAAAGTCTTGTGCTCTTTAATCTCTGTTCATAAATAAATGCACACTTTTCATTAATAAAAACGCAACTCTACTCATGTTTTGCTTATTATACATATTAAAGGTTCTTTGCACATTTTTTTAATGATATATACGTTACTAGCTGCGCCCCGCGGTTTCACTCGTGGTTTACCTGAATAAATAGTAGCCTATTTCGAAATATAAATTAAAAACCTATAAACCAAATTTCATCAAAATCCATTCTCTTCGAAATAAAACTTGCAAAAAGATTTAAATACGTTTTGTGAAGTTTGGGGACGATATTGTATAAATGGAACAAAAACATTAGCAAAATACATTTTATGAAAAGTAAAAACGTAAAATAAACACAAGCTTGACTCACGGCATTTGCCTGCAAATGACGTCATGCGCTGTGATTGTTGTTTCGTTTGAGATGAAGAACAGATTAAAAATGTCAGAATTATTAGATTTTATTTATTGATTTAAAAATATAAATCATTATTATTTCACAAAAATACTGATTGGATGATCTTTCTGGTTCGACGAACATTCGTTCTAACTACATTTTATTACTACTACTACTACTAACTACATTAGATTACTGTCCGATCCCCTATTGCAGAAATTATACTCGTTTTTCTCTAGCTTCTTTACCTACCTGCCAAAAAACATACACCGGTAGACAGTATATCTTGTAGAAAATACGTCCGCGATATCACTCGGAAACGTTTTATAGCTCTATTACGTAATGGGGTCCAACAATATTTTATTCTAATACATAAATGTCCAGCGGCGGAGTTACTTTCGGCTTTTTTGTAATATTGAACAAAAAACATTGAAAACCCTAATAGGGGTCGGTTTTTATAGCTAGCCAGGACAGTAGATTATGGAAGGATTTAGTTTATATATATAAATGTTCTTATTTTCTGGGTATGGTCATTTGTGTAGTTAATTAAAATTTTAGAGTTCTGGGTTATATTTGGCTTATAATTTTGTTTATGATAAATCTACGTTTAACCACCATCTTGTCTGATATTAAGCAAAAATGTGGCCAAACATAGAGCACGTAGATTTAGAAGATACCTGCTCACTCTAGCGTTAAAGATTATATATTTAAAAAAATATGATATTTGGCAAGAAATGTCCAATGGTAAAATTTGAAAATATTGAAAAATGTGTTGGAGGTGACATTGTTATAAGGTTCAGCTCTTTTGTATTATTATTCTGAGATTTGAGCTGCAATTGTTGAGTGCGAGGTGAATGGGCTAAAAACGTGGGTGTCGAAAATTCACGTGAGGTCACGTTTTTTTTTTCATCACGTGTGTAATGTACATAACAATACAATACAAAACAAAATGCTTTATTGTACACCAAACAAAAATAATTAATAGATATATGAAAACAACTTATAAACTAAAGTACAATGGGCGGACTTATCGCTAAGAGCGATCTCCAGTCAACCTTTGGATATACTTAATTAACGGAGTGAGAGAGGTCGGCGGTGTATATAAAATAATAAATAAATACCTACGAGTTTATAAATAATATCATATCTATACCTAATGTATACCTAAAATACTATACACATAACGTAAATATAATAATTATTAAAGATATTAAAAATTACTACATATGCATGAAAAATAAAATAATAATCAGTGAGTTTGAGACAGGTAGAAACTTTTCAATTGTGATGTAATTAAAGGCTCACTTCATTCAGGACCTCCTTCGCGAGCATGTGGCTCTGCGTTTTTTGTATAGGTACACTCTAAGGGTAAGAACGAGTTGGACCACGGATGAGTGAGGTGCGGTAATTCGGGTAAGATTTGGTTGTCATTTACTTAATTTGGTGATAATTTACTAAATTTGATCTGCCGATACAATTTTTGGATAGAAATGTATGGGGATCTCAAAGATTATTTTGATGAGCATTATCTTGTTTCCGTAATTAAATATTATATTATTATATTCAGTCTATATCGTCTCACTGCAGCGCAAAGGCCTCCTTACTTTCCTTCTATTTCTCAAATAAATTTCAGTAATTAAATATCTTCGACAAAATAATAACACTGAAATTCAAAGTCGTAGTTACTCGAAATATCCCTAACGTATCGCAATAACTACGACAAAATCATTAAGGATAATAAAATTTCGTCATATTTCAAATTAATGAGACTCACGATAGAATAAAAGATGCCGTCTTATTTCTAAAATGTAAACTTAGCTTAAAGTGGTGCAATTTGGCTGTCTGAATATTCTTTTTGTTTGCCCTGGCGCCAACACGGAAGAGCCAGTCCTATTAAAGTCCAAAGCTTGGAAACGTATGACCGTCACCCTTCCGGTGGCGAATGCAACTGTGCCACGTAGACCATTACAATATTATTCAAACAGGACATACACTCGAAACGGGTTGCCATATGAACCATAGGTAAAGGAGTAAGTACCAAGAGAGCATTCAGGTATGGTAGCAGTGTTGCCGAACTATCGCTAGTTTTACTGTTGATAGTATCGATACTATCGATAGCTCAGAACGAGGCAATACTATCGAATGAATGCAATACTATCAGTACTATCGATAGTATTGTTACTCGCGAAAAATAAACTATTGATAGTATCTATACTATTGCACTCATTCGATAGTGTTGCGATTCGTTAGCTATCGATAGACTATTGATTAATCATCGATAGTCGATTATCGATCGGAAACACTAGTGCCTAGTATGCGGGAGGCCGCCTGGGCTGGTATCACCACTTTGCCAGTTCTTCTGGTTATCTTCGAACCGGAATGTATGCACACTTCTGCTTATCGATTAAAAACCTGGCAAAGGCCATGTGAGGTCTATTGGATGGATGGATGGATAGATGGATGTTTGTTACTCCATCACGCAAAAATACACTGAACGAATGTTGATGAAATTTGGTATGTAGGTACTTTAGGTCGTGACCTATAAAGTAGCCTATGTCATCCTTTTCCGTGGAAAAGGATGACATAGGCTACTTTCATCCCGGGAAACCGCGGATGAAACGGTAAATATTAGTAGGATAGGATAATTTATGACAGGCATCACCTTTTAGTAATGTAAAATTCTACCTAAATCCGCGGTAGAGTCTACCTACTTATCCTCTGTGGTTTTACCCTTTGAGCTCTAAGCCCTGAAAGGCCTGAAAAGGTTTTAAATATTAAAACTGGTTGTTTAGGTTCCGTCGTTATTTAAATAAACCAGGTCGACAAGTGACGATAAACACCATTATTTTGCTATATTTCACACTCATACTAATATATAAATGCGGAAGTTTACATGTAAGTGTGTAAGTGTGTTTGTTACCCCTTCACGCCGCAACAGCTGAACGGATTTCGATAAAATTGGAATGGATTATTACCACAAAGGATATTTTTTATCCCTAGAAAACGCGTGGCGTAGTTAGTCTATTATATACGTGTTATCCCTGATTATATGCTCATACGCGTTAAATAAAAGATGAAAACTTATATAACAATAATTAATTTTTGGAATAAAACAAAAACCGACTTCAATGTATCTTCGAAGTCCATGGTCAAATATCAATGAAATGTATATGGGGTCACTTCGTAGCTATACAGAACACAACGCAAAAAGAATTTTCCAAATCGGTTCATAAATGACGGAGTTCTGAGGTAACATACATTAAAAAAAAATGATATAAAAAATACAATCGAACAGAGAACCTCGTCCTTTTTGAAGTCGGTTAAAAAACCACACACAACATCACATAGGTATTACTTAACACATTTACTGGTGGCAGGTTTCTCGTATGCAAGAGGCCATCTGAGTGGATACCACCACTTTGCCAGTTATTCTGCCGCCAAGCAGTATTGCGTAAGAATTACTGTGTTCCGGTTTGAAGGGCGTTATAGGCAGCGAAATTACTGGGCATTATGAGACTAAAGAGACTCGTCTCAGGATGACGAGCGCAGTGTAGTGCCGTGCAGGATTTTGCAAAACAAAGTACTGCAACTGTTATAGGCAGGCGTATTGCTTACCATCAGGTGAAGACATGATCGTCTCGTCATACAGCTACATAAAAAAAAATAGTTTTGTACTCCGTACTTTCGTATCATCATTCTAAATTTCACTAAAATCCGTTGATAACGGCTCAACGTGCGTGAAGAAGTAACTAACCACACTAGCACACAAATACACTTACATATACAAACTTTTGCATTTATAATGTTGTATATAGTGTTATTCTATTAATTCAGTAATATAATCACCTCTTCCTTTTCTCTTAGCAATAAAACGGTAAGGAAAATAAATCACAATGAAAATATATCAATATTTTTCCTACTTGCTCATGTGTCTTTGATTTCCATTCTTTCGGTGAGGAAACATTTTAGTATAAAAGACAACTTTGCCCTTTTTATATTTACGTTTTTAGTAGATAAATATATCAATGAATTTGGCAATACGATTCTAGCCGAGATTTGAACTCAAAGTCCTTGCCTCAGGCCGGCAAGCGTATTTCGTATTTCCTCTAATAAAGCGCCTTAGGGTGACGGCCGCGACATCTATTGAAAATATTAAACAATAGACTGCGTTTCAGTGAAATGAATATTCCTTTCCTTAATAAAAATAGGAAACTTCATAAAAAATAGCAGCCAGAACTATATGGGACTAGATTTTGAAAAGTTTGAGTGTTATTCATAACAGATATAAAACGGCTAAGACTCACGGTAAACGTCAAAATGACTCCGACCAGGTACAATGATTCAATGATTTAAAAGTTCTTTATTCAATTTTGTCTTCACAGACGAACTTATGGAGGTCAATTATTACAATGACTCTACCACCGTATCGAATCAAAAGAACCGCTACTCAGAAGATACGGTAAGAAACAAACAACTTATTACCATTGTTACACCATTGTAAACATTTCACTTGTACTTTATTTCTGTGTTTAAGGTGATTAATAAAATGTTTATCTATCTATCTATCTAACTTTGTTACAAACAAACCTAAATATTTATTTCAAAACGTCAAACTTTATTTTGCATAAACTACACATATAATGACATACTATACATACTATACTATACTAACATACTATACAATCTATACATATACACAACTGGTACATTTATCATCAAGATTCCAAACGTCATAACTCCTGACGCCAGTCACAGGTTCCCAATATTTTCGCTCCTAATAATGAACTCCTAAATCAAGCTCTTTTCGTGATGCATAACTGGTCCCCATTCTACTGCATTTTCCTAGTGAATATATCTTCTAAACTACTTTCCTTGCTCGTTGCGGCGGGGGTATAAATCGCATGGTTCTTTTTACCACGTTCTAGAACCCTGAAGCTTGTTTTAAAATGTTTGTGGTAAGTGGACACACTTTCAAAGTGGTTTTCGGTACCGTTTACACTTTATAAACTGGGTTACTTGTTAACCAACTTCAAAAAAGAAGGACGTAAGTATTTAATTAAGGATCGCATTTAACCGTTTTTCCGCAAAATATACTGATTGTGCACCAAAATATATTCATTAAAATATGTCATAATGAGCACCTATTTTATGAATATTACATGTTTGCGTCCTTAGAGTGGCCCAATGACCACCCCCGCCGCACCTTAACCTACCGAGGGCTGCCCCCCTATACCTTTGCGGTGGCCCAAGGGCCAAAGGCTGCCCCTTATACGTTTGACCAAGTTTAGTGCACAATCAGTATTTTTGGTGAAGGGTTAAAAATTATCCATTAATTAATAGTTACAGCCAAGTTGTTTGAGTAGAGTCAAACCTTCAAGACCCAAAACACGTCACATTTTGCCGCGTTAATAGCAAGAAAATTGAACAATGTATTAATAAAGCATTAATATCAATGTTATTACAATAGTGTCGTATTAAAGTCGAATTTTTAACATTATTTAATTATACCTATTTCGTCTAGACAGGAAAATTAAAAAAATGTTTTAGCAATTTCGATTGATCGAGCGACTATGGCTCAATGTGACTTTTGATCGCAGGATCAAAAGTCACACTGAGCCATAAAAAGTCACCCGCGGTTTTCGGGGTAAAAACTATCCTATATAAGTCCTTATCCAGGACCTCAAGTAACTGCTTACTAAATTTCACCATAATACGTTCAGTAGTTTTTGCGTGATTGAGTAACAAACATCCATCCATCAATCCATCAATTTATAATATTAGTAGGATAGGATAGAAGAAGTAGGTAACAACGCAAATTACATTAGTCTGTATTGTAAAATCCGTATAGAAAATGGTAAACGCAGACCAATAAATAAACAATATTACAAATAAATACAAATAAATAATTTACATATGATTGGATTGTTACTCACATAATTGGTTAAAATAAAAAGGCTCAAATGTCGTCAAGCGACCTAGTCGTGTTTCGAGATGATGTTCGGTGAACCATCGGTGAGATGGGTCTGAGCAGCCGCTCAACTGCCGCCTCTCTCTAGATCTATGTGCTTCATCTTAGGCCACATCATCGCTTCACATCAGGCGAGATAGTAGCCAAACATAGATCTATAAAGTGAAAAAAAAAAATTTTTATGTTTGTTACCTCAGAACTCCGTCATTCATGAACCGATTTGGAAAATTCTTCTTTGCGTTGGGTTCAGTGTACCTAAATGGTCCCATATAAATTTCATCGATATTTGACCTTGGACTTCGAAGATACAGTGAACAGTGATAGTGTTTTTTGTTTGATATAACGTAAACTTGTAAGTCGTTACGTCAATTTACTGATACTCTCAAACAAGCTATCTAATTAGTTAATAATGCTTGTACCCTTAGAAACAAGTAAATAGGTAATCTATTGTAACTTACATTAAAATATCTTAATTAAAACAGTATCTAGCCATGAATTAATTAGAAATTTAACAAAAGTGATAATTAAAACTAAAACCCGATTAGCCTTTCTCTTTACAAAACAGGACCTTCATTGTTACCCATATTTTTTGAATGACGATGTCTGACATTTTTATAATTAAAATGAAAGTAAACCGCTATATGAAACATAATTTAAATTGAAATATCTAAATTGAAAACTTTTTCTTTTTAAATTCAAAATATTAAATTTAGCTGAAAATAACTAAAATGAAAATATTGCAATGCAAGAAAACAAGACCGATGCAGTCAAATCAGTGCAGTTATCTCGAAACTGCGACGTCACAAAAAACTGGCATCGAGCCAGCAGTCTAAAGTAATTTGGATAAGCCTTTACACAGCCGAAGGTTTGCGTGTCGGACATCTAGATAATTTTCTACTGGACAGCCCAGATAGTTCCGATGTTTAAGCCTCAACAATGCATACGTGTTAACCTGCTTTCAAGCCAAGGCGTTCCCCGTATCTTGCAAATCCATACTGCATTAATGACGACCACCAACATTGCTAAGAACTGCAACCACCGCTGGGTTAAAATGAGAGCGTATGAAAAATGAAGAAGGAAAACCTGCAAGGGACGATGACATGACACTTTTTTGCAAGAAAATGATTAATGTGGTAACTGCCACTGTCAGTCTAGGGCCGAAGACAGTGGAATTAAGGACACTCCGCGGCATCGTATAACTTAATGGTTCCGTAACAACTTAAAGGCTCCGTAACAATTTAAATGGTTTCATTTTAAAACTTTTTATTTTCAAGTTCGTTTCGGGCTTTGTATGACATGCTAAATGCAAAGTTTGGTGTAACCAAATCGCGTTCGTTAAAAGCCTTTCAGCGTTTTTGAACAAAATCACCGACAAAATGTATTTTAAAATATGCTATTGCGATTATTCTAGAGAGCTCTTAGGCCTTTGAATTAAAACTTCAATATTCAGCGATAAAATATTTCGACTTTTGCATGCCAAGTCACGCTCCGACCAAGTTGAATTTATTTAAAATAGGAGACGATAGAATTGCTATATCGGATAGAGTTTTTCACTTGATATTTTCTGTGTCCCAATAGATTAAAGTTAGTCTTGGAAAATATTCGTGCACGTCTTTTTCTTTAGATATAAAAAGAGAGACTCGACATTCGCAGTCAGGATGCATAAAGGCTATGTCACTGCAAAACCGCTGGATGTCTATTTGCAAATTCGAGTAACTTCGCCGCGCCGTTCGTTGCCGCACGTACAAAAGCAAGATCGAATATTCGACCTACAATTTCGGCCACAAACCGCTTTTTTTTTATTCTCGTAATTTTTCCCTCCATTTTGCATGGAAAGCTTGGCGTGTTAAAAGCAGTGCCTGACTGCACAAATCTGCTTTACATTCAGAATGCCAACTATAAATTGCTCAACCTTATAAGCAGCGAAATCTATTTAACTTACTGACTTTGGAAAGAAATAAATACATTTTTGATTTGAATAGCATTAGTAGCAGTAGTTACTCAAAATACGGTAATATTTTATTTTAGGCTACGACTGTCAATTCAAGTCAAGAAGTCTTTTAAGTCAAGAAATCTACTGTTAGCTTACGCTTATGTAAATGGAACTGTTCAGTCCTGAAAGACGATAAGCTAAGTATGGCATAAAAAGTCATAACATTTTCACCATGGAATTAGATGGTAATGGAAACAGAAGAACAAGACGGTAAATGGGTATAGAAAAAAATAGAAACTTATAGCTTCTAGGAGACGGCAAACATAGTAAAAGACATACATAAGAAAGAGCAACATAGTAAAATGATACAATTAACGAAGTTATTTACATTTATGTTTCTGCTTATGAATTAAGAAAATTATAAGAACAAAAACAAAATATAGTCATTCACCATAATCTCAGAATACAGAACAAATCATAATTGATGAATTAAACTAGTTTTAATTATAAGATAAGATAAGATAAGATAATTATTTATTGCCAAAAGAAAATTTACAATTTTTTCTTACAAATAGGACAGAATACTTATTATCTAAAAAAATAGAGTTATCAGCGAACCCCAAACTAAGCACGAGGCCTGTGTCTTGGGAGTCGAGTGCAATTTTAACAAATCAAATTTAAAATACTGTAACCAAAGTAATTGAAAAACTTGACAAATGGCAATGTGGGATAGGTATAATAACTATGGTATGTATATATTTATTGTTAATGTAAAGTTTGATAGATATTGAGTTAGTGTGAGGGTGTGAGTCTGAGCGTGATGAAATGTGAGTGTGGCGAGGGTGAGTGTGAGTGAGTGTGTGTAAGTGAGGCGTGTGAGTGCGCGCTAGGCAGATATTAGATCTTCAGTCTCGGCATAGCTTAGTTTAAGTAGCCATTCTCTGAGCGATTTTTTACATGTGTACTTGGAATGAGTGTTAAATTCGAACTGTTTGCTAACCTTGTTGTAAGTGCTTGGGTGAGAATAGGCCGGACTACGTCTTGCTAAGAGAGATTTTGCCTGTGGAAGAGGAATCCTGAAGGCTCTTCTACTCATTATTCCTTCGTAGTCAGTGCGACTTTTCAAGCTGAAGTGAATTTTTAGGACGGCGTTATAAATGTAAAGTTGTCTAACACGCAGCACCTTAAATTCGTCAAAGAGTGAATCGGTTGAGAAACGAAAAGGTTTTCGTAGTGAAACCTTTAATAGTGCTCTTTGTGCTCTTTCGATATTAATGAAGGAGGACTTGCCTGCACTGCCCCATATGGTGATGCAGTATGCAATTATGGATTGACATAGCGCAGTGTATATTTGTCTCAATAAAGGTAACGGGGTGCAATCTCTAAGGTTTCTCATGACAAATATCAGTCTCCGTACTCGGGCAGATAGATCAGTAATGTGTTGCTTATAAGTCATATTCTCGTCAAGAGTCACGCCTAAGTATTTTATGCAAGTCGTCCGGTCTATGGAACTGCATAAGCACTCCTGAATTGGAGGGTTCTCAGTGCAGTAGTGAATCTTTAGAGTTTTGCTTGTGGGGGGCTGGGTCACGCAAGTTTTGGAGAAAGCTATATACTTGGTCTTTTTGGTGTTCAGAGTTAGGAGGTTATTATCAAGGGCTTTAGCAATGACCGAAAGACCGTCCTCTGCCAGGCCAAATACTCGGTCCCACGTGTCTCCGTGAAATAAAATTGCAGTGTCGTCTGCGTAGGTTATAACGTCTGCGTTTTTTAGATTGCTGTTAAGAATATCGTTGATGTACAAAACAAATAGCGTTGGGCCGAGTATACTACCTTGCGGGACACCGTACTTGATTGGCAGTTGTCCGCTAGAGTAGTTACCTATTTTAACGTACTGTTTACGATTAGACAAGTAACTTGTAAACCACTCAAGGGCCACTCCTCTAATTCCAATCGATTCTAATTTCCTCAGCAACAGCCCCACCGAGACCGTGTCGAACGCTTTCGCCAGATCCAGAAACACTCCTATACAGTTTTCGTCATTATCAACGTAGGAAGATACCAGATCGGCAAGAGTCGTTGCAGCGTCCTCGGTGGATCTGCCTCTGCGGAAACCGAATTGTCTATCAGACAAAATTTTGTATTTTTCTACGTAGTTAGTAAGTCTTATGTTAACTAGTTTTTCGAGTATTTTAGAAATAACACTAAGCAAGGCAATAGGTCTGTAGTTGTCTGGGGTGTTTTTGGGACCATTTTTGTGTATGGGAGACACGGCTGCGACCTTCCAACATTCCGGAAATATGCCAGACTCTAGGCTAAGATTGAAAATGTGTGTTAAAGGTATGAGGATAACATGAAGTGACTTTTTGATTATTGAGACAGTTATAGTGTCAGGGCCAGGAGCACTGTCATTTTTGAGGTTAGATATAATTTTAGAGACTTCGTAAGGATCTGTAGGGTAAAGGAACAGCGAGTATGCAACAGATGAACGAGGCCTGTGTGATTTAATAAGTGATTCCTCATTTTTTGCTAGCTTGGACAAAATGTCATCAGCTAATTTCTTACCTACGGTGACAAAGAACTGGTTGCAGGAGTCAAGGGGATTTACAGTGTTGTTAGGAGTATTTAACAATTCACTGGAGTCACAACTGCGGTTTGAGGTGTAGCATATACTTTTAATTGTCTTCCACAGCTTTTTAGGATTGTCTTTATTCTGTTCAAGTTGCTGGCTGAAATATTGTGCTTTAATTTTCCGAAGAAGTTTATTGCAGAAGTTTCTGTATCTGGTGTAAATTTTATGGCGTTGAAGATCGTCTGGGTGGGCTCTACTCTCGCGATGCAGTTTGTCTCGGTGACGCATACACCTGATTAGTCCTGGTGTGATCCAGGGCTTCATACATACCATCTTTCTTCCAATTTTTACTTTTTGTGTGTTTTTATGTATGATGTTGGCTAAGGTATCATTAAAAGCAGTTACTGCGGAATTAACACACAGTTTTGTGATAACTGGAGACCAGTCAGTACTAATTATTCCCGAAACCACCGCGTCAGTATTCATCTTCAGGCGAAATCGAGAAACTAATGAGTTGATTGACGACTTATGGGTGATACCGGCTATGACGATATCATGGTCTGTAATTGAAGATTTGCATACCAGACCAGTTGCCCTTGATGCAGATTTTATGAAGATGTGATCTAAGCAGGATTCACCTCGAGTGGGACTTGTAATGGCAGGAAGTAAACCATGAGTCGCCATTAAACAAAGGTAGTCAGACACCTGAGAGCTGTTAGAGTGACATAAATCAATATTCATGTCGCCTGAGACAAAAATTTGCGGCTTTCCGCTTAAGTTGTTTAAAACCAAATCCAGTGAACTAATGAACGGATCGATGACAGCGATGGATGGAGAGCGGTAAATTCCTAAAATTACAGTTTTGTTGGCCACATTTACTAGCAGACAGTCCGCGTCTGTAATGTTAGGTTCTGATGCCGTAGAACTGTATGAGGTTTTGACAAAGATTACTACTCCACCATTTTTGTTAAGTTGTTTACGTGAGCGAAACGAGTTATAACCAGGAAGAAGGTCAATCATTGTGCCTTCTGACAACCAGCACTCCGTCAGTATAATAGCGTCAAAGTCAGTATTAAAACGTTTTAGTGTGATAGCGAAAACGTCAAAATTGCGTTGAAGACTTCTTATATTTAGTGAGATAATCTTAAAGTTGTATCCAGGGTTATCTTTAAAAAACACCTTACATGATTCGACAGACTCATGATTATGACAGTCAATAGAGATTGTTTCATCAACTTCGCTAGTCAAATTAAGTAAACCCATCATTGTAAAATAAAAATTGTGATGCATTAGAGGACAGAATCCAGTATGTCATATTTATATAGTTGATTTTAACCAAGATAGTCGAAGTCATGTAAATGTAGGCAATGAGAGAAGCGCGGTGTGAAAATGAGTGTTTGTGCAAATGAAAATGAGTGTATGTTGTTGTTTTTGTAAGTGTTAAGTGTGGAAGTTGTTTAAGTGTATGTGTGAAATACGTAATAATATAAGACACTAAAATAAAACAGTATAGTATATAAAAGATAGTTTTCGGTGGGACGAAGAGGTCTTCGTGTGATCTTAGTTGTTGTTTATTGCACTGAGGTCGATGGGTGAGCGCCCAGGGCGCGCTCCAGGTCTTCTGAGTTTTTGATTGCAATGGCAGGGTTGCCTTCCTGTCGGCGCACGTGGATGGTGCCGTTTTTGGTCCAGCAAAACTTAAAGCCCGCTTCCTTAGAGCGCTGTCGGGTCGTCCGAAATAACTGCCTATTAATAAAAGAAAACCTTTTTATTTTTCCTAAATATCCGGAGGAAGTATATCTATCTATGACATTCCTAGAGAGCGCGCAGCCATAGACTACAGACTATAAATATATAATAGACAAATATTAGAAGGCGCCAATTATTAAATTCTAACAATACTCCCACCTAATTAAAGCCTTCTAAATTTCAACATAAATTAGATTCTAATGTTAATGTACTGACATATTTATTTACTTAACTAATTTACAAATACCTATTTTATTTCTAAGATATTGAAATCTGTCTCTTGAAAGAGCTTTTGTGAATATATCAGCACATTGTTCATCAGAGCAAACATATTCTAAATCTATTTCTTTATCTTGGTACTTTTCTTTTACAAACTTATATTTTATATCAATATGTTTACAACGTTTGTGATAGTCAACATTTTTAATCACTGCAATGGCACTTTGATTGTCTACATTCAAACATATTGAGTCTTGATTATATTAACTGATATCTAATAATAACCTCTTTAACCATAGGGCTTCTTTTGTAGCAGAACATGCAGCCATGAATTCTGCTTCCGTTGTAGAAAGCGCTATGCTCTACTGCCGTTGACTAGCCCAAGTAACAGCAGCACCATTTTTCATGAATACATATCCACTCATTGAGCGCCTAGTATCTATGTCTTTGGCATAGTCAGCATCACTATAACCAGTTATTACATTATCTTGGACTGGTTTATAACATAGACCAAAATCTTTAGTTTCTTTTAAATATTTAAATATCTTTTTTACAACATTCCAGTGCGTATGATCATAACAATCTAAATAGCGGCTAACCAAACTGACACCATACATAATATCAGGTCTACTCACTATAGCTAAATGCATGAGAGAGCCAACTGCTTCTCTGTAAGGTATGCTACATTCAGATGGCGTTATACTCTTGTCTAAAGTGGTATGAGGATCCACAGGAATGCTGTTACCATTTGCATTTGACATGTTAAATTTTACAAGTAACTTTTCTATATATTTAGTTTGATGAACAAAAACATGATTTTTAGACCTCTCTATTTGTAAACCGACAAAGTTCTTTGGTTCACATGTTTTTATCTGAAAATTGGCCTTCAGGTCATGAATTTCTTTTTCTAATACAATTTTACTTTTAGAAATTACTAAGCCATCATCTACATACAATAATAAGTATACTTTTACTTTATTGACATAACCTGTATAAACACATTTATCAGAATGATTGTTTTTAAAACCAAATCGAATAAGTACAGAATCAAATTTTTGATTCCAGCACCTTGGTGCTTGTTTAAGGCCATAGAGGGACCTTTTAAGTTTACATACATAATTAGCTGGTACATCTAATCCCTCCGGTGGAGTCATATAAATATTTTCAGTTATATCACCATAAAGAAAAGCTGTATTTACATCAAATTGAATTATTTCTAAGTTATTTTGACATACTTCAGACAATAATAATCTTACAGAATCATATCGTACAGTAGGAGAAAAAGTCTCAGTGAAATCAATTGGATACTTTTGTGAACAACCTTTTGCACAAAGTCTTGATTTATATAGAAGACCTGATGGTTCATCTTTAATACGGAAAACCCATTTACAACCAATTTCCTTTGTTCCTAGTGGTTTCTCCACTAACTGCCAAGTTTCATGTTTCTTGTGTGCATCCAATTCTTCTTTTATAGACTGTTTCCACTTATCTCCATCTTCTGAGGTCACAGCTTCATTATATGTTCGCGGTATATCAGGATATTCGAGTTTTTCTTCCTGACACAGGTATGTATTAGTTTCAGTGTTTCGTTTTTTACTTCTAGTTGTAATAGTATTTATTGATTCTGACACTTCTGACTGTATGTCCTCTTCCGGTATATAAGTCTCATCTTTGTCATCTTGTGAGTAAAAAGACTCATCACTCACACTATCAACCGATTTTTCTTGTAATGTTTTATCAATCAGTGTGTCTTCTGCCTTTAACATCACCTCTTCACTGTCATTACTTTTTGTTGTAGAAGATTCAGTAAGTGGAATCATGGCATAGTTCTTTTGCATTGAACTTTCTAAAAATACAACTTCTCTACTCACTACAATTTTTCTTGTTATTGGATTATATAATCTATAGCCTTTTGTTGTATCACAATATCCAATAAATAACATTTTACTTGCCTTAGGATCAAGTTTTCGCGTTTTTTCTTTTGGTGTATGCACCATAGCTTCACACCCAAAAATCTTTAAGTGTTTCAAATCTGGCTTTTTACCAGACCACATCTCCTCGGGCGTTGCATATGACAGTGCACGTGTTGGACAGCGGTTGGTTATATATGCAGCTGTTGACACTGCTTCCGCCCAGTATGACTTCTGCAATTTAGAATTAATTAACATACAGCGAGCTCTTTCCATTAAAGTGCGATTCATACGCTCAGCTAAGCCATTTTGTTGTGGAGTATATGGGGTAGACGTTTTTTATATTATGAATAATACCTGAATTCTTTAGAAAATCTGAGAACTCATTACTCAAATACTCTCTGCCATTATCTGTACGAATAGTTTTTATTTTTAGGTTAAGCTGGTTTTCAACTAAGGCTTTGTATTCTTTAAACTTAGTAAATGCCTCAGATTTGTTTGCCAAGAAATACACATATACTTTCCTTGTATAGTCATCTGTGAAGGTGATGAAGTATCTAGCGCCTCCAAGTGACTTCACCTCCAACGGTCCACAGATATCGGAGTGTATTAATCCCAAAGGTTGCTTTGCTCGGGAACCTTCTGCTGGAAACGGCAATCTGGACTGTTTTCCTTCTTGACAAAACTCACATATAATTTTATTTTTATTCTGTTGTAGCTGTACTCCTTCTGTGTGTTGTGTTAGTTTATTCAAATCTTGAAAATTAAGATGTGCCATTCTTTGGTGCCATGTATAATAATCAGTTTCATTTGTTTTACAGGTGAAAGCCGACACACTATGTGTGTTTAGCTGATACATGTTTCTAACGAGTTTTGCTGATGCAACTTCTTTATTTTCCTTGTTAAATATTTTACAGCCATGATTATCAAACTGTACAGAGCATCCATTTCTTATCATTTGACTCACAGATAAGAGATTACTTGCTAACTCCGGAACATACAGTACATTTGTGACTTGAATTGTTTGTGTACTTCCATTTTTATTAACAACATTCAAGTTTACCTTGCCACAACTTTTCACTGATAATATATTGTCATTTGCAGTTCTAATACTTGAGATAGGGGGTGGCGACTCATCATACAGCCATGCTTTGTTCATAGTCATTGACAAAGACGCCCCTGAGTCAATATACCATATATTTTTATCATTCATGGTTGTGGCGGAAAACACTGCCACATATCCAGATTCCTTTTCCGACTTTGTTTCTTTATTCTTTGACTGATTCTTGCAGTACTTGGATATGTGCCCATATTTGTTGCACTTATAACACCGCGGGCCTTTATTAACTTTTTCTGTGTTCTCTGTAAAGGACTTTTTGTTTCTATAATTTTTATTAGCATACAGGGCTGCAGACTCGGAGCTTTTAACATCTTGCAGAAGCTTAGTCTTCACAGCATCTGCTGTAATCGGTACACCGGAACTTTCAATGGCCATTATCATTGGCCTGTAAACATCAGGTAAACCAGCTAAGAGAAGTGTGCCTCTGTGTAACCACTCATCGTTTACCTCAAAGGAAATGTTTCTGAGTTTGTGCGCCGTTGTCATCACTTTATTCACATACTCCTCGATATTTTGACAATTATCTAATGTTGTTGTAATTAAATCTTTCAACAAACCGACTCGGCGTGTCAAACCCTTATCTTCGAAAGCTTTTTCTAGATTCTTCCAAACTTGTCTCGCTGATTTCGCTTCTTGTATATGCACGTAAATCATAGGGTCGACGAGCAATATAATTTTGGTTTTCGCTTTCATATCGTTTTTCGGGTTCACAGTGCCAGTTCCGTCCACGCAATCCCATAGTTCTTCATGTTGAAGATACGTCTGGACGGCAAACTTCCATGTATTGTAATTATCACGTCCATTTAACTTCTCAATCAGCATCATCGCGTTATTTGGAGACATATTATTTTAAATTCTGACGAAATAGTCACACCGGTACAAAAAATTCGTAGCACGTTTTGCCAAAAGTGAGATTATTTTTATTGAATGTTCGTTTTCTTTTACACACTTGTCGATTATTTATTGTTTACTTTTAATGTCTATTAATTCAAGCAGATTAGGGACTGGGCCCATAACCTGATGAATTAAACTAGTTTTAATTAAAGAAAACCTTTTTATTTTTCAAAATATCCGGAGGAAGTATATCTATCTATGACATTCCTAGAGAGCGCGCAGCTATAGACTACAGACTATAGATATATAATAGACAAATATTAGAAGGCGCCAATTATTAAATTCTAACAATAATAATATTAAATTATTTTATAATATTAATAGTTATTTTAGTGGTGGTTTCTCGTATGCGAGAGACCGTTTTGGAGGGTACCACCGCTTTGCCAGTTATTTTGCTGCCAAGCAGTAGAATTCATGGTAGTCAGCGTGATGACGGGGCATTATCAGACTTAAAAACTAATTGTCCCAGGCTTAAAAGCGCAGTGAAGTGCCGCACACGATTTTACTAATCAAAGTTCTGGGCGGTGCTGTAACTGTTATGGTCAGGCGTTTCACGTACCAGCAGGCGAACGACCTGTTTATATCGTCATGAAATTCCATAAAAAAATCGTAATGGTGATAAATTAATGATTGTATATGACTGATTTCAAAATCTTTTGATAAAACCAACCAAGTGAAGTTTAACCATCTTTATCAGACTACGATTGCCACAAAACGGCACCACCAAAACTTTTGTCAGTGAATCCAATATCGCAACTTGCCCGGCATACATCCGTCGGACTTAACCCTACGTGACCTTGCATACGCCACTCGACTTTGCGGCATTTCCGTTCGGAATAGACAAGTGGGAACGAATTACGTGGTTCAATGATTATGGGATTTGAAAAGTTAGATATTTTGTTTCAAAGAGTAGGTAAGTATTTTAAATACTCCAATTATTTGATTTAGGAACTTAATTTATGTTTTTATATTTATGATACTCGTAAATCTACATTTGATCAACATCTCGCCTGATGTTAAGCGAGGCTATGGTCGAAGATGAACTGAACCTATATTAGGTATATATTACATTTTGACTGAAAGTATCCCCTGTAACTCTACACCCTTCCTCTATAGAAGAGTAAAAATATTTATAAATAATAAAATTAAATGCTATACTTGGAAATTTCTGACTGTCTTAAAACAAAGTCTCCGGAACGATAAGGCTGACAAACTTGATCATGTAGGCATATTTTTCTCGCTAAGAAAAGATTTTCTAAAACTTCCAAAGGCAACGGAGACTTTACGGGTGAAACGGCTGTTAGGTACATTAAGTGTGAAAACTTTCCCTTTAATGCTTTGACCAATAACAAGTCACAAAATGAAAATAGTTGAGCTAAATTTTTAAACAAATAAACGCTTTTACTTGTTTTGTTAGTCAAGTCTAATAGACACAATAACACTCCAGGATATCCGCAAACTGTAACTCACACTTGCGCACTTTAACACACACGAGACTCGAATATTTACAGGTGTACAAATAGGCCACACAAAGACTGAGCGGCTGATACCCACACAAACCTGTTGACCACACACAACAAACAACACACCGCCACCGACCGTGTGTCGCAAACCCACAAACTTCTCTCTCAGTTTGTCACTCGCAGTCAAACTTCGACCCTCACTTGAAACGCTTGCAACTTCGTGATTCCGAACAAAAGTTCTCGCTAGTTCTCGTTTTTGTTTCATGACGGGTGTCAATTACGGAATATCTTTTGTTCTTTTATTATTAGGAGTTTTTAAAGTATGAATAAACTTGATCGGCGTCTCTCTCTTTTGCTCTCCGATATTTTTTCTATATGGTGCTTATCAAGATGGAAAGGGATGATAAACGGCGATTAGGAAATCAATGTCAACATTTGATTTCACGATGTTAATGTAAATGGAATCGATAATAACGCTGGCGAGTCCTAAAAGGCTAATAGATAGATAGATAGATAGGTAGATAGATAGATATATAGATAGATAAACACTTTATTGTCGTTTTACGTAAAAAGTTTAAGCGATTTCAATAATTATTTTCAATACTATAACTAATTATCAAAATACAATTTCGAATAATTTTAGTTTAATTTTGCGCAAATCCAATTAACTCTAAACATGAAACCAATTCCTAGTTTTATTAGATAGCAAAGCTGTAAATCTGTGTTACGCACATACGAGTGTGCATAAGAAAACAGTACCCTAAGCACTTTGCATACTAGCAATAAGGTTTCTTATTGATTGCATATTTGAGCTTAAAGTACACGATAGTCCGCGAAGACCCATGCAATAAGTGATTATATATGAATATATCATACGATAACAATTTTTAGGTATGCAAAACATTTTCGCTCCGTTCGTGGCTTAAACTCGGGATTTCTTCCTTCAGTACTATTCTCAAACTAGCCAAGCATGCGTTAGTGCATAAAAACAAGAAACTAAAAACTGGTTTCTAGATTGTTTTAGAAATCATGAGCAATCAAGTGTAGAAACTGTTGTCCTAAATGTTAAAATGTAAAGTTGCAAATACGGTACGAAATTATTATAATACTCGGTCAAGTAGGCATCAGCCGAATGCCTGCAGCAACAAATACCGTATTTACAGTACATAATCTAAATAGTCATTTTATTTTTATAGAAAGTAGAAATAAAAATAGGTTTATTGTGGCAAAATTACAATTACTATACATTTTAACTAAGCGCTAAACTACAAAATTATTAAATTTTAGAACGTAGTTTTTTACATCCGTCTAGCGAGGCCAAAATTTGACCACGATCTCACCTGATGGGAAGCGACGATGTGGCATGCTTGCCTAGTAATAGTTTCACATATTACTACAATACGGCCTGCACTCGGCAAAATGCCGGTGGTAACAACCAGCGCTGATCTTCCGTAGAAGTCGCCCGAAGACATCACGGAGACACAAAATAATTTACAAAACTGGCAACATAATAAAAATAACAAGTTACACTATGATACAAGGTATACTACAAGGTATACAATATTATTTTAAATTTTACACAGAAATAAAGAGCCCAGATAAAAAACAGGGATGACCAAGAAAATAAAATTTAAAAATTACATTACACTTGCGTTTTCAGATTGCTTTGGTGGTTACCAAGATTTTTTTTCAATTTGAATCTGAAACAGTTAACATTTTTGTATACACGAAGTGAAACTTGATACTACATAAGACATTGAATTTAGTAAGGAAAATAAAAGCTTAATTTAATTCAATCTTGCATATATAAGTATATACCTATTACAATTTGTTCATGCTGCAACTATTCTAATAAAAGAGATAGCAAATTTCTGCTCATATGTGTGCGTGACTAAGAAAGGCTGTTTTACAAGAAACTTCGATACTGGATTATACAGTCGCTGCACTATAACTCCATTCTATTGTACATTTTCCAGCAAAGTGGCTGGAAGGCTGAAAGCCAGCACATTCATTTGCATAAAATGTTACAATATAATGCCGCTTTTAACTCCCCACAGAGAAATACCTCATTTTGTTTGAAACAACAAAGGGGTTTTTTATACGGCTAATTGATGATGATGAATAATGCCAGATTGAGTCAACTTGGGCTGATATTGGTCAAGCGTTGAAATGAAACTTTGCAAAAGCTTGTGGAAGCTTCATGACGTATCAGCCCCCGATTCACAACCTCATGATAATGAATACCGAATCGTTTCGGCTGGATATTGATCTCGTTTCGTAGGTTCCTTTTCTGTTACGCCGGCTACAATAGCAGTATTGATTACATGTTGCAATAACGGAATTTGTTATGTGTGCAATATTTTGTGTCGTACGAATATCAAACCGAATCGTTCAACGAGTTACCGTGAGGTTCTGAATCGGCCAGCCGATGTTTTATTTTAGCAATTTTTATTTTTTATTGTAATTTGTTAAGGTAATTGTTTCAGTTCATAATTATTAGAAGTTTATTGTAGTATAACAAACTATATTTATTGTTATACTACAATAAATATTTTAGCATGTGCCGTGTTTTTTATAAGTTTTAAACCACTTCTATAGATAAGATGTTTAAGATACGCGATGATAAAAATATACTACTTGCAAAAACTATCGCCCTTAACTATTCAGTCCACCTTTATATCTCAAAACTCATAAAAGAACTGTTTAATATAAAATATAATGTGCACAGGAAGCGTTAATTGGGATTGGATCATTTAATAAAAACAAACGCAGCAAAATGTAATCAGGACCGCAAGGGTGTATTCAAGATCAAACCGGGGCAACTTGCCCCTGACCAAACCATTGAATTTATTTCTTTTGTGCCCTGACAAAAAATAGTATTAATTTAGTATTAAGCACAGATTCTTGAAGGTATAAAAAAAGCTGGACGCCACGTCGCTAAATACATAAGTGAAACATTCAAGCTATGCCGATCAACTCGTTCGTACACAAGCTTCACGCACACATTTCGAGATGCGAGATTCCGTCCGCCTTTTTTTTCGTTGAAGCACAGATTATAATTTATCGATGACGACGTAACCGTAGACCAAAGACAGCCTGCACATGCCCCGACGTCACGGAATATTACGGTTAAGATCTGCATTACGCGTATACGTGCATTAAAGCCACTATTTCACTATTGTGACATTTATTGGAGATCATGTCTATGTAGTCCCTCAGAATAAGACAGGTCAAAAAAATTGTTTTGCTTAAATAAATTGAATTGAATTGAAAATCTACTCGAGGAGCCTATGAGTATATATTCGTAGTATCTCAGTTCTGTTTATTATTGTATATTTATAAGTCACTTTCTTGTTTGTCAGTTTGTTTGTCGTTCCGGGTGGAGTTTCGCAACTGAAATTTCGAGCACTTTCCGACTAGCTATCCGGCTGAAACTCTCAGGGTAGCCCACAACTCAATGACAATGCATTCTAAATCCATAAAAACGTTGTTTTTAGATATTTTTTAAATATTTTCTTGAACTCTAAATACGTCCATGATGCTAGGTAAGTATTTTAATGCTGCAAATGAAGGCTTTAATTAAAGGAAATGGCATAATCAGGAGTTTGCCACAGCTTTTGCAGATAATAGCAAAAATTAATTTTTACTGCTTGTGCTTATTATATCGTTAAATTCTTATGAACATTGGTTTTATATTTCAGTCGTGTCTTTAAAAATAGATTCAAAATATTTTACAGTTTGTGAGTAGTCAAAGTATTTTTTTTAAATAGGCACAAAATTATTACTTAATATTTTAAGTAATTAGGAAGGAAAATGTTATTGCTCGGGCAGGGGTCGATCCTGAATCCTTCGAATACTGTCCCAACGCCTTACTCACTGGGCCGACTGAGCTGCGCTACGAGCGCTTTAGCTTGTATCGTGTGTAAAGACGAATAGAATCGTCTTTTTCCAAGTCGTAATAATATAATAAAGGCAAAAGTGTGTGAGGATGGATAGATTAATTATGAATGTATGTTTGTAAGTCAATCACGCAAATAGTACTAAAAGGAATTTGATGATATTTGTAGGTTGTTTAGGTCCTGGATAATATAGGTATTTAATAACAAAAAATAAACGACTTAAATTCTGATATATATTTGAAGTCTAAGGTCGAATATCGATGAAATTTATATGGGACCACCTTGTAGCTATACTGAACCCAATGCAAAAGCAAAAAAATGCACAATTTTCAGTTTTGGTTTATAAATGACGGAGTTCTGAGGTAACAAACAAAAAATACAATCAATGGAAAACCTCCTTCTTATGGGAAACCGCGGGTGAAACCATGGGGCGCAGCTAGTATTAAATGAACGCGAACCCTTTAAAATCCATTTTAAATCTGACTTTTATTCAGTAACCATTGTCAAACATTGTCAACGCAGCTTCATACGTTGCGGTCGTCGAACAATAGAGCTTATCAAAACCTAACAAAACCATTCCGAATCCGGTACTATCAACAGTCCACACTCACTTTTTGGGAACACTATATGGTCATATTTGTGCGTACGTATTTTATTAATACAATAGGTTTTTTTGTTAAAAAATGTATTTGCAAGACAAGCAAATTTTAACAATTTCATAATCGGAACCGCGAACAGATTAAAACGTGCCCAAACACTAGTAGTTTACGATTATCCATCAAGGAGCTCCATTGCCCACCTTCCGTCTCCATCATCAGATCAGCTAACTGCCACCATACTATTGCATTGTCATCGGACTTTGACAATTATGCAAAATTTCATAGGACAAGAGGAAGTGGTTCTGATGTAGCTTGCAAGATTCCACCCGAACGAACATAGTTACATACATACATTGCAAGTTAAATAAAAGCTTATAAAAAGCTTCATTATGTCAGCCTCTGTGGTGTAGTGGTTGGGCAGGTTGGCTAAAATCTCATGCACCACTGAGGTTGCGGGTTTGATTCCCGTGACGGGACAAATGTTCGCGCACAAAAAAAGAGCGCAAGCATCTGTTGTGTGCCTGGTTGTTGTGGGATCATGGTCCTTATAGTTCCTGGTTCCCTAGATACAGGTATACTTTCATGGTTTCGGGCAGACAATGGGATTACCAGGTTTATCTATTTATATATGGTATAAACACATTTTTTTTATTACAGGCTCACGTTTGACCGAAATTTCCTGTTGTTATATAAGGAGGCAAGTCTCGAAATCAACAAAAAGTGTAATCTTAAAAAGACGACAATGAACTTATGAACAACGTAAAGCCTTATTCTCTGACTTTGCATTAACATCTGACTGTACATTTTGCAGTTAACTCTTACTGCCTTTAAAATAAGGTTGAATACACACGACTTTGCTGACCATACAAGTAAATTACAAACACAAACACAAACAAGCGGCCACTGTGTGCAAACTGTGTTACTTTGAATTAAGGATAGACAAACAGACCGACTGAATTGTCGCGGGCCTTATTTATTAAGGGACCTAAAATAATACGGATGTTGTCATTCACCTACGAAGACGTTACAATATTTGAATTGTGTTGCGAGTTGTAGGCCGTTATTCCATTTGGGTTTCCTTCGCATCATTTAGGGGCCTTATTCTCTAAAATGGACTAGCAACCGCCCGCGACAACGTTTGCATCAACACAGTAAAAACATTGCCTATGTGCAATCTGTGCTACTTTTACTTAAGGCTGGACAAACAGACTGACTTAATCGTTGCAGGCCTTATATATTAAGGGACCTAAAATAGTACGAATGTTGTCATCCACCTACGAAGACGTTACATTATTTGAATTGTGTTGCGAATTGTAGGCCGTAATTCCATTTGAGTCTCCTTCGCATAAATTTGGGGCCTTATTCTCGAGACGAGACAAGCAACCACCCACGACCACGTCTGCTTCGATACAATAAAATATAACCTATGTCACTCGGGGATGGTGTAGCTTTCTATCAGTGAAAAAGTTTTCAAAATCGGATCAGTAGTTCCAGAGACTACCTTCTACAAACATACATACTTACAATTTTACCTCTTTACAATATTAGTATATATAGATATAGACGAAGACATATTATAAAGCCACAGGCTCCGGAGAAAGTTGAAAGATGTAAAAATAATGTCATATTGAACAAGCGAATTTCAGAGACAAAAAGCACATTTGAAAATTGAAAACTACTGAACCGATTTTAATAAAACATGTCTTGGAACCGCTAGAAAGTGTGTTTTCAAATAAAAAACCGCATCCAAATCGGTTCACCCGTTTAAGAGCTACTGTGCCACAGACAGACATACATAGTGCTCAAACTTATAACACCCTTTTCTGCGTCGATGTAAAAATGAACTGAAGTCCAAATGGTGTGGCCCTTAGTTGATAGGAAAATAGAGTGAAGACAAAGAGTTACATAGACTTTTCAACTTAACTCATAATAGTTTGTTCGTGACTTAAGTGAGAGTACCTACGCTCTTTTCGAATATGTTCTAAGAGAAGAAATCATATAAAGAACTAACAAAGCCAAGAATATTACCGTACAATATAACAAATAGGTACACTTACAAACTCTCAGAAAGTATCTTAAACAACAATTTTATTATATTAACCAATATTAGATCTCTATCAAAAGGAACGTTTCCCAAACAACAATCCCACAGAGGTTTATTTTCCTTGTTTTGACAACGAAAATCACAGAGTATCTGTATATCCGAGCGTTGTTATTGAAATATTCCATCCCCTTCATAAAATCAACCCTTACCTACAACATTTGTTACAAAACAAACATAAATTTAAGGGAACAGTCAACTATTTTTTTATTACTTCACATTCCTGTTATTGTATTCTTTGGCCGTCTACAATTTTATGTTTCATAAAAATTTTGTATACAGGGTAAATTTTTAAATAAAATATTATAACCAAAATAAAATTTGCTGCTTATAAGAAACAAAATATTGTATGGGTAAATTTTGCTACAAGGCTACAATTCAATAAAAATTTGATATATTGATTTTGGTACACGCACAAAACTAAATTGTCGATTTCCATCAAATTTTAACAAGTTCAGGAAAATGTGCCAAAATGGTTTTTTGTTTCATAAAAGCAGCAGATTCCGTACTATTTTACTTAAATTCTATAATTTTTTTGTAGATTTGAACAAATTTTGAAAACCAAAACTGATTTTTATCAAGTTGTAGCATCTTTAGAAAAAATGTGAGTAGATATTTTGTTCCTTTTAAGCAGCAAAAATGCTTACGCTACCGCAAAAAAATTGTTTGGACATAAAATCGCTGAAATTAAAGCTGAAATCGATTTTTCTCAAAAATCCAGATATGTTGTTTTTGTAGGCAAATCTGTAGATGTATTTTCAACAACGAATAATTCTTTCTGTAACAGTTATGGCAGTTGTCATAAGGCCTTGTTTAAATACACACCCTGTATAGGTACTTAAGTTTTTGCTTTACTGTACCTAAATCAGCATTGCAGGTTTATTTCAAGTTTCCTTTTCAAGGGCTATAAATTTAAGCTTACGCGTAACTAATACTTGAATAACGGGTAATGCCCTCTTAATCAATATTGTTAGGTCATGTTTTTGGCTTTTATTGTCATATATCTGGTAAACGACATAGAAATCATTCGTGTGTGTAAAGATTTCCATAACTTAAATGTTCTTTTTACTGGAATAAAAGTTTATTTATTTATTTAATTTTTTATTGCAATTGCACAGGTAATGTACGAAAGGAGCTAAGGACGCAAAGCACTGGTGGTAGGTTTCTCGTATGCGAGAGGCCGTCTGGGTGGGTGCCACCGCTTTGCCAATTATTCAGCCGCCAAGCAGTAGTGCGGAAGCATTACTGTGTTCCGGTTTGCAGGGCATTGTAGCCAGCGAAATTACTGGGCATTATGAGACTCAACAGCTAATTGTCTCAGGGTGACGAGCGCAGTACAGCGCCGCGCAAGATTTTATAAAACAAAGTTCTGGGTGGCGCTGTTATTGTTATGGGCTGGCGTATTGCTTACCATCAGGCAAACGACCAGCTCGTCTCGTCATCCAGTTACATAAAAAAAGAAGGAGCTAAAGAGCCTTAATGCTAAAGCATTTTCTATCAGTTATCTCGTGACGGTAAAAAAAAGTTACGAAGCGTGCATCAAAAAGTTAAAAATCTAAAAGGGATATAGGACAAAATAAATATCGTTATACATATTATCAAAAAAGGTACATTATTTAAATAAAACGCATTTTAGTTCAATACATATATAATGCAATACTATTATACATTATGTCTAGCAATGGTGACATGGTCCGCATCCCTTTCGCCGATGAGGCCTTCAGCGTCTGGTCTTCTCTCAGCTTAGGAGCTAACCCTCCCGAAAAGCCAACGACGCAGAGAGGTTGGGATGACATCGTTGCAAAAAAAATCTTTTGTCAGTTGCGGGACGACAGCGTGGGCATACATTCAGCTCGCTTGAACGCAGCCGCTAGGCCGGAGGCCGGGGCCTGGATGCATGCCTTGCCGTCTCCTCAGATGGGCACGCTCCTCGACGACGACTCTCTTCGTGTGGCCGTAGGTCTGCGGCTTGGGTGCGCCTTGTGCGAACCTCATGCGTGTGTGTGTGGTGCGTGGGTCGACGCGTACGGCCACCACGGTTTGAGTTGCATCAAGTGCGCGGGACGGAGGCCCCAACATCATACTCTGAACGAAATTCTTAGGCGAGCCCTGGTCGATGCAGAAGTTCCTCGCATATTAGAGCCTCCTGGTCGATCTCGTTCCGACGGCAAACGCCCCGACGGCCTTACGCTGATTCCCTGGCAGAGAGGACGCTGCTTGGTGTGGGATGCTACTTGCGTGAGCACCTTCGCCACGTGCCATCTGTCCGCTTCTCAGCAAGTCGGGACCCGCGGTCGGGACATTATTTAGCCCAACGCATCTCGCTAGCGATCCAGCGGAGAAATGCCACCAGTTTAATGGGCACTTTTAGAAGCGGGGTCGATCGCGATGGACCCCTTATTTAGTTTTAAGTTTTTGACTTGCGCGTGCCTATGTACGTTTATTTTATGTAAAATGTGACATATCATATGTATATATATATAATTTAATTTATTTAATTATATACTTCATTTGTTTTGTATATATTTCATATAAACATACTTAAACTAAGTATGTTGTTAGAATACATACCTACGTTCTCATGTCTGCACACTATCGTCTATAAATTTTAAATTATACATAGAAATGAATACTAATGTCCTATTTCAGGATCTAAAGAACCTACTTACTTAATTTGATCAAAATCAATTTTTGAGTGATTGAGTAACAAATATCCATACAACCATTGCAGTGCGACACAGAACCTATGATACTATGAAAAGTACATCAGTGCTGGCCATATAAGACTTAATATCTGATGTCTCGGGGTGATGAGCGCAATGCAGTGCTACGCAGTGCTTTTTATACTAAAGATCTGGGTGGCACTGTTGTTGTTATGGGCAAGCGTGGCTCTTACCATCAGGCAAACGACTTGCGCGTCTCATCATTCAGTTCCATAAAAGAAAGTAATTTCGCTGGACAAATCCAAGATCTTGTATCCAAGAGATAAGAGTTTAATCTAGTTTTGGATACGAAAATTTTATATCACTAATTGAAAAACTAAGCTCACGTCGATCATTAATATCTGATTTGAACCAAGCTGGTAGCTAGTAAACTTCCCAACTTAGTGTTACGTATATTCGGCTCCTGAGCTGAGCCAAACTTAATTAAAGTTTTAATGAAGCGAGCAATATGTATTTTGCTGTGAGAGTACGTTTGGTATGAAGCTTCAAAGCGCTAGAGCAGTCGTTTGGAAACCTGCGTAAAATGATTTTTAATCGCCTTCGGCATTCTTACTACTACCAGGCCTAGCGCACCCCGCACTGTAGGTACGAAGCTACAAGTACACCGACGAGTAGCCGGACACCGACGGCGGATCGCGCGTCGTTACACGTGCCGCGTCAGAAGAGATAAGTGCTATGCGATAGAAATAGAGGCGCTCTGTAGGTTAATATGACTGGTAGGTATGCAGCGCTACGAGCTGAATTGAATTTTATTGCGTCATAGCAAGAGTCGCTATTTGTTTAAATTTCTTCGCGGAGTGATGCTTCTGTCCCTTAGTATTCTGTGCTACTACTTTGTAGCATAAACGAGATCTAGGTCGGCTTCAAACAGTTCAATCAATCAATCAAAAGTTCTTTATTCAGTTATCGCATCACAGACGCACTTATGAACGTCAATTATAACAATTACTCTACCACCGTATCGGAAAAAGAACCACTCAGAAGATACGACAAGAAACTGAGGGGCATGTTTCTCGAACTTTTGTTACAATATTTTATGTTTGTTTTTGACAATACTATGTTTCTTATGTGCCAGTTGGCTACTTGGCAGAAGTGGAATGTTCCATGCAACTTTGTCTTCTATGTAATTACTAACTGTATAGTATGCTTTTTTCATTAATATATTTTTCACACGCAATTTGAATCTACTTCAGAAATCATTTTTTATACGCCCAACGATTACATACATAGATCGAGGACTCCTAACTAGGATTTCCTGTATCTAGGGAACCAAGAACTGTTCGGACCATGGTTCCACAACGCCCAGACACGAAACAAAATTAATGCTTGCGCTTTTATTATTTTGTGCAAAAACATTTGTCCCGTAGCGAATATAGGTGACCTGTCCAACCACTACACCGCACAGGCTGTTATCTGTTATTAGAAGCGTAAATTGGGTGCGCTTTAGAGTTTTAGCGCCTAACCGAACGCAAAGCCTTAATATAGAGTACCTATTTATTGAAAATATGCAGATGGGACAGTTTTGAATGCTGATTTTAATTAAAATAAAATTAGAGGCGCTAGTTGAACATCTTCTCTTATTCTTATTCCAAGTTTTCTCCTTATTATGTCAGCATCGTTTTGCTAAAGTCGCTAAAAGATAATGGTGATCATCATCATCATCATCAGCCCATTACATCTCACTGATAGGACACGGGTCTTCAGTCGTAAAGAGAGAGTATGGGCCATAATCAACCACGCTGGCCCAGTGCGGGTTACATGTCCTTGATTTTTTGTGCATAATTCTCGGATATGCCAGTTTTCTCACGATGTTTTCCTTCATCGTTTTAAGAGCGTCTGCTGAGAAAATACAATTATAGACGCATGTTTGCTGGGTTTCTAAATAATGAATATCTTTATTACTAAAAAGAAACGACCATCAGGCAAACGACCAGCACGTCTCGTCATACAGTTACATATAAAAAAACTACACACTTGTTACCAAAATTGACCAATTTTTAAGGAGGAGGTTCTCAATTCTAAGGTATTTTTTTATGTTTGTTACCTCGGAACTCGTCATTTATAAACCAATTTTGGGAAATTATCTGCATAGGGTTCAGTATAGCTTCAACATAGTCCCATATAAATATCATCGATATTCGACCTTGGACTTCGAAGATCATCACAATAGAATTCGGTTCTTTTTTGTTTTAAAATGTATTATTTTTATTTTACGTATAGATACAACATTAATTCAGATTTTCTAACAATTTAATGAATTCCAAATATAATGAAACTAAATATACATTAGTTTGTTGGAACGATATTGAATAAAATGATACGGCGTTGATTGGAAAATGTTAAAATAATAAGCTCGAATTATGTATGAGGCCCGTTGCCGACCTATTTCATGTAAATAATATAATTGATTCAGAAACAGTTGATGTTTGACGAAATTAAATTTTGCTTCATAGAATTTGTAAAATTAATTGCTCTATCATATTTTAAGCAGTAGTATTTGTTAGCGTGGGGTTGGCTAAGTTTTACGACTGCAATTTGAACAAAATGTTGATTGGCAGATGGGTGTAGGTCCGTTGTTCCCGTAGGCTTAGTTCACGCTACGGGGACGAGAGGATGTCATAAAATATTCGCACCATTGTCCCCTTTACGGAGATACAGCCACTAAGTTAGGTTATGTTAGAACTGAGACCACTCAGCGCGAGCCGAGCGAGCGTTCCGCGCAGCGGGCGGCGAAGCGCTAGAAAGTAGTTTTTCCATATAAAGTTCACTTTACAATATCAACGGAAACAGAGTGAGGGGACAACGGGACATATTTTTAAATATTTTATTAAAGTACCGCTGTCCTCGTTTAAAGGGGACACCGTTTACGGGGACAACGGGCCTTCACCAGCAGATGCGGTGCAGGATTCAAAAACTGCTAGGAAACAAGACAATGACACAGTTCGTAATAGTGGAAGGAGCACAATATCTAGAATAGGAAATAGGAAGGGATAGGATGCATACTAACAATCATAATTTCTAATGCGATAGATTACGTTTAGTTTTACGAAAAATTAGGAATGAAAAATGTAAATAAATATAAAACGGCCTGTCGGCGCAAACAGTATTTGAACAGTGAAATAGAAAACTAACCGCGACGGAAGGAAAAGATTGTTGGTATTGCCTAAGTGGAGAATGGTGAGGATGACCAATGAAAGAGGTGCTTAAGGGGCTCATGTATATTGTTAGACGATAGCTACAATCTAGGAATCTTCAAGTCTCGAGTGAACAGGTATCTTGGTAAGCATGCTAGATCGTTGAGCGCATCGTCGCTTACCATCAGGTGACATAGTGGTCAAACGCAAGCCAATAAGCAATAAAAAAGGCGTCTACACGATGAATGCCTCTAACTAAGTCGGTAAACCTTCCAAGTAGTTTGGACGTACATATGTTACTGTTAACAGAGGGGTGTAGCGGTGCAAGTACGAATTCATACACACAGGCGTTTGGCGTAGGAACACATATACTAATAAAGTAGTGCCCATATCTATCTACTCCTGAATTAACTGATCCGATTCCGATGCAGTTTTTGGTTGTAACTTTGTAACTTATTACCTTAAATGGGTATATGGTACGATAATAAAGGTACCTGCTCTTAACTGAATTTCGTACATTACGATTTATTGCAAACTATTAAAAATGTCATTAACCTTATCTTAACGTATAATCGCTGCAGTTAGTCTTTGATAGTTATTTTTATAAAATGAGATTTACCAAGGTAAGTTTTGGCAACACCCCAAACTTTCCTGGTCAATGTTGCCAACCTTTTATACCAGTAATTACCCATATTTCATAAGTGGTTGCGCGAAATTACGTAAAATGTTATTGCGTTGCCATATTTTCAGCTTTAGGCTGTTACGAATTTTTCACTTTTCTCAAAAAGTACTAACAGAATTGTGAAATAGAATTGCACTCTCAAATATAAAATAAGTATCTTTATATATTATAATATCAGAACCAAGTAACAATTTTGTACAAATATATAGAATAATAAAAACTGAACTAACTACAACATAAATATAAAAATAAGTTAAAAATTTATCATATACATTGCATGGAATTTCAAGGATCTAAATAATTTATTTGGAGACATATAGCTATATTTTGTATGTAGATATACGATAGACGCTACAACCACTGTTTTCCATGTTTTTGAAATGTATTTAATCCAAAGACAAGCTCCGATTTGTCCCCATTCCAAAATGCCCTGAGCCCCAAATGTTACGCTGACCCCATTTACACCACCGTTAAAACCGCAATGCACATTTTTCCACGCCCCAGCCGCATAAGGTCTTCCTCTTTTTGCGAATAGACACCTGTAAGCCAATAACTATATATCGCGGGTTATGGCCTATTAATTTGTCGTAGGCAGCCAACGCGGCACTATTCCCGACAACCGTTAAGGCCGGAGTACCAAAGTACCGAAAATACGTTTGTTTTCAAGTGAAATATCGACTTGTTGTTCGCAAACAACGGTTAGTTTCTAAAAAGTTTGGGCGTTGTTCGGGCGTTTGGAGGCTTTTTTCGTCGATTATTTGATCAGTTTTTGGTTGTAGAATGGACTGTTTGAATATGGTTTTTTATTTATGTTGTTCACTAAATTCGTTTCATGTAACTAAAAAGTTTTGCGAGTCATCATTAAAAATATTTGCGAGAGCGAGTGTGGCTCATTGGGAGCATGTGCAACTTTCGATCCGACGCACCAGAGTTCGAATCCCATTGGCCCCACACCACTGACTTTCTTAAGTTATGTGCGGATTTAACACGCTCTAAAAATGATGAAGGAAAACATCGTGAGGAAACTGGCATGTCCAAGAACTATTCACGAAAATTCAACGACATGTGACATCCGCCAACCCGCACTGGGCCAGCGTGGTGGATTATGGCCCATACTCTCTATATGAAAGAAGGCCCGTGTCCCAGCAGTGGGAACGTGATGGGCTGATGATAATTAAAAATATTTGACACTAGCTGCGCCCTGCGGTTTCACGTGCTGTTCACAGGGACAAAAAGTAGCTTAGCTCCTTTTCCAGGACCTAGGAAATCTACATACCAAATTTTATCGAAATCTGTTCAGGAGTTTTTGGGTGATTGAATAACAAACATCCATCTATCCATTTTTTTATTTATTTATTTATTTATTTATTTACAGTTGCCCACTACACTTACAGTTGTGACCAAAGCGTGTAGTGGGCCAATTACAAAATATGTTTTGTAATAACTAACTTAAGGATCTAATACACAACCTTATAAATAAGGGGAGTTTAGTGAAAAACAGGTCCACATCCGGTTCCTGAGCAATGAGGGCGTTAAGCAGACTTATGGCCTGGGCTGTGGGGGCATACTGAGCCGTCTGCGTACGCACCAGCGGGGCTGCGAGCAGGCGCCGGGCGCGCGGCCGCTGCGACCGCAGCCGGTCCGGCGTACACAAATAACAACGCGACAACGCATCTGGGTTATCAATCTTATTATTGAGCATTAGGAAGTAGTGTAGCATAATTGCACACTTACGCCTCAGATCTAAGGTGTTTATACCAACCATACCTACTATAAACAGGGATGGATATAAGTACGGATAATATCCAAATAACTTTTTATAAAGGTAACGCGCGAATTTTTTTTGTACTTTCTCAACCATAAGTTTGTATTTCTCTTCATGGGGGGCCCAAATTACGGAGTTATATTCTAATTTGCTTCTGACAAACGCATAGTACAAAGTTAAAATTGTGGTTCTGTCATGAAAACGAGCAGTTTGTCTCATGACAAAACCAAGAGACTTATGGGCACGACTACACATCTGAATGATGTGGGGATTAAATGTTAATCCTACATCCAAAGTCAGACCCAGGTCGCGGATTTCTGTTACTCGTTCGAGAGGAACACCAAGAACGTTGTAGGCGTGGTCAATGGGTGAACGTGTCCTAGTGAATGTGATGCTTTTGCATTTCGAAGTATTAAATTCTAGTTGGTTGCGCTCACTCCACGACACAACATTATCTATGTCCCTCTGTAACGCTTCACAGTCTGCTACGTTTTTTATACCCAAATATAGCTTAAGATCGTCGGCGAACATGAGACATTTAGCTGATCTGACGACACTCGGCAGGTCATTGATCATAATGAGAAACTGAGTTGGCCCTAGCGTGCTGCCTTGGCTCACACCAGCTTTATGGATTTCAGTTGTGAGTCGAGCAAGTCGTTCGCTTGATGGTAAGCGCGACGCCTGCCCATAACAATTGCAGTGCCACTAAGAACTTGAAAAACCATAAAAAGCACTGTGTAGCACTGCATAGCGCTCATTACCCCGAGACGTCAGATATTAAGTATCATATACCCAGTAATCGCATCCTCACAAACTTTCATATTTGTAATATTAGTAGTAGTAGGAAGTAGAAAACTAACAGTTCCCAAGAGAGCAAGTATAAACCGAATTCTTTGCGGGTAAAACCACGCGGCGCAGCTAGTCCGGGTATAAATGAAAGCTAAATGTGTGATAGACAAATAAAACAATGTATATCCTTAAACGAATAAAAATGCGGACGGAATCTTGCTAAGCAATGGTGGTGGCGTTGTTTGTTTGAGTGAACGCAGGGCTGATCTGACGGCCGATCGGCATAGCTTGATGTAAATGTGTGCATGTGGTTTGTGTGTGAATGAGCGGACTGGCATAGCTTGAGTGCTTCATTTTTGAATTTGGCGACGCGGCGTCCGCCTTTTTATTTTTACTAAGTTTTTATTAAGTCACGTTCTTGTTTGTTTGTCTGTCTGTTTTTCCGGGTGGATTCTTGCAAATCAAATTTCGATCACTTCGCGATTAGACATCCGGCTGAAACTTTCAGGGTAGCTCACAACTCTGTGACAATGCATTAAATAGGTTTTTTTTTTTAATATGTCACTTTCTTGTTTATTTTATTCGTTCAAGTGTATTATCTTATCGTTTTAAAAGAGTATCCGAGAATTTCTTCCGACTGTTAAACTCTCATGTTCGAACACAGCGCAAAATGTACCGTTTAACGCTATAACCTCAGCGCTGCAGGAATCAGAGCGACCCTGGCATCGGGCCAAGGGGACACGCACCGAGGGAAAAATAGGGGAAGATTTTGTAGACGGTTTTATGACGTAAAGCATTTTAGCAAGCTTGTCTTAAATTTTTCTTTGCTATGCTCACTCTTACAGCTTTTAAATTAGTTTGATCAAGTAACAGTGTATCTAGTACCTATACATATTTTAATACTACCCAGGAAGAACGCAAAAACAAAGTCTTCAGTGATAGGGAATTAATAAAATTAAAAACGCCCAACGATCACGCCTTGGCCCCTAATTAGGACTCCCTGTATCTAGGGAACCAGGAACTATGAGATGGGAACCTGTCCTGTGTCCTGTCGCGGGAATTGAACCTGCAACCTCAGTGGTGTATGACTTTTTTTTTATTTTTTTTTGACGATGAGAAAAATGCATTACGCATACCCCCCCATCGGGGGATGTGGTGTATGACATTTGAGCCAACCTGTTTAACCACTACACTACATAGCAAATTTTTATTTGAGTCTTTTTTTATTTTTTGCATTGTATGTTTATGTAAGTATGTATATTTATTACTATTATAATTATTATTTATGTATGTACATTTTACTCACTTTTTATTCATTCATATTATATACATATATATATATATATATATATATGTATGTTTATTATATGTAGTGTTATTATTATTTTAAATGTAAAGTCAATTTTACACTGATCCTATAGCAAAACGGGTATCAGCTGAAAATCAGCGCCGAGTAGTGTACAACTCTGGGCATTTTATGCTGAGCTGAGCCCATTCGGCACATATATTTATTATTTAAGTTTTATTTATAATTTCTTGTTTGTGTGCCGAATAAATAGGTTTTTTTTCTTTCTTTTCTTTTCAAATTAGTCAACTAAAATTACTTATAAGTGTTATTAGGCTAGATTATAATGCTAATAGAATGTCTTTCTGACAGGTCTTTTATTAAATAAAATCCTATAGCTGTTAAACGTTAGAGACTAAAGTCGGAAGGTAGAAAACTGACAAACACTTATTCTAGTAGACATTTTTTATGAAATCGAATACCCTGTATAAGTGATCAAAACAAAACAACTTAGCTAACATTATAAATAAACAAGGGCTTGTTGTTATTGAACTTATAATACTTTTTACTATCACAAAATAATACTGTGATTTGCGCTAACTCTTATTAGATGCAGTGCTCGTAGCCTCATAGCTCATAAGCCACACATAAAAAAGTAGGGCTTATCGTGATGCTTTTTAAGCTATTGCATAGCTTCTATCGCGGGCCTTGAGCGTGGACACCGAATCCAGAAATTCCGTAACGAAAATAAACCTAACCACCCCCCACTCCGAATGCTATGCAATAGCTTTACCGCGGCAGTCTCCGAGTGCCACAGGTCTTTTTTTTTCTTATTTTCTACGCACCAGAGGGCTATCTAGCACAAATAAAGTGTACAGAGAACGTATAATCCTACTTTATAATATAAATGTGAAAGTTTGTGAGGATGGATGGATGTTTGCTACTCAATTTGCTAAACAGATTTTGATAAAATTTGGTACGTAGGTCCAGGAAAATAGCATATGCTACTCTATGTATTTTATATAGGGAAACCGCGGGTGAAACCGTGGGGAGCAGTTACAATACAATACAATACAATAATGCTTTATTGCATACCAAACACAGGAAAAACAATATTTAACAAAGTTAAAAAAGTTAACAAAGTTAACAAAGAGTGGGTACAATGGGCGGCCTTATCGCTATGCGCAATTTCTTACAGGCAACCTTTGGATGGACAGGAATTTTAAAAGAAATATTGCGGTCAGTGTGTACATTATAAAACTCTAATTATATTAGTAGTTAGTAACAGTTAGTTACAAATAATTTGAGAATGCATCCCGTATGTTTTCAGTTTTACGGTCTCACTTTACGTTCACCATTAGGATCAGGCTACTGAGTACGGTGATTATTAAAATCGTATGCTTCGTTTAAAGGTATTTCGCAAATTATGTTAGAGCTAAAACTTTTATTGTAGAACTGACCTTATCGGGTAACCAGGGTCAGACAAAGAAAATGTGATTGAATTTTTAGATTGAAGTCTGAATTATCACTTTGTAAAAAAACTGTGTCTATGCCTATCTGCATACACAAAGGTTATAATTTTAAACAAGGTACCTATCTTATCTAATTTTATCCTATCTATTCTGTATGGGGGCGATAAGTCCTGGGCCTCAATTCACTATGACGACTTGGCGATTCCTTGCTTCGAAATCACGTTAATTCTTTCATTAATAAACGATATCTGCGAAATTTGTATTCTCTATGACGCGTCATAGAGAATGATATATATGTATATAATAATGCGTCATAGATGCAACCAACGTGCCGAGCCGCAACCAACGTGCCGAGCCGCAACCAACGTGTCGAGCCGCAACCAACGTGGCACTGCCTCGCTCACGGCGTCTACAGTACGTGCTGTGGAGCCTACAGTATCCATCTACCTCTCCCGCTTGAACCCCGAAACATCAGGGGATGAAGTGTTGAAGTACATCAAAGAAACGCTTCATGGACGGATCCAGGGACAGACAGCAATGCGACTGTCGAGGCTGGAGTCGACTAGGACCACTGAATTTAAGTCCTATAGGCTCCAAGTTCCAGCGGTGCATAAGGGACTGTTCCTGAATTCTGACTTCTGGCCTGTAGGAGTAGCAGACGTCCCGCATATTGTGCATCTACCCACGCTATCCCAACTCCTTAAAGTAACGGAATGCGGCTGTGGGGTGCTGGCATAGCTGCTCCAGTGTTAATGCAGATGGTACTGATGGTGATGGTAAGGAAGATAATAATGGATTCACTTTACCGTCTAGTGGCTTTGTTGCTAAACAAGGTTTTTCGGAAAGAAAAAATACGACCCTCAGCTGGGACTTGGATCCGCATCACAATCTTCCCTCAGCGCGGGAAGGGCTCTACCCAATTGAGCTACGGTGGTTAACAAGTCAGGCGTCGAATTTTTTTTCATTTTCAAATTACTGCATGTGGTTGTAAACGTATGCAAAGCCTACATAATATTTTACCTACATAATTTATTTTGTCATTTGTTTCGTATTCGAAGAGTTATTTGCTCTCCATAGCTTTTAGTGTAGAAGTGAACGCTGGCATGCATCCTATTAATATTATAAATACAAAAGTTTGTGTTGATGGATGGATGGATTGATGTTACTCAATCACGCTAAAACTGCTGAACGGATTTTGATGAAATTTGTATTTATTTATTCATCATTACAATAGTTAAAACGGCTAGTAGATCAATTACATTAATTATTTAGTATTATTACAATCATAATTGCATTCAATCAAATTGTATGTAGGTATTTTAAGTTCCGGAAAAGGACATTAGCTACTTTTTATCCCGGGAAACTGTGGGTGAAACCGCGGGGTGCAGATAGAAATTCTATACAAACATCTCACACATTGGTCCGAAAATAAGTAAATTACTGGAAAAGTACGCGATAGAAAATTGGTGACGTAAATTACGCAGATTTGTTTCTACACTAAGGTGTCACTTCTATTATTGTGATATTAAAGTAGGGTAACATAGAATTAATGTAAAACGGAGTTTATCCAATGTCATATCTGGCGTTGCGCCAAGTTCGGTGCTTCCTGCGACAACCGGTTGATGATCGCATTGCATTTGGTGATCGTCGATCGGTTATGAAATTTTACTGTATGCACTAAAAATTTTTAGTAAGTTGGGTTAATTCGTTGCGGGTTTGATTCCCACTAAAAGACTAATGTTTGTTCAAAGAAAAAAAGCGTAAGTACCTATTTAGTTCTTGAAAAGTGTTGTGGGAACTCAACCCTCGTAGTTCCTGGTTTCTAGATACAGAGATTTATAGTAAGGGGTCTTGCAGGATTTATGTATGATGTGTTTAAAAAAAGAACACTTAAAGATAGATCGTCAGATCATCGATTCAAAACGTTTCTATCTACACCAAATCTATAAATAAATAAATGCGCTTAACGATCACATACGTAAATCCTGGCCTCTAGCTGGGATTCCCTGTATCTAGGAAACCAGGAACTATGAGGACCTGGGAGCCCCACGACACCCAGACACGAAACAAATGCTTGCGTTTCTTTTTTCTATGCATCTAGGGATCCAGGAACAATGAGTACCAATGTCCCACGATACTCACACACAAAACAAATGCTTGCACTTATTTTCTATTTACAAACATTTGTCCCGTCGCGGGAATCGAACTCGCAACCTTCGCGGTGTATAGGTATATAGATTTGAGCCAACCTGCGCCACCACTACACCACAGTCCCTGTCTAAATTGACTATGTTTGATAACTGTCATAAAGGCAGCTTTTCCAATATGGTAAACCTACTTAAATGTTATTCAAATGTTGTATGTAGGTGACTCAGTATAATTATATCTGTTTAACGATGTCCCCCATGTAGCTACATCATAAGCTTTAATTTAAAAAATCCCCGCACCCTCCGGAAAGCGCAAAAGTCAATTTTTGCAAACAGAGCACTACGTGTCTGCGTACGCATTCATTACGGAGCTGACCCGCGCGTGGCCACGCATAATGTAGGAGCGAATGAGCAGAGCGATCGTTTATTACTTCTGCGATAAGGGCCAGAGAAATAGCGAACTAAGCTTAGCAACATCTTGATCTAGAAGCGATAGCGGCGTGATAAAACAACCCGACCTTCTGGTCAAATATGTATTTTCATTTCGTGTATAGTAAACCTTAAGTAACTTATGGTTATGCATAGCTTGGAAACAAATGAGTAGAACGATCATATTTTGTGGGGTCCGACCCATGCCTATCACCCACTGGTAGATTCATCCACCCACAGCACGTACTTCTGTTCTAGTACTCTTATGTGCTTCTGTGATAAGGACCAAAGATTCAGTGAGGCTTACTTGTGTTTAAGATCGACAATTTGCCAACCCTATATCTGTCTATCTAGATCTAGATATACGATACGCTTTTTCTTCATTTCTTCTTTGTTTTCTTCTTTCCTGCCTGGCAATTTCTTTTCTTTCCTTTCCACCTTCCTGTCAGTACAATGTAGTTCTAGAACGATACTCCAAACTTTCGGGTTCCATTCCCATTCAGTTAGAACCGGTAAATTGAGTTGAGTTGTAGGAACACTTCTTTATAATATGGTTTATAGATGTGTTTTTGTTTATCACTATCTCGCCTGATGTAACACGTAATAGGTCTTTCGTATGCTGCCTGGGTAGGTACCACAGCTTTGCCAAGCAGTAGTGCGAAAGCATTACTGTGTTCTGTGTGTTAGTTATAAGACTTAACATATAATGCCTCGGGGTGATGAGCGCAATGCTTCGCAGCACTTTTTATGACATTAAAAGTTCTGGGTGACACTGCAATTGTTATGGGCAAGCGTAGCGCTTATTATCAGACTTGCTAGTTTCATCATTCAGTTCCATAACGAAATATAATAATGTAAGCAGCGATGTGACTTTGGCTAAAAGCAACATTTTCTAGGTGCGTGTGTCTGTAGCAGTTATGTTATATAGGTACATTTATTTTGTAACCTCCTACGCGAGCTGTTATTTTAACTCCACTGATAACGTCCAGTGTTTTCATGCATATTCATGATTCCTGACTAGAATTTCCTGCATCATATTAAGTTAGAAACTACCAACCGCCTCCTAAAACAACTAAGTACCTTCGCATTTGAGTATAATACAATGTGGACAATATTTTTGTATGGCTTATGTTTATCTGACCACTAGATATAGTAAAATATAACCCCAAAAATAGTAAACGATCACCAAATAAGTAAAACTTGGTGGTCATTTACTAAATTTGGTGATCATTTACTAAATTTGATCTGCCGATACAATTTTTGGATGGAAGTGTATGGGGATCTCAAAGATAAGATGGTCAATAAATTTTTCCCTTTTTATATTATTTATATTTTACCACAGAATACTAAGGGACAGAAGCATCACTCTGCAAAGAAATTTAAATAAATAGCGACTCTTGCTATGCCGCAACAAAATTCAATTCAGCTCGCGTAGCGCTGCATACCTACCAGTCATATTAACCTACAGAGCGCCTCTCTTTCTATCGCATAGCTCTTATCTCTTCTGACGCAGCACGTGTACCGACGCGCGACCCGCCGTCGGTGTCTGGCTATGTGCTCGTTTACCTTTTTACCTACAGTGCGGAGTGTGCAAGGCCTGATTTTACTAACATCGCTCATTTTGTAGCCTTTGTCACTCAATGTTTGCAGTCAATGCTAATATTTGTTGCACAATATTTTCATTTCAATGAGTGATTTTATACATACAAGGCGTAATACAACTTGTCATTGGACTTAAATAAGTTACGGTTGTAAGTTATTCAATGATAATGTAGGTAAACATATCAGGTCATGAATTTATAAGATTCATCTCAACTATACGCTTGATAGTCGCTTGAAGCGCTCGTAGCGCAGCTCGCCTAGCCGTTCGTAACGGATCTTCTAGGTTAAGCAACATTTTCAGCGGTACTAACTTGGATGGGTGACCGTTTGCGTGATATTTAAATCTCCCAATTAAGGCCGACATGGCCTAACGACTGTTGTCCTAAGACATCGACCGGGACCAACGGCTTAACGTGCACCTCCGAAGCACGGTAGCGCTCAGATGTAAATACCACACAAACGGTCACCCATTCAAGTTGTGACCGCTGCGAGAGTTTTAGGCGAGCTCTACGAGCGCTACTAGAAATCCTCTAAAATATTATATTGCTTTATTAATTTCCCAAGAAATGTTACGTTTCAATAAATTTATAAGAACAATAAAAGACTTTCTTCGCTGTTTACAACATCAGAAACTTGAAAAGATAAAATTTATGGCAACCGTTAAAATTTTATGACGGCATACAAGTTTGCTCTTTCGACCAGCAATCCTGATAAGGCAACCTACATTTACAGAATTGGAATATTCTGGAGAAAATTTGACATACATTTTCAACTAGCTGCGCCCGGTTTCCTGGTTTCACCAGCCGTTTTCCGGGATAAGTAGCTTATGTGTTATCTAGGGCATAAGTTATATCCATTCTCAATTTCACTTAAATCTGTTGAGCCGTAAGAGCATAAAAAAGTAACATACACACTTACACTCAAACACTTATACACAAATATTGTGTAACTATCTGTCTCTGCCTGTTTATTGACTTAGTACTTCTAAGCTACTTGACAACTTTTGATAAGACTTGGACCACCTTTACAAAAAATATCAAAGTGTCAGAAACCACATCAGTGCACATCACTGAAAACCGGAACAGGTGGCGCAGTATCTTAAGAGAAACGGTGATACCAAGACGTGGTCACGGTCCCTAGCATTGGGGAAACAACGCAAGAAGGAAGAGGAAAAAATATAAGAAGAGACTGTTTGCTACATGGCTAATAAATAAATTACTAACTCTACTAATCTCTTTCCATAGCTGTTATTTCGCGATGATTAAGGAAATCAAACACTACACACGGGTATGTATTTACTAATCAAAGTAACTGCGCGGGTACTTATGTATGTACTGATAAAAGGAGCGGCCACCCCGCAATTTACACGGACGTGCAACCAATTATAACAAAATTATATTTCTCTGCTTCAAAGATAATACGCCATAGTTAGTCCAGTAATAGCAATTCTACAAATACAAAACAGGATACGCAATAGATGCAAAATACGAAACAGGATGCAATATTTTCCTATTGCTTGCAGCATTGCAAGCGGATTTCTACGAACTCCTAGTTTAACACCCCAATCAAAGTTAACTAATTTAAACCAACACTACCAAAATAGTGATACAAAGGATAGTAATCGGATACCGAAGCCGTCTGACGGCCGAATCGGATTAGTACCAAATGATGACACCTCCAGTAACGCCCAAATATACTGGATTAGTAACGTTCGCACGAATATACCGGAATATACCGGATTAGTCCGGTGCGAACGGCTTTGTTGATAAAGTATTTTACCGGATCGGGTTTCAGTATTTTATAGATATAGAATGGGAAACCGATGCCACATTACAGTTTCACATTTAAATATTTCGTTGGATTTGCAATATTAAATTATTTATTAGTCCCATTTGGACGTACCCACTAAACTTTATAGTTCTGTAATGGGTTTCCGTATGTAATTAAAACTAAATCAATTTTCAGTTTTTTTTCCATACTTCGACTTTGGGTTTTTTCAATCTCTATAGTTTTTAGTACGTAAGTGATAGTTAGTATTCTTTGGATTTAGATTGTAATTAACACTTAATCCATTTTCAGGTTTTTTCCATACTTCGAATTTGGGTTTCCTCAATATACAGGGTTCGGCACTCAAAGTGTTACTAACTTTACGTTGCTATAGCAACTAAACTGTTTACAGTATGGTGCCCATATTTTCACATTCCTTAGTCTATTGTATTGTTAATAAACTAACAAAAGCCTATTATTTTTCGTCGTTGTTAAAAAAAGTTTTGCAGATAGAAGTCAAACAAAACAGTGTCATATCTTTGTATTTGGCTGGAAAATCGCAGTCAGTCATCGTTAATGAGCTAGGACATTTACATTTGAACAAAATGTTTGTGTATCGGACCATCACGCGTTACAATGATACGGGTAGCATCAAAAAACGCCATGGAGGTGGACATCCAACAACAGCAACATTATCAAAAATGGTTCGAAAGGTAAAGGCTAGAATTGAACGAAATCCACGACAAAGCGCAGTTAAATTGGCGAAAAGTCTTAATGTATCTGCCCGGAGCATAGGGCGCATATTGAAAAATAAACTTCAACTGAAGCCCTACAAATTACAAAAAGTGCAAGACCTAACACTTTCACAAAAGGCAGTTCGTCTAGAAAGAGCTAAGAACATAAAGCACTTGCACGTTGGTGGCATGCTTGAAAATTTGGTATTTTCCGATGAAAAAATGTTTACGGTTCAGCAATATGTGAACTAACAAAATGATCGCGTATGGTTAAAGTGTAAATCAAATGACAATTTAGACCAACGAATTGACTTTCGAAAGCAAGCACCAGCATCTGTGATGGTTTGGGCTGCGGTAACTGCCACGGGACGCTCACCTCTCGTTTTCATTGACCAGGGTGTAAAGATAAACCAGCAAATCTACCGTAAAAACATTTTAAACGATGCTTTGTTACTTTGGGCACGTAAACAATTTGGTAGAAATCATTGGGCCTTTCAACAAGACTCGGCACCATCCCTTAAAGCACGTGAAACCCAAATTTTTTTACAAGAAAATCTTCCGAGCTTCATTTCTTCGCAACTATGGCCACCATATTCCCCGGACTTAAACCCAATGGATTTTTCCATATGGTCAATTCTAGAAGCCAAAGTGTCAACAAAAAAATATGAGACGGTCGACGCCTTAAAGATTGCTTTCCGCCGAGAATGGAACAAAATACCAGCAGACCACATTCGTGCAGCGTGTGAAGCCTTCTCGGTCAGACTCGATGCTGTTATCCGCGCTAAAGGTGGTCATATTGAACAATAATTTTCTTTTTTATTTATTTTATATGCTTTCTTTTCGATACTGAAGTTTTAAAATAAATATGCTCATAATTAACAAAATTACAGCATTTTGTATTAGTAACACTTCGAGTGCCGAACCCTGTATATAGGTTTTAGTTCGTAATTAAAACTATTCATTTATTTCACAGTTTTGTCAAAAAATGGTACAAGGAATGACTTAATGCTATTTAGCATTATCTACCAGTCTTCCAGGTCGTGAAAAAAATATAGTGAGCGTGCAGCTACATTTTGAAAAAAGGTATGTTAAGAGATACTAAATAAATAACATCAAATTATTATTTATTAGTTAAATCAAATTAATATCATAAATTTTATTATACTTAATAATTTTTCAGTATTTTTTCCATACATAAATTTTGCATTTCCTCAATCTATATTAAACTGACTATCACTTCACCCTTCTTAACCATTAGACAGAACCAAATTAACCCCAGCTTTCACGGCTTAATCCTTTCGTACGTCCTAAATCACTAAACAAGTTTATCTGCGAAGCACGCGTCAAGATGTCACTGAAGTGAGTGGCCGCACTCCGAGTGGCTGAGTCATAGATGATAGCCAATAGAGACACGTTACTTGATTTTTTTTGTTTTAAAACACAATATTTTACAGGTGGAAGTGAAGTGTGGAAGTGGAAGTGGAACAGGAACAAGGAGTGGAACTCTCTGCCGGCATCTGTGTTTCCAGATAGCTATAATCTGGGTGTCTTTAAGACAAGAGTGAACAAGTTTCTTCTAGGCGAGCGTGCTACATCTTCGACCGCATTGTCACTTAAAAACAGGTGAGATAGCGGTCAAACGCAAGCATATAACAAAAAAAAAATACATCTATTGTAAAATCGACACTGCTCCGGGTTCCGTGGAGTTAAAGAATAGAACGTTAAAATAACAACTTATTTACTTTATTAACACTCAACACACAATCTCATAATCACTAATGCTTCTTGCACCAAAAACGCCGAGAGACTGTGCCACCGACCAACGTTACATTTCCAAAAGTCCTCTCACAGCTCAAACTGCCATTGGTCCATCACCTCAACCAATCACCTGCAGAGTCATCTCCCGCCATTTTTCTGGCGGGAAAGCTCCGCTCTGTGATTGGTTGCCGCCATAGACAAAAATGACAGCCGAGACTTAAGTTTTATTAAAATAGTTGCCAGAGTAAAATAACAATGAGTGCTAGAATGATCGAGTCGATTAATCAAACAAATTGTAATATCAATTTAATATCGATTAACAGCCACAAATTTACAAACCCTAACAATCGACCATCCTGAAAACGTGTGCGTCCCTGCACACGGCCCCAGGTGGAACCCTAACAATCGGAAAACCTGGTCAGTCACACAATTTCTTATTATCAAAAATGTACACAATAAATTTAAAAACGAAAACTATAAAATTAATTTGAACTAACAATAGTCTTACATTTAAGTCTACTTACAGTAACTGTTCATATCAAATTTACCTACTGTACATAAATAAAACGAATGAAATAACATTACCTTTGATTATTTATACAGTTTCATTAAATAAATAATAAAACAAAAACTTCATTATTTACATTGGTATAAATGAACTGATACATTCTCTACAATATATACTTTATACTGTATACTATGTAACTAGATATACAACTAAAATTTACATTATTACTTACAATTGGGGAAAGTAAGCATATATCAACCAATCACGATCTACAGGTTAAACTATCATGGGCCCGTACAATCGGTTTTGGGTCTTTAGGAAAATAATTTACAATTTCATACGCAAATAATAACATCGAAGTCGAACGCATCAAAACACGGACTGATCGATTCAGGCACGTGCTTGATTTTTAACCGTACACGAGACGATCGATTACTCGTGACGGTGCATTGAAACGACTTGGGCATAAAGCTTATCAAGACAAGAGTGATCGATTCACTTTTGTGCTTGACTATCGAGCACACACGGGACGATCGATTACCCGTGCGTGACAACGCCCAGCTGCCATACACAAGACGATCGATTACTTGTGATGACGCAGTTGGACGACTTCTGGCTTTATCAGATCACGAACCGATCGATTCTCGTGACTGATAATTGGGGAAAGTAAACATATATCAACCAATCACAATCTACAGGATAAACCATCATGGGCCCATACAATCGATTTTGGGTCTCCAGGAAAATAATTTACAATTTCATAAGCAAATAACATCGAAGTCGAACGGATCAAAACACGGACTGATCGATTCAGGCACGTGCTTGATCTTAACCGTACACGAGACGATCGATTACTCGTGACGGTGCATTGAAACGACTTAGGCATAAAGCTTATCAAGACAAGAGTGATCGATTCACTCTTGCTTGACTATCGAGCACACACGGGACGATCGATTACCCGTGTGTGACAACTCCCAGCTGGCATACACAAGACGATCGATTACTTGTGATGACGCAGTTGGATGACTTCTGGCTTCATCAGATCACGAACCGATCGATTCTCGTGACTGATCTGAAACAATACAGGAAAACAACTGTAGTAACATGCCTCTTAGAAAATCAAAGTAAATATAGAAACAGATAAAGTGCTTAACAGTTAATCGCTATCATCAGAACAGTTTGTATCAGAGCCATTTTCATGAACTTCTAAAGCAGCAATGTGAATCCACGGTCTCATGCGATCCGCGGCAACAACTGATGGGCGTTTATTTCGTGTGGACTCTAGCCCTGGGACAGGAGCCACCTTATACCGATCGTTTGCCAAAACTTCATCAACCCGATAAGGGTATACATATGCAGGCATGAGTTTTTTGCCTTTATCATGATTGCTAAAACATGTTTCGGTTAGTTTAATCAAATCGTTCTCCTTATAAGTTCGCGCTGGTTTCCTTCCTTCATCATATTTCTCCTTCTGTTTAATCTGTCCTCTATCTATCCTATCTGTAACTTCATCGAGTATGTATAGAGTTTGCTACGTTCACGAGTTTCATCGGTGATTTCGTTGAAAATTGGGTTAATCTCTACATTCATGTGGGTACCAAACATCACTTCCGACGGAGTCCTACCCGTTGTTTTCTGGAGAGTATTATTAAGTCCCCACTGAATCTTACCCAAGTGACTGTCCCATTCTTTGTCGCCATGATTCAAGTTCAACGCTTTGAGAGAGTCAAGAATGGTACGATTATACCGTTCTACTTGGCCGTTGGACCTGGGGCTAGCGACTGCGTTCAAAGTATTCTGAAAACTATCAAGAGCAAACTTGCTAAACGCGTAAAGGTAGAACAGCTACCACCATCACTTACAAGGTGACCAGGTACTATGAATGTGTAGATTATATCATCCAATGCTCTGACAACATTTTGGGTGTTAGTGTTTCTGACAATGAAACAGAACTTAGTGAATGCATACACAAGTAAATGAGTATGACCTCTATTAGACTTTACGAAAGGCCCAAGGTTGTTTATGTGTAGGGTATGAAACGGGACCTCTATCTTTGCAATAGGGTGGCGCAGGCCCTCACGAGTGCTAGTTATTTTTTTTGAAAGCACATTCAATACAAGCGTTTAGGTACGTGTTTTTTTACAAATTTGGTCATCTTGGCGAACCAATAGGTATTTTTTTTTTTAATTTTTTCTAAGGTTTTCTCGGTGCCAAAATAACCAATGTGATTCATATGACACAGTTGCCACCTTACACCCTTAGGCACTACCCATTGGAGATTGTCTTTGTCGCCACCTATACAGCGAAACAATTTATTGCCTTATATGACGTAATTCTCATTTATGTATTTGAGTCTTTTTTTTCATCAAGATCGCTGCATAAGATATTTCGGATCCTATTCAACTCTGAGTCTCCAAGTTGAAGTGTATGCAGCCAATCGTCAACACTGATAGATGGTCATGACAGTCGGAAATTAATCCACGAGAGCTTCCATATTATCAGACACGGGATTTCGAGATAATGCATCGATGTGTTTCTCATTTTTGTGCCTGTTCTATTATCGATAGAACAATAAAACTCTTACAAGGTCAGCCACCAGCGGGCAATTCTTAGGATAAAGTCTCGCTTTATGAACGTCGAGCGCAGTGCATTACAATCTGTTAAATTTTAAATTCTTTACCCAGCAAGTAGACTAAATTTTCGCAAAAAGAAAACAACCGCTAGCGTCTCTAACTCATAGAAGTGAAAATTCTTTTCTTCTGGTGAAGTTTGCTTACTATAATAAACTACTGGGCAAAACGGCTCAGTGGCACTGTACGCTGAACAAGTATGCCACCAATCTTTACCCTACTTGCGTCAGTGTGTAGCTCGGTTTCTGCTGCAGGATTATATATCGCAAGTATTGGCCCGAGTGTCAACCTGGCTTTAAGATTTTCGAGAACTCGCTCCTGACTTTCACCCTACTCCCAACCAGCGCCTTAAGTAACATATTAAGTGGGAAAGATAATGAGGCAAAGTCTTTAATTAATTTTCGAAAATAGCTTGCCAATCTAAGAAACTGGCGAACATTGTGCCAGTTTTCAGGCCGTGGGAAGTTTTGTACGCTCTTTATTTTATTCACAAAATCTATACGATCAGCACGATAAAATAAGGATTTTTTTTTTCAATCTGACAAAATTGAAATTGGATGGCTCATCGATATATGAGACCAACACTTTACAGGATAAACGCCTAAAATACAGTATATTGACTATTAGGTCACCCTGCTACACTATTTTTTTTTTACCAGAACACTACCAGTAAGATATGGCTCGACCTGTAATCTAACGGTGGCTGCACCATAAAGCTCAAGGACACTACCTGATCTAACCTTGATTGAATAATTCCGTCAACATCGGGATTTTGCAATTCATTACCTATGTCGAGAAACTGCAACTTAGTCGCATTCTTGTACGTAATAATATGGGGCTGCTCTGTGTAAGACTGGCCTATTAATAATGGTTTGTCTAATAAACAGTCGTTCACAACCTTGCATACAACTTTCGCATTAACTTCATCAATGCTCAAATCCAGTGATAATTCCTCTAATGACTACCATCCCGTTCCCGAATCCTTTCATAGCTGATGATATGTTATTATGAGACAAACCTAAACCGTAAGTCACTAATTATTATATTAAAGTGACATCACGGCCAAAATCTACAAAAGACGTTAACTTTGCATTTGGATTAGGACTAAACTGTTGACTCATAAAATCGATGCGCATTGTTTTTGTACAGTCACAGCATTAGAGTTGTCTGGTTTTTCAGTGCGACGGCAACTATCAGATGTATGACCAACCATGTCACACTTCGAACACCTTGCGATAGGTTTGAGACAATACAAAAAACTGTGACCTGCCTCTTTGCAGTTAAAACATCCAGTTGGAAAATTAGATCTTATTCCTAACTTAGGCTTCAAGCTATGACTGCTATTGAGACTATCAGCATTTCGGTTCTTGAAACTAGAACGGACCACTATTGATTGGTTTGACTCTTTATTGCTGACTAAATATCGTAAGATTTGATCAGGTTCTAAACAACGCAACGCCAGAGCACCGGATCTTAAGGTACGATCACTAATACCATGAATGACTCAATCTACCGCGTGTTTCGCTACAATGTCACATTGATTGAGGAGTGCCAACTTTTTGTTTTAGTAAACCTCTATTGGTTCATTAAAATTACTTTTTCTTCTTAACACCTGCAAGACCTGGCCATAATTCTGTTCGAAGGGGAACGCGTTTAATAGTTTCTCTTGCCATTCTTTCCAAGTGAAAAATCGAATTTAGCCCCTTGTACCAAGTTTTAGCCAGACCTTGAAGTTTATGCATAGCAAAGTGGTTCTATCGTCCCAACCGTATACCGAGGCACATTCATTAACTTTATTCAACCACACATCAATACGTTGAGTTTTAGTAGAGGGATCAAGGTTAGGTAGTATATTTTTATGATCAATTGTTTGAGATTAATGTGTGCCTTGAGTAGGAGGTTGTGATGCAAAACCATCTCTCATATAATCAAGAATATCTACGACATCTTTTTTTTTAGAAAATAAAAGGCTACGTGACCTTTGGTATTGTCCCGCGCTGACACGTGGTTCTGGGTTTCTTCATATTGCTGTGCTCGATGGTCGTCCTCCGTTCAGTGGTCGCGGCTCCTTTCACGTAGCTCGGTAGTCTGCTGAGAGTCTGGACACAGCTTCTTCGAGAAACCGTACGACGAATCCTGCCAATGGGTGTGTCTTCGACTGATCCGATCTCTTTCTCGACTCCTGCGACTCGGCTCATCCATTGTCTGAAAATGTCGCGTTGCAAAGCAACGCAAAGAAAAGAAAAATCGTTAACAAACAGTTTTTTTTTTATGTGTTGTTTTATTTCAATAAAGTATAAACTAAGTCTCAAAAGTCAAAAGATACTAATAGAATAAAACCATTGTAGCCTTAGCTAAGGTAGGTAGATATAGTTATGAACAAAAAAAAAAGCCTGTATGAAGTAGCAAGAAGTAGAATCAAGTATGGCTTTGCACCCAAAAGTGTAGGTACAGAAGGTATAACATGCGATTCACACTATTAATTCATAATGCATATATTTTAAATAACATTAAAAAGTAACCATATCCAATAAGCAACAAACCTATTTTTCCGCATAGAAATTACTGATTCGTTTTGTCGAAAAAGATATTATGCACTTGTCTCAGGTTTATGCAAAACAACGAATTTAAAAGCAACACAATTAAAACGACATCTTTTCCTGATTGATTATAATAGGGCGTGATACTTACGTTACAAAGGTAGTCTTCACACTTCTGAGATGTAAAATCGACACTGCTCCGGGTTCCGTGGAGTTAAAGAATAGAACGTTAAAATAACAACTTATTTACTTTATTAACACTCAACACACAATCTCATAATCACTAATGCTTCTTGCACCAAAAACGCCGAGAGACTGTGCCACCGACCAACGTTACATTTCCAAAAGTCCTCTCACAGCTCAAACTGCCATTGGTCCATCACCTCAACCAATCACCTGCAGAGTCATCTCCCGCCATTTTTCTGGCGGGAAAGCTCCGCTCTGTGATTGGTTGCCGCCATAGACAAAAATGACAGCCGAGACTTAAGTTTTATTAAAATAGTTGCCAGAGTAAAATAACAATGAGTGCTAGAATGATCGAGTCGATTAATCAAACAAATTGTAATATCAATTTAATATCGATTAACAGCCACAAATTTACAAACCCTAACACTATGCATCTTCATATTTTTAACACTTTTAAACCGAATTCAAAAAAGGAGAAGATTTTATTTTATGTATGTTACCTCAGAACTCCGTCATTTATGAACCGATTTGGAAAATCCTTGGGCGTTGGGTTCAGTATAGCTACGAAGTGATATCTTATAGATTTCATCGATATTTATTATTGCATACTTGTTCATATCTTCTAATATATAAAATTCTCGTGTCACAGTTTTCGTTGCCATACTCCTCCGAAACGGCTTGACCGATTTTGATGACATTTTTTGTGCTTATCCGGTATCTATGAGAATCGGCCAACATCTATTTTTCATACCCCTAAGTGATAAGGGTTGTTCACCATTAACATTTTTATTTAATTTATATGGCAAAACAACGTTTGCCGGGTCAGCTAGTATTTTATATAATTATAATGTCATCATGCTATTACGGGCATAAATATTTAAGTGTGTGTACTTATTAAGCCTAGTAAACCCTGGTAGGCTTATAATGTCCGCCTGCCTTACTTAGCGCTATCGAGTTTTATTTGGCCTAAATCTGCAAAACCTCTGGTATTGCACATGTTTAAAATACACATGTTGCGGTCCACGGTTTCACCTGCGGTTTCCCCGAGTAAAAGTAGCCTAGATCCTTTTCCAGGACCTAAAGAACCTACATACCAAATTTAATCAAAATCATGCAGAAACTAATGAACTAGTTCATATTCATATTCATTTATTTGCAAAACTAAGTGTACAAAGAAAGGTCTTATTCTATAGTACATGGACTTAAAACTTAGTCGCCTTTTTCAGACATCGCAAATTGGGCGGGCGCTGTTCGTGCACAATATTAAATATTATTGACAAAAGTATTTATACTATACTACTATACTATACTATGCTATATTATATTATATTATACTATATATTTATATTATATAAAAGTGAAAGACCATCACTGACTGACTGACTGACTGACTGACTGACTGACTGACTGACATATTGACAGAATTGTTCTCCCAGATGCTGTTATGGTGGGTGGAAGTTTTTGGTATGGTTGGATAGAGGATGTTTTGAAACCAACCAGAAAAATCCGAAATCACCAGAAAGTGGTTTCCGTGATGGAACTGCTCAGGGGATCTCGGAAACTATAAATCGGATGGGGGTACCGCTTGAACTAAATATGCCCCAAACCTTGGGCCAATTTTGAAAATTTGAAAAAAAAGATGGCCGCCATACAAAAAAACATGGCCGCCATACAAAATAAAAATGTTAATAACTTTTGAATGGTTAGAGATAGGTATAGGGTGCTCGACCAAATATCATAGAGGACGATGGGGGAAATTTGAAAAAGTTGGAAAAATTAAAAAAAAGAAAAAAAAATGGCGGCCATTTTGAAAGTTGCTCGGATCCGACTGAAATTTTGGATAGGGAGGTTTTCTGGGGCGTAGATTACGATTATGAAAAAAAAAATTAGATTCCGCCATTTTTCAAGATGGCTGCCATACAAATGTTTTTTTTCATGACAAAATAGGTGAAAATAATATGCAAATAACTTTTAAACGGTTACAGATAGGTATAGGGTGCTCGACCAAATATCATAGACGACCATAGGGGAAATTTGGAAAAGTTGGAAAAATTAAAAAAAAAGAAAGAAAAATGGCGGCCATTTTGAAAAATGCTCCGATTCGACTGAAATTTTGCATCGGGGGGTTTTTTAGGTCGTAGATTACGATTATGAAAAAATAATTTGGATTCCGCCATTTTTCAAGATGGCCGCCATACAAAAGATTTTTTTCCGAACAAAGAGAATAACTTTAAAACCGTAATCGATAGGGAGCTTCTATAAAAAAAAAACAACACCACCCCACGCGAGCTGCTTTAGCAGCTCGCGCACGCCACAAAATCACTTGGATTGCGCCATTTTCCAATATGGCCGCCATACAAAAATTTGTTTTTAGAACATAAAGGCTTAGATAACTTTAGAACCGTAATCGATAGGAAGTTTCTATAAAAAAAAAATAACACCACCACCACGCGAGCTGCTTTAGCAGCTCGCGCACGCGGCGAAATACTAGTAAAATATATAAAAGTGAAAGACCACTGACTGACTGACTGACTGACTGACTGACTGACTGACTGACATATTGACAGAATTGATCTCCGACTTGCCGTTATGGTGGGGGCGAGTGTTTGGTACGGTTGTATAGAGGGTGTTTTGGAACCAACCAGAAAAATCCGAAATCACCAGAAAGTGGTTTCCTCGATGGAACTGCTCAGGGGATCTCGGAAACTATAAATCGGATGGGGGTACCGCTTGAACTAAATATGCCCCAAACCTTGGGCCAATTTTGAAAATTTGAAAAAAAAGATGGCCGCCATACAAAAAAACATGGCCGCCATACAAAATAAAAATGCAAATAACTTTTGAATGGTTAGAGATAGGTATAGGGTGCTCGACCAAATGTCATAGAGGGCGATGGGGGAAATTTGGAAAAGTTGGAAAAATTAAAAAAAAAGAAAAAAAAATGGCGGCCATTTTGAAAGTTGCTCCGATCCGACGATTCCGCCATTTTTCAAGATGGCTGCCATACAAATGTTTTTTTTCATGACAAAATAGGTGAAAATAATATGCAAATAACTTTTAAACGATTACAGATAGGTATAGGGTGCTCGACCAAATATCATAGAGGACCATAGGGGAAATTAGGAAAAGTTGGAAAAATTAAAAAAAAAGAAAGAAAAATGGCGGCCATTTTGAAAAATGCTCCGATTCGACTGAAATTTTGCATCGGGGGGTTTTCTGGGTCGAAGATTACAATTATGAAAAAACATTTTGGATTCCGCCATTTTTCAAGATGGCTGCCATACAAAAGTTTTTTTTCCGGAAAAATAAGCCAAACAAAACTTTTGAACCGTAGTCGATAGGAAGCGTCTATAAAAAAAAAGCAACACCCCCCCACGCGAGCTGCTTTAGCAGCTCGCGCACGCCACAAAATCACTTGGGTTTCGCCATTTTTCAAGATGGCCGCCATACAAAAGTCTTTTTTTCAGAACAACTGAACTTAAATAACTTTAGAACCGTAATCGACAGGGAGCTTTTATAAAAAAAGCAAAACCCCCCCCACGCGAGCTGCTTTAGCAGCTCGCGTGGGGGGGGTTTTGCTTTTTTTGCTTTTTTTTTTAAAAAAAATAGATGTTGGCCGATTCTCATAGATACCGGATAAGCACAAAAAATTTCATCAAAATCGGTCAAGCCGTTTTGGAGGAGTATGGCAACGAAAACTGTGACACGAGAATTTTATATATTAGATTATATTTTACTATATTATACACATTATATTTACCAATTTCAATATATTCATTTAAAGTGTAGAAACAATGTGTTGACATAAAAAGTTTTTGCGTGATTGAGAAACAAACATCCATCCATCCATCTATCCACACAAACATTCGCATTTATAATACAAGTAGGATAGTAGGAAGGAGGCTTAGTAGGAAAAGATGACTGTTTTCTGTCAAACGACTCCATCGTATAAAACACCTCATTGTTCTGTCCAATTTAGTACAGATAAACGCATTAGGCACGCAGTATTAAAAAAGGCCTATAATTTCTACCAAGCTGATGCTGACGATGATGATGAAACGTAGCCATCATATAAAAAATCAGAACATGTCCTTTATATGCCAAGTCTATGAGGTTTGTGGTCCACGCCACGAGGTCATTCCGAGCTGTCTATCCGGAGCAGGACAGATATAGCGGAGTCCACAATGCAATTTGACGTGGAGGGTGGTTAAGAGCTCTTGATCCGTTGAAAAAGTGCCGGCTTAAGTTATTGTATGGGTTCAAGCGTGAGGGTCGTAATTATTTCTGAAGATGGAATTTGTGGATGGTTGTAGTTGGGATGTTAATGGTTTTAGAAACACATGCGGTGATTAAGTAGATTCTCAGTGTTCTAAATGACGACAACATTTTGTGTTAAAACAGTATTGTGTTAGACATAATAATAACATAGAACTTGGTATGTTTAACCTTTAAGAAATAGTTTTGAGCTGCGTATGTTTATTTTAGAACCTGAAACAAAGACAGCTATAACATACAAAGTTAAGTCTAGGTGTATAAAACATCTGATTATATTATTTATATGTCCTAGAACGTAGGAGATATTATTAGCAGATGCACAAATACATATATTAGTTTACCCAATGGACGGTTTACCAAATGGTATATATCCAGTTAAGAATAATGATACCCAAGTAAGAGGGGGCGTATAACATCAATAATGCCAACCCCTCTAATCCATGTCATGGTAGGTTAAATGTCAAACATCAAAATAAAAACAAATCGCAACTGCCTCACCTCAAATTAACCCACCCGACCAAACATTCATTCCATACCTCCACGAAAGTCTCCGAAAAATATAGTCCCATCGAAAAAAACGTCCCGAATGACAGTTAAAGCACACGGACACGGCCGGAGAAAATTAAATTGTGGTCCGTAATAATAAAAATGAGTGTTTGGGTGTTTGGAACACAATGGACGCCGGTTCTTCAATTTGGTCCGAGCGCCGACCCTCGCCGGGCGCTGTCCACTGCCTCATTATTAAAGGACGTGTATACTGCTTCAGATATTACAGACAATTTTTCGGGTTGCGTGGCACGAGGTACTAAAGTCGTGGAAGGGATTTTTATCGGACGGAGTAATGCTAGTGAATTTTCGGGTTCGTCGAGTGAGGGAGTTCGGACAGGTGGACGGTTATGTCTAATTGGATTTGCTGGTGAAATGTGAACGTGATTTATGGGAAAAGCTGTCAATACTACAATTTTGTTATTCTGAATACTTTCTAAAATAAACCACTAAATTTGTGGTTTTGGTCTACCTGTGTCCAACAAGTTCCAAGTTTCACAAACCACAAACGTAGATACTTCGTACTTATTAGCAATAAAATAGTTGCACGTCCCCAGTGGCCGGAAGAAACTGGATGAGAAGAACCGATGACCGGGCTCAGTGGCGTTCATTTGAAGAGGCCAATGTCCAGCAGTGGACTAATACAGGCTGATGATTATGATGATGAAGCACGTCCTCACTAACAACAAATATTTGCAACGCATTTGTAACTACTAAGCATAGTTTAGGCTGAAGGGGTGAAGGCCAGGAGTTCCATAGCACAGGATCTACCTATTTGGACTTCTATTCTTCCCATTACGGTTGTACTGTATTAAGCGAGTTTACATTTAAGAGAAGAATAAATACATTTTCATTTTGATAGATAGTATCTCAGGAACAGAACAGGTATATCTACGCATATTAGTGATTATTACTGAACTTGGCAAAGAAGCTCTCTCCAAGAAACGTCAATACACGCCGTCCAAACCATGCGCCTTAAAACAAGGATCAGTAATACAAAGAAAATATTAACCTAGCAAGAAGGCAGTTAAAATAAAAAGCAAAAAACGGAAAATATTCATTTGGACAAGGCTTTAATCAACAGACATAACACCTCCAATAACAGTATTCAGATATTAATGAAACCAAACAAATTAACACGATCGTATTCACAACACGTATGCCGATCATTATTATCGACGAGTCCATTTCACGGTGCGAAGAGGAATATTTTGCCTGATCATCTTTTCTATTATACAGAATATTTTTCCGGTGATTTGAGAACTAAACTTGAAAGCATTATATAGCACAGTTTCTTTTATCAATCTTTATTTTCGTATAAATTACTGTTTTAAGCATTACTGTGTTTTGGTTTAAAAGGAATTGTAGCCAGTGAAATTACTGGGCATATCTGATGTCTCGCAGTGCTACGCAGTGCTTTTTATTGCCTTTGTTTTTATCAAGTCACTTTTTTGTTTGTCTGTCTGTCTATCTGTCGTATCTGGTGGAATCTTGCAATTCAAATTTTGAGCACTTCCCGATTAGTTTTCCAGCTGAAACTTTCAGGGTTGCTCACAACTCGATGACAATGCATTCTAAATCCGTAAAAACGTGGGTTTTAGATTATTTTTTAATCTATTACGGATTCTTGTTATGGTGTGAAAAGTCTTGGGTGTACTGCAATTGCTATAGGCAGGCGTTGAGCGCCACGCCTGCCACTGAATTTCACTCAAGTCCGTTTAGCCGTTACAGCGTGAACAAGTAACTAACACACTTACATACAAACAAATACATATCACACTTATTATATTAGTGTTATAGGTGTGATATTGTTATAGATACTGTGGTAATGTCAACTCTGATCAGACAAGCTGGACACAAAACTCTAACATCTCGACAATAACAATTAATAAAAATTATTTTTCAGCAATAAATAAAAATTTATTTCATTTACCAAAGCTTACCTTACGTCATTAACGTCTGCTCGCAGCAGGAGATTTTCTTTCTTGTTAAAATTATTGCCACTAAATTATTATTATTACCTACTTGAAACCGAGCTCATAATAATATTAAAACCGTTTATACACTTTAGATGTAAAATGGGGTAATGCTCGTTAAGTTGGGGCTTAATCCGATTATGAACCGAGATATGAACCTGAAGGTGCTTTGGTGGTTTTAAAAACAACTTTATGAAGAGAACACTATAGCTACCATATTATGGTTAAGCCGTTTGAATATTTAAGAGCTTGTTTGTTTACTTTAGTGCCACTTTTACTTAGTAATAGTGCGATTACTTACATCTACATTAGTAAAATCAAATATTAATAACTTTAAACAGCTGGTAAAAGGTTCATTACCTATCCTACCCCTAACCCGCTGCTACATATTATCTTTATGTAACTATGTAAAGGTATATGGTGTGTATTAGGTATTGATATACTAGCTGCACCTCGCGGTTCCACTAGTAATATTTAGTTTTCTTTGGTTCAACTAGCGGTTTCCCGGGATAAAAAGTAGCCTATGTGCAAGTCCTAACGTATCTACATACCAAATTTCATCATTTCCGTTCAGTTTTAGCGTGAACAAAGATTTTGAGTAACAAAGATCCATCCATACATTTTGCGTTTATAATATTAGTGAGGATATTAGTTTATATATGTATTGGAATTTATGTTTAAGTATGCAGGTATTTATTTATTATTGTAATCTAATTGTACACCGCCGTCTAATCCTTTTTTATTCCTTCTTAAGTGCAATAAAGTGTTTTCTATTCCATTCTATTCTAAGATCAAATTCCATCAAGTATCTAAATCATAATAATCACATATACCGACACAGTCGGATGAGTGACTTTAAGTCAGCCTCTGTGGCGTAGTGGTTGGGTAGGTTGGCTCAAATCTCATACACCTCTGAAGTTGCGAATTCGATTCCCGCGACAGGTGAAATGTGCACGGAAAAAATAATCGCAAGCATTTGTTTCGTGTCTGGGTGTTGTGGGACCCTCCGTGGTCCGTCGCCCTTTGTGGTCCTCGTAGTTTTTGGTGCCCTAGATACAGGAAATCCTAGTTGGCTGAACTTATAAATGGCTGATAAATGGCTGAACTTATAAATTTGTAACATCATGTGTATTTACCCATATTCGCAATAAATTAATTTGAATTTGAAAAATAATAATTTGAATTTGGGGGCCAGGATCTTTATACTATCGTTGAGTGAAAAAAAGAAGAGGTAGTTTTTTAATCTCATTGCAATTTTATCTTATTTGGCCATCTATACACCCCCTTTCAGCCATGTTAGCCATGGCATAGTAATTGGGCGACTAAAAGGTCGTACCTTATATCCCACGAAGGTTGCATGTTCGATACCCCCTTAGGGACAAATGCTTGTGCACGAAAACAAAAACGAATGCAAAAAGAAAAGAAAATATTTGTGTCTAGGTATTGGCAACCATCTCATTCCTCAGATTCCTTAGATAATCCTAGCTAGGCACTTAGATGCTATGTATGTAACTTTGGACGTATTTATTTATACACCTATTATTCGCGCCAATTAGCGCTAATTTTTAAATATCTTCTTCCCATAGATAATAATATCTCAATGCATCTATGGCCGATGAATGACGCTAGCGCCACCGCGAGCTTGCGGATAAACATATTTTTTTGAGATTTGGTTCACCCCTACAACCACGCGCGAGTCATCCGACCATTTTATTTAAAATTATAAAATATTAATTTGAATCGCCTTACGAAGTTGTGAACACTAATTTTTCGCACATTAATACATGCACACCTCACGCATACCAAAACCACAGCTCATTATTTTTCTATTGTGAATTGTATTGTTCCCGCATTCCTGGTAAGTTTTCTTTTTTAACTGGCTTAAAAAAAGGAGAAGGTTCTCTGTTCGAATGTATTTTTTTTATATTTTTTTTCATGTTTGTTTCCTCAGAACTCCGTCATTTATGAACCGATTTAGAAAATTATTTTTGCGTTGGGTTCAGTATAGCTACGAATTGGTCCCATATACATTTCATCAATATTTAACCTTGGACTTCGAATATAAATTAAAGTCGGTTTATGTTTTTTTTTCTAAAGAATAACTAATGAATTACTAGTGCTTGATATTATCCCGCCTAAACAAGCAGATACCAACTAAACGGCCATCGGATGAAGTCAATGCTCGGCTTGTTTACCTATTATATATCTAAGTTCAGCTGTCTCTTCTAAAGCAAAACTTACCTAGACTGAAGGTTCTACGTTTAATTCAGTAGCAGCTTTCGTATCTGCGGTCACTAGCTAAATGAAGTAAGCGAATATAAATTCAAACTAAGTATTTACTAAAACCACAGAATACTAAAGGACTGAAGCATCACTCTGCACTACATCGCAAAGTTATAAATTATAAATTATTGCAAAGTTTATATTTAAACAAATAGCGACTCTTGCTATGACGCAATAAAATTCAATTTAGCTCGCGTAGCGCTGCATACCTACCAGTCATATTAACCTACAGAGCGCCTCTCTTTTTATCGCATAGCTCTTATCTCTCCTGACGCGGCAAGTACAAGGACGCGTGACCCGCCGCCGGTGTCCGGCTATGTACTTGTAGCTTCGTACCTACAATGCGGAGTGCGCAAGGCCTGCTAAAACCTACAATGACTTCTTATACAACACCTAGTTTCTACTTAGTTCTTTACCTCCATATATAACATCCGAAACTGTTATCTAGGAAAGCAATTGCCTGTTAATTATACACTAGAGTTTATCGATCATTTTAGGCTCTGATCCAACGGGCCCGAGTCACGATGGTAGGAAGTGGGAGGCACTGGTTTGTGATGTATAAATTAGGTGCAGTAGTTCAAGTACACCGTTTTTAAGTTCGATGTAACAAGCTCTTTACAATACAATACAAAACAAATATATTTATTGTAGGTTTGCCAAACAAAAAGAATCAGTAGGTACATGAAAACAACTTACAAACTAAAGTGCAATGTGCGGCCTTATCGCTAAAAGCGATTTCTTCTAGGCAACCTTTGGATGAAGTTTAACTTTTTAGTTATATTTTTAACCCCTGATGCAAATAGGATATAACTTTGACCACTATGTGTGTCTGCTTGTGTGTCTGTCTGGGGCATCATAGCTGTTAAACGGGTTAACCGATTTGGATGCGGTTTTATTATTTGCAAGCAGGTTTTCCAGCAGTTTTTTTTTAATTTTAATTTCATAAAGATGAAATAAATTGTTTAAAAGAAAATGCATGTATATTTTTGAATTATCTTATGTCCTGAAACATACGGGTTCATAAAATATATTTTTCACATGAGAGAGAATATGGATTATAACCATCAAATCAAATCAATTTAAATCAAAATCTCTTTAATCATTTTGGCATCACAGACGCACTTATGAACGTCAAATTATCACAATGACTCTACCACCGTATCGGAAAAAGAACCACTACTCAGAAGATACGGCAAGAAACGGAGGGGTATTTTTTTTTTAGAGATTTTGTTACAATTTTTTGGGGTTTTACAATGTTATGTTTCTTATGTACCAGTTGGTTACTTTGCAGAAGTGGAATGTTCCAAGCATCTTTGTATTCTATGTAATTACGAACAGTGTAGTATGCTTTTCTCATTAGAACATTCTCAACGCGTAATGTAAATTTACTTTCTTTGAGCTCCGTTATACATTTTGGAATTGTATTATAAAAACGTACGCAGTTGCCCATAAAGGTTTTATTCGTTTTAGTCAGTCTATACCTAGGTACAACAATCCTATCCTTATTTCTAGTGTTTATGTTATAATGGTCACTATTTACTTTGAATTTTTGGAAGTTTTTGCGAACGTGCATTATATTTTCATGATTATACAAAGACAGTAAAGTTAATATATTAATTTGCTTAAAAAAATCTCTTAACGAGTCACGTGGACCCAACTCGTAAATCGCGCGAACCGCACGCTTTTGTAATATAAAAATAATTTCTATATCCACAGCAAATCCCCACAGCAAAATGCCATATGACATTATGCTGTGGAAGTATGCAAAGTAAACTAACCGAGCCGTAGCTATATCCGTTAATTGCCTAATTTTACGAACCGCATATGCAGCAGAACTAAGTTTTCCAGATAGAGCATTAATATGAGGACCCCACTTCAACTTAGAGTCTATGCCTATACCTAGGAATACCGTCGCTTTGTCTGTATCGAGTTTATTACTATTAAGCGTTACATTTGGCTCTACATATAATTTCTCTCCCTTTGGAGACGGGTCTGAGCAGCCGCTCAACTGCCGTCTCTCTCTAGATCTACATATGTGCTCCATCATAGGCCACATCATCGCTTCACATCAGGCAAGATAGTGGCCAAACATTGATCTATTAAGCGTAAAAAAAAAACACAAAAACATGTCTGACATTAGGCAAAAAGAACTTTAAACGTTTCGTCTTTTCGCGTTTAGTAACAAATTGTTCATAGAGAACCATTTCAAAACAACATAAAATAGGTAGTTTACTTGCGCCAATTCACTATCCTTCCTATCTACTTTAAAAATTATGGATGTATCATCAGCGAATAGAACAATATCTGCAAGGTATTTTACTACAAAGGGTAAATCATTTATATATGCCAAGAATAAAAACGATATTGATCCCTGTGGTACCTCCATTCTGACTAAAGATCCGGAAGATATTACGCCATTTACCCCAACTTTTTGCTGTCTATTGTTTAAGTAGGACTCAACAAGATTCAGAGCAGTTCCACGAATCCCATTGTGGTAGAGTTTACGAATTGGTCTACACAATCGAAAGCTTTGGAGAGATCAATGGCATCCTGTGAACTCTCCCAAGCTTCAAGCACATGTGTTACTAGTTCGACCCCGGCATCTGATGTTGACCTGCATTTCGTGAAAGCGAACTGACTCTCGTTCAGTATTTTGTGTTCGTTGAAGTAGGATAAAAGTTGTTTAAGAATAAGTCTTTCAAATATCTTACTCAGAGCCGGAAGCACAGAGACTGGTCTGTAATTCGAGGGATCAGTTTCACTACCTGATTTGAAGATTGGTGTAATTTTACTTTTTCTCATTAAATCGGGAAATGAGCCTCTGTCAATACACATGTTAAATATAGCCACGAGATATGGTGCAATAACTTCTATTAATGATTCTAGCATCTTTACTGATATGCCCCACAAATCTTCAGTGGTTTTGGCATTAAGACTTTTGAATCACTTCACTACATACACTTCACTTCACTTCATACATGATGGCTGGTCCACAAGTCATACTCGTGAACGGGTGCTGCTTGCGGGGACTGGTCTGTTCTAGTCACTCCTACTGCTACTGTCATACCTACTTATATTTTATTTACACTTTTCTGTTACTGATACTATGACTATGGGACATCTCACTCGCATTTCTTGTTTTACATTCTGTTAATTCTAATTTATACGTAATTGTGCTGAAAAAAGACATCCCCGCAGAGTTTCTTGGTGCTATCTTCTCTAGCGGGCGTATTTCCGAAGCACTGGTAGAGTCAGTTTTCGCATTTCTTTTCAGCACTCAGACTTCAATTTGAGTATAGGAAAGAAATGGGTAAACATACTTACCTTTTTTTCAAAGTCATGTTAACATAAGTTACAATTTTTGACATTTTTTATTTGTATCATGTGTTTATGACCTTTAAAAGTGCACTTTTGTGCCTATTTAATAAATGATATTTGACTTTGACTTTGACTTTGACTTTGACATAGTATAAAATAAAGTCGCTTTCTCTGTCCCTATATCCTTATGTATGCTTAAAACTTTAAAACTACGCAACGGATTTTGATGCGGTTATATTGAATAGATAGAGTGATTGAAGAGGAAGGTTTTTATGTATAATAACCGTGCGAAGCCGGGGCGGGTCGCTAGTGTTTTAATTATTTCAATAGTGGAAGTATATCTGAACTGAAAATCCGGTAAATCTAGTGGAAAGTGATCTTTTAGAAGAGCTTCTGCTACATCTGGACTAGAGTTAAGTGTTTTTGTTACATCCACTATGCACCTGTACGACTTGGCGCATTTCGCTAAAAAAGAAAGAGTATGTTTATTTACAGTGCATCAAAGCAACAACGTCTATTTCATTACATTCTAGTTTAACACTTACTCCGATTCTACATCTGAAAAAGTTTTCATCTATGTGAGAGCAATTTATGCAAAAAATTTCAATGTGTCAAAAATTATGGTCAATGAACTCCTCGAGGCCTAAGTCAAGCAGTGGATTCATACAGGCTGTTGATGAACTCAACGTACATCAAAGGGATTTTAATTGAAGGTACATAATTATCACACTAATATTATAAATGATAAAGTTCATATTTAAGTGTGCTTGTTACTTTTTCACGCTGTAACGGGTCAACAGATTTGAGTGAAATTCGGAATGGCTTACACCCTGAATTAACACATAGGTTATTTTGTATCCCGGGAAACCACAGGCAAAACCGCGGGGCCCGATTAGTGTAAAAAAATCAGTCTAAATACTGAGCTTTTGTTATTGTGCAAAAGCTTGGCAAAATTTAAATTAACTTTTGTGTATGCAAAATATTAGCCTAGACTAGAATATCAGCTTTAGAGAAATATTTTCCATATTCAAAAATTTAATGGAATTTTAATTGTTATTATCAGCTGACCGTTGAATAAATAATAACAATACCTAACTAATTCACCTATCAATAAGTATTAATTAATCTATAACAAAGAAATATCTAAGACTAAACTAAAATTGTTTAAATATATATACAAAATAACTTAAATATATATACAAAATATAATACAATTATTCTAAAAGGCCTATGGTGGAAGGGAAAGTGCCCAGAACGCTGGCCGCATTGCCACGCTGAATGGCAATGTTGATTTTCTGACCCAAATATGAGCCAGCATTCTGGTCACACGTCGCCTCCACCAGACGTTTTGCCAAGTCCCTATAGATTTCATGGGTGCTCGGCCCCCACGGTCCTAATGTTTCTACCCCAAACGGCACAAACATGCAACCTCGGTCGAGATTTGTATATTTGCGCCGTTTGAGGTTTTCCGCTTTTGACGCAGCTCCGCCAGTCCAAACAGTCGTTTCTGGAAGATGAGACGGAGCTAGGGTATCTACACAGGTAACATCCCATACTAACGGCTGTCCTGTCCATCTTCCAAGGAATTAGTATCATTCCATCGGGCCTCTTACCATCGTCACGCATCAGTCCATTAGGCTCTATGACTGATGGTACACCGGCACTGACAAAGGCCGTAAAGTTCACCTATCTAAATATTATAATTATGTTATTGTGACCTGAAAAACTAAGGCCCTGTATTATTTTTTTAGAGTTAATTAAAACAGAATACGTATGGAGATAACTTACTGTTTATTCACCTGAGCTGTACTGAAACGCTCTGCAAAGGACGAGTGGCATGGTGGGGGAGCGATAGCGGATAATGCTTTAATTGATGGCAGAAGGCGTCATGCGCGTGAAATATGTTGGCGGGATTTGTGGAGAGTGGAAGGAGCTTTCCCCAACCCGCAACAGAATTGCGTAGGGTGAATCTGAGAGGTGTTAAGAGGTGATGTTTATAGTGTTTTGCAGGTATACTATACATAAGATAAATCTTTCCTATAGAAGAGGTTATCAGACTAATATTGTGAGTGTGTTTGGGTGTGAATGTGTTTCTTACTTCTTCACGATGTAACGGATCAACAAGAATAGAAGATAGCTTATACCCTGGATTAACACATAGGCGACTTTTTATCTCTTAACGAAGCCGCGGGATGCAGCTAGCATTATAAATGCGAAAGTTTGTATGTAAGTGTGCTTGTTACCTCTTCACGTCGCGTCAGCTAAACAGATTTTTATGAAATTTAGTATGAAGGTAGCTTATATTCTATAGCTAGATAGTTTTATCCCAAAAAAATTAACAGTCTCCTAGGAGCAACTATAAACTGTATTCTACGTAGGTAGAACCACGCGGCACAATTGATTTTGGCTAAACATTCAGCAATTAAAATAAAGACTAACCATGCAGATTTTTATAAATTAGTTATGATCCAAAAGCTTCGGAAATTGCTGCATTTTTGTTTTACGTAGTACCTGGCGGTTTTTCCGCTAACTCTCTACTACCAAATCTCAGCTTACACTCTGTTCGTCACGCAACACGCAGCTTTTTAGGCTGAACGATTATTTAATAATAAATTTATTTCAGCCATAATACATTTACATACAGTGATTCAGACGCCGCTGAGTGGCAAATAAATCGTGTTTCGTTGGCTTCTCACTTCTTTATAATTGAGTGGAAAGAAAAATGACTGAGAATTAGTAGAGTAATGGTTTTGTTACCTTCGCTTTCACCATGAAGATAAAAAAAACTCCTTTTATGCGTTATCCATGTGGTTGCATATTTTCATTAAATGTATGAATCATAAAACTGCTCGTATTAGTATTGAAAGTTAGCATTAAAGCTTTTTAAGCACGTTAGTGTAAACGTCCGTGGACCGAGCTTGACTTATCGTTGGAAAACGCCAGTCTATCGACATTCTTCTAAATACGTAAATAACGAAGAATCAAAAGTCTTGCTCCTTCTCTTTCTCCCGTTTTCTTTCTCCTCCCTTTATTATAGGATTGGCAACGCATCACTAATACACAAAGCTTTGTAGCGCTCGTAGCGTAGCTCGCCTAGCCATTCACAGACCTAAGTTAAGCAACGTTCGCAGCAGTCACAACTTAGATGGGTGACCGTTTGTGTGGTACTTACATCTGAACAGCGTTCAGATGGAGCACACGTTAAGCCGTCGGTCCCGGTTGGTGTATTAGAACAACAGTCGCTAGGCCATGTCAGAGGCCTTCGGGCGGTCTAAAATCTCCGACACCAGGGTTGGCCACACACTCACACGCGAGAAGAAGAAGAATACTCTTGGAGGCCAAGTCTGTTAATAATTGTCTAAACATCATAATATTTAATGTGACTCTTCTACAATAAGACAAATCAGACAAATTAGTATCATCATCATCATCATCAGCCCATCACGTTCCCACTGCTGGAACACGGGCCTTCACTCATAGAGAGATAATGGGCCATAATCTACTACGCTGGCCCAGTGCGGGTTGGTGGATGTCACATGACCTTGACTTTTTGTGAAAAATTCTTGGACATGCCGGTTTTCTCACGATGTTTTCCTTTACCGTTTTTAGAGCGAGTGTTAAATCCACACATAACTTAAGAAAGTCAGTGGTGCGGGACCAGCGGGATTCGAACTCGGGTGCGTCGGATCGAAAGTCGCACGTGCTCCCACTGAGCCAAACTCGCTCTAAATTAGTATATTGTTTAGTAATACCACTGTCATGTTGCAATTGTACAATTTTCAAAAATCTTTCAGGTAGCAACGCAATCGAAACACGGTAATTTACATAATATAAATTTAATCAAAATTATTAGAAAGCTAGCCCTAATCGGACCGAGACTACGAAAACTGATTTTTTTTAAGAACACCGGTCGTGTGTTAAGACTTACACCCGTGAGTGTAGCTGGTTATTAAATCAAATTATTTTTATAAGTACAATAGAAGCTAACACACTTGGCTCTTTGTATTGCAAATGTCCATAAGCGACGGTGACCGCCTCCTATCAGGAGAGCAGTAAGCTTGTTTGCCACTTTAAAAAAAACACTGGGCAATGTCCTCCCTTATATGATGGCTGGTCCACAAGTCATACTCGTGAACGGGTGCTGCTTGCGGAGACAGGTCTGGTCTGGTCACTTCTAAATGCTACTGTCATACCTATTTATATATTATTTACACTTTTTAGTTACTGATTCTTTGACTATGGGACATCTCACTCGCACTTCTTGTTTGACATTCTGTTAATTTTAATTTATACCCAATTGTTCAAAGTTACATTTCGAGACATTTTTAAAGAGTTGAAAAAATAAAGACATCCCCGCAGAGTTTCTTGGTGCTATCTTCTCTAGCGGGCGTATATCCGAAGCACTGGTAGAGTCAGTTTTCACATTTCTTTTCTGCACCACTACAATTTGAGTATAGGAAAGAAATGGGTAAACATACTTACCTTTTTTTCAAAGTCATGTTATCATAAGTTACAATTTTTAGCATATTTTTAATTTTATTTGTATCATGTGTTTATGAGCTTCAAAATTGCACTTTTGTGCTTATTTAATAAATGGAATAGAAAAACTCTTTATTGTATACCAAATTAAAGAAATAGACAATAACACAGTCCTTAACTATGGTAGGACAATGGGCGGTCTTATCGCTTGAAGCGATCTTTTCCAGACAACCTTTGGATGGACAGTATCGGAAGAAGAAGTAGACGGCGGTGTACAACAAAATTTGTTAATTACAACTAAATACCTACATAATCATACATACATGCAAATATTAAAAATGATATTTGACTTTGACTATGACTTTATCGTTTCACCATAGAACAAAAACAACGTCATGATCACGATCAGAAAAACCACAAGAACAGTTTAAGCTGAAGTACAAATCAGTCTAAGTATTTTATTTTATAATTGTAGCACATGCAAGTTATGAAATATGATCAAGATACGACATTTTATAAAAAGCTTAAACACGACCTTAACTTTACAACAACAACATTGTCCCAGGTATACAAAAACCAATGACCCCTGAAATCATTCCAAATTGAGCAATACAGAAGGAAAATAAATTCCATGCAATCGCTGTAATTGTACATAATTATGAAACTGTATGGGTAAGCTCAGAACACACTGGAACCTTCGCCTCATGTGATATTGCACTTGAACATGCAACCAAGTGGGGAAAACGCAAACTGTTGAAGGAACTTTTCAATGGTTTTTATGTGCTCGATGAAGGACGCGATAAAAGAGGTTTAACCAGCAGCTATCTACAGAAGTTTGATGCTTATACTATAGTGTATAAGTTTATGTGCATTTTTGTTCCTATAGTAACACACCTACCACACCATCCTATAGTTCCTGTAGTAGTGTAGTAGTAGAGCACATTATTTCTAATATCATCTCAGAAACCAAGAAATGAAATCAAATTTAGTAAGTATATTAACCAAGATTCTTTGAAGATCCACAAAACTCAACATAAGTAGGTAAGCTAATCAAGAGAAACCATACAATACTGGAGTAGAGGGCTACCATAATCACACAGATTTGCGCTCCAATAGCCAAAGCCTATTCACTAACCCAACAACATAATAAAGAAAAGGAAAACCTTACCCTGAAGTAGTTACCGTGTGGGCCCCTTGATCGCGTGACCACAGAAGTGGGATCTAATTCCGAGACCCACTTAGCCAATTATCGGCGGGGTGACGTGTTGCCTCGCCTTCTGATGGTTCAATTTAACCAATAATTGTTGACGTTTTTGTACTGTTTACTTTGTGTTCTTTAAACGAAGCTAGAAAATAACGTAGCCAAAAATAAGACTTGACACTTGAAATATCGACTATTTGCTTAATGATATTAATAATCGTTGTGCATTAGAATGAAGCATTCAGTCAAAAACGATTATAAATATATTACAAAGAACTGCAAAGTTCTGAACTGTCTAAAATTTCACTATTTCAAATGTAAGACTGAACAAATATTTCATTTGAACTTGCATAACTTGTTCACAAAAGACCATTTGGCGCAGTGGTCTCCGAAGTCGAACCCTGAACTATGAATACGAAAACTCCTACAGGAATATAGCCGCCGGAATGCAGCAATCGAAATCGCGATCAAAGGGTGGTTTTCTAAATAGTTCTGAAATGGTTGAAACCAGTTTCAACTGGAAGAATCTGGTTCAAGTGATAGGAGATTACGGAGAGAAAATCATTATTATCGATAAACGATGTTTAATAGAAGACCACATTCATTCTGTGTGCGTGAGCAGTGGTCTACAAAATTATCATAATTTTATTATCTTTTGATCATAATAATTATATCACCAAACACTTAATATATCATTTTCTGTATACGCATTATATGCATGTTGCTTACGCAACAATGTTTTCACTGCGCCAATTTGCATTGCGTTTAAATCGTTTCAAGTCTATAGCTTGATGCATTTATCAGACTCTCTAAAACTTTATCGAGGAATGCTGTGCAACAATTTGATGGTTTATAACAGTTTCTGTTTAATTTAAATAATAACCAAAATAAAACAAGCGAAAATCTTTCCACATGTCACGTTTTTCTGCACGAATACTTTTTCCTCTCAGGAATGATCTCCACAACAAATTCTAAGTCAAATATTTCTTCAAATAGAGAGCTTTAAAATATTTAACAGATAGCGAAATTGGCGACGTTTTCAACACTGAACCGGCACCTTATTCCGTTATCGTCGCGTTTCTAAACATTAAACAAACAACGTTCCCCTTACCGCAGTAGAAGTATACGACAGTAGTTAAGATTGGTTCAAGTTGAATATATCGAATCACACACATAAATAGGCTTTTACACGTCTAAGCCAGCCTGCGACTTGTTCTTTGCAACTGTAATGTTTAAAACGAGCTTCGAATTTGAACCAAAACAAAGAATATTAAACCATTATCACGAGATATTGCTAATTCATTTAGTCTCCGGAAAATGCAATCACGTCTGTCATGACGTCATTTGCATAAATGATTGAGTGTTTGACCGTCATGGGCTTTCTGACTAGTCGTTTTAGGAAAGCGAACGTTATGGATGACTCAGTACCCTGTGGCATTTCTACTTAAGCTGCAATAAATTTTATTAAGACCCTTCTTAATAGATCTGGTTTAAATTCTGGTTTGTGATAAAAAAGGAATAGTAAATTTCAGAACCACCTAATCCAATTTTGTTCTCAACTAGTGAGAATAATACTTCTTTGTTTGGCTAGAAGTGGTGAACCAATTTCACTATAATAGGTAAGATTGGATTTTTTTTTGAGTGTCATATCTAATTAAAACGTAGTATGTAAGCTACTGACTAATTAAGTTTACATGTACTTCACTTCCAGAGGCGACGAACACCGCAAAGGGCTCGGGATCCGTTTTAATTAGTTTTATTTCACGAATCCGACTTACGAATCTTATAAAACGTTGCGGTTGAACAATTTTAATGAAAGGACTCACCCACTTCTTCGCAAAGTTGTTTAATTTAAGTCAAAATTGTGTTTTAACGAAGTGTATAGTGTTTGGTTTATCAGCGTTTTCATCTTGAAGAGGAATCCGATCAATGATGTCTAAAGTTCTGTGGCCAGATGAGACACGAAATATAAAGACCATCTCTGTGAGCAACTTTTATACGAATTTTCAATAAAATAGGATCACAGTTTGATGCGAATTTCACAATGCAAACCTCCAGAGTATTAAGGTTTTTGAAGAATGTTTCTCACTTGTTTTTTAGTTAACTCAACGCAACAAAACCTAGTTTCCACGAAAGGTACAACAAAAGCAGTTTCATCACCATTGCTTTTAATAAAGCAAAAAGGCAGAATCGAGTGCCCAACTCGTGTGCCCAACTTTTCGGCCACAAATTTGTCGCTCACGAGATAAACAAAGCCTCAGGAACGACGCAACGTGGAGTTGGCGTCATGAATATAAACAGTTAAATTAGGGTACGACGGCAACGCAACGTCGTATGATATACAGTGTGTGCGCCTAATTTAATTCAGCTCGCCAAATTTAACGTCCCTGCGCGACGCAGTTTTAGGTTTTCAAGCATAATTTTGCGAGTGTTCCTGGGTTTAATAAGATTTAGCTTCACAGCTGTGTATAGCGTTTCGATTTCGTCATATGTGGAAAAAACGATAACTACGCAAATTGCTATTGACTCACACGAAACGCAAAGCAGTATGTCCACGGGTCAGTTACCACCTGATCAAAAACGTTGGTATAATGGCCCGAATCGCAGTAAATTTGCTTAACAGAATTTATAAATTAAAAACGTTCTAGCTTCCGCTCTATTACCTTATCAGCATCTCACCTTAAATAAAAATATTCTAATGCTTAATATTTAAGGCTTTGCACTTTGGTTTCGCTTTAGAAATGACTATAAAATATTGATGAAAAGTTAATCTCAAGCCACCGAACTTCGACCTTGGCTTCTTTGGTTTCCCTCCAAATTGAAAGAAATATCCAAATGATTCAAATGGCACGGTTTAAATATCAATTTGTCGACGCGCCGAGTTGTTGAAATCTCCATTTTTGCTCGGAAAGGATTCGCATTTTTCACAATTACTTGGACGTTTCCACGTTAATCTATCTTCTTTGTCCCGCGGCCGGATTTCATTTGAGGAACAAATCACGTCATTGGCTCTTATTGTTTTGGCTCTGATCAAATTACTGGTGGCATGATGGACGAGCTTGATGCCAGTTTTTAGAAAGAGATAAGAAATATTATCAAAAATGTATTATAACGCTTCAAATTGGTATACACATTTATGCAAATGCTATATATGCAAATTAATAAATGAATAAAATAATATAACCACAGAATACCTAATAGTGACATAACCAAACATTATTGTCAACTATCTGAACACGCTCTATTAGCATCTATACAAATCCGCCAATTATATAGAATCAGTAAACTGTTTTTACATGGTTGCTATACCTATAGGAGTTATGTATTCAGACTTCATTGATTAATCCTGAACCACAGATTCAGTAGATACGTGAAAATATATAAGTTAGGTCTAAATAAAAAGCTTTAAAAATATGTAATTGAAATCCATTTCTAGACGAGACCTACAAAATATTTAATTATATCGTCGAAAGAGACTAAGATCTTAATACCATATTGCGTCTAGATAATCTTCTTTTATACTGTTATAGAGATTTATCTAGATTTTGTAAAAGGGATACCTATAAACCTTTTGGGAAATTTTATTAAGTTTATTTCAACACAAAGCTTTATAAAATTACAATAGCAATTTATCTATTAATACTAATATCTAGTAATAAAAGTAGTAATTTATTGATTATATTAAAATTACTAAATCATAATCATAGTATTGCTCTGGTGAAGGAATCGAGCCATTCACATTCACCAAAATTGTTTTATCAACTCCAGTAATTCTTAAACCGTCCCAATCACCCTTTCCATTACACTTCGAAGTCTTGCAACTTTTACCCTCAATTTTGCCATTTCTATTTTGTTCTGTGCCAAAGAATATCAATATCCGACAGCTCAATACAGATATCTCAAAACGTTTCAATCAAACTTCCACTATTTGTTCAACACTCGATACCCCCTGAAGTCATGAAGTCTATACGAGTATAAATAAAGTCGGGTAAACAACAAGGACAAACTATATTTCCGTCGGTAGTCGCGTGCAATGGCCGCTCAAATCTGTTTTCTACCAATGATTTGTCCTCAGAACGTACGGAATCTCAGCTGGGCGCCAGCCAAATGTGCAACTTGTACCTTCGCAATTTTACGTTCAGCAACTCCTTAGGACCTTGAGATAGAGTTCAGTTTAGTTCAATATGAGGGTAGATACAAAATTGTAAGTATCTAGCTTAAATTCTGTTGAGCTTCCAGGCTAGTGCCAGACGGAACAGTCGAGAGGCTCTCGTGATCTCTCCATGAAAATAATATTTTATTGCCGTCATAATGCCCATTTTGATGGTGTTTGCGTTGTTTACTTTGTATGATATAATAATGGAGGCCGCGGCTTCTTTTGGCAAAGATAAACAAGTTTTCTTTTTCTATACAGAGAAAATAAGGAACTCATAATATCATGAACTTATCTTCCAAGTTATGGCTTTTGTTCCAAAGCTCGGAAAGCTTTCTGTTGTTACTATTACGTACTTTTGTGTAGCACCTCTTGGTTGTTATAAAAAAACAACTTTTAGGCACACACAAACATTTATTTTTGTTTCCACAATTTTTAACACACACGGACTACTTCCCACACTTCACAGTATAAGAAAGTAGTTTTGCAGCTATTCTACCTGACTGCTTATTCCAGGCTGACCGGCAGGCCTAGGGCCAGATCCGTAGTCAGATCGCTTGAGAGCGATTAAGGAAAAAGCCTTGAATACTAAAATTTACCAGGTTATATAGGGAGGCATATTGCTGACAGCGATTTAATTAGTGTTGGGGGTTCGCCCCTTAGGTCAGCAATATTGCGATGTGTAACAGTACGTACACGTGTCGCAAAACGAATAGATTTTAGGTCATGTTTTTATTTGATGCAAAAGGATGAATCACCTAATTTTACTTACGTAGTTTTGTACCGATATTTCACATAAAAAATATCCAACAACATTCGTAAGGAAAACATTTTTTGACGAGACATGGCACTAAACCCGCGTGTTGATTTTTGCATCTTAACTTTAAAAATAGTAGTGCCAGATGATGGTTTTTCCTTTCTCTACAAAGCTTAGCTGATTAATTGAAAGTTCATACAAATATCGTGTACTAGCTGCGCCCAGCGGTTTCACCCACTTCACCCAATTCACACATTAAACACTTTTATACTAACATACTTTTTAAAACGGGCGAATGCCTTTATTACTGACAACAAACTACACTCTACTTACTAAAACTAAACTAACTACTTACAAGGAGAAGCAATTGGACAAATCATAGACCATTAAAGGCCTATAGATAGCTCAAATGCTCCAACCCACTATCAGTTGGCAGCGTACCCAAGATGCTGGCAGTATTGCCCCGTTGGATTGCAATACTAATACGGTACTTGTTTTCGGTGCCCCAAAATTTGTCCTAATGAATACGCAACCTTTCAAGCTAAGAGCTAACCGGCAATAAAACAATATCACGTCATAGAGCCAAATATGATATTAAAAAATAATATGTATGTTAAAAGATACTGCATAACTTCTGGTCGCCCCGTTGGATTGCAATACTAATACGTTGAGCTAAATAAGCCCCAGCATTTTGGTCACGCGTCGCATACTTACATACAAACTTTCGCATTTATAATATTAGTGTGAGTGTGATTATGCATATATTTATTCTCATGTATAAGGAATTAAAACCGTAAGCCAAAACCTTATAAGGGAGGAGATTACCTACACATCCCTTTTTGTGTCTACGTCACCAATAAGAAAACCTTTCCATGAGCCCGGGAAAGGACATATTAATAACTCCCGGAAAAGGCTAGTTGTTGAATAAAATATACTTCGTACTGGCCTTTAATAGGGTGATTTATGTAAGCAGATATAAAAGGGATGCCTTATCGTACTTATACTTGTGTAGACATAAATCTGTATGAATCCTAAACATTTTCGTCAGCGCGTTTGTTACTAAATCCGGCCGAATGATATCCCACAGGAATAAATTATGAGGTTGGGCCGTTCCCTCTCAACAGCACGGCTAAACTTTAATTAAGCTGCATTTCCAGTGAAATGGGTTCCCTTTTCAAACATTTAGAGGCAACTTCGCGCAGTCAAATGATGTCCAACTTTATTATTAGACCCCACCGAATTTGAGCGTTCGTGAAAAATACGTTGGTAATGAAATACGATTTTTACGGAACCGATAGAGGTCTGGAGTTTTGACAGCTTTTGTGGTGTGTGAAGTTGCTTCAAATGTATGTATGTAGGATATGGATTCGAGTCCCGACTTCAAGAAAAAATATTTGTTGTAGTGTTTTTTTTACGTCTGACTAGACCTATGTACGTTTGACCACGATCTCACCTGATGGGAAGTGACGATGCGGTCAAAGATGAAGCACGCTTAGGCCAGGTTGTATTAACAGGAAACATAGACGATGGCAATGGCGTTCCTCTCCGTCGGTGTACGTATTAAAAATGATGAACCAAAACGATTCGTACAAATAGGTGGGACTTCTACTATGTAGGGGTAGCACTGTGCCGATCGTCTTGTTGTCTGATGGTGGAACCGTGTCTAGTTATGAATATTATTGGTCTTTAAAGTTTTAGTTATAATTAAGGTAGGACAAAATATAGCGCTAAGATAATACACTGTAGCATCAGCTATACAGTACATAATACCTGTAATGTATATGTACTTAATATCAAATGTGAATATAGTAATTCATTAATTAAGAATTATTTTTCTTAAAGGAATACGTCTAACGATCACATACATATATAGATCCTGGCCCTTAACTAGAGTTCCCTGTATCTAGGGAACCAGGAACTATAAGAACCAAAGTCCTACAATATCCAGATACAAAACAAATGCTTGCGCTTTTTTATTACCACGTTTTTATTAAGTCACTTTCCGGTTTGTCTGTCTGTCTGTCGTTCTGCTATGGAATCTTGCAACTCCAATTTCGAGCACTTCCCGATTAGCTATCTGGCTGAAACTTTCAGGGTAGCTCACTACTTGATGACAATGCATTCGAAATCAATTTATTAGCAAGCTATGCCGACCTAACCTCAAAAGGCGAATAAAAACATTATATATGTCTATGTATCATGTATTTCAAATATATATGTATTATGTATTTGTATATGTGGTATTTAGATTATTTTTTAATTTGTCACTTGGTTTTCTGTGCACAAACATTTGTCTGTCTTGGGAATCGAACCTGCAACCTCAGTGGTGTATGAGACTTGAGCCAAACTGCCCAACCCCTACACTACAGAGGCCGACAAATTTTATGATTGTTCGTGAAAAAATGCATCGTAGTCCATTCCAAGTAAAAATTACTTCATTGTAAAAGCAACGTGGAATTCAAAAAAGCTATTAGCGGCGATTTTCCACGTCGCATGTTGGACACGTACTAAATAACTGGGTAAATACAATGTTTTTAATGGCGTGCGAAATGAAGTTGCAAATATTTTTATGACGATGTTGAATACTTATGACGACCACTGGTAATGATTTTGTTTTTATATATTTAAAGGCTCAGTTGGGCGATGCAAGTTTCTTGCCATTTTCATACTATAATGAGCAAACAATAGTTTGCTGCGAATCACTGTTTTTTTTTGTTGTAGACGAGCACGTCGTCCGCCTGCTGGTAAACAATACGCCTGACAGTCACTGGTGGTAGGTTTTGTGTATGCTAAATGCCTTCTGGGTGGGTTGGGTACCACCGCATTGCCAGTTATTCTGCCGCCAAGTAGTAGTGCGTAAGTATTAGTGTGTTCCGGTTCGAAGGGCATTGTAGCCAGCGAAATTACTGGGCTAATTGTCACCACGGAGACTTTTTTTTCTTATGTAATTGAATGACGAGACGAGCTGATCGTTTGCTTGATGGTAAGCAATACGCCAGCCCATAACAATAGCAGCACCACCCAGAACTTTGTTTTGCAAAATCCTGCGCGGCACTCCGCGGCGCTCGACAGCCTGAGACAATTAACTGTTGAGTCTCATAATGCCCATTAATTTCGCTGGCTACAATGCCCTTCAAACCGGAACAAAGCAGCGCCCGCGCACCACTGCTTGGCGGCTGAATAACTGGCAAAGCGGTGGTACCCACCCAGACGGCCTCTCGCATACGAGAAACCTACCACCAGTAAACTGGCCTACCACCAGTAGACTGTCGTATATTGTTTTGTTTATTATTGATCGAATTTGACACTTTGAGTGAAACTTATAGTCATGCCTATAATTTTAGTCTGGTAATTATACAAACTTTCATTTGTACCGATAACTACTTTATTTCAAAGTTTTCAATAGTAATTGGTTTTCGAAGTAATTGATTAGAAATGTATAGGCAAAGTTTTATCGTTACAGAAGTTAAAGAGCTTTTCTATGTTTTGATAGATGTAAGTATCTTATCTTAAGGCCCTATTTTATTAAGTTTCTAGTATCTAATGCCCTTATATTAATTATGCATAGGTATACTAGCTGAAGTGGCAATGGGCTGGTCATATCTCACGAAGGACGGACAACCGTTGGAGTAGACGTGTCCTTGAGTGGAGACCGCGAATCGGCAAGCGTAGTGTAGGACGCCCACCGGCCAGGTGGAGCGACGACCTGCGAAAGGCGGCCGGAAGAAACTGGATGAGAAGAGCCGAAGACCGGGCTCAGTGGCGTTTGTTGGGAGAGGCCTATGTCCAGCAGTGGACGAATACAGGCTGATGATGATACTAGCTGCGCCTCGCGGTTTCACCCGCATATAATTCTGTATAGGTGTATAGTTTTTCCTAAGGGACCTGATTTTTTCCGGGATTAAAAGTAGCTTATGTGTTTATCCAGCGTATAAGCTATCTCCGTTACAAATATGTTTAATTCTGTTTAGCCGTTGCGGCGTGAAGTTAAAAGTCAAAAAATGTTTTTTAAATAGGCACACAAAATGCACTTTTAAACGTCATACTACATGAGGTAAAAAATACCGTACAAACACACTAACACGTATGTAAGTACATACAAAGTTTGGAATTTATATATTATTACTAGCTGACCCGGCAAACGTTGTTTTGCCATATAAATTAAAAAAAATGTTAAGGGTGAACAACCCTTATCACTTAGGGGTATGAAAAATAGATAGTAGCCGATTCTCAGACATCTTCCGAAACGGCTTTACTCATCAGAATCAGTAAAGCCGTTTCGGAGGAGTAAGGTAACTAACATTGTGACACGAGAATTTTATATATATGATGATGATGAATGATTAGTGTTATAAGATTAATAATTTATTAGAATAACGATTTACAAAAGATTGTTTTATACATAAGTATTGTATTAAAACTCTCAATTTTAAAAACTATACATAAGTAGAGGAAGTAAAAAATCGGTTGTTAGTTATATCAAAAACATTTTATTTACCTATTAAATTTGAAAACATGGGTTCAGAATAAAAACAAAGATTAGGTCTTAAAACAATATTACCTTAATAATTTAATTTGGTGTAGTAATATTTCGATGAAATACTCTTTCTTTAACGAATCCGCCACATTTAAATGAGTCGAAAATAATGGCATCAGTGTTTTCGGATTGCCACGAGTATAATCTGGGTGTCTTTAAGAAAAGAGTGAAAATTTCTAGGCGAGCGTGATACATCTTCGACCGCATCGTCACTTAACAACAGGTAAAATAGCGGTAAAACCTTTAATTAATAAAAAAAAGTTTAAGGCTAAAAATAATTTCGGACATAATATTTTACAATAAACATAAGCCAATATTGTTTTAGGCCAATTCATTCAAAATTTGCGGGTAGTAGGCAGTAGACTTATATGACGTCATTCCAAATTGAAATATCGCACTGCGCGTTGACAACTACCGAAATAAATTAATCAATCAAAAAGCACGCAACGGCTTATACATAATAACTTATTCCATTCGTAATTAAAATCATAAAACAATTGACTGCAAATGCTCATTAGTTTGGGAAAGCCTTATAATAGTATATCATTTCAATTGGTACCAATTCTGAATGTCGGTATTTCATACAAAATGAGCTCAGTACGTGAGTGTGTTTGAATACCGATAGATTCATAGTTTGACCTTTTGTATTGGAGTTTCAATCAACTCGACAAAGGCTATTTTGGTTATTTTGGGACTTAGAGCCTTAAGTATGTTGGCAATACCGTGCTCTATGACCAACCAGAATGAAGATGCGAGTGATCACTAATTGGTCGCCGCCTATTTTGCTGTCATCGGTGACCGAGCGTAGCGGCGAAGGAGTTACCAGTCGCAACTTAGGGAATTTAGGATGCGGCTTTCGTTTCGAACGTATCAGTTCTTTTAGACTGACTTTTGCGTTCACCTAATTAATTTATATTTTATGTTAATAGCCAGATTAATGTATCATCTATAAATAATACATCTAATAGTCAATAAATTATAATAAATTATTTATAGACGAGACTGGTTTTTATAAACCTACTTTCTTGTTAAGTTTTCATATTATAGCGATATATTAGACTTGAATAAAATGTCGTTCTTCTAATGCTATTTTGAGGTCTTAGGAGTATTAAAGTAAAATATTATATACCTACGACAAATAAGTAATTTTACTTTGCAAAATAATTAATACGCCTGCAGTACTTGATCAAAAATTCAAAGCTTTCTACAACGTTCGTAAATAAATAGGGTTAGAAAATACTTTTAGAAATAGTAAAAGCCCTTGAACCAATTAGAAAGGCTCATTCTGAATAATAAGACTTCCGTTACTGATTCCACATTTGATTCTTGTTAATTGAATAAATTATTTTTCAAAAAAAACTAAACCGACTTCAAAACCACAAATGGCACTTAAAAGTAAAAAATAAATTAATATAATTATCATAAGCGCTACCCACTCATATATTTGAAGTCGGTGCCAGCCAAGTCTGAAAGGTAGTAGATAAATACTATGTATATAGTAAGTACTACTTGTAGGTAGTATTTATCTACTACCTTTTAGACTTGGCTGGCACCGACTTCAAATATATGAGTGGGTAGCGCTTATGATAATTATATTAATTTATTTTTTACTTTTGAGTGCCATTTGTGGTTTTGAAGTCGGTTTAGTTTTTTTTGAAAAATAATTTATTTTAACCTTTTTAGTGAAAAACAAGTTTTAATTAAATTAATTCAAAAAGTTTTTAAAGACAAGCTTTTATGATCTAGAAGCCACATCATGACGAAGTTTAAAACGGGCTATCACAATTAAATGCATGTGCAAAAAAATTTCATGTCTGTCCTATTCTCTGTTGAGGAGTTCCCTCGCCGGAAGTCAATCCTGGGTGTATCTGCCATGTCATGATGGAATTTAGAACAGGCTATTATGGTTAAATCCATTTACGAAATGTTGTGTCTGTACTATTCACCGTTGAGGAGTTCCCTCACCGGAAGTCAACCCTGGGTGAAGCAGGTGAAGCAGTCGAATACAAACCTCCACCTTTAGAAAGTTGGTTACGAAAAAAACAAGAACCGACTTGAAGATTAAACTTATATTTTTTTGTTTTTGCTATTTTTTTCAAAAACTACTGAATGAATTTCGATAAAATTTATATGGGACCACCTTTGAAGTATTACCTACCAATCAAAAAAAGAATCATCGAAATCAATGCATAATTGGCGGAGTAATCGCGTAACAAACACACAAAAAAAAAAAATAAAAAAAAAAAACATACCGTCGAATTGTAAACCTCCTCCTTTTTGAAGTCGGTTAAAAAAAAAAGATTCGTTTTTAAGTTCTTACCACTCTCTCTAAAACGGTGAAAAAAGACATCATGAGGAAACAGGCAGCTCGAAGAATTAATGACAAAAATCAAAGACACGTAACATCACCAACCCGCACTGGGCCAGCGTGGTGGATTATGGCCCGTACTCTCTCTACGAGGGAAGGCCCGAGTCCCAGCAGTGGGAACGTAATGGGCTGATGATGGTGATGATGAATATATGTGTATCTCACTTGCATAGTTTGAAGTAAAATTGTTCGTTGAAACTATATGACATCTAAAACTCAGCCCTTATAGTTCTTGTAAGAATAGTCTCTATACATAGTATTAGAGCCTTATTTCGTCTAGTAGTAGAATGATACAATTCTTGTTTAAATTTAAAAGGTATCATACCCAATAATATCTATATATTCGATTTTATCATAGGCCACAAAAAGATTTGTATTATTGTATGAAATTCACCTTCCAATCCCCTTTCCTTCACTCGCCTTCCCCACGCAAGCATGACGCAGTACAAAAAGCTATCAAAGCTAATTGTATGCCAACGAAAAGAAATTTTCGATGGAAAGCCCAGATTGGGCCGATAAGAGCCCATTAGCGTAACTCGGAGGTTTCTACGTGGTGCATACCAGATAGCCCTTGTTTGTATTTTCTCAGGATAATATCGGACAGTGAGTAGGTTTGAAAAGCAATAAAAATATCTAGTGTGATTCCGCTGAATATTATGTAGGTTGTTGTTGAATGATATAATATGTATGGGGGTTGATAGTTTAATGTAAAATGAATTAATAACAAAAAGAATATAATAAAATTCCCTCCGCTATTTTTTTAATATTATAGTGTGTTCAATATTACTAATTAGACATTTTTATTGCGGAATAACATCAAATATTTTCATTGCGTTTCAGATTTGAGATGAATTTCCGCAATAAAAATAAAGTTTTTGCACTTTCAGCCATTTCAGTTACTATTGTGGGCAGACGTACTGACAGTTTGGTAGCATTAGTCCCAACTTAGGTTACAAGGTATGTTATATAAAGAAACGGTAGGTTTTACGAAGATACAGCTTTACCACTTCGTAGTACGCGCTCTCATATCTAGGGGATGTCTTGAAAAATGAGATTATAGGCTTCCGCAGTTATTTGAACTTTGAACTTTGTTCACACAAACGAAGCCGCGGGAAAAAGCTAGCTCTTATCCCGTATTTAACTTGCGTTCAATAAAAACAACCGCATAAAAATCAGTCTATCCGTTTGAGAGCTATAAAGCCACACACACAGACAGAAAGACAAATATAGATATAGCCGTCAAACTTATAACATACCGCGTTTGTTGGTATATTTTTTCTGTTTGTAGTCGGTCAAGAGTTCACAAAATATCCGATGCTTGGTGACTCTACTCCCATATATTTAAGTTAACGAGTTCGTATTTTGTTTTGTTCCTGCGTGATTGTTTTTAGTTGAATTTCGACAACTTTACACCGATTTTACGGCAAATTTCCAAATAAAACCTTTTAATAACTAGTTTTGGATATTTAAAAATAATTGTAGCGTCCAACATCATATACATAGTGGTCCCTAGCTAGGATTCCCTAAATAATATATATATTAACCTATGCTGTCCCACTGCTGGGCAAAGGTCTCCCCCAAGTCTCTCCAGCCGTCTCTATCCTGCGCCACCTCACACCAACCTTCTTGGTATGCATCCAGATCGTCCCTCCATCTTCTTTTGGGCCGGCCTAGGCGCCGTCTTTCATCTTCAGGCACCCATTCCGTTGTGAGTTTTGCCCACCGATCTGGATGCATACGGCTTATGTGACCCGCCCAATCCCACTTGAGCCTGGCAGCCTTCCTGCCCACGTCAATTATGCCCGTTTTAGATAATAATAATAATAATAAACGTTTATTGGTAGAAATGTTTACAGAAATTTTGGTAAAGACAATAAGTATTTTAAAAGCTATGAGTAAACCCACACACAATTCTACGACCGCTTCACCCAGCAACCGTGTCACCGCCGGAGATCTGGGGAGGATTACGAAAACATTGTAACACATAGGTGTTACGGGTTCATTAAACATATAAAGTAGATGACATTACATTACCTGTACATTCAAAATCAAAACAATGTTTTTTTTATTCTAAATAGGAAAACTACAGTATAGTTCGACGTTAAAAAATGACGCCGCTGCTACCATACCAAGACTTTTATTGAAACATATATTTTTCAAGCAAGCTTTTAACAAATTCGTAATCAAAACCGCCACATAAAATGAGTGAATAAAATGAGCCCAAACACTAGAGTTTACGATTATCCGTCAAGGAGTTCCATTGCTCACCTTCCGTCTCCATCATCAGATCAGCTGAGTATCACCATAAAATTGCATTGTCATCGGACTTTTACAAGTATGACAAAATATCAACTCCGTAGGATAAGAGGAAGTGGTCCTGATTCAACTTGCAAGATTACACAGACAGACAGACAGCCTCTGTGGTGTAGTGGTTGGGCAGATCAGCTCAAATCTCATACACCACTGAGGTTGCGGGTTCGATTCCCACGACGGGACAAATGTTTGTGCACAAAATAAAAAGCGCAAGCATTTGTTTCGTGTGGGTGTTGTGGGACCATGGTCCTCATAGTTCCTGATTCCTTAGATACAGGGAACCCTAGTTAGAGGCCAAGACCTATGTATGTGATCGTTGGGCGTTATTTATTTTTATTCGACCCAAACAAACAAATAATGCAAGTTAAATAAAAGCTTGTTAAAATAATAAAGTCTATATTTTAGCATTCTTTGACTTTCCAGCAAAAATAATCTGTTTACAGGAACAGTAACTCTGCGAAACCTGTAGCGTGGAGCTATACCTAACATCTGCGTAAGCTTGTGTTTGCAGAGCCGTATCTAACCACGCCGTTTGTGGAGTTTCAGGAAAACCTTTAGTGAAGGTAGCTGAGCAATGGAAGAAAATGCATGAAACGTCAACAAGTATCGTGGGTAGTGGCAGTGATTAGTGCTAGTGGAATTTGCTTAACGAGATTTTAGTAAATATTATTACTTTTTAAGTTTTTTGGTATTCACATGGGTTAACTTTTGCGATTCATTCCTACAAATATAAAACAATGTAAGGGTTATGACGATGGATGTGTGTAAGAATTTTGTTACTCAAGGACGCAAAAGTACCGATTATGATGATTTTCGTCAAATCCTTTCATAGATAGGACATAGAGTAGATATTTTTTGATGAAATTGAGATGGGTCGAGCAAGTTGTTTGCCTGATGGTAAGCGCCACGCCTGCCCATAACAATTGCAGTGCCACCCAAACTTTTAATACCATAAAAAGCACTGCTAGGACTACATTGCGCTCAATGGACTTCAGATATTAAGTCTCATATATGCCCAGTATACTCTTTCTATGAGAGAAGGCCCGCACCCCAGCAGTGGGAACGTGATGGGCTGATGATGATGATGATATTACCAGTAATTGGGAGAGGAGGCCTATACCCAGCAGTGGGTGGACACGGGCTGAAATGATGATGATGCCCAGTAATTTCGCTGGCTAAAATGCCCTTTAAACCGGAAAACAGTAATGCTTGTGCAGTTCTTTTAAATCTGGATTAAAAAAAAATTTGATGAAGAACTTTTGTAACTTTGAACTTCTATACATTATCAAGTTTCACAATATGCTCTTTGCTTCACACCCATCCCCTGCTGGACCCAACTAAATTTCCTTTACAGCGCCATTCCTTACTAGGGTATAAATAGAATTGAATGTAAAAGTCGCAACTGTCGCAAGTCGCATCATATGGCCCCGAGCGACCAGCCGCCGTCCGAGTGCAATCGCTTGAAAGCTTCCGTTAACTCGCCGAATGGTGGGAACTTCACACGGTTATACAATTTTATAGTGTGAAAATGTACGGTGAGTAAATGAAAAATGCCCTCTTAGTATGTGTTGTGAAATATCGATGCAACTTGCAGTCGAGTTGCAGCGCTGATGAAGTCAGTAAAATTCAATTCAATTCAATTTATTTAAGCAAAACAATCTAATACAATATAATACCTAAATTGAGTAAAATAGCTAATTTTATGGTATAAAAATAGCTCGTACATAAATCTGACATATAAAATAAATATAAAATAATCACCAGCATTCGTACTAGGACAGACCTGTGTTACGATGATGAAAATGTCGATGTACTTTGAACTTGCAGTCCAGTTGTATCGCTGATGAAGTCAGTAAAATGACGATGTACTTTAAACTTGTAGTCCAGTTGTAGCGCTGATGAAGTCAGTAAAATGACGATGTACTTTGAACTTGCAGTCCAGTTGTATCGCTGATGAAGTCAGTAAAATGTCCATGTACTTTGAACTTGCAGTCCAGTTGTAGCGCTGATGAAGTCAATAGAATGTCGATGTACTTTGAACTTGCAGTCCAGTTGTAGCGCTGATGATGTCAGTAAAATGTGGATGTACTTTGAACTTGGAGTCCAGTTGTAGCGCTGATGAAGTCAGTAAAATGTCCATGTACTTTGAACTTGCAGTCCAGTTGTAGCGCTGATGAAGTCAGTATAATTTCAATGTACTTTGAACTTGCAGTCCAGTTGTAGCGCTGATGAAGTCAGTAGAATGTCGATGTACTTTGAACTTGCAGTCCAGTTGTAGCGCTGATGATGTCAGTAAAATGTGGATGTACTTTGAACTTGGAGTCCAGTTGTAGCGCTGATGAAGTCAGTAAAATGTCCATGTACTTTGAACTTGCAGTCCAGTTGTAGCGCTGATGAAGTCAGTATAATTTCAATGTACTTTGAACTTGCATTTTAGTTGTAGCGCTGATGAACGCACAAGACCCTAAATTTTAGATTAAAGATAAATAAAATGAGTAAACGATATTTTTTTATTAAAGAATAGTAATAATACGCGCAAGTCGTTCGCGTAATGGTAAGCGCCACACCTGCCCATAACAAATTGCATTGCTACCCAGAACTTTTAATACCATAAAAACCACTGCACCTACCTATGCGCTCATTACCCCGATACATCGGATATTAGGTCTCATATGCCTAATAATTTCGCTTGCTATAATGCCCTTCAAACAGGGCAGAATAACTGGCAAAGCTGTGGTACTCACCCAGACGGCCTCCTGCATACGAGGTATAAGTACTATTAGTAGTTGCATTGGACGATCTTCTTTACTTATAGAGTCGCATGAGGTATTTATAGTTGACTAGCTGCGTCCCGCAGTTTCCTGGGATAAAAAGTAGTCTATGTATTAATAAATTTTTTTATGATGACATGGGCTTACGTTTGACAACAGCTGATGGTAAGCGTAGTTGCGGTCTAAGGTGGAGCACGTTTGCCCATGAGATTTTTGAGATTGACTCTTGTCTTAAAGAGACTAAGAGAGAGAGAGGTTATTATTGGAAGGAAATAAGAAACTAGAGAATTCCACTCCTTAGCAGTTCGTATAATGAAAGAGTCGGCGAAGCGTTTTGTGCGGACTGGTGGTATATGCATAACGTAAGGGTGCAGTGGCTCTCCTCTCCTGGTAGTCCTAAGATAGAAAGGGGATGAAGTAATCAGCTGATGCAGGTCTTGTGCACACTTCCCGAAATGCAGCCTTTTGTGCCAATTGTCATCTGTGTTAATCCACGGTATAAACTCCATTCCAATTTACGCAAATCCGTTCAGCCATTGCAGGGTGAAGAGGGACAAGGAACAAACACAATTACACAATAACACACTAACAAACTTCAGATTTACAATTATTAATGTGATAATAGGTACACACTGTGTACCACGTAACAGGTGTGTAGTGTACCATTTTTTGCAAAACTAGTTATACTACGTACCTACCTGTAAGTACACATGTAAGTAATGAGGGAGACCACGAAAAAAGTAAAATAACACTCGTTTATATTATATCCAATTACTTTCCAAAACTAGTTAATTAATTAAATAACTCCAAACTTAAAATCGCGGTAATAAAGATTCCAATCTATTAGGTCGCAGTCTTATGTCGGAATATAAGCATTTCACGAGAAGTCTAGACACAAAAGAAGACACATAACTCGGTGGCTCTCTATGAATTAAATATATTGTACTCCATCATAATTATCATCAGCCCGTAGAGCGCAATAAGTTTGATTCAGAAAAAATATGGTTTTTTATCAACCACGTGCATTCACTGCAGCTTAACCGATGTCACAATTTTATCTTTGTCTTCAAATTTTGTACTTTATAACCACTATCTTAGATTAGATAACTCTTTATTGTAACACCGCCAGAAATCATAACCATAAAAAAATTAAAAAAAAACAAACTTAAAAATTAAATGTTGCAATGGGTAGTCTCATCAAAAGCGATCTCTTCCAAACAACCTTTGGATGGAGAGGACTTAAAGAAAATGTAAGAGACGATACTTAGACTTAGTGATAGGACGTGATGTTGCAGTCTAGTATATTTCACACATGCCTAGAAGTTTATAAGTATGGACGTTCACGCTTGTATCTGCGTTTACAGTAAAGATTCTCGTATAAACGTTCTAGAAATTTCATTGATGTGTCTAGAAATTTCATGAAATGCCACAATTCACTGGGGTACTACCGCATACGTAATTTACAGTGTCGAGTTTTACAAGTTAACGACGTCATAAATAATAACTATTAAGGTAGTGGTCAATTTCGAAAATGGGGTGAAACGACAAGTTGGTAAACATTAAGTTTTTTTTGTTTTTTATTGGTCCACACCCTTTTTAACCTACAATACAATTAATCCATACAATTCACTAGGTGATACGTTTATCGTAAGCGAGAGGCCGTCTGGGCTAGTACCACCGCTTTGCTAGTTATTCTGCCGCCAAGTAGTGTGCAAGCATTACTGTGTTTCAATTTGAAGGGCAGTAACCAGCGAAATTGTTTGGCATATACTGGACCAGTAACTTCATAACAGCTTATTCCTGTCATTGTACTTATTGTATATATGTATATTACATTTTACTTATTTAATGTATGTATATTATATATTTATTTTTTTTACACTTAATAGATCTATGTTTGGCCACTATCTCACCTGGTGTGAAGCGATGATGTGGTCTAAGATGGAGCACATAGATCTAGAGAGAGACGGCAGTTAAACGGCTGCTCAGACCCGTCTCCCCGATTTTTCACCGAACATCATCCCGAAACACGACTAGGTTGTTTGACGGCATGGCTTTGTTCGGTGGGTGGTATTACATCCACGGCCAGAGCCTACCACTCCAAAATATGAACTTAGTTTTATTATTTTTGTGTTTAATGTTTTTAATTTGCTAATTCAGTGTAATTTTGCGTGTCAGGAATAAGTGTATCTCTCTTTTTTTCTTTCTAATTTCGTTGGCACAGTACACAGTAATGCTTTCTCACTACTGCTTGGCGCCATTTATTCTTCCTCTGGCATGCGAGAAACCTATCACCCAGTGAAACAGAATAAGAGTAGTAGTAAGGAATCCAGTACAAGCACAGTATATTTACTAAACTGTGGTAAAAGGAAACGGTTAGTTATTTGCTTTCATCGTGCCAAACGTAATGTTGAACAAAATTCTGAACATGTTCATCCATTAGTTTTATTAGTACTTTAATGGAAAACCCGATTGTCGTACAAAAACAATTCGGCCTGATTGATAACATCGGAGCTTAAATCGATTAAACTTGAATGAAGTAACGGTTGTGATTGCTTTTCAGTGAGCTGGAATTGTTATTTCGGGTTTTCATTTTGTTTTAGGCACAATTTTTAGAAGAAACTTTTTTTATTTTTTTTCAGTTGGTTTCAATTTTTAGTTTTTGGATTTTTTGGAGCTTTCCATGTTAACGTCGAAAAAAAAATTGACAAAATGTTTTTAAATAGCGCAACCAAAATAATTTATTTTTAATGATAAAATGGACTTGCGTTTGATAACAACTCACCTGATGGTAAGCGTAGTTGCGGTCTAAGTCACTATCTCGCCTGATGTGAAGCGATGATGTGGCCTAAGATGGAGCACATAGATCTAGAGAGAGACGGCAGTTGAGCGGCTGCTCAGACCCGTCTCCCCGATGGTTCACCGAACATCATCCCGAAACACGACTAGGTCGCTTGACGGCATGGCTTTGTTCGGTGGGTGGTATTATAACCACGGCCAGAGCCTACCACTCCAAAGCGCGTAAGCGGGTATTATGTTTATTTTTTACACCAATTATCATGTTATCACACTGTCTCTAACATAATTATAAATATCTACTCAAATAATCACTCTATAAACATCAACGGCTGCCGATTAAAAAATTTAAACACAGTTCGACCTCATTTCCTCCCTTGCGTGTGTAACAGACATTCAACCCTTGTTTTAATTTTCACATATCGCCCATATGGTGTGGTCAACACACAACAATTTAAGCCCATGTCACAATAATATTTTCAATAACAAGGTATTTGAGAGAAGCAAATGTTTAATTTGTGATTACGACGGAGTACTATAATGTTTTAATGATACAGAGGTGCCCTGCACTTGTTTTGTTCACACGAGTATTTAGTTTATTGGTGCAACTCGGTTCTAGTTTGCATTTTAAAATTTTAAAATAATTCAGTCGGAATTGTCGGTAGTCATGTCAGCAGATTTTATTTTCAAATGATTGCTTCATTGTTTGTGAAAACGTCGTGTGGATTTGCGCAAAAAACAACATGCAAATTAATAAATGAACTGCATTGCTTTGCATGGATTAAAGCCAAAGTTAACATAATAGGAGTAGATATAACGTAACTATAACAAGGCATATTCCTCTATAGATAGGTTTTTCGTTTGCGAGAGGCGTCTGGGTGGGTACCACCAGTTATTCTGCCGCCAAGCAGTAGTGCGCAAGCATTACTGTGTTCTGGTTTGAAGGGCAATGTAGCCTGCGAAATAACTGGGCATTATAAGACTAAACGCCTTATTTTCTCAAGGTGACGAGCGCAGCGCAGCGTCGCGAAGGATTTTGAAAAACAAAGTGGTGCTGTTACTATTATGGGCAGGCGTATAGCTTACCATCAGGCGAACGGCTAGCTCGTCTTGTCACTCAATAAGATAAATAAAAAGAAGTTGGGGTAGGTAGACGAATCGAATACTAGAGTAGAAAACGTATTGTAGGATGGCCTGCGACCGATAGAGCAACTATGCATGTTAAGGAAACTGGCAGCGACACTACTGAAGAAAGATGCACGGGAGGAGTGGAGTGGTTTACTCACTCATGTGTTTGGTACTTACTTACATTGTGTCTCCAAATTAATCACTAGTTCCCGTTCGATACCTACTTTATGTTTTGCTGAATGCATGCACATTTTATTTTATTGCAATCCAGATCATAACTAAAATAATTGTAACTTAGGATAAGCAATGATTGTCATTTGTATTGTGCATCTATAATAAATTGAAAAAAAAAGTGAGCCAAATATCAAGATCAGCGACGTACATTGAAAGAGACCTAAGTCTAGCAGTGGACTGATGTAGGTTGATGATAATGATCATGAATAAGGCAATCGCAGTTGCAGTTTATTTGTCTAGTCTGGATTATATATCACTACAATTGCATATCCAGGATTCGAAGCTACGTCAGACAATTCATTGTTAGTTTTAACCGTTCATGCAAATCATTTTCCGCTGTTCCGCACCGAAAGGATAAAACGGGACCCTATTACTAAGACTCCGCTGTCCGTCCGTCTGTCTGTTTGTCCGTCTGTCACGAGGCAGTATCTCATGAACTGTGATAATTAGACAGTTGAAATTTTCACAGATGATCTATTGCCACTATAAAACAAACACTAAAGAACAGGATAAAAAACATTCAAGAGGGGCTTCCATGGACATGATTTTTTGCCGTTTTTTTAGATAATGGCACGGAACCCTTCGTGCGCGAGTCCGACTTGGCCGGTTTTTATTTTATGTAAGTAAACAATTACGAGTATTATTGAAGTATCATTTAAATGGGTCATAATAAGGGTTATAATGGGTATAATGGGGTTATTATGGTTTCTGGGTGTTGAGGGACCATGGTCCTCGTAGTTCCTGGTTTCCTAGATACAGGGAATCCTAGTTAGGGGCCAGGATCTATGTATGTGATCGTTGGCCGTTATTAATTTATTATTTATTTACTAAATATAAAAATATACAAGAATAACATATTAAAGCTCTACTTAAACAGGCGGGCGCTCAAGGTGATATACTCTTAGTAGAAACTTTGAAACTTAAATTTAGACTTGATGTCTTAACTTCTAATTATTCTGCACTTTAGACTGCGTCTGTTCTGTTCTATTATGCGTAGATTCTCGACTAAGATATAATATATGTCTTGTACGAGAGAAAATGTGTTATTTAAACGATGCGACCCGATGCCGTTAATATTCATTAACTTGTTTATATATTCAATAGTATTGCACAAAAATGGTACAAGGAGTAACTTAATGCTATTTAGCATTATCTACTAGACATCCAGGTCGTGAAAGAAATATAGTGGGTGTGCAGCTACTTTTACGTAACTTACATTTATAAAAGTACGTTGAGAGATACTAAATAAATTACATTACATTAAATCATTATTTATTTAGTTAAATCAAATTAATATCATAATTTTTATAACAAGATAACTGTATACACAACGTAATAATAAAACTACTGCAAAATTACTGGACATTATGAGACTCAACAGCTAATTGTCTCAGGGTGACGAGCGCAGTACAGCGCCGCGCAGGATTTTGCAAAACAAAGTTCTGGGTGGTGCTGTTATTGTTATGGTCTGGCAAATTCCTTACCATCAGGCAAACGACCAGCTCGTCTCAACAATCAGTTACATAAAAAAAACTTGAAGCTTTAACTTGAAGCGTTCCAATCGCAAGGTTTGATGAATGTCTCAGTATATACAGGATAATACGTTAAACAATAATAGGTATGTATATAAAAAATGTTTTACCTTTCTATAGTAAACAAGCATTATTTTATTATCTAAGTATATGTCAAACATGAAATACAATTTGAAAATAGAATAAGAACCCGGTCTCTACGAACTTAGTTTCTACACCAAACGGCTCAAATATGTAACCGCTACCGAGGTCAACATATTTGCGCTGCTAGAGCTCTCGGCTGAGTTTGCCGCTTCGTCAGTGTTATTCTGTGATTCTGGAAGATATGATGGCTGTCCCATTGCAAACTTACCGTTAAATCTCTACTATGACAGGGAGTCATCATGATCAGCCTACTGCTGGGACACAGGCTTTTTCTCATAGACAGAGAGAGTATGGCCTATAATCCGCCACGCTGGCTCAGTGCGGGTTGGTGGATGTCACATGTCATTGATTTTTGTGATTAATTACGTACTTACGTAGTTTTTCTTCACCGTTTTTATATTATATTCATGTTGACATGTTTGTACATAGACTGGACATAGAGAAAGTAACTTCAAATTACGCGTTAAGACTGTTCTAATGAGAAACGCATAATAAACTGTTCGTAATTACATAGAAGACAAAGATGCTTGAAACATTCCACTTCTGCAAAGCAGCCAACTGGTAGTAAGAAAAATAACTTTGTAGAAACATAAAAAATAGTAACAAAATCTCTGAAAAAAAATTCCCCTCAGTTTCTTGCCATATCTTCTGAGTAGTGGTTCTTTTCCGATACGGTGGTATTCTTGTGATAATTTGACGTTGATAAGTGCGTCTGTAATGCCAAACATGAATAAAGAGATTTTGACTTTGACTTTGATAACCAAAGTGCGACTGACAGTATGAAACAAACGTGAGATAGCGACAAAAGTACCTATAAAATTTATCAAGACATGTGAATTCACCTAAATCTCTACAGTTGAATAGAAATAATAATTAAAACAGTCTGACACTCGCAATTTTCTCAGTAAATTCATAAAATGCACTGAAAATTCTTTCAAACATTAAAATCATCTGAGACTGTAATTTCCTCCGTATGTGTTCTATTTAAATGCTTTGCTGTCTTTGATGGCGTCTGAGAGATTTAATTTGAAGCTTTTGTTTTGCAATTCGCTATTGTCTGTACACGATTCTACATTTTCAAAGGAAAATAACAATGGCTTATAAACAAGTAATATTAAGCAGATCTTGAGTCTAATTAGTTCTTAATAGCTTCTTGTTTTTGCTGCAAGCTTTTGGCAGACATATTTTGAGACGTTGGTTGGTTATTTTTTGATGAAAAGCATTTAATATATGCTTAACAAAAAATAAAGTTTGGGGCTTAAAAATAAATCTTCTGTTTCATCTTGACATAATTATTTAAAAGTTGAAATCGCTTGTTATTAATACCACAGAATCCTAAAGGACAGAAGCATCACTCAAAAGAAACTTAAATAAATAGCGACTCTTACTATGATGGCAATAAAATTCAATTCAGCTCGCGTAACGCTGCATACCTACCAGTCATATTAACCTACAGAGCGCCTCTCTTTCTATCGCATTGCTCTTATCTCTTCTGACGCGGCACGTGTAAGGACGCGCGACCCGCCGTCGGTGTCCGGCTATGTACTTGTAGCTTCGTCCCTACAGGGCGGAGTGCGCTAGGCCTGCTAATACTTCAATCTGTTGACCTAGGGAACGGTTTATTTTATAAACTAATAATTATAATAAATACCTTAATCTGAGAATGTAAATAAATATCTGAATAATGAATATTAACTATTGCTATAATCATTTGTTGACATTAAAAGGTATTGATCTCGTGAACCATTGACCTAGTAAGCTGTTGCTAACAGGAACTGTTGATTTAGTTGTGTTGATATTATGAATGTTGATATTGTGAACTCTTGTACTGTCCACTAAAAAACATTATTGATTAAGCTATTAAAAAAATATTCTACAACAAATATACATTTATATTTTATTGGAAATAAGTATGTATACTTTTGTTTACTAAATTAATACATTATTCACCTAAACAAACAGAAATTAAATTAAATAGCGTTATCTATCTAAACGAATATAATCCAATAAACCACTACTAGTGGGCAACGTTCCCAAAATGCTGGCAGCATTGTCACGTGGAATGGTAATGCGTATCCTTTGGCCAAAATATAGGCCAGCATTTTGGTCACGCGTTGCTTTGACCAGAAGTTTTGCAGTAACTTTGAAAACTCTATGCGTCCCCGCTCCCGACGGTCCTAGCGTCTCGACCCCAAAAGGTTCAAATATCTACAAATATTTATATATTTTTATATAATCTAGAGCTGGCAGCTACCTCGGACAACGAATTAGTCTAGCTATTCAAAGGGGGAACACTGCCAGTATCTTCGGAACCTTGCCTAAAGGGACTCCTTTTAATAATATATTTTAGTTATTATATTATATTTTTAGGTTTTTAGTTTTATTTTTAACCGACTTCAAAAAAGGAGGAGGTTCTCTGTTCGATTGTATTTCTTTATTTTTTTTTATGTTTGTTACCTTAGAACTCCGTCATTTATGAACCGATTTGAAAAATTCTTTTTGCGTCGGGTTTAGTATAGCTACGAAGTGGTCCCATATAAATTTCATCGATATGTGACCTTGGACTTCGAAGATACATTGAAGTCGGTTTTTGTTTTTTTCTAAAAATTAATTATTATGTTATCTCTTGTTGTTGTTGTCTTTTATGTATAATTTTTATCATGCAGCTTTTGCCCGCGACTTCGCGACTTTGCGTGCAGATGCAAGAAAAATAAAAGTTGAATGGAATCGGTTAGCAAATTGTGCCGTGAGGCGTAACTTTTGTTTGAGCTTATTAAGATAGTCGATAGCTCGTGCTCTTTTTACTTAAATAATTCATCAAGATGTATAAAACATTTACGAAAATATTTATGTTTATTTGTTAAGTAAATATTTTCGAGATCTCAACGTGACTGACCTTGACGGACGTTTCAACCCAAGTTGTTTGCCTACGAGTATGAACGTTATAAAAAATATGAATTTCCTTTACGATGTTATGCCTACTGTATTGTTTGCCTTTGTCATATAAATTTTATGTTGTAAATTTATTTTGTTATTTTCATCATTACCTTCACGTCGGTAGATAAAGTCCTTTCGGTACAACTCACATTGAGTAGGTACTGCGATACGATTTATTTTAGTAAAAGTTGTTTTTGACGGAAAAGAAAATTCTTGTTTGTTGTATTTTCTTGGCTTATACTGGGGCTATTGAAATGGCGAGTATAAAGAACTATTTAGAGAGAATGAAGTGCGAGTTATGAAGAAATGAGATGAAAACAACAAGGAATAATTATATGGGGTAAAACAATCTCAAGAAACACCAACTTTGCTAGTTATTCTGCCGCGAAGCAGTAGTGCGCAACTATTACTGTATTTCGGTTTGAAGGGCATTGTAGCCAGCGAAATTACTGGCATATGAGGCTTAATATCTAAAGTCTCGGGGTGATGAGCGCAATGCAGTGATACGCATTGCTTTTTATGGTAACTTCTGGGTGGGACTACAATTGTTATGGGCAGGCGTGGCGCTTACCATCAAGCGAACGACTTGCTCATCTCATCTCAGTTCCATAAAAAAAACTTTTTTATATTTAAAGCGAATTAATCTCGTTTTACAGACAAGCAGATTCATCATCATAATATTACGATATCACTGCTCGAACTTGTATGTGACATTGTTCACGTGGACTGAAGAATTGGTCAGGATCTTGATCTTGATTGGTTGGTTGGATCTTGATTTTGTTTGTTTGCCCAAGTTTCCTCATCGCCTGATTTTAAATCAAGTAGATAAAGCCTGATTTTATTTAAGTTTTAAATGTAAAAAAAAATTTGTAAGTTAATAATATATTTAATATGATAGTAGTTAAAATATATTTTTTTAATTTCATAGCTGTACAAAGCGTACCGCTGCGTCGCTACATAATTTGAATCATTGTACTTATCCTGCCCTTTTGTTTATTTTTATATTATTCATTTTCGTTTCTTTTTCCTGACGCGGAAGCGACGATCCTCTAGGGATATTACCGCAGGATTATATTTGATTAACTTTTTCATGGACTTCCAATTTTGTTGGATCAAGCTAATTTGACAAAATATTGTAACATAAAAATTAAATTACGTATTATTTAATTTTTTTACTTATTAAAGTTTTAATGTCATTAGAAATATGTAAAACTTTATTACTAAAAGCTTCTCAGTAAATTTTTTATAATTAGAGACTTTTTTTTATGTAACTTAATGACGAAACGAGCAGGTCGTTTGCCTGATGGTAAGCAATACGCCAGCCCATAACAATAACAGCACCACCCATAACTTTGTTTTGCAAAATCCTGCGCGGCGCTGTACTGCGCTCGTCACTCTGAGACAATTAGCTGTAGAGTCTCATAATGCCCAGTAATTTCGCTGGCTACAATGCCCTTCAGCCGGAACACAGTAATGCTTGCGCACTACCGCTTGGCGGCTGAATAACTGGCAAAGCGGTGGTACCCACCCAGACGGCCTCTCGCATACGAGAAACCTACCACCAGACTTGACAAAATATTTGCACGCTTGCTTGCAGGCTGAATACTTGACTGTTGTAATTAGTTTTAAGACCTTTATTGTATGTATTCTTGCAAATAAACAATTGATTTGAATCTATAATTGTGTTGACAAGCACCACTTAAATGTAACTAAATAGACCAGTACTTGTTTAGAAGCGAACTAAATTCTTAAGAACACTAAATCACAAACTCCATTCTCAGAAACCCAACTATTTCATAGAACAGCAATTTACTCGGAAAATAAAAACTCCGACTACTTCCATATTTTACAAAATATTTTCCAGGCCAGATAATGGCTGTACATATTGTGAAAATAAAATTTTAGACCATAAATAAATTGGTAAGCACCTATCCAGCTCTGGAGATTAAAGAATAAGAAACAGAACAAACTGCCTCGGGCCACGTTGAAGTGGCACTAAATTTCTAAATTTCTCTCTAGATGACACTAACAAAACTTCGCCCCATTGCGCCTCCGTTTGGAATATACGTGAATATTTTAGGCGGGTTTTCTCGGCGTTAATATTTAATTTATGAATTGTCAATTTCTATTGGCGCGAACACAAGATCTTTAACGTAAACTTCTTCACTTCCACCCTTTTCAAAAATGACAAAATATGCGTATCAAAAAATTTATTCAAATGTATGGAAGAAAATAATAGCTACTATGAAGCCATCAGACGAGGAATTAACTTTGGATAACTAAAGAGACAACCTTTTTTTGAAATTATTTTAAAATCACACTATCACAGGTATATTATGAATGTGAAAGTTTGTGTGTAAGTGTGTTTGTTCCCTCCACATCGCAATGGCTGAACAGATCTTGATGAAATTTGTTATACAAATAGGATACTTTCCATTTGGGGGACGCAGCAAGAATAAATGCCTTTTTTACTTTTTTACAAACTCAATTATTGCAAAATTAATTTGTTCAAAGCTGAAACAATTTTAAATTTCATTTAGAATGGATGCATAACAAAGCACTATCGCATATTAGTCTACCCTATGTTTTCAACAGACAGTGCTCAGTGGTACAAGTTTCCCGCCTGACGTCTATGCAACCACAAACAGATGCAAGTTTAATGTCTTTCGTTCCACAATACATTTGCATGCACTTGCCTTGTTGTGCGTTCAGAGTATATGATGAGAGAACAGAGCAGCCAAGTTTTTGGGAAGGCAAAAGGCTGACCTACATATTTTTAAAGTAGAACCTCTAAATGTTATAAGACAAAGTGCCGTCCTCATTTCTGTTTCTTTTTTTTATTGTGCAGATTTAGCACGCTCGGTCTAAAACGGTGAAGGAAAACATCGTGATGAAACCCACTTACGCGCTTTGGAGTGGTAGGCTCTGGCCGTGGTTGTAATACCACCCACCGAACAAAGCCATGCCGTCAAGCGACCTAGTCGTGTTTCGGGATGATGTTCGGTGAACCATCGGGGAGACGGGTCTGAGCAGCCGCTCAACTGCCTTCTCTCTCTAGATCTATGTGCTCCATCTTAGGCCACATCATCGCTTCACATCAAGCGAGATAGTGGCCAAACATAGATCTATTAAGCGTAAAAAAATATATATATTATTGTTATTATTTATAGGCTTGCGTTTGACCACTATCTCACCTGTTGTTAAGTGACGATGCGGTCGAAGATGTAGCATGCTCGCCTTATCATGCATCTTATGTATTTATTTATATATTCATAACACATGTAACTTACAGACTAAGTCCAACACATTACCTACATGGCGAAACTAAGGTAAGCCAAAAGTTCACTTCTGAACCTGCCTGATTTATCATGGAAGATATCTATATCTGGTTGTCGAGCGAGCATGTCGTTGAATAATCTTATGACCCGGGCAGTGGGGGCGTTGTGCTAAGGCTAAGGGGTTGTCAACCCTATTGTGAAGGAGTTGATAGTAATGTAAGATGATCAGCATCTTACGTCGCAGCTCAAGGGTATTCAGTCCTACAATTCCTGTCACAAAAAGCGACTTGAAGAAACCTGTTCACTCTTGTCTTAAAGACACCCAGTTTCTCCGCTTACTTTTAAACCAGGCAACGGATTTTATACGCTTTTCACTGTCATTTAGATATTTTTTATGAAAAGTTAATATGTACAATACCCACATTCTTATCAAGTTTTTGTATAGTAAAGAAAATTTAATGTTTTGTAATCTTACGTTATAAATTACACCACATTAGTAAATTGCACGCGTGCAAAGCCAGGGCGGGTCGCTAGTTATTCATAAAAATATGTTTAGTGTTCCACTCATATGTCACTTACTTCATTTGTTAGACTTTAATAATTTCTAAGTTGAGTTTAAGTTCTGAGTAGCACTGCAATTGTTATGGACAGGCGTGGCGCTTACCATCAGGGAACGACTTGCTCGTCTCATCACATAGCATAAAAAATGACAACCTTTTCCATTGATTATGCAAACTTGAAAAAAGCGTTTATAATAGGCGGAAAAAATTTTCAATGGCAATCGCTTTGAAAAATGCATATGCTACGTATTTTATGTCATGACTGTATATTATATTCGTATATTATTAATTTAATAAAAGTATATAGATGCATTTATTATGTACCTACGTACCTACAAAATTATTTTAGTAACGCTGGCGCCGTCTTTATATATTTTTGTATACATTCCTCCACATCTGGGTTGTCTGGATAAGATCGCTTTGAGCGATAAGACTCCCCGTTGTTTTTTTTTTTTTTTTTTTTATTGAATATGTCGGCAAACAAGCAGACGGCCCGCCTGATGGTAAGCGGTTACCGTCGCCTATGGACATCTGCAGCACCAGAGGCATTGCTGATGCGTTGCCGACCCTTAAGGACTCTATTAATTCCCCTTTTAAAGGACTCCATGTTGTAGCTCAAAGGTTGTTGTGACATTAATATTAAGTTAATAGTTATTTAAGTGTTTAAATGTTTCTGTATTGTGGTGTTATAATAAAGAGTTATCCTTTTCTATTCTATTCTATTCATATATAACTGTATCACAATTTAACATGCATGTCTTATTGGAATAACTATTATAAAAAGCAATGGGTGAGCGGTTGGAATATACAAAACAGACCCCCGACACTCCATACAAATTCGCCGAGCTAACTGTCTAGTACTACTACTGACGCACCGGCCTGTCCGCACACGTTTTGTGTGTGTGCGTAATTATTGTAGGGATGAGCTAATACGAATCGAGCGCGACAAGGACAACGCTATACGTAAGCAACCTAAGTGTTTCTCTTTCACACCCACTATCGCTTGGCTGGGAGACTACCATATTTTGTTTCTTTGATACAAAATATGGTAACGGGTTACCCCCTAAAAATTTAGGAGTCATTTAGAAAAATTCTGTATATATCCCTTATCTTTCCGGTGTCCCACGGGAACTTTAAAGCTTATTAACATGAAATATATACCATGCTCAAACTTGATACCATATCAGGGGTACCATTTTAAAAGCAAATAACTTACTAGGTTGTAGCTCTCTCGTATGTGAGAGGCCATTTGGGTCAGTACCACCGCGTTGCCAGCTATGCTGCGATCAAGCAGTTGTGCGCAACCATTACTGTGTTACTATTTGAAGGAGATTGTAGCCAGCGATATTACTAGACATAAATAAAGTCTGATGACTCGGATTGATAAGCGCAATGCTACGCAGTACTTTGCTAAGTAAATGTTGGGTGGCACTGCAATAACTATGGGCAAGCGTGACGCTTACCATCAAGCGAACAACTTGCTCGTCTCATTGCTCAGTTGCATAATATATTAAAATTTATAAACAATAATGTGTAATTTGTGTTTTCAAATTGTTATTGCCTCGGGCGGGATCAAAAATAATAGGGAATATTTCATATTTCGACGTCCATAATTCAAAACTGTTTAACCAATTATTAACAGTTGCAAATTCATTTAATATTGATTGATAAAAAGGTTAATTATAATTTGATTTATTTATACTTTGATGCGCGCGTCCTACCAGTATTGACCAACAGAGACGAAATGTGGACACTCACAGTAAGACTATTCCTCAAGTTTAAAGTCGCTCAGCGAGCTATGGAGAGACATGCTCGGAGTTTCTCTGAAAGATGTGTCAACTTGTGTCTCTTTAAGTCTAGAATGAATAGGCATATCATGGGCAAGCGTGTTCCATCTTAGGCCGCATCTTCGCTTTACATCAGGCGAGATGTCGTCAAACGTATGCCCATTTACCAATAAAAAAAAAGATTGCTTCCGCAATTAGGTGATACGACAGAGAACGAAAGTGACAGCTTACAGGATTAGCAAGCTGTGGCAGGCTGGTCACGTCTTTCGAAGAACGGATAACCGTTCGAATAGACGGGTGTAGTGTTACATATCATCTTCATTCATTTTTCATGACTCATCAAACCTATTTCTTATTTATTTCTAATGGACCTACTTTTATTGCCTTGAGGAAAAAGAAAACAGAATTCAAAATTGGATAAACTGACAGAGAACGGAAAAAAGAGGAAAACCAGGACTTGAACTTGAGCTCGGAGAGAGAAAGGTGCTCTCACGATTTGTTAAAGGTGGAAAACCATATTATTTTTGTGGCTCCGTTGTTGTGAGGTATCACAAGTTGGTGGCCCGAACAAAGGCCCACTCACCGCCGTTGAACGTCCCCTGGATTGGGAGAAGGACAAACCCAGGACACACTTCCAGTTTCTTGGGAGAAGGACAAACCCAGGACAAAGTTCTACGTTCTCATTTACCCTCTTCGACAGGCAGAAGAAGCCTATCGACAAGGACAAAGTACTACGTTCTCATTTACCCTCTTCGACAGGCAGAAGAAGCCTATCGACAAAGTATACGTTCTCATTTCCCTCTATCGACAATTTTCATTACCCGGAAGATCTTTTCCTCAGCAGCACTGTTTTATATACTGTATTAAAAAGTATCACCAAATTAACATAATTTCATTACAGCTTCCAGTCCCTCTCTCTCTCCCAGAAAGGTACTGTACGTGCGGAGGTTCATAGGTAGAGCTAGCCGGGGGACCTCTGTAACGTTTCACGGGTTCTGGATTAAAGACCACGGATAATAATAATAAATATAATAATATAATAATACCGCCCAACGATCACATACATAGATCTTGGCCCCTAAATAGGATTCCCTGTATCTAGGGAACCAGGAATTAGGAGGACGATGGTCCCACAACACCCAGACACGAAACAAATGCTTGCGCTTCTTTTTTCTGTGGACAAACATTTGTCCCGTCGCAGAAGTCGAACCCGCAACCTCAGTGGTGTATGAGATTTAAGCCAACCTGCTCAACCACTACACCACAGAGGCTGTCAATCGTAGTGTAGGACGCCCACCGGCCAGGTGGAGTGACCACCTTTGTAAGGCGGCTGGCAGAAACTGGATGAGAAGAGCCGAAGAGCGGGCTCAGTGGCGTTCATCGAGAGAGACCTATGTCCAGCAGTGGACGAGTACGGGCTGATGACGATGATTATGATGATACTTTTGTGTTGTTCAAACGTTCCTGCATCGTATACAACTGAAGTTTATTATACGAGATCATAGGTACCTACTACTTTGGTTCTACGTGGTACCTACCCCTTCGCAATCATTTGTGTTATTACTCAGTTGGCGCCTCGCATCAATGCTATAGCAAAATCAGCTGTCACAGCAATGAATGTCCTTTTTTAATGTAACTGAATTTCGAGACGAGCTGGTCGTTTGCCTGATGGTTAACAATACGCCAGCCCATAACAATAACAGCACCACCCGTAACTTTTTTTGCAAAATCCTGCGCACACAGCTGTTGAGTCTCATCATGTCCGTGTAATGTTGCGTGATGTCAGGAAAGGCTGTCAGGAAATTTCTGGTCCAGTGTATGCCAAATAATTTCGCTGGCTACAACGCCCTTCAAACCGGTACACAGTAATGCTTGCGCACTACTGCTTGATGGCTGAATAACTGGCAACCTACAGTATTAATTTAATTGAAAGGTTCTAAGTGCTCACCGCTAGAAAATAGGTTAACCTTACCTACCTCAAAACAATCGATTTACTACAACCGCGGCCCGATCAATCGTTCACCGTCCGACAAACCCCCGATTTAGCCCATTTAAATGCATAAAAAATGACCCCTCATACGGACCCTACTCACGGGTTAAATCAACCGTTAAGTTTCAGGTTACGCCACCAGTAATTAACCTGAAGCCAAATGTGGTACTCAATCGAATCTACAGTGAATAAAATGGAAGAGTCTGTCTGTGATTTTAAAATAATACTTATTTATATAAATGAAATGAAATGAAATCATTTACTTGCAATACATGTTGGTACATACATTAAAGACGTTATTTAAATACGATTGGATCCAAAACACATAGTAAATTTTGAGTGACATTCAAATATAAGAGATCGATTTGTGCGATAAGACTGCCCATTGTGACACTATTATTAAGTTAATTGTTGTTTTAGTTTTTAATTATTTCTGTATTTTGATGTTATAATAAATAGTTATTCTATTCTATTCTAATATAATAATATATTGACGCTTAACATAAAGTAAAAAGTTTATCACTTCATTTATTTGTTTATATGAGCTATTAAAAAAAAACGCATCCCCGAGTGATTACTTGGTGTTATAATCTCTTAGCTCTATGTTTTGACCTATGAACGTGCCAGTTTTAGTGCCTATGTCCATAAAAAATATTTTGATTTTGATTTATAACTTTGTAACCCCCGACGCAAAAAGAAGGGGTGAGTTAAGTTTGACCACTGTGTGTCTGTCTGTGGCACCGTAGCTCTTAAACGGGTGAACCGATTTGAAAGCGGGATTTTTTATTTGAAAGCAGGTCTTCTAGCGGTCGCTCTTAGACACGTTTTATTGTGTCGAAGTTATTTAAATTTTAAATTTATAGGTTTATTTTTAATGTAAATGAACGTTGAGACTAGCAAGTCGTACGCCTGATGGTAAGCGGCACACCTGTCTATAACAATAGCAGTGCTACCTAGAACTTTTGTTATTAGAATTGTATTTGTTTGTCTGAGTGTTTCTTCATAATAGGGCTCAACGCGGCAAAATATATTAGTAGTAGTAAGATAAAGCTAATATAAGTTCGCTTACGATTAATCATTATTAAATTAAACTTGGCTTACACGAAATCAAATACAGGAATCAAAGTCGGTAACTGAAACCGGGCGTTAGGCTGTAATATTTGTGCTATTGTAATTTTAACAATCCGCAGACCACGCCGCGGAGAAAACCTAGTCATTTATTAAAGTCCATTGCCCGTACTGAACGCGCATCAATCTTGGAGAGCTAAAGGACTGAAATCAGGCATCAATCTTGCGAGCTAAAGGTGAGCTGATCCAGTTGCAATTCGAATACGGAATGAAGATATTTACTTCTGTGACTATTGAGTCAAATGACCTAGTAGATGGATATAGAATGACTACTACGAAGATGCTTCTACTGCTTCGTCTTTGATTTGCTGAAATCACAATCTATGAGAAATCTCCTTATTATGTCGCGTTTTAAAGCGTTAGTGTTTTGGCTTTTTGCTAAAAAAAACACATACGAGTAGTTTGTCATTATACTCGGGATTGTTTGGTATTATTTGAGTTGTACTGGTGCCCATAATTTATTTTTTATTATTGCTAATTGGCTTGCGTTTGATCACTATGTCACCTGATGGTAAGTGACGATGCTGTCGACGATCTAGCACGCTTACCAAGATAGTACCTTTTCATTCGAGACATGTCTGTATGCCAGTATGTCGGAACTAGAGAAACTATCCGTTAATAACAATTACATATGTATATACCTAGATTCGCAGACTAATAAATCATTGTATCATAGTATCATTAGACTTGAAGATTCCCACATTATATTATTAGTTAAGTTATTATATATTAGTTATTATTTAGTTAGTATTAGTAATTATTTAGTTAATATAATAAGTATATGTGTACATTAGTTATTATTTTGTACCTCAATGGCAACAAAAAAGTTTTTGTTATCACTGTATAACATTTCATAGCTCTTTCTTTCAAGTTTTAAGAAAATACTACAATTACTAATGGGATCAAAAGGGTGTAGCTTTGACGCTAAAATGCGTTGCAAGCGAATTAGTTACAGCAAGATTACACTGGTTAATTCCAGCTCTAACCAGTTCTAGACACTTCGCAGCCCCATTAATTTAACTTTGATTCTCCATTCAACGATCAAACCGTACTTTATTCCCAGCGTCGGCTATTAAATATTCTGTTCCAATGTCCACTCCATTGGCGTGATTACAGGCCCTCTGTGCGCTATATAGCCTTTGATTTCCATTCACTGCGAATTCTGAAGGCCTTTACAACATTACAGTATAGAGCTCAAATGATTTGGTTCCAACGGCTGAATGGAGGGCCAGACCTTATTTATGGTTCTAGATTTCTATAATCACAGTAGAATCATTCAAGTTAAAGGGGTGGCTAAACTTTATGTGAGTTGAACTTGGCTGTTTTGATGATGAATTGTGCGCAAGTATTACTGTGTTCCGGTTTGAAGGGTATTGTAGCCAGTGAAATTACTGGGCAAATATGAGGCTTAATATCTAAATGTCTCGGGGTGATGAACGCAATGCAGTCCTACGCAGTATTTTTTGTGGTATAAAAAGTTCTGACAGGCCCTCTGAGCGAGTGTGGCTCAGTATGAGCACGTGCGACTTTCGATCCGACGCACCCGAGTTCAAATCCCCCTGGCCCCGCACCATTGACTTTCTTCAGTTAAGTGCAGATTTAATACACACTCTAAAAACCGGGAAGGAAAACTTCGTGAAGAAATCGGCATGTCCAAGAATTAATCACAAAAATTCAAGCATATGTGATATCCACCAACCCACACTGGGCCAGCGTAGTGGATTATGGCCCATACTCTTTCTAAGAGAGAAGACCCGTATCCCAGCAGTGGGAACATGATAGGCTGATGATGATGATACTGAAAATTTTAGTGGCACTGCAATTCTTATGGGTAGGCCTGATGGTAAGTGCCACACTTACCATCAGGCAAACGACATGCTCATCACTTAGTTCCATAAAAATAGAGGAAGCTGTTGGAACAGTCAGTAATAGAGCTAAATAGGTACTACCATCACATTTTCTTTACGAGTAGACTAAATACGTATAAAACTTTATCAATATTATTAGCCCCAAAAAAGCTGTAACAATTTCCATTTCAACTGGTATGAGATTGTATAAAAAAACGTCTACTCCCATGTGACCCATTATGTAATATTACGGTAATGTGCTTGCAGAGAAGTCACTGAAGTATAATTTACATTCGTAACCACATCACTCAGTAGAAGACAGAGACTGACGTTACTACAAACAATTTAGGGTGGGTTGTATCAAAACATCGGTATCCGTAACTTACGGACGTTCAAATTTGACGGTTACGTACGATGATTAAAGTTCATTGAAGTTGTTCAGTTTTGTTTCTACCAGATGTCACCAGCTGTTGCAGCAACGCATTTTTTTGGGAAACCATTTGTATCAGCGCCATATTTAACGTATACGCATCTGTAAATGTAATGTGAAACAACTGGCACTCAGTCCATATTATCATGCATTTAGTCGATTTAGTAGCGAAAACCTCCGACACCAGGGTGACGATATAAGAAGGATAGAAGAAATTTGGTTGCTCGAATAATAGGCTCGGTGGCCCAGTGGTTAAGACGTCGGGACAGTATTCCGAAGACGCAGGTTCTATCCCTGCCCGAGCAATTTCATTTTTAATTATTCTTAATTATTTGACATTTTAAGATGCCTAGCATGCGCTAATGCATTCAATATCAAAAATGTATGAAAGTAAAATAAAGCTTTCTTTAAAGTGCGAATGCCTTTATTACTGAAAACAACTCTACACTCTACCACAGAATACTAAGGGACAGAAGCATCACTCCGCAAAGAAATTTAAACAAATAGCGACTCTTGCTATGACGCAATAAAATTCAATTCAGCTCGCGTAGCGCTGCATACCTACCAGTGATATTAACCTACAGAGCGTCTCTCTTTCTATCGCATAGCTCCTATCTCTTCTGACGCGGCACGTGTAACGACGCGCGACCCGCCGTCGGTGTCTGGCTATGTACTTGTAGCTTCATACCTAAAGTGCGGAGGGCGCTAGGCCTGACTCTACTTACTAAAACTAAACTAACTACTTACAAGGAGAAGCAATTGGACATAAAATAAGTAGATATCAATATTATCTACCATCTACAGCAGCTGCTGCTGTTCTTAAAAATTGAATTAGAAAATTACATCCTCATAGAACACAATAGGTAGTTAAGATACTGTGTCACAAATATATGTAACTACTGGCGGAACACGATGAGAACTCTTACATGTGTTGTTTATTTGATGACGCATTAATTTGACCTCAATAGAGCTGGATTTTATTTAAATTTGCTCATTGAACCAGTTATTTTATTATTCCTATGGAAAAAGGATAAAAAAGAAACAAGTGACAAAAAGAATTGATAGTAAAAAGAAAAAGAAAAACGTCGTATTTGGAACGTAGAATCCCGCATTTGGTGCTTTTTTTCTAAAACACCTTTATGGATGGCGAAAGTAATCATCTTTTGATAATGAAAACGTCACCAATTCTATAAAAAAAAAAGAAATCTAGTTATGTACTCGTATATTACTCGTATCCTTTCTGTGCAAAGGTTGTCTGGAAGAGATCGCTTTGAGCGATAAGACCGCCTATTGTTATGCTGATTACTTCACAGTAATGTACAATGTAAAATGTACTTGTTTTTCTTGTATCTATTTTTAAGGTTTTTAACAATAAAGTGTTTATCTATCTATCTATTTGCCACTGTCTGATCGCACGGTGCAAACAAAAAAAAGCAGTAACTAGGAAATGAAAATACGAGAACACACAACACACAAAATTTAATTAAGAGCGTTGTAATGTTTTATTTTTTCTACACAAATTGTTTGAAATAGAAATACCATTGTATTTAACCTAAGTCAAGGTGATTTTGACACAGAAGACCTTGAACTTCGGTTTGTATGGCAAAGTTCGTAATTAAATTAAAACAAGAAATTTAAATGTCTCCGATTGTGAAAACAGTGACAAAGGTAAAGTAACGAACATTTCGAACAATAGTGTGCAGTTCTATTTTTGAATTTTTCCTGTTACGTGACAAACTGTTACGTAACCAATCCGAAATTCAGCAATAAAATAAGGCTTGCTTGTGTTACATGCCAAAGTTACGCCATTATTATTGCGGGATCATTATGATCGTGGCTTTATTTATATTAAGACAGCATTCAATAATAACTGTCGCTTCCCATCAGGTGAGATCGTGGCCAAACGTTGACCTAGTCTGATGCAAAATATAAAACTCTAAGCGAATTGGGCTGAATTGCATATTTAGCAATTCAGCCTCTCCCACTCAAATGGCGTAATATCGTCAAAGGTTGCCTGAAAGAGATCGCTTTTAGCGATAAGGCCACCCACTGTAACACTTTTTTTTTAATTGTTTTTTTGTAGCTAATATCTTTTAATGTTTGCAATAAAGCGTTCATCTATCTATCTATCGTCAGCCACTTTTTTCTCAAAAGGCAACACATCTGCAATGCTATTGTATCCAGCTGGTTTTGCAAATCTTCATAGGTGATGGTAGATGCTTTTTTTTCTATTGTGGTACCTTTGTAGCCTACGATTACTAGTTAATTAAAATTAAAGAAGCAATGAAACAAGATATTTCACTATTAGAGAAAGAAAGTTATAAGGATCTCATTTCCCTCATATAGTACAAAAAAATGCTTTTAAATTTAGCGGTTACAAGACAAAACTAGAACTCCCTTCATTTTCTCATTTAAAAACTATTATATCACTGAAATAATACTATCAGTGCGCTCTCCATTACCCCCAGTAATCGAGGTCTTTATTTCAGAGAAAGGACCTTATAACCTCTTTATTTCATTATGTTATGTAAGATAATGAGGTTGTACCGGTTTAGACAACTTTTATTTATGCAACTGAGCACAAGATGAGCAAGTCTAATGGTAAATAATAATTATTATAATTCCAGTGTCACATAGAACTTTTAATCTGACCATGTAAAGTACCTGCATTACGCTCGTCATCCCGGGACATCAGACATAAAATTTATATTTGCCTAAAAATTTCGCTGGTTTTTGTTGTGCAGTGATTAGAAAAGTCATCTGGCAAGGTAACTCGTCACGTACTTACTGATTCCTTGTAGTTGATGAATAATATTTAGGGAGATACTTTGAAAGACTATATTTACGTGCATTGTAATAGTGCAATGACAGCCGACATACCGCTTAAATTAAACCAAAAACAAGTCTTGTTTCAGAGGTCTTTATTTCAGCAGAGTTAATAGCCGCCCCGATTCTGGCGTGGAAAAATGGGCGCCTCTTAAATGGAATGCCCATGCTCTCTGAATAGAGTTATTAAAATGTTCTTTCAATTGGGATAATAATGGTGAGCCGGTAATGGTAGACTTTTTGAGTAGTCATGGTTTTGTGGTGGTATTTTAAGGGCGTGGAAAATACTCAATATTTTTGAGTTATGATGTCGAATTCCCTGTCGGCTTCCGCATTCCGATAAAAGTTACAGTGCCACTAAGAATCAGAAAGCAAAAACTTTGACTAACAGCGTTTGAAAAAGATTTAACTAACCCTAAAAACAAACAAAGAACTGCAGAAATGTAATATAATTTAAACATTAATTAATATTTTTAACAAACGAGCGCTTGATTTCATATTTAATTGCAGATTAAAGTACTTGTTCTTTACAAAAATATTCCAGCGACTTACCTAATTGACCCATATTTTATGAAAACTTAATTAAACATTTCAAGGGTTATCAAGAAAATCAAGAATTTCATTTGTTCGTTGCAGAAATAAATGTTCTGCAATTAACGTTTCTTGTTTCTATTTCAAACCTCCACGGCTCAGCATTCTACGATTGTTCCAAAAATATTAAAAGCAAACAATGCTATTTTAAGGGTTTAAAAGAAACGTAATAGAGATGGAATTTATTAAATTTCATCTAAACCACAGCGCAAACAAACAGAAGAGCATGATTCCTTATGCCTTAATATGGCTACTACAAACGTATTCAAACCCGTGATCTCATGCTTAAAGCTAGCTAGAGCTTGCTAACCGACCTTAGTCACCAGCCGTATTTTCCTTTCCATTTTCCTACACAGCGTTATCATGTTGAATGAGACCATCTATTAATATTGCGAATACTATCAACCATAGTAAATATGTTCAGGCCACTTGGTAGCTTCCTCGACGCTCTCATGTTTATGATACGCGCACTAGACAGAAACGCATTGTAAGCCAGTTAATGCACCGAGAATCTCTGAGAACGGCTAAACGCTCAACGCAGGACTCAAATTGCACTTCATGCATGTGAATAGTTTCCCTCCTGAATACTCTGTGTCTAAGCTACGTGACCGCCTGAGGCCGGGGTTTCGCCCCCATTAACCTTGTCTCGCCATGATTTAAGAGCGAATACGAATTTTCCCCTGTTCCCCCTTATTCTGCCTTTCACCTTTTACATGGAACAGATTTTTTGTTGGATTTAATAAACCGACACTCTGTAATGAAGGGAATTATAGCCCAGTACGTTTCGAGATTGTATTTCGCATCTTGAATTCTTTATTCGCTCGGCTTGAAGAATTCTTTGTAGGGATTCGCGTCAAAACGGAATGCGAGGTATTCGAACAATTTTTTCCCGGACAATGGAGTAGTTAATGCAGCTCTCCATAATGGATTACTTGCTCGGGTTTCTCTATCTAGTTTCTACGTGGCTACTATATTTGTAGTAGTATGTAGTACTTGCAAACTGCAAATATCTAAGTAGATAGTTTTTAGGAACGTTTTAAAAAGGTTTTGAAATAAAGGTATTTATATCGTAAACACCAGTATATAAGCGAAATACGACTGTAAACAGTTCGAGCAAGTCAATGAGTCAGACTACGAACTTAAAATCTTCGCACGTACGGTACCCTTGACTTCTTGGTGCTAGCTAAAACGATTTTTCCGTAACCCAATAGAAAACCACGGCCTTGGACGCAAGATCGGAAGTTTCCGATTCAAAATTTTTCATTTCTTTTCCGTTATTTTGAGTTAACAACTTTTAATAAATTACAAAAACAAAATCCTGTAATCCAGCAAGCCTGTATCGCGGGTGGCTGAGGCCGATTTAAAATAAACTTAATCTAAAAGAACTACAGTACCTACTCGTGTATAAAATGAATTTATTTACTATAATGTAATTTTTATAATCTGTGTGCGAGTTTGGGGGTGGGGATGTGTAAGGGATTGAAGGTGAGGGTGTATCAGGGTATAAGGGTGTGGAATTAAGATGGGTATGAGATGGTTCATAATAATATATTTTCTTTGTTTTCTTTTAGGTGTAATGACTAAAATTGTTGAAAATAAATAGCAGATATAAATAAATATACTTAATAACATTAGTGACACAAAGGGTGGTCTTATCATAAAATGATCTCTTCCAGACAACCCAGAGGTAGAATAATGACGTTTAACTGAAGTCATCATCATCAGCCTGTAGTTGTCCATTGCTGGTTGTAAGCCTTTCCTATAATGACCGCCACTGAGCCCGGTCTTCGGCACTTTTCGTACAGGTAATTTGTTATTGGAACTAAGGGACAAGACGTGCAAGTTATTCGCCTGATGGTAAGCGCCACGCCTACCCGTAGCCATATGCCCAGTAATTTCGCTAGCTAAAATGCCCTTCAAACCGGAACACAGTAATGCTTGCGCACTACTGCTTGATGGCGGAATAGCTTGCATAGCGGTGATACATATCCAGACGGCCTCCCGCATACGAGAGACCTACTACGAGTTTCTTCCAATTTTTTTTTCTGTTTTGTCCATAACCAAAGTATTACATCTTACTTCACTTGTAATTTATCATTTCGTGATGATAGGTACGTTTCCTCTTCCCTGTCACTTTAACAAGACAAAGGTGAACCACTATTTGTGTGCTATTGTTTAGTCATAATTCATAAACCGTGTTCAGTGAACTTTACTGGCGTTCATTGACTATAGGTATTTCATTGCCTTTGTGTAAAGCCACTGTTTAGTTTCTTATAGCAAATGCCATAAATCACTTAGATCTCTTGATCTAAATTACATTAATAGTTAATGGGTTTGTGTTCTAGAAAGTCAGTTGGAAGCCAAGCTTCCAACAGACATTACTCTATAGTAATTGCAAAAAAGCTAGTCTAGCTATTTTCTATATCTCTCTCTCTCTTCGTCTATTGTGCCTTTTTTATGAGCCTGTTTCGTCCCACTGGTAGGCAAAGGCCTCCCTTCCCTCTTTCCATGACCCTCTGTCCATTGCTGTTAAGGGCCATTCCTTGTCGTAGGCGTCTAGGTCATCGCGCCACCTACGGAGGGGTCGGCATAGTGGTCGTGTTGCTCCGGCTGGAACCCAGTCTGTAAGGACTTTTGCCCATTGTTCCTAGAAGAAAAAGAATATTTATGGTACGGTGTACTTTTAATTTTAAATTCAGTTCACAACTAATATTAAGCGCTGTTAGTTTTACAAGAGTTTCAGTATATTATATCTTTTATTTTATACTAGCTGCACCGCGCGGTTTACCGGGATAAAAAGTAGCCTATGTGGTAATCCAGGGTATAAGCTATCTCTTTTATCCGAATTTTACTCAAATTCATTGAGCCACTACAGCGTGAAGAAGTAACAAACATAACTCACACACTCACTTTCTCACAAGCTTTTGTATTTATAATACCTATTTGTGTGATTATACACACTTATTAAAGTTCACCATCTAGGTTTTAGTGAACGGTCACAGTTTGAATAAAAAATCAGCAACATAAACATAATAAATATTTATACCAAAAATAATTATATCAATTACATGTAAGTACCTACTATTTACATCTAACAAAGTATTATTTACTATTTATTTATTATTTTATGTATAAACTTAATACACAAAATAAATATAAGAATTTAACATACGTAAACCAAAACCAAGTTATATAGAAAGACTAGCTGTGTCCCACGACTGGTTCGTCGGACTAAAAGTAGCATAATACGAGTATGTGTTAATTCAGGGTTTATAAGCTATCTCAATTCCGAATTTTACTCAAATCCGTTGAGCCATTACAGCGTGAAACAGTAACAAACACACGGACGTACAAACTTTTGCATTTATAATGTTAGTGTAGTCTTTTTTATACTCTTTTCTTCCCTGGTTTTGTATTTGTATCTCTTTTTGAAAAGGCGACATGAGACAATGCACAGCAATATTGCACCGTACTCATATCATTTCAACATTTCAACCTTGAACATCCGTACAATATCTGACAGTTAACAAAGAGCATGACGATGAAACCATGTCCGTGCACATTTAAAATTCCTAATCTCACGTTCCTCACTCCCTTCACATTAACTGAGCTAGACCCTTACAACATTACGAACTAACCCCACCTACATTAGTCCGTGGGCCATGAAAGGGTGGCGATATGTACCATTTCCCGGCAATCAGTTGTTATCGGGCGGTTAATATCCTCGGCTCAGCCGGCTACAGTTCCGGTCAGACCCCTTCTGTATCTAAATCTACGATACGAACTGATATTCGGTTTGTAAACTGTAATTGAAATCAAACGTTTAAGATACATTTGTGGTGCCATATTTGTTGCTATTAACATGCCTAAACGTAACATATATATATGACATATATATATATATATATATATATATATATATATATATATATATATATATATATATACATACATAATTGTTTGACATCTACATCTAGGTATAGTATAGTTGTGTACCCCGCAGAGTTTCTTGGTGCTATCTTCTCTAGCGGGTGTATTTCCGATTTCCTGGGCCTGGACTTCACTTTTAGTATGGAAAAGAAATACATCATGTATGTATATGGACTTTCGTAAGCCAGTCTGGTTTACCTTTTTTATTTCAAAGCCATGATAATCTAAGTAACAATGTTTAACGTATTTTTAAATAAGTTTTATTATGTATGATGTTTAAAAGTGCATTTACTTTTTGTGCCTATTTGATATATATTTTTTAAATTTTGACTTTTGACTAGATATCATGTCATGTAATCAAATATTTCACTAGCAATTGAGTGTCGAGATAGGGCAGTCGTTTGCCTAATGTTATAATCTTGGAAGCTTATGCGTGCCGCGTAGATATTGAAACTGCAATGGTCTGCATATGACACTACACTATAAGTACATAGGTAGATCTTCTTTATATCTCGCGCCAAACTATGGGTGTTGACGTTCCACGTGACCTGCTGATATTTGCTACCGCGTTGATGGTGCGCCTGTCAGCGGCCATAAAGTTTGGCGCGGTTTATAGTATTTTATAAACATAGAAATATCATCCATCAGTCCAATTCGTTCTCATTGTTTTTCTCTGGCACGGGTGTTCTCTCAGCGAGAGATAATATACAAACATACGTTCTTACATACTTTTTTCATGTATTTTCATGTACACATGATATGAAAATACATAAAAAAAGTATGTACCGCAATCCAAGTTTTATTTTTAACTAGCGACCCGCCCCGGCTTCGCAAGGTTATTATACATATAAACCTTCCTCTTCAATCACTCTATCTATTGAAAAAACCGCATCAAAATCCGTTGCGTAGTTTTTAAGATTTACATAGGGATATAGGGACAGAGAAAGCGACTTTGTTTTATACTATGTAGTGATGATGTTGTCTAAAATTTAGCAATTCTCATGCTCATCCACATAAAATGTATGTTATTCAAAAATCCACCATTACTAAATACCGCAAAATACCCAAATATTTTCTCATTTCAGGTCATTTCAATGGCATGTACGGTTGTAAAGTGAAGGGAAAAGACTTCAATTTATACACGTTCACCGCCTAAAATACAAAGGAAGTCTTATAAAAAAACCATGAGAGTCTATGATTTGTGAACGAATCGTCATCGGCAGATATCCCTGGTGTGATATTAGTCAGCACGGTGGTCAATAAGTCATTCCTGTAACAAAATGAAGAACTCAAAGCATTGGTAAAAACAAATATTCCACGAAAGATAAAGTTAGATACTTAATAGAACTATCTACACACAATATCTCTCTATGAGAGAAGGCCCGTGTCTCAGCAGTGGGAACGTGATGGGCTGATGATGATGACACACAATATGGTCAATTTACACACGTAAACTCTTAAGGTTTAGAAACTATCGAGAGTCGAAATATTCATTATAAATATGAAACGGCTACGCTCACGTTATGATTGTGTCGGATAACCCCGACTAAGTTTCGGAAAATAAAGATCATTTTTATGCAGTTTACGCTTTGAATTCGCGTTGCAGACAAAGCTCCAAAGAAGGACACTTCCGAAAGAAGGACATTCTAATTATCCGAAACCTGGTTGGAGTTTTTCGACACAATCATAACGTGAGTGACCTTCTTACATTTTTGATAAATATTTTGAATTTCGATGGTTTCCAAACCTTAAGAGTTTACGTTCGTAAATTGAACATATTTACACACGTAAACTCTTAAGGTTTGGAAACTATCAAGCCGTTTTATACGTAAACTCTTGACTTCACAGTAAGTACTTCACAGTATAAGTGTAAGTCATAGTATAAGGGTATAAGTGTGTAAGACCAATAATTAGTTCAGTTATGTTTTCCTCAACTGTACATCATCCCCATTCGCCCTGCATCCGTGCTAGCCTGCCCACCCCGCGAGATAAAAGTTAATGGGCCAACTTACCACGAATTATTCCCCTGGCGTACCATATATTTTTTTATCTCCACTGTGTAAATGTTTCAATAATTTAGCCGCTTTTTAACGCTGATGTTTATTCTAATGCGTCGGTTTGTCAATCTTTTGAAAGAGCTTTCAGATTTTTTTTGTACAGCCAAGGAAATGTTGCACAATTTATGTTTGTGTTTTGAAAGTTAAGACTACTTTTTTATAATTTCATAAAGAGCGGTTATAAAATAAATTAGAACAATTAGTGAAATAAATATTTCAAAGTTCAAAGTTCAACATTTCCTAATTCTATTTCGGCATCACAGATGCACTTATAAACGTCAATTATTACAATGCCTCTACTACCGTATCGGAAAAAGAACCACTACCCCAGAAGACTCTCACATACCGTATAGATCCTAGCCCCTAACTAGGGGCTATCCCTGCATTAAAGGAACCAGGAACGATGAGGACCATGGGAGTACAATACTGAAAACTTTTACTAATAGTCGCATTTGCTAAACACGTCTGTGTTTCAGCATTTTGTAATAATGAATAATAAAACAATGAAAAAGAAATTGTTTTAATAAAATTAAACAATAAATTGCATCGTAATATGGAGTAGTATTTTTAAACGAAGCGACATAATAAAGTGAAAGGGGATGTTAATATTTTATATTTTATTCAGATTATTCATAAAATCATGCATAAAATGTAAACAACCATCAAAAATATAGTTACACGAATTATTTATAGATGAGTATACATACATTCACTCTAACTCGCAAATTCTATAGCTTATATAGTATTTATAAGTATACATATAGTGGTATATTCTTTCTTATACTACGTTCTTATATTCGGGGTGATGAATGCAATGCAGAGCTACGCAATGAAAAACGACATTAAAAGATCTGGGTGGCACTGCAGTTGTTACCATCAGGCGAACATCTTGCTCGTCTCATCACTGAGTTCCATAAAAAAGGGGGACATTTTAACTTAAAATATTAAGTATAGATACATGTCATCCTTATTTTTGCGAACATGTACAGTTTGGCTGCTCTCAAAGCATCACAAAGACTACCAATAAAAACGTCAGCGTCCCTTTTTATTGAAACGTACCTTCAATTTAAACTTTACGAGTATATTCACGACCGCCACGTGACGTCACGTGATGGTGTCACGTGACTTTTTACAGCGTGTCCGGGACAGATTAGAAAAGTTTAATTCGCAAAGTGTCACGATGCGTATTTTTTAGTAGCAAATTTGAGCAAATTGGTATTAAAAATTTGGTTTTTTGGGACATAATATGTACGTTTTGCAGCTTTTTCTATGACCTAACTTTGAGTTGTTTGAAAACAAGTGCCTTTTCCAATTATTTTTTGCTCCATTCGACACAGCCTTGATAATTACAAAAGGCTACAAAAATGTTGTCAGACAACAAAAAATAAAACTAACACTAATTCAGTAAACGTAGTGCTGTTAATAAAGTTATTTTATGACACTAGATATATACTGTATGCCAAATCATGACTATGATTTGGTAAAAGATAATGTTCAAGATTAAAAAACAACTGCAATTATTTGTGTTGTGTAAAAGCAAAAAGATAGATACAAACTTTCCAATATTACGCCAAATAAACATTAGCAAGTTTAATTAAATAAAAAATAATCATTATAAAATTCACATAATTCATTTCCAATAAACAGACATTCTAGCAGGTAATACAATTTTGATACTTCTTAAGTCAGCTGGGCTTGTAATGTTTTACATTAATTGGTGCGCATAACCTACACTAAGAATTAACTTGTGTCGTAGGTATCTGCTATCTCTTCCATTGCACTGAAATACAGCCAGAGAATTTGCAATGAAGTGTTTACAAGTATTACGTAACAAATTACATATTAGGGGTATTAATAGAGTCCTTAAGGGTCGGCAACGCACCATCAACGCATTGCCGATGTCCATAGGCGACGGTGATAGCTTACCATCAGGCCGTACAGCAGGCCTGCCCCTTCCTGCAGGCAGTGCCAGCAGGAAGGCCGTAAGCTTGTTTTCCGATACTAATATAAAAAAAGTTCCCACTGCTACGGCAGGTCTTCTTTCAGAAAGACAGTATGAGGCAATCAACCACGCAGACCCAGTGAGAGTTGGTGGATGGCACATTTAACTTTGTCATTCTTGGACGTGCCGATTTCGTCAGGATGTTTTCTTTGGTGCAAAGCCAAGCAAGTTTCAAACTCCGGTGTGTGACCGAAAGTCTTAAAAATTTTCGCTGAGTCAATAGTATTCTTCATTTTATTTCACTGCCGGAATACTGCGCAACCCTTATGCCTATTTGTATTTTGCACATCATTTCCGTCTCGCATAAACTCAAAATATAATTCAGACCTTGCCACGTCGGCAACACTTGTGAAACGCGCCGTCATAACATTACCTTTTTCCAGTTTATTATTAGCTAGGGAATTGACCTTCCTTGTTCCTTTTTCCTCATAGAAAGGGAACGGATGAAATGCTCAACTGTTGAAGGAAAGTGTCTATTTATCTCAGTCGTTCTCAAGACCTTAACGTGTGATTGGGGATTGATTTCGACCTTTTTCAGACTGGACGCTTGTGCTAGAATGTTTGATAAGAAGTTTGGCTTTTTGACAGGAATGCTGACCTAAAAATGGCTATCCTAAGATAAATAATATTAAAGTTAAGACCGTTTTCGTTAAGCAACTTACCAGTTCGTGATATTCGTTAAATCAAAAAAAAAACCTTAAAAACCTCTAGGTATAATAAGAGGTCAAAATCTATCTCTTATTGGCCGGTAGCGGAGTAAATTGATGGAAGATTAAAAAGGGGCTTTTGTTTTCTACTCAATAATTAAATAAATATTTATTTCGTGTATGGGTGTTGTGAACCATGGTTCTCCTAGTTCCTGATTCCCTAAAGGGAAACCTAGTTCGGGTCCAGGATCTATGTATGTGATCATTTAGTGTAAAAAACTGAAACCCTTTTTGAAATAAATTCAACATTCTAGCCGCCTTCACAGTCTGCTGTCCGACTAATAAACCCGGAGGCGCCCACAGCTACAAAGCTTTTGTGCCCAAAGGACGACACGGCTCGCTGTCATACTATAATGAACGGTAAATGCAGTTTCAGTGTTTCCACTGTTAATAGGATCTAATATGGCATTAGTTCACAGAGCATTGAGAATTAGTTTCCAGTAATTGATCGAATGAAGTGCGCTCTCCACGCATGTTCATTTGGTAAAGTAATTATCAATATTACATTCTCACTGGGACTCTAACCAAAATGATAAACGGAACGGGGATAATACACCCTGGATTACATCGTTTTGTTGTTAATGGACATGCATATCTTTACGATGTTTTCTTCTAACCTGAGTACCGTTTTTAGAACTACCGTTAAAAAAACCATACATAACTTCATAATTCAATGTATAACCTACCAGCTGCGCCCTGTGGTTTTACCCGCGGTTTCCCGAAATAAAAAGTAGCCTATGTGTTATTCTGATGTGTAAGCTATATTATTGTAAAGTTTCATCATAATCCATTCAGTAGTTTTTGCGTGAAAGAGTAACAAAGGTACATCCATACATCCATTCTTACAAACTTTTGCGTTTATAATATTAGTAGGAATAATGCATTAGATCTAAAGATGTAAAAACTACAAGTTACCGATTTGCAAGATTTTCGTTGAATTTTAGTTGCTACTTTTAATATTTTTAATGAAAATTTCGGCCCTTGTATCGATAATTTAATTATGATATTTGACGTACGAACGATACGATACGAACAATACGACTCCAGGCGGGATTCGAACAACGCCGCTAGAGCACCAAACTCGGGTGCTCTAGTGGCGTTGTCGCTATCAAAGGCAAACACAAAAATTTAATTCAATTCGATACAGCAAAATGTGAAGTGAAGTGAACTTATCTCGTGTGAACCGTAAACATATAGCTCTGCTGCAAAACACCTAATCACGTTTCCAAATGCCAGAGAACGTGTCGGGAAATCCACGTCCTTATTCCAATTTCCAAATAGAAAATTGTATGTCCACAATTTTTCTATGTTCGAAGCGTCGTTTGAAGCATGATTTTCGTTGAAAATTCCAAATATTTTATAAAATAAATACGCAACGATATATTGACGGCGCGCCCGCTTGCTACGGAAGCAAACGTTTGACGAACGCTTCACGACCTATATTGCTAGCTATTTTAGCAGAATTTAAAATTAAAAATGTTGTGTCCCTATTGGATACCACGTATTGGATTTTGTGACAACATTTTCGTGTAGGTATTGAATTTTGTTGTATCAAAATGTAATATTCTGTCGAGAGTTTTACCTATAAATAGTATCATGTAAGGCATTAATTGATTTGTTTGTCGCTGCCGACCAATAGAAGCAAAACAATGATGTTTTTGGATACGTTCCTCAAGTCATATTAACATTTGTCAGAACAGACGTCTCTGTGTGCCGAGTGTAGTGCAGTACTGCATAATACTTACTGGTAAGTATCTCGTAGAGAGAGTGCGGTACAGTGGACAGCGAGTGTGGCTCAGTGGGAGCACGTGCGACTTTCGATCCGACGCACCCGAGTTCGAATCCCGCTGGCCCCACACCACTGACTTTCTGAAGCTATGTGCGGATTTTAACACTCGCTCTAAAAACGGTGAAGGAAAACATCGTGAGGAAACCGATATATCCAAGAATTTATCACAAAAATTCAAGGACATGTGACATTCACCAACCAGTACTGGGACAGCGTGGTGGATTATGGCCAATACTCTCTCTAGGAGCGAAGGCCCGAGTCCCAGCAGTGGGAACGTGATGGGCTGATGATGAAGTCTCTCGTATACGAGAGGCCGTCTGGGTGGGTACCACAGTTTCGCCAGTTGTTCTGCTGGCAAGCAGTAGTGCGCAAGCATTGCGGTGCTCCAGTTTGAAAGTCATTGTTTCCAGCCACATTACTAGGCATAATAAGACTTAAGATTCAATTTTCTCAGGGTGACGAGCGATGTGCCGCGCAGGAGTTTGAATTCCATAAAAAAGTTAACTATACTGGCAAGTATCTACATCTACGTACACACGTATTTTAGTATAAACTTTAATCAATGGCTTTAAATAATATAAATAAATGGCTTTAAAAACGGCAAACTCAGTTTTAGAATCTTCATTATATTCATTCCTACCTATCCCCAAAGTCCCTTACGATCCGCTTGCGGTATCGTACAAAAATATAACGTGATATATTCTTTGTACTGCCCCACCTTTGCATGTCTCTGTCCCAGTACTTAGAGACAAAAGACGTCCCAGCTGAAACCACATATAGACATATATATATATATATATATATATATATATATATAGACTCCAAGCTTTGTTAAAACAAAAGAAGTGTATGTTGAAATAAAGCATGCACGATGCACTGGAATTGCAAACTTTGTAGACGTTCCAGCTGTGTTTGAAGTAAGACGCAGGTGGCCTTGTTGTTTCCTTTGAACAAATCCAAGCCACGAAGAAATACCGCCAAGCAGTAGAAGTGCAAGCCAAGCAGTGAAAACGTTGTATTCTGGTTCTGTATTCTGGTTTGAAAGGCTCTGTTTCAAGTGAAATTACTGGCCATTTAAGAGTCTTAGGGAAAGAGTGCAGTGCAGTTCCATGGAGGATTTTGCAAAACAAAATTCTGAGTGGTGCTGCAGCTTTTTTCATCAATTTCTTATTTATACTTTAGCACAAAACAGTTTTTACAAGAAGGACCTAAAGCTAGGTAGCATTTTCTACAGTATTTTTTCAGTCAAACCTTTTTGGGTCAATAAGCGAGCTCACGATGTTTTCCTTCACCGTTTCTAGAGCGTGCTTGAAAAATCCACACTTAACTGTGAGTTATTTTCGCAGGGCCAAGTTGGGATTGAAACTTGAGTGCGTCGGATCATAAGACGCACCAGTTACCACACCCACACAACACGTTGTAAACCTGCTCTGATGATAAAGAAGAAATAAAATCTAGACCATTTTTCTACCCCTATTATAAAGGCTGTTCTAGCTTCTTCCAATCCACGTCTCAGGTTCCATTCATTTTACTTACAGTCATTAAATTTTCACACGTGGCGAAAGAATGGTCGGCCGAACCCGTGTATTCTCCGATGCATGTTACGAGTTCAAATAAAAGTAAGGAACTAGCGGGTGAAATAGCCCGAGCAAGAGGTATAGGGGTAATGGTACTCAGATAGTACCTGTTACAATGGATACCATTACGTAGATACTTGTTTAGGTACTAGGTATTATGTAGACGTATTTAAGTTACTTCGGGGAAAAGCGGTCTACGTCTTTTTGTTTGCATCGAGTTGAGATTTAATGTAGGTACGACATTGCTTTATGTTCCTTGCTAAAAGTAAAACAAAAGGTGCATTTTGTACTACTTGGTAAAGTAAGAGTTTAGAGGTATCTTTGTAGTTCTTCACAGTTTTGTGAGCGTTTAATATTATTTATTTAAGATAGATTTACGTTTGACCACCGTCTCGGCTGATGTTAAGCGAGGATGTGGCCGAAGATGGAGCACGTAGATCTAGAAGATACCTATTCAGTTTAGCTTTGAAGATACCCAAATTATAGTTATCAGGAAATAGAAATTGATATTTTAATGCCACCGCTGCTGTTTTCATTATGTATTACATTTAAATTTTCACAAGACTTTATATTAGTTTGTTTTTGTGTGTCACCTTTACCAAATCTTAAGTATAATCAAAGTATTTCTTGGAAGGAGGGCGAAGCTGTTCACGTAATGTTTCAACATGTAATTTCTAAAGTCCAACTATGCACATACAGCAAACACACTTCAACATGAGCTAGGAGAACGTTATGAGAACATTTCCTAGAATGTTCCTAACCCTGAAGTTACGATAGAATCGCTTTACAGCGCTGCAAGCGTTGCAGTGCACAGTTCAGTTCAAATTGCTTCATCCGGTATAGCTATAAAAATATTCATAGTAAAAAATGGAATGATAAATGAAATAAATATGAAATAACTCTTTAATGAAATACACAAGATGGTTAAAAAACTAACAATAAAAGCTTATGAGTATTGTAACAATTGGTTATCGCTTGAAGCGTAACCATGTAATTAATTTCTATTTTTTTAAAGTAATCTCTCGCACGAATGTTGAATTTTCAAACAGATACACTGATTTAACAAACACATAAAGGTTCTAGTCATATTTTCTAGTAAATTTTAGTTTGAAAAAGATCAACTAAAACATATTTGGAACACTTTTAGTATATGCCCGCCGACGAAAGCAAAATATTCGGAAGGGGCAGCCCGTAAAACGTTCCGTGCGATTAAGCGCTTCAAAGCGGTAAACTCCAAAGAACTGGGGATTTTGTTACAGAAGATATTGATTTTATTTTAACCAGTAAAATCGTGGTGGCCTGCTTACATATAGTAACCTAAACTGATTTTGTAAACCAAGTTAAACAAAGAAAAGGAAGAAGTATCTGGAACGATACTGTGATTACATATTTTATTTCATGTCTTGGTGTTGTGGGACCACGATCCTCTTAGTTTCTAGTTTACTAAATACAGGGATCCTAGTTAGGGGCCAGGATCTATGTATGTAATCGTTGGGCGTATAACTAGACGCATTTATTTACTAGGAATACAGTTTCGCCGCGCTTATGTCATAAGTCGAAAGTCAAATAAAATTTATTAAATAGGCACAAAAAAAAAACACTTTTGAACGCTGAGGCTTTAATTCACCATCTTTATCATGCCATACCATGCCCATTACGTTCCTTCTACTGAGACACGATTTTTTTCTGTAAAAGAGAGAGAGAATGCTGATGCAGAATATTGAGACATGCTGGTTTACTCATGATGTCTTCCTTTACCGTTTTAGATTTAAACGGTCCGCACATAACTCTGAAGAAACTCATTGATACAGGGCCAAACGAGTTGTTGTAATTAAACGACGAAATGAGCAAGTCGTTCACCCGATGATAAGCAACAGTCACAGCACCACCCAGAACTTTGTGTTATATAATCCTCTGCGGCACTGCCCTGCGCTCGTCACCTTGAAAATATTAAAGCTAACTGTTGTCACACCCCATAATTTTGCTTGCAACAGTGCCCTTTAAACATAAACACAATAATTCCATTTAATTTGTAGTAGTATGACTTCAATTAAATTTATTCATCTTTTGACATATCATAATGTTCTTAGATATGTTATAATGTACAAAAAATAATAATATTTAATTACAAAATAAAGATTTATCAGCAAAAGCCTCGTCAATATACGTATATATATAAATTATTAATGATTCAATTACAAAACAATGATTTATCGGCAAAAGCCTCCTCAATACAGTAAGAGCTTTTATTAATAAGTTTTTTTTTTATTGAAGGCATAAGTGCATTATTACTCGTGTTTCTTGTTTCCAAAGGTTTATAAAGGCTATTATAAAGTTTAATACAAATAAAGGTATAGCTTTTAGCAATTTTCGATAATCTTGTCCTTGGCAGAACCAAGTTGTTTTTATTTCTTGTGTATATTTGATGGACATTTTATGTGTGATCATTTTGTAAAATTGGAAGCTTTTATTGTTTTCAAAATGGCATCAACCGTTAAAAATGCAGTCAACAGATAGTAAACCGACGCAAAGTAGTCAGAGTCAAAATATGTACGCATATTAGTACCATGTTGTAATCACTAGTTTGACATTTGCTTGTTTCAATACCTTGTTATTGAAATCTTTATAGCGACATGGTATTACAATGTGTACATATTATTGACACTGTTGTACACGGAACCACAAACCTATTTATTACAGACCTGAAAACCGTTGAAACGACATCCAAACATGCGAATACTAATGTCGTCGATGTTATTACTATAAAACGATAGCAACATAAAGGGCCTGATCCATTTACAAGGAAGCTCGTGATAATATTACTCCTTCACGAAGTTACTTCTCAGCATCTTGCCTCGATTTTCTACAGGGAAGTCAATCATTCACTTAGATTACTCAGAGCAAGTGCTGTTACTGCTGCCCTGTTTCAAAAGTCAATAATCAGAACATATTTATTAAATAGGCACAACAATGCACTTTTAAATGTCCGAAACACCTAATATAAATAAATAAAAAATACGATGAAATCTGTAACATAGGTTATCATAACTTTGAAAAAGGTTCTTAAATGAATCATCTTAAGCTGTATAGTATGCAAGCATTACTCTGTGGTTTCAAGGGCATTGTAGCCAGCTAAATTACTGGACATATGAGACTTAATATTTGATGTCTCGGGGTGAGCGTAATGCAGTGATACGAAGTACTTTTGCATGATTTCAAAAGTTTTGGACAATTGTTATGGGAAACCATCCAGCGAAAAACATACTCATCTTATTATACAGCTGCATCAATAAATACCGAGCGAACCTACCGAGAAGCGAGTAGGATTTTAGCTTATACTATGAGCTCAGCAAGTCACTAGTAACGTGTACGTACCACATACCACATATATAGTATCATCATCATCATCATCATCATCATCAACAGCCCGTATTAGTCCACTGCTGGACATAGGGCTCTCCCAATGCACGCCACTGAGCCCGATCTTCGGCTGTCCTCATGTAATTGCTGCCAGCTACTTTGCGCAGGTCGTCGCTCCATCTATCCGAAGGGCGTCCTACACTACACATAAATATAGGATAGTACCTATATACAACACTCATATCAGTGGTATATTCTTGATGTAACTCGTTGACTCACGTGGGTAAGTATCTAGTAAGCTGAGTTGATCTCTTACGTTTTTGTTTCGAAACGAGGGTATATGAGCAGAGATTGACGTAAGAGCGATATACTGAGATTTATTATATAGTTGCAATGGATCTATATTCTCAATCCAGTACTTGAAACATCTAGGGCTCTCAAAGTACGCCACCTAACCTGATCGTCAATTCCTTTCTTCCAATTGCTATAAGACACTTACATAATTATATCGCCATTCTATCTAACCTAGCTCTACTATTCCCCAATGAATCACCCGCTTAATGTTTTACGATCAGTAAAGTAAGCCAATAAACCGCCTGTAGTCGATTTTATAGGTATAGTAAGGAACTAGTAGATTCTATAGATAAGCTGAAAGCCTTTTCTAGAAGGTTTTCGATGTTACTAGGTCTTTGTAATTGACCTTTCATGTCAATGGAACAGAATGTTACAGACGTTTGTAGTTTCGTCAAGAGTTACTATCTCTCAGATGGTAAGTACACAAAAGAAGTACTTCATATTAAAAGGTGAGAATTTGTTTGGAAATGAATGAAAATGCCTGCCAGATATAAAAGTCCACTAAATTTTTATGCAATTGAGCAGTGGGTCAAGTAAGATATTCGCCTGATGGCTCGATTGACCAACAATTAATTTTCGACTTGATCAGCGTTCGAGACACCCGCAGTTTAATATCTCGGAGTGATGATCTCAATAGTTTACGCATTACTTTGCATAGTAATAAAATAGTTCTTGGTGGAAGTGCAATTTATATGGGACAACGTGGAGTTTACCATCAGGTGAACGACTTGCTTGATCCACTGCTCAGTTGCATAAAAAGTTTAGTGGACTTTGCTTAACACGGAACACTGCTTGAACACTTGACTACTGTTTGGCGACAGAATAACAGGCAAATGTTGTAAAAACACTGCAAAACGTATCCATGTGCAACTTTCACTATGGCTCTTGAAATCGTATAGGTATAACAAACGTGAGTGGTGCTTACCAAAAACCATCCCGTTTCTCAAGGAAATTCTCACACGACAGTTTATTATCTACTAGCTGACCGAATGACGTAGCCAGTTCTTCTCGAATCTCCCAATATTCCGGGCTACTTTTTAAATTTTTCTTTACATAAAAACCTAATTCGGCTAGAACCAACATATAAAAAACAACCAAATCGGTCTAGCCGTTTTCAAGTGATGCGCTTACCAACATACAGCATTTAATTTTTATTTATATATGGATACATACATCATATACTTCTTGCAAAATGGCTATTGAGCTGATTTCCAGGCCGGTTGTGCAGCAATCCGTTCATTATGCCGGCTGCTTGAGTTGTGGCGACGCGAGCCCGCCCCGAGGCCGACCCGGCTTTGTGCCCTGAAATATGGGATATAGAGATTTGTAGTTCTCAGTTCACTAGTTCTTTGAATTGAAATTTTATTCCGTGGGCTCTCGATGCGATTAGCGTAGATTGTGGGTTTGTTCTTTTGCTACAAAATGTGGTTTTGGGTGAACAAGTTTTTGGTGTTTAATAGGAGTCTAGTGTACAAAAAAAATATTTAATCTGGTTATCTGTATAAGGCTGTTAAACTTTCATAATCATAGTGATAAGATTAAGGTTAAAAGATATTTACTCTCAGTTAGTAGTCCTAAAATATTATCTTAACCTACGTTTATAATCTTAAACCCTGTTAATAGGTATTATATAAATGCGAAAGATTGTGAAGATGTAGAGTAATGATGTAAGGATGAATGAATGTTTATTACTGTACTCTAAACTACTGTCCGGATTTTAATGATATTTAATTTGCAGGTATTTTATTGGGAAAATACCCGGTGAAACCTTGGGCTAGTTATTTGAAGTTTCGTTTGAAGTCAACAATTTATTTTCATCTAGATAAAACTTCTGTTAGATAATGAATTCTAGTACAAAGTCTCAATCTCAAAATGTGGGATACATTTCAAGTTTCTATGCTCGGGCAGTAGGAGGCGTTCTCAGTCAGGCCCACAACTCAAGGAGTCGGCACAATTAGCCGCTCGCTTTGCATAACAGTCTCGAAACGACTGGTCTAAGTCAAGAACCATTTAACAGTCGGATATTGGAAGCTGTGATAAAGAATAACCTAGTTAAAGTAAGGTTTATACTAAAAAAATTTCATTTCTGTCTTTCTATAATTTGTGCTTCTAGTTCGAGTATATTGATACTCTAGACTAACGTGACTCTCTTGAAACTTAGTGTATGACGTCCTGTGACTAGAGCAACGATATATTTTATGGAGTTTGGCTGGGAGTTGTGGAGAAGAAAAGACGATGATTGGACTCAATGGCGTGCTTTAGGAGAGGCCAATGTTCAGAAGTGGATTGATAAAGGCTGACGATGATTTTGATGTTCTTGATTAGTTTTATGTTGAGGAGAAGGCTGCTACTCCACTTAAACTTAATTGATGTTAGGGTGTATATTTCTGAGGTATAACTCTGGCTAGTGCACAACTTAACTGTTTTTCGGCAAAATAACTGGCAAAGCTGTAGTATATACCCAGACGGAATCCCGCATACGAGAGACCTACCACGAGTACTTGCGTCGATGTTTTTTGAAACTACCATCTCCTTCGTCCTTTCCTCTTTATATGGTTGGCAATACATCGGTTATGCTTCTGGTGTAGTAGATTTGCAGATTTTCATACGAGAAAGTGACCGCTTTACATCGAGCAGACCTATGAACTTGTTTGCCATTCCTACCTAGTAAAAAATACTTGATTTAAACAATAGTTATCTGAACTAGGTGTACCTTATTCTTATGCTTTACACCTTACACCAAACTACACGTACTAAGTACTGATTCATGTTGATTACAGAACCGCAACGTCACGCGATTTTATAGTTATTCTTGAAACAAAACGTAAAGTAGAATGCAATCTTGAGAGAGATTAATTTCACGTTATGTTCAGCTAAGAGCTGTTACTTCAATTAGTTGCAAACTAAATAATAAATAAATGAATACGCCCAACAATCACACACATATATCCCTAACTAAGATTCTCTGTAATTAGACATAAAACAAATTATTCTTCTTCTTTTCTCGTGTGGCCAATCCAAAAACTGTAAGGATGTCTGCCAATTAATGATGCCAATTATTAGGAAACATAACTTAGTTTTATTTCAAAAACTTATAATTGAATCAGAATCATGAAATCATGAGATCGTTTCGAATCATCTTTTTTGGTGCGAACGTCGAAGGAGTGGAACGCCTGTGCGTCGTCTGTCTTTCCACGTAAATGAAATCTGGCTGTATTCACATCAAGAGTGAACAAGTACTTAATGGATATTGCTACTTCGACCACAATGTTGCTTCCCATCAGGTGAGATCGTGGTCAAAACCCAGTAAGAGGTAAAAAAATACTATCAATAATTTTTTGAATAGGTACTTTCATGAAAGCAACTTGGCACTGTTCACTACGGCCAGTAAGTACTCTTGTCAATTTCTTGGACTCATAAATAGGTAATAGAACAAATAACTTTGACTTAGGAAGTACAATTTAGGGATTTCTTTCACAAAATGTGGCTTTAAATAAGACTGCGCCGCTGACGATAAAATCCAAAGACATCGATAATATGGAACATTTCATCTAACAAGTACTGCTACAAGATTTGTACGATGAAATTCCTCATAATTCGTTACTTCCTCAACTGGATCAGAATGCCTCATGAACTTTCTATACTCGTACCAACTAACACGAAAAACTAAGGCAGATTAAAGCTGTTTTACGACGACCGAACGGGAAACGGGCAAGTAAATTCAATTTAACGGCTGAGCCGCCGCGTAACAAGGGTCCATTAAGGGAGCAGCCGAAGAAAAAACGTCGATAACAGATGTTAATTAATCGTATAAATCTATGGCGTGCTCGTTATTGGAGAGAGGTAAAGGTTAGGCAGAGCAAGAAGTTTCAGGTCGTTTAGAGCTGCTGATCAAATTTCGGTCAGAATTCTATTTCGCGTCGGGTCGAAATATGTAGCACTTGTAGCGGAGCTTGCCTAGCCATCCGTAACAGATCTTCTAGGTTAAGCAACGTACGCAGTGGTAACTTGTATGGGTGACCGTTTGTGTGGTATATACATACATCTGAGCGCTACCGTGCCTCGGAGTGGTTAAGGGTACGTAAAGCCGTCGGTTCACATACACATCGGAGGCCTTTGGGCGGTCTAAAATTCCGACACCAGGGTTGGCCACACGAGAGAAGTAGAAGAATTTTTGGAGCTGTGTTTTTATCATTACTGGTGCTGTTAAGCGTTTGCATTTTTCTTTCAAGATCTTTAGATAAATAAGCATCTGCTTTAACTTAGTAATAAGAAGAAAGTTCTTTTAATCAAACATCTTTGTTCCAATGACCTGTAGCTCTTACTCTATATTAGAATGATATTGCCCTTTGGGCAATTAGTGAACGTGTTTCGACGGTTATTGTTTGGTGCTCTCTATTTATTGTTTCCTTTGTTAGATTTCCTTTGCTTTGGCTTTTGTCACTGCTGTCTAATTATGGATCACTATTGAGTGCTAAAATCATTTGCAGAGATTAAATTATTTGTATATATTATTTGTATTGTTTTTTTTTATACAACTAACTGATTCCGGGATGAGCTTTTCTCTTAACTTTAATGTGCTTATTCTGAGTGCAGTCAACCTCTGTATCAATATTTAAAAAAAAATGTTTCAAGTAAGGTTTCAAGTAGTTGTAGTCCTGGTAACGTATCTCGCTGTTCTTAACAGATTTGTTAGGTTAAGCAACATTTGCCGTGGTCCGTTTTGGATGGGTGACCGTTAGTGTGGTATTTACATGTGAGTGCTACCGTGCATCGGAGGACACGTAAAGCTGTCGTTTTCGGGCGTTGTCTAAGAACTTTCTTAAAACAAACATGGTCATAACTGAAGCCTACAGGGGATCTACAATTGTGACACCAGAGTTGGCCACATATTTATTCTAAAAAAAGTCTTGGTATTATTTTTCTTAGAATAAGTATGTGTGGCCTCCGGTGTCACAATTCTTTCTAAATAAAGAAATAAAAGTAATACGGTGACTTTTAAGTTTTTATTTACCTATGCCAAATGTTAGACTGGAATAATTTTCATAAAAATGAAATGACCAACGTGAAATAAATCTTTGGATGGAGATTTCACAGCTGGTTTGTCCAGAGCTCATGTTGTTCATTCAGGTGGTGAAGTTCCTATTAGATTAAAACTACAAATAATTTTTATTTTTAATTTATATTTTACCGATCCTTAAAACGCCAGTAGGGTTAATCAACTTTCGATGTGAACATGTTTACAGAGGTGGATTGATCAGATAAAAATAAAACACGGGATGTACTGTGAAAACGAAAAATTAATTAATTTAATTTGTCATTTTCGTATAGAAACTTCAGTATTATTTAAAGGTAGTAGGGTGTCTCTGACTGTTGACACCGTAGTACAAATGTACCTACGTCAGAGGGCGCTGCAGTGCCACGCCAACGAGAACATCTTGCGCGATCTTTATGCATTAAATACAAGCTTTACGTCATCGGCAGTCAATCACAGCGCTTCCTGATCATGTCATATAACAATGTACTGTATGGAAGTATTAGCACTTGTACTTTACGTCACCTCACTTTATTTTATTTTTATTTAATCATTTTAAATCAAACAACTGTCTATTTTGTTAGTAACACTTATCCTATATTAGTAAAATACAAAAAATAAAAACTTCATACATCAGTTTTCTTTCTCAACTGACCCATACATTTACTACCAAGTGTGCCATTGAAACCAAAAGAGTAATTAATATATGTACATATATCTGAGCATAATAAAATTTGACAGCAGAATAACTGCCACTGCGGTAGAACTTTCGGTCAGGACGCCACGGCGGGCAACGACGGAACAACTGTATATTTCTACTGACCTAATTATTTCCATATAATGTAACGTATTACAAAGCGAGTATTCTAGTAGACAGAACAGTGGGCTAAGCAGTAAGTTGTTAGCACTTTTTGAGCAGGCGCTGTAACACATCAAGCTCGCACCGAATGTTACATTACAATCGCAGGTCAGTCTTTTACTTACTGTTTTTCCTGTACGATGATTATTGAATCGCGATATACATTTCAGGCGCATTAATTACGATCGGTTGGATGTAAGCTCGGGGACGCATTAGCTTAATTCGAACCAGGATACGGTCTCGATTTTATTAATATTTCCGCTCGCATGGAAATGCTGACGTAGAGATTCCTGGAAAACCCTGGAGCTTAATGTGTGTTCATCTTCACGGTTGTAACATAATAATAATGTTTAACAGAAATGTAAATTTAATTAAGAGTAATTTTTCGTTTATTCACACCAGTTATGGTGTGAATAAACAAAAATGATGAACATTGCAACGGGTTTGCTTTACCCAACACCTGGCCAGCTGTAAAAATGTATTTTTTTATGAGCTAAAATGCTACAATTTTGGCTGGAACTAACATTTAAGGAAGAGATCGCTTTTAGCGATAAGGCCGCCCATTGTAACACTTTATTTAATTGTTTTGATGTAATGTCTCTAATTTAATTTTTGCAATAAAGCATTCATCTATCTATCTATCTACCTATGTATATTGTAGTGAAGAACCTAAACCAGATGACCATTCATTTTGTCAGAAATAAATTCATACATTGTTGTCTTCTTTGGTTTTCATCAATTTTCATGACAAAAGAAAGGAGAAAGAAAAAATTATGTTTTCGTGTATAATGTTTGGGTATATTTAATATCGAATGCGCATGCTTGGTGAATCGTCACCGTAAGACGATACAATAAATCTATTTGCTTAAGCAGTTGGCTCGGTGGCCCAGTGGTTGAGGCGTCGGGACAGTATTCCAAAGACGCAGGTTTGATCCCTGCCCGAATATAATTTTTCTTCTTTCTAATTAGTCTTAACTTTCGAGTACTTCGTATCGATTCTTTTAATCCTATATCTGCGTTTTGATACCCTGAACGGAGACGCGCATTAATGGTTTCGCATCGGTAAAATACGGCGCCCGGCGTCAGTAGCAAACATGGACGGGTGCTTTTTATTGGGGACCCGAAGGTTGCTGAATGGCCCACCTGAGTTTTGGGTGCGGTTTCAAATTCTTGTTTATGCATTACAGCTGTTGAATATTTGATATAGTATTTTTATTAATTACAAACCATTTTCTTTTAAAATGTATTACTGGCTAAGAAGAGATACGGCAAACGTAGTGTAGGACGCCCTGCGACTAGACAGAGCGACGATATACGCAGAGTTGCTGGTAGCAACTGGAAAAGGAAAGCCGAAGATCGGGCCCAGGGCCGTGCTATGGGAGAGGCCTATGTCCAGCAGTGGACTAATGTAGGCTGATGATGATGATGATAAAGAAAAAATACTCGCAAAAAGTAGGATGACATTTTTATAAGAAACTCGTGTTTTTTATAAAAAATGTCACCTTACTTTTTTCTGTAAACCTACTGCTATGATAGATAGATAGATAGATAAACACTTTATTGTTAAAAACCTTAAAAATAGGTACTTGAAAAACAAGTACATTTCACAGTAATCAGCATAACAATAGGCGGTCTTATCGCTCAAAGCGACTATGTCACGTATCTAAAAAATGCTACTCATACTCTCTCTATGAGAGAAGGCCCGTGTCCCAGCAGTGGGAACGTGATGGGCTGATGATGACGATGATATAGAACGATCTATCTTTCTTTTTCGTCTAGGTGCGTGGCCAAATCGAAGTTATAAACCACCCAAAGTCCTCCGACGTGGCCTAACGACGATTGCCCTAAGACAACAACCGGGGCCGACGGCTCAACGTGCCCTCCAAAGCACTGTAGCACTCAGATGTAAATACCACACAAACGGTTACCCATCCGCAGCAAACGCAATGAACCTAAAAGATTAGGCTAGTTGAGTTGCGCTACAGTACGAGCGCTGCTGTGCATAGGAATACATAGGAAATGTAGAAAAAATCACAAAAAATAAAAGTTACTAGTTGCGCCTCACGGTTTCACCCGGTGTTTCCCAGGATAAAAGTAGCTTATGTTTGTTCCCAGGACCTAAAGTACATATATGCCAAATTTCATCAATACCCGTTTTGTAGTTAATGCGTGATTGAGTAACAAACATCCATACATCCATACTAGCAAACTTTCGCATTTATAATATTAATAGGATAAAATAATTATCCTGCATAAGTTGTTTCGGTGCAGTCTTTTTCTACTCTGCATAATTTCAGCAAGTCAAGCAACATTTTTCTTTCGTCATAACCTACAAAGCTGTGACGTTTTCAGCTATAATGAACACATAAATTCTTACTACGTCGCCAACAAAGTGCTGAAAAAACCAATCAGTCTAACGACCAACATAAACTACTTCACATTCCACTTCAACAGGGAAACCTTAAGTAAAACTTGAATAATTATGAGTATTTCAGCTGAAATTCTTAATTTTTTTTTGGCAAGTGTTTTAGTCTTTTGTATATTTTATGCCGAAGTGGCGACCTTTATTGTTGGAAGCTTAATGCAAATTTTTAGGACCGCTACGCCATTTTAGTCGGGTTAATAAAATTATTTAGATAATTTTATTTATATATAAAATACAAGCGATACGCACCGGTGCTATTAACTAGTACACTTAAACCGTATTCAAGAAAAATTACGGTCAAAACCGCGTCAGAATCCATCAAGGAGTTAAGAAGTAATGTGAAGAAACAGACAGACGCCGATGGCGTTTTGTTTTACCCTATTTAGAGAATATTAAAGATAAATAGTAAGTAAATATAGTATATAAGCGTATAGTAAGTAAGTTACAAACGCCCGCAAGCCTATAGTAATAATTATGCCTTTAGCAACAGCCTGACGTAACATTTATTTGATTACCCAATCGAATACACACAGGGATGTATAATGGAGCATTCATGCGAGTTGAGAGTATTATACCCAAATATATACACACAAGAACGTACCAGATGAGACGACATTAGACAAAGTTGTGAGGACGTCGTCCTTTCTGCTCCAGTACTCTTTGATGACATGTGAGTATGGACTAAGGAACGTTCCAATAGTGTGATAAACAGGTTTGAGAGTCCCGTTTCTAATTCCTGTTACTATTGTGTTACAATCCGTCCACTTTGAATGCGATATTTCCATAATGCCACAACCACCACACATGGCACCCAGTACAGAAAATAGATTAACAGTACGGGTATGGCAAGTCCCATTAAAATTATGCCTCCTAGGAGGTAGGTCTCTCGTATATCAGAGGCCGTCTGGGTTGGTACTACCGCTTTGCCAGTTATTTTGCTACCATGCGTATGCAAGCATTTCTGTGTTCTGGTTTGAAAGGCATTGTTGCTAGCGAAATTACTGGACCCATTATACTTAATATCTGATATCTCGGGATTAGGAGCGCAATGCGGTGCCCTTTTAACCGACTTCAAAAAAGGAGAAGGTTCTCCATTCGATTGTATTTTTATATTTTTTTTTATGTTTGTTACCTCGAAACTCCGTCATTCATGACCCGATTTAAAAAAATATTTTTGCGTTGGGTTCAGTATAGCTACGAAGTAGTCCCATATAAATTTCATCGATATTTGACCTTGGACTTCGAAGATACATTGAAGTCGGTTTGAGAAAACGTATACTTGTCATGGTAAGTATTGAAGGTTCTGTTTCACAATGCAATTGCTTTGGATAAGTGTGGTGCTTACCACCAGGCGAACGACTTGCTCGTTTTATAACGCAGTTCCTAAACACATCGCTATTATGCTTGGTTTTCTTTAGAAATAGGAAAAGAAAGACAAAACAATAATTTTCAATGCGTGTGGCAAGTTTCATACGTGTAGGTCTCATTATAACCCTGGTCCTTACGTGTCAAATTGCAAATGAAGTTATTTCGCGTGACTTTTAATAAAACATGCGTTAAAAGCGGAGCACGTCCATAATTGTACGTTAAAACTACATGTTTTATGCAAAAACAGAAATGCTGAGAGCTAGAGTGGCTGCTAATTAGGGAACGAAAGTAAAAAGTTTGTGGATAGCTAAATTATTTCATAATATTATGAAAGGTCCAGTATGAACAGGTTTTAAGTTGCGTTGGTCTTTGACCTAGGGACGCGAAAAACGAATCTAAAACGAATATTTAACTAAACGTCTGATGTTCGTGGTAGTGACAAAATAGCAGTTTCATTTAAATATATCTTCAATAAGATTTTAAATATTCAGAAAGAAGAAAATTAACATTACTGCGGCAGGAACTGAACCTGCGTCTTCGGAATATAGTCCAAACACCTTAACAACTAAAAGGCCACACAGTCATCTGTTTGTGCTACAATAAAAAAAATTCGTCTTAGGGGGACGATTACGGTGGTAATTAATTTTTGTTATTTTCAGCCTAAATCGTTGTCACTGCTGGGTCTCGTGTGACTACGGGACTCTGCAAGAAATAAAATAGACCACAATTCACCAATGGTTACGGGATCGCCTTACGCTTCAACTATTATAAACGATTATAAAAACAGTTGGTAAAACTGAAAACAGTTTCTTATAAGTCATTGATCCTGGGCCCCAATTCACTATGACAACTTGGCGATTCCTTGCTTCGAAATCACGTCAATTCCTTCATTAATAAACGAAATCTCCATGACGCATTCATATATTCATAATATGATTCACTATGACAACTTGGCGATTCTTTGCTTCGAAATCACGTGGATTCCTTCATTAATAAACGACATCTGCCAAATTTGTATTCTTTATGACGGGTCATATTCATATATATGAATATATGAATGTGTCATAGAGATTTCGTTTATTAATGAAGGAATCAACGTGATTTCGAAACAAGGAATCGCCAAGTTGTCATAGTGAATTGGGGCCCTGGTTGAGCTGGATAAAACTACGGCATGTGAAATCGAAAGACCTTTGCTAACAAAACACTTTACTTTTCATTTTCTTTTTGTAACTACAAGCTAATTCCTGGAACAAATACCCTTATTTGTTTTCCATTACAGCATATTCATACTTCATTGTTATGGGACCTCCATCAGCATAATGAAGTCATTACATCACCATACCCGTTCATTACATAGTAATTCTACTTAAAAACGTATTTTACCCCATAAAGAGGTATTTAATCAGGTTCGCTACCCCTTCCATGGCATGGCGTGATGGAACGGCCCACCTTCTTATACTCTTTAACTAGTTCCCTCACTTGAAAACTACTTATGTAGAAGTTTTATGGAGTGGATAGAAACAAGGCGGTTCAAATAATTTGCTTGAATGATAGTTTTGAGCTGGGAACTTTCAGCTGGCTCGACTGCTATTCAATCTTGATATAATATGTAGGTACACTTTAAATATTTTTTAATTTAATATATGCATATTTAAACTAGAACTACAACAATGGCTTTTGTATAATTGTTTTTACTCTGTAAATGAATACCTACTATAATAAAACATATGAAAATTATTAATTAAACTTCGACATTTTATGGAACTTAAAGTTATTTTTAATGATTAATTTGAATCGAAGAATGTGAAATAATAAAACTGTGTCTTGTAAATTAATTAATATAGTTTTATGTGAATTGTATTGCACACCCTTAAATAGGGTAATCTACCCTTTATATGGAACATTACATAATTGTAACACCTAGATTACGTACCTATATTCTAGCAATAAAAGTTTATGATTATGATTATAATTATGTAATCTTAATTCCTATGTAAGCATCAAGTTTTTAATTTTTGGTTTATTCATTTATAAAAATATGATCACATCATCTTGCAGTTAAAGCTATTGCAGTCTACTATGGTTAATCAAATCTTAAGATAAATACAAAACTTGGATACATTATTTTTCAGTTAAAATAAATTTTATATTATGAATGCTTGGACGAATAAAAAAAGGCGGACGGAATCTCGCTAAGGAACATCTGAAGCATGGCGGTGGAGTTATGTTTGTTTAAGAAGACGTAGGGCCGATGTCAAGCCGATATGACGGCCGATCGGCATAGCATGATGTGTAAATGTCTGCGTAAGGCTTATGAACGAGCGGACCGGCATAGCTTGAGTGCTTCGCTTTTGAATTTGTCGACGACGCGTCTGCCTTTTTTCCATTCAGATTGAATGAGCCAGCCTTATTCTGTTTCTCTGATGGAAGATGTGACGGAGTCATAGTGTCGACGCAAGTACGCAGCGTCTCACACTAAAGGCCGATCTAACTGTTAAAGGATCAGGGATATGCCGTCGGGTATTTTACCATCGCATTAGATGGATCGAGAATGGCTGTAACATTGGCGCTGATAAAAGTCCGGCGGATGACGCAAAAGTCGACCGTTACTTCTGGAACAAAAGACTCTTTATTCCATGTCGTATAAGAAAGGTGACGTCATGCTAAATACTGCGCTTGATCATGCACAGTGACATTGCCGGTCAAAGCCATAGAGGTAACAAACACTACTTTTTAAACGCTTTGAATTGCAAAGACACCCTGAGATATCAGCTTTCAAGTCTCAAGCGCAAGTAATTTCGCTGGCGACTTTCTCTCAAGATAATACTTATTAAGATACAGTTCGCTTTAAAGAACTCAGATTACCGTTCCTAAGTTAAACCGTACAAAGTACAAACGTACTGTGCGCACAAAGTCCATCAGATAAGCTACATTACATGCAGTATGAGCTCTTAATAAATATGGAAAGCTATCGCGATTTATTTTTCTATTTTATTTCGCATAATAATATAGATACTCGTAGATCTATCTATATTTCTTTCTTTATTTTATTAAACAAAAAGTATCATACAAACGAATTGATGCCTTTGAGATGTGGTGTAGGAGGAAAATGTTACGCATACCGTGGACGGCGCACAGAACAAACAAATCGGTGCTAAAGGAACTCAAAATGGAGAATAAACCGAGATTGTCCAACGTCTGCCTTCGGAGGATTTTTGAGTTCTTTGGCCACATAGCGCGTAAGGCCAGAGATAATCTCCAAAAACTGATCGTCACTGGGAAAGTACAGACCAAATCCGCACCACACTCAACATCAAAGTGTCAGAAGCTGTGCACATCGCTGAAAGCCGGAACAGATGGCGCAGTATTTTAAGAGAGAAAGTAATACCATGACGTGGTCACGACCCCCAGCATTGGGGAAACGACGCAAGGAGGAGGGATCATACAAACATATTTCTATAGCACATCAAAAACCAAAGGATGTTTTGGTTACCACATTCGCTTTCTACTACCATTAAGAGTTCAACTATATAATAAGATAAATGTAAATGTAAACACCGGCATATGACGTAAACATAGCTGAAACGCAATGAAAATATGTAGTGTAATCCCGCTGAATATTATGTAGATTGTTGCTAGAATAATATAATATGTATGGGGGTTGATTGCAAATGTAAAATGAATTAAAATTAAAATATATAGAGTAGAATTGCATAACGTAAACATAGGTCAAAGAAAGCATCTGCTTACTTGTGTGTAGGTATGTATATTTGGCCGCTATCGAACTTGATGTTTGGTGACAATGTGGCTGAAGATGGAGCCAAGATCTAAAGATTCAAGAGGATGACCGCGACTGCTTAGACCCTGATGGCTAAACAAATAGCATCTGAAAACATATTGGCTTTATTCGGTCTTTCTCTCAAACGTGGTCGTTCATGGTTTTGCTCCAAAATTGGGCTACATAAAAGGTACTTATAGTTTTTTCAGATGGTGTTATTTTAATATAGTAAGAAGAGACAACACTCTGTCCAAGTAAAATTTGTCTATTGAATTGTATTAGCATTGCACTGTGTCAACTTAAATGTCAGTTTTGAGATCTTATTTGCCTAGGAAGATTATTTTTGGTAATTAATTTAGTTGACAGGCATGATGCTTCAAATCAGGCGCACGACGTTATGCGTTGTTACTCGTTATTTATTTGCAGAGAGAAATACGAAAACGTCTAAAACTTCATACTGTTCACTTCCCATTGCTATCTCGTCTGTTAGAGACGAGCGCATCTATGTGTGCTGCCATTAGCACAAAGAAACTGCAATTCAGTTTACAGTTGCTCGCCTTTATGCACAAAAGTAGGGTTACGGCTCTTTAATAACGGTAAAAATGTACCAGACATTTCTTGGTGAAACAAAGCGGTTGGTGAACGGATTCCAAAAAGCGTGTTTGAAAAATGTATGTAATTTTCTACTATTATCTTGTATCGTTTCAAAATTAAGCAGGCTGCTAGTAGGTAATTTTGACCCGTATTTTAGAGAATTCATTAGGTGTCTCAATAAATCAGCCTTTGTGGTGCAGTGGTTGAGCAGGTTGGCGCAAATGTCATAGACCACTGACGTTGCGGGTTCAAATCCCGCGACGGGACAAATGTTTGTGAACAAAAAAAAAGCGAAAGCATTTGTTTCGTGTCTGGGTGTTATGGGACCATGGTCCTTTTCATGGTTCCCTAGATACAGGAAATCCTAGTTAGGGGCCAGGATCTATGTATGTGATCGTTGGGCGTTATTTATTTATTTATTTAAATTGAATGGAGATATGTATATGACGGAGAAAAACGTTTTAATAGACTGTTCATTTTTTTGAATTAACTAATTTTGTATTTATTAATTTTGAAAAAAAGTCACGCATATACTTGCTAAAGAGAAAGTAAAAATTCCATATACTCCACAAACTACAATGCACCCACAGTAAATCTTATTTAATGGTTGGTAATTACAATTAATCGTAGTACACTACAGTTTGTAATTTGGTTCAACTGCTCGACGGACTCAGCCATTTGGTAAATTAGGCAAAACATTCCTGCAATACTTTTTTTGAATTAGCTTTATGCCATAAATATTTGATTTTGAAATAAGTAAATAGGTACTATTAAAATTTGATTGGGTCTAATTGTAAGACAAGACTATGAATAGTTTATGGATTATATTTAGTTAGTATTCATTATTTTAATTCGATTTGAATCATTATCAACGGGAGCCATAAAAGAAATAGAGAGCGGTAGAAAGAGAGGGAGAGGTAGAGATAAAAAAAGAGAGAGAGGGAGACAAAAAGAAGAGCGCCAGATTCATTAAGCTACTATGTTAGTTTCCGCATGTTGGAGAAACTGCCAAAACGACCCAAGTGCGACGCACGATATAAAGATAGCTGCAACGGCGTCAGGACAAACCCAATAAACAGATGACATTACAAACTTCACGAGATAACCCAAGATTAAGAAAAGTTAAGTAAGCTCGAGAAAACTACATTCTCACAGCATAATAACCATAAGTTTCAATTATCAGAACCCAACTAAAACACTCTCCATTTAGGATTATGCAAAACGTAACCATCACAAAATATCTAAACCATTCATAGCAATCCCGACATTTAGAAATTTAAATTAAGGGACAGTCCTCAATTTTAATATTTCACGTTCCTGTGTATGCCTGGTGGATTAATTATGCAAATTAGTTTGCGGTGCCATTGAATATTAGCGGTCGTTGTGAGGTTAATGATGCAGCTGATACGATATTTTGCTTGAAAACATGATATAAAGTTTCATTATAAACGTTTTTTGCTAAGCGATGGCATACATGTTCTTACCTAGAAATGCGGCACATTGAGGCACGTTTACAATATCAATCACACTAGACTAATCACACTATCGCACTAATACTATAAATGCGTAGTGTGTTTATTCCATCTTCACGCCGGAACGGCTGCACGGAATCAAATTACTCTCGGTTCTGAAATAACACATTTAGGTGTACTTTTCGCAAGCGGGTGAAACCGCGAAGCGCAGCTAGCATAAAATAAAACCATTTCGCCTTTGAACTATAGAGAATTCTCCAAGATCTTAGCGCTGCAAGCCAGGCAGGACTGAGTGACGACTTTGTCCAGATTTATCAAATAAATCTGAAACTGATTAAGCTTGAATTTTACTCGTGGTAAGTCTATCGTATGCCGTCTGGGTAGGTACCACTGCGTTACTCTGCCGCCAAGCATTAGTGCTCAAGCATCAAAAAATCAAATCAAAAGTCAAAATCATTTATTAATTGAAGCATTTGTAACAAAAAATAAAAAGCATTAGGTATTCCGGTTTGAGGGGCGTTGTAGCCAGCAAAATTACTGGGCATATGTGATTTAATACTTTTTATCTTGACTTTATGTCTCGGGGTGATGAGCGCAATACAGTGTTACGCAGTGATACAACTGTAACGGTGTGTAGAAGTGGATTGGAAGAGGGACGGACCGACGCGGTGAGGAGAGCGGGCGGTGTGGTGTGGAGCGGGCCATTCTGTCGATGGTCGAGGAGCGGAGCGTAGCATAAATAAATATAATTGTTACTTTTTATGGAAGTGGGTGATTTGTAAAGTGTATCGGTCCAATTATCAAGCGAAAAATAAAGATTACGTGTGTGTGTATTAATAAATGTTTTATTTCATCAGAGTCTAGTTTTACTACTATGAAGTGTAATTAAAGTTTCTTGGTGGCATGCAATCGTTATGGGAAGGCGTGGCGCTTATCATCGGGCGAACGCCTTGCTCCTCTCAGTTCCATTTAAAAGAAACCTTTTAATAGAAACAAAAATTTACCCCCTAACACGATGTTATGATTGATATCATCATCATCATCCTCGTCATCAATACATCAGTAGACTGACGATTAACTGATGGACAGGACGCCACTGAGCCCGATTGATAAGCCTGACCTTTATGACCACGTCTAATTATTTGGTACATACCGCCACAGTGGCAGAGTATGGTTATCATTGTCAGTATTAGTATTTTTACTCTCCAATTAATTTAAAACTTCTAATAACATTTCTTTAAACTCGCCATTAGAGATTTAGAGCACCTTTCCTTCAAATTACAGTTATCAAATTTTTTATGTAAAGCACAAGGGCGGGACGAAACTTCACGCTTTTTAATTCAACGTAGGCGAATAAAAACTTTTTTATTCAAGTTTTTGATAACGTTTTGTTCAAATATTATTCATATTGCCACTTTACCTCGGTATTGTTCCAATGTAGCTGCCGCCTACGTTCTGGCGCAAATAAAAATGTCAAGATAAAAATACTTGATAAAAGATAAACTTAAAGTATTTCTAAATTGAAATTAATTTAGACACCGGCTGTGTTATTCCCAGTATTGTGTGTTTGTTTTATTTATATAATCGTATTAGCTTGTACGCGTGGCTTCGCCCGCGTGGTTCTAGTGAAAAATACTGTGTTTTTTCACTATATCCCACGGGAGCCGCTTATTTTTTTTGGGATAAAAAGTAGTCTATGTAACTCTCAATATCTGTACAAAAAATGACTTCGATCCGTTACTCCGTTAATGCGCGAAGGACGGAAAAACAAACAAACACACTTTCGTATTAATAGTGGTGTAGCGATTATGTGTTCATAGTATAAACGACGGTTGTGCGTTGAATATTATGAGCTTCTTTTCAAAATTTGACTATTACACTTTCGATAAAAATGGTTTTTTTTTGTTTGGTAACATTCAAATATACACGCCGCGAAAATAAAATTGAGCCAAAACTTGATAATTACACCAGAAAATCAATATTAGAAGGCATGATTGCGTCAAAAATTGATTACTCTAATACAAAGCTGCATACCTACTTAAAAATCTATTTTCTCAGATTGTGAACAAATACAAAAAGTGGAAAAGTCTAGTTTTGGAAAGAACTTCCTCATTTAAAGGCCGACTTGCCCCAACGTGAAATGCGGTTAACGTGTCAATTTTCAAGAACAACCTCTATTTTACGTTGGCGCCATTGATACTAAGTGGATTATAAAAAAATAACTTTACAAATTCCTAAAACAAACATTGTACTTAAAAACTCATATGTTTCAATAATAACAACAGAATGCAAATTCATTTGTAATTATTTAATTAGGCACGTTTGAATTCTAAAGGCAAATTAATCCCATCATTAGATAAACTCCCAGCCAACAGATTAAATAATTCCACTGCCTTCGCCAAACAGAACGACAGCATAAAATTAGATTAGACAAAGTTGCTTCCGACTATTTATAAACTTCGCTACTCTGTTGGTCTGTAAGCGACAGACGCCTTGCCTTAGGCTAGTCCCGAACTGATTTCCAAGTGCTATCGAATTTGAGTCTAGACTGAACAAAGTTCCGAGAACTGAATTAATTCCAATGGATTTCAAAGACACGTTCGTAGCTTGAGTTGACGTATGTTGGTTGTATCTGTACCCATATTACTGTTTCAACTATTCAGTCCAACAAGCTTTTTTTTAAATGTGGTATTATGGTTGACACGAAGCTAGCGACACCACGAATATGTTTGTAATTTCTTAGAAAAATGATAATAATAATATATAATGATGGCTTTTAAAATATGAGTCTAATGTAATATGTAGTTTAAAAGCCTATATGGATCCAATAATACAATGTAAAAATGTCTATTGTAACAATAAATTTTTATTATTATTGAAAATTCACTTTTAGTGTTAGCTGTACCGCTGATGCAACAATACAAGTATCATGGTGATAAAAAAAGTCTTGCTTTTTTATTTCCGGTATTATTTAGCACCTGTACCTATTAATAATGTATATTTTTTTATGATTTTTTTAAATCTTCATGTGTTTCAAAAGTTTAAAAATTAAAATGTAAGTAAAACTTCGTTGCAAAGGGCGCGAACAGTCTAAAAGGTTTTCAAATTACTAGCAGCAGGGACCAGCAGAAAGCAATAACACAATCCAGCTAAAAGCAGTGGACGCGTTTCAACGGAAACTAGTGCGCGATAAAAAATGCGTTGACGCCACAGTCACTGGGTAACAAAGTGCAGCTGCCAGGGGCGTTGTGCACGAGCTGATTTGGTCCGACCGACACTAATCAGGTTTTAAAATAAACCAAAGTGCGTAATGTATTTATCTTACTTTACGTAGGTACTTAGAGATTAGGAAAAATAGACGTAAGATAAATAATAATAATATCCTCTTTTATATAAGAAATATACAGTGTAATCACTTACCATTTCATTTATTATCATTAAGAGTTATCACCCGTAGTCATGAACAACACTTACATAGCTTTGTAAGGCACAACAATCAATGAAATCTTTTTTTATCGAACTGAATAATGAGAAGAGCAAGTCGTTCGTCTGATGGTAAGCGCCACGCTTGTCTATACCTCCAGCAGTGTTACCCAGACCTTTTCTTACCAATTGTGCTAATTGCCTCGAAACATCAGTCTCACCACTATGCTCAGTAATTTCGCTTGCTGAAATACCCTTCAAACCGGATCATAACTGCTTGGCTATCATTTTGAGTTATCGTGTAGAAAGGATTTCTGAGTGAGAACGCTGGTTATACTCAAAGTCCGTATGCTGAGCATTTTTAAGACGCGGAGTTTTATATCCTTACCGCCCAAATCGTCATCGCCGTGCGACCGAATCGGCTCGTCTATAATACTCCGTACAGTACAGAACAAAGTTTCCATGGCAGCAGACAAAACGTACCCATTTCGCAGTGTGTGCAATACTGTATGAGTTGTTACTTGGTCAACGCCACTGGATCAGATGTATGTAGTGCATTACGCGCTAATGCTGCGGTGTGTCTTGTCTCGCTACGCTTTTAGCGGCGATGTGTTTACTTTAGCTTTCTTGTAACTTAGGAAGTATTGCCAGTTGTTCACGTAGCTATTAGTTGTAGTAACGCTCGTAGCATAGCTCGCTTAGCTGCTCGTAGCAGATCTTCTAGGTTAAGCAACGTTCGCAGCGGTCAAAATTTAGATGGGTGACCGTTTGTGTGGTATTTACATGTGAGCGCTACCATGCGGTGTTCCTGTGCCCTACGCTGATCAGCTTGAACTTCTGGGTTTGCAAATTTCACCCACCTTAAACTTTGGACGTTTTATAGAGACAAGAGCTAAAACCGCTGCCAGGAAGCTTGGTATACTATTCAAAGTCAGAGACTTCTTTAGTCCCACGCAACTCCTGACCTTATACCAAGCCCAAATACGTTCCTGCATGGAATACTGTAGCTATCTGTGGGATGGCTCAGCCAAATACCAGCTGGCAGCTCTAGACTCTATAGAACGCCGCGCAATTAAGTTAATTAATGACCATGCGCTGGTGGAGAAGAAGCTGACAAGTCTCGAACACAGACGGAAAGTTGGGTGTCTGTCGCTTTTTTATCGACTGCACTTCGGAGAATGTGCCCAGGAATTGCACGATCTGATTCCTTCTTCTCCCTTCCACCATAGGACTTCCAGGCGGGGTGAGTCGTTTCACCCGTACGTCGTTAATATCCCACCTATCCGTACTAAGCGTTTCGCAGATTCCTTTATCATGCGAACTGCTAAGGAGTGGAACGCTCTGCCACCGTCTTTGTTCCCAAACGGATACAACTTGTGTCTCTTTAAGTCTAGAGTGAATAGGCATCTCATGGGCAGACGTGTTCCATCTTAGGCCGCATCTTCGCTTTCCATCAGGCGAGATGTCGTCAAACGTATGCCCATTTAACAATAAAAAAAATAAAAAAAATGCTTCGGAGGGCACGTTAAGCTGTCGGTCCTAGGACAACAGTCGTTAGACCATGTCGGAGGCTTTCGGTGGTCTAAAAACTCCGGCACCAGTAGCGTTGGCCACACACCCACAGGAGAGAAGAAGAAGTTATAGTTGCTACTAGTTAGGTATCTCGTATGTGACAGGCTGTTAGGGTTGTTACACCTCTTAGCCAGTTATACTGTCGCGAATCAATAGTGCGCATAATTTTGTTCCGGTCTAAAGGGCGTTATATATATCAAAATTACTGGGCATTTTAAGAATTAAGAGAGCCTCTGAATGAGTAGAGCAATGCAGTACCGCGGAGAATTTTACATAATAATGTTGTGGGTGGAGCTGTTGCAATTGTCATGGGCAGACACGTTGCTGACCTAGTCGTCTTGTCAGTCAGTTTCATAAACAATTTGCTATTAATGCAGTTGATGTAGGTTCGGAGAAATAAAAATAATGTGATAATAAGACCAATTGAATACACCAAGGAATACTGAATATAATAAACCAGATGGCATACTCTGCATGTTCTTTTACTATTTGCCAAGTCATGTTCTAAAACAGTCATAACAGTATTGAAAAAGCGTAGTTTTGCCAGCATAAAAGCTCTAACAAAGCGCATTAAGCGCTGTTAAAGCTAATATCTCAACTCATTATGCTTAAAACTTTAAACGTTCTTGATAACTACCCCATATCCTGAAGCCACTACCGCAGAGAAACTTGCATTCAAAACAACTTCGATCTTTTAACATATTCTAAGGAACAATGAAGCTTATTTATCAAGTTTCAAGGTTCTAAATGGTTCATGATAATATGTTCACATAATTTTTGACGTTATGCAAAACAGACGAATGAAATATAGGCCTTCGGGGTATTTGTTTTGTATATAAATTAAAGCATATTAGCGTAGGCGGGACATAGAAAAGCCTTTTATTGGGCTGTTACGTAAATTAACAGAATGCGACCTTTTGTTACTGTCGTGTTGTATGTCCATAATCGTGTGGATGGGTTCATATACAAGCAAGCGTATATACATCCCACGCCAAATACCAGCAGTGCCCCTTACCCAGTTCTGTTCCAGGGATCTGGCTTCTGCCAGACTCCTGGGAATAAAAGGGGAGGACACCGAGGAGGTGATAATCGCTTCAGCCTACATGCCGGCTGAGGAAGATACTCCACCTAAAGAAGTCACGGAATTGGTAAGATACTGTGAAATTAACAAAATCAGACTTATACTATCAGCAGACACAAACGCGCATCACCCGCTGTGGGGTATGCCAATATGCAACAATAGAGGGGAAGAACTGGTAAGCTTTTTATTTACAACTAACCTCTCTATAGCTAACATAGGTGCAGAGCCAACTTTTGTCACAAAAAGATGTCGCACCATCATCGATCTCACCTTGGTCTCAGGTAACTACTCAGATAACATCATTAAGAACTGGAGAGTTTCTACGGAATCCTCATGCTCAGACCATAGATGGATCAGATTCGAACTACAAACTAACATAGTATTACCAACACCAATTCGCAACCCACGCAAAACTGATAAAGCGATGTTCACGCAAACACTGCAGAATCGCTTGATACGGGGAAATAATGCAGAATTAACGATAAACAACAACGCCGAACTAGAAGCGGCAGTAGAAAACCTAACATCAGCACTCAAAAGTAGCTTCGAAACGGCCTGCCCTTTGTCAGTTCCGAACTGGAATAACAAAAATGACAAAAAGTGGTCCAAGGAGCTAGAGAGACAAAAAGCAAAAGTACGAAAACTGTTCAACAGAGCCATGAATACATACGACGAGAATGATTGGGTAGAATACAAAAAAGCCCAAAAAATTTACAAAAAGAAATTAAGATCCAACAGTCGTAAGTCATGGAAGAAATACACCTCGAACATAGAGTCTAACACACAGGCCAATAGAATCAGGAAGATTCTAGCAGCTGCACCAACAACGGGAATTGGCTCCCTAAGAAAACAGGACAACACATACACAAAAACAGAGTCGGAAACTCACAATCTATTGCTCTCCACACATTTTCCAGGATGCATAATCTCGGACACGGTCAACTGGAACAATCAAGTCTCTGGCAGACCACCGATAGAGACAGACTGGAATGTTGCAAATTCCGTGGTAACAGTAGACAGATTACACTGGGCGATAAGCACATTTCTACCATACAAAACTCCAGGACTAGATAAAATCTTCCCGGGTCTACTACAATGGAGTGTAGGGATTATATCAGACTTGTTAACTGATATCTTCAGAGCTTGCATAGCTTTGAGATATATACCCCTCAGATGGAGAGAAGTTAAGGTACTGTTCATCCCCAAGCCCGGTAAAAGTGACTATACAGAACCAAAGGCTTATAGACCAATAAGCCTAACATCCTTCTTGCTGAAAACACTGGAGAGGCTATGTGATCGGTATATGAGAGATATAATACTCAAAACTGTTCCGCTAAACCCTCAACAGCATGCCTATAGCACGGGCAAATCCACTGAATCAGCACTACACAAAGTTGTAAACAAAATTGAACAAGACATTAACAACAAAATGCTATGTCTGGGCGCGTTCATAGACATCGAAGGAGCCTTCGACAAAACAAACTTTCATAGCATAAAAACAGCACTAAATAGACACAAAGTAGACCCAACATTGACTGAATGGATAATCAACATGCTGAGCCAGAGAGCAGTTCAAATAGAGGACAACGGCAAAACCAGAGGAGTGGTGTCTCGAGGTTGCCCGCAAGGTGGCGTCCTGTCACCGCTACTATGGAGTCTGGTAGTCAATGACCTCATCTCAAAACTCAATGCTCAAAGGTTCTACACAGTGGGATATGCCGACGATCTTGCTATCCTAATAACAGGACACTTTTCTAGCGTATCCTGTGACATCATGAGCAATGCGCTCAGGATAGTAGAACAATGGTGCAGAGAACAAGACCTAACAGTCAACCCCAACAAAACAGAATTAATAATGTTCACAAACAAAAGAAACCTAGGTAGATACACTTTACCAACACTCTTCGACACACAGTTGACACTGTCGGATGAAGTAAAGTACCTAGGAGTGACACTAGACAGCAAACTAAATTGGGCAAAACACTTAGAGTACAAGATAAACAAGGCAAGCATCTCATTCTGGCAATGTAGAAGAATGATAGGTAAGACATGGGGTCTCAGCCCAAAGATAACCCTATGGCTGTACAACACAGTAATAAGACCTTCCCTAACATATGGTTCGTTAGTGTGGTGGCCCAGAACCACTAAAAGCACCACTATAAGCAAATTACAAAAATTTCAAAGACTTGCATGCGTAGCCATAACAGGATGCATGAAAACTACTCCCACTGCGGCTATAGAGGCTCTACTGAATATCACACCTCTACATCTATTCATACAGCAAGAAGCTGCAGCCGCCGCTTTCAGACTAAAAGCAATGAGACTCTGGGAGGAAAGCAAACAAGCCACTCATACAACCATAATAGAAAAATTTTCTGGCAACAACACAATGATATTATCAGTATATGACAGGATACCTAAGACATTTGTCTTTAACAAAAACTATGAAATCCGACTACAAGCAGAGCCCAGTGACAGTTCGGGAATCCATGAAGTCAGAATTTACACTGATGGCTCAAAAATGGAAACAGGAGCAGGAGCAGGAACGTTCTCGGACGATCTCAACATCCATATAACAACAATCCTGGGTGTACACAACTCCATCTTTCAGGCGGAATGTGTAGGTATCATCCAGGCTGCAAGAGCAGTACTACAGAGAAAGGTAACCGATTTTAACATCAGGATACTCTCAGATAGCACCGCAGTACTACTAGCCCTCCAGAGATACGACCACTCCTCGGGGCTAACCCTACAGTGCCATGATCTGCTGAAGGAGGTAAGTATACACAATCATATTACTCTTCAATGGATCAAAGGCCACAGCGGATCCAGAGGTAACGATGCGGCGGATGAATTGGCGAGAAGAGGTTCGGCCTCCAAATTTGAAGGACCCGAACCTGTGATCCCGATCCCATTTAGCCAAATCCGCTCATGGATCCGAAATCAAACTACCAAATTACATCAAGACTACTGGGTAAATATCAAAGATTGTAGACATTCCAAAGAGGCATTCCCGGTCTTAAACCCGAGATACTCCAGGAAGCTCCGCAATCTCAACCGGGACAAACTCCGAATAATAATCGGAATCGTCACCGGTCATTGCTCACTAAACAAACACCTGTTTACAATAGGTGTTACTGACAGCCCCCTGTGCAGAGGTTGCCTGGAGGCAGAGGAAACAGCGCCGCATGTGCTCCTGGAGTGCAGCAGCGTGGCGACCCAGCGAGCAGAGTTCCTGGGTGCGCCGGGGTCGTTCAGAGAAGCCTGCGCCGGAATCGGAGAGCTGCTGGCCTTTCTGAATGACATCGGGTGGCTGGATTAGCTGCCGCCACCTCATCACGCAAAAAGGGCCGATTCACGGCCTAGTTGCGGAAAACTGCCCGCACAACAAGTAACAAGTAACAAGTATACAAGCAAGCACATTTTATTTTCTGTTAGAGCATATTAAGATATCTGAACATTAAACCAGGGATATTATACTGGTATTTTCTATTTAACATGATGAGAACAGATACAATGGTTCTGACGAGGTGAGGTAACAAACATTAAAAAAAATACTATCGAATTGAAAACCTCCTCCTTTTTTGAAGTCACTTAAAAAGATTAAAAAACTCACACCCCGCGAATTTTTTTGGTACTATCTTCATGTGTAGGTGTATTTTTTTCGAAGTACCGGTAGTCAGTTCTCATATTTCTTTTCCGTACCCGGAATTCGGTCTGAATACGAGAAAGAAATAGGTTAACATCACATTCCTTTTATTTATTTAAGTTTATATGATTACTATTGTTGACTATTTTTTATGTTTTCATCTATTAAAGTGCATTTTTTAAACCTTTTTATTTTAGATAGGTTTCAAACTTATGATGCTGGACACTTGGGAAGACAAGTGGTGGTTGCAGCTTAAAATGGTAGATACTTAGGTAGTGGTAGCTAAGAAATGGCTTGGAGAAAGAATTATAGAACCTTATGGATAACACTTATGTTCTGACAAGTTTTCTGCATCTGCCTTTGACAGTTTGATAATATAAATACAAAAAACTTAATTAACATCGCAAGAAAATATCTCAGCATCAAATTATTCCTCAAATCTCGAATCTCAAAGTTCGCACCTACAAACAAAGTCACTAACAAACTGGACGAATTAATAAAGGTCTCCAGTTACTCTCGGAGCCTTAAAAAACATAATTAAAAAAAGAATTCGACCCGACCCGAGATCAAATTAACACGACTTTGCCGTAACTTCGCGGAATTATAACGTAAAAAAAACTTTTAGGTGAAAGCTGTTTCCGAAAGGGATGGGTAATTGCAAGGGAACTGTAGCAGCAAGGGCAGGTAGAAACGGCTTCTTCGCGACTTGGTTTCACTTTTTCAATCGTTGTTTTTCCTTTAACCTAGAAGTAACAGACATTAAAACTTTTGTGAGAGGTTTGAATTTAATTGTAAGGGTGTCTTGTTAGCACTGAAGACAATCAGGTATTTTGTTTTGGTAAAGTTAGGGGTTTGCGTACCGATGCGATGTTGTGTTGGAGAACTTTGGAGCTTTAAATTAAATAGGTGGGCGTTTGAAGGTTAATCTATTTTTAATTCTAGTTTACTAACTACCGCGAAAATGTTAGATGAGTCTGAAATACCTCTTTTTTCCATTGGCAGCTGTATTGGCTTAATATATAGATGAAGATTGATTTCACTACACAGTAATAAACTGAATATCATCTATGTCTGACTTTATAATTTAAAAAAATCACGTTTCAGGTATTTTAATTTGACCACATTCCCCTGACAGTTTGACTAGGGACATCCAGTTCAGTCAACAATGAAGAATAATACCGAATAAGTACCGAAAAGTTGTGTTTGGTAAATCTCGTTTGACTCCAAGTAGGTACAAAGTTTTGTTTTCAAATCCTAAATCAACAATTCTAGAAACATACGTAAATTCTCTTTCCAGCTTAACTAAAACCGTGCAGAATAAAAGTTTGCGATAAATTGAGCGGCTTTTTTCGGCTGTTTTCAAGCAGTTTATTACGTCATGGAGTTTCGAACAACTGTCTGCCAACTTCTCCTGTAGTTTTGATAGTCTTTTTCGGGACCTAGTAAAGGTTTTTTAGGGTTCAGCCTTACGAATTTGAATAAAGGTTAAAATTATAAAACACTTCTAAATGTTTTTGTACAATATGCATTGAATTATTTCTGAATTGGTTTGGGTGACTCTCTTTCGAATGTTTCATTCTTAAACCTGTGAGAACCTGTTATTTATAATCGAATAGAGAAAGAAGCTGAAACACTTTATCAAAATAGACTTTTGAATTAAAACTCCTTTGACTTATTTCTTATGTTTTTGGATCTACTGAGGCCTAAAATGTTTATTCTGCCTTCTTTAGGCACTTGTCCACATTGACGACGTTGACCGCCAGTCCCTTTCTCGTCGGTAGTCAGATAAGTTCCCTATAGCCTGATTTTTTATTTTTACTAGCTGACCCAAAGACTTTATCTTTGAGCTGACCCGACAAGCGTTGTCCTGTCAACTGACAGCTACGTCAAACGCCATACGGTCACATTAGAAAAGTTAATATGGTCGTTAAGTTTTCTTAAATTTTCTAATGTTCCTCGTAACTTTATTATTTTTTTCTTTCATAAGAACCTTCTCTTGACAATAACAAATACAAAAAAAAAAGAATCAGCGAGATTGGAAATTGGAAATAAGGATTATTTTTAAGTATATAGATTCATTTGTATCGCAATTTGTTATAGAATCCAGTACACACAAATGAGTTCAAACTTGACCAAGCCGTTTAGCTTGGTTCCGTTTGTGTTTGGTTTTTTAATGTGTGCTAACTTTTTGTATCTTTTCGCCGTAGTTTGTTGTGAGGTCCTGTTATTTACATTTACGAATATGCGAGTTTGTAGTTTTAAAAGCATAGAAGAAAGAACTTTCTCTACCATTTTGATACGTATTAGACGTGCATGCCAGGCTTGATATGTAGTTGCAGTGCCAACCAATACTAAAATTTAAACATATTTTTTTAAATCGTTGATCTTTCCGCTACTATGTATCCTGATACTAAAGATGGAGCACATGGATCTAAGAAAATCTAGAGATGTGAAAAGGAAGACTTCCCTGTGGAGTTTCTTGGTACCATCTTCTCTAATGGGTGTATCTCCAAAGCATTGCTAAAGTCACTTTTCTCATTTCTGAACACGACGGTACGGTACCGTCGAGTATGAAATGGGTAGACATGTTTACCTTTTTTCAAAGCCATAATAACATAAAGAACTATTCAACGTACTTTTAATTTATTTGTAGATACTACATTTAAATATTGCTTTTTTATAACGTTTGCAATGCATGTTTTGGTTCCACGTTTATAGTGCGTATTGTTAAAGAATGGATCTCCTTGCCGTCTCTGTTTCCTGATAACTACAATCTGGGTATCTTCAAGGCCAGAGTGAATAGGAATTTTCTAGATCTACGTACTCCAACTTCGGCCACATCGTCGCTTAACATCAGGCGAGATGGTGGTCAAACGTAAATCTATCTAATGTAAAAACAAAAAATGTTTTTGGCTATTTAATAAACATTTTTTTTACTTTGCCTTTAAAGGAACGACTGCACAGACACGTCTCTTTCATGGTTCAACAAACATTACGTCATTACGGCATGGCTTTGCTTGGTGGGTGGTATTACAAACGGCTCTATGTAGTATTAGGTATACTGTTATACCGCTGCAAAAAAAAATGTGTCTTTGAAACTGTCTCAACATCAGCTTTCAATAAAATTATTGAATGCCAGGCGAACATTACACAAGCAGGCACAGTAATGTGTACGATAACAATTTAGCGGTAGAACTGTCATTTTGGTCGATTTTCCACTCAAAAGAGCTTTTATGTAACTGAATGACGAGACCAGCTGGTCGTTTGCCTGATGGTAAGCAATACGCCAGCCCATAACAATAACAGCTCCACCCAGAACATTGTTTTGCAAAATCCTGCGGCACTGCACTGCGCTCGTCACCCTGAGACAATTAGCTGTTGAGCCTCGTAATGCCCGGTAATTTCGCTGGCTACAATGCCCTTCAAACCGGAACACAGTAATGCTTGCGCACTACTGAGTGGCAGCTGAATAACTGGCAAAGCGGTGGTACCCACCCAAACTCTACGAGCTCTGTAGAGCTCTTACAACGGAGCATTTTAATACAATCCATGTCCATGTACTGTCAATGTTTCAAAATTTACTTTCTTCCTCAATAGTAAAAGTAAACTAGTATCTTGTACCGCTTGTGAACAACGTACCTAATAGTTTTAAATAAATTATGATAAATCACCTGGAACTTAAAATGAAAGCTACCTATTTAATTATTCTTCAGGCAAGCCGCAGGGAGCACTTGCACACGAAAGTTAATTTAACTACGTAAATCAAGTTAATTAAATTTTGAGTTTATTAAGTTAGCCTCCACCACTAGTATGAAAATTCGCTACATTTGAGAGAACTTCAAACAGCGAGGCTTGTGCACAAAAGGATGAAGCTAACATTATACGTATCCTAGGTTCCAAGGTTGGTCGTGTGAGCTTGGAATCAAGTGTATTTTTTAGACATATTCAGTGGCAACGGTAATGTTACACTCACATTTCCAATAGATTAAGTTTTTGTCCAATTGCTTGTCCTTGTAAGTAGTTAGTTTAGTTTTAGTAAATAGAGTGTAGAGTTTTTTCAGTAATAAAGGCCGTTGCAGCCCAGTACAATAATAAACCAAAATTCCAATATCATACAAAAACTTAGGAAAAAGTTACGATGCTACATAATAATTCGGTTGTAGATTAATAACGACAAAATTAAATAACGTAACATAATTTGGGTAATTATAATTTAATTCCATAGCCTAACAATGGAACTCATAATTCATGGACCAGATGATTTATTTCATTTTTTAATGCAACTGGGTGAACAGACAAGCTAGTCGGTTGCCTGATAGTAGCGCCACGCTTGCCCATAACAATTGCAATGCCACTCAGAGTACTACGTAACTCTGCATTGCACTTGTCAACTCGAGACATCAATCAATATGCCCAGTAATTTTACTGGCTACATTGCCCTTCCAACTGGAGCACAGTAATGCTAGCCCACAAACTTTGATACACAAAGTTTTAAGTATTTTCATGTTCTAATCTAAGTTTCTCTTCCAATAAATGTGACCTTACCTTTTCTACTTCACACTACATAGACGTTGATGGACTATCACTTTCGAATTTTAAACGAGATCGCTTTAGCGATGACATCATCAAAATTCTAACTCAAAAAGTCTCGTTTTCTCCGCGCTCATTTTCAAACAGAGACCATAATCCACTTGATTCCGCCTACTGTGCCGATTCACTCACGGAACATAAGCAATCTTTACCTAATTTATCCCATCGTGTGTCAACGTGAAAGTCCTTTAAATAGGGTATTAATAGAGTCCAGAAGGGTCAGCAATCAGATGTCTATATGAGACGGTAACCGCTTACTACCGAACGGAGCGTATGTTTGTTTGCTGATATTTATATTTTCAAAAATGTTAAAGTAAGGCCGCACTACTGTGACAGTAGTTCATATTATTTTTCGGCCAACCACAATCGCTTTTTCATCCCCTGCACCAACCCAGTGGCTTCAAGGCAAAATAAGCAGACTAGCTCGCCGTACACTCCATGTTTTTCAACCATCTCACAGGGAAAGTAAACTTGGAGATAACTTGAAGAGTGCAAAGAGGGGTATCCATTTATCCAGAAGTTTCCGTCAATCGGGTGTGGAAAGTGAAAAGTTTCGTGATAAAGTGAACGTGAGGTGAGAAGCGGAGCGATGAAACAGTAGACATGATTTGTTTGGTGTTTCTTTCCTGAAAACATCCACAGTAACTCTTACCCTTACCCTATAGTATTAAAGATGTAATATTTGTGTAACCACTAGATTGAAGCACACATTTATCGATAATACTAGACCTAGCGCACTCCGCACTGTAGGTACGAAGCTACAAGTACATAGCCGGACACCGACGGCGGGTCGCGCGACGTTACACGTGTCGCGTCAGAAGAGATAAGAGCTACGCCATAGAAAGTGAGGCACTCTGTAGGTTAATATGACTGGTAGGTATGCAGCGCTACGCCAGCTGAATTGAATTTTATTGCGTCATAGCAAGAGTCGCTACTTGTTTAAATTTCTTTGCGGAGTGATGCTTCTGTCCCTTAGTATTCGGTGATAATACTATTTCATCTTATATATTATTATCAAATAATATATTTTGTTTTAATCTTATTTCTATTTACCTTAATTATTATATTTTTTATAATTATGGTGTGCCCGACAGGTTACGCTTCAAGGCACCCCGAGTTTAAGATACTAGTCGGTTACCAGGTCACAGTGGTTACAGGTCACAGCGTTACAGCGGTGAGGGTTACAGAGCAGTTACTAGTTGGAGGTCTCGGTTACAAATGAAAGTCACAGTTCTACGCAGCGTGTTTTATTTCAGATTTAACCTACTTATATACAAAATATTAGCAATTTACCGACCTATGCCGTTCCCTTACCGTACAGAAATGTGTTCTACAAAATGGCCGTTCTCACTGGCCGCACACTAACTCCTACCTAATCTGTGACAGTAGTTACCCAAGTATCTCGGATCCTTACCGTCACGACTAGACATGTGCCACGGCATATAGACCTTATTGCTACAGAACTAAGGTGCCTATTCGCTTACCTAGTTTTAAGTGTTCTATGAAAATCTTAACTAATATTATAATTCTTATTTGCTATGTATACCTACCTAACTGTCTTACTATTAATCGGGATAAATAATAGACATTAACATAATACAATTTATTACCTACTACAAACATTTACAAATTAAATCCTATCTACCTATATCTAACTACATACATGTGGTACGTCACCACATAATAATGAGCAATACCGGCTTATTTTGAAATTTAATCCAATTCTGATTTAACATGTATTACATTTTTACCATAAAATTGATTATTCTGATTATACTTATTGATTATCTTTTTGCTTCTTCTGTACGTAATAAATGTGCACTGCACTGGTTCAAAAATGAATATGTCCACTTTGCACATATTCATTTTTATACACGTTTTAAGGTAGGATCACTTACTCTAGATAAACGATAAAGTACTCTACTACTAGTACTCTCTCTAGTACTCTCTTGTATTAAGTTATGTTTTAAATAGTTTGAATTCAATTTCTTTAAAAGACTTTAAACAGGCGCGTTTAGCCTGTTGTGTCATACATCAATTATGTCCAATGATAAAAAGTATGTGTGTGTATTTTTTACCACTTAACTCTATAACGACTGAATGGATTTTGATGAAATTTGGTATATTGGCCGAATTAAAAACTTGTTTTTCATGTACCTATTTTTAAGGTTTTTCTTTAAGAATTAAGTGTATCTATCTGTCTATAGGTACTTTAGGCCCTAGAATAGAACATAAATACTTTTCATCACGGAAATCTAACAGTTCCCGAGGGGGCAACTATGAATCAAATTCTACGCGGGTGAAGCCGCGCAGCGGAGCTAGTGTTGTAATAAAATAGTTATTTTCCATTACCACATCCACCGCACACATTCTGGCCTAGACTCACTCTCTTCACACTCTTAGCGTTCTGAATTTTTAAGTCCGCCAGTTCACCGATGCTCTCAACAAGTTCCACCCAACTCGTCTCGATTTACATAACACGCGTAATGCAGACAAAACTTCGGTTTTCTTTCTACGTCTGAGTTTTCGACGTCTATTTTATTACGGAAACAACTTTTTTGAAGGTAAACTCGAAGATAGTGGGCGTATTTTTCTTTGGAGCGATGTGAGTGAACTGGGTAAACAAACGATATGGAACGAACTCCAAAAAAAGCTCATGCCTTTTGGGTTCGGTACCTCATAAGGAATAAACGGAACCCTATCAAACTTCAAAGTTAACGTAAAAAAAACAATTAATAGAAAAACAAAATTTATAGGGTACTTTCCTATTTAGGAATACGAAATTTGGCAAGTAATATCGTCTTATACTACAAGTACAGAGAAACATTTGAAAATTATACTGATTTAAAGAATCTGGCATGCCATCAAAACCCGATAAAAAATATCCATGCAACAAGCTCAATCCCATTCATTATTTACTTCCTAAAGTTACCGTCTTTCTCTTTTAAACGAGCACGCGTGAAGTTGAAAATAGCAGGTTTCATTGCAAAAGTTCTGTTGATAATGCTAATTTTAGAAGCACTTCTGAAACTTTTACGATTAGAACTCATATTGTCTAAAGTATCGGGCTGTTAACGATCATTACTCTGCCGGAAGTTAGAGAAGTTAGGTTTACAATATGTTACTAGAAGTAATGATCAGTAATACCACAGAATAGATAAAAGTATGACAACACCAAATCAGAAGGCAAATTCCGCAAAATTTGAATGACGTTAAATGAAAGTTGACCGAATCACAAATAATTTGTGAATTAAAGAAAAATTTACATTTTGCTCGTAATTATTATAATTACAGTATAGTCTCGATATAATGTTCAAAATGTAATTCCTTTATAAGTGCAATAAAGTGTTTTCTATTCTATTCTATTCTATTCTATAATTATCTTTGAAACATCTCTTTTACGTCAAACCACAGGTCAAACTGACGTCCGAGAATAGCATTTTTTCCATTGAGGTCTTACACTATAGAGGGATAATTACGAAGTTTTCCGACCTAAAAAAGGATAGCGCTATACAACAGGCTCTTATAAAGAACGAGGTAGAACTATTATCATATTGTCTCTATCGCGTAACCCATTTTCTATTATATAATACGTCTTTGCATTTTCTTAACATTGGCCATGACATGTTAAGTCAAAATAGTGGCCCGGCAGGGTCGGCTTGTGGTTTTTTAATTTGTGTTGTGGTATTTTTTATTATTTTTAAGTGAATCTTTGTGAATGTGTACTAGAAACAATTTAGAATTAAATGTGAAAAAATATTCGGGTGTTCCATTCATGGTGAAGTGAAAATTGTACTGAAAGATTAAGTTTTCAAACGTTTGTGTTTTTCTTGTGTTTATTGATGTTTTTCGGTAACTATAATTTATGTGGATGTAACTATACATCGGGTTCGACAATTAGAACCTGCATTTGGCTTGATATATTCAGTTTTCGGTGTTATTTTGTTAAAACAATATTGACCAGTTTCGTGTGTCAGTGTGGCCATCGTATAAACATTTCAGTTCCCATTACGTCGGGTAACAAATTGCATATTTGTGTAAAATGTTAAATGTATTAAAATTGTGCATTCTTAAACCATTTAATTAAGATATAGGTAATAAAAGTAGTTAATGATTATAGTTTTTATTTAATTTGAAATTAAAAAGTTAATGTTTAGTAAGAAGAGAGTAGAATTGTTTTAATAGTAAAGGCATTCGCCTCTTATGTAAGAACATATGTTGTAAATAAGTTCTTATTTTGTGTAATAAATTTATCTTACAGGTCCTTGCTGTCGATTACTATGGCCAATCATCCAATTCCATTGATGGATCACAATCCTACAATAAAAATGTAAGCAACGAATCTCGGATTTCTAATCCTAATTAACGCCACATAGTGAGAACGAGTTCATGAACGTAGACTTCATCATCATGTGAACGTCAAGGCTGTTCAGGACACAAAAGGACAAACCGTTTCGGGTTAGTGTAGTGAATTGACAGTTATGTATAGTTAGTGCTATCCAATACGGTGGTATGGTCAATGTAATAATTGACTTTCATAAGTACGTCTGTGATCTACTCCGACAGTATGACATTTAACTGAGACACTGTGCTATTTAGAATACTTCAAGTGTTTTTTTTTAACATTGTGTTTATCTATCTACCTATATCCTAAGTATCAGTTGTGCTGCAGTCTTGTAAATTATGTCAAAATACTAGTTCTTCTATTGTAAATTTTACCTGTATGGAAATAATTAATGTATGTATATTGTATAAATGTGTCATATATTTTACTTGATTATTTTATTTACCTGACTGGTTTAATCCTAGATAAAACCTGGAAATGATTGCATAAGAAGCATACCGTAAGGAAATGTAGTTACCGCAATGTCATTCGAGCTCTGAGTTGTATCGCCGCCACTATAGCTTCAGAAAGTCGTAGGTAGTTGGTCTGTAAAAGGTAGGAAATCTATACTATTATTCTGTGGCCACGCTAGAATGTATTCATTACTCGGCCACCTAAAAGAGACCTTCACCTTTTGATCTGTTTACAGGAGTCTATCATAAAAAGTAATTTCTAGATTTTTCGACAACATATGCATATTCCCTATTTCCATATCTTCACTCTGGGGTACAGAATAGTACAGATGTCCTACCTTTTACAGACCAACCACGAACTTCTGAAGTTATAGTGGCTGCAATGCAACGCAGAACACGTTATATTTTCATTCAAGCGAATGAGAGAATTTTTCATAGGTATGGTAAACACTCCAAAATTACTGTCAAAAAACTATTGCTTTCCAAAAGTGTTACGCTGTCGAGGACTCTATAGTGTCATTCCTCAATGATTTTTTCAATATATTTTGGTCATTTATAGACAGAATACAATTTGTGACAATTATGAGAATGACACTAAATCGGTACTGGAATTTGAATAGATTTATTAAGCAGCATTAGGCTTCAGAACTTTTATTTCCAAAATCGTCTACAATAAAATTTTGGTCTAGGGTCTGAAGCGTGCATTAGTGCTGCTCACTGGACAGCTAAAACTCGTTTATTTTGCTTGTGACCGTACCATAAACACCGAAACACAGTTAAACATAATACTGTGTTTTACTAGCAACCCGCCCCGGTTTCACACGGATGCAATTTACTAAATATGGTATAATTTTTTGACGATTTGATTACAAAGCACTGGATTTTCTCTATTGTACAAAAACTTGATTAGAATGTATTACATATTCCTACCTTTTCTTTTCTTTTTTTTTTACACTTTATAGATCTATGTTTGGCCACTATCTCGCCTGATGTGAAGCGATGATGTGGCCTAAGATGGAGCACATAGATCTAGAGAGAGACGGCAGTTGAGCGGCTGCTCAGACCCGTCTCCCCGATGGTTCACCGAACATCATCCCGAAACACGACTAGGTCGCTTGACGGCAAAAATATTTTGTTTGGTTTTTTTCTAAAAAAATATTTAATTGATTGTGAAACCTGTATCTGTTACATAATTAAACATAGTTGCATAATTTAGAAGAAGTGAGTGCACTTCTTCTAAATTATGCAAGGGTATTTCGAAGCAAAAAACTAAAATTGAAAAATCCTTCGACACAAAAAACCTGTAAAAAGTAAAAAACGGCTTAACCGATTTTGATAAAACATGTCTAAGAAATATCGCTAGGAAACTGACCGACTGTTTTCAAATAAAAAACCGCATCCAAATCGCTCCACCCGTTAAAGAGCTAGGATGCCACAAACTGTTACACATAGTGGTCTAACTTATAACTCTCCTCCTTTAAGCGTCGGGGGTCAACTTTGTTTTATACTATTTATATAATGAGATTTAGAAAGAAAGAATACATTTATTCAAGACAGATGCAACATTACATTAAACTATAATACTATACAATACATATAATAGAAAAAGATAACACATGTATATTGTGTGTATTTGTGTTTGACCTCAGAAAATCTGACATGAGCCCATGTCAGGTTTCAAAGGTTTGGTCACGTAAGTAACTAAGCCACGTCACCTCTACGACTTAAACTTCAGCAGTCAAGCGACGTCATCTCATAAAGAAAATAAGTTAAAACACTTACCGTCGTTGAAGAGCAAACTACAACGACTGTGGTGGTGGAGTCAATGAAGTGTCACAAACGAGCGCGGTCACCCGTCGCCTCCAGCCACCACAAGTCCGGAGATTGTGTACAAAACAATATACCTGTTGTCTACTATTGTAGGTACCTACTAAATGCAATTTGTTTTATGTAACTGAATAACGAGACGAGCTGGTCGTTTGCCTGATGGTAAGCAATACGCCAGCCCATAACAATAACAGCACCAACTGTACATGGCTTTGTTCGGTGGGTGGTATTACAACCACGGCCAGAGCCTACCACTCCAAAGCGCGTAAGCGGGTTTCATCACGATGTTTTCTTTCACCGTTTTTATCTGTATCATTATTATCTGATGTCTCGGGTTGACGAGCGCAAGGTAGTGCTACACACTATTTTGTATGGTAGGTATCAAAAGTTCTGGGTCTTTTTTTAGTTCTTCTTTTATTAGGGACTTTTGCCACATGACATGCCAGCCCCTAAATTCATCATACCCTAAAACTAATTTATCTACTAAACTACTTAAACATTTTAAATAAAAATTGAGCAGCATCTCACGCAGGTGATGCTAAGATACCTAGGCTGCACTGCCATAGCAATGTGCTAAGCTTTGACAAGTCAAGAAGCTTTTTTATAAAATACAACGCGTTCTAACTTCGATAATATGACAACACAGCGATTCCAAATCTACCAAGTCTACCAAATCTTACTAATTTTAAATACTCAATCGCTAACTGTACTTCAACTGGCAATTTTGAAGAGTTAAGGGTAGATAGTTAACTTTTAACCCCTTGTTTCGTCGCCGTCTCGTCAAAGCAAAGGTAAAAAGCCAAGGTACGGCGAATCACCGTTGTTAATGAAACAATCGCTTTGAAGAGACAATGGCACTTGGTGATGTTACGAATCAATTCGGATTAGAGTTTAAGAGTGCTGTAGAAAGAAGAATAAGCGTAGGTATTAATGTCAGCACAAAGTACGTTTATATACATCTCTAGTAGATAAACCTTTATGTGCACCAATATGTGCAATAGGTATAGTTAATCACGCTGATATTATAAATTCAAACGTTTCTGTGTAAATGTGTTAGCGTGTTCCTTTTTTTACGCTTAATACATCTATGTTTGGCCACGATCTCACCTGATGTGAAGCGATGATGTGGCCTAAGATAGAGCACACAGATCTAGAGAGAGATGGCAGTTGACCGGCTGCTCAGACCCGTCTCTCCGATGGTTCACCGAAAAAGATAACAGAAATAAAAAGATAAGTTTTTCTTACTTCTTCACGCCATAAGGGCTCAACGGATTTGAGTAAAATTCAGAATCGAGATAGCTTTTATACTGGATAAACCTATTGGCTACTTTTAATACCGAGAAACCGCGGGGAAAATATATAAAGTTGTTGACTTACTGTTGTTTTAACTATTGTAGATAGAGAGAGGCCAGCTCGCTGCGTTTAATAATTGATGACTCCTGTCGACCTCTCAATTGTCAGCTTGCTTCCATGCTAATAAATAAATACTTCCAACGGTCACATACATAGACCCGGGTCCCTAACTAGAATTCCCTGTATCTAGGGAACCAGGAACTACGAGGGTCATGGTCCCACAGCACCCAAACACGAAACAAATGCTTGCGCTGCTGTTTCTATGCACAAACATTTGTCTCGTCGCGGGAATCGAGCCCGCAACCTCAGAGATGTATGAGATTTGAGCCAACCTGCCCAACCACTACTCCACAGAGATTGTCAAAATCAAATATCAAAATAAAAGACTCTTCCTTGTTAAAAACTGAAAACCTCAATCTTCTTTTATATTCTTGCAGACAAAGAACGACTTTCCAAGAAAATACAATATCTGAATATATTTTATCTAACTTTCTTCAAAGTTCCTTGGGCATTATTTAAATATATATCTTGAAATCCACCGCGGCACTAATTCACTTAGAACTCCGCCATAGTTTAATATTTTAATTAATTCATCAAAGGACTAAAATTATAACTGCAATTCCTCAAGTGAACTTTTTGAGTAAAAACTAAACATCTAGGTTGGACAAAGACGTCCAATTAGGAACTTAGGGGTGAGTAAAGTCGACGCAAACATTCGTTAAAGGTAACGACTCATCATGCGAATGCCACGAGGCTCAAGGCTTAGAGTTCTGCTGTATATCGACATATTATCTCTAGAATGACTAGCAATACTTCACTTAACAAATTAGAGAAAGCTTACATGACAGTCTCTTGACAACGTCAACTTCGCATATTGGCGGCATCTTTCACTGAAGGCTATTTAATATTACTAGCTGCACCCCACGGTTTTACCTGCGGCTTCCCGGGATAAAAACTTGTGTTAACCCAGGGTATATAAGCTCTCTCCATTCCAAATTTCACTTTAATTCTATAAGCCGTTACAGTGCGAAGAAGTAACAAACACACTCGCATACAAAGTTTCACATTTAGAATAATATTAGTGAGATCTCTACGCAATATTATGTGCCATAGTATAAATCTTCGTAAAATCTTTATGAAATCGTCAAAACTTACAAATAGTTTTGCGTGGCACTGCGCTCGTCACCTAAAAATTCATATCTCTCAATTATATACTTACTAATTTCGCTAGCTACAATGCCTTTCAAATCGGAACAAAGTTTTTCTTTTGCACTACAGCTTGGCGGCAGAATAACTGGCAAAGCAGTGATACCAACGATCTCTGGCGTACGAGATATCTATACCTAGTAAAAAAAAATCTGTAGCGGATCTTAAACATAGTGTGTCGTTCTACTTAAAACAGTATTATTCTATATATAACTCTTTGAGAATTAGTTAACAGTAGTCTGACGAGAAAATGTAACTAGAGTCATGCTCCAAGACTGCCAGACAGCATCCAGTGCGAGCTGTATGCAAGTGAAATGCTCACTAATTAGAAGGTAGTCCTGCTAAAATTCGATTTAGCTAAGGTCCATGTGGACGCCCTAATTGGAATATAATGTGGCTTAATTAGAGGGATATATTTATATACAAGGTGGAATTGAATTTGCTATTTAATTATGAATTATGAATTTAATTTAATTTGTGTGTGTGTATCCTTTATTGGAGATCCTATAATAAATAAACAAATAAATAGTTGTTTTATTCGATGTATGTACTCATTCCATGTTTTAAGTTAAAAAAAGTAATTATATTCAATTTTTATAAAAAAATAAGAAAACCGATTTCAAGACTATATTTTTGATTTTGTTGATATTTTCAAAAAGTGCTGAATTTAAGATTGATAAAAATTACATGAGACTACCTCTGAAATATGGCCTATCATACAAAAAAAAAATCATCAAAAATACGAATATGGGCTTTCTTTTGTCGTTTGCAATCAAAAATTCTCAATATATTCGGTGTAACGAAAAATCGCGTACCAAACATAAAAAAGATGCAGTCGAATTCTCCCTCCTCCTCCTTTTTAAAATCGGTTAAAAATAAAGATAAGAAGAGAAAAGAAAGATAAATGACCAACAAATAATTGACAATTAGCTGTGTCAAATCTGTTAAACCATTACAGAGTGAAGAAGTAACCGACACTCACACTAATATACAAACTTTCGCATCTATAGTGTGATATACCATTTTTGACATCGAAACCTAAACTTGGGGGCACTTAATAAAGAAGATGTTCCTTACCCCAGACTTCTGGCCTACAGGGGTAATCTACCGCCGTTATAGGGAAAGTAGGCCAACACAATAACTCCTTTTTGTGTTGTGTAGTAGCGAATATAATAGAATAGTTATTGTGTTATATTTTTGTATATATGAAATAAAAAAATGAAATAACTCTTTATTGAAACACACACATAAAGTGATGAATAATAAAAACAAAGTAACAAAAGTGTAACAATTGGCGGTCTTATCGCTTAAAGCGATCTCTTCCAGACAACCATGAAGGGAGAGGAATTACGCAAAAAATATTGGACGGTGGTTTTCAATATCTCAATACACTTACATAAACTAATAACATAAAATACACACTAATAAAATAGTAAATAATCTTAATAAATACAATACAATTAAAATATAATGTATAATAATAAAATAAGCATACATAAACATTAAAATAAATATATATTAAATACATTACAATAACAGGATAAAGATGATTGTAGCTATAGCGAATGGTAAAAGACTTTTACTTGGTGTTTAAAAGTATCCAGCGAGGGTGCCCATTATATGTTAGTGTATTAGGTATATATTCTATGGGCCTCTGGTAATTTAACTTTGTTGTACTTTACTGCGTAAAATAAATATATAAATAAAACAAAAATAATATCTTGCGAGACTAAGAAATTTGTTGGATGATATCTGTCTACCTCTAGAATTTTATCTTGGCAGCTGAGCAATGCATTGCACGAGGATCCTTAAACAAGTTAAAATTATGAAAATGTTAAATTGTATTTGATTAAAATAACTAGTTCGTAGCCTATATCGCAATATGACAATGAAGTTTAGAGAAGACAACAAACAAACAATTCGGTCCAACTGTCAGTTTGAAACAAAACAAAATCAATAAAATTATATCCCAATTTGCCACAATTCGAAATATTTAGACAAGGATAGTACCAATTTGGTACAATATTTCATAACTCATACCACCGTCTCCATTCCATCATAGGACAATCAGACGCACGGCTATGCGATATCTATATATGGTAGACATCCCTCTTGTACGAACAAAGCGTTTTGGTGCCACGTTCAACTTACGAACTGTGGAACGCATTGCCAACGTCTGTGTTTCCTAACATCTATAACCTGGGAGTCTTCAAATCGAGAGTGAACAGGTATCTTCTAGGCAAGCGTGTTACATCTTAGACCACATCATCACTTACCCTCAGGTGAGATAGTGGTCAAACGCAAACATATAACCAGTAAAAACGAAACTACTTCAAGTTAAAGTAATAACTACAAAACTGCTGCTCTAGCTTAGTAAAAAACAAATGAAAAATCACTTGTTTTATATATATAAAAATATAGATAGCATAGCCTGATAAACTCAAACTAACCCATTGACATCGCCATATTGTAAGATATTCGTAGTCACATAAAAATCAAAGCAAAATAAATAGCAACCAATAAGGGGAAAAACGATCTCAAAACATCACACAAATACACCAATTTACATTCTTAACAGCTCTGTTTTTACAAAACAATACTTTAACTGCCAATAAAAGTCACGAAATATACCAACCGTAGCCAAAGCATAGGAAGCAATTCCAAAATCGTAAAGGAAGCTTTCCTGTTGCTTTGGATTATCACAGTTAGAGTGTATAAACAGTAAGGACAAACCTTAGAAGCGCACCTTGGCCCGGGACATTGTCCCGCAGACAGAAAAAGATTAAGAGGGCAGAGGCGATAGCGACCACCATTAATTATTTATTTATTTTCGTAGTTTAACATAACAACGTTCGTGCGTCACCAAGGGCCTGCGCTGAAAACCAGCGTTGTGGATTCTTCACAACATTATGCTGAGCACAGACCTTTTTTGACTGCACTGTGCACGGCAGCGGTCTCCATACACATGCTGTAACTGTTTGCTTAACTTGTTTTATTCTGTCCTCCTGCACTTGTGTATGTGCGTTGTTTGTTGTGTGCAGTTTTGTCAAAAATAAATTATTTCTTTCTTTCTTTCTTTCTTTCTTTCTTTCACCACAAAGGAGAGGTCCAACACAAAGCCGCTGAGAGGCGTACTGACTAGCGGAGCAGCCACTAGCAGACTGCCAGTTCCCCGGGGGTATAAACCCCTGGGCGTTCACGCCAGGGAAAATTAGACCAACCCAAGACCCACATCTACCCAGAGGGAGGTGGAAGATCAACTAACTGGACACGCGCTGCACACTAATAACAGTAAAACCGTCAAGCGACCTAGTCGTGTTTCGGGATGATGTTTGGTGAACCATCGGGGAGAAGGATCAGAGCAGCCGCTGAACTGCCGTGTCTCTCTAGATTTATGTGTTCCATCTTAGGCCACATCATCGCTTCACATCAGGCGAGATAGGGGCCAAACATAGATCTATTAAGCGTAAAAAAAGTAATAAGTATTTAGATTTATTTGCTAGTAATACCAAATATCTGCGATTTTAATGAATCTGCCATATGTATGGTTTTTTTTTTAAATAACTTATAGATTTATGTTTGGACTATCACGCTTGATGTTGACCGATGACGTGGCAGAAGATGAAGCACATAGATCTTTGTGGAAGATAGCAGTTGAGTGACTACTTAAACCTGTTTCCCTGGTGGTTCACGGAACACCATCCCATTATTCCATTATCAATTAATAATTGTGTTTTGCAATAATAACTTTTGTCTGTTTGCATGTCCCAACGCTTTGTTCAGGACATTAATCATAGCGTAACTGCGAAATCTAGCCTACGCTCATCGTGATATAAATCAACCTGTAATAACTATTAAAACTTTATACATTTAATATCATTTGATTCGTTCAGCGATTTATAAACATATTTTAATATAAATTATATGTATGTTAGTTCTAAGGTATATAAAGATAAAGATTAAAATAAAATAAATAAATAATAAATTAATTAATTTCAACGGTTACTTAGGTGACCATATCACCATACATTGTATATATAGGATACGCGCACGGGGCGCTCAAGTGACTGTACATGTTGTAACCGTTCTCCGTTGCATTAAAGTTAATCGCAGTTAAAAGTGCCAAACACCAATCGAAACCCATACCACTGGATAGAACGAAATACACAGCATAAGGTACGCAATACGGATTTTGAGTACTTGTAACCGAAATTCAAATATCACGCAATATATTTTATATTTTTTAAACTACAAATCGAACCTGCGGCTCGCTCACGAGTCGAGCGCACGCTACGACAGCATACAACCGTCCCTCTCGCACTCGCACACGCTTCGCATCTCGCCTCGCCTCTCGCACGTCTATCTCGTCGCTGCGTTGACTGCTACCTATTGCGCTTAGTCATCTACGCGACGCATTCTTACTAAACTTGAATATGGCGACTAACTGCGCAGCATGTAAACAAGAGATTACCACACCACGGCTGCTTAAATGTCCTAGTTGCAATGCACCTTACCACCCGATATGCGTCAACGTGGGAACCACAGACTTGTCTAAAATAAGAGATTGGCAATGCCCTCTGTGCAGAGCCAAGGAACCAAAAAATTGCAATTCAAATACTCCGGTTCGCAATCCAAACCGACCCGACATCTCAAATGCAAATGCTATATCACGCGCACAGAAACGAGTAGCACTTAGCTCACCAGATCACTCCAGAGATGGCGGAGAAGATAGCGAGTCTGACCCTGTTGCCACGGAACTGCGCTTATTAAGACTTGACATGGCAGAAATAAAATCGTGTCTCATGTTATTGACTGAAGAAGTAGGCAAATGCAACACAAGACAAGATAGCTTTGAGACAAGAATCAAAGCGCTAGAGGAGAAGGATCCAATCATTTCGTCTTTACAAGATACAATTCTCCAGCTCCAGGATCAAATAAATCAACAGTCACAAGCAGCCCTGAAAAATGAACTGGAGATCATCGGAATAGAAGAGACGTCTAATGAGAGCCTGGAGCATATCGTAATGGTGGCGGCAACGAAATTCGGAGTTAATCTTCCTGAGAGTGAAATAGACTGGGTGACACGCGCCGGGCCTAAAAACAAAAAAAATAATGGCAAGGACTCACCGCGCCCAATAATTCTCAGGCTAACAAGGAAAGCAAAACGGGACGAAGTGATTAAAGCTGCGAAAACCCGACGGCATGTGGTCATGACCTCAGCTGACTTGGACTTACTGGGTCCCCCTCGTAACATATTTATTAACGAACACCTGACAAAGACAAACAGAATGTTATTTCGTGACGCAAGACTGCGTGCCAAGGAGCAAGGTTTCCGGTTCTGCTGGGTTAACAACGGCAGAGTACATGTACGAAGAGAAGAAGGCAAACCGGCAATTCATATTAAAACATCTGCTGACCTGGATACCATTATTCCAAAAAGACCGCAGCAGGTGTCCAGCTCGGACGCACAACGCTAAAACCTGCATTAACACAATATTTTTTCTTTATCTTGTAATCCAACATATTTTAAACGTACATAGGCTAACTTATTGTGTAATTATAACCATATTGGTAATACTGCATTTCTCACTCGTTAAACCCAACTGCGCAGGACAACTAATTACTCAATCAGCTTATTATAAATCACACACTCGCATTCAAGAACGACAAACCTTACTTCACAAACAATCCCCAAAAAACACACCATTCCCCGCCAAATATCTTTGCAAACCGGATTCACGCACCAGTCTAGGCTTATATCAGAAATCTCTAAACATTTTCTCACATTGGAATAATACTAATCCTATCCTCATTGTCTGTAAAAATGCGACACATATTTCTTTAAGAATCTTAACCCATAACCACATGATCAACCATAACCATGGGTAACTTGGAACTTTACAATGAGATAGACGAAACTCTCGACATAAAGTGTCGCACCATCGATAATCCTGAACTGTGCAAAGATCACATTACACCATATAATTTTAAAGTTTTGTCATTCAATATCAGAAGCCTGCAACGCAATTTTTTATCTTTCCTCACAACTTTGAACCGTTTCGGTACCAATTTTGACGCGCTAGTTCTTACGGAATGTTGGCTGCAGGAATCTTCCCAAATTTATCAATTACCAGGATACAACGTGTTTTACACAAATACCTACATAAATAAGTGCGGAGGAGTCACCGTTTATGTGAAGAGCTGCTGGACTGCTACTGCTCAAGAGCCTGCTTTTGATGATGCCAACTGCCTTATTATAAACATAGCGGATTCTTTTAAAATTATAGGCATTTATAGATCACCATCTGTAACTAATCTTGACCGATTTCTTAACTCTCTGGAATCCACCTTAGAAAGTACAAAATGTGATAAAGGTATACTGGTCACTGGAGACGTAAATATAAACCTCCTAGAAGATTTGCCTAGCAGCGAGAACGCTGCATACCAGTGCCTGATGTTGGAACAGGGCTTTCTTCCATCTATCACCAAACCAACTAGAGGAAAGTCCTGCCTGGACCACGCATTTATAAAAACTACACACAATGCTCTAGGTATAGTATGTAAGTGCTCTATAACAGACCATGACATTATCATAGTTGGAATCGCCTCAAACATGCAAAAAAGTAAGGAAACAAATAGGATTCGCAAAAAGACCGACTACCATGCCATGGCCAATGACTTGAAAAATGAAAACTGGCACGAGGTACTAAATAAAACCAATGTTAATGACGCTGTTCATGCCTTTAACAAAATAATATTAAACAGCTTACAAAAAAATACTCGATTAAGCAAAATTAGCCGTTCAAAGTTCAACTTAAAGCCTTGGATCACCCCGGGTCTGATTAGATGTATGCGACATAGGGATAGTCTTCACCTACAGGTAAGGAAAGCACCCAAAAATGAACAACTAAAAAAAACTTACACTCGATATAAGAACTTTTGTAACAACCTTTTACACAGACTCAAAGCTGATCATGATAACGCACAGTTAACGGAGCATCACAAAGACCATAAAAAACTGTGGAAAGTCATAAAGGAGATTTGTCATATCCCTCGACCAAATAAGGACATCCACGAACTATTGATAAATGCAGACGGTCCCCAGGCTGCTGTCAACATCTGTAACGAGCACTTCGCCACCGTGGGATCTAACCTTGCCGCAAATATTATGAGCAAATTGGACACTACTCAGGAACTGCTGTCTAACCAACTCGGCCTGGAAAGCCACTGTCCGAACTCACTGTTTTTAGCCCCTACAAACCCCCACGAAATAAGCCGAATCATCATTGATTTAAAAACTGATAGTGCTCCGGGGATTGACGGCATAACACCGCTCATGCTAAAATACGCCAAGGATTGCATAGCAGAGCCATTATCGTACATTTGTAATCTAAGCATGGCCTCCGGAATGTTTCCTGACTGCTGGAAGACTGCCGTTGTTACTCCGGTACACAAAGGTGGACCTAAGTCTAGTCCCGATAATTATAGACCAATTTCTTTACTTTGTATTTTGTCAAAGATTTTGGAAAAGCTGGTCAATGTGCGATTAGTGGACTTTCTTGAGAGCTACAACCTACTATCAAATCGCCAATACGGTTTTAGACGTGGGAAATCAACTGAAGACGCTGTACAGCTACTAACAGAAACGGTATCATCACATTTGGATGACGGGCGGAGATGCGTTGGAATCTTTCTCGACCTTGCCAAAGCATTCGATACAGTTTCGACATCAATACTACTGAAGAAACTACAATGCTTTGGTGTAAGAGGGAACGCTCTTGAATGGTTTACCAGCTACCTATCCAACAGGAGGCAGTGTGTCAGAGTGGGAGAACACGTAAGTAGTAACAGGCAAGTAGGCTTTGGCGTCCCGCAGGGAAGCATTTTGGCACCCACCCTGTTCACCGTCTATATGGATGATATCCTAAGGATAAATCTCCCAAACGCCAATCTTATATGTTACGCTGACGATACGGCTGCAGTTTTTCATGGAGACGATTGGCAGTCCACATTCAAAACCGCCGAAATGGGGATGGCGGCGCTGGCCCGATGGCTTGATATTAATCTGCTCACTTTAAATGTTAAAAAGACCAATTTCGTCACATTCCACATCACACAGGCCACCTGTCCTGATATGAACCATCTCCGCATCCACAACACCGATTGCGTACAACTTACCAGCCGCACCACGGTAGGATCAGCCTGCTCTTGCTCATGTAGCTTCATCGAAAGAGTCCACTTTACCAAATATCTAGGAGTTGTAGTAGATCAAAATCTGTCATTTAATAACCACATAACCTTTATCTCAAAAAAAGTCCGTAAGTTGATATACCTCATGAAAATTTTAAGACCATCGGCAAAGTTGGAAGTTAGGAAAATGGTATACATGTCTTTATGTCAATCGCTTCTTCAATACTGCATTGGAGCATGGGGAGGTGCCGCAAAAACCCGTATGATTGACCTAGAACGAGCCCAAAGGGCAGTTCTTAAAGTAATGTTAGGCAAACCTCGTCGTTACTCCACGGACAAGCTATATGAAGAAGCATCGGTTTTAAGAGTACGTCAGCTCTTCGTCATGCGGGCAATAGGAAAGGTACACTCTCGTGCCACTCATTGCCAACCCACCAAAAGGAGACGTCCATTACGACAACCGCTACCACGAGTGAATACCACCTTCGCCAGCCGCCTTCCTAAATTCGTTCACATTCACACATACAACTCAGTGTGTAGAGCGATCGATATTAAAAACATGAAATTCGCTCAAGTGATGAACAAAATAAAAAAATGGTTGATATCCCTCTCCCACGAGCAAACAGAAAGACTTGTTAAAACATGACGATTTTTAGATCTCCAACAAAAGAACGTACGTCGCTTGCAAAGATCCTCCATCTCTTTCACACACACTCGTTCACCACTCGTGAACACAAAAATAATCCCTCTCACAACCACAGATAAGGAACACACACAACCGCACACACACACACACACACACACACACACACACACACACACACCTCACTCATCGTCCCTCACACTCGCAGGCAAATAACCGCAAAGTAATAGTTAATATACTTTGGTAATAATGTCCGTTTAATTCTATTTTTTTTTTTTTTTAATTATTACTATCCATAGGGTATATATTGCAAATTTTAATGATTATGTTTACGTTTTAGATCGATTATGCATGGATTGTAATGTTGTATTATTTGATTATGTAATTTAGTATTAATTTTATTTAAATGTCTGAATGCAATGAAATGATTAGCTTGTTATGCATGAATTTTAAATATTGGTTGTATTGATTTATTATTTAATTGTTTGTTATTCTCATAATCCATAATTTTGTGATATCCTAGTAACAATAAAGAATATGTATAGTCACTTCGAGCAGACGCAACTTTATTGTAAACAGAAGGTCTATGGGTCACCAAGATACAGGCTCTGCCTAGTTTGGGACCCGCTGGAAATATTTCGATGTACCTACTGTTATATGATCACCTTATATGTACCTACGATGTATTCTTGAATTGTGTACTTATATATTTGGAAATAAATGATTCTTATAATTCTTATTCTATATGGGGGCGATAAGTCCTGCACTGACGTCCCGCATGGAGTGTATTGTGCATTTCCCCCGCCAGCATCTACCCAAGCCATCCCAACTATTTTAAGTAACGGAATGCGGCTTTGGGGCGCTGGCAAAGCTGCTCCAGTGTTAATGCAGATGGTACTGATGATTGTGGTAAGGAAGATGATAGTGGTGAGGAAAGTGATGATATATGTCCGTCCGGTTTTTACTTTACCGTCTAATAGCTTTGTTGTTTTGCAGTAGCACGTGTTCCACTGTTTCATTTTCCAGCATGCAGCCTCGGCATAGGGGGCTGTCAGTGCCTCCGGTTTTACATGTCCATACTGTGTCTATATCGAAGCATAAATATCACAGCCCATGCCGCAGCGTAAATCTCCCGCGCTTTGCCCAGGATATTTGCCATAGCGTAAATTCACCCAGCCTATGCCCGTGGTAATATAAAACAGGCTATAATGGCCACTAAAACTTTTCTAATGACCGCAATGTCCTGAAACTGTCTCCTGAGAGGCGAGTTCCAGTAAAATATTTATGATTTTTGCCGTTTGTGTTTCTGCTTTATATTTCGTGTCTGGTGATATGAATCGAATATATTTTTTATGTGTGCATCGAATAATTTTTTTCGATCGTGGTTTTGATGTATTTATGCAACTTGGCAGTGAGACAAGCAAGTCCTTCCACTGTTTGCGAGCGCCATGGTTTCCCATAATAATCGCAGTGCCACCTAGAACTTTTAATACCATGCAAGGAACTGCCTAGCACTGCACTTCGCTCACAACCCTGAGACATCATATATTAAAAAATATTAATATATTTATTGTTGGAAATGTAATTACACGTTTTAAATTCATATGGAGCTGGAGCTTTTAGGCCTTACCCTTTCTCCTACGCTCAACTTCGGCACGTACTTAGACTCCAAAGCTAAGCTTGCAGGCAAGAAGCTTGGTATCCTAAATAAGGTGAGGCGGTACTTCACACCGGGACAGCTTCTGAACCTCTATCAAGCTCAGGTCCGTTCGTGTGTGGAGTACTGTTGCCATCTATGGGACGGATCGGCCAAGTACCAGCTGGCAGCATTGGAGGCTGTAGATCGACGTGCAAAGCGACTTATTGGGGACGAAAAACTAGTCGCTACCAAGATGTATAGTCTTGAGCATCGACGTAAGGTAGCATGTCTGTCAATCTTCTATAGGATACATTTCGGGGAATGTGCACAGGAACTTCACGACCTAATTCCACCCTCCCCCTTCCATCACAGGACGAGCAGAAAGTCGGCCAAATATCATCCCTATATAGTAGACATTCCGCCAATTCGAACGAAGCGTTTTGGTTCCACGTTTATAGTGCGTACTGCTAAGGAATGGAACTCCTTGCCGTCTTCTCTGTTTCCTGAAAACTATAATTTGGGCGTCTTCAAGGCTAGAGTGAATAGGTATCTTCTAAATCTACGTGCTCCATCTTCGGCTACATCGTCGCTTATCATCAGGCGAGATGGTGGTCAAACGTAGATTTATATCAAATAAAAAAAAAAAAAAAAAAAAAAAATATTGTATATATTATAGTTTATTGTATCTATATATTATATACCTATATATTTGAATTTTACAAGTTATATTATATTTATAAGTCATGCATAATTTGTAATTAAAATATATGTATGTTTATTTATTTACAGAACCTTAATTTTGTACCTAACTATTGATTTTATCTAAAAATACCTAAATACCTTGTTAATGTAATGCTGTCCGATGAATAATTTAAGCTCAATTTGTGTAGTTTCAAAATTATGGTCTCCTCGATACAGGCTTGCCTAGTGAGGAGACTAAAAGATATTTATTTGTTAGATAAAAAGTGTCTTTAGCCTTTATTGCAGTAATAAAAAAAATGTTTTTCATTTTTCATTTTCATAGGTAAGATATATTTCAATTGTATTCTGTTCAGAAAAATGCCTACGCCTACGTTAGACTTTTTGTAGGTCCGATAGTCGGTCCGATTTTTTCACCGTCATTTGTCTTATATCTTGACCACTTTTTTGTAGGTGCGTTGCAATATGAAACTGCATATGCTTCATTTTCCCCGACAAAAAAATTGGGGACTAACTGTCTGACATGGGCGGGCGGCCTAAAAATAGAAATACCATCACATATCAATGAAAATGAAACTGCTGAATAGGTCCATATTATATTTTTTGTGAAATTAAACGAGCCCGATTCCTCGTGGATGAAACGTTTCACGTTACGTTTTTGTGTATAGTTATATTCGTTTACGTTATTGTTATTGATTCCAATTACAGTTCGTGTATTTCGGCTTTGCGAAATATCCGTTTCAATTTCGATACAGTTGAATAATTTAATTTGTTGATCGTCGGAAACTGTGACATTGTTTTGGATAATAACCATAAACTATTGTCGATGAACTTTAGATTGTTTGTAATTGGGTACACCGAGTTATAGCAGGTCATTAATAATCCGGTCCGGTTGTTTACTTAAACAGAGCTAGGTGGATAAAAGCCGTGTAATGAACTGCCGTAATGAGTTTCATGTATTTATATTCAGTTGCTGAATATCTCTTCACGGACTTAAGTTCAAATACCACTGGCACCCATGATAAATGCGGATTTACCACTTGCTCTTAAAATGATAAAATATCGTAAACATACTGGCATGTCCAAGAATCACATAGTTAAAAGACAACAGACATCCACTAATCAGCTCTAGGCCAGCGTGGTGGATTATGGCCCATACTCTTTTCTCTACGAGAGAAAGATTGCTTCCCAGCAGTGGGTAAGTTATGGGCAGAATGACGAACGTCAGTCTTATTTTAAAATTTAATGTAGTATGCCATGTGCTAATTTTATATTTATCGTTAATTTATAAAACATTTCAAATTGTAAGTTAAACTTTTTTTCAATTTTAACTTTGATTGGACGGAATCCTTAACATAAAGCAATATTAATTTTTTGAGCCTTTTTTATGAAATTCTCGTAAAAAAATTAACTAAATGAGACGAAACTTTATTAAGTCACAGGCCAATAGCCTAGTTTAATCTATAAAAATACATTAGTATAGCACTGAGTAATGAGATAAGCAAGTCGTTCGCCTATTGGTAAGCACCATGCCTGCTCATAACAATTACATTGCCACCCAGAACCTTAAAAAGTACCGCGTAGCACTGCATTGCGCTCATTACCCCGAGACATCAGTATTAAGTCTCACATGCCCAGTAATTTTGCTGTTTACTATGCACTTCAAACCGGAACACAGTAATACTTGCGCACTACTGCTTGACGGCAGATAACTGGTTACTAACCAGGCAGCATACGAGAGACCTACCACGAATATATTTGAAGTTACTTGAGAAAAATAAACGATTTTAGTTTATTTTAGTTACAACTAATTGTGTTTTATCAAAGTCTGATAAACTAAATAATGAATTTTAATCCAGTCGGTCTTTATCTATTTTTGTTGTTTGAATATTTACTTTTGTCACTTCTCATTTCAGCCTTCCTTTTCTCATTGGTACATTCAGGCTTAAAAGTTTTATCCCGCAATATATAAACATTGTACTTGTACTTACCGAGTTCGAGTTAAATTCTCAAAAACATAAAACAGCTTTTAACATGCAACAAAAACGGACGTTTTAAGCATTTTGCGGCAGCTTAAAACCCCTGTTTTTAAGCAGAGACCGGAATATATACGTTGTTTGTGCCAAAAACTCAGTAAATAAATTCACACCAAATCAGCTAATTCCCGAAAAACATTTGTAGTATTTTGCATAAGGAAGTAAGTGCTAAGAGAATGGAATGCGCTGGGAGAACCATGCATTTAAATTGTACCGATTTTATTAAATGTTTTGCATAGGTACATCATACCTATTATTTATACGTATTATTACTTATATTTTTATTTTTTTATATATTTCACTGGTGGTAGTGGAGAGACCATCTAGGTGGTTACCACCACTTTGCCAGTTATTCTGCCACCAAGCAGCTGTAGTGCGCAAGCATTACTAAGTAAGTAATAGTTGGTATTCTTTGGCATTACTGTGTTCTGGTTTGAAGGGCATTGTAGCCAGCGACAAGTGTAATTTTTATCAAACAAAAAAACCGACTTCAATGTATCTTCGAAGTCCAAGATCAAATATCGATGAAATTTATATGGGACCACTTCGTAGCTATACTGAACCCAACGCAAAATCGGTTCATAAATGACGGAGTTCTGAGTTAACAAACATAAAAAAAAATATAATGGAAGAGAGAACCTTCTCCTTTTTTGAAGTCGGTTAAAATACTAGCCATTATGAGACTGAGCTAATTGTCTCACGATAACGAGCGCAGTGCAGGCCACGAAGGTTTTTGCAAAACAAAATTCTGGAAGGTACTGCAACTGTTATGGGCAGGCGTATTGCTAACCATCAGGCGAACGACCTGCTCGTCTCGTCAATCAGTTACATGAACATATTACTATTTAGGTATTTTATTTTATTTCTGGGGCTTACAGTTATTACAAGATATAAAAAAGAACACAACACAAGCCTCCACAGCTATTATCAAACTTTTATTAAGTAGCTAGTAGAGCTAGACTAGCTAGGTCCAACGGTATCATCCGCGGTTTTCCGGGATATAAATGCCTGTTTTAATCCAGGGTATAATCTATCTCAATTTTGAATTTCATTCAAATCCATTCAGCCGTTGCGGCGTGAAGGGAACAAACACACTTACCCAAATCACACAAACACATACATCATCATCAGCCCATCATGTTCCCACTGCTGGGACACGGGCCATCTCTCATAGAGAGAGTATGGGCCATGATTATGGCCTTGGTGGATATCACATGTCCTTGAATTTATGTGATTAATTCTTTGACATGCGGCTTCCTCACGATGTTTTCCTTCACCGTTTTTAGAGCGAGTGTTAAATTTGCACATAACTTAAGTCAATGGTGCGGGGCCAGTGGGATTCGAACTCAGGTGCATCGGATCGAAACTCGCACGTGCTCCCACTGAGCCACACTCGCTCTACACATACAAGCTTTCGCATTTAATATTAGTGCGACTGCTGTTTATTTGATCCGTTCATGTTCTGTTTGAAACAAAACCCCCTATTTGCAAATTGCCTTCGCTAAAATGAAATTTAGTTTACGTTACAGCGAATGGCATTATGAAACTAACAATGTAATATTAAACGGGTAGAGGCTGTAGAGTGGCAATTTAGTTTTGTTGCTTGAATAACACGGTTGGTTGTGATTTCTAGGTAAATATGCTTTGTAAAAGTCAATTTGGATGAAATTGTTAATAATAAATGAATTGGATGAGATTTTTATGGTATAAAGGCGTAATTAAATATTTAATAATAAATTAAAATAAAAACGACTTTAATTCTGATGTGTCTTCGAAGTCCAAGGTCAGATATCGATAAAATGTATATGGGACCACGCTAAAGCTATACTAAACTCAACGCAGACAACACAGCAAAAATAATTTTTCAAATCAGTTTATAAATGATGGAGTTCTGAGGTAATAAACATAAAAATTTAATGAAAAAGACAATCGCATTGAAAACCTCCTTTTTTTGGAAGTCAATTAAAAACTGAAATACAACTGTATATTTTAATATCAAAATCAGTGTGTTTTAAAAATAATATTCGGATAACAGCGTATATGAATAACTTATATTATATTATAAATAACTTATATTATATTAATTACCAACCAACTTACAATCAAACCGTTAAAATAGATGTCCAAAAGTCGTCGTTTCAAAACTTTGGGATATAAAATACAAATTAGGAAAGCTCATTTCACGTACTTCAAAATAAGTACCTGCCCAACAATCATAACAAATCAAATTGAATTCCCATGCGTGTATTTGGTTCGCGAAAAATTGGGCCATAGGAAGGCTTTTCCAAGCGGCGCTTATCGTTCCCCATCAAATTATGCAAACATACACGAAGAGCTATACCGTGTTATCTTGCTCTGGGTATTTTCTGAGCGAGATAGTGCGATACAGCTACCCTTTCTAGCACCACTAAATCGCAACGGGGTGTACCCGTATATCACCCAGCTTGCCCGCTGCGCTGGAAAATAAAACAGCACCCTAATGGTGCCTTAAAGTTTTCTTTACGCGGCCCCCTGGCCAGGCGCACGTTGAGAAAATCATATTTCTTGCCCCCGATAGTTGGTAAGAACTTGTTAACTGAATTTAGGAGAGTTTCTTTTTGATCTCGCTTTTGATATTACACTACGTCGATTGAATACTTAGCTAGTACCTGTAAAAACAAAAGACATGGAGCGCAGTTATTGTGACGTCAGAATATCTTCTATATTATTAGGTTCTATATTATTAGGTTCTATATTATTTAAGTTCTTGGTGGTGCTGTTATTGTTATGGGCTGGCGTATTGGCATATTGCTTATTAGGCAAACGACCAAGGCCCAAATTCATTATGAAAACTTGAAGAAATCACGTCGATTACTTGCTTCGAAATATGTCGATTCCTTCATTAATAAACGACATCTCTATGACGCATTTATATAATATATTCATATATATGACGCGTCATAGAGAATACAAATTTCGCAGATGTCGTTTATTAATGAAGGAATCGACGTTTTCTTGAAGCAAGGAATCGCCAAGTTGTCATAGTGAATTAGGGCCCAGCTCGTTTCGTCACTCAGTTACATAAAAAAGGTGGTGTCATTATATATTTTATATTAATTACTTCGTACACCAACAGACCGCAAATTTTTACTATTTAATTCCTGTCCATCCAAAGGTTGCCTGTAAGAAATTGCACATAGCGATAAGGCCGCCTATTGTTCTACCATTATTATTTGTAACTGTAAACTTGTTTGCTGTTATGGTGTTCAATAAAGTACTATTGTATTGTATTGTATTGTTGTGTGACACTACGACAACGACACAACACAAAAGTTTATCTAAGACTATTGATGCCCGATGACACATCGCACCTTCGGTGCTACAAAGTCACAACAGCTCAGTTTTGAATTTTACAGGAGAGGACTTTAAAGATTTTTTTCGCATTTATCGCCTTATTACTGGATGTCTAATTGTAGTAGGTTTAAAATCTTTATAAAATTGATGCTTTATTGTGTTTTCTAAAGTTTCATGTCAAAAGTTTAATTCAAATTACTAAAATTATTCTAATAAAACGCAAAACAAATAAAGTGTCCTGAATTGTGACTTTGTTGCACCAGGAATTATTTAGTTAAATGAGTTATGCCTTATTATTTAGGCATTTCAGTCGGGTTTTTTGCACTCGTCTACATAATTTGTGTCGCTTTAGCTCCAACGCACGTCATAATCTCGCAGGCGCGGGGGCACAACTGTCTAATCAAACTTTGTTGGCCCAAACGAATGGAAAAATGCACCAATAACCACAAAGGCACCCGCGCCATTTAGTAGATTTTTGCGATACTTTCGCGGGTGTTTTTGTTGCCCCGATATAGGCATGGCTCTAAGACAATTTGTTGTATCAGGAAAATGACCAGCTCGTCTCGTCATTCAGTGATATAAAAAAAAAAAACGTTCTTCCTACTTCCTTCCTACTAAAATTTAGATACCTTCGAGTTTGTGAGAATGGATGCATGTATAGATGGATGTATGTTTGATACTCAATCACACAAATACTACTGAGCAGATTTTGATGAAATTTGGTATGTAGGTGCTTTAGATTTTGGAAAAAGATAAAGGTGACCTTTTATCCCGGGAAACCGCGGGTGAAATTGCAGGGCGCAGCTAGTCATAAATACAACAGCTAATTGTCTCAGAGTGACTAGTGCAGTGCAGCGCCGCGCAGGATTTTGCAAAACAAAGTTCTGGGTGGTGCTGTTATCGTTATGAGCTGGCGTATTGCTTTCTATCAGGCAAACGACCAGCTCGTCTCGTCAGTCCGTTACATAAAAAAAAACTGTAAGCAGTAGCCTCTTTCAAAATACCTACTATAATTGAATTTGAATAAAACTAGCTCTAAATTAACATCTTATTTCCTCGGCAAAGCTAAATTTACCCAGAAGCTGCAGATTAAAGTTAATTGCGAAGTAGGATGGCTTTTTAATGCACAAGTAAGGAGCATTCCTCTAATTAGACTTGCGTCACAGAATATGGACGAGTTCTCTTTTACTTAGGTGGCAAAAAGGTGTTTTCGTAGGGAGAACTCTTTTTATGGAAAATGTTAACGTAAGTTAATATGCAACGATTGTTGAGTAAAATTGTAAAGAGGCGCTTTGGCACGTTTTGCTGCTGGGTGATAAATGTTTTTCAACCTTTTGAGTTGGCAAATTGTAGACATGAACCTAAATCTAGCTTCTCATTGCACAGACGTCGAGGTTAAATAGAAGTCAGATACTATTCGCGTAATTCAGTCTCCTCCATAAAATGTCTCCGGCGGTAGCTTTTTCGCAATGCGAGAGGTCTAGGTGGGTACCACCGCTTCGCTATTTATTCTGTCGCCAAGCAGTAGTACGCAACAATTACCGAGTACGGTTTGAAGGGTATTGCAGTCAGGGAAATTACCGGGCTTCATGAGACTTAATATCTGATGTCTCTGGGTGATTAGCGCAATGCAATGCTACGCAGTCCTTACGGTATTAAAAATGGTTGCTGCCCCCGCTCGAGCGGGCCAGCAGGATTCGAACTCGGGAGCTTCGGATCGAAAGTCGCACACACTCCCACTAAGCCACACTCGCTCACACCTACTACAAGTATAGCTCGCTAATCCTTCAAAGCCCCGTTTACAGTTGTAGTGGTCTGGTACTATATAAACAAACACCATTCAATATTCTGGTGTGGTTAATACATGTAAATTCTCAGTTAACAAAGCTTATCACAGTTATGCATAAATAAAGAGATACTAGTCGTTTCGCATAAAGGACCGCCCTCTTATGTATGACGAACGAGGAGTTATGAAACTCGTGAGCTCGACAGCTAAATATTAGGTATTTTTCTTTTATTTTATAATCTAGGATTCTTCAAGTCCAGAGTGAATCGGTATCTTCTAATCAAGCATGATCCATCGTCGACCGCGTCATAACTTTCCATCAGGTGAGACAGCGGTCAAATGTTTGCCAATAAAGTATTAAAAAAAAATCTTTTTGTTTTTGGGACTTTTTATGCCATTCCCTTCGTGGCCTTATGACTAGATACAAATCTAATAATAAAAATTATACACCAGATATTATTGATTGATTGATTGATAACGCTTTATTGTACACCAAAAACATAACAAGAACAAATAAAAATAGAACTTAAAAATTTTATAAGTACAATGGGCGGTCTTATCGCTAATAAGCGATCTCTTCCAAACAACCTTCATAAGAAGACTATATTTATTATATTTTTTGTTATAAGATTTAAAAAACTGATGGTAAATATTTTAATGTGATTATAACTACAAATTAAGCATTTTCGGATTTTTTCCCTTACTTGTAACCTAACTTCTTGTCAAATTTCATGATTCCAGGTCAACGAGAAGTGCCCTATAGGTTTTGATTTAGTTGCAAGTGTAAAAATATGCGGCACAAACGCCCATATCTTTACAGCTCCAACGGTTCGTAGACCTAAGTATTTGATATTATTTTCAACTTGATACCTCCATGCATTCCTGAGAAAAAGGTCTTGTCTGACATATAGACAGACGGACAACAAAGTAAACCTATAAGGGTTCCTTTTATGTTTTGAGGTACGGGTCCTTAAAAATAAGACTACTTAGCTGAGACACGTAAAAGCTGCGACATGTTTTCTGATATCTTTTCAGTCTTGAAAGCTTTCAGAGTATTTTAGTATTAACTGCAGTTGGTAAGTATTTTTCCTGTTGAGCTCAGCGCAGCGATCTTTATCCTAAAACGAACCGTCGCGGTTTACTGTGTAAAGATCTGTTTTCTTATTGGAATCATAACGTTCTTACAAGTGACTAAACCAAGCTTAATTAAAAAATGTTTGTATTTAATTTTGCGGATGTTTTTTGGGAGGGGTGTGGCTCAGTTGGAGTACGTGCGACTTTCGATCCGACGCACCCGACTTCGTATACCGCTGACCATAGACTTTCTTAAGTTATGTGCGGATTTAACACTAGCTCAAAAAAACGGTAAAGGAAAACATCGTGAGGAAACCGGCATGTCCAAGAATTAATCACTAAAGTTCAAGGAAATGTGTATTTATTTTTGAACATTTTTAAATCTTTACTTGATGTTTTTAAGCTATTGCATAGCTTCTATCGCGGGCCTTGAGCGTGGAGACCGAATCCAGAAATTCCGTAACGAAAATAACCTAACACCCCCCACCCCGAATGCTATGCAATAGCTTTACCGCGGCAGTCTCCGAGTGCCGCACGTCTTTTTTTCTTTTTCTAATAATTTTATGTCACTATAAGTGAAACGGTGGCTAACATGTTATAAAAGTTAAACAATACCTAGGCATAGATAGATAGATAAAACGTTTATTTGTCAACACAACACACATGTACATTGAATAGCAAATTGTAAGACACTCCAACTACAAGTACGTGTGTGTTGCAGTTATGACAAATGAACCATAGCTCAGCGAATAACATTGCTCTAGGAGCAAACACTTTTTCGTTTCCAGCTGCCCTGTCTGAGGTGACGAGGTAAATCGAGCGCATATATCGAAGTATCGCCATGTAAAGCCATGCCGTCAAACGACCTAGTCGTGTTTCGGGATGATGTTCGGTGACCCATCGGGTAGACGGGTCTGAGCAGCCGCTCAACTGCCGTCTCTCTCTAGATCTATGTGCTTCATCTTAGGCCACATCATCGCTTCACATCAGGCGAGATAGCGGCCAAACATGGACCTATTAAGCGCAAAAAAATAAAAAAATAAATAAAAAAGTATATATTGTTTAGCTATCGACCGTTTATGAATAAGGGGTCAGTCTTAAATGTCTACATATAATCTTTAAACCTTCAAATTACCCTCTCCATTCTATTTTTAGTTTCCTACATCCTGATTCATGTCTCAGAAATAATTCACACGTCCCCAGGGAACAAAGCGTTGAGTAAAGAGAGTGTTTTGAGCATAACATGGATAAAACACTCTGAATTATCCTTGTTGTATATAAACAAACAAACACTAAATACTAATGTATTGAAACCGACAAATCCTTATTGACGCCAAAGAGTACTATTACTTAGTGACGCTATGGCAACGGTAAGTTGGAAAGCAGCTGACTGAAACTAGTAGCAATATATATTCCAATTAAACCTTGAAATATTTGACTTTTTAGGTTTTCAATTCGATTGACACAAAAAAAAAGATACTATTAATAAGATACTAAACTATGTAGGTACAACTAGAAATTTATATGCAAGTGGTAAAAATTCGATTGTATGTTTTATGTTCGTTACCTCAGAACTCCGTGATTAATAAACTGATTTCGAAAATTCTTTTTGCGTTGGTTCAGTATAGCGACAATGTGGTACGAATTTCTTCGATATCGACTTTGGAGTTCGAACATACATAAGAATTTAAGTAGGTTTTTTAAATTAAATTATGTTTTTTTAGTTTCAGAAAACTTTGTGCCGTGGTTCTACTTCATTATTATTTTACCATCAGCGAGCCTGTTTCATTAAAATCAATATTTTTAAATTATTTGTCCAATTACAAAAAATATAATATTCTAATCGTATCAACAGATTTGAACGCACAGGATATACATAATTTTTTTTTAAGTAATGCCCAACAACCACGTACACAGATTCTGACCCTACTTAGACCTGCTATACAATAATTACTCGAGGTAGGCCTCTCGTATGTGAGAGACCGTCTGGGTAGGTACCATCGCTTTGCCAGTTCTGCCACTAGGCAGTAGTTTAGCGGCAGAACTGACAAAGCAGTAGTAAAGTAGCAAAGTAGTAGGCAAGCGTTCCGGTTTTAAGGGCATTGTAGTTTTCGAAATTACTGGGTATATGAGACAAATATCTGATGATATCTTGGAGTGATGAGTGCAATGCAGTGCTACGCAGTATAATTATGGTATTATTACTTGGCTAAAAAAATACAAACACTGTACAATCAGCGGGCCTTCCCACAGGTTCAGGCTGGCCTACCTCAGGCAGCCTTATACAGGGTTATAACAATTATATTATTATAATAATGCACATAGATAATAATCATATAATGACGATACATAATGTTGAACTATTAAAGCTGAGCGAACATGAGACATCAAACAATATCAAAAACAACCCCATATATTTATTTCCTCCAACCATCCACGTGTGCTCATTCGATTTCCCGATAGAATAAATCAATCTATTGATACTACGGCGGCATCAAAGGCTCGAGTTCCAATAATTTGCTCGTTAAGTAAATTAATAACCATTGAATTGCGATATCAAAGGTATAAGGATACGTATTCTTGTTGAAGAAAACATGTTCTCGAGATCTCCATTTATGATTCCTGAAACTTTTATTGCATACTTGACATAGATGTTATATTTCGCAGGCACATTTTGAGGGAAGAGTTAAGGTAATTTTCCACATAGACTTCGTAGCTATAAATGCGATTAGAAAGCTTTATTTAATAAAAAAAAATATAAAATGCTTGCACAGGAACTGAATAGCACGAAGAGATTTTACTCAACGTATAAAGGAGAAAATTCTATTTACAAAACTAGAATAAAGTGTGTTACCTTTTTGATAACCAAAAAAGTTTTCGGAAAGAAAAAATACGGCCACCGGCTGGAACTTAAACCCGCATCACAAACCTCTAAGACACCCATAAGACTTCGTGACCACCGTAGCTCAATTGAGCAGAGCCCTTCCCGTGCTGAGGGAGGATTGTGATCCGGGTTCAAGTCCCAGCCGGTGGACGTATTTTTTCTATCTAAAAAGCCTTGTTTGAATTATTCGCTTAGCATTCGTTAATGCTGTATACAAATACATATAAGAAGAATTTTCAAAAGGATCAAACACAAACTTTGGATAGCTTAATTTTTTTTCCCACGATATAAAACAATTCAGATCAATCAGTGACGGAGCGTTTTTCATAAAACGAGCGCGGAGCGGGCGATTGCTTATTGGATTTGATATTTGCCCTCTGACGTCACTTCATGTGGTGACGTAAGCTTCCTGTATTGTAAAAAATATGTCTTATTGCTTTGCCTACTGGTATTCAGCCCTTATTAAGCAGGTATTTGATCCGCATGTAATATTCCGCGAAAGATTTTCGCGTTCAGCTATTCAACGCTTGATCTAGGTTTACCGATGGATTTAGGATAAAAGATCAGGATTCAATGGTGATGCTTACAAAAAGTTTATTCTTTAACTTTGAACCGATGATGATCCATATTTACATAGAATTTCGAGTTTCAGCTCGGATTTTAAGAGGATTTTAGACATTGTTTGATAAAAAACGAAATATCTTTAGTTCTGGTAGGTCTCTTTCCACGTACCTATTTATTTTATTTGGTGTACAATAAAGCATTTTTGTATAGTATTGTATTGTCTCTTGTATGCATGAGTCTGAGTAGGTACCACAGCTATGCCAGTTATTTTGCCATCAAGCAGTAGTGCCAAGCATTACTGTGTTCTGGTTTGAAGGGCACTGTAGCCAGCAAAATTACTAGGCATATGAGACTTAATATTTGTTTGATGTTTTGGGGTGAAGAGCGCAATGCAGTGCTACGCAGTACTTTTCATAGTATAAAAAGGTTTGGGCGGCACTGTACAATTGTTAAGGGCAAGCGTGGAGCTTACCATCAGACTAGCAAGCAAGCTCGTCTCATTACTCAGTCGAATAAAAAAACAAAAAAATACACGCTCTCTTAAAAATAATCTTATATAATATTCCTTTTCTGTAAAAGCCTCATAATTCCCTCCCGAAACAGAAAACTAGGGTAAAGTAGCCAGTAACCGCCCCACCTCAGTAGCACGTAGACATTTTTTGCCTGACTTCCTCCAAGTGTGGCGATTTCGCGAAGTTTAAGTGGCCATTAGTAAAGTTGTTTACAGCTGCCCCCAGGCGCTGCGTTCGTCCGAAAACTGACTAATAGAGATCTGGGTGCAGTGGTTTGGTCGGAAGAACAGGTAGCCAGATTTCCGGCTAAACTATATAGTCTTATTGTGGCCATTAGTAAAGTTGTTTACAGCAGCCCCAGGCGCTGCGTTCGTCCGGAAACTGACAAATAGAGACCTTGGTGTAGTGGTTTGGTCGGATAAACAGGTAGCCAGATTTCCGGCTTAAGTATATGGTCTTATTGTGGCCATTATTAAAGTTGTTTACAGCAGCCCCCAGGCGCTGCGTTCGTCCGGAAACTGACAAATAGAGATCTTGGTATAGTAGTTTGGTCGGATGAACAGGTAGCCAGATTTCCGGCTTAAGTATATGGTCTTATTGTGGCCATTATTAAAGTTGTTTACAGCTGCCCCCAGGCGCTGAGTTAGTCAGACTACTCACTAGTAAAGTGAAATAAGTGTTACGGTTTGGCCGAATAAGCAGATAGCCGAATCATTAGACAAAATAATGTTCGGTTTTCAATTTCTCCATACACCCTTAATTAAATAAGTCAATATTTGTCTTGTACAAATATTGACTTATTAATTTATGAAATTAGTTATAATCAATAAAAAGTTAAATCTCACCGAAAATTATTGTAAAATGTTTGATTAAGTAGCTGAATGATTTTAGCTGTTGATAATCACGCTAGGTAACATGTATTTTTCTTTTGTTGTAATAATTTCTAGAGCGAGTGTGGCTCAGAGTGAGTGTGGCTCAAGAGCGAATGTGGCTCGAAAGAGAGTGTGGCTCAGTGGGTGTACGTGTGACTTTCGATCCGACGCACCCGAGTTCGAATCCCGCTAGCCCCGCACCACTGATTTTCTTAATTTATGTGCCGATTTAACGCTCGCTCTAAAAACGGCGAAGGAAAACATCGTGAGGAAACCAGCATTGTCCAAGAATTAATCACAAAAAATTCAAGGACATGTGACCTCCACCAAACCGCACTGGGCCAGCGTGGTAGATTATGGCCCGTACTCTCTCTATGAGAGAAGACTCGTGTCCCAGCAGTGGGAACGTGATGGGCTGATGATGATGATGAATAATTTCTGATGGTGTAAAGCAAAGAAGTTCAATAGCAAAAAGTTTTATTTTAGTATCCTAAACATTGTTTGTGTAATTTGTGTATTCCTTTCACGCGTGTAACGGTCCCATGTGACCTTAAACGATCTGACCACCTTATCCTTTTATCTGGTAGATTAATAAATGCCCAAAGGATTTCTTATGCAAATATCTAAATTGAAAGGTGCCAAACCTTCGGCATTAGCCGGACAGCAAATATAGGCCGGAGTCCCCTTTCATCTCTACATCGCTTCATTATTGCCGCAACGTAGTCGGGAAATTGAGGGTGTAATTGTTAGGCCGGTCTTAGCTCAAAGATGTTTATGATGCTTTTAGCTTAAGAATACTCTGGGATACAGTTTGTGCTCGTGAAATCTTAAACGACAATGTGTTCTGACGAGAATGTTACGCACAATATAACAACCAGCTGTTTCACGGGCCTTCCGGTATGTGAGTACCTACTTTACTCGTAGATATGAGTACTTGTACTTAAACTTAAATTTAACTCGTGGTAGGTCTTTCGTATGCGGGAGGTCTGGGCAGATACCACCGTCTTGCCAGTTATTTGTTAAATAACTGGGCATATGAGACTTAATATGTGATTTCTCAAGGTGATAAGCGTAATGCAGTGCTACGCAGCGCTTTTTGTGTTATTAAAAGTTCTGGGTGGCACTGCAATTGTTATAGGCAGGCGTGGCGCTTACCATCAGGCTAATGACTTAGACTATCAGTTTAAAGATTGTCTTGCTTTTTAGCATAGGCCTCCCCTAGAGCTTTTCACATTGTCCGAACTTGTGCCTTCCTCTTCCAAGTCGTTCCTGCTATTCTTATAATGTCGTCTTCCCATCTTCTACGGGGTCTCTTTTTTACCGACTTCAAAAAAGGGGGAGTTTCTCTATTCGATTGTATTTTGTTATGTTTGTTGCCTCAGAACTCCGTCGTTTATAAAAAGATTTGAATTTTTTTTTTGCGTTGGGTTCAGTATAGAACGAAGTGGTCCCATATAAATTTCATCGATATTTGACCTTGGATTTCAAATATACATTGAAGTCGGTTTTTTTTTTATAAAATGTATACTAGTTTCTTCCCAAATGACCTGCCCATTTCTCTTTTAGAATTTTTTGATACAGTAACTTAAATCAAAAACGTTAATTAGTTTAAAGTGCATAGTTAACAAAAATAAAAGGTATTTGAATGTCAGTCTTTATTAAATCTAAATAACGAGCTTAATAAATTGACAGTTCAATTTGTTGAACGCTTTGTAAGCTACAAATGAACGGAAGCGAACTTTGGACCCGACCCTGTCAATCGTTATTTAGCACAATGTCCTAGCAATAAACAGCTCTCGCAGTATAATTAAAATAGTAGTGTGATTAAGTTAGATTTTAAATAATTTTCATATGTGCTGATCCTAGCCTAGATTTAGTTATCTATTTTAGTTAAACAAGGTTTTTTGGAAAGAAAAAAATACAACCATCGGACTTGAACCCGCAACACTTCTTCTTCACATCTTCCCTTTTCTTTCGAAAAACCTTGCTTGAAACTGAAACGCAATGAAAATATATAGTGTAATCCCGCTGAATATTATGTTGGTTGTTGTTAGTTCCTAACAACAACACTCTTTGTACGACACGTGTTTCGCCGTCTGCACGAGGCATCATCAGGTGTCGACTCGCCGAACGCTAGAACGAGAGTGAGCTCATTACGGCGCTCCGTCGCTTTAAATACCCTCTCGCACGTCGTCTCTGCCACGTGACGCGTGATCGAAGATGCGTAATAATGGAGACGACACGTGAGTTTGGTCATTCAGCAGTGTATGAGCTTGGTTGTTGTGTTTTAAAATTTCTAATTGTTCCAGTACACACAATCGGAACCCTTTTTCACAAACGTGTAAAATTTTGTATGTATTATTGTCATTAATTGAGTGACCGGTGTCAATAAGATGTTTAGCAAAATGGGATTGATCTGGGTGGTCGTTTCTGTATGCAGCAATATGTTCCTTAAAACGTGTTTCAAAATTCCGCCCGGTTTGACCTATGTAAACCCCATTGCAACCGTCGCAAGTCAATTTGTAAACGCCTGACTTTTTATTGTTATTTAAATGATCTTTTCCGTTACACACCTGATTCTATTGCATACCTTGCTTGAATTTTTAGCTTGGCATTCTTTTATCCTATTGTACTTCCTGATATTATAAATGCGAAAAGTTGTGAGGATGGATGGATGGATGTATGGATGGATGGATGTTTGTTATTCAATCGCGCAAAAACTACTGAAAGGATTTTAATGAATTTGGTATGTAGGTTAGGTCCTGGTAACAAAGGCTACTTTTTATCCCAGAAAACCGCGGGGCGCAGCTAATCCCACCTTTTTCTTCTCTCTCTCCTTATCTAAATGCAAGCAGAGAGAGAGGGTTAAAGAGAAGAGAAATCGTTTGTAATAAAAATTCTCGATACCATTGAAAATGACGCCACTAAACATCATATATTTTCGTGCAGAACCTTGTAGCACTATTAACTAAAGCCTTGTAGCATATTACCGGTGTCTACGTCAAATCCTAAAGATCTTCTGGCCAAACACTATCGCCAATATAGACCTCTGGAGACAGTGCCAAAAAGATCCTGTCGATTTGCAAATCCGACGTCGCAAATGGAGCTGGATCGGTCACGCCATGCATAGGAACGTGGATCTCATCCCCAGACAAGCGCTGGATTGGAATCCTCAGGACCGGTGCAAGCGTGGCCGTCCTAAACAGACCTGGCGACGTTCTGTCATCGCCAAAGCAAAGACCATTGGACTGACCTGGAGTGAAGTGAAGCGCACGGCTCAAGACAGAGAATAATGGCGAAGTATTGTGTCTGCCCTCTGCCACGACGTGGAGACTTAGAATATAAGTAAGTAAGTAGTAGCTTATTATTGTACCTACCTTCATTAAGGAATGCAATAAACGAATTAATTGAATTGAACTTACTTCTGTCAATCTTTAGATATATAATCTTATATTTAGAATACTTTGCCAGTTATTCTGCCGCCAAGCAGTATTGCGCAAGCATTACTGTGTTTCGGTTTGAAGGGCATTGTAGCCAGCGAAATAACTGGGCATATTAGACTTAATATCTGATGTCTCGGGGTGATGAGCGCAATCCAGTGCTAGGCAGTGCTTTTTATGGTATTAAAAGTTTTGGGTGGCACTGCAATTATTGTTATGGGCAGGCGTGGCGCTTACAATCAGGTGAACGACTTGCTCGTCTCATCACTCAGTACCATTAAAAAAAGCAACATCACGTAACGCGCCCTGGCAACACACAATGAACTCCATCAGGCTGGCGACTCATTGATCCAAGCAGCTACCCCGCTTATACTGCAAATATTACGATCTACGCCTCTAGTTATTGCCTCGTCACATGCTTTTGAACAATTTAGCAAGTGCCAAACGGTCGGTGTGGAGCGACTACGCGTTATACGATACGACAATGACGCAATGACAATAATATTTCCGTGTTATACTGAGCAACAGTTGAAGGTTTTTTAAGTGATAGGGTTCAGCCGCAATTGTTCAAAGTTCATAAGTTCTTTATGCAATTTTGGACTCACAGACGCACTTACGAACGTCAATTATTACAATGACCAGCAGTCCAGCAATTGATCAGCAATTGGAAAAAGAACCACTAGTCAGAAGATCGGCACGAAACTGAGGGGCATTAGGTGGGTCTTCTTCATGGCCTAATCAGCGAAAGGTACCTTTAAATAATTGATTCATGTAATGTTACTTTGGTTTATATATCTGAATGTACCTATGAATGATGTATCTTAATCTTGACTTTGCACTTTCTAAGTAGGTAGTAGTAATTACGAGTAGGACTATCTGTAATACCTTATTTTAAATTCAACACTGTTCGCATTTCATCATATAGTTCTGTTGATGGACCAAATAAATAAATAAAAGCGCCCAACACATAGATCTATAGCAATATAACTAATAATTAATTTTTAGAAAAAAAAACAAATACCGACTTCAATGTATCTTCGAAGTCCAAGGTTACATATCGATGAAATTTATATGGGACCATTTCGTAGCTATACTAAACCCGACGCAAAAAGAATTTTTCAAATCGGTTCATAAATGACGGAGTTCTGAGGTAACAAACATAAAAAAAATAATACAATCGAACAGAGAACCTCCTCCTTTTTGAAGTCGGTTAAAAAGAGGAGACTTAGAAGTACTTTTAACTTGTCTTAAAAATCAAAATCATCATTTATTTGCTAAAGTACAAAATAATTATTATATACAGGTCTCAGGTTAATTTTATAAGCTTTAGTTTTCAGCCTGCAAGCAGATGTGCAAATATACAGCATTTAATTTGATTTTTATGACAAAAATCAATAAATTTCCTTACACTATAAAAACAGTTGCTTAAAAGCCAGTCACTTAAGGTTTTCTTAAATTTCATGTCACTTACAATTTTAATGTCGATTGGTATTATGTTATAAATTAAAATGCACATATTATATACACTTCTCTTTTTATCTTTATGACAAGAAGGGTGATATAGGAGGTGGGTAAACATTGATTGCTTTTGTCTGGGAATAACTACGCTGTGCATTTCAAAATAATTCTAATGAGCTTTGACAAAAAGGCACAATTCTCTAACGTAGGAGCAAGGTAGATATACTGCCTTATTGATATTATTTGGTTCTTTTTATACCATTTGTTATTGTATTGTACTGTATCTCCTGGATACATCCACTGTCTTGTATGCATACGTTACATTGTGCAAATTTCCGTACATTTTAATGGCAGTAAGTAAACAAACAAACTTCGGGGGCTCGGCCGTCATTCCGCACTGCAAGGTGAAATTTCACCTCGCAGCGCAAACAGAACTTGCCTACGTTTAGGCAAAGTGTTTACTGTTGGTGTGATTTTGGACGTGTGTAATATCACAGAATACTAAGGGACAGAAGCATCACTCCGCAAAGAAATTTAAACAAATAGCGACTCTTGCTATGACGCAATAAAATTCAATTCAGCTCGCGAAGCGCTGCATACCTACCAGTCATATTAACCTACAGAGCGCCTCTATTTTTATCGCATAGCTCTTATCTCTTCTGACGCGGCACGTGTAACGACGCGCGACCCGCTGTCGGTGGACGGCTATGTACTTGTAGCTTCGTACCTACAGTGCGGAGTGCGCTAGGCCTGGTAATATAATCACTGGACGCGGGAGCAAGTAATTTTAAACCGACTTCAAAAAAGAGGAGGTTTACAATTCGACCGTATGTTTTTTTTTTAGTGTGTTTGTTACGCGATTACTCCGCCATTTATGCATTGATTTCGATGATTCTTTTTTTGATTGGTAGGTAATACTTCAGAGGTGGTCCCATATAAATTTTATCGAATATCATTTAGTAGTTTTTGAAAAAAATTGCAGAAACAAAAAATATAAGTTTAATCTTCAAGTCGGTTCTTGTTTTTTCGTAACCAACTTTCTAAAGGTGGAGGTTTGTATTCGACTGCTTCACCTGCTTCACCCAGGGTTGACTTCCGGTGAGGGAACTCCTCCACGGTGAATAGTACAGACACAATATTTCGTAAATGGATTTAACCATAATAGCCTGTTCTAAATTCCATCATGACATGGCTGATACACCCAGGATTGACTTCCGGCGAGGGAACTCCTCAACAGAAAAAAAGACAGACATGAAATTATTTCTACATGCATTTAATTGTGATAGCCCGTTTTAAACTTCGTCATGATGTGGCTTCTAGATCATAAAAGCTTGTCTTTAAAAACTTTTTGAATTAATTTAATTAAAACTGTGACGTGATAGACAGAAGTCTAAAAGGTAGTAGAAAGATACTACCTACAAGTAGTACTTACTATATACATAGTATTTATCTGCTACCTATTAGACTTGGCTGGCACCGACTTCAAATATATGAGTGGGTAGCGCTTATGATAATTATATTAATTTATTTTTTACTTTTGAGTGCCATTTGTGGTTTTGAAGTCGGTTTAGATTTTTTTTGAAAAACAATTTATATGCAAACAAAATACAATTATTTGTCGTCAGAATTCAGAGCAAAGACTCTACTTTCAAAAGTTTCCGACAACAGTCCTTCCAATACTTTGTAACGTTACGGAGGTCCCCCGGCTAGCTCTACCTATGACCTCCGCACGTACAGTACCCTTCTGGGAAAGAGAGAGAGACTGGAAAGCTGTAATAAAAATTATGTTAATTTGGTGATACTTTTAATACAGTATATAAAACAGTGCTGCTGAGGAAAAGATCTTCTGGGTAATGAAAATTGTCGATAGAGGGAAATGAGAACGTATACTTTGTCGATAGGCTTCTTCTGCCTGTCGAAGAGGGTAAATGAGAACGTAGTACTTTGTCCTTGTCGATAGGCTTCTTCTGCCTGTCGAAGAGGGTAAATGAGAACGTAGAACTTTGTCCTGGGTTTGTCCTTCTCCCGAGAAACTGAAAGTTTGTCCTGGGTTTGTCCTTCTCCCAATCCAGGGGACGTTCGACGGCGGTGAGTGGGCCTTTGTTCGGGCCACCAACTTGTGATACCTCACAACAATGGAGCCACAAAAATAATATGGTTTTCCACCTTTCACAAATCGTGAGAGACCTTTCTCCCTCCAAGCTCAAGTTCAAGTCCTGGTTTTCCTCTTTTTTCCGTTCTCTGTCAGTTCATCAAATTTTGAATTCTGTTTTCTTTTTCCTCAAGGCAATAAAAGTAGGTCCATTAGAAATAAATAAATAACAAATAGGTTTGATGAGTCATGAAAAATGAATGAAGATGATATGTAACACTACAACTTGTAGCGTTTTTGTGTTGCATTACATGGTAATACTGATACGTTAAAAAGGCAACGTTTTACTATATCCTACACTGGTTGTTTAGATGCCCCAAATTAAAAAATACGGCCACTTGGTTTATTTTCACGCATACTGAGTTTATCTTTGGTGCTGGGGTTTACTTTATTTGTGTCAACGAAATACATTTTTATTATTTGACAGCCTCTGTGGTATAGTATTTGTGCAGGTTGGCTGAAATCACATACACCATTGAGGTTGCGGGTTCGATTCCCGCGACGGGACAAATGTTTGAGCACAGATAAAAAATAAGCGTAAGCATTTGTTTCGTGTCTGGGTGTTGTGGGACCATAGTCTTCGTAGTTCCTGGTTCCCTTTTATATGATGAAACTTAGTTAGGGGCCTGAATCTATGTTTGTGATTGATGGGCGTATTTGTTATTTCTTACTTTTTTATTTTTTCGTTTCAAGATTTTAAAGACTAAAAGTTAAATGACACAGATGAGCAGACATACATATAGACAGAGATGAGTGACAGCAATTTCTAAGGTTCGTTCAGCAGAATATTATGGGTACAGATCGAAAATAACAGGCTTTTTCTTAACAAATACCTGAATTACTTCCCCAGAATAAGTCCAATTCAAAGCGCCATAAAAAACATTACACAATCACCAACATTTCATTCGAAGAACTAAGTCTCCCGTCCCATTTTTCCGCCTTACAATTTCCCGCAAAATTTATTTTTGCGTCACAACTCGTCGGCATATTGAATATCTGTTTTCGACGTCCGTATTACTCGCACCTCGTAAGCGGGTGATCCATTGATGAATAAGCTATAAAACTTGTTGGTTCAATAAAACGCCTCTCCTATTGTGACAGTTGCGGAATTGACAAGTCCTGCAGCACTACATTGCAATTTGTTTTATCATAATCCAGTGTTTACCTCACGTTCTTATCTCTTTCTAGTTTAACCGGCAACCACGCCATACAAACTGAAACTATTTTATTCACAATTATTTTCGACGGCAGAACTGACAATGAGGCGGTACTTCTCTGATCCTAAAAATGGCCGTCTGGTCTGTTTACGCAAGATGACAAGTTGAATCGAAGAGTAAGGAATTTAATAAAGAGAGAGCCTGCCCAGGAGTAAAGTTGATAAAAAGACCAATGTCGAGTATCATGCTTCTATTAAAATAGTTCTTTTTCTCGTGTAGATGTGTGGCCAACACTGGTATCGGAGTTATTAGACCGCCCGAAGACCTCCGACATGGCCTAACGACTGATGTCTTAAGACAGCAACCGGGGCTTAACGTGCCCTCCGAAACACGGTAGGTAGCGCTCATATAAATACTACGCAAACGGTCACCCATCCAAATTGTGACCGCTGCGAACGTTGCTTAAAAGATCTGTCACGAACGGCTAGGCGAGCTACGCTATAGCGCTACATATATTAAAATAGTAAAGGTGAAACACTCGCGAGATTACCAACCAATAGATCAGGGCCCAGTCTATACTCGTACATACGGCTTCGCGAGTAATCGGTGTCGATTATACGAACATGATATCGGAAATCTGTCATATAGGGCGTCATTTCCGCAACATGTGTTTAAAAATCACGAGATGTAGAGGGGGCTTTACATTGAGTAACAAACGTGTTATGAGAAAAATAATCCATTAAACAGAGCTGAATAAAGTTTGGTTTGCACGTAAAACGTAATTTTAAAAGTTTTTAAAAAATCATACAACTTTGTAACATTTATTATTGAGAAAAACATGCCTACTTGTGGATTAAATGAATTACCTAACTATTTTTATTAACTCTGTTTTAATAAAAAAATATTTACTCAGATGATAGTGAAAAACTTTGTATACTAGTTGGAGGTTTCTCGTATGCGAGATGCCGTTTGGGTGGGTTCCACCGATATGCCAGTTATTTAGCCGCCAAGCAGTAGTGCGCGAGCATTACTGTGTTCCGGTTTGAAGAGCATTGTAGCCAGCGAAATTACTGGGCACTATGAGACTCAACAGCTAATTGACTCAGGGTGACGGGCGCAGTGCAGCGCCGCGCAGGTTTTTGCAAAATAAAGTTCTGGGTGGTGCTGTTATTGTTATGGGCTGGCGTATTGCTTACAATCAGGCAAACGACCAGCACGTCTCGTCGTTCAATTACATAAAAAAACACACTTATTATTAATAAAAACGTTCCTACTTATGAGCTAAATGAATTACCCAACTATTTTTATTAAATCTGTTTTAATAAAAAATATATTTACTCAGATGATAGTGAAAGAATATTCAAAGTTCTTGGAGCATACGAATATGTCTCTAGTACTTATACTAAATTCTTAACTTCCCCTTTTCAGTGTTCACTGAAAACTCATTACTGTCAAAAGTAATAATTTCGCTTAGAGGCGACTGAGTATGAAGTTAACAGTGTGAAATAGCTAAGAGAGTAGAACTAAGATGATTACCTACTACCTACGCAAGTATTGTGGAATTTAATTCTTTTAAGGAATGTCTATCGAGTGTCAATGACACTATATTTATTATATTATGTATATAATAAATATAGGACATACCTACAAACATTTAAATTTATTGTTTACGTCTTCGTAAAAATATTTTCTTTTAATGTTGTATTATCGCTAAAATATTTTTCATCATTCTTCCTCGCTTGTTATAAGCCGTGGTCAATTTCTCGTCTGCTATTTCTTCTCGCGTCTATTTGTTGCTGAGGAAGAAAGAAACTATTTACTATGACAAGACTGCACACATCAAAGATAACACATAAGCAAGTGTAACTGTAGGACTTTAAATGTTTTATGGACCGAGTTACGGAAAGGGGCTTAGATAATTTCCAATTTTTTTCATCCATGCAAATACACTAGTTACACAGTATAACAATTAATTGAGAACATATTTCAAAATGTAGAAGTAGACTCCGTAGTCTTAGAAAAACCTTAATTAATATTTAATGGTTTAATTCTTAATAAATAATCCACGGTATTAAATTATCGCATACATCGAGTGTGCAAGGCTCATTACACCTAAGCACGCGCCTTCGGCATGAAATCTGTCCCTGATTAAATTCGAAGCCGTAAAAAGTCATGGACGCTTCCAAACGACCGATCGCTTCACCTTACGTGTTTGACTTCTGACATTCTTGCGTAAGGTTAAAAGTTTTGCGATTATGATCAAAAAGTTATTAATACTTTGATTTTATAAGAAAACTTTAATATTTAAAAAAAAATAAAAATGCAAAATAAATGTATTACGCTATACAGAGTAGTAGCAAATAAAACTAACTATTACGTAGTAGTAAGTACACGTTACACGACAGAGGTACGTTGAAGATATATAGAAAATATTGATTCCTAAAATTATTTTTTTATTAGATACGGTGATAGAGTCATTGTAATAATTGACGTTCATAAGTGCGTCTGTGACGACAAAATTGAAATAAAGAATTTTTGAATTTTGTATTTGCACGTCACGTACACGTTTTAAAAGTCACCTATATCCTTTTCCAAAACCTAAAGCACCTACATACCAAATTTCATCAAAATCCGCTCAGTAGTTTTTGCGTGATTGAGTAACAAACATACATCCATCTATACATGCATCCATTCTCACAAACTCGAAGGTCTCTATCTATAATTTTAGTAGGAAGGAAGTAGGAAGAAGGATTTTTTTATATAACTGAATGATGAGACGAGCAAGTCGTTCGCCTGATGGCAAGCACCACGCCTGCCCATAACAATTGCAGTGCCACCCAGAGTTAATACGATAAAAAGCGCTGCGTAGTACTGCATTGCGCTCATCACTCCGAGACATTAGGTATTAAGTCTCATATGACCAGTAATTTTGCTGGCCACAATGCCCTTCTAACCGAAACACAGTAATGCTTGCGCAATACTGCTTGGCGGCAGAATAATTGGCAAAGCTGTGGTACCTACCCAGACGGCCTCCCGCATACGAGAGACCTTCCACGAGATTGGTACTTATTACTTTTGTTTGTAGTGAACCTTAACAGTTCTACTGACAAAAAGCTGTAGTAATTTATTTGCAGAAGAGTTCGTAACATAATTCAATTTTATCCAAAATTTTTGGTCATTCATTTACAAAAATTTGCCGTAAACACGCCAGTTTTTTGTATTTTTTCGTCAACCAAATAAAAAGCACCGCAAGCTTTTGACATCAACTTGCCAACTGAATATAATTTATTGCGTAGCACTCGACTTCGCGCGCATTCGCGTTGAGTTTCAGAATGGCCGAATAAACACCACTGAATTCCAGATATGCAGACTTATTCCTAGATGTATAAAAAACTATTCTTGTGAAAATTTAGTTCAGCTACTACAAGACGTACTACAGTATTTAGGTGAGCTACTATAGGATTATTATTAATCCTACTCTCTATAACCAAAGAAAACTAAATATTTGCTATAACTACATATAATACTCGAAGAAACAAAAGAAATTTACAGGAAATGTGCGCGATTGCAGTACCATCCCGAACTATTTTGCTGGCTATCGAACCAAAACACAATAATAAAGGTATTTCATGCACATTGACTGGTACAGCTTGAAGTCAAACTCTTTGCAACTGTCATAAGCTATAGATACATGAAACAAAAAATAAGTGGTAATTGATTTTATTTATCAGTTAGCACTTTGGTATGGATATCACACGAAATTTTGTATTTAAGTGCGTAAGTGTATTTATTACCTCTTCACGTTGTAACAGCTCAACGGATGTGAGTGAAATTCGGAATGGAGATAGCTTATTCCCTAGTAACACAGGCATTTTTATCCCGGGAAACCGCAGGGTGCAACTAGTTGTGGTATATATAACTGTCACAAGTCATTCAAATAAAGCTATAAAAATTGTATTTGAGTTGGAAGTGACTAGGTTTTACAGTAATGCTCACTCAAATGTCTTTGCTTGCGGCGGCTCTGTGTGTCGGGTCACTCCCTTCCCTACAATATGGTTGAGGGGGGTGATGGCTGGTCCACAAGTCATACTCGTGAACGGGTGCTGCTTGCGGGGACTGGTCTGTTCTAGTCACTCCTACTGCTACTGACATACTTACTTATATTTTATTTACACTTTTCTGTTACTGATACTATGACTATGGGACATCTCACTCGCATTTCTTGTTTTACATTCTGTTAATTCTAATTTATACGTAATTGTGCTGAAAAAAGACATCCCCGCAGAGTTTCTTGGTGCTATCTTCTCTAGCGGGCGTATTTCCGAAGCACGGGTAGAGTCAGTTTTCGCATTTCTTTTCAGCACTCAGACTTCAATTTGAGTATAGGAAAGGAATGGTTAAACATACTTACCTTTTTTTCAAAGTCATGTTAACATAAGTTACAATTTTTAACATTTTTTATTTGTATCATGTGTTTATGACCTTTAAAAGTGCACTTTTGTGCCTATTTAATAAATTATATTTGACTTTGACAATTAAGAGTTGTAAAACAGAAACTATGTAATACCTGTACGTACACTTTTATGGCACCAAAAGAAAATTTAGCTCTACTAAATGTCATTGACTCTACGCTAGTTTCCAGCAAACTCCTACGGGTGACTTTATCGATTGCTTCAAATGAACTATAAATACAAATCACGAAACCAAACACAAACTGTACCTACTAGCATATGCTACACCAGTGGCGCCACGTCACGTAACACCCCTACCAGAATAGGTCCACAAACATTACGGATGCAGCGGACACCATCGCAAATAGAACTTGAGAACTGTTGTAAAGATGTACAGCGTCCGATAAGGGTGACCATCCACTGAAGCGGACGTAAGCGGAAACGTGCGACGAGCGACGAATAGGAAGAATCGCTTGACATCTCTCTTGGTGCAACATCGTGACTAAAGTGAATTGCGGAGGTAGTCTTGTCCTCTCTGTTCGCACGATCAATCTTGCCGATTCAGCTCGCAGTAGACGGTGGTCCTAATCCGAAGACGTGCCAACAAGTAATGTATTCTGTGGCCTAGTAATATATTCTGCGGCTGCCCCATTGTGAGCGCAATCAAGCGACGGCGGACATTGCAGTTACCAAACTGTACGATGTAAATCTTTGGTGTACAATGCAAATTGCTAAGTATACATATTGTTGTGCCTAAAAGAGTAATATTTATTTTTTTAATTGTTTATTTATACCATCACTTATGTAACCGGAGTAGTCACAGAGGAACATTTTTTTTTACACTTAATAGATCCATGTTTGGCCACTATCTCGACTGATGTGAAGCGATGATGCGGCCTACGATGGAGCACATAGATCTAGAGAGAGACGGCAGTTGAGCGGCTGCTCAGACCCGTCTCCCCGATGGTTCACCGAACATCATGGGTTTATATTAGCACTTCTGCCGAATTCAAGAAATATCTTGTTACTAAAGCAACCTACGTACAAATTAAGTGTATACATAATATAAAGGTAGCGACTGACATGAGCATTCGCTCGATGTGAGCATTTGTTCGTTGTGAGCAAACGCCCATTACACCTGACCGTTCGTCTTGAGTATATGCTTAGCTGTGCTCCGTCCATCCATCTAGTTGTAGACAAAATGGCGGACGTAGAGGTGGTTTGTGCTGCGTTCTATTTAATCCGTTACTGCTATCTAAAGAAGAAACGTAAGTATTTTTGGACAACAAATCCTACACCAACAGCTAACTTGTAGCGCGCTCTCATCGAGCGAATATACATTTTAGTCGCCACCTTTATGCTCAAAGCCTGTGCGCTCAATTCTAGACTTGACTAATTGCTGTTTTCGGACGATGAAAAGACTATTTCAATTTGTCACTATTACAATAGACGCCCATGAAGTTTCAATTAACTTGGACTATTTGTCAACGCTGACGAGTTATAAGTCAAATCTAGTGTCGACCTTAAGACTGTGGACCGCTGTAGGTACATTTGTATTGAGCAGAACGTTGTCGTTGATTTGTCGAATCTTTTTTATTACTTTTCCGCAATCCCAGCCTTTTAAGGCCACAACGTTTTAAGCAGAAAAAACAGCAATATTTGTACCTTTATACCTTTTAGCAGTAATGGCGTATTCAGCTCAATTACTCTGCGCGGGAAAGCTTACTTTACTCACCTGTGTTATTGATTTTTGCTCAGTTAATGGAGTGGATTGACCTGTTTCGGATTTTACCATTTCGACGGATTTAAAGTGATTTGTGCGTGCGATATACTTTTAAAGACTATGACACTTGCTTTCTGATATAAGTACTTTTTCTTTGCAGCCTTGAACTTCCATTTACATTTTCCTAAGGTATGTTGCTACAATTTGTCTGTATTTTTTTATTATTTTTTTATTTTTTTACGCTTAATAGATCTATGTTTGGCCACTATCTCGCCTGATGTGAAGCGATGATGTGGCCTAAGGTAGAGCACATAGATCTAGAGAGAGACGGCAGTTGAGCGACTGCTCAGACCCGTCTCCCCGATGGTTCACCGAACTATATCCCGAAACACGACTAGGACGCTTGACGGCATGGCTTTGTTCGGTGGGTGGTATTACAACCACGGCCAGAACCTACCACTCCAAAGCGCGTAAGCGGGTTCCATCACGATGTTTTCCTTCACCGTTTTAGAGCGAGCGTGCAAAATCTGCACTTAACTCTAAGTCATTGGTGCAGGGATTAATAGACAAACAAGCAGACAGCCAGCCTGGATGGTAAGCGGTTACCGTTGCCTATGGACACCTGCAACCCTTAAGGACCCTTTTCACCTTTCTTTTAAAGTGCTCAATATTATAGATCAACGAGAAACCCTTGTGTCATTGCATTGTCCTTAGTCATACTGGAACTACCTATCTTTTATTTCAAACAAATGTCCAATTCAATATAGTTTTATCCTAAGACACGTTTTTATTTGTCTCTGTAGTGTAGTGGTTGGGCAGGTTGGCTCCAATCTCATACACCACTGAGGATGCTGGTGCGATTCCCGCAACAGGACAAACTCACAGAAAAAAACATTGCTATCATGTCTGGGTATTGTGGGACCACGATCCTCATAGTTCCTGATTCCTTAGATACAGGGAATTAAAGGCAGGAGCCAGAATCTATGTATGTGATCGTTGGGCGTTATTTATTTAATTTCCTAAATCGCACTTGAAATCCGACGGACCTGATGAGATCCAACTTAGATACATCATCAGCCTGTAGTCGTCCACTGCTAGACATAGGACTCGTCTAATAAACGCCACTGAGCCCGGTGATCGGCTTTTCTCATCTAATTTATTCCATCCGCCTTTCGCAGGTTGTCGCTTCATCTAGCCGGTGGGCGTCCTACACGATGCTTGCCAATTCGCTGTCTCCACTCAAGGACACATCTACTCCAACGGTTACGGCTGTCCTTAGAAACAATTAAGACGCATTTCCATTAATATCAAATGAGCTATTAGTTTTCAAATGGCAACACTTTGTTGACACTGTGACGACATATTTCCATTCTCGTCACCGTCAAGCGTCTTTAAAACTGTAATGCAAGTAACACGGTGTCAACCCTTCACAGTTGGAACACCCTGACGTTTCGCGTTTCGCGTGCGTCGACCCTATCCGATGCAATGGCTGTACAGGTCACTGCATTACGTCCCGTGCGCTCGACTTTATCGCTTGATTGTGGGTTACATGTTGCAACACCGCTGTTTGAAAGCTTGCTTAGTTTAATATAGGTGATTGTATTGTGCCGTTTTATTTTTTAACTGTCTGAATAGCTTTTAGATACTAGTTTTTAAATCGCGTTTGTTGCTTTTATTTATATCAGTTAGAATAAATAGCTTGCTTTTTTAAATAAAAGTTGTAAATGTCATGACAAAAATGTACTCTACTGCTTATGTAACAGAATATAAACCTTTATTTTTTGTGCTGCTTGTAGAAAATTCTACTACAAGTAGTTCGAAAGTAAACAGTTTCAAGAGATAATTAAAGTACCTCCCTACTTTAGTATCTCTATATGAAATTGAAGCATAACCTTAATGCCCTTTAATTCTATAATTGTTAGAAAAAACTCGCTCGCTCGCTCTAAAACGGTGAAGGAAAACATCGTGATGAAACCCGCTTACGCGCTTTGGAGTGGTAGGCTCTGGCCGTGGTTATAATACCACCCACCGAACAAAGACATGTCGTCAAGCGACCTAGTCGTGTTTCGGGATGATGTTCGGTGAACCATCGGGGAGACGGGTCTGAGCAGCCGCTGAACTGCCGCCTCTCTTTAGATCTATGTACTCCATCTTACGCCACATCATCGCTTCACATCAGGCGAGATAGTGGCCAAACATAGATCTATTAAGTGTAAAAAAAAAAACTGGACAGCAGTACTGAAAAATTATGATAATTTGCAATTAAAAAATATAACCATTAACTTTAGATTAAGGCTAACCAGCGAAATTACTGGGTATATACATATGAGACTTAATATCTGATGTCTCGGGGTGATGTGCGCAATAGAGTCCTACGCAGTGCTTTCTATGGTCTCAAAGTTCTGGGCGGCACTGCATTTGTACGGGCAGGCGTGGCGCTTACCATCAGGCAAACGACATGCAAGTCTCATCACTTCCATAAAAAATGTTGTACAAGACCTTTTCTTATTGTTTTTGACTTGTCTAGCAATAACCATACATCTTACGTCACAGCGTGCCCTAAGTAGGTAACTCTAGACTCAAAATTGCAGTTCTAGCTGGTATTCTTTATACTAGTGCCACACGTTATAAACTTACGTTAACTTAGTTGAGTTGTTCTTTGCATTGTAGGTATGAAATTGTTCGTAGAAAGCGCATTCTCAGGTTCTCACAAACTAATAAAACAAGAACGAGACGACGTCAAAAGACATTAATTTTACGCTTGAAGTAAACTGAGTGTTTAAGTTTCCAGCGCTTACTACATTTTTATAAATTATACTCTTCAGAGACGTATTCATTTAATAAGTTAAGTAAACAGTTAATATGTCTGTTTGTTTAAAATACATATATATCTAATGTCCGGGGGTGATGAGCGAAATGCAGGGCTACGCAGTGCTTTTTATGGTATTAAAAGTTCTGGGTGGTACTGCAACTGTTATGGGCAGGCGTGGCGCTTACCATCAGGCGAGCGACTTGCTCGTCTAATCAGTCAATTCCACAAATATATATATCGCTCTTCTTACTAATTAGTTTAATATTAATTTATTAATAACTTTGCTCGTTCGTTTTTTGCAAAAAATCCTTTTATGAAGAGACGAGACGATGCTACACGACGACGTAAATACATTCATTTTCCGCTTGAAGGAAACTGTGTTTATGTTTCCAGTTTTCTACTAAATTATGATAAAATATAAATGTGCAAATAAATAATTACTTGGAAAATAATGTATAAAGTAAATAACTGTAAATTGCCAATTACTGATGGCTCTGAGTACTTGCCAAATTGGTAAATGTGAAATTGTAAAGGTAAATTAGGAACAAAAAATTAGTAATCCCCAAAAACAAACACCACAAAGAGGATCAAAATTTTAATTCCGCGCTGTTTCGTCATTGAACGCGCCGCAAGCTTCGGGTGCGGAGGATCGTGTCGCTGCACTCGCAGCACACCGATAAACACCTAAAGTCGAGCGGACGCGCTAGGCATAAGCGGTCTTATAGTTATTTATGACGACTGCATGTTTACTGTCCATCTGTAATTATTTATAGGTATTTCTTTGTGAATGTAAAGGATAAGTTTGCCAAAGTTTCGTGGACAATTGTATGCTTAAAAATCACTCAAAGACGCAGGAATTCATGTTTTTCAACATCAAAACACAACATATTTGATTTCAATTTCACCACACATTTCGAAACGCAGCAACCTCAAAAGGCCTTTTTTTAGCCATGTTACTAACAGTCTGTTGAGTTCACAAACAAAATACACTCACTTTTGTCGTAACAAAACTAACAAATCGTAAAAAATTCAATAAAGGTTTACGGAACAAGTTTCGTTTATTCAAACTTTACGCAAATAAAATTTGGTAGCTTTTTGCTGCGTGCTATTTGCCATTCTTTTGCAGCCACAAGTGTACCATACGAACACTATGAAAAGGTGCTCCCATAGAGAAATCTGGTTCGCTGGTTAGAGACTGGAAAACATATTCGGCACGGTTATATGCACAACAGTACCATATGGTGTGACAAAAAACTGAAAACAAGCAATTTCGCTATATAAGCACACATATAATTTATAGATTTGTCGGTGCGATACAGTGTGAGCGCAAAAAACATAGCACGCAAAATAAATAAACAGTATTGAGTTGAAAACATTTACGCGGCGCGTTCGATGAATAACGCACGCGGACTCATCCTGTGTAGCACTCGGAGTTCTCGGATGATGTGGATAAAAGCGAAAAAACCAGATCAATCCGGATCGTACGGAATTTCAATGTAACTGAAGCTTTTAGAGGGAATACCGATTTCTTCAGGCGAGTATTTGTAATTCAGAATGGGGTTGATTAATTTATAGCTCTCCGAAGGATTGAAAAGACTTGATATGGATTAAAAATGGTAGAAGCAGGTTGTGAAGGCTTAAAAATATATTTGCTGTAAATGGAAGCCAAAAAGTCTATAATATCAATGAAACCAGGTTAAACATTCATACTTCGTAAATTAAAACTGGCATTTCGGGTTTATGAGTACTAAATTGTATGTCAGTTATTAGTAGTAACAGGAAATACATAGAATCTGCAAAATGCTCAGAACAACGTTAATTCCTGTTATAGTACTGTCTGTCTATATGTTGGTATATAATTTAAATTGAAAGTAATATAAATTTGGCCTATATAATCCACATTCAATACAATATATCCAATAATTAAATAAAAATATTTATTTCTCTATTATCACTACGAATTGGTGCTTCGTGCGTTGTACCTCACCGGTGCGTCGCTTGCGGTGAACCGGTTAACCGTCTCGGTCACCACGGGCTGTCATGCAGTCGAAGCGCTGGCCGCATGGCTCACCACAACGTCCTAAACGACGTCATCCGTAGGGCCTTTGGAAGTGCCAATATAACTGCCATCCTGGAGCCGAACGGCCTAGTGCGGGACGATGGCAAAAGACTAAAAAAATGGCAAAGACGTGACCAAAATGCTGGCGTGTATTTTGGCCAAAGAATCAGCCTCGCTATTCAGCGAGGCAACGACGCCAGCATCTTGGGCACGTTGCCGGACGACGGGTATCGGTTGAATTATCTGTAGGCCATTCAGTTGGCTCAACTGATACCCGGCATGTACATAGTATTTAATATCTTTTAGTTTAGTTTTATTTAGTTTTTAAATTATTAAGCCTTTTGATTAGTTTGTTTTTCTATTCCCAGTTTAGAAATATAAATAATTTTTATTACCATTTATTATCATTATTTATTTACATTCTTATATCTAAGTTTTGTACAATATACCTATGCAAAAATATTATTAAAAACCTAAACCCAGAGTGCCGTCACCAGCAGTGCAAGGCCCAAACTACCGATGGTTAGGGCTGCAGAGTGAGGAACCTCCTGACAATACGTGCCGGGTCAAGGAGTACTGCCTTCTACATCTGACCGTTAATCCAACCTTCTAGCGAGAGCCTTTTATTTATTAATAATATATATTTATCGGCGCAAAGACGCCAACAAACTTCAAAAACTGTTTAGAATCATCAATTCATTCTTGATTGATGAAATTCACTACTTTTATGTTAACTTCTTATTTAACTGATTAAGTTAACTGTTTAAACCTTAAAACATCATTTTGTAACATTGATTTATTGTTAAATTTGAACTAAGACACTCGCAAGCAAGTTTAAATAGATTTTGCAAACAATGTTTTTGCGAGCCTTAGGTTTGGTATAAATACGACCGCGCGACCGATCGCAGCTCAGTCTGACGTCAGCAGTGCTGACACACTTTTTAAAAACTACCCTGGCGCCGTTTACTCCGTCATATCCAATATATAAATATAACAGATTATAAGTAATTATATATGTAGGCACCTTTTCATGGGTTCACGGGTACAAATTCGAGAACAGTGTGATTGATCTTCGACCACAACGTCGCTTAACATTAGTCAAGATTCGACGTAAAGTTGCCAGCCTGTCGGTATTTTATAGGATTCATCACGGTGAGTGTGCGATGGAATTATACGACCTAATTCCTTCATCTCCTTTTTACCATCGGACAACAAGACGCACGGATACTTGACATCCGTATATGGTTGACATTCCTCCTGCCCGAACAAAGCATTTTGCTTCGACCTTTTTAATGCGAACAGCTAAGAAATGGAACACCTTACCAGCGTCTTTGTTTCCCGATTCTTATAAGGTGTCTTCAAGTCTCGAGTGAATCGGTATCTAGGCAAGCATGATCCATTGTCGACCGCGTCGTCACTTTCCATCAGGTAAGACTGCGGTCAAATGTTTGCTTAGAGCATAAAAAAAAACATAGTGGCGACATAAAGCAATAAAAAAAGAAAACTAAGCACTAGTTTTTTTTTGTGTAACTGAGTGACGAGACGAGCTGGACGTTTGCCTGATGGTAAGCAATACGCCAGCCCATAACAATAATAGCACCACCCAGAACTTTGTTTTGCAAAATCCTGCCACCCTGAGATAATTAGCTGTTGAGTCTCATAATGCCCAGTAATCAGTTCTCATGTTTCCAATTCTTAATAGGTATAGACTTTTAATTGGACGAGATAATCTTGCACGCGTGAATGAATAGTTTCTTCACAATCTAAATGAAAATATTCAACGTGATTTCCTAACCACTGCATCCTTCCTTCGAAAACATGTCTTATTTCCATAACCGACTGCAAGAGCGATAAGACCCGCATTGTAAAGGTGGAGTGCCGTCATGCGATCGTTCACCTTTGCCTGAACCAAGCTTGAACTTTAACTTGTTATGCAAGAAGTTACCTAGATATTAGGTATATCTAGTCATTGAGACGAACTCCAATGACTAAATACCTACCAAATTGAAATACCATTTGTGACATTTCAATTTGGTATGCAATAAGCTGAAATAATAAATTTGGGTAAATGCTTTGTCAATTTAACTTCAAATATTTACAAGATTTTGCGTATATAATTGCACTTTAGAATTAATTTAATTAAATTCATTAAAATTTGTAAGAAGTTGGTTGAGAATTGCGATATTATTTCGACACACATAGTTCTATGTCACACTAATAATTATACACAATGTTCTTATTTGAAAGAAGCCCAAATCAAGCTAGTAACTATGACATAGCATTTAATTGCATTTTGCAGCTGATTTTACAATGAGCAAGTACATTCCTCTTAGTGACTCCTTTCATGACATTATTGGCGTTTTTTCTTAGAGGAATGATATATTTTTTAAAACATCTGCCATAGAAAAGTTAAAATTCTCATTTATATTAATGTAAATAAATAAATCAATATAAATAAATACGCCCAACGATCACATACGTAGATCGTGTCCCCTAACTAGGATTCCCTGTATCTAGGGAACCAGGGACTACGAGGACCATAGTCCCACAACGCCTAGACACGAAAAAAATGCTAGCGCTTATTGCTGTGCACAAATCTTTGTCCCGTAACGAGAAACGACCCCGCAACCTCAACACCACATAGGCAAAGAGACTAGGGTAATTACTCCTATGTGTTGGTATGTAATACAATCTCTCATCAAAGTAGTGGGTTATGCAGAGGAAAGACAAAATACCACAAATATACCAATCAGAGCAGAACGCATGTAAGTCACGGTGTCTGATATGGAATCATTGTTTAAATGCTCCGTACCCGTAGATACACTTGAAGGCGTTAAAAGTATACACGTATTTAATATCATAAATTTTGCTGCCGACCGACTAAGCAGTAATTCTAAAAGCGATTGCAGTTCGGCATTACATACATACCTAATTAAGTAAATGTCAAATAAACTTTAAAATAAAGCGAGTTAATAAGAAATTTACATGAATTTTCATGCAACAACAACAACACAACAATTTTAATTGACAAATTAATTTGACAATTATGCCGACAAGCGAGCGCAGACAATATACCTACGCTGTAGATCGAAAACCGAAGAGTCCTGAAGCTCTAATTGGTCAACGTCTAATTTTTAATAACAATAAAAATATTGATTTCTGAAAAACATTCTTACAACAAGTTAAAAATGATTATTTTTATTAAATTAAGTAAGGTATTTTTTTTTTGTTTCAATACTATGGCCAAAACACAGACATCTCATTATTAACGCTGTGATGATACATTTAACAGAATCAAATGCTACCCACTGAATAAAATTTTGACAAAAAAGAAAAAAAATGGCTAAAGATTTCGTATACAACAAATACATCAAATAACAAACTCAAATCTAAACAGCCGTTAAGTTCTTATATTCTTATCAAACGTATTTTCCAATTCTGTGTTGGAGTACAACAAACAATATTTTGAAGTTCCACTTTTATGAAAGCGCATTGATAAAACTTTACACCGCGATCGGAACGCTTCGGAACTAATAAAAGTTTTAAGTTTTATTGGCCGCGAGTGTACGGTACAGTGTTACTACATAGAACATTTGTTGGACCGCATTGTAGTAACTATGTATAAATCTGTGAAGTGTAACTTGTGAATGGTGTGATGTATTCTGAGGAGCATATCGAAATGGTGTTGCGTAGCGTGGTATTGCGCGGCATGGTATTGTTATTAATGGTATGTGTTGTCATGATACATGTTACGATATTTTAGAACTGGGAAGGCTTGTAAGGGATCACTAGAAAATTATGATGATGTCACCAAAAAGGAATCCAAATAAAGAATAAATGACGAATAAAATCAATTAGAATAAGTTTTTTTGTTGAAAAATATACTTTTAAAGACAAGCTTTTAACAAATTCATAATCGGAACCGCAAGCAGATTAAAATGAGCCCAAACACTAATAGTTTACGACTATCTTTAAAGGAGTTAAATTACCCACCTTCCGTCTCCATCATCAGATCAGCTGGCTGTCACCATAAAATTGCTTTGTCATCGGACTTTGATAAGTAAGAAAAATTTCAACTTCGCAGAATAAGAGGAAGTGGTTCTGATTCAGATTGCAAGATTCCGAGACCCGAACAAACATAGTTACATACATACTGTAACGTTACGGAGGTCCCCCGGCTAGCTCTACCTATGGACCTCCGCACGTACAGTACCTTTCTGGGAGAGAGAGAGGGACTGGGAAGCTGTAATAAAATGATGTTAATTTGGTGATACTTTTAATACAGTATATAAAACAGTGCTGCTGAGGAAAAGATCTTCCGGGTAATGAAAATTGTCGATAGAGGGAAATGAGAACGTATACTTTGTCGATAGGCTTCTTCTGCCTGTCGAAGAGGGTAAATGAGAACGTAGTACTTTGTCCTTGTCGATAGGCTTCTTCTGCCTGTCGAAGAGGGTAAATGAGAACGTAGAACTTTGTCCTGGGTTTGTCCTTCTCCCAAGAAGCTGGAAGTTTGTCCTGGGTTTGTCCTTCTCCCAATCCAGGAGACGTTCAACGGCGGTGAGTGGGCCTTTGTTCGGGCCACCAACTTGTGATACCTCACAACAACGGAGCCACAAAAATAATATGGTTTTCCACCTTTAACAAATCGTCAGAGCACCTTTCTCTCCAAGCTCAAGTTCAAGTCATCGTTTTCCTCTTTTTTTCCGTTCTCTGTCAGTTTATCCAATTTTGAATTCTGTTTTCTTTTTCCTCAAGGCAATAAAAGAAGGTCCATTAGAAATAAATAAGAAATAGGTTTGATGAGTCATGAAAAATGAATGAAGATGATATGTAACACTACATTATCCCCCCAACCAAGATAAAATTTTGAACGCAGAGAGAAAATTTTGAGGTTATGGAACATATACTTCCCCATTCGAACCAATCATCAACCTAACAGAACATCGTCATCCACCCTTTCATACATCTCTCAATTCACAACATTCAAATTCACACAAACATATACTCGCCTAACAAAAGTATGGGTTTGGGCTCACGACTACTTAAGATCCAATGGCCCAAACTCAAAGAAGAAATGTCCTTAGTGACCCGAAAGCTTATTTTTAGGGTGTCGGTCAACTGCACCACATACTGAAAACCCAATAAAAAAATAAAGGAAAATAAAACAATTTAGACATTACATGACCTTATGAGCTTATTTTAGGAGTCGGCCCACTGCTCCAATAACGTAGGTACTCTAACCCTAACCTAATCATAAACAAAAAAAAAAAGTTAGTAAAAAAACCAAAAGAATAATCCAAGTTTGAAGTGAATGAAGTGAAATGAGGCGAAACAAAAACAAAAGTACATAAAAAAATATTTACAAAGTAAAAGAACAAATTTCAAATTAAAGCCAAAGTGTACAACGCATAAATAACAAAGAATTTTGAATTACGTCCTAAAACAAAGATTAACAAAAGAAGAACAATATAAATTTAAAACAATTTCATTAAAAGGTAAAAACTTATTTAAAATCCTTCACATGCCATTTTGCTCTAGTCCCATTCTCATCTTCCAGAATGAATACCAGAGGCGACAGCTTCTCAACAATTTTAGATTTTAAAAATTTAGGGCATAATTTTGCTGAAAAATAAGCACCAGCATTGCTTAGTGCAAAGTTTTTCCGCCACACAATGTCACCGACATTATATTCGTAATTAGCTCGACGAGTGTTATAATATCTTGAGTTCTTAGCATGTGCCATATACAAGTTATATTCGACCTTATCGAAAATATTCGCTAATAAGCCAACGTTGATAGCATAGTTATCGCGAGGTAGAAATATTATCTCATCTAAATTATCACAATTTGTGTACAGACTTCCACATGATACCAACTCGCGACCAAACACCAAGAAAGCCGGAGAAAAACCGGTTGTGATATTAACTACACTATTCAGAGCAAATTGAACTTTGTTTAGATGATCGTCCCAAGTTCTGTGGTCCTCACCAACCATTGGAGCTAACACAGAGATTATCGTTCTGTTGTACCTCTCAGTTGGATTAATTTGTGGGCAATAATGTGGTGAGAAGAAGATATGTTGTACCTTATACCTGTCGAGTAAATTCTGGAATTCATGTGATCTAAATTGTACCCCATTGTCCATGATTATAGTTTGAGGTATTCCGTGAATAAGAAATACAAAATTTTCCAATATTCGTACTATATCCGAAGCTAATGCACGCTTCAGAGGAAAAATTAAACTATATTTAGAGAAACAGCAGTTAACAACCAAAATATATTGGTTTCTACGCCTTGTCATAGGTAAGGGACCCATTAAGTCTAAGGAAATCATTTGAAACGGCCTAGAAACTATTTTAGGTTTACCCATTAAACCGTAAGGAGCGTGATTCGGATGCTTATAAGCAAGACACACATCGCACGAAGATATAAATTTCGCTATATCTTTAAACATTCCCGACCAATAATAATGTAAAGAAAGCTTTTTGTATGTTTTAAATATTCCAAGATGTGGATTATAATTACTCCCGTGATTGTTTTTAATTATGTCATCTCTTACACTTGGGATAGGCACCTCCTTCCACGCAAAATCGTCATTTAGACTATTTGGAGACTTGCAGTATCGATATAATTTATTGTCAACAACTTTATAATTTGGGTTAGAATCAGGGTTGTTGCAACAATCGGAGATAATCTTATTATATTTATCTAATTGTGTTGGGACATAACCTATAGGCTCGACAGATTCAATTTTTTCACTTCCAACCGGCCTACAGCGCGAAAGAAAATCGGGTACAACGTTATCCTTACCTTTCTTATGCTTAATTTCAAAATTGAAACAGGAAAGACGAACCGTCCAACGTGCTAATCTACCAGATGGGTTAGACAAATTCATAAACCATTTAAGAGCCGAGTGATCAGTTAAAACTGTGAACCTATTCCCATTATCTAAATAACAACGCCAGTGTTCAAGAGCCGAAATAACAGCTAACGTTTCTCTTTCAGTTGTTGAATAGTTTTGCTCTTGCTTATTGAGAGCTTTACTCATGTATGCGATCACGTGTTCCTTGTCATCTTTTACTTGCGTTAACATTGCACCAATTGCAAAATTTGATGCGTCACAGTGGACTAAAAAGGGCAAATCAAAATCGGGACAAGCAAGAATAGGAGTAGAAATTAAACATTCTTTGAGTTTATTGAATGCTCTATCGGCATCATTGTTCCATACAAATTTTGGGGCTTTCTTTCCAGATGCCGTTAATTTGTTAAGCGGGCCAGCTATACAGCTAAAATTGGGAATAAAACGACGAAACCAGCTGCAAGTTCCTAGAAATTTTCTTACTTCTTTTTTAGACGTAGGAATAGGATATTCTAGAATAGTGTTTATCTTACTAGGATCAGCCCTTAAACCTTCTTTGTCAACAATATAACCCAGATACTTCAGTTCCTTACGGAAAAAACAACTTTTCTCGAAGTTAATAGTCAAACCAGCGTATAATAACTTCTGATAAACCTTCTTTAACAGGAATATATGTTCTTCAAAGGTCTTGCTAATGATTATAATATCATCTAAGTAACAAAACACTTTATTGTCGAATTCTGGTGTAAATAGGTGATCCATAAGCCTTTGCTGCGTTGCTGGTGCATTGGTTAACCCGAAAGGCATGACAACAAAGCGATACATTCCTCTTCCCGGAACATAAAATGCGGTTTTGTCACGATCATGATAATTCAGTGGGATTTCCCAAAAAGCCTTAGCGATATCAATACTAGAGAGATATTTCGCATCCTTCAAATTATCTAGGATCTCATTGACAAAAGGCAAACTATAAGCATCCCGTTTTGTGACGGAATTCAGTTTCCTACTGTCGACACAAAAGCGCCATTCTCCATTCTTCTTCGGAGTTATAATGACAGGAGATAGCCAAGGGCTCTCACAACTCTCAATAACTCCAAGATCCATCATCTTATCCACTTCAGAAATTAAAGCTTTTTGCTTTTCCGGGGAAAGCCTATAACAACGTTGTTTTATTGGAAGTGCATCTCCAGTATCAATCCTATGACACACTAAATTGGTTCGACCCAAAGAACCTTTTTTCTCAAACGAGATATTCTCGAAACAACCTATCATATCAAACGCAATTTTTTGCTGTTGAGTTGAAAGGTGATCATAGGATAAAATGTTCTTTCCATTATTCAGAACCGCAACATTATGTGTATCTAATGCCCGCTGAGTGGGTATGATATTAGGACATAAGTTAAATTCCTTCCAAAAATCCCATCCGAAAATAATGGACGGATGTAGGTCTGGGAAAACATGTGTTTTGATAACACGTATTTCATTATTAAACTCAAAAGGAATATTGAAATATCCAATAGAGTTGGATTTCTGTTTATTTGCAACCTGTACTTGTATTGGCGACTTGAATAGTTGTAATCCCAACTTCACCATTTCTGAATGTGCATTATTACCCAGTAAAGTTATTGAACTCCCCGAATCTAGAAGTCCTATAAACTGTTGATGATTGACTTTTACGCTCAAAAAGGGACGGTTACCATCATCTTCCTCTTTATAAAACACAGAAGATATTTTGTGACCAGCCATGAAATTCTTTACAGTTAACAGCCAATTACCCCAATCAATAGGATCAAAATTTTTATTATGTTCATTCAACCCGCAACCATTCAAGTCGATTTCTAGTTTTTTTGGTTTGAACCATAATTTGAGTTACTATTACACCTAGGGCAGTTAGATGCCCTATATCCATCAAGACCACATTTAAAGCAAATCAAAAATCTTTGATTCCGACAGGTTGATAAGTTATGGCCGTAAGTACGGCAACTCACGCAAAATAATGTATTTTGGTTAGAATTATGAGAAAAACCTCTTCCAAAATTGTTATTTTGTCCTTGAGCCTGAAAATTATTTAAATTTTCACTAGTTCTACCAGTGTAATTATTATTATAATTCGAGTAAGATGGTAAGTATGAATTATGAAAAACTTTTCCTGCTGCGTTTGAATTAGCATAACTATTTTGGTTGCCAACGGCAGCATAGTTATAGCCTACATTAGGTTGCTGAACCCTGTGTGTTTTCACCCCATAGGAAGCAATTTGGTTGGTAAAATCATTATTCGAATTCGACGGCCTATATGCGAATTCCTGTGCACATGGGCTTTCGTAAGTAGAGGGTTCACGGAAGTCTCTACTCCTTGACATGTAATTCTCAAATGATTGACAACAAGAAACAAGCGAGTTTATATCTTTCACTTCCTTCAGTGTTGTAAACAGTAAATAAGTAGGCCGTATGTTATGAAGGAGAATCTCCATTTTATCCGACTCTGAAAGTTTCTTGCTCAAGCGTGAAAACATTCCGGACATTATGGAAACATAAATAATTATAGATTCATTTTCTCCTTGAGTCCTGTTCCTAATAGCTTCCATTAATGCATAATCATAATCAAATATACCAAAATCCCTTATAAGTAAGGATTTAACGTCACTCCAGGTAAGCTCTTGATTTTGTTCGCACTGAAATCTAAACCAATGTAACGCTTCTCCTTTGAATATATCGAAAGCATGTTGAAGTAAGATCGATTCTTTAAGATTCTTCGAGATCCTAAATTCTTCCAGCTTTTGCAAAAAAGATCGTGGGCAAGACTTTCCATTAAAAATAAAAGATGCTTTAATGTCCTTGGAAATATTACTTGAAAACGAATTATCTGGTTTTAAAGCGTTGAACATTGACATGAGAGTATCTTCGGATATGGTAACATTTTTTTTTTGTTCAGGTGGTTCATCCTGCTTATCAGAAGGTCTCACTAAGTTGTCTGGAAACTGAAACGTCGAGTCCAGCGGTTGGTCTTGGTCTTCTTCATGGATAAATAAGTTATTGTCCAACAACGGGTTGGAGTTGTATAATGAGTGATATAATTTTTTAAACTCGCAATACTTTTCTCGAAGATCCTTGTATTTGGCTTGCAAGAAATCAGAGTCTTCACCAATGATATTTATTCTGTCCATCCTATAACGAGTGTGGCTTAAATAGGACTCTATTTTCTTCTTATAGTAAGTTCTATCTTTGGAAGAAATAGCTTTGTTAACTTTTCCTTCTAGGAAACTCAAAGTTTCCGATAATTGGGATAAATCTACCGCAACAGGAAAAACTGAAGACAAAACCGACTCTGCCGGCCTAGTAATAGCCAATTTTTCAATTTGTACCTTAAGGTCTGCTACATTATCGGCTGGTTTCGCAGAGCGAATTGCAACCTCGTATTCTAATTCTAACTTATTCAAGAGTAAATAATTTATCTCCATCTTGGTAGTTAAATGCTGCAAAATGCTCAGAATCGATGTTCGAATGTAAATAAAACTTTGTAGTAAAGGCCTCCTACGACACTTCCTACCTAGAAAACGTCTATGTAATTCTACTCAATGTCAACTTGAAAGATGACTAAACGATTCCTTTCAAAATTATACTGTCTCTTGAAGAGCAAAAGTATCTCATGAAATCTTAATCATGAAACTATTCGTCGTAATTAACCTAAAAGTGCCTAAAATTAGTAACGCACAATAGGTACCAAAAACGAAAAAAATATTTAAGTGAAAATGCACACGTATCTCATATAATATCTTACTAAGAGCTACGACGCAACTGCCAATAGATGGCGCTCATTACAATGACGAGGGCAATATAAATTATTATACCAGTATCCTACAAGTATAAAAAAAAATATCTCCCCGTTCCTTACCATAAATATCGAAGATAATCTCAAATAGGGATTAATTTATTTAAGGTATAACATATCGTCCCCCGAATACTTGAAAGTTCTACAATATTATGTACTTGAATGGTTAGTATTACAGATAAAAATGAACACTTACCAAAACCACGCAGATCCCGTTCAGTAAAACAACAAAAATAACTATAAAACTTTATTTAAATAAAAGCCATTTCGTTTAGAAATTTTCTTTATTTTACTACTACTACGACAAACAAAATATTATTTTGATTAAAACTTCTTGAATATATTCTGCCTTCTTGGAGATATCTACTGCCGCTCGAACTTGTCAACGTGACCGAATGACAATCTTGTGTTGTCACTGGCGAAAAGTCAAACTATATGTAGACAAACAACACCATGAACACAAACACAATAAATTATGTACCTATTATCAACAATTATTTCGAGGAACACTGCACTGGTTTTTCACAAAATTCCATACGAACTACAACTTAAGCTACAGTTCAACAAAAATATGCAACACTCTCACCGCATTTATAATATTGAATCACTGCTAGTAAAATTATCGCACCCAACTATGCAGTTATGCAATAAGGTACAGAAATAACACAATAAATACCCTTAATCACTTTACAATAAACACTGTAAACGATTTTAGTATACTGTGATCACAATGAGACCAGGCACATTCGAATATCACAGTCAAGATAGGTATTACGATTCACTCAAATAAATAGTAGTCGTAGTCGTCATAAGAGGTGGAAATGAATTAGATAAGGTGATTTATCATATCAGACCATGCAGTGGAAGTCCGTCTACAAAGTAGTGTAATAGGTACTAACCGATGAAATTTGTATATATTTGTATAAAAGTAAGGCACGTACTAAATCTCAAGTAGGTATCCTTCCTCCGATTGATTGTTCAATGCTGATGCTATATCTGAAAGATGGCCAAAATAAATAATTAAAGGTCGGAATAAAAGGTTTGAAAAAAAAGTCGAAACAATAAATTCGGACGCTGTGGTCTTTTAGAATTTTGGGGGTCGTGAGTTCAAGAACAGTTTGGCGCCAATTGTAACGTTACGGAGGTCCCCCGGCTAGCTCTACCTATGGACCTCCGCACGTACAGTACCTTTCTGGGAGAGAGAGAGGGACTGGGAAGCTGTAATAAAATGATGTTAATTTGGTGATACTTTTAATACAGTATATAAAACAGTGCTGCTGAGGAAAAGATCTTCTGGGTAATGAAAATTGTCGATAGAGGGAAATGAGAACGTATACTTTGTCGATAGGCTTCTTCTGCCTGTCGAAGAGGGTAAATGAGAACGTAGTACTTTGTCCTTGTCGATAGGCTTCTTCTGCCTGTCGAAGAGGGTAAATGAGAACGTAGAACTTTGTCCTGGGTTTGTCCTTCTCCCAAGAAGCTGGAAGTTTGTCCTGGGTTTGTCCTTCTCCCAATCCAGGGGACGTTCAACGGCGGTGAGTGGGCCTTTGTTCGGGCCACCAACTTGTGATACCTCACAACAACGGAGCCACAAAAATAATATGGTTTTCCACCTTTAACAAATCGTCAGAGCACCTTTCTCTCCAAGCTCAAGTTCAAGTCATCGTTTTCCTCTTTTTTTCCGTTCTCTGTCAGTTTATCCAATTTTGAATTCTGTTTTCTTTTTCCTCAAGGCAATAAAAGAAGGTCCATTAGAAATAAATAAGAAATAGGTTTGATGAGTCATGAAAAATGAATGAAGATGATATGTAACACTACAATACATACATTGCAAGTTAAATAAAATCTTGTAAAATAGTCATAGTCCAGAATGCTAGGTGCTGCGAATTGAATAATAGATATCTCATGCCACAAATCACCATTGCAGTTATCAATTATTTTTGTTTCAAAATCGTTCACCGTCGCTATTACTAGTAACAACTTTGTTCGCTTTAATTATTTCATTAATTCAATCAAAGTTACTAAAGTGGTCATAATTTTCTATTATGTCCTTTCGCCGTTATTCGAGGCCTTTAAACAATATTTGAGAAGCAGTCCTTCCGTTTCCGGCCGTGTAATAGTAGTTGTAGTTCCTTTTCCGGGCGGTAGAGGGGGTATTTCCCCACTTTGTTCACCAGGTGGCGCGCTCGAGTCGCTCTCGTCATTGGCGTCTAAGTTTTCGTGCCGTGAAGACGTAACGCTGTTAGCGTTCGATAAAATAAAAAGAATTATATTTAAAATAGTTTTCTGAAATAATTGAATAAGTTATTAAGTTGTAGTTTCGATTATTATTATTATTTAAAAATTAATTAAGTTTCAGGTGATTTCTAACAATGCTTTTAAAATAGTGATGAGACCGCGTAACTTTCTCTTCTTCATCGTCTCGTGAAAAGAGACGTGGCTAGCGGGATCAAAGTGAACAACTTATTTTTAACAATATCTTATACATGTGGTATGGGACCGCGAGGCTTTCTCTTTTTCGTCGTCTGGTGAAAAGAGTCGTGGCAAGCGGGATAAAAATTAACAAGTGAAGTGAGTACAATGAGCAAAGCAGACAGTGAGGAACTTCCTAAAGAAAGTGAGGCTTTGGAACGCCTCACTAAACAAGTAAGTGACATAACATTTTTGTTTTTTGTCATAGTTATAGTGGCTATCCACTTTCGAGTTGGTCAGTACCTTCCCAAAAGCAAGGATGCGTCTTGTAACTCAAATATGGATACGAACGTAGTCATACTGAATGAGCAAATGCTTAGTGAGGTGCCCGCCAAGTCGGCCCTCAGGTGCGTTAAATTTCGATTTAGCAACCTTAAAAGAATCAACTGTTACAAAGCTTTATAAGAGTAATTTGCAATAATTAAATTCATTGCAACATTTTAAATGCGAAGATTATAGTTAAACGTAGTAGTTATATCTTCTTTTATTGCAGTGTTAGTTAGGTAAAAGCAAAAAATTTAACGGTCGGAGTTTACTGAACTGGAGGTGAATGACGTACTTAACAGGCCGAAAAAGCCAAAATAATATATATATATGTATTTTTGGGTGCAATCACCTATGCTGTAACTATACAAAACCTATCTATAGTTGTTGCCTAATGCTTTAAATAAAGAGCCCTTTTAGAATGGACACAAGACATAAAAAAAAAAACTTGTTTGTTTGCAATTAATTTGAGGGCCAATATTGTTGAACAAGAATATATACATTTAGAGCTTGGGTAAAGATCAAATTCTCAATAGTAGTTTAAAAATATTCACCATCTTATGAATATATTTGAAAATTATTTGGGAAATGTCTTTGTAACTCAAAAATCCTCCTTCTCTGCGCAAGAGAAGAGAGTGCTTTTTATGGGTCCCAGGCTGCGCAACCTGGACCTAACGACTACATTAAGACAGTCGCTCCACGGCACCGTTTGTCTTTAATAACATATTATTTTTTACCTATACCTACTGGCTACAACCAAACTGGTCGCTCCACGGCACCGTTTGTGTTTAGCAACCTAATATTTTTACCTATACCTAGTGGCTACAACCAAGCTGGTCGCTCCACGGCACTGTTTGTGTTTAGCAATCTAATATTTTTACCTATACCTAGTGGCTACAACCAAGCTGGTTGCTCCACGGCCACGGCACCGTTTGAGTGTAGTAACGTAAGATATCCGCCTTTCTTAAAGGGTGCGAATGAGGGTCATTACGAATTTCTAGCTCAGGCTAATATAATTAGCGTATCCTTCGACCTAAATTTAGAGCAGTCATTTACCTCACGTCAAAGAACCCCAACTAATGCTAAAAGATTCATTCGACAAAGTTCATTTAGTTAGATCAATACGCAGGGGAAGAAGCTATGGAATATTGATTCTTCACATGGGTTTCGAGGTGAGAGGTCACCGCTGGTCTCGCCTCTGTCGATCAGTACCAACAATCAAACTATTACATCTTCCGAGATGGCTCATTTCATAATATTTGGGCATACATTTCAAGTTGTACATCCCCAAAACACCCAGTTTTATAGAATTCCTACTTTTTCATAAATATTGTACTAATAAATAAGTGAATACATATTTAAATTAAATGGCCTAGGGGCGTCTACGTGTTGGACACATGTCCCTACTTAAGCCATCCAAAGGACCGGGTGTATACTTACTCATGAGAAAGTGTGACATAATAAAACGACGGCTTCAGGCCTCATATTTAATTTAAAATTATTGACTAAATATCAATGCCTGAATACTGCAATAACTAAAAGTAACCAAATTAATACTGAATTCAGTTCATCGGATTCCAATCTGTTTACAATCAAACGATTGGATTATAATGAAAAAAAAAAAATGATCTCATACAGGCCATCTCATCGTTGTTTCTTGAAGTCAACTACTACAGATGACCTGTTGACTATTTGGACTTGCATCAGCTTCCAAATAATAATAATATATATTTTTTTTATTATTATTCAGTTTTTTATAGTATTTTTGTATATATATTTTTGTAGAAGTATTGTAAAAAGCCTTAAATACATTCGGCTGTGTAATAAAATTCTGAATAATATAACTTTATTTCAGATTATGATCCAAAAGCTTCCGCGCCTATTTTAAATTGAGTGGAGGATAATACTCCGAGAGTAGGAAAATCGAATTGATGTTTATCTGAGATGATTGTTTGATTTTTTTCCACAGGACAACTTTCTGACAAGAATCAGGATGAACGGATCCTACCTAGTCCTATAATAAAGATGCAAAAGTTTGTGAAGATGTATGGACTATGACTCAATATCGCAAACACTGCTGGGCTTTGATAAAATATTGTAAAAGATTCTGAAATTTATTAATTTATTTTTATCACATTATATAACATCCTTAATCCTTTCAGCTAAACAATACCAATACGATGCTATAAGTTAATGAATCAGACCAAAAGGTAACGTTGCGAGATATCCAGAGTATAGTAGGGAGTCTAAGATTAACGTCGCCTGGCTAGCTGTACCACAGAGACTGTTCAACTTTTGTTGTTTGTAATGTATAGCCTGTCTCGAGTGGTGGATGTTATGTATCAACAAATCGTGTCGACAACACTTTTCATCGGTATCAGACTCTCTCAAAACAGAGGCAGCTGACGCAGGACGGGAGGCCGCGGAAGAACTCGTTGTTTGATTCAATCCTTTTCTCGTCAATTTTGTTACAGTGTGATGCAGTGTGACAGCAGATTTGTCGTAAGTTATCTGATATTTGAGGGGGAGTCGATCAAAAGAGCTAAATCATTTGGCTTATTAAATATTCGAAATTGATATTCCGGGCAGTTACAACAGTATAACCAATCGGATCTCCTTAAAGTCAATACTTCTCGCGTGGCCTAACTTGCTTCCGCGGTTGATGGATATATTTCTCAACAAACGAGGTGTTCTGGAGATGGATCTTTTTGCGTTAGCGTGAGCCGACGTCGTACCAAAATGCTAGTCTAATTAGTCAAAATGATACATGGGAATTAAAGTTGGAGGAGCTTGGATCTTTCGTCACATAATCTGATGCCGAAATTTGCCTTGCACCTAAATCGGGCGAAAGGCAAGTTTTAATAATCGCACAGATTTCTCCATCATTTGGCATTCAAGGCCACAGAACGTTCTTGGTTTTAAATCCGTGGTTTTCAGCTTTATGCAGTAAGAACGGAAAAAAAAAAAATGAATAGTTTCAATACCTACTGATACTTTAACATTTTGGATATTATGTAAGATAAGATCAACTATGAGTGGGAAATCACTTTCTATCACTAGTTCAGGTCGTGAGTACACGAACTGAAATGGTCAGTGGATGTCATATGTCCTTTTTTGTATTTCGGATGGTAATTTCATAGAAAACCGTTATCCTCGTCCTGTAAAGTGAGTTCAAAAGTTCCTATATGTGACAACAATAGGCGTACTAAAGCTGATGTCTGTAATTCGTTCATTATTGCCCGCGAAATAGAACAGTTGTAACAGTGGCTTAGCTAGGTAACCAAAGGCCCTGGGGCAAAATAGGGCCCCAACTAAACTATTTAAAATCATTAGTTCCGCTACGTCGCGTTCTCTGGTTTATTTATATTCCGAATATGGGAAAAATTTTCACTAGTTCAATTTTTTGTTTGTAAGTCAGAGCACTGGTCAGAGTCCGAGGGGCCCTCTGAGCTTGGGGTCCCCGGGCACTGCCCCGTCTAGCCCTCCGGTAGCTAAGCCACTGAGTTGTAAGCAATGATTCGGTTCTAGAACCGGTAGGTTGGGTAAAACCTTTTTACGGAAGAGGCTGGCGTCAGGAAAGCCCCGAAAATTGTGATACCAGTCTTCAGTAACTATATAAATAGATAGACAGATAAACGTTTTATTGTAAACTATTATTTATTGTATACTTAGAAGTTAAACTCATTAGATGCTCTGTTTGAACCCATACGACAGACCAAAATTGTAAATTTACTCATTAATGTGTTTATGTAAATGAACAAATATGACTAAGAAGGACAAAGAACAAATTTAACTAAGAATTAAGTTACATTATTATATGCTGAAGCTGCAAAAAAAAAAAAATTTAAATGGGTAATCACTAGTAATCACATTGGCGTCTTGTTCACCAGGCGAAAACAAACATTATCTCAAATATTATTTAAAGGCCTCGAATAACGGTGAAAGGACATAATAGCAGAGTTTTACCTACCATTAAAACTCTTATTATGTCCGGAGCCTTATTCGAGGCCTTACGGTAAGTTCTGCCTGGTGTTTGAAATCTTAATTTTAGTTTAAAAACTAAGTTAGGTATATATTTGAGACCACAATGACGAGAGCGACTCGAGTGCGCCACCTGGTGAACAAAGTGGGGAAATACCCCCTCTACCGCCCGGAAAAGGAACTAAAACTACTATTACACGGCCGGAAACGGAAGGACTGCTTCTCAAATATTGTTTAAAGGCCTCGAATAAGGCTCCGGACATAATAAGAGTTTTAATGGTAGGTAAAACTCTGCTATTCTTACCTATAATTCAAAAACCCCAATTGAATACCAAGGTCTGGCTCATAGTTCACCAATAATTTTATTGTTTCCAAGTAAACTACGTATTATTTCCAACCAATTCATAAAAACTTATTCGCTTCTCACGCCATCCTATCCTACAAATATTATAAATGCGAAAGTTTGTGTGGATAGGTGGATGTAGGGATGGAAGGATTGATCACGCGAAAACTACTAAACAGATTTCAATAAAATTAAGTATGTAGGTACTTTAGGTCCTGCAAAAGGACATATCGAGTGTGGCTCAGTGGGAGCACGTGCGACTTTCGACCCGAGTTCGAATCCCACTGGCCCCGCACCACTGACTTTCTGTGGAGTACTGAGCACTGACTTTTTGTGTGAGTTATGTGTGGATTTAATACTAGCTCTAAAAACTGTGAAGGAAAACATCGTGAGGAAACCGGCATATCCAAGAATTTATCACAAAATACAAGAACATGTGACATCCACCAACCCGCACTGGGCCAGCGTGGTGGGTTATGGCCCATACTCTTTTATGAGATAAGGCCCTTGTCCTGGCAGTGGGAACGTGATGGGCTGAAGATGATGATGATGATGATGAAAAGAACATAGACTACATTTCATTTCAGGGAAACGCGGGTGAAACCGCTGGGCCGCAGCTAGTTCGCAATATGCCTACGTTAAATTGTATTTTTTCGAACCCGAAGCGCGATTGGTGACAAGATCTCAAACATTGCCTACAATCCTCATAGGCTCATAATGCGGCCACCCCAAATAAAATGCTTCCGGTGACCGAGCGGGCCGGCCATTGGCAAACATTGTGCCCCTATCTGGAAATTCGTATAAACCTATAGCGCCTATCGCGACCCTTGAATAGGGATAGTCAAGAAACTAAGGTAAGCGAGAAGGTTCCGTACGGTGAGTTTTGTTAATTAGTTACCTTGGTAGGACTCCAGTCAACCTCGTTAAAATTCTTTCGCATTTATAATTTAACTAGTTGCGCCTCGCGGTGTCACCCGCGGTTTTCCAGGATAAAAAGAAGCCTTTGTCCTTTTCCAGGGCCTAAATAACCTACATATCAAATTTCGTTTATAATCCGTTCAGTAGTTTCTGCATGATTGAGTAACAAACATCCATCCATCTATCCACCATCCTCACAAACTTTCGCATTTATTTCAATATATTTCAACGCACATTTTTAATTCCTTTGTGTTACCAACCCAGTTAAATGAAAAAGTAAAAAAAAAATTGTCCGGCCAACACCGGGAACCGGCACATCTCTATGGTATTAAAAAGTTATCTGTGCTGTACCTATGTCGCTTTACAATACAAAATAAAAGTTTTATCCAAGTTTCAAAGTGTTTTGTGACTTTGTGGTGCACCAATCCGCCCCAAGACGCTGACCTTGCATAGGTGGTCCATACTTTGACTCTCCGCTATCAGCAGCGTTTTCTATTAGGTAGTGGTCATTTAATTGAATATTTAGAAATATCCCTAAAGCTTTTACCGCAACCGCAGCCAAAGCGAGCGGTGATCACCCCCTGTGACGTTCCGATATCGGACTTTCCCCAACCCGCACTGGGCCAGCGTGGTGGATTATGGCCCTAACTCTCTATATGAGAGAAGGCCCGTGTCCCAGCAGTGGGAACGTGATGGGCTGATGATGATGATGATTATGACTGGTCGGACTTTCGATCCGATCAATAGAACGATAGACACAGTTCTAGGTGAAACATCCCTATAGCTTAATATATTCTAAGCTGACTTCTACACGGTTAGTAAAAAGTTAAGGGATCCCCAAAGCTCTTACCGTAACCGCAGACAAGTCAGCGATCACCCGGCGTGACGTCCCGATGCCGAGCCGGAAGCGGCCGTGTGCCGGACATCCGATCCGATCGCTCGGAACGGAATGCGCTTGCCACATTCCTGAGGGAAGTGGGATCGACTTGGATTTCGGGACTTATGATTAGCTTTTCTGGAGTTTGGAAGAATAAGGTAAGATGTGCGGTTTTTTCAGTAAGAATAAATTATAATCTTAGTAATGATTTTTAACCGACTTCAAAAAAGGAGAAGGTTCTCTGTTCGATTGTATTTCTTTTTTCTTTCTTTTTTATGTTTGTTACCCCAGAACTCTATCATTTACGAACAGATTTGGGAATTCTTTTTGCGTTGGGTTTAGTATAGCTACGAAGTGGTCCCATATAATTTCATCGGTATTTGACCTTGGACTTTGAAGATACATTGAAGTCAGTTTTTGTTTTTTTTTGTAAAAAATAATTAACAGTGATTTTTATGATTGCAAATGCAGCTACTTATAAAGTGCAGCACTATTGTGTAAGTACTACACATAAGATTTTTGGGTAAAAATATGACATGGAAAGCAATGGTAAGCATATGCTTTAATAACATGTTAGTAAAATAAATCTGTACGTAAATAAAAAAATACGCCCCACGATCACATATGTACATAGATACGGATTTCTAACTAGGATTTCGTGTCTCTAGGGAAGGAGGAACTATGAGGCCAATGTTAAATGTCTAATGTTCCGACGACACCCAGACACGACACAAATGCATGCGTTTTTTTTTCCGTGCACTAACATTTGTCCCGTCGCGGTAGTCGAACCCTTAATTTCAGTGATGTATGAGATTTGAGCCAACCTGCCCAACCACTACACCAAAGAAGCTGTTAAATAGATACAGACATTGTATGTTTTTGTTATAATATAAAATAAGTCGGCACGTTGTACTACAGTTTATTAGATTATTTTCTGTACCTTGTTAATTTCTTGTTTTATTCTTGTATTATTGTTTTGTAAGATATAACTAATGTTTTATTACGTTTCGTTCACCACATATAAACTAAACATTCTCCCAATAAATAAACCCAAATGATCAATGACATAATAGTCCATTATTGTCACTTTATTTCGTCCAGCATGATTCAATAAAGGAACGAATCCGGGCGCGTCGCGTATCTCATAAATATTAATTAGACGGAACCCTTGTGTTATTTATTGTTCGGACTCCCACGACCGGACAAGTGAGTGTTAATCTAATTCCGTTTTATTCGATTTGTTCTAGAATTTGTACTGTTTCGAATGTTGTGTGGTCTGCATTTAATCTAGAGTAATGTAAAGTCGAGTGTGGCTTAGTGGAAACACGAGCAACTTTCGATCCGACGCACCTTAATTCAAATAACACCCGCGCGCTCTATTTATGTGCACCAACATTTATCCCGTCGCGGCAATCGAACCCGCAACCTGAGTGATGTATGAGATTATGAGACCCCTCCATGGAGGGTTAGGGGGGGGGGCATCGTCTGTGCTGAGGAGGACTGGGAAACCGGCAGAGCCTTTATGTATGAGATTTGAGCCAACCTGCTCAACCACTACACCGCTGAGGCTGTCAAAACAAATACAGTATCTGAAATTATTCTATGAAGCTAGATTATATGGACTATGTTGCTTAGAAACCTACAATATTTATTACTATGAGAATTCAGCAAGTGTTTGTCAAAACTTTGCATCCTCATTTATATTTAAGTGACTGAAAGTGAAACTCTTCGGCTTAAGTGTTTTGTTTTACACTTTGAAGACTTATTTCTGCCTTGCTGCTACGCCTGTTGTTGTTACTACAATTTTATTATCAGTATGGACGTTAGCTTGTCATTCATGTGCAAGCATGTCATAACATGATCTTTATCAAAATAAGCAACATGCATTTGAATCTTAAATTTTAAAAGGTGTACAAAAACGAAAATCTATTAAGTAAATAACTGAAATAGACTGCGCATATGAGACTTAGTATCTGATGCCTGGGATATTAAAAGTTCTGGGTGACACTGCAATTGTTATCGGCAGGCGTGGCGCTTTCCATAAGGCACATGACTTGCTCGTCTCAATACTTCCATAAAAATGTTTTTTTTAAGGTTCTATTCCTAAAAGTGAAACAATGTTGTTAAGCTGAAATTCCTTCATATACTTTTAACTCCGTGAGGACATAGTAACACAAACAGACGTTAAACTAAACTCTTTTATGTATTTAATCATTCGGGGTTCTGAAAATGACTCATTCTGAACTTTTTACAGATTATATTCTTGTAGAAGCTTCTGTTAAGACAGCTTTTGCACCTTCCAATGTAAATGTAACAATATCGTCATTGAGAAGTGCGTTAAAATTCATTTTGGTTGTCAAAGAGAATTCATTTTCGATTTCGTGTACGAATTTTAATGGAATACTAATTCAGGAATAATAAAATGCAAATAACTAAGTGATACATTTGTAACTTGTAACTAACTTGCCAAAAGCAGATAAGTAAAAAAATATATGTAGAAACGCCACTAAAAATGTAAATATTTTTACTCTTTAGTAATTGACTAACAGAAATGTTGTGGAGTGTGTAATAAGTAATTTATTTACTTCTAGAAAACCTTTAGAACTTCATAACTATTAATCACACCGAAATGAATTTCACGTGGACGATGTTGCGAGCTGTTATGTGGTTCATCATCATCAGCCCATTACGTTCCCACTGCTGGGACTCGGGCCTTCCCTCGTAGAGAGAGTATGGGCCATAATCCACCACGCTGGCCTAGTGCGGGTTGGTTGGATGTCACATGTCCTTGAATTTTGTGATAAATTCTTGAACATGCCGGTTTCCTCACGATGTTTTCCTTTACCGTTTTTAGAGCGAGTGTTAATTCCGCACATAACTTAAGAAAGTCATTGGTGCGGGGCCAGCGGGATTCGAACTCGGGTGCGGCGGATCGAAAGTCGCACGTGCTCCCACTGAGCCACACTCGCTCTATATTCGTTATTTTATGTGGTTGTTACAACAAAAAAACTTTTAGGTACACACACACATTTATTTTTAACCGACTTCAAAAAAAAGAGAAGGTTGTCTGTTTGATTGTATTTTTTTTATGTTTGTTACCTCAGAACTCCCTCATTTATGAACCAATTTTGCGTTGGGTTCAGTATAGCTACGAAGTGGTCCCATATACATTTTATCGCTATTTGACTTTGGACTTCGAAGATATATTAAAGTCGGTTTTTGTTTTTTCCAAAAATATATACCACAATTAACACACACGAATAGGGACTACTTCCCGCACCTCACAGTATGAAAATATACTTTAGGCAGCAATTCCACCTGAGTGCTTATTTCAGGCAGACCGGCTGAGGACCAAGTTCGTAGTCACGGGGCTCGAGAGCGATTAAGGAAAAAAACCTAGAATTCTAATAGTGACCAGTTCAGTCCTTTGGAAGGTTTATTGCTGACAGCGATTCAATTAGGTGTTGGAGGTTTGCCCCTAGGTCAGCAATATTGCGATGCGTAATTTATTTATTTATTTATTTCATATTAAATGCTTGCTGCACTTACAGCGACGCCAAGGCGTGCAACAAGCCACAATAACGTTTTACAATAATAATAATATAAAACGTAATTACACAAAAATATAAGTAATTACAGAGCGTCGTTTAGAAATAATGTTCGATGAACCACCGGAGAGACTCAACGGCCGTCTTCCTCTAGATCTATGTGCTCCGTCTTCAACCACATTGGAGCTAGTGGTCGAATATCCAAAAGCGATAAAAAAATACTTTAATAATACTATACCTGCATTAATAATGTGTAAAAGAGCGGGTGTGGCTCACGTGCGACTTTCGATCCGACGCAAACAAGTTCGCATCTCACTAGCCCCGCATCACTAACTTTATTAAGTGTTGTGCGAATTTAACACTCGCTCTAAAAAACGGTGAAGGAAAACATCGTAAGGAAACCGACATATCCAATAATGAATCACGAATATTCAAGGATATGTCCATACTCTCTCGATGAGAGTAGGCTCGTGTCCTGTAATGATGATGAATTTGTGCTGTCATGAATCTAAATCGTGATTTTGACCATCTACTAGACAAATTTATACGTAGAATAATAAAATTGTAGTATATTGTTTTATCACGTACTCATACAATATTCGCATGTCGGATCTCAATGCAAATTACCAGCCCATATAAGGTTAATCGGTAGCAATAATAAACGGAAGGAGGTGCCAAGTGGTATGCTCCTTGAATAAATAGCGGATGTAGATAAAAAATGTATGAATTAGCATTTACTATTGTTGAATTATTTTCGTCATGATGAGTGTATTGTACATGGAAGATATTGAAACATTTAATAGTAGACTTCGCTAAGCAATTACTTGTCTTAGCGCCCAACTTGTTGTTGTCTTCCACATAGATAATGTTGTTGAAATTAAAACGTTTGACTATGAAATTTCATCTAAGATCATTAATAAATCACATACATTGATCCTGTCCCATGATTCCCTGTATCTAGGGAGCTAGGAACTATGAGAACCATGGTCCCACAACACTCAGACACGAAACAAATGCTTGGATTTTTTTCTGTACACAAATATTTGTCCCGTCGCGTCGCGGGAATCGAACCCGCAACCTCAGCGGTGTATGAGATTTGAGCCAACCCGCCCAACCACTACACCACAGAGGCTGATGTATATCATTCGTAGTATTGATGGTACCATTTTTGTGTCTCTAGTACCATTAGAGGTATGTAGGAGCTAATAGGGATTAATTGTACCATTTTTATTGAATTGGCATATACAATTTAATGTAGATAATCAAAACATAATGTCAACTTAAGACGAGTAATACCAAAACCGAAATAATGTTGTTTTGGATCTTTGTCCACAGTTTTCAGATGCGCTATGAAGTAAAAATTATACCAAGTAATTAATATTTTACTTAGACATGGTCTTAGTAACAACTCAGACTTTGTAATTACTTCGGTCTGTACTCATACTGATGGTTATGGCCTAATAATTTCACTAGATGCCTCAAAATTGTCTAATATATAGCTATTGACTATCTTAAGAAAGCAGACCTATATTTTAGCTGTTTTTCTAAGATGACTAGCGTTAGCATGTGTTAGAGAATGAATTATCCAATAACAACACAATACCACATCGTTTCCGATATGGTCTGCCTACCACCGGACGTCAGTTGCGCCGGCGGTTAGTTACCGTCCCGGGTTTGAACCCCACACACGTTCAGCGGTCACGGTCTCTGGCTAAGTTGGCAAGTTGGCAACCCTGGTGAAGTTTGAGTTTACGCGGTCGAAACTTTTGACTTGCGAGGCGGTGTTTGTGAAGTGAATAGGTGGAATACGGTGTAACTAAAGAGACTGCGGTCGGTGTTTAGTGTTGATTTTGGAATATGGCTTACTATAGTGCAAATATTGTGTATGAATACTAGCTTATTAAAATCTATTGCTGCTTTTTTTGTGAATTAAGCGCCAGCAGTTGCAGTGCCACTAAACTGTAGCAATTGCAAAGTTTGAGCAGCACTCACTTTGCCAATTCACGGATAATCGTAGTGTTTTCTCAAAGATACTTGACCTTGATAAGATTAATCCTTTGTTCAAGTCGATGAATTGCTTTGGCAAGAAACGCATGGATTTGATAGTTTTAGTACTTCACCAACATATGACGATGAATTTTATTTCAAGACTTTTATAAAACTTTAATGGGACTTGTGTGAAGTGACAGTTCATAAAATATCGGATCGCACTTTGGACTGTTCGTCAACAAAGGATGTGGTGTTTATTGAAGCTGACCATCATGTTGCAATGTAAGATTGTTTGTTTATTATATCCATAGAGATATGAACCATACTACCTAAAGATAACTTGCAGAGTTGCTTGGCAAATGTAAACCCAATTTCAGTATTGAAATATGAATTCTGCACTGGAATTTTGGATGGTGCTAGAAAATATTGAACAATGCCAACAAAGAAAAACTATAAAGCATGCAAGTTGTATCTTCTCCGCATCTTGGCTCGTGTAAATAAGAATAAAGATAAAGTTCGTACCTATTATAACTATATACTATTTATTTTGATCTATAAAAAAAATACCTTGGTACTTCGCCAGTGATCATTTCGAATAATATTAAGTCTCTTAAAGATCACATTCGTTTGGAGACCTACAGCTAAAACATGTAAGGCTTTATCGTTGATTTCGTGATGAAGGAGATATATGACCTCATCGTCATCTTCTTTAGCCCATTACGTTCCCACAGCTGGGCACTGGAACTGCTGCACTGCTGAGCTTTCTCTCACAGAAGGGCTAGGGGAGTACCATACTCAACCTGGCTGGCTCAGTCCGAGATAGTAGATGTCACATTTCCTTGTTATTTGTATTCTTGGATAATGTCGGTTTCCTAGCGATGTTTTCCTTCACCGTTTTTAGAATGAGTGTTAAACCCGCACAAAGTCTTTAGTGCTAGCGGGGTTCGAACTCCGGTGCGTCAGGTCGAAAGTTGCATGAGTTCCAGCTGAGCCACACTCGCTCACATATTTGTCCTAAAACAACACAACCCACAAATAAAATTAAGTTTTCAGATATTTTGAACTCACTTTTTATATTTTACGTCGTAATTCTTGCGACAATTGGATCAAGCAAAAATCTAATTCAATTTATTACACGAAAATAAATAAAGTGTTTAAATTTAAGGGAATGTTTACCTAATTTACCCTACCTTAGGAACGGCAAAGATTTATCATTTTACGGAGTACTTACTCGGGTGGCTGGCTGAATCTGTTAGGGTCTTGATACATAAATAAAAGAAGATGCGTTACCGACCATTCCTTCCTCTCTGCTTACACACCCTAAAAAGGAATGTACGTATCCTCACTTGGATATCCAATGGAATCCATTAGGCTGTGAGACTCTAGGATAGTAGATACATAGTTAATGCAAATATTCAAATTGACTCATGGAATTTGACTATTGAGTCCAATGGACCTATTACCATGATAATGACAACACTTATTTTTGTAAGATATTATTCTGATTATAGTCTGATTCTAAAAACTGATAAATTAAAAACGGTATGAGTCCCAACAGCAACATGTATAGCTGATAAAAATAAACTTAGATTTAACTACATAGTTTTAGATCTGGATGAGTTGTGCTCACGAAGATCTTACAAGTGATCTGCTAAGTAAGAGACACAATACATGCGGGATATAGTGTACGGTAGACATATATAATTATGTATATATTTAAGACTCATGTCGCATAATGATTTTAACAAATAACAAGGAGTTTGAGACAAGGAAATATCCAAAGAGAATAAACGAATATAGAACGAATATAGAGCGAGTGTGGCTTAGTTGGAGCACGTGCGGCTTTAGATCTGGCGCACCTGAGTTCGAATCCCGCTAGCCTCACAATGTGCGGATGTAACACTCGTGCTAAAAACGGTGAAAGAAAATATCGTGAGGAAACCGGCATGTCCAAGAATTAAACACTAAAATTCAAGGTCATGTGATATTCACCAACCCGCAATGGGCCAGCGTGGCGGATTATGGCCCATACTCTCCCTATGAGAGAAGGCCCGTGTCCCAGCAGTGGGAACGTGACGGGCTGATGATGATGATGATGATGATGAATTTTGACATTTTGGTATAGTTATTATTCATGATTTTACATACAAAACGACAGCTGTAGCTTAATAGTAACAAATCTTCCTTTTTTAATCAAAGGCCCAGGTATTCCAACTTAATTATTTTGAGTATTCCGCATTTTACGCGCGGATTTCTCCAAAGCGAAATTTTTCGGTGAATCAACAACTTGAACGTTATTTATAACGGTTGTCGTGCATTCGATAATAAATTAACGCCGCGATTTAACGTTAAATTAATTTGCTTTTGATATTAATTTAAGTAATTTATAGGGTTTTATTAATTGGTCGAAACTTTTGGAATAAGGTGTGCTAATTGGCGGAGTCCGCTCCTACCCTTGAAAACTTAAATATAATTACAGAAATAAATAAAAGGTTATTCTAGTATGATTTATCAATGCGGTATGTATTAGGAGTGAAACGCTCTACCAGCACCTTTGATCTCAAACAGCCACAACTTGTGTCTCTTTAAGTCTAGAGTGATTATGCATCTCATGGGCAAGCGTGCTCTACCTTAGGACACATCTGCGCTTTCCATTAAGTGAGATTTCATCAAACGTATGACACTAAAATTTGAAAAATATCTCAAAATATCATTGGGTATGTATGGTTAGGTTTTGTTCTTCAGAACGTAAGTAAATATAATGTCCCTTCATATATTTTTTTAATACACAACAACAAGTAACAAGACATCCCAAGCCAACACATAAGCCAGATAACAGTAAACATATGTAATACATATGTGTTATAGTTATAACTAACTTTTATAGTCTCAAACTTGTTACATTAGCTTTCATAAAGTGAAAACGATAAGAACATTTTAACGTTTGCAAAAATTTTAACAATAGCTTCAGACTCTTGTTAAAAATACATTAAGTTTTAATTTAGCTGTCCAGCTGCGGTTATTGACAAGCGAATATTTTTCTGTCAAAGCCACCGGCAACAGAAACTTGTTTTCAGCGTACGATGTTTCGATCGAATCAAAAATTTTCATATGAAAATTCAAGTTTTCGATACGTTTAGCACACCGTCGCATATCATCAGATGACATTGCAGTAATTTGATAGAACCACGAAATTCCAGTAAAACTAATATAAGTTCAAAAAATGTTTTAACTAATCTAAATAAATACGCCCAACGATCACATACATAGATTGTAGCCCCAAACTAGAATTCCCTGTATCTAGGGAACCAGGAACTATGAGGACCATGGTCCCACGACACTCAGACACGAAACAAATGCTTGCGTTTTTTTTTCTATGCAGAAACATTTGTCCCGTCGCGCGTCGCGGGAACCGAACCCGCAACCTCAGTGGTGTATGAGATTTGAGCCAACCTGCCCAACCACTACACCACAGAGGCTGTAATATATAAAATATTAATTTTCACGCGCATATGTCATGAGAAATTTGTTAAAATTGTTTAGGACCACATCGTTTCAATTTTCGCGTCATCATTTTCATCGTTGTCGTTCATAATTTTGAAATTTTGGCGTAGAAAAATTCTTCGTTTCATGACGGTAGAGCTCTTTTGAAAGAGCTATAAGTTCCACAGCAATGCCAGTTATTCTGCAAAATAGAAGAATAAGCATTAACTACTCTGGTATTAGCGCAATCCAGTGCCCGATTGAAATTGGACATTGGACTGTGCACAGCTTTGAATGGCACTGCAAATATTATGAGTAGACGCACCCACGATTCCCCTTGTATTTTAGTACAAACCGAAGCTAAATCAAGCTACGTAGCAGCTTTACATAGTTTTACCGTTTAGCTTAGGCGGTATTTTTTGTGATGCGGAAGGGGTGTGATTCAGGGACGCAAGATGATTGGTTCAAATGGCTGATGTGATGCTCCAGTCTTTTTTATATCTTTCCTTAATTCATCACTGCATCGTTCCCTTAACAGCCGTTAACAGAGTTTTACGATATATTCGCTCAATGTAAATTTTTTTTGTACTGTTTGTGTGAAGATTTCCAAAAACATTAGCAGTTTTAATCGGTTAGCAAATCTCCATAGCGTAGCATAACAATTCCATAACGGCACGTCTAAAGGCGCCTGTCGATGGCTGTTGCGGCATCAATTACATAATTACCCCCAGTTGTCGCCTTCCGATGTTGACGACCTCCGCGTCGCGTCGTATCGTGAACTCTAAACATGAATATTTAATTCAGTAACTCGTGCATTTCCCGCTGAACTCCGTTGAATTTTATATTAGTTCTCGTAGCAATTATTGCAAGTAGAAGGTTGGGATTAAGAAATAAGTACTAAGAAATAGATGAGAATATTTTTAGTAACAAAAAATTGCCTATTTTTGCATCATCTTCAGTCAAGACCGCAATAGCTTGTGAAATCAGGGCCCTCATTCACTATGACAACTTGGCGATTCCTTACTTCAAGGAAACGTCGATTCTTTCATTAATAAACGACATCTGCGAAATTTGTATTCTCTATGACACATCATATATAAATATGAATATATGAATGCGTCATAGATATGTCGTTTATTAATGAAGGAATCGACGTGATTTTATTTCTTACGCTTAATAGATCTATATTTGGCCATTATCTCGCCTGATGTGAAGCGATGATGTGGCCTATGATGGAGCACATAGATCTAGAGAGAGAAGGCAGTTGAGCGGCTGCTCAGTCCCTTCTCTCCGATGGTTCACCGAAAATCATTCCGAAACACGACTAGGTCGCTTGACGGCATAGCTTTGTTCGGTGGGTGGTATTACAACCACGGCCAGAGCCTACCACTCCAAAGCGCGTAAGCGGGTTTCACCACACGTTATAGAGCGAGCGTGCAAAATCTGCACTTAACTATGAGTCATTGTACAGGTACAGGTGCAGGGCCGATTCGGGATTCAAACCCAGGTGCGTCGGACCGAAAGGCGCACGAGTTTCCGCTGAGCCACAATCGCTCTAGACTCTCTAGATTTCAAAGCAAAGACGACAAAATCGACGTGATTTCGTCAAGTTGTCTTAGTGAATTGGGGCCCAGTTGTTGCTGAAGTAGATGATCAGAATTATGGTTCCTGGCGTTTCAGGCAGTTCCTGGGATAGTGTGTGTGGGTGCATATGAGTGTGTGGCCAACCCTAGTGTCGCAGTTTTTAGACCGCTCGAAGGCCTCCGACAAGGCCTAACGACTGTTGTCATATTACAACCGGGACCGACGGCTTAACGTGCTTTCCAAAGCACGGTAGCGCTCAGATGTAAGTACCACACAAATGGTCACCCATCCAATTGTCCGCTGCGAACGTTGCTTAACATAGCAGATCTGCTACGAACGACTAGGTAAGCTACCCTACGAGCTCTACTAGTATTATTGAATATCGTTAGGCATTTATTTTGACGTGCGTTTGCATAGGTGTCGTTTCTGTAGCGTTACTATTCTTTAGCACAAGTGCAATTTTCCTCAGAATTCTCAAAGGGAAAAAGGGTTTAATTTCAGGTTGTTTAGTTTGTTCATAATGCTTGCAGTTTATGTTGACTTAGAAAATTGTAGTTAGTGGAAGTTGATGATATTTGTTTAGTCGCATTGTTAGAATAGTAACTTGTGTTTGGGATTTTCCTTTTGTTTGCAAAATGCCCTTATACCAGTTTATATAATAACTTATTGTGTAGTTTGGGTATTATATTGGTATGTTTTTTTTATTTAGGTTAGATTTTTCTAGATTTGTATTGAGGTTTTAATTTCATAAATTAATCGATAACTCATAATATTTGAAATACTTTTTTTTAAGGTTTACGTTTATTATCCTATCCTACTAATATTATAAATGCGAAAGTCTTTTTCTCTCTCCGTCTCTCTATCCCTCTCTCTCCCTCCCTCCCTCTATCTCTTTCTCTCTCTCTCTCTGTGTGTGTGTGTGTCTTCTTGTGTAAAATTTCTCTTTTCAATTGTAATATTTATTTCAAAATAATTAAGATGTTCATCCTGATATTAACTGTACAAACGTATTGTTTCTTCTCTTACCTCAACACTAATATAAGTCTTAACGTGTTCAAAATAGGGTTGATAGTCCCACGTTAATGACAGTAAGACGTTCAGAACACTGTTTCAGTAATTCGAACCAAGTGCAGTGGAGCGTTCACTCCACTTCAGGCCCGAGTATCACACGCGATGGAGTTAATGTTACCGTTCCATTAGTTCAGAATGAACTTGGATCACTAAGTCGGAACTGAGAGCTATTTAGTTCAATTTGGGATTGGTGTAGGTATATATGCTTCACAATGTTAGCCTTGCAACAAAAGCACTCTTTTGTTTAAGTTTATTTATTTATTTATTGAGGCAATCAACAGCGTTACAAAAATAGCATCAGAAATACATGTACATGTTATACAAATAAGGCAAATTATAGATTACAATAATTAAAACATAACTAAATTAGACGTAAATGATGTTAAACATACATAAGTGCACCAATACCTTAATGCTAATATGAGCATAATGACTACAACCATTATGGTTATATTGTTTTAAGTTCAAAATTTAATTAAGCTGAGATATTAAGTAAGATATTCCAAAGCACATCATTGAAGATGAAGCTATTTAATTTAATTTGGGATTGGTGTAGGTATATATACTTCACAATGTCATTCTTGCAACAAAGGCAGTCTTTTGTTTAAGTTTATTAGGATCCAGTCTACTAAACTGCCTACGCTCATAAAACTTTTTCTTCTCCTTATATCATATCTTATTCTCATAATACTATAGTTTGTTTTCTCATAGCTTTCTTAAAGCTAAGGGCTAATGTCGTTAGTGCTCATCGCATTGATGCTCAAATAGGAATGCTTCAAAGTTAAAGGTACTAATCAAAGAGCCTCCATTAAAATAATGTTTAGAAATCTGAAGGAAATTATGTTTCTACTACCTTTTCTTCTCTCATCTCTTGTCTAAATAGTAAAAGAAAGTCGCTCAACAACGTGATCACTTTATTAACTTAGTACTTTTAAAAAGCTTGATTGATTTTGGTGCGGCTTTCACGATCATTTAAAATATATCGAAAAAGCTTTTTAGTAGCGTACTATAGCTAATTTATACCAACTATTTGTGACTGTTAGTAGATAATAAATAAATTACGCATGTAACTTGTTTTTCTGATTACTCAAGCGTAGAATTTTTGTATATAAACTCACATCAATAAAATGAACTAAAGCTTTTCACTTAAAAATATTGATAAACTAAGTTGATTTCGAACCAAAAACTTTACTTTTTTCGTATCAAGTTGAAAATAAACACGAACGGAAAGTTCTATAACTCGAGCATCCAAGATTGGAGACAATGTCACGTGTTATGCTAATCCTGAGGCCGGAGACTCCTTTGAGAGGTCCGCGGGTGACAAGGATATTTGCCAATAAAAATGTGCTCAAAATAAAATGCAGTTGTAAAACTTTGTAGCTATACCACAGAAGAGATAGTACGCTGTACATGTTAAATTATTTATTTAAAGAATGCATTAATGCCACGTCCACAAATTGTTAATGGTTTTAGCAGTCACAAACAGCATGTGAAGTCTCGAAATGTACTCTGAGGTAGTATTTGAAAGACCCAGTTTTGATACAAGACATAGATTTTATTATCTAAGAAATCTTTTTTTAAATAAGATACGTGGCCTGTTAATATTTGTACCGTATTCTGTCCTTAGTTTTTGTAAGGTGTATTAGTCTTAAGTTATTAAAGGTCAACCAAATGTATCATACCATATCACACGCACATACGCACCCCGACACATGCGCAAACACACACACGCACACACACCTTTATTCCCAAACCGAAATGATAGGTACAGTTTCTCTAAACCCATCCGATGATTGGGTTGCGTCGCTTACCTATCATACCTATTGTTACGTTACGTCGCTTACTTTTTGTTACCTACCTACCTTTGTTTCATGTTTTGTTATTTAAGAGTTCAAAATTCTTAATTATAAGATAGTATATTTCACCGGAGACCTATAATTGGCTGTATTTGCATATATATATATATATATATATATATATATATATATATATATATATATATATATATATATATATATATATATATATATATATATAAATAAGTTTTTATGGTTTTATAAGAAGGGCTATTGGTCTTCTCAAATAAATAAATAAATTATTTTAAAGTAAACTTTGTTTGAGATATAAATAAAAATAATAAACAAAACAAAGTACCTAACTGCTAGAAAGAACTCGCTAACTTCTAGTCATTCATTACTTTTAGACAAGTGCTTAGTTTCGTGGCAAATATAGCATTGTACGCGTCTCCCGAAACTAACTGAATTCTTTAGCACCTCTCGTAACTTCAGAATTGACAGGAAAGTTTCCTGTCTTCATGGTCACCCTACCGAGGAAGTTTCAACTCAGAAGCACTTGCTTTAAAAATTCAGAAGCAGAAGTGACATTTGCGAGTACTCCCTATTAAGCAAGTTACTTTCGTCCTTCAGTTTGAACAACTTCGCTTTTATGAAGGTTCTTTGAATAGTGGTTTATGTTGGACCAGATAAAATTGTGCGGTAATTTCAAAGACTGCATTTCAATGACTTGATTAATGTTATGGGAGTAGTTTTATCTTTTATTATTAAGTTCTTAATAGCTTTCTGATTAAAGTTTTGATTGCTATCAGTTCAGTAATCAAGAACTTTGCCTACGAAGAAAATGTAGCAATAAATTCATTTATTTTGATATTCATACAAGAAGTTAATGCAATCAACGGGGCAATGCTGTCAGCATATTAGCTTGTCCAATTTCTTCATGTTTTATTTTTACAAAGGCATTTATTCGTTGAAACAAAAACAAAGGTTGTTGCATACCTACCTACTTTATATGTTTTATAAACATAATACCTACATAATTGGGTTCGAGCAATGAAGCCAGAATCAGGATAAAATAATTATAATATAATTACTTTATCCTGATCCTACAAAGATATTATCTTTGTAGGTAGTTTTTATTGCCTGATCGACGACAAAATAATTTACGTTATAGTAAAAAAAACCGACTTCGACGCTGTATCTTCGAAGTCCAAGGTCGAATATCGATGAAATTTATATGAAACCACTTTGTTGCTATACTGAACCCAACGTAAAAATATTTTTCGAAGTTGTTGAGTTCTGAGGTAACAAACATAAATAAAATTAAAAAAGAACAATCGAATTAAGAACCTCCTCCATTTTTGAAGTTGGTTAAAAAACTTTCCAAGCTTGCGGTTTCGGATGTTACGCGCGTCCCCGAAGGTCCTGCCTCGATTTAGACTCCTCCTATCGGAAATCACAGGTTTACCTAACATGGGAACCTGTTGAAATTAGCGTTTACACTTGTACTTAGCAGGATGTGGGGACTTACGTAAACAGTTAGGGCTTCGGCTTACTTCGACCTCAGTAAATCTCACCCTACGTCAGATCTAATAGTAACATGTAAAGCTACGCCGCACCTGAAGGTATAGGCGGATGATTTAACGTTTTGATTTTTTGACATATAACATCTAATCAAAAGTTAGTTTTTTATGGAACTAAGTGATGAGACGAGCAAGTTGTTCGCTTGATGGTAAGAGCCACACCTGCCCATAACAGTTGCAGTGCCACCCAGAACTTTTAATGCGTAGGAGTGCATTGCACTCATCACCCCGAGACATCAGATATTAAGTCCAGTAATTTCGCTGGCTACAATGCCCTTCAAACCGGAACACAGTAATGCTTGCGCACTGCTGCTTGGCGGCAGAATCACTGGCGAAGCGGTGGTACGTACCCAGACGGCCTCCCACATACGAGGGACCTACCACGAGTAATTGAACTCCATTTAACAGCTGAGAGACTGAGATGGACATGGTTGGTTGTATAACGGAGCTAAACATTGGAGTCCGGCATGTGTTTCATTTTTTTTTCTTATTTGTTATAGCTAGAATAATATATATATGTCGCAATAATGATTTTTGATTTTCTTTGATTTAATTATTTTGATTATGTCAAACGGTTTCTTTTTTTTAGGTTCTAATTTAACTAGTTTTCGATTCATGTTTGATTGAGCGTAGTGTTTCTATTTTCTTTGTGAGATGTTATTTGATTTTTGAAATGTCAATAAAGTGGGTGGAAACGCAGGTAGCATAGAGTAGCGATTGTCTATGCGCCTGGACAAGGCCTTAGTGACGTTTTAATTTCGAATATTCCAGACAGATGTTTTCGTGGCTTGGTTGAGAGCGCACGTGCACCAAGGACTTGTCTGTGACCGCCCGAATAGTCAATTACTGAGTGTTTTATTACCTTACCACCAACTACCCACTGTAGGAATGAAAAATAACGAAGATGTTGAAACGATGTTGCGCCCGGCCACCGCTGACGCGACATCAGAAGTGGGATTACCGCAGGCTGCGCCCCAACTCCAAGGAAATTCTACGAGTGCTCCGGGAGAATCAAGGTTTGACGAAAATGTTCTACGTGCTCTTTTGGACTCGCAGAATCGTAACTTAGCATGCTTAATCGATGCCTGAAAGTCACCAACGACTACCGACAAGATTTCTTTACCTGAATTTGACCCAGACAAGTCCGATAGCGACCCAAGTGCATGGTGCGATACTGTTGACCTCTGTTTGTCGGAACGTAACCTAAGAGGAAGTGGATTGATTATGGTGATTACTACGGCTCTGAAAGGGAGTGCATCGCGCTGGTTATCGCAGATACCGTATGGAGGAATCACGTGGCCAGAGTTAAAGGATTTATTCAAAACCAGATATGACTGTGTTGAGACACCGGCCGCCACGTTAATTAGTTTTCATAATGGCCGACCTAAAGAAGGATAATGTTTAACGGCGTACGCATCACGTCTGATGACTATGCTTTCTTCGCGATGGCAAGGAATGTCTACGGAGCAAATCGCCGTCGCCAGCGACGTGAAGTGAAGCGGACAGCACACGGTCCGCAAGTGACTACCTCAACTACAACTGGACGAGACAAGCTTTTGGACGTGACCTGCTTCAAGTGCGGGGTCAAAGGCCACTACGCTGCGAGGTGTCCACGTGGTGTGGGTACCACTGGCAACCAGGACGCTACCGGCAGCGGAGGTGGAGCGGGAGCCAGCACAGCGAGCCAGAGACGAGTCGATGGTTGCTGCGTGAGCAGCCCTCAAGAACAATTGTTACATATTGGTGAGCCGTTTCTTTGCAATTATGATTCCGGGGCCGAATGCTCTTTCATGAAAGAAAGTGTTGCGTCTAAGTTTTCGGGAAAGCGATTTTACAACGTAAGTTACTCTAACTGGTATTGGATCAGCATCGTTCTGTAGCACTGTGCAAATTTTATCTGGAGTAACGATTGGCGACCTGAGTTTGGAAGTTTTATTCCGTGTTGTTTAAGATAACTTTCTAAAAAGTAACATTATGCTCAGTAGGAAAATTCTAGACCAGGCATTGACTGTCAACATACTGCGACCGAACTGATTTTCTCACGTAAGTATGATGTTGATGTGTGTCAGTTGAGCCATACGGACACGAAACTTCCCGATTTCGATAATATTACAACGGACATACCAAGTGAACATCTTTCCGAGCTGCATGATATTCTTAGCGGGTTTTCTAGTTCTTTCCCTAAAACTACAACAAAGTCGAGGGTGCCAACTAGCCAGCGGGGGATACGTCTGATGGACCCTACCCGCACCGTTCAACGCTGACCTTAGAAGCTAAGTTTGGAGGAGAAAGAGGTTGTTCGAGAAAAGGTAACAGAACTTGAAGATGCAGGTGTTATCCGCCCGAGCTGTTCTCCATTCTCGAGCCCTTCGTGCTTTTCGTAAAAAAGAAGGATGGCTCAAACCGTATGTGTGTGGACTACAGACAACTTAACGACAACACCCTTGTTCACAGGTATCCGTTCCCTTTGATCTCTGACCATTAAGTCGTTTAGGTGGTGCTTTGTGGTTTACGAGCCTGGACATGCTAAGTTCAGGAATCCTTTTCAAGTAATTGAAGTTTTGGAGGGCGATAGATATCGCTTGAAAACAGTGAATTCGAACCGGACTTACAAGTACCCCCATGATCGTATAAGAAACATTTTTGATCATCAAGTTCCCATCGAGTTAGATTTGTCCGATCTAAATTCTGACGTTTGCGATAGTGATACCAACGCCGACAGGGAGTTGGTTGAGGTGCATCCGATGGACTGAGTTGCACTTACAGCCGATGGACTGGTTGTGCATGGCCGATGGACTGGCTGAGTGTGGCCGATGGACTGGCCTACATTGCCGATGGACTGGCAATACATGGCCGATGGACTGTGCCATGGAAGTATCTGATGGACTAGATACTGTGTGTTCGATGGACTGAACACTGGTAATTGTCAGCTGTAACTGTGACTTTGGTATTGTATTGAGTCGACTTTACTGCGATTTCGCGTAAATGGTTAAGATTGATTGTGAGTGATTTGGGAACTTGACGGTCGAGACTTGATTTTTGATTTTGTTTATTTTGTTCGTCCTTGAATTTACTATGCAGGATGACCGAACGGATTACTGTTTCCATGATTTTTGTTCCCAGATCCTGCACCCGAGGACGGGTGAACCATCAAGATGGCCGTGTCGCAATAATGATTTTTGATTTTCTTTGATTTAATTATTTTGATTATGTCAAACGGTTTCTTTTTTTTAGGTTCTAATTTAACTAGTTTTCGATTCATGTTTGATTGAGCGTAGTGTTTCTATTTTCTTTGTGAGATGTTATTTGATTTTTGAAATGTCAATAAAGTGGGTGGAAACGCAGGTAGCATAGAGTAGCGATTGTCTATGCGCCTGGACAAGGCCTTAGTGACGTTTTAATTTCGAATATTCCAGACAGATGTTTTCGTGGCTTGGTTGAGAGCGCACGTGCACCAAGGACTTGTCTGTGACCGCCCGAATAGTCAATTACTGAGTGTTTTATTACCTTACCACCAACTACCCACTGTAGGAATGAAAAATAACGAAGATGTTGAAACGATGTTGCGCCCGGCCACCACTGACGCGACATATATATATATACAAGTTGAGTATATATATATATATATATATATATACAAGAACTTCATACCGCAATATATTTTTTTCATATATCTGTTTGTTTTCTTTAATACAAACCTTTTTCTGACAAGAACGACCACAAAAAAAAGAATTATCCAATTTGGTGCAGCCGTTCGGAAGTTATGCGCGTACATACATTTCGGCGATTCCTTTTTATTGATATATAAATATAGAAGATTAAAATAATAAGCTTTTGTTTTCAATAGTAGCTTTATAAAAAAGTCATAATCACATTAATAACCCTACAAAACACATTTTACTTCCTTGTCCATCGGACCTTTACATTCTAAACATAAAAAACGGCGCGTGCTCACAAAGCGGGGATCCTGTTTTTTTATGTTTTTACGAAGCACCTTTGTGCTTATATGCTCGGTCATCTTGCGCCTAACGGAGCGTGGACACATGTCTTAAACGCGTGCCATAGGGCACTTAACCTGTTAATTTAGATTGAAGATACTATGGGGAATAAACGGGGAGTATTAATTGTGTGTATTTCCGAGTTACTGGTAGAGGTCGTTTTCGCATTTCTTTTCTGGGCATGGACTTCAATTTGAGTACGGCAAAGATATGGATAGGCATGCTTACTTTTGTTTCTAAGTCATGTTTAATTGAGTGACTTTTACCGTATTTTTAATTTGATTTGTATTATATTATGTTTAATACGTATACGTAATAATATAAAGGTGCCTATTTAATAAATATTTATTGGTAACGATACGTTGATTGAAGCTAAGCTTCAGGGTCTCGAGCATCGATGTAAAGTAGCCAGCCTGTCGATATTTTACAGGATACATCACAGTGAGTGTGCGATGGAATTATATGAGTTAAATCCTTCATCTCCTTTCTTGGTAGAAATGAGATGGAGGATTTAACTTACTTTAACTTACGATGGTTCGTAAAGCAAGATGTACGGAAACTTGGCATCCGTTTTGGTTTATGGTTGCATCGGGGGTTAAAAACGCATTTTATTAATGAATATTTGATATAAAGCGCGTGAGTGGTTGAGGACTTAAAATACTAGGATATATAAACGTAGTTAATACAATAAAATAACAACCACCAGCCAACATACTGATTTTAAATACTTTATAGACATAAAAAAGGCTACATTTTCTCTCCAATGAAATAATGAGCGAGTACCCACAAAATTGGTAACACCGTCGAGCATTCTCAGAAAGACCGAAGCCAAGATGTAGGTAACTTTTTCAAGAAAGTCTAAACGAAACCGAGCGAAATGAGATGTTGACATACGCAAATACATTATATTACCTAATTGCTTCAGTGGTAGCTGTATTACTTATTTCTAGAAAGATCTAAATGATGTGGTATATCTCCGTATTTATGACTATAAGTCAATTCTTTAATACGTGAAAAGTCTTAGTAATTTGTTTATATAATACTTATATAGATAGATAGATAACTCTTTATTACACTACTTACAACAGGAACACAATTTCATATGATGAGTACAATAGGCGGTCTTATAGCTAAGCAGCGATCTCTTCCAGAGGACCGTAGGATATAGATAGAGATACAAGATTTTGAAGACTATATATTATATATAAAATTCTCGTGTCACAATGTTAGTTACCTTACTCCTCCGAAACGGCTTTACTGATTTTTACCAAATTTTATATGCATATTCAGTAGGTCTGAGAATCGGCTACTATCTATTTTTCATACCCCTAAGTGATAAGGGTTGTTCACCCTTAACATTTTTTTAAATTTATATGGCAAAACGTTTGCCGGGTCAGCTAGTAATATTATATAGTATGCAGAAATAAGTAGGCCGCATTTAAACTAATAGCATACTTACTACCCAATCATGACTCATAACTAATAACTAATCAACTCATAACTAATAACTAATTATGATAAAACTGTAACTGAGCCAATTCTGTACACTCAAGATTTTCTTGAAAAACCAACTGGAATCGACTATTTAGAGGGTACTGAACACGAATCCACGAGTTTTTAAATTTTAGTCTGTTTGTTTGTTTGTTTGCATGTTTGTTATCTATAGACTCGGAAGCTGCTGAACGGATTTTAATATGGTTTTCAGGATTTGGCAGTATTAGTCCCGACCTATTAAGGTTATATCAAAATCGATTGGGTGACTACCAAGATACAGTTTGACATCTTCGTAGTACGCGCTCTCATATATTGGGGAGGTCTTGCTAAGATGGTCTTGGGAAAATACCTATTCTGGGCTTCCTCTGTCGTTGAAGTGGACGAAGTCGCGGGAAAAAGCTAGTCACTAATAAGAAAACTTGCCGCCTTAGGAACGGTGATAATTGCTAGACATTTAACTGTTTTCTTAATTTCCTGTCTGAAATCATTTAGCGTAAAAATAACAATATGGTACCAAACGAGTCCACTATCGCTTCTTACTATCGAGGAACCGGTGCGCACCAGTTTCGTCACGCCCAATGATTTCGACATATTAATCCTCTTTTGTCTTGCTCTATCTTTGAGAGTTTTATAGCCGTCTCCCTCTATCATTGGGTATGTAAATTGTTACGAGTAGCTCGTGCCCGGAAGAAGGCACATGCCCACGGAAAGGGAATCGGCAGGTGTTTGCCCGATTGCATAGACTGGGGTATTTATTTTGTTATAATGTTAGGGGGTCATGGTTCATAGCTAGTAATGCATAATGACGGAAATTCCTATGAATACTGGCGTTTTTATTTGGGCTGACTGAGTATTGTATATACTAATTCATTGATATTATTAATTCTTAGGGTGAAGCTCGCCATTGTACATGTAGTTTATAATCCACTATGTAAGTGTATTGACAGTGTACAAGAAAGAAATTTAATAGTATAGTTATAAATAATTCAATATTCAATTTCAATACAAATAATTATATTTAGATATCTAGTCAAAATTATAAAAAATGAAATATTTCTAAAATTAATTTCACAAATAAGGTTTGATCAAATTGAATGAATTTCAGATAATGTTTGTGTTAATAAACACGAAGAAAAATCTGAAATTTATTCAATGGAATGAAATACTATGTCGATAAAAATATTATTAAAAAATATTATATGTACATATATTATGGAAGTAATGTAAAATCATTGTCTCTACTAAGTATTTTATGGTTACAATTTTATTATAAACAAGGTAATATAATTTAAATATCATGAAAAAGACATTTTCATTTATTAAAGGTACCTATATAAATTTAATATAGTCCTACCTCTGTAGAGCTGTAGGTACCTCTATAGACAAAAAAACAACACAAACAATACTACGAAACACTTACAAAACCAACAATTTTAACTATTGGCAAACTTGTTCACCTGGTGGAAACATTCGCAAGACCGTCACAAGTATACCACGGGCAATGCTCCTGCGCCGGTCGGCTGCGCACCCCAGTCACGGTGTTGCATATGCGTTCATAATTCTTCGTGCTGATATGGGTTGCTAGTTTTTGTAAAGAGTATAAGGTACAAAGGTTATGCTATAGTTATGTAAAATGTGGCACAAGCCTATGTATAAGTACGATGGCATAAAGAAACTCAAAGGCAAAAACGCGCACTAGAACGGATCAACAACTTAACATTCCGCATTCGATTACCGTAAGTCCGTGTATTATACCTACCTTCTTTTACGCTTAATAATAGATCTATGTTTGGCCACTATCTTGCCTGATGTGAAGCGATGATGTGGCCTAAGATGGAGCACATAGATCTAGAGAGAGACTGCAGTTGAGCGACTGCTCAAACCCGTCTCCGACCGGTTCACCGATATGATGATACGATGGATGGATAGATAATATGATGGATGGTGGTAGATCTATTAAGCTTAAAAAAAAAACAAATATCATACCGTATTCTGCTATATGCTGTATTGTTTGTATGTAGGATAATAATTTTTGTTTTAAATCTTTTAGGTTGTTTTTTACTAATGACGAAAAAGTCAAGAGTCATGCGAACGGCCAAGGAGTGGAACTCTCTATTGCCTTATATAGGATAGCTATAATCTGGGTGTCTTTAAAACAAGAGTGAACAGGTTTATTCTAGGCAAGCGTGCTACATCTTCGACCGCATCGTCATTATAAATAGTAAAAAAAAAGAGTGAATTCCGTTTATTATTTATTTAGTAACACCTGTGGCTGATAGATGGACAAACAACAGATTTTTGTATTGTTTTTGTTTAATGTTCTTGTCACCAGCGAAATCACTAGGTCAGTGTGACAAACACAATTGAGTACCGCACCAAACTTCACAGTCATGAGTACTCTGTAATTTTCCACAATTCCATCTCCCTGTTATTTTAAACTGCTAAGAAGGAAGGACGGAGACAACCTTGAATAACTCATCATTAATGGAAATGTTGAAGGTTGAAGAGATCACATGCAACGCGATGCGGTCTGATCAAATCCACACTACGTGCACACCGGACACTTCAATATACGATGCAATACACGTCGCCAAAAATAGAAGAAGATGGCGCAACTTAATAAAAGAAAGGATGGAGTCTCAGAGATGAGGAATACGAAAGGAGGAGCCAAATTTAAAGTAAAAAATCATTTCTTAAATAGGCACAAAAATGCAGTTTTAAACGTCTTAAACACATAATAAAAATCAAATTAAAAATACGCATATGTAAAAAGTAATAATATTTGCATTATGGCATTACTGTGGCTTTTTTTTTTATGTGACTGAGTAACGAGACGAGCTGGTCGTTTGCCTGATGGTAAGCAATACGCTAGCCCATAACAATAGCAGCACCACCCAGAACTTTGTTTTGCAAAATCCTGCGCGGCACTGCACTGCGCTCGTCACCCTGAGACAATTAGTTTTTGAGTCTCATAATGCCTAGTAATTTCGCTGTAATTATTTGCTCTTGAGATATAATAGGTTTATTACTAGTTTAAATAAAGTATATAAAGTAGAAACAATTATTTACAAATATATACAGTGATAAAGAATAAAGAAACCCAAAACAAAAAAATATACAGTATGTACATCACATATACACACACACAACACATATAACACATATAGATGTGTTATATTATGTTAAAAATTGTTACTTCAGTTAACATGACTTTATAGTGCAGCTTGCCAAGCAACTTCCTTGCGCAACCTTAAAACACGGACGGGGAGACGGGTCTCAGCAGCCACTTAACTACCGTCTCTCTCTAGATCTATGTGCTCCACCTTAGGCCACATCTCGCTTCACATCAGGCGAGATAGTGGCCAAACATAGATGTATTAAGCGTTAAAAAAAACACAACACCGATAGTCTAATGACTAGCTGGTATGGTCTGAGTCAACAAAAGAACCTGTCACGGTCCCGACTTCGATAATAAAGACTGTTTGCAATACTGCGGTAAACTTCCATACATGCACTCGGGTGACTGTCGCGCAACTGTCGGCCAACTTCGCCTTTTGTTTTTCAATTTGAAACTATGTAGCTGAGCCAAGCCTTGGACGTGATCGTTTAGCTTTATGATACCAGCTTTCCATATTACGGTTTAAGGAAGTAAAAAAAATGAAACGGTCCTGAAGTAAAAAAAATAATAATAATAAAACGATACAACCTAATACTAAAACTAAGGTTTTAAACTTTTTAAATTAATAATTCAATTTGGGTAAAAAATTTCAACCGACTTGATAAAGGAGGAGGTTCTCAGTTTTGAATGCATTGCCCTGCAACGATTTTATATTGTCGCGTAGTTTATTATACACTACTGTACACGTCATATTAGAAACATTTTTTTCATATATATATTTACGGCGAGGAGGTTGATATAGTAAGTTTTTAAACTTTGCTCGTTCTTTTTTCATATATATTTACGGCAAGGAGGTTGAAATAGTAAGTTTTTAAACTTTGCTCGTTCTTTTTATGTTTGTTACGCGAGTACTCTGCCAATTATGAATTGATTTTGATGATTGGTAATTCATACTTCAGAGGTGGTCCCATATAAATTTTATCGAAATTGATTTGGCACTTTTTGAAAAAAATAACAAAAACAAAAAATATAAGTTTAGTGTTGAAGTCGGGTCTTGTTTTTTTCTAAAAATTATATCGCCCTGCCATTTTTCCCAGTAACCCTTAGAATGGAACAGACCAGTTAGGATTTATAAAAAAACACACACAATTAAACTAAACTTATTAATCTTGCATTTTTTTTTCATAATATCCCACTGACTTCTTTATATCGCCCAAAAGAAGATATACCTGGAAGTACCCAATCCAAACATATCGCATCTGATCAAACCAGGACAAACTCTTTGAAACGTTACCAATCGTCCAATATTTGCCATGGAGCCGGGACGGGAAGGAATCGATAGGAAACCGCGAAACAATATTCCCCCGGAACCTCTGATATCCCTCTCAACGATAATATGATGTTTCCGCTAGAATGGAGGCATAATGCCTCCTAGAGGAATCTGCTCAATTTCGTTCCAGATTATTTCAGGTAAAAATGAAAATATCAGGAGATTTGGCGTAATTTGAAATTATTAGCAGGGTCGGAGAAATTGTTTTCCGCGTTTAGCATTTATGTGAGCGGTGCACGTATAATGAGGTTTCTCTACATAAATTGGGAGTCTGGCTGGGTTACCTAGTTAGTAACATTTTTTAAACGAGGATACAAATTACATGATCAGACACTAAACTTATAGAAAACTTCAAATATAAAACTGTAATAAACAGTCAATTTGGGTATGTGCCTGCACTAAGGCAACCATATCTGCCCATAATAGATTCAGCACTTAGAACTTGACAATAAGTTCTTCGTGACACTCATCATGCTGAGACAGTCAAGTGAAAAAGTGAGAGATTTATATCTCAAATACCCGAAAATCCTTGAGAAATTTAAAACAATAAACCTTAATCTCCAATATTTTGAAATAATAAACGTCAAAAATCAATTTGGTCGGACGTTGAGCGAGGCGGGTCGTGGGCAGCGGCGCGCGAAGGTGCCCCGAGGGACAAATGCGGTGGCCGCCCGGTTATTGAATCACCGAATGGATGATTCTGGAGTAATAGATTAGGCTGGTTATTGGTGTAAGCAACCAACACCTGGAAAAGGGTAGATAAAACCCGATCATCCTGACGTGTCAGGGGTTGTTGATTTTCTTATATGTGTAATTCGCAGATGTGCTAAACCTACAACGGACATATAATTTTAGGGAAATTGAAGCAAAATGTTAAACATTTCAAAGCAAAATGAAGCATTCAAGGCAAAATGTTTAATGGCATAATATTATTCATTGCGTACGACACACATCAAAATCAAAATATAAAATAAAAACACATCCAAAAAGATTTGTAATACATTGGAGTACACTGTTCACTTTACGCTAAAAAGTCCCAAATATTGATATGATAATAATAAGTAATAGCGGATGTGGCTCAGTAGGAACTTGTGCGACTTGCTAAGTCCGCATTGCTAAGTCAGTTTATTAGTTCTTTCTTTATTTTTCTTATTTGTTTGCTATTTTTATTGTTGCTTGCTTTTTTTTCTTTGTTGTGCATCCTGTAAATGAATACGTTGTTTTTTTTTTGCTCTTATAATTGTCTGAATATAAACTACTACAGGATTTACTATGAAAATCTTTTCGTCACTTATGTGATTTACATATCTCTTTACACGCACTTAATCCTGGTAGCTTTCCGGATCGATATTTATTCAATCCATGTCACAAACTGTTGCTTGTTTTTCTCTTTTTTGAAATTTTCCTACATCCGCTGGTTTTAATTTTTGGTCCCTTCCGCATCGGAATTTTGTGTGACATGTCTCGTTTGATGAATTGGCAAAGCTGAACGGGAATAAAAATTGTACACCCAATTTCATGACAAGGCCGGTCCAAAATTAAAAATAATTAGGAAGTCGGATCCGAAAATAAAGACACAAATATTACGTTCGGGCTGAAAATTTTACAGAGTCAATACTTTGAATTGAAGTAATCAGCAATACTAAAAAGCGACGCAAGATTGGTAAATTGTAGGATTTCTTGTAATTGAGTTTGTTTATGTGCGTGGTTGCTATCAGAGAATCAATTACCTTTTAATTTTGGTTGCTACCAGAGAATGAATTAGATAAAGGACATTTTTATAAGAAAACTGTAGCAAATAACAGAATAGGAAGTATCATAAAATCAAGTATAGTAGTAGCTGTTTTAGTTTCCCAACTATTATCTAACCAATAGAATTTAGTACTATAAGGTATTCTGTGACAATAGGATGGATTAATAAAATTACATAGTGCTCTTAGATCATACAGACCTATATGATTTAATGAAATAGATGGAATTTTATTGTTAACAACCTTAATATATATATTATGAAAGAAAAGTACGTTACAACGTAATCAGCATAACAATAGTGTAGTAAAATCTACCTTGGTGTTACCAGTCTAAAATGTATTAAATTTTACTATAAATTAGTACAAAAATCATTAAAAACCTAACACTAGGTGGAATTTTTGCTCAAAGCGATCTCTTCAAGACAACTTTTGAACAGAGAGGACTAACAATTTTGAAGGAGGTTGTTTTTTTTTTATTTGATTGAAGTTAGTACCTAATAAAAGCATAACATGTTTTTTAAATTTTGTTGTCACAGTGTCCGTCAAGATCTAATAGCATTCGTTTTTCTCAGGTGTCCACTCAGTCCGGATAGTCAACATGCGAGTGCCTGAAGTCATCCAATACGGTACCAGAGAAAAGGTCACCCTGGACTGCGACTACATCACCAGCAACGTCACAGGTCTGGTGGTGAAGTGGTTTTACATGGACAAGTCACAACCCGTGTACCAATGGATACCACCGCAGAAACCTCAGGCGTTGGGAATGCTGAAGAATAAGGTAAGACAACCAAAATTAGTTGTTATAGTGATAGACCTTATCTACAAGAGTCCACCTTGGGAAGTGCCAGATCTTAGCCAAGATATCAATTTAACCGCTAAGCAGTGGTGGGCAAACACTATGGTCTGATTTAAAAAGCACTGTTTCAAGCGAAATTACTAGGCATTATGGGAGTACGAGTAAAGAGCCATGCAGAGTGACGAAGGCAGCCTACTGCCAGGGCAAGATGGTGAATGCTAGCGCGACCTCATCTTGCCCTACCTCAAAATACTTAAGGCGCAGCGGCAAGCTAAACCCTCATATCCATGAAATTTTAAATAAAATGTATAGTAAAAGTTCTTTTAATTTTCTCAAAATCTTAAGATTTCATTTGATGGGTTACTTTAGGGAAAATATTCCTGGTGGTAAATGAGATACATTAATCCCATCTTTTTTTCTTTTTAATGAATTACTTTTTTCCGGCTGACTAAAATCTTGCTATATAAATACAACTATAGTTGGAAGTTGGAGCTTGAAGCACTGCAGTGAATTTCTGAGAAATGGGTATTTATTTCTTATTTTCAGAAATCTTGTTGGTATTCTCTCTCACCATTAATGAATAAGAATAAAGCGTTCGTGAAGAAACCAGACTTTGTTACTCGTACTTGGGAAACGTCTGTAATATTATATTTCATTTATTAGATATTTCCCAGAAAGTTAGAGCTGCCTATTGTAATAATACTCGTAAGTTTGCCAAAAACGTTCAAAGATTTTCATGAGATAGATAGATAGATAGATAAACACTTTATTGTTAAAAAACCTTAAATATAGGTACATGAAAAACAAGTAAATTTTACAGTAATCTTATCGCGGTCTTATCGCTCAAAGCGATCTCTTCCAGACAACCTTTGAACAGAAAGGACTAACATAATTTGGAAGGACGGTGGTTTTTTGAAAGAAATGCAAATTCTTTTATAAATATAGAGAGATGTTATGCCGTTAGGTGTAATAAGATTATTATCAAGCAATATAGACAGTAAAATAAACCTAACAGATGACCTGTGTCCTCGTGGACCACACGTTATGCAAGTGGAGTCTGAAGGCATGGGGATGACATCCTCAATACGGCCAATCTTCATTGCGGAACGAGCCAGGGCATGGAGAACAGACTGGGCGCCGCGCCGGGTCCAGATGGTTTTGTTGCCACCTGTGGCTCGAAGCTTTGCTTCTTGAAGAAGAAATTTTCAGTTGTAACTTTTTTCTATTCACCGCGGTCAAATTCGAGGGATTAAACGATCTTCTATCTTTTCAGCTGGACCTAAGCTACAAGGTCTCCCGAAATCCCTACACACAGCATCGGGCACTCCGGATATTGTCACCAGAACCTGAGCTCACTGGAAACTACACCTGCGTGGTTTCCACCTTCCTAGCTGAGGAACAGAGGACGAAACCTATGACGATATTTGGTGAGTTAAGCAAAAGTATACCAATAAAAAATTTATTCAAACCGTAACCGTACACTGAAACCTATTTGCTCAAGTGACAGTTCTCTTTCCTCAAGGGTTTGCTAGAAGAGATCTCTTTTTAGGGTTAAGCTCGCCTTTATACATGTAGTTTATAATCCACGATGTAAAATAGAAAAGAATATAAGAATAAGAAAGAATTAATAGTATAAAAGTAGAGTATTAACATCTACAATATAAAATGTTAGCTACCTACAATAACATATACATACTGGTACTTATACTTACTATGGTACCTACCTGATATCTGATAACAGATTAGTTGTCTTTGCCAAAATATTGAATACTGCTGTTACAAACCAATATGATTCGTTAGATTTAGTAATCAGTAATAATTTCTCAGTAAGCTTTATTCATATCTGATGATGATGCCTGATTGACTATTTGATGGTAAAACGCTCACAATTTTGTAATGTGCAATTAAAATTGTAGATCATTTATTACACGATTCACTTACTTTGAACTCATTAAAATCCACTAACTTCTCTATGCACACTCTAACAGAAAATGTAATACCAGTATTCACAAGAATCCGTATGCACAACAATACTGCTCGCCGAGATGAAACGGAAATTACTTTGTGGAACTTTACCTACGGTGCATCCAGCCAAGCTGAATGTACCCGCTGCATAGAATTATATTCATTAGCTGCAACATATGTTGAATAGTTTCTTGATAATGTTATTTAGTGTGGGAATCTTAGTAGTGCTCTTAGCGCGCCTTGCCGGTCATAACAAATCTGCTAGGCTGTGCAACATTCACTGCGGTCACCATTTAAATGAACGTTTGTGTGGTATTTACATCTAAGTGCTACCGTGCTTCTGAAAACTGTAGTCTTATAAAATGTTGGAAGCCTTTGGGTGAATTATAACCCCGACACCTGGTTTAGAATATTGTTATTTTGAGGGAGATGTTTAGCACTGTTTTGAAATTTTTTATATCACGATCGGTTAAAAATATTTAAATTCTTCAACTATTTTTTGAAACCTTTTAGACCAAAAATATTGATTTCCTATAATTTTAAATTTTTTAAATTCAAAACCACCATGAATCATTTAAGACCTTTATACATATTTAACACTAGCTTTCAAACCAAAATCTTTATAAAATGTTTCAATTAACTTTATTAGATAAAGGTACTATTACACTTTGACGCCATCTCTAATGGCTTATTAATAAAGATACATGTTATTGAAATTCAAAATGAATAAGAACAGCTTCAAAAGACAGATATTTTGCATTAAAACCCTCAAGGTAGATTTAAGTCAGTTAATATTAAACTTAGTTAAACAAAACTATGAGAAAATCCATTATATATCTAAATACTAAAACATTAATTTAGTATTTAGTAGTTAAGTAAGTGGATAATAATGTTGGCCTTTAAGAAAACACATTTAAACAAATATAAAAATAGGGCTTAAGATATTGAGAACTTAAGTCAACGAAAAAAGATAAGTTCTTGAATTTTCATTTTCTAACTTTAAAACAAATTTATTTAACAGAAATGAGAAAGATTCAAATTTTTGCTTGATCAAGAGTTCAGTGAACCAGGTATTACTGAGTAAAGGCTGACCTAAAACTCGCATTTTACAGTCACTCTACTCAAAGATAAAAAAATGCCTACAGAGGATCGTGAAATGCGTTATTTTCCCAGATGTAGAATGTATCATGACGATACATTTTATTTCAGGAATTCTTACAAACTTTATGCAGACAGGCAGGGTGGTTTAATCACGTTAACAATTCCAATGACCGTTGCCGCGTCGGAGAAGAATTGTAAAGGATTTTCTATAGTATAAATAGTCAACAATTTCACAAATGTATTTTCATCGAAATATTTGTTTTAGTAGCGTTTATAATTTGACTGCAGTTGAAATAGCAACTTTATTTTCTAAGCCACACGATGCAGTTAAATTTTAATAGTATATTATTAAACTCCTAAACAACAGGCAAACAATCCAAACAAGTCACATTACGGCTATAGTAGAGACCGGAAATGCAATTAAATGACGTCAACTCAATGAGCAGTTGACTTTACGTTGTCAATAAAGCTTAAAAGCTTTCGATCAGGTAACCTCATGCCGTAAGTACTGAACAAGGGAATGTTATAGTGCATTCAAAACGTTTGAAGTAAACGACTTGAGTTAACCAAAAATGCTTTTAATAAAGTTTTGAAGTGGCTTACAATAACGGCTGCTTTTTGGTCGACCGATGGATGGTGAAAAAGTTGAGTTTTGACTTATCATGTACTAATCTGTGATGGTAAGATGTTACAATATCTCTGTTAATGTAATTGAATTATATTGGCTAAATAGGGAATATAATAACTAGCATCGTAACGCAGGTCTATCCTAGTACAAATGCTGGTGATTATCTTATATTTATTTTATGTGTCAGAATTATGTACGAGCTAATTTTATACTATTAGCTATTTAAGTCAATTAAGATATTATATTGTATAACACTGTTTTGCTTAAATAAATTGAATTGAATTGAATCCAGTCTCATGCAGTAACAGTCTCTCATACATTTTGACAGCAAAACTAAGTACATTTGTCATAAATACATTATATCCAATGAACATAAATACACGTTGCTGTGCCCCACGGTTTCACCCGCTGTTTTCCGAGATAAAAAGCCTATGTGTTAATCCAGGGTGTAAGCTATCTCCATTCCGAATTTCACTCGAATCCGTTGAACCACTATAGCAGACATTTACACTCAACCATACGGACTTTCGCATATTTATATTAGTGTGATAATGACACCGCCAGTGGTCGCCGCGATCTCGCAGCGTAAACTCGCCCCTGATGAAGAGCATCGGACATGCTCGAAACCTAGGTCGACTAATTCGACAAACTACGTGAGTCCTAGCCGTTTTATTAAATATTTATAATGAATCAAACTCACGAAAACTTTCATACTAAGAAGTCAGTCTCGTAGGTGCGTAGCGTGTTAAGTGCTACAATTTTTATATTAGTGTAATAATGACGTCAGTCTCGTAGGTCGTAGCGTGTTAGTGCTACAATTTTTATATTAGTGTGATAATGACGTCAGTCTCGTAGGTGCGTAGCGTGTTAGTGCTACAATTTTTATATTAGTGTGATAATGACGTCAGTCTCGTAGGTGCGTAGCGTGTTTAGTGCTACAATTTTTATATTAGTGTGATAATGACGTCAGTCTCGTAGGTGCGTAGCGTGTTTAGTGCTACAATTTTTATATTAGTGTGATAATGACGTCAGTCTCGTAGGTGCGTAGCGTGTTAAGTGCTACAATTTTTATATTAGTGTGATAATGACGTCAGTCTCGTAGGTGCGTAGCGTGCTAAGTGCTACAATTTTTATATTAGTGTGATAATGACGTCAGTCTCGTAGGTGCGTAGCGTGTTAGTGCTACAATTTTTATATTAGTGTGATAATGACGTCAGTCTCGTAGGTGCGTAGCGTGTTAAGTGCTAAAATTTTTATATTAGTGTGATAATGACGTCAGTCTCGTAGGTGCGTAGCGTGCTAAGTGCTACAATTTTTATATTAGTGTGATAATGACGTCAGTCTCGTAGGTGCGTAGCGTGTTAGTGCTACAATTTTTATATTAGTGTGATAATGACGTCAGTCTCGTAGGTGCGTAGCGTGTTTAGTGCTACAATTTTTATATTAGTGTGATAATGACGTCAGTCTCGTAGGTGCGTAGCGTGTTAGTGCTACAATTTTTATATTAGTGTGATAATGACGTCAGTCTCGTAGGTGCGTAGCGTGTTAGTGCTACAATTTTTATATTAGTGTGATAATGACGTCAGTCTCGTAGGTGCGTAGCGTGTTAGTGCTACAATTTTTATATTAGTGTGATAATGACGTCAGTCTCGTAGGTGCGTAGCGTGTTTAGTGCTACAATTTTTATATTAGTGTGATAATGAAGTCAGTCTCGTAGGTGCGTAGCGTGTTAAGTGCTACAATTTTTATATTAGTGTGATAATGACGTCAGTCTCGTAGGTGCGTAGCGTGCGAAGTGCTACAATTTTCATAGACGCTGAACTATTACTAAACTTATGATAGATACCTACTTCTATTTTATTCAGGCTAGTTTACCACTTTGTTTTCTGATCGTTAACGGACTTGAACAAGTATACATTTTAACAAAATCGACTTCAATGTATCTTTGAAGTCCAAGGTCAAATATCAATGAAATTTATATGGGACCACTTACATTTATACTGATCCCAACGCAGGTAATTCGGTCACCATTACACCCAAGTTATAATTTCTTCGAAATAAAATAGTAGCACTTAAAGTAGGTATTTGTTCATTTTTACAGTACCAGAGAAAAAGTTCGACATGATCGCTGACAGACTCAACGATGAATTCTTGGACATCATTTGTATCGTGGAAGGAGTCTACCCAAAGCCAGAACTTGTCATATTAGCTGGAAATAGGTGAGTTATTATTAATAATCAATATTTTTAATAAAGTAACTCTTAAAACACATAGAAGAAACTTATCTTGGCAGTTTTTAATAAGAGGCAGGTACTTCTATCTGTCTGAGGACTCTTAATTAAGTTGAGCTTAAAGTTAGATAGTCAAGTCTTTAGTTATTTAATGTCTAAGTTCAATGAACTCGTGGTCGTTATCTACTTCATGCGTTATCTTTTCACCACTCGTAACGTAGTTCTTGATAATGACTTATAGTTAATGCAGATTTTGCACGCTCGCTCTGAAAACGGTGAAGGAAAACATCGTGATGAAACCCGCTTACGCGTTTTGGAGTGGTAGGCTCTGGCCGTGGTTGTAATACCACCCACCGAACAAAGCCATGCCGTCAAGCAACCTAGTCGTGTTTCGAGATGATGTTCGGTGAACCATTGGGGAGACGGGTCTGAGCAGCCGCACAACTGCCGTCTCTCTCTAGATCTATGTGCTTCATCTTAGGCCACATCATTGCTTCACATCAGGCGAGATAGTGGCCAAACAAAGATTTATTAAGCGTAAAAAAAAAAGCTCACATAGCCGTTTGTAACAGATTTTCCAGGTTAAGCAACGTTCACAGCGGTTACAACTTGGATGGGTGACCGTTTGTGTGGTATTTACATCTGAGCGTGCTTCCGTGGGCACGTTAAGCTCCCTGTTTTTGTCTTAAGACAACAGTCGTTAAGCCATGTCGGAGGCCTTTGGGCGGTCTAAATATTCTGATACCAGGGTTGGCAACACACCCACACGAAAGAAGAGACGAAGATCTTTTCACCACAACACACAAATAAACCTACAGACTTGTTGTATTCTATTGTAATAAGAGTACGTCACGTTGAACCGATTAAATAAAGGATCGAATATTAATTGGTTCCTAGTCCTTTTTTTTTAATCTAAATTTTTTTTTGGGACTTTTTTCCACATTGGCAAGTCAGCCCCATCATAACCTAAACAAAATTAAACACAACTTACAAGTTACAGAAGTTCATTGATGCTTAAACATCTCGAATAGCAATATTGCAGCTTCAGATGTAGGTTCTGCCAAGATGTGTATGAAAGCTCCTATATCAAATTGGCTCAAGTTTAGTTTAAGCATCAATGAATCCCTTTGGGCTTTGTTCAGGACACATTCCATCAGCAAGAGGTGCACGTCTTTTATTATCCCACATGTCTCACAGTTTGGTGATTAAATGAATGAAAAATGAATTGGTTCCTACTCCTAGTAAACAAGCTTCACAATTAAATAGACAATCATTAAATGATTAAGAAGCTCTACTATAAAGTCATAAACAAAATCCTAAGTCTGACAAAAAGGTGGTCGCATTTGTGGTTCCCAAATAGGCCATGACTGCATATGCTAATCTACCACTTGACACTATCCAACGCTACACGATTGAGTGAATGAGAAATATTATCCCTTTGGAGCAAGCATTGGCTTAATATTCTATTGAGAAATTCATCGTAAAGTCATACCTTTAGGTAAACGCTATCAACCTGCCCTAAAATACTTATTAATTCTATAACAAGAAAGCGACAGATTAAAAAAATAATCCAGAGACCACGTATTTATGCGCCTTTTGAGATTAGGTCGGCTAATATTACATGCTTATAAATGGATTTAGAATGTATTGTCAATCGAGTTGTGAGCTACCCTGAAAGTTTCAGCCGGATAGCTAGTCTGGAAGTGCTCGAAATTTTAGATAGATAACACTTTATTGCACTAAAAAAAATGGGTAATAAAAAAAATCCTATAAGTACGGCGGTCTTATCGCAAAGCAGCGATCTCTTCCAGACAACCATAGGGTAAGGAAAACAACATTTTAAAAAGGATAGTGTGCTAATAAGTAGGACGAATGTAAATGATTTTACACTTAAATGATTAAAATATAATATACATATACAATTATAATATATTTATTAAATTATTTTTAGTTACAAGATTCAACCCGGAATGACAGACAGACTAACAAGAACCTAATGAAAACGTGATATAAATACCTATTGCCAAACTAGGTACAATCTTGAAGATCATATGAGGCAAAACAGTACGTGGTTCAATCTTGTCATATTCATAATCTAACTCTACTAAATCACTCAAGAGTGGAAATGCCAGTAAAATGCAGATATGCAGAATTCAAAGCTTGTTGCCAAAGCGTTCCTGGATCATAGCGCATCACTTCATCCCTTCACTTGTCACGCACGAGCTGAGTTACGATGTCAAGCTATATTGCTCTTGTAGGGATGTACTGTTATCGATAAACTGACAGTCGATTTTGTTATCAATTACATTTTTAAGCTGTAAATAAAAGTGCAATTTATGAAATTATGACAGTTTATTCGATTTTTTTGTAATATATCTGTTTAATAATGGTCATTTTCCATAATTCTAATAGCACATTAAATCTGCAGCTAACCTTGTATCTAGAATTAGTGTGTGTAAAATATCAAATAACTGAAACTCATGAACGTTTCTTAAGGCCAACACCCACTGTCACCGATACCATTCCTACACACAGTCGGTAGGTGATTCTGCAAACCGTATATTTCTTCCTAAACGTAAACTGTTTTATCTACTGCCATCACATTTCTTCTCAATTGTTTTAAGTTGCTTCATCAGCACCGATATGATTAATCCAACAGAAATTAGATACCTGTCCATCGCTGATTGATATACATATTATTTGTCAAGATAATGAGTGTGTAATTGCTGGTTTTAAAAGAAGTTGCTTAAATAAGTTGTTTAACATGTGTGTGTTAAATTCAGGGTGTTTCAGTAGGAGTTTGAATTTGCGGGTATAAGCTATCGGAACGTGGGGTGACAAGATCGAGTCGTGTGTAGTGAGTATGTTCCTTTAATCGGAATATACACGGGATTATTCTGCGGACGAGCCCGCACTTGCTTCCAAGCTATAAATCGCACAATCCTGATTTACAATAGCAATTTATTGGGATGAAAGTTGCGATATATAAAATTGGGAATTTTAATAATATCTTGGTAGTTGTAATGTATAAAATTACGAATGTGTAAAATACGAGTAGATGCGTTTTGTAACAACTTGTAAATTTGAGAACTATTTTTTTCTTGGAGTACATTACTTCGTTTCTCTTTATTTCTTAAATATGTTTAAGCCACTGTTGCATTTATTTAACTAAGTCGACGAAGGCTAACTGACGGCTGTGTTATGACATAAAAGTTTGAAGCGCGATTTCATGTAGAAATATCCTAAACTAGCTAGCTGCTAGCTAACTAGCGCCTGACTGTTTCCCAGGATAAAAATCCTTTCCAGGGCCTAAAGTACCTACACACCAAATTTCATCCAAATCCGTTCATTAGTTTTTGCGTGTTTGAGTAACAAACATCCATCCATACATCCGTCCATTCATCCATGCCCACGAACTTTCGCATGTATATTATTAGTAGGATTAATGATGGTAAAATTTCTGTAGTATTCTCCTTGTCCCTTTTTTTTAGTAAAAATCAAGAGGGAATTTTTCATTAGCCAGTACTTTCCATCGTTTTAATGTTTCATAACTAAATTAATTAAGGATTCTACGCAATTTGACCGGATAGTTTAAAATTTAAAATAGTTTAGATTCCTTTAAAAGTTGTCCTTGCACAGCGCAGATCGGCTTGTCGCATTGGCATCTGATTTATTCCGTGTAATGCCTGCCTTACTCACGTATATATTACATACGTTTGGGATTTGGAGATATGAAGGTTACCTGTGATTCACGGAACTTTTGAAGCTTGGGAAATAGGACATTATCCATTTCCCTTTCATACTGAAAAAACATTAATATATAGTTCATAATTTTGAAATAAATAGGTTTGAATTTAGTCTTAATCTTGTGTAGCCAAAAATATTAGCAATATGCTTAAGGAAGATACTATATTATTTAAAGTATATGCCAGTTACGAATATAGTTATTACTTTTACTCTCTATAATAAAAATGCGTCATTGTTTATGCGATCGATTTTATGGTATAAGTAATGTTTTTTTTTTATATTTTATTAATCTATGTTTGGCCACTATCTCGCCTGATGTAAAGCGATGATGTGGCCTAAGGTGGAGCACATAGATCTAGAGAGAGACGGCAGTTGAACGGCTGCTCAGACCCGTCTCCCCGATGGTTCACCGAACATCATCCCGAAACACGACTAGGTCGCTTGACGGCATGGGTTTGTTCGGTGGGTGGTATTACAACCACGGCCAGAGCCTACCACTCCAAAGCGCGTAAGCGGGTTGATGTTTCCTTCACCGTTTTAGAGCGAGCGTGCAAAATCTGCACTTAACTATTAGTCATTGGTGCAGGGCCCAGTTGGGATTTGAACCCAGGTGCGTCGGATCGAAAAGCGCACGAGTTCCCGCTGAGCCACAATCGCTCTAAAAATGTACTATTAGAAACCTAATTGTTTACAAGTCTTTGATTTTTCTAGAACCTATTTTTTAGATTGTGTTCTCTAAAATGAGACAATATTAAGATCTCAAACAAAATCATACTTAATTATTTTCCCCGAGTATAATTTGCATTAGTTTTAGGAAGACATTTACTAAGATATTAATTTCAACGTCATGATATATACAAACGTACAAAAGCATCCATCGTTCCACTGCCACTACTTACCAAACAGGAATCTCTCTTCTAGGAAATATTATATTAAAGTTTCCTTACCTGCCTTACTACGTTTCTTGAATTAATTCCCTCTATATTGAATATTAGGTACCCCGAGATGGACTTGGACGTACTAGGGATTGGATTATTTCGTTTGGTACTGAATATTGAGTAACATCGTAAATTGAATTTGATTTCGAATATCAAATTACTTTACTGAACAGCGATAGTAGGCTTATTGAATATTGAATTTATTTAATTAAGCATAATTTCGGCTTTAATCGGCTTCTGTCTGATTTTTCAGACGAAACAGCAAGGTCTATTGACATGGGAAATTATTATGAAAGAACCTTTCAAATATATTTGGGTGCCCTGATAATCGTATATATTATTTTTGCTTAAGATAATCTACACCGTAAATGCAGCGATGATAATTTGATGAATGATTGTACACAATACATTAAAAAAATATAAAAGAAAACATGATATGTTGTATACCTTTATAGATGTGTCGGTTAATGAAAAGAAGTTCTCAGAAGTAACTTTTTTTATAAGCCAACAACAAAAACCGATATTTTAAAGTTGTTAGGTGGGCACTTGTAGCGTCTCATGGTAAAGTAAGTCAATTTCGTTTTCCAAATGTTTATTCATATTCAAAAGTTCTTCATTCAGTTTTGGCATCACAGATGCACTTATGAACGTCACAATGAAACTACCACCGTATCGAAAAAAGAACCACTACTCAGAAGGTACGGCAAGAAACTGAGAGGCATTTTTTTAATAACTTTGTTACTTTTTTTTGTTTTTAGCAGTATTATTTCTTAGGGGCCAGTGGGGTACTTGGCAGAAGCGGAATGTTCCATGCATATGTCTTCTATGTAATTACTAATAGTAAAAGATGCTTTTTTCATCAGAATATTTTTCACACAAATTAAATTAATTGAATTTACTTTCTGTGAGCTCCGTTATACATTTCGGAATTTTATTGCAAAAACTTAATCTATTGTCCATGAAGGACTTATTTCTTTTTACTCAGTCTAAGCCTAGGTACAGCAATTCTATCCTTATTTATATTGTTTATGTTATAATGGTCACCTTAAATTGAAAAAATGAATGAATGAATCGAATGTTTGCCTTGTATTTATTATTGACTATAACAATTACCGAAAAACGCAATAGGAAGACTTATTGATAATGAAATCATAATAAATTAGACATTAATCAAACCAATAGTTTATTTATCGGTTGAACTGTCTATAGACATATTATCCAAATACAGCGCTCGGCTAATCCGCCGGCTTAACTATTGTTTAGCCGACATTATGGCCGAAATATGGCAGATAGCGGTAGGCTTTCGGCCACATTTGCCAGACTAGCGCAAGTTTAAATGCTATCTCGATGAGGATTTAATCAGCGCTCTGATAGTATGTTTAGATTGTGTAGTGAAATCTTAATGGGTTCAGTTGAGATAGTGAAATAGTTGTTGGTCACGTTTATGTTCTGCATTTCCTGCTGTTGGTTATTTTTCTCAGGACACCAGATTCACTGACACTGGCGTGGAACGCTACCAAATCTGCTATAAGGTCTGCTGAAAACCAGCGTCCGTTAACTAAACTTTTGGCACAACTAACATCATTTTTTCGTATTTTTTGTCTCTGTAAACTATTTTGTCTTCACTTTTAGATTGTATTATAATAATAATGATAATAAATTCATTTATTTCAGGCAATATTACAGTTAACAAATTAAAAGTACCAGAGGCTCATAAAATATATACCTTACAGACTAGCATAATTACAATTTAATAACACTAAAGCTACTTTTATATGTATGTATGTAGAGGTATATAAATGTATATTTATTAGGTATATATATATATTTTATGTAGTCCTAGTGTGTGTCCTAGTTGTGTAGTGTGCTTATGGTCATATAGCATAACTTAATATCAGGCGAGATAGAGATAGTGACCGAATATCAATCCATCTATTTGTAAGCGATAAAAAATACACTGATTTTTCTTCCCCAGACTTCTAAACGCGAAGAGTTCAGTCCACCTAGTCGACGGGCGGTACAAAGCTTCCACCAGCGCAGTCGTCAGAGTTGACGCTCTACCGCCAACGGTGGAGATCCTATGCGACATGCAAGTTCCCCTCGCTAACTACTACAGCAGGAAACGAGACGTATTTTATAGAGGTAAGATGAATAATAAAAAAAATATACATTCAAATTGAGATTGAATTTTCAAATGAAAAAAGCGTAGGGATTATTTATACATATATTTATATATAAATCAGTTAATTTATACATAATATTGACTAAATCACATATATTTTTTAATGATGTATTATATGTAATTTTATTTTTATTTTATTTATATGCAACACAACACACAACAACATAATGTTTTTGTACTCCGACGAAAGAGGCTTGGAAGCTATATCACAGGCCACAAACCTAGTTTAGGTTTCAGGTGCTCCACCAGATAATTAACTTACAAAAATTATTGCAATTTCCCTATTCGCACAGGATATTAACATAAATGCAACATCAGAGAAATAAGCCAAATATAGGTGTAGTCAATCAAAGATTCACAAATGCTCAGCTAATTTTGTCGCTGACTGTACTCTAGTATAAGAATGTTTTGATATGGTCATATATTATTCATAACATAAGTATTCTAAACTTTTAAATGTTAATTTCAGATCCACCACCTACAACTCCAAAAGCACCCAACTCTGCGCCTTCACAAACAGATAAAGGTAAAATTTAATTGGAATGTTTCTGTTTATGATTATGAAAGTATGGCATATTAGCTATTCTCTGACCACGGTATCACTTTTTTTAATCGTTAAAGGCTGTGAAGAAGACCGTATACGATTTAAAATTTTAAAATTAGGTTAAACAAAGGAAGAACGGATATAAGGAGTTAAAAAAATAGTGTGCGTTTATATTATTATGCCTTTTAACAAGCTAATGGAATACTATATACTCAGGCCAACAGCTTAGTTTAGTAGTAAGGGCCACACTAACATTGAAGTTACTTGAGAGAAAAAAATGTACTTTTTTAAGTTCGCAACAAATTAAATGTTCATTATTCAAAGTATTTTTGTAATGATTTAATCAATTCAAATGATTTTGAATCTGTTCCAATAATTTCACTCTATTTGATGGAATTGACAGGTCCATTAAAACGATTATACATTTAAACGATTCTTATAATCTAGGTGTCTTTAAGTCTCGAGTGTTTCTGTATCTTCTAGGCAAGCATGACCCATCGTCGAACGCGTCGTCACTTATCTTCACGTGAGACTGCGGTCAAATGCTTGCCTTTTCGGTAATAAAAAGAAATTTGTCTCATTTAAAATAACGCTGTGGTTCAAACATAAACTTTATTGTTTCAGGTGCTAGATGTCTGTCTACATTCATGCTGATCGTCATGTCTTTAGTATTACGATTATTTAGGTTAAATGACACGTGAATCACTTAGACTATATTAAAAGTATTACGTTTAAAAACCATGATAAATCTTATTTACTTAGCCCCTTTCTAAGAAATGTTGAAATCAATTTCAAGTGATTTGATTCATGGCTATAAATATAATTTATCAGTCTCAGACTAGGGTTAGGTGGGATTTTTTGGTTAAGTTTGTAAATAAAAACTGGCTGCCACATTGTTAAACTCTTAAATCTACTGCTTAATATTGTACGGGCTCGCACTAATTCTAATCTGTATGGCAACCTATACCTTAAGGCTAGGTATCTTCATTTGTTGTAAACATACTTTATTTTTTTAATGTTTAAAGAAATAACCGAAGTGTAATATAATTGCAGGTCTTGTGACATAAAATAAATGTTATATTTTTCTACATTCCAAAGACATAAACTTAACATCTAGTCGTTAAGAATAATACAATATTTTTCTTGGAGTCTTATATTTTATTTTCACACACCTAATTTCACAAAAATCTGCTGATTCACATTTAATATGAAACTTCGATACTGCTAAACATTAAATTTCTAAACAAGCAGTGCGCAGGCATTCCTGTGTTCCGGTTTGAAGGGCATTGTAGCCAGCAAAATTGCTGGGCATATGACACTTAATATCTGATGTCTCGGGGTGATGAGTCCAATGCAGTGCTACGCAGTGCCTTTTATGGTATTTTAAGTTCTAGGTGGCATTGCTTGTTATGGGCAGGCGTGGCGCTTACCATCAGATGAACGAATTGCTCGTCTCATCATCCGATTCCATAAGAAAAGGCTGAGCTATTGATGAACTTTTCCACGGCTTTTTATTTTTAATAAATGCCTGTCAGCATTTTGTCTTATACTCATCACGGTAAGTATGCGATGGAATTATAGGAGCCAACTCCTCCGTCTCCTTTATATCATCGGACAACAAGAAGCACGAAAACTTGGCATCCGTACATGATTGATATTCCTCCTGCCTGAACAAAGAGTTTCGATTCGACCTTTATAATGCGAACAGCTAAGGAATTGACCACCTTACCAGGGTCTTTGTTTTCCGATTCTTATAATCTAGGTGTCTTCAAGTCTCGAGTGAATTGGTATTGTCTAGGCAAGCATGATCTATCGTCGACCGCGTCGTCACTTTCAAATACGTGTCTATTCGGTAACATAAAAAAATATCACTGCATGTGTATTCTTTCCTCATACGAGATGTACGTACTACTGTCGTGAATATTCATATTCACATAGCTCATCGAGTCTGTATCACTTTGTTAAAAGCACCGTAAGCATTACTGCCCACTCTCGTTAGGTACTTTCCCACGCAGCGGACACAATGACAGCCATTTTTTCAACTAACATCCGATTTAATCCTTCCGGAACTGAGTGACTGGAACTTGCAAAATTATGGGGATAGAGGTTTTTTTTTGTTTTGGCAGACGGGGGAAATCTCATGAACACCCGGGAAGGGGAAGACCCGGGTAGTGCCACACTTAGTTCTGAACTACCTACTGGCTAAAACCCCCGTCTGCCACTGTGCACCTGCTGCTTTTGCTTTTGCAGCACCATTAAAACTGCTAATAAATAGTTAGAGGATTGAGATCGCCGAGCCAATGTTGATGATCTGCTTCCTCGAGAAATGTTGCCGAAATATTAGTCGGATAAATCCTTCGCATGGTACTGTAGTAATGAGCGTGACGGCATCTGAAGTAGCAGGGTCGATCCCTGCCCTAGCAATTTTATTTTTCTTCTTTAAATTCTTGAGCGTGACTAGTACAAAATGCAGAGGATCGAGTAATCAAAAACGTAGATAAAATAATACTACGTATCAAAAATATTTCGAATCTTTTTTTGGATTTCAAGATTTTTTTTTTTTTTTTTTTTTTTATTATTTATAGGCTTGCGTTTGACCGCTATCTCACCTGTTGTTAAGTGACGATGCGATCGAAGATGTAGCACGCTCGCCTAGAAGAAACCTGTTCACTCTTGTCTTAAAGTTGTAATTTTCTTAAAGAACCGCGCTGTATAAAGAAATAACAATAATTATAGGTGTTCCGGTGGCGTAGCAGTTATCGCATCCACAGGGCGATAGGTTACTGGTTTGAACCCCGTCCAGAGTTTTATTTTCTGATTCATCATCAGCCCATCACGTTCCCACTGCTGGGACAAAGGCCTTCTTTCATAGAGAGTATGGGCCGTAATCCGCCACACTGGTGCGGGTTGGTGGATGTCACACGTCCTTGAATTTTTGTGATTAATTCTCGGACATGCCGTACATAACTTAAGAAAGTCAGTGTTGCGGGGCCAGCGGCATTCGAACTTGGGTGCTAAAAGTCGCACGTTCTCCAACTGAGCCATACTCGCTCTCTTATTTTGTGATTGTTGCTACGATAATACCTCGTACTTTGTTTTAGTCTTGTTTAACCGCCGGCATACCTATATACAGCACTATACACACTATACGTGTGAGTTGGAGCCTAGTATGCACCTGCGGCCGATAGTTGGATCAATTTCGTAACCACACAAAACTCCACTAATCAATGTGATTGGATGCGGCCTATATGAAGTTAGACGGGATATTGTAGCAGTGCAACGTGTTTTAGGACTGAACTATGCCAAAGGTGCATCGCTTTCAGCGATAAGGCCACCTATTGTAACACTTTCTTTTATTGCTTTTATGTAATGTTTGCAATAAACCGTCCATCTATCGTCTATCTATTTATCTATGTCAAAAAACACCATCACAGGTGTTCAAAGAAAAATGTAAGGACGTTCCTTGAAAATGTATCATATTTTTGTTTATTTTTATTTCTACTAACTTGACATGTTTCACACTGAACGCATTTATATGACACCATCCCCGCCGCCTATGCCTCTCTCATCCACTTGACTCACGCCGCAACTGTCTTTGGGCTTAATTCGAATTTCAATTCTATTGATTCTCCCTTAATATACATCTTAAACTTTATCTCTGACGCCCGTCTAGCGAGTATTTGATGCTATACCACATCATATTCTCGCTGGACGAGACGGTAAAGCTTCGGAGCGGATATGGTGGCGCTACCTTTGAGAAATGCTAATTTGAGCTTTATTACAAACAACCTGAAACTCATAATAGCACAAGATGTCCCAACAAAGTTGCGACACGGTTGCGGTGCGGTCGCGCGGTATCATATAAAGGGCCCTCGCTGAAAACGGAACTTCCAACTTTCCTCATCTGCCATCCGAGGGGACATCGAGGCATTACGGCTGCGATCACCACCGCAAATAAATTTCCCCGGAGAGACGTATTTCACAACGACGCAAGATGATCCGAAATATTTTAAAGAGATCGTCCCCAGTCGCGAGCAGTTATAATGTATATTAGTTTTTGCGGCCGCCGAGCGGAAAATGTAAAACGAAAGCAAACTAGATTGGGCTGCAGAACCGTTATTCTTAGGAAACTGGTTCCTGTGTCTTGGAAGAGCTTGTTTGTTTTTCAGTTCTTATTTCCGAGTATTTAAAGATTCGTTAGCGAACTCTTTCCCACTTTTAATAGAGAGAAGAACACTGTCTCGCACTTGTATTTTTTGTTGGTTAATTATTTGATCTTTGTGATGACTGCATTAATAAAACAAAATGTATCATAATCATCGTGATCAGCTCATCACGTTCCCACTGCTGGGACAAGGGCCTTCTCTCATAGAGAGAGTATGGACACACACCACGTATATGGATATACACCACGCTGGCCTTGTGGGGGTTGGTGGATGTGACATGTCCCTAAATTCTGGACATGCCAGTACAAACAAAATGTAAACAGCAAGAGATTTCATTTCGGTACCATAGGCCAAAAAACCTTAAAAAAAATATTCTAATGATGGTTCTGGTGCAACTGTTATGGGCAGGCATTAAGATCGAATTTTTAAGATTTTTGTTACTGACAATATATAGACAAAGTCTGAATTTTTTTTTTTATTATGCTGCTTACCACCAGGTGAGAGATCTGCTCATCTTGCCACTTAGTTACATAAAAAATCTATTGTTAATATTGCACTACTTGCTATTAAAATGTAAGAGTTTAAAATTACTACAGTTTAAAAGTGTCGAAAAAGTTAAAAACACCCAACTTAGAAACCGGCGCTATATTGCAAAATTCCCCATTAATTGAACAAGTTCATTCCTTAGAACAATAAAGTGTTATTTATAAGAAAAGTTTTGAAAACAACGAGTTCTAAGGATCTCGGTTGGCAGATTAATTAAAATAAATTAATTAGACATCCCGATTAAAATACTTTTGTGTTGGATGGTTGCAAACAATCCCTTCTTGTTTGTTTAACAAGAAATATTTTTTTACGTAGGTAGGTACACGCTTTTCGGTAATTACGGATATTTAATAAAATGGGCAGTAAGTTTGCTTGATCAATTTGTGCATCAGAAATCATCAACTGCTGAAACATTTGAAAATGATGAATTTGATCTAAAAGTTCTAATTATGCTTACTTTTGTCGACACGAAAACAAATAAAATGCCCTTTTTTATGAAACTAAGTGATGAGACGAGCAATTCGTTCGCCTGGCGGTAAGCGCAACGCCTGCCCATAACAATTGCAGTGCCAGTCAGAACCTTTAATAGCATAAAAAGCACTACGTAGCACTGCATTGCTCTCATTACCATCCCTGAGACGTCAGATATTAAGTCTCTTATGCCCAGTAATTCCGCTGGCTACAATGCCCTTCAAACCTTCAATGCCTTAATACAAGTTCGCTGTATTCATATTTAGACAGTGTTAATGTGAATCTGTCGATCGAAATCAATTTACCAGAATGATTATCTAATATCTTCAAATATCATTTTAAAAGTAAGATAGCGGGGAGAGAAAATTGGCTGCTCATAAAACGGCGCGGGCAAATGTAAATAATACATTTTTCATAGTACATTCCAATCCGAAATAGCCTTCCATTCGGCGTATCCGATACTTTGACTCAATCCAATATTAGCTGCCAGCTCTATATTGAATTAGTTTTCGAGATTTGATTGTGAAATGTTTGCAAACCTATTTGTTGTTATTCAAGATGAATAAGTCTAGACGCAACCAAGTAAGATATGATTTATATATATTTATTTATTTTTTACTTTATTATGATATGTATTTTTTTTTTTTTTTGGTACCTTTGTACCTATATTACACTTATATTTAATTATATATTATTATGATTATGTAGTCTGTATATAATATTATTATTTTATACTGGTTAGTTTTTTTTATACACAACACCACCGTCCCTCACAGTTTCTTTGAGTCCTCTCCATCCAAAGGTTGTCTGGAAGAGATCGCTATAAGCGATAAGACCGCCCATTGTAACACTTTAGGTTTAAGTATTGTTTTGTAATTATTTTATGTTGTTGTGTGACAATAAAGCGTTATCTAATCTAATCTAATCTAATATGAATGATGAATGCTAAGCAGTCTTTTTCAATTTGTCGGCTTTCTTTGAAAATGTTTTACAAAATATATGTGTTCTTATTTTAAAGTTTGTTTTTTATATTAAGGGATAACAAGAAGAGCAAGTGTGTCTAGCTGATTGTTAGCATAATAGTTGTAGCCACCCAGAACTTCGCATTTAAAGTCCCGCTCAGCACTTGTACACCTCACCTTTAAAAATACATCTTCGTTCAAGCTTCACATATATGTTCAGTACGTTACAAGCGGAAAGTTTCATCAAAATATAAAGCAAAGTCTTAGTTTTTTTTTACGCTTAATAGATCCATGTTTGGCTACTATCTCACCTGATGTGAAGCTATGATGTGGCCTAAGATGAAATACATAGATCTAGAGAGAGACGGCAGTTGAGCGGCTGCTCAGACCCGTCTCCCTGATGGTTCACCGAACATCATCCCGAAACACGACTAGGTCGTAGGTTAGTGATAAATATCTATCTTTGATTGAAGATGTCTTTGAAATGGTTTTTCGGAACTGTATTAATTTTGTAAAATAGCTATAGAATTTTCAAGTACAGCTAGTAATTAAATGTGCGAATATAAGGGTAGTCATATATATAATATATGATACTCGAACCCGCAGCAAAATTCTTCAAATTGTTCAGAAGCACTAAACCAATAAACAAACGCGGATATGTGACTTTTTTTACTTTTTAGACATTGAAATCAGGAGCATTTATCTCTTTTGCAAAGTCCTCAGCTCATATTTTTATATCTCTAACATACAACTTGCTTATTAGCTCCATTTGCATATGTCGAAAACAGCATATTAGGCAATTTAGTTGAAATGCTCAGTCAGCGAACATATTTCAATTTATTTTGATTTATTAGCTTCGGTGCCAGACAGTCTTTATTGGTGTAAATGCTGATATCAGATATTTTGATGAAGCCACATCACAGATAAAGCAGTACGTCTTGTGTAACGAACTATAAACAATCCGCTACACCCATTTTGGTATTCTATGTATCCACCTCACTTCTGGGTATAGTCTACCTCTCGATCACGTTGCTTTTCCTGGTAAATATTTAATCAGCCAAATTCTGGGTATAGACCTTTTGGTCACGCTACTCTTTCTGGCCCTGTGCAAGCTTCATCCAAGAGCCTTCCAACGTTATACGACCATCGGGCTGGTGGTCTGCTTCAGTCTTTGCCCATTGGTGACTTTTGATCCGGCTGATCTTACTTAGACACTTATTGTTAAGTTAAAAAATTGTTAATAAATAAATGCTGGCCAGTAGGCATACATCAAGAAATCCACTCTCCGTTTATTGTACCAGACTAGGCAATGCTGATTTATCGCCGACTGCGTATTATATCGTAAAATAACGTGGCATCAAAGTTATAGACAATTTACTGAATAAACGCTTATTCCAAAACTCGATTATTCGCAAGCTCGCATTGCTGCGAATTTACTAAACGAGTTACAGTTCACTATAAACAGATATCCCATATGGTTCGAAATATCGCAGGACGATCAAACAAACATTAATTCAATTGGAAGCAATGATCCGCTCCGAGCCGTCTGCTGAATTGAGTCGGAACTTAGTGTTATCACAGAATAGGTAATAATAGTACAAGTGTAATACTTATAGGTACAAAATGTTGCCAAGTAGGTATCTCAGACTTCTTTCGAAATCAGCTATTTATATATTTTATTGTGCCCCCAATTTGAGACGAAACTTTTTAAACGGGTTAGCCCAATGAGTTTACCTAGAACGGTAAACTCATTGGGCTAACCCGTAGTAACCCGAGGAATCGTAGCCAGTAGGCTACGATTCCTCCTCGTGGTTTTACCCGTTTATTTTCCATTTTCCCGTGAGAAAACCTTTTGTTAGCGTACGCCAATAATCAAAGAGAAACACGCGTACCTACTTATCTTGGAGTATGTAGGGTTGAAGGTTCTAAGTCAATGGTATTTTGATTTCAGAAATGATCAACAATATGGTTGGTCTATTGACTAATGCCACGGCAATATGCTATAATACTACCTACTATTATCTACTCTGTAGCCATAATAGTGGGTCTAAAGAGGCTACAGCTCTACGGTGTAGCATTGAACACGTTGACTTGCGAATTGTGACGACGCCGATGGAGCGGTATTCTTTTTTAGGTAATCAAAGAGTGCACACATATCTCGCGTTCAGCATCTTCCGCAATTCAAGTATCTTCCGCAAAAACTTACATAGACCTTAGGCAAAATGGTTTTCGATTGAAAATTTGACGAGACGAGCTGCTCGTATGTCTGATGGTAAGCAATAGGCCAGCCCGTAACAGTAACAGCAACACCAGAACTTTGTTTTGCAAACTCTTGTGCGGCGCTGCACTGCGCTCGTCACCCTGAGACAATTAGTCTCATAATGTCCAGTAATTTTGCTTGCTACAATGCCCTTCAAACCGGAACACAGTAATGCTTACGCACTACAGCTTGGCGGCTGAATAACTGACAAAGCGGTGGCACCCACCCGGACGGCCTCTTGCATACGAGAAACCTACCACCAGCACACATGCTAATAAAAAAAAAAACAATAATTTAGATCCTACCGTCACCCATATGCGAATAGTTAAAACGGTGACAAAGATTGAAGTTTAATCTAAATCGAAATAGATATACATTACCTATACATGCCAACACCGCAGCATACTGCTAGAACAGTAGATAATAGATATCGCACTCGGTACAAATAGATTGGTTTTACGAACTAATCCGTTCGTCTGAGCACGATCGTACTGATCTTATCAAGTTTAGTGTTCCAGAATAGGTGTGCTTAGACTGTAGCTTAGAAATGTACTTAGTAATCAGGTTAGAGTATTTCGAAAGACTTGAAACAATATTTATGGGAATAGCAGTATTGCATCGATTTTTAGGGTTACGTTCACCTGCCACGACCTAGTCGTGTTTCGGGATAATGTTCGGTGAACCATCGGGGAGACGGATCTGAGCAGCCGCTCAATTGACGTCTCTCTCTAGATCTATGTGCTCCATCTTAGGCCATATCATCGCTTCACATGAGGCGAGATAGAAAATTTTCTGAACTGTTTCAAACGGATCTAAGAGTATGGCTACTCTTTATTTTTTTATGCAACTTAGTACTGAAACGAGCAAGTCGTTTGCCTGATGTAACTATCAGGTGAATGACTTGCTCGCCACGCTTGACCATAATTATTGCAGAGCACCCAGAACTTATTACAAAACTGTAGAGGGCACGGCTTGGTTCGGGCTGAGGAAAAGACTTCCAGTTATTCTTGCTTCGAGGTACTTTATTCTTCTTGTTTACTGGTGGACTGTACGATACTAACTGACTGACCTCGTTGACAATTGTTCTATTTATATATAAAATTCGTACCCGGCAATCGCCCCCAGTCACAAGGAGCGGCGATAATTCTGTCCCTGTCTATCATGACCTTGAAGTTTTTTCGAATATTTCCTATCTTTTTCTATTTCTTTTGTATCATTGGTTTCTCGCTCTAACTGGGGATTTTCCATGCGTTTTGGCTCTACTATTGGTGGAGGACAAAAATAAAACAACCTAGCTATACATTTTTTATCCTAGGCCCTAGCTAAGTAATATTCAACTTTATTTCTTATGCTAAAAATCTTATCTACGTTACTAACAATGCAAAATCGTTATGTTAAACTCATTAAAGTTATTTTACGTTGCTAACAAAAATCATGCAAAATATGCATGCAAGCTACATTGCGCTCATCGCCCCGTGTTATTGCTAGATCTAACTCGCACATGTCATAAACTATTTTTTATTTATTCTTATAATAATAATAATAACGGCCAACAATCATATATATGTATCTAGGAAACCAGGAACTACGAGGACCATGATCCCTCAACGCTCAGACACGAAACAAGTACGTGCGCTTTTTTTTTGTGCACAAACATTTATCACGGGAATCGAACAAGCAACCTCGGTGGTGTATGAAATTTGAGCCAACTTACCCAACCACTACACCACAGAGGCTGTCAAATTCTTATACCTACAAGTTAAACGTTCAAGTATAAAGCAATTATAAATTCTATTTAACTTATAGTTTTCTCCGGTAAAAGTGACCTCTATTAGCGAAGGATCAAACTCCTGTTCTCAATTAAAATTTGCAAACAAACTCGATTTGTTAACTTTTCAAAACTCATTTATTAACCTCCATTATAATTTTCCATTATAGTTTTTATCCGCACAGAGGACTCGCATTTGAAACTGTTGGCCTCATTTTGCTCGGGGCAAATGAAGCATAAATAAATAAGGATGGTTATCCTGAGGAGCGATTTGGAAACGATAACACGTAACACAAGACTATCGATTACCTACGATTCAGGTGTAGAATTCGAGAAAGCCGTTGCTATTATTGTAATTAGTAGTCAAAGATAACCTGGCAATATTGAAAAGTTTAAATAAAATTATGGTGTTATTCGTACCATCATTTTATTTAACCTCTTCTTCTTTTGTTTTTGTTCTGGCTAAAACGTTTTTATAAAATAATTAAGATATCATTGTAATTATAATATGGGGCGTATCAAGGACTCTACAAAAGGCTTTTAGATTCAATAAATAAATAATAAATAACGTCCAAAGATCACATACATAGATACTAAAACGCAATGAAAATATATAGTGTAATCCCGCTGAATATTATGTAGGTTGTTGTTAGTTCCTATCAACAACACTCTTTGTACGACACGTGTTTCGCCGTCTGCACGAGGCATCATCAGGTGTCGACTCGCCGAACGCTGGAAAGAGAGTATTTCCGCAACGTCACGCCTGATTCCATTACATACATAGATCTTGACCCCTAACTAGGATTCCCTGTATCTAGGGAACCAGGAACTATAAGGACCATGATCCCACAACACCCAGACAAGAGACAAATGCTTGCACTTTTTTTCTGTGCACAAACATTTGTCCCGTCGCGGGAATCAAACTCGCAACCTCAGTGGTGTATGAGATTTGAGCCAACCTGCCCAACCACTACACCACAGAGGCTGTCAAGTCTCAAAAAATATGATTTGACCGTTCGAGCGTAACATCTTTGTACTACAAAGTAATAGTCTTGACCTCTTGCACGGGATATAAATAAAATAAAAAAGTGTCACTGGCTTAAAGGCCTCTGCACACACCGGGCGTGACGTGACCGAAGCGTGGCGGCGGCGTTTTTTTGCACAAAGAGAGAGCGTGGCGTCGCCGCTCCACGCCACGCCGACACCGCACTCTCTGTATTAATTACCCAATCCTATCTCGTTCTGTACAACTAAAAACATAACGCCAATGCGGTCACGTCGCGCTCACTGTGTGCAGAGGTCTTTAACTCTGGGATTCGTTACGAGCTACTTAGATAATTTTCACCCATTTTATCGTTTGTCCTCATATCAGCTCAGTTATAACAAGAGTAGTTTCAAAACTAACGTATATTTGGCGAAGTTAAATTAATTATGTTGGCGCAAGGTTGCCTAATGGCCGGTCTGAATAGTTGATAGAGTAATAATGAGACGTTTTATACCTGTTTAATGCCTGTTTTTGTTGTGTTATTGTCTTGGATAATTTATTGAAAGGTTCCAATTTGTTTGCGGTTCGTTGGAAGCGGTGGGTGCCGGTTAACGGGTTTAGTTTGGTTTAGAGGCAGAGCTGGTTCGGAGTTTGTGGGCAATCTAATAATGGGTTAAACATAATCTATTTTGGTTAGAAATAGCATATGTAAAGCATACTGTTAATACAAGTATTAGGCCATCTAATCTTGCCTTACATAATACAGAAATTTGGGTAGTTAGTTGAAATAGATAATGTAGCAGAAGAAAGCCTATCATAATGAAAGAATAATATTTTGATGGAGATCAAGAAAATAAAAGCTTTTTAGAATTGTAAGGGATCAAATGCATCCATAATGACAGCGTCTGTGGTGTAATGGTTGGACAGGTTGGCTCAAATCTCATACATCACTGAGGTTGCGGGTTCCATTCCCGCGACGGGACAAATGTGTGTGCACAGAAAAAAAAAGCGCAAGCATTTGTTTCGTGCCTGGGTATTGTGGGACCATGGTCCTCATAGTTCCTGGTTCCCTAGATACAGGGAATCCTAGTTAGGGGTCAGGATCTATGTATGTAATCGTTAAGCGTTATTTTTATTTTTCATAATTTATTATATTATGTATTTTCCTTGCCTATTTTGTCCCACTGCTGGGCAAAGCCCCCCCATATTATGTTTATAAAATAATAATTATGGATGTATCCAGTCGATTGGTGATTGATTGTAGATTGTAACAACTACATCCGCCGATCAGCCGAAGCTAACATATCAATGGAACTGGCTAATCGATGTCATTAATGGGTGTGGTGCAAAGATATACCTATGGGTGTTGTAGCGTAACGGAGGTCCCCGGCTAGCTCTACCTATGACCTCCGCACGTACAGTACCTCATCTGGAAGAGAGAGAGAAACTGGGAAGCTGTAATAAAAGGTAAATTAATTAAATCATATTTGGGCCACCAACTTGTGAGACCTCAACAAAAGTGTCTCAAAAATAATATGGTTTTCCACCTTGATATAATATGGTTTTCCACCTTGATCATCTTCAACAAATCCTGAGAACTTCTCTCTCACGAAGCTCAAGTTCAAGTCCATGATTTTCATATATCTTTTCGTTCTCTGTCAGTTAATTTCGAATTCTCTTTTCTTTTTCTATTTTTCTCTTCAGGCAATAAACGTAGGTCCATTAAAAATAATAACAAATAGGTTCGATGAGTCGTGAATAATGAATGAAGATGATATGTAACACTACAGTGTATATGTTTTTGCTTGTGATACGTTTCCGTATAATAGCTATCTCACGATAATAAGAACAATTATTTTTTAGAAAAAAACAAGAACCTACTTCAGGACTAAACTATTTTTTGTTTTTCTTTTTCCATTAGTGCTGAAAAAATATCGATAAAATTTATATGGGACCACCTCTGAAGTACCTACCAAACAAAAAATAATTATTAAAATCAATTCATAATTAGCGGAGTAATCGCGTAACAAACATACAAAAGAAAACGCACAGTCAAATTGAGAACCTCCTCTTTTTTTGTAGTCTATTGAAAATATAAAATCACCTTAAAGCTCTACGACTTCAGTTGACAGACCATCTGAACTTAATACTCTTTAAATTCGCACAACGCATCTCCTCCAATGTAGTGCAGTAAACGCTGTATGCACCCGTACCATTTGCATATCGGATCATTCCGTGCGGGTTAGCAAATCTCTAGTCTTGTATGTTAAATATATTCGTGCTTTACACTCCGTCCGTATGTATGTCTGTCTCTGGGACTAGTGATATGGTTTACTATGCTATGTAGTAAACTTGATGGACATGATAGGTTTTAAATTATAAAGTATATTTATTTTTACATCACATTTAAATAATGATATAAATTTTTTTCACATACTTATTCCAAAATGTATACCGAAGCTCACAGAAAGTAAATTCAAATTACGCGTTAAGAATGTTCTAATGAGAAAAGCATACTACACTGTTCGTAATTACATAGAAGACAAAGATGCTTGGAACATTCCACTTCTGCAAAGTAACCAACTGGTACATAAGAAACATAACATTGTAAAACCCCAAAAAATTTAAATTTTTAACAAAATCTCTAAAAAAATGCCCTTCAGTTTCTTGCCGTATCTTCTGAGGAGTGGTTCTTTTTCCGATACGGTGGTAGAGTCATTGTGATAATTTGACGTTCATAAGTGCGTCTGTGATGCCAAAACGATGAGAGATTTTGATTGATTGATTGATTTGATTATATCAGCATACCTAGTGATGGGTTCCTTATATTATATTAACTAAAAAGTACAAAAACATATTATCAATATGGGCGATTAATGGGCAATTGTAGTCCCTGATTTCCTAAATACATGGAATCTTAGTAACGCTCAGTTGTAAGGGAATAGGACTATCATTATGATTAGACGATAGGTAGCGCTCGTAGCGTAGTTTGCCGAGCTGTTCGTAATAGATCTTCTAGGTTAAGCAACGTTCGCACCGGTCACAACTTGGATGGGTGACCGTTTGTGTGATATTTACAGCTGAGCGCTACCGTGCTTTGGAGAGCACGTTAAGCCGTCAGTCCCGGTAATTGTTCTAAGACCCATCCCAAGAGTCAAGACCCAAGAGTCGTTAGGCTATGTCGGAGGCCTTCGGGCGGTCTAAAAACTCCGACACCAGAGTTGTCCACACACCCACACGATAGAAAAGAAGATTTGGCGATTATTTTTTTTTAACTGAATAAGAACTATGAATGCCGTGGATATACATATATATAGATAACAACTATGTATAACTGATTCCTACGTGAAGAAGTCACAAGTGTCAATAAATCACACCAATAAACTTTGTGACAGAAACGTCAAGCGCTGCACAAAAGCGCGAGCACCGCCGGAACTCAACACATGTATCCAATAAAAATGTTAAGCCTGCCGTTCGTTTCAATCTGTATTCGGTATCGTGGCCCCAGGCCGATTTACATGCATATAGAGTGGGCTCCGGCTTTATTTGCTTTATTCCAATATCCATCGTTGCAGCGCTGCGCCCTTTGTGACCACTTTGAGTTGCAAACAACGTAGGTATAGACCTCGGACGCTGCAATATAGAGGAATACTCGAAAACAATGCGGAAGGTTGAGGGTTTCCGATTTCGGGAAGGATGGAAAAGATTATTGTCATTCATCCGGGTGAGGCACATATGAACCACGTTAAAATAAATTAAAAAATATTATCAGACATTTGGAAAGCTCGAGTTTGGCTCAGTGGGTGAAAGTGCGACTTTCGATCTGACGCACCCGAGTTAAAATCTCGCTGGCCCCGCACCACTGTCTTTCTCATGTGTGGATCTAACACTTGCCCTAAAAAACGAGGAAGGAACACATCGTGAGGAAACCGTTCTTGAATTCATCACAAAAATTTAAGGACATGTGACACCCCCCACCCCGCACTGGGTCAGCGTGGCGGATTATGGCCCATACTCTCTCTATGAGTGAAGGCCCTCGTCCCAGCAGTGGGAACGTAATGAGCTGATGATGATTATTAGATATTAACAAATTAACTTAGGTTAATAGTTGCTTTTTCAACTGCAATTTTTATTCAATTGAACCCAAGACAATAGCTTCGTTAAATGCAAATGTAACTTATACCTACTGTTTGAAAGAAAATAACGTGAAATACCTAAAACAACTTGAGCTCCTTCACTTTTGATTGCTTGAAAGCCGCTTGTTTATTAAATAAACATACAAAATACCGTGACTGACAGACAGACAACGCGCAGACTAAGCAACTGAAGACAGAAACATGAAATTTGAAATGTTTGTTCTCTATGATGTGATTAGGTGCACATACAGCTAGACAGCTACTTAAATAATGTGACAAAGCTTGACGTTAAGTTTTTTGCCAAAAACAGCGACTAAATATTGAACTGGCGCGCGATGCAACAGCTGCAACCATACACAGACACAGTTTCATTAAAACGAACAACAAAACATACACCAGTATACACAGCCCGCACGCGCTATTATATAACTCCAAAACAGTACAGATTTTATTTGAAGCACCCCAAAGAGAACATACAGTACTATAACACAAACATATTTTTTACAAAAGGTAGGTATACGTTTGCGTTAAGCGACGATGTGGCCAAAGATGAAGCACGTAGATCTAGAAGATACCTATTCACTCTGACCTTGAAGATAACCAGATTGTAGTTATCAGGAAACAGAGAAGACGGCAAGGAGTTCCATTCCTTAGCAGTACGCACTATAAACGTGGAACCAAAACGCTTTGTTCAAATTTGCAGAATGTCTACTAAATAAGGGTAATATTTGGCCGATCTTCTACTAGTCCTGTGATGGAAGGGGGAGTGTGGAAATAAGTCGTGAAGCTCCTGTGTATATTCACCGAAATGTATCCTATAAAAGATTGACAGACATGCTACCTTATGCCGATGCTCAAGACTTTGCAGCTTTGTAGCGACCAGTTGTTTGTCACCAATTAGTCGCTTTGAACGTCGATACATATATAAGAGCAAGTGGTCGAAGAGGCACTAGATGTGATTTTTGACTGAGTTTCTTAAAACTTTTATCATTATAAATATAAACGGCTACACTCACGTTATTATTGTTTCCGACACAATCATAACGTGAGTGTAAACGTTTATATTTATAATGAATATTTCGACTCACGATAGTTTCCAAATCTTAACTTTTATCATGTAGCTAGTAACTCGTAGCGTAGCTCGCCTACCTATCCGTTCGTAACAGATCTTCTACGTTAAGCTACGTTTGCACCGGTCACAACTTGTATGGGTGACCCTTTGTATGATATTTACATCTGAGCGCTACCGCATCTGAGTGCTTCGCAGGGCACGTTAAGCCATCGGTCCCGGTTGTTGTCTTAGGACACATATCTCACAAATATAGGTAGGTATGTATATATATATATATATGATTCCTTGCTTCGAGGAAACGTCGATTCCTTCATTAATAAAACGAAATGTGCGAAATTTGTATTCTCTATGACGCGTCATATATATATATATATATATATATTCAGCTAGTATATATATATATATATATATGTATATATATACTAGCTGAACCGGCTTATCACTTAGGGGTATGAAAAAATAGATAGTTGCCGATTCTCAGACCTACTGAATATGCATATAAAATTTGGTAAAAATCAGTAGCCGTTTCGGAGGAGTAAGGTAACTAACATTGTGACACGAGAATTTTATATATATACGAGACGAGATATATGTATGATATATCTATGATTAGGTTTTCACAGGTGGTGCGGTATCTCCATGACGTGGTCACGACCCCTAGCATTGGGGAAACGACGCAAGGAGGAGGATATATCTATATGTTGGTAGGTAGGTATATATTATTGTGTACTGTCATATTATACGGACTAAATACTGTAAATATTTCCATCTAGCCTTATCGTTCGTAAAGTTTAACGCATTTTACAAACTTCAGTAAGTAATAGCAATAGTGGCAGTATGCACTCTCCGAGATACGCCAAGTATTCCTTTGTTCTAGCTATGCTTTGTTTGTAAAACAACAGATGTCCTAAAATAATACAATTACTCAACATAAGTAAAAGCTTTTTAATATTTTGGCACAATCCTGGTCCATTATATTTTATGTAGGTCATTGCACAGAGCCATTAAATCAGGTTGAAATTAAAAATTCCGAGGCAATTCGGAGCACGCGCCGCCGATGCCTTTGTTGTCGACAAAGAGTTAATTATTCAAATAACCTCCCTGACTTAAGCAAGCCGGCGTTAGATAATGTAACAGACTCCGATAGGCTGGGAGATGGTTCAGAGTCATTTCACAAACAAAATAAGATATTCAAAATAATAATAATTATCAATAGAATTGTGACATACCACTAAAAAAAGAAGTTATATAAAATAAAATAAAATATAGACTATTATATATAGACACATATTAAGAGAAAAAAGTGCATAGCTTATGTATGTACACCTTGACAATCTATGAAGAGACGAAGGCCAAGAACTTAGGCCAAGTCTGGCACTAACCGGGCCCTTCCTTCCCGGGTGTCCATGAGGATATACCCCGTCTAGACAAAATAATAATAATAGGATATTGATTTGTTTTGCCCCAACAGACTATAGTGGACAGGCCTTCTACTAATTACATTACAGTTAATTTTTAATACATGAATTTTATAACTGTCTTTATGTAATTATTTTCGTAACAGTATGTTTGTGAATGGCACCAATTTCGTAAGATTGGTATTTTTATGTAAAATACTAAAATTAAAGCTGACGGCCTTACGTATCAGATAATTCACCTCTCAGCAGCGAATGTCACCTCGAAGTGACACCGTTCTTTTCTTCTTTTTTGAATCAGCTGAAATACCGATACCTGTAAATTGGAAGCCATTTATAAGCTGATTGCATTCGAAACACTAAACTTTATGACGGTGGACTTTGAAATGAAAGAAGATTAGAAAAAAAATCCCCTATTTAGATGGACAATTCAATTCAATTCAAAAGTTCTTTATTTCATATTTATCGTCACAGACGCACTTATGAACGTCAATTATTACGAGTACAATGACTCTACCACCGTATCGGAAAAAGAACCACTACTCAGAAGATACGGCAAGAAACTGAGAAGCATATTTTTTAGAACTTTTGTTACAATATTTTATGTTTGTTTTTGACAATATTGTTTTTCTTATGTGCCAGTTGGCTACTTGGCAGAAGTGGAATGTTCCAGCCAAAACACAAGGAAAACCCCCGGTTAGATAGAGAAATTAGCAAAACAAAAGAAATAGAAAGAGATAGGGAAACATCGAAAAAAGTTCAAGGTCACTCTAGACAAGGACAGACTTATCGCGGCTCTCATATTGGTGAAGACTCGTGCGTCGCTCCTTGTGACTGGGGGCGATTGCCGGGTGCGAAATTTAGATATAAATCGAACAATTGTCAACGAGATCAGTCAGTTAGCATCAGACAGTCCACTAGTAAACAAGAAGAATAAAGTACCTCGAAGCAAGAATAACTAGAAGCCTTTTCTTCAGCCCTGAACCAAGCCGTGCCCCCTACACTGCGTCTGCCTTTGACCACTATCTCACTTGATAGAAAGTGACGATGTGGTCAAAGATGTAGCACGCTTACCCAGTAAATACTTGTTGCCAATTGTGACAAAATATCGAGCGAACACTTTTGTATTCGTCTAGTGACTACATTTTCCAGTTTCTCTCACACTAATGTAACAGGCTCTAACCAGTGATTAGATTAAGGCAAAAATAACTTTACACAGTTCGGAGACTAAACGCAAATTAGATTACGATACCTTCCGCACGCTGACTACAGCGGGATTTCGGTTAACAATACATTTCCCAAAGTTTACATTTTCCTTAAGTTTTAGAGTGAAATTTTATTCTAAAGCTGAAACAAACCTTAAATTTTATATTCAAAACTAGCTGCGCCCCACGGTTTCACCCGCGATTACCTGGAATAAAAAGTATGAATGTCTGCCTGTGTTCTTTTCCAGGACCTAAAGTAGAGTATGGGCACGTATGGGCCATATTACACTACGCTGATTGGTGGGTTGGCAGAAGTCACATGCTCATGAATTTTGTAATTCTTAAACATGCTTTCCTCACGACATTGTTCTTCATCATACTTCATACTATCCCACTTCCTACTAATATTATAAACGCGAAAGTTTGTAAGAATGTATGGATGTATGTTTGTTACTCTTTCACGCAAAAACTACCGAACCGATTGTGATGAAATTTGGTATATAGGTACTTTAGGACATGGAATAGCACATAAGCTTCTTTTTATCCCGGAAAACCGCGGTTGGAATCGCGGGGCGCAGCTAGTAATATTATAAAGAGGAAAGATTTATATTTTTGTATGTTTGCAACGAATAAACTCAGAAACTACCGAACCGATTTCGAAAATTATTTCACTAATAGAAAGCTGCACTATTCCTGAGTGACATGGGCTATATTTATTATGTGGACGCAAACGAAGTCGCGAGCGGTTGCCAGTCGTTTATAAAGTAAGTGCTAAACCCGCACATAACTTTAAAATGTATTGACCAGCGGAATTCGAACTCCAGTGCGTTGGATTGAAAGTCGCACAAGTTCCCGCCAAGCCACACTCGTTGTCTACTTCGCGCTCTCAACTTAGATACATAAAATAAATCGTAAAACCTCAGCATTTTCCGACCATCCTAAATCCAGAGAGCAAGAAACTCACAACTTCAATGCATGTAAATTTTGCTGAAAACGCAGCGTTCAGCAGAACCGTGGTCAATAAAATAACTTTTGTACTTGTGGTTTCTTTTATTCGATTTGTTTAAACAGTTCGTTCGGTTCAAGTTAGTTTAAAATAGTGTTCTGTTTGTAAAATTATTTTATACGTAAAAGTTTTGTAAGCGTTTTTTCTACTCGTTAAGTTTAGTAATATTTGGTGCGTAGAGACAAATTAATAATTTTATCATTTTCACGGCTTTTATAAGTTTTTAACACGTAAAGAATTTTCAACGCAAACAATGACACACCGTGCCTAATGATGTATAAATAAGTCTAAAAATGTTTTATATCCCTTATATTATTTTTATTACACTATTTTAATTTTGTCGAAATTTTTACGTCACAAATAAACAAAAGTATACTATATAGTGGACACAATCGATGTCACAAGCTTTTATTTGACTTGCAATTTTCTAGGTCAAATCTTGCAAGTTGAATCAGTACCACTTCCTCATATCCTAGATATTCACATTAGCATTTAGATACTGGTGCGCTTATTTATGCATCACTAAAAACCACCCGCGACTTCGTTGGCGTCACGATAATAAAACATAGCCTAATGTTACTTAGAGATAGCGTATCTAGCTTTCTATCAGTAAAAAAAAAAACAAAATCGGTTCCATAGTTACAGAGATTACCTCGAACAAACATACATACAATAACAATAATAAATCATTTTCTGCATACAAATTTACAATATTAACTCTTTATAATATTAAGTATAGATTGCATAAAACATTTATTACATCTAAGTACTTTTTATTTCATTATGGTAATCTATAAATTACCATATTTATATATGTCGTCTCATCAGAGGCGAGATGATTTAGTGGGCACCTATCTTCATCGGGTTCCGACATAGTAGATCGCCTCAAGCAATGATATTCCAAGACTTCAATTTAACAGACTTTTATTTCACTTGTAGGTAAGTAATTGTAATTAAATTTAACACTTCCGAACAGACACGGCCGCTTGGTGCGAGCTCCAATCGTAGAATGCCCGCCCGTCCAACGGCCGCATCCAAGCACACCTCGTGAATCTCTGCTTGCGTTCGGAAATAGAGGGAGCAGTGTTGCCAACCTATGATTGTAGATGGCGCCACACTGACCCTCCGACATATAGTATAATAGTAATATATGTATAATAGTAATAATACAATTATTTATTCAATTGCCTAGTTGACTTTATAATATTGGGGTATCTGCTGGCGAGCTAGGCTCATCGCCCGTGTCTCAGCGTACCGTGCCCTCCCTTAGTGTTATACAATATATTAAGGTTAGCCTCTAATAATTTTACTAGTCGTATACATAGACAAAAGAAAAGAAAATACTAAACTAAATTCTATTACAAACCAATTAATCGAGTAACGTATCTAATACAAAATGTTATAGGACATACTTATACATATGATATATATGTCCTATATCATTTTGTAACGTTGCTAAGCGCCTTAACAAATGAATAAATAACTATGATTTTAGGCACGTGAATCCAATTAATATTAAAAAGCTATTTTTCGTACCTTTTCCCACAATATCACACCCGAATACGTTTCTGGTGAAAAAACCTAAAACAATCGATCATAGCAGGCCGCTCCCCGGGGAGGTTGGCAATCATTCGCAATTGCCGTTAAATAACATACGTGGGCCTCCAGTCCGCTGTTTGATATAGGGATGGGATTGGCCTATCCGAAAAACGGGCATTTTTATCCGTAAAGAGATTGGAGATAAGCGGTTTTATTTTTGGCATCTTTGATTAAAATTTCTTTCTATAAAAATGCTTTTAGCTTTTTGTAAGGTAAGCTCTCTCGAATTCCATCTTGAACGTACCAAAGTAATTCAATATGTAGGTTCTAAGAGTTATATTACGTCTTCGAAATTGTCAATTGTAATTATAGTCGTAATACATTTATGTGACCTTTTTTCATACCTATAAACCGGTATAAATATACATATAATGCTTAGCTTTCAGTTCATCTCCATTAGTTTAACATTAACAATCAATGATGAAACCAGCTATAATCTTGAATTTCCATCTTCGTAATACTTCTACGTTTAGCAATCATTTTTGTTTTGTTCAACTGTAAAACAACAAAGTACCACGTACACTTATTACGATTAGGTATATCATGTAAAAAAATCACAACATTTTAGATTTGTAAGTTTCAAAAAGAGACGTACAATAATATATATCGACAGCTCAGTGACCGTAAAATCGTATAGACATAAAATCGGTAAAAATCGAGACGCATGTCACTCCTAGCACTAATCGAATCAATCACAAATGCATGGAATAGTTTACGCGCTGCCCGCGGCGCTGCTTTATTGCTACGCTGTCCGCTATTCCAACAGACGCGACTGCAAAGACTGATAGTCGGGATCTTATGGTAGAATTAGTGCCATCACTATATCATTCTGTGTAGTATAATATATGCAAAGTAGGATTAAAACGAATATCTCAGCGCGCAATGAGACAACGCAGTGCAATGCTGCACTGGACTTAGCAATGTTGAAGTTCCAGATAGCGCTAAACATCAGATTTTTATGGATAGTTCTGACGATTGCGACGAAGCGAACGACCCACTCGTAAATTATATAAAACAGAAAATAAATTAAGACTTAAATAAATAACTTAACAAAGTTTTTATTTGAAACATGAGTGCACCGTGCGGAGCCATGAAAATGTTATTGCATTGCAGCTGTTACGCACCCCTCGGTAAAAGTCGGTTAACATCGAGGACAGAAGATTGTTTGCTCTTTGGTTTGCTTACACAATGGGAGGTCTCGCTATAGTATTGTGGCAATCAAGTGGCTCAAGGCAGTTTGTAGTGATTTATAGATTTATGAATGGGCTTTCTAGTGTATTACCATTTTTATTTGTTAGCTGCTTTGTTAGATGTCAAGTTAATAGTGGTGTACATGTTGCATGTTGGTGTCTAATTTAGTTCTCATGCATTAGATATATCTAAAGGTGCTCGTTATATTACATAGCAGATTAAAAACGCTATTGAAAAAAATATAGCACAAGTGGCTTGCTATATATCTGCGAAAGTTTGTGAGGAGGGATGGATGAATGGATGTATCGTTCGTTCTGTTACACACGCAATATTGCTGACCTAGGTGTGAACCCCCAACACCTAATTAAAACGCTGTCTGCAATATAACTCTTTGTATAAACTGGAAAATCTTAGAATTAAAGGCTTTTTTCCTTAAACGCTCTCAAGCGACCTGACTACGGACCTGGCCCTCAGCCTGCCATTCAGCCTGGAATAAGCAGTCAGGTAGAATCGCTGCAAAGTATTTTTTTATATGAAAGTTTTCGTGAGTTTGATTCATTATAAATATTGTGGTCGCCGCGATCTCGTAGCGTAAACTCGCCCCTGATGAAGAGCATCGGACATGCTTGAAACCTAGGTCGACTAATTCGACAAACTACGTGAGTCCTAGCCGTTTTATTAAATATTTATTTTTTTATACTTTGAAGTGCGGGAAGTAGTCCTTATCGTGTGTTAAAATTGTGGAAATAAAAAATAAATGTTTGTGTGAGCCTAAAGTTGTTATTTTAGAACAACCAAGAGGTCGTTTGTCAATCACGTAAAATCTACTGACTGAATTTTATATAGATACTTGAGGCCCTGGTAAAGGACACAGAATACGTCCCGGAAAATCTCGGGTGAAACCGCGCGAAGCACCTAGTTGTTTAAAAATAAATAATAGTGAAATATTAAAAATAGTAAATAATGAAAAGACTATGATTCAGACCATATCAGATTCACGGAATTAGTACCTACCTTATGTTAGTTAATTGTCGCAGACTTATTGCTAAGGTTAGTTGAGTTAGTAGTAAGTTTAAGGCTCTGAATTTTGAATTATCTTCTTTTAAAATATAATAGAATACCCTGAAACCAAGGTGCACTAAGGTGTCTAAGTGACGTTAATAATCCTAAGTGACATTGCGGAAAAATCACGGCAATTATTCTTACATAAATATCATGTATTTTTATCACTTCAAGGATGACACACACAATTAAATAATCAATCTATAAAGGGTGACCTATCACAAATTATAGCCCGTAATAAAGTTATTTATCGTCCACTAACCCTACAATGTCAATGGCTTAACAGTCCATAAAAGTTATCGCACCTTGCCACTTAATTAAATTCGTGTCGCATAATAAATTTGAGACACTCGAATGTACTGGTGCTAAAAACCGAATTTGAGGTTATAAATAAGGGTTACCTCAAACCGTACTAAATAGAGCGCGTTATCGCAGGTGCCTTCTCTTTGCTTTAGCTCACTTTAATTAACGGTGGATGTGTTAAAAGAAAGCTAGATGTGGCTTCCATTTGAATGCTATTATATGCTTGAGATATAAATTTCTTTTTTTTTTGTAAATCCTGTTTCGTCACTGCTGGGCAAAGGCCTCCTTTTCCTCTTGTTGACCCTCTGTTTCTTGTCGTAGGCGTCTAGGTCGTCGCGCCATCTACGGCGGGGCCGGCGCCGAGGTCGTGTTGCTCCGGCTGGAACCCAGTCCGTAAGGGTTTTTGCCCACAGCTGTATATATATGAATGCGTCATACAGATGTCGTTTATTAATGAAGGAATCGACGTGATTTCGCCAAGTTGTCATAGTGAATTGGGGCCCTGGTTTGGCATACATTTCTTATTTAAAATATTTTACAAATGCAATTACAAAATCGTTAATTGCCAAAAGAAACAATAATATGATAAAGTATTACTAGTAGTCCTCGCACTAGGGCAAGCCTGTATGCCCCGGGGGTGGCTGAGGCACTACCATGACAGTACTTGTGTAATAAATTATTTACTATGCAATATTTATAATGTGTGTGCGCGTGTGGTTTAAGAGAGGGGGTGTGTGAAGGTCTAAGAGTGAGGGTGTATTAGGATCTGAGCGGGGGCTGACTGGGTCTGTGAGGGTTTAGGGTTATAAGTTAACCCTACGTTACATTAATAAAATAAATTTATTAATCATTTTGGACACTTTATTTTCGTACTATCTAGTAGGTCATAAATTAATATAACCTCTTCTATCATAGCTTGTAACCTGACCGAGACGAATAAGATATGATAGAAAAACATATGGATTGTATTAAGACCGTGTTTGGTGATACTTCAGTTAATCAAACTTACAAAAGTAAATAAATACAGTCAAACTGTGACGCTGTCCATTGCTACATAATGTAGTACTACTCGTATTAAGTATTATGTGACATAAATCTGAGGATTTTATTCGGGAGTAGTAAAGAACATAAAAAGCGGCTTCATTTGAACTACTTGTAAAGTTCCCCGAATCTCTAACGAATAGAGTAACTCTCTACTTAGCTTGAAAGCACTTGAGGAATAGGCAAAATAATAAAAAAAGATCACACTTTAAATACACAATACACTTTCCACAATGTTGATTTTAGTTGAGAAAAGTCTATTCAGGTAATATATAAAAAAATAAAAAACGTGGTTAAAATCGTGTGGACATTTTTATTTATGGGTCTGAGTCAGACCTACCATCATCAGGAGAATGACGACCATGTCATTCTGCTGATGATAAGTGCCTATAACAATTGCAGTGCCACCCAGAACAAACAAAACAAAACTGTCAAGGCTGCCCACAGCTTTGTCAGTTATTCTGCCGTACCAACCTACCTAGACGGCCTTCCGTATATGAGAATTTGATTTACGTGTTCATAATTCTGGGATAAAAAAATCTTTATGTGTTAATCCAGCTTATAAGCTTATACAATACAATAAAAAATGCTTCATTGTACACCAAACAAAAATAATCAGAAGGTATATACATAAAAACAACTTGTTAACTAAAATACAATGGGCGGATTTATAGCTAGGATTTATTTCAATCTTTCTAATAATATATAAAATTCTCGTGTCACAGTTTTCGTTGCCATACTCCTCCGAAACGGCTTGACCGATTTTGATGAAATTTTTTGTACTTATCCGGTATCTATGAGAATCGGCCAACATCTATTTTTCATCCCCCTAAATGTTAGGGGTAGTCCACCCCTAATTTTTTTTTTTTAATTTATATGGCAAAACAACGTTTGCCGGGTCAGCTAGTATAAATATAAACGGCTACACTTACTTATGATTGTGTCGGATAACTCCGACGGTTTCGGACAATTAGGATGTCCTTCTTCCGGGAGTTTACGCTTTGGATTCGCAGCGCAGACTGCCTGGTTGGAGTTATTCCGACATAATAATAACATGAGTGTAGCCGTTTATATTTATAATGAATATTTCGACTCACTATAGTTTCCAAACCTTATATTTATTTCTTCGTTAAAAATATTTAAATATATATTACTACATATTTTCATTGCGTTTCAGTTTTGATATGAATTTTCGCAACGTCACGCCTGATTCCATCACATTTAAAGGTGACACTTCCAGTGTATTAACTCTACATCCACGTCAAACGAGTTAAACAGAGGCACTCGCACAATCTTGGGCCCGCTCCCATAATTGTATTTAGTCAATTAGCATACAGAATTTAATTTACGATCCCCGGCAATTACTTACGTAACAGTACAGTTATTAGGCTATTGCTTTGAGGAGGGGTGTGATTTCATAATATTATTCTTTAGTACCTAGCCAGAGCTTTCTTGGTATTCTCAACGTTTTTGATTGAGATTTCTCTGTCTTTGAATTAATAATTTGAGTATTGTTTGGTAATGGAAGAGCTCTTTGGCAAAAGCTTGTCTGGCTAGCGAGGTTGGCGATGTATTTTAAAAGCGTTTTGCATTTTTCTTCTGTACTAAGTTATAAGGTTTGAAATCGCTTAGCTTTGAGATATCTCGAGGCTGTGCTTGAAAATCGATAAAATTAGATTTTTAGAACTTTTTAGAAAGTTTAAAGCTAATTGTGAAAATGTAGCAAGTAAACAAGTTCTTTCAATACATTAATGTACAGTGCTTTACAAAACTTAAAAAGTCCCAGTTACAGCTATTAGTTATAAAACTTCGGGTCAAAAATCTTTATATCTACTCGTACTTTGGATTTATTCGTCAATTTTGAAACCATAATTTGAAATTGACACTTGAAATCATCATCATCAGCAGCCCATTACGTTCCCACTGTTGGGACACGGGCCTTCTCTCAGAGAGAGTATGGGTCATAATCCACCACGCTGGCCCAGTGCGGGTTGGTGATGTCAAGTGTCTTTGTTTTTTTTTTTAATTCTTCGAGCTGCCTGTTTCCTTACGATGTCTTCTTTCACCGTTTTAGAGCGAGTGGTAAATCCGCACATAACTTAAAGAAAGTCAGTGGTGTGGGGTCAGCGGGATTTGAACTTGGGTGCGTCGGATCGAAAGTCACACGTGCTCCCACTGAGCCACACTCGTTCTACATTTGAGATAGTCAACATTTTGACTATCTCAAATATTATACAATTTGGATAAGGTACAGCATACATATTCTACCCAACATTATTATTTTAGGGTAACTTAAACTACGAAACAAGCTCGGTATACCTTACTTTTTCATACCGCTAACCCGAAGATTCTTTAGATTCTTGGTTCCGAACATATGAGAAGATTCTTTGTGTCGGTCTTAAACGAATTTTTGAGTTCAACTTTAAGCCGGCTACATACCCGTTTGCCATTTTAAAAATTAAACTCTATCAGACAATTGTTTAGCACTTTTAAAAGATAATTTAAAACTAGTTGCTCCTAGCGGTGTTTTGGAATAAAAAGTATCCTATGTTAATTTCCAGGACACTACATACCAAATTTTATCATAACCTTTCAGTATTTTTTGCAGATTGAGTAATATACATTTATCCATATTTTTATCTACCCTCGTAGATATTTGTAAAAAGAAAACAACTTAACAAAACTAGGCATAATTTTAATTAAATTATGAAAAACAAAATGGTTTAAATTACCAAAAACAATTACAAAACAAAAATACTACTAAGACCTATAAAGCCTAAACCGTTCAGCACCAAGTCCCGAGCAAAAAGTGCCGCTCCTCAGTCTCACGCGCTTGTTGTTGCTTACAGCGCCCCTATCGGCACCGTTTTAAAACAAGCCGCGCTCTGATTGGCTGTCAAGATGATCGCGACCATGCGAGTTGTCTTCCGTTTTACTTCTTCTCCAATACGGCCTCTCCTGACATGAGAACGCCCTCGTTCTCTTCCAATGATGTAGGTGGCTACCCGACACTAGCTGACGATGAACCGGCGACAGTCTGAAGATCGACGTCAGCACTTGCCGTACTTGACTTCAATTGGACGTCATCTGACGTGAGAGTCCGTGGAGCGCTCAAAGTCTCAGGGCAAGTTTTTTTTTCAAGGTGACCGCCAATGTCACGACCAGGCACGGACTCGTCATAATAAAGCTCCGCACCTGTACACAAAAAATGCATGTTAGCAAAATCAAAAGGATCTCTTTAGCAAAAATTTGCTAAAGAGAACTCGTAAGACCACGCAGGCTTACGTACAGTGAGAAGGAAGCTATTCTCACAAACAACCGACAAGGAGGTGGCACGGCGTTAGCTCTCCTTGGGGGTACACACAAATGAAAACCATAAGGAAGCGCTGCGTTAGCTATTCTTAAACATAACCAACAAGGAGGTAGCACTACGTTAGCTCTCCTCGTGACAACACATACATGAAAACAAGTGAGAAGGAAGCACTGCGTTAGCTATTCTCAAACACAACCAACAAGGAGGTAGCACTACGTTAGCTCTCCTCGTGACAACACATACATGAAAACAAGTGAGAAGGAAGCACTGCGTTAGCTATTCTCAAACACAACCAACAAGGAGGTGGCACTACGTTAGCTTTCCTCGTGGTACACAATAAACATCAAACATGGATGGTGTCTTACTCTCAAAGTAGGCGGAGCACGTCTCTGGAGTCCACTCGCCTCGCCACGGCACTAAGTTCTCTGCCGGGGCCTGGGTCGACTACCCGTACGAGCCAGCGACCAGCTGTAGCTCGTAGCGATCATGGGGCAACACCTTCATGATGCGGTATGGCCCCCGCATGCCCGAGTCGAGTTTGCCGGTCACTGAATGCGCCCTTGAAGACGATGCCTGCGTCGTCATCGGCACCGATGCCGACCGATCGCCAAAACTGCACGCGTCGCTACCCACCGAGCGAGATGCGCGCTCAGGCTGGGGCGGCGGCGGTCTCAGCGGCGGCGGTGGCGGTGGTGTTCCTGTGGGCGTTAAACCTACGTGCTCCGAAGGTGGTGCTGACGGTTGTGTGTTCCGACCCTCTAACGTGTTTAGTCTAGCCAAAGTTATTTGCGTCTACTGTTTGAGCTCGCTATCAGGAGTATTATCACAACGATTACTGAAACGATTCGCATCGCTATGTCTACTCTTACTGGTACGACCACGTCTGCGGTCATGGGTACGATCCGCATCGTGATGCCTACTTCTACTATGACGGTCACTAGACATGATTGATCTCTAAAACTCGCAACACGACACTGAACGAAAACTTTTCTAGAAACAGCTAAAAAAAATACTTCAGGATGGAAGCGGATCTGAACATGTTTTGCTCAGATCCCACTTCTGATTTTATCTACCCTCGTAGATATTTGTAAAAAGAAAACAACTTAACAAAACTAGGCATAATTTTAATTAAATTATGAAAAACAAAATGGTTTAAATTACCAAAAACAATTACAAAACAAAAATACTACTAAGACCTATAAAGCCTAAACCGTTCAGCACCAAGTCCCGAGCAAAAAGTGCCGCTCCTCAGTCTCACGCGCTTGTTGTTGCTTACAGCGCCCCTATCGGCACCGTTTTAAAACAAGCCGCGCTCTGATTGGCTGTCAAGATGATCGCGACCATGCGAGTTGTCTTCCGTTTTACTTCTTCTCCAATAATATATATATTATAACTTGGTTTTATTTTTTAGTTTTTATGTTTGGTGTTTTTCTTTTTTGGCTTGTTCAGTGAAATGTGGCGTGTCAGGAATATATGTTTATTTTTTTCTTTCTTTCTTTCTATCCATTCCCGTAGGATGAATGAGGCCGAACAGTTACTTAGGCGGCTTTCGATCCGTTGCACTGGAGTTTGAATCCCCAGGTTAGCCATGGACTTCACGAAGTAAAACTCTGTGCAAACTTTGCACTCTTGTTGTTTTATTTGAAAACATTGTGAGATTAAACGCATATGCACGAACCACAGGAACGTGTGAAATTGACTAAGCCCCACCGGGCCAGTTTGGTGGATTATAGCCCTTATTCTATGAGAGAAGTTTCGTGGGGACGCATTGGGTTAATGGTAATGATAATGAAAAAACTGACCAAGTGCAAGTCTGACTCGCGCACCAAGGGTTCCATACAAACTCGCTTCACCGAACATTGCTCTAACGAAACTTACCTTTGTAGCTGATCATTTTTTCTCCCATACATCTATATATGTCGAAATTAATTCTCCATCTGCAAATGAAAGTATGTAATGGCAAAAAGAAATATTTTTGAGTGACGTTATTACTAATTAACAATTTTCGAAGAATTTTTCTTTTACTTGTGAAGTGAGACCTTGCTTCTTGCCAAATTTCATTATTCTAGGTCAACGGGAAGTCCCCTATAGGTTTTGATTCCCTTGCGAGTTTCAGAATATGCGGCATAAATGGCCGTATTTTTTGATTGCGCTGACTTAAAAGCTTGATTTTTTTGTAACTCCAAGGGTTTGCAGATTTGAGTATTTGATATTTATTTCAACTTGATACCTCTAAGCGTTTTTGAGAAAAAGGCTCTTGACAGATAGACAGACCGACAACAAAGTGATCCTGTAAGTGATCCTGTAAGTGTTCCTTTTTTCTCCTTGAGATACGGAACCCTGAAAACTTTCGAAAGTCGTTCAATTCCTTCCAATGAATTGTAAATGTAAGTTTTATAATTTAATTTATGTAAGTCCTAAGCGGTTTTTGTGCTACGCCGTAGTGCTTCATTTATATCACCGTAGCACCGTAGCTGAAGCTACGAGATGCTTAGTGAGCATTCGTAGCAAGTTTAGTGGAAGATTCCGCTCATTTTAATGCTTATTTCCTTTGAGTGTTTCTTGTATTTTCTTGAAGATGCTTTTAGAATTGTGTGGTTGAGATAAATTGCGGGTCTGGTTGTTTTATTAGGAGACTGTGCTTAAAATGAATTTGTATATCTTGACGATGCAATTCGTATTTTAGAAAACGGTTTATAAAATAACTTTATTCTCTACCTAAGACTTAATGCTGCATTCCTGCCTATACCGTCTGCCGTCTTGTGAGTCCTTTTTTAATCGACTTCAAAAAAGAGGAGGTTCTCAATTCGATTATATTTATTTTTATGTTTGTTACCTCAGAACTCCGTCATTTATAAACGGATTTGGATTTTTAGATACATAAGAATCGAATTCGTCTTTTTTTGTTATAAAATTAATTATAGTTTAGGTGATCTATTAATTGCCTTATTTGTATAGTATGTAGATAAATATGTGTCTTATACCATTTTGTAACGCTGTTGATGCCTTATCTTCTTATATATACAATTCTCGTGTCACAATGTTAGTTACCTTACTCCTCCGAAACGGCTTTACTGATTTTTACCAAATTTTATATGCATAGTCAGTAGGTCTGAGAATCGGCTACTATATATTTTTCATACCCCTAAATAAGGGTTGTTCACCCTTAACATTTTTTTTAATTTATATGGCAAAACAACGTTTGCTGGGTCAAATAAATAAATAAATAAATCTCAATATTCTATCTAAGACTTAATGCTAGATTTCTGCCTATACTATCTGCCGTCTGGTACGTCCTTTTTTTCTTTTTGATTCTCCATATTTTCTTATTAATTATACAGTTCACTGAATCACCCTAACAGAACTCTACGGAATAAATAAATAAATCCTAGCCCTTAATTATTATTCCCTGTATCATGGGAATCAGAAAGGATGAGGACCAAAGGCACACAGCACCCAGACACAAAATAAATGCTTGTGCTTTTTTTTCTCTGCACTAACATTTATTCCGTCACGTAAATCGGATCCGCAATCTCAGTGATGTATAAGATTTAAGCCAATCTGCCCAACCACTACACCACGGAGGCTACCAAATATCAATTGCTTATAAAAGCTCAATTTTTTTTTTCTATCTCACCTGTTGTTATGTGACGATGCGGTCGAAGAAATAGCACGCTCGCCTAGAAGAAACCTGTTCACTCTTGTCTTAAAGACACTCAGATTATAGCTACCCAAACGACTACGCTACGAAACACAGATGCCGGCAGAGAGTTCCACTCCTTGGCCGTTCGCATTATGAAGGTCAAAGGAAAGCACTTGGTGCGAGCAGGAGGGATGTCAACTATAAATTGATGACGGCTTGCCGTACGCCTAGTCGTCCGATGATAGAATGGAGAAGGCGGAATAAGTTCATGTAATTTCGTCGCACACTCTCCAAAACAATCTTTGCTCCAAAATGTATCCGGTAAGAGACCGATAGCTGGCAACTTTGCGCCGATGTTGAAGACTCTGAAGCTTAGTCTTATCCAGCGCATCGTCACCAATGAGCTTTTTGACTCTTCTTTCAATGGGCTTCAAGGCTCCGATTTTTGTATAGGTACCTTGCTTTAAAAGATAACAAGTGAAACGTACGCCCGGTACGTATCTACACAATCACTAATACAATAATGAATTAGATATATAATACAGTGAAATTTCTATTTTCTCTTTTAACTGCTTATACGTGCTCCTAATTTCAAATAGAAAACTCTTGCAACTCTATTCAATTCACTGATACAGCCACCGATAAATAACATAGTTTTCTAGCTTCTAAGTGAGCTGAAGCGAGCGTAAATAAATCTTAAAATAAGGGTGGTACGTGGTTAGATTCATAAAGGTTGACTACTGCTATAGGGAATACAATTTTGAAATAATAATTTGAGATTATTATGATGACTGCAAGTCTCTCGACGAGTGTCTCGACTTATTCTCGTGAGTGTAGCCGGTTAGTAAACAATAATATGACTGCAAGTGTTGTCTAATTTAATGTATTTTTTTTATGGAACTGTGTAATAAGATGAGCAAGTGGTTCGCCCGATGGTAAGCGCCATGTTTGCACATAGCAATTGCAGTGCCACTCAGAACCTTTAATAGCATAAAAAGCACTGCGTAGATGAGCATTGCGCTCATCGACCCGAGACATCAGATATTAAGACTCTTATGCCCAGTAATTTCGCATGCTACAATGCCTTTCAAACCGGAACACAATAATGCTTGCGCACTACTGTTTAGCGGTAGAATAACTGGCAAAGCTGTGGTACCTGTTTATTAAGACTTGGTCATATTGTCTAAGTTTTTTAACTAGGAAATGTAATTATGAAAGGAAAAACTGAAAATAAAGAAAGGACTTTGATCCTTTATTTCGGCCGGGCCGACCCAATAAACAACTTCGTGTTTGTTAATTGTGAGTCAACTGGGTTCAACACGTGCAGGCTGTCAAGTCAGTTGACTCGCCACTTTCTACTAAATAAAGTACAATAAAGTCCGTCTGGAAGGAAGGAGACAAATTAAATAAATTGTGATAAAAAAACTGACTTCAATTCTGACGTATCTTCGAAGTCCAAGGTCAAATATAGATTAAATTTGTATGGGACCATGTTGAAGCTATACTAAACCCAACGTTTATGTTGTGATGATCACTATTCACTTTGAATTTGTGCAGATTTTTACGAACATGTTATATTACATTTTCATGCATATGCAGAGAAGGTAAAGTTAATACATTAATTTGTTTACAGATTTTTTTTAATGATGCGCGTGAACTCAGCTCATAAATAGCAATAACTGTCCGCTTTTGTAAAATAAAAATAGCTTCTATATCCGCGGCAGAACCTCACAGCAAAATATACATAACCATAACTTCTGGAACAAAATTGTGCCGATTTTCTCGATTTTTAAGATTCCTAAGACAATTTTTTTTTGTGGCTCACAACTTAAGGAGACGTTTGTTTCGAGTACCTATAAAATCTAGTGTTAGTATTTTATGTTCTCTCATAGGGCCAGAATAAACCTTATCTCACGTTGTGCCTATAAAGTCTTGGTAAGGGAAAATGTGTAAGTTTAAGATAAATTACCTACCTCTTAAACGGTCCCCGGGGAAGCTGGATAAAGGTCAAGTGCAAAGCAAAACTTAGGTTTCAGAAGGTATGGTTAGATATGTATATTTTCTAGAGTATATTTTCTATTCTTATAGTTTTATAATGAAGAAATGAACGAACTGAGTGATGAGACGCGCATCTCGTTCGCCTGATGATAAGCGGCACGCTGCCCATAACAATTGTAGTGCCACCCAGAACCTTTAATACCATAAAAATCACAGCGTACGACTGCACTGCGCTCATCACTTCGAGACGTCAGATATTAAGTCTTATATATGTCCAGTAATTTTGCTGGCTACAATACCTTTCATACCGAAACACAGTAATACTTGCGCACTACTGCTTGGCGGCAGAATAACTGGCAAAACTGTGGTACCTCGGACGGGCTCCCGCATACAAGAGACCTACCACGAGTACAAATAGTTACTGTACAAATAGTTCTATTTCCATGAAACTTTTCCCGTTCAAATAACTAGTGGTAATTCTCGCCTATTGTTCTTGCTTTTCACATTTATAACCTTCGGTAAATTCATTTTCTTATTGTTTAACAGAAATATCCAAGCGCGACAAAATTTCACCAAAAATGTTGAATAACTTTCAACATTCCTCCAACAGCCCAAAAACTAATCCCACTTTCTGTAAAATGTCAACCAATCCCAAAACACTATTCCCAACGGAACCCCATTACGTTCATTTAAATTTTCGATTGAAGCTAAGAAAGAAACTGTGCAGCTTTATAGCCGGCTCATTCTGCACTGGATTGGAATACATTCAGTTTTACCTACATACACCTGAGTGCACTTGGTTTCAGGGCATTCTTATAAAAAAAAAACATAATCCATAAATTCAACACCATAAACATACTAATTCCACTACTAACCTTTGCTATAAGTCTGCGATAAGTTAACTTACATAAAGTACCTACTAATACCTTTGCTAATACTATGAATCTGATATAGTCTGAAATAAATTCTTTTTATTTCTTTCTTTTATAATTCTACGATTCCAATAAAAAGCTTCCACATATTTTCCTCAATAACATAATGGTGCGACGCTCATCGTTCCTCATTAAGCCATCAAAGAAGCATTAGCTTCTGGCCGGGATGAGCAGGAATGAGTAACTTAGGATGAGCATCACGTACCGGCCACATTTGATGCCCCACGCTAATCGACGGCGAAACAATCTTCTGAACGTGGATGATATTGGAGGAAAAAGTTTGCTGCTTTTAGAGGTAATTTTGTAAACAGCCTTTTTATGAGTATTTCGCTATCTTTTATAAGTAACTTAGTTACGCATTTGGTAGCTCTGAAGCAATTTGGTAAAACAGAAAGAGGTTGAGCCCCAGATATGTTAATACCTAGATTCTTAGTTATTTTGCACTTGTTTTTTTTTTCATCATATGCATGGAAAACAAACATCATACAAAAATCCCCGTCTTATTTGGGAGTTCACCACACTCATTTTGTAACATAGCCTGTACCGCACCGCCTTCAAACTTTCTTCTCTAAGACGCAAATTTTATACACATTTTACCTCTAAAATTTAATATTTTTACCGCAACAAAAAGAGCATAACGTCCGCGGGTCTGTTTAATCTTCTGGCCAAAAATGTAAATTTTACAACATCACGTGGATTAACGGCCCTTAACACTGTTTCCTCAGGCTGTCAGTTATTTTCATAAGGCTATAAATCTATGAGGCTTGCAGTGTGAGGCTTTCTTTGAGGTTCATCCAGATACAACAGGTTTTACGACCGCGGTTCTACAGAACATTTATTCTCAGTACAGGTTTTTGAATCCAACAAAAATGACCGTTTTTCTATTAGCAAAATGTGGAGGGGGATTGTTTACCGCTTTACCGTTCAGACAAATGTGTGTAGGACCCTCTGTGACTGGATGGAGTGACGAAATGTGCAGGGTAGTTGGCAGAGACTGGAAAACTAGTGTGCTTTAGTAAGGCCTGTCTAGACGTCTAGCAGTGGACTGACTGATGATAATTATAATGATAAACGATGGCATTATATTATTATCACACCAAATTGCCATCTAGCATTAAAAAACAAAATAAAATGTGGTTTATCGAAATTCTTTTGTGTCCTGACACATTCAGACAAATGTATAGAGCCAATTGGGGAAAGCGCTACAACAGATAGACTTTGTCAGTAACAGAAATTATACAAATCTGTACATTTCCTACTGGTTCTACTGTTTCCATCGAGTGAAAAGCTCTTGCTTTACAGAATCCGGATTATGAATGTAATAAAAGGGCTGAAATGAGTGATCCTCGGTGGAAGAAGGAATCTTGGTACTGCTTGTAGAACTCAAATTGGATTTGTAGTATTATTTGAGGAAACTTGGTAATGGTTTCCTCAGTTAATTAGATGGTGGTCTTTACTCTTGTTTATGTAACAAATAAGCTGCTTATTTGCAGTAATATTTTTATTTCAATTCTTAATAATTAGGTATTAAAACAGTTACGATCTCCGAAGTACTTTAATTTCTACAAATGACACTGATGATACCTACCTGCAAAGATGACTATAAAAACTCTATAAGTAGGCTTCCATCATAATAGCAGCTCTCTTTATTTTCTATACACTGTGTGAGTGATTGTGTGTGTGAGGGTGTATGTGTGTGTGTGTATCTGCTGGAAATGGAGACAAGGGTCATTCGATTTTAGGATAAGGTAAGAAAGCTTCTTTGCTCATTCACCAAACTTTGTATCATCCAATCACACGATATAGGTCATATAGCAGCATAAATCAGTCCAACAGCCGTAATAAATCTGAAGCCCAGCCATATCTGGCTCAGCCAGTAGCCATATCTGACCCTGGTTTATCCAGCTATTTGCAATAACCCCGCTGTGGACCGATAAAAAGATACCCGACTCAAAAAAAAAAACGGGAAATCAATAAACGGATTAGGTGGTCGACGGGTCACTGCCGATGGGGTTGCCGCCACAAAAATATAATTTGGACATGTACTTTACTATTGCCGTTCATTATAGTTTGAACACAGAAACTTTTACAAGGAAAAAAATTACAAGCACATAATGAAGTAGAAAGAAAGAGAGAATCATTTTTTTTTTGGATCACTATTGAACGATAACTTAATAATTTATTATTATTTATTTTATTATTAGCTTCGTTTGTCTCACTGCAGGGCAAAGGCCTCCCTATCCTCCTTTCACTCCTTACGGTTTAAGGTTTTTTCTATAATCTTACTAATGCACTTTTAAAAGCGCATAGGCCAAAAACATGATAGATAACATATTATAATCTTGCCTAGTGTGGTGGTGCAAATGGAGGCGCGCTTAAATACCAATAAAAAGTATCGCCGCATATTCAGAGTCTAAAACTTAAGGCCTTGTTTAAAATCTCCCCGCTGCTGTTAAAATAGCTCACAATCCGGGGTAAAACATGGCTGGCAACCCTCCCCGCTGAAGAATTTTATCGGAGAAACAAGATTGTATTAGCGTAATAGATTTTAAAGTCGCTAACATTGGTAGCTTTAAATGTTTAAATCCGATTCGCGGGTTTATATCAAATGGAGTTTTTATTGCAATGTAAATTATATTCGACTTAATGGAATTCGCCAAGCTTATAGAGCAATAATGCGCTACATTGTTAAAGCCGTTTTAAGCGTAATTTATATTACTTAATTTTGAATGCAGACAACTTATAAATAGCGTGGAGAGCGCAAACTTCAGTTTATGGGAGAACTATGATAAAACCTACAACTCATCCAATACCACAGAATATATAATAGTATCAAAACTTAATTTGGCTTACCTTCTGAATTGACTAAAAAAATTAAAGTAGCTAACTGGCACTTAAGAAACTATAGGTACCAAAATAAATGCCTCCACTTCCTTACCGCATGTTCTGGTTCTATTTCGAGACGGTGGGGGTAAAGTAATTGTACTCGTAATAATTGACGTTCATAAGAAAATACATCTGTGTTTCCCAAATTCTGAATTAAGAACGATTTAATTTCGAAATGAAAATACTTAACAAATAGCTTGACGTGAGTCATTTCAAGAGCCAACAAAGCTACGTGGAGCTTTGTTGGCAGAATTTTTTTTCGAAAACGTCAACAAATAACGAGCTATTGTAACAAAGTGTAAAATAAGCGAATCCTCCTGCATTTAACCCTGCGGAACTTGCCACAGAGCGTTCACAGCAATCTGTCACCTCCCTCAATGGACGCTGATTGTGACTCGCAATTTTTGTTAGCGCCTGAATTTGCGCGATTCAGACGCGGCTGTTACCCGTACGCTGCGTCTGTAATTCTGAGATGCGAATAGGGCAGGTGGCATGCACATAGACGAAAAAGGAGAATGTAAGGCAAATTGTCAGTAGTCGTTCAGTTGTTCCTGAATGTTTTTTTAGAGAAGTCACTCAAAAGAGAGTCAACGCGATTGATCAGGCGTTTGTTAATAATATAAGAGTGAGAAGGAACTAAAGAAAAGAATTTAATGCAACATACATACATAGGTAGATCAACCATAATAGTCAATTTTTATAAACGTCAGTAGTTATCTAATTGAAGTCTACACTTTACCTTATAGTGTTTTATTCCTCCTCCCGCCTGTGTTTTTAACCTACGTCACAAAAAAGGGAGGAGGTTCTCAATTTGATTGTGTTTTTTTATGTTCGTTACTTCAGAACGAAATAATTTCAAAACCGATTTGAAAAAATATTTTTGTGTTGGGTTCAGGTTCAGGTAAAATGTGGTCCCAGATAAATTTCATCAATATTCGACTTTGGACTTCGATGATACATCAGTATTGAAGTTAGGTTTTAGCCGACTTTAATAAAAAAGACGAGGTTCTCGGTTCAATTGTTTTTTATAATGTTTGTTACCTCAGCACTCCGTCTATTAAAACCGATTTAAAAAAAATATTTCAGTATAACTACAATGTGGTCCCATATAAATTTCATCGCTATTCAACCTTGAACTTCAAAGAGCTGAAGTCGGTTTTTTGTTATAAAATGAATTATATTTAACTAGTAATGTCTCCGCATGATATAAGCACAGGTATAAGTAAGTATCATCAATCTAGGATTTATATTCTAGCCCCGCACTTATTGATGTAATCTCAACGTATCGAGAACCACTAAATTCAAAATTACCAAAAACTGACAAAGGCGAGACAATTCAAACCATCATAATCGTACCTAAAAAGCTGCAGACCATTACCGCACAAATTCTCGGCAATTATTTATACATTTTACTCGGTCTCGTGAAAACGCCCTTACGGTGATGGAGTCACGTTCCTCCGTGCAGACGCGGTTTAAAAATGTTCACCTCGAGAACCCGCGGAGGGCGTTAAAAATTCAATGTTTCAGTCTCCCGACGTCCAGGGGCGTTTGTGGGACGTTCATATTTTTGATATGATATTTTGTGAGAAATGCAGTGTTAAAGTCTCGCCAGTCTTGGGTTTTATTTTTGAAGTGGTTCAATGCCAGGGTGAGGAGGAAACTGATAAGGTATATTGCTCGTCATCCTACTTTGACACTTGCCTTGCTTGTTTTGAGCTTTAAAAATTTTGTAGCTCTTTCTTCTCCTCCGGACTCCGCCCGCGTAGAATTAGGTTTATAGTTGTTCTAAAAAACACTGTTCGTTTTTTTTTCAAGATGTAATAAAAGTATGTCCTATTCCACAAATGTTATCAGAATCCGTTAATTCCTCATCCGTTAGCTACATGTGTAACAAGAATAGTATTCACTTGATATAATATCATTCAAGTCATTCGTTCGCTAATCATGTCAACTGTCATGTTAAAGTCATTTAGTCGCTCATGTCAAACGTCAGTGTATCTGTCACTGGAATTGTCAAACAACTTGACTTTGGTCGGCCATTCTGACGAACGGCATTCTTGAACGAGACGCCTCCAGCTAACGATTAAGGTTCGTAAACTATGATTATTTTGATGGAATGTTTCTTGAGTTGAATAATATAACTATACCGATTGATTTCTTCGTTTTAATGTCAATGTTTCCCTTCAGAGATTAACCTTTGTTACACATGGTAGCAAACATACATAAACGAACACAATTTGTAAACCTCTATGGTGTATTGGTTGGGCAGGTTGGCTCAAATATCATGCATCACGTAGGTTGCGGGTTCAATTCCCGTGACGGAACAAATGTTTGTGCACAGAAAATAAAAACGCAAGCATTTGTTTCGTGTCTGGATAGAACCATGGTCCTCGTAGTTCCTGGTTCCCTTGATACAGGGAATTCTAGTTACGAGCCAAGATTTATTAATGTGATCGTTAGGCGTATTTATATAAAAAACTTCACTTATTAAAACACACACACACACACATAATAATAGGACATGTAGGATTGGGTATGTTATTTGAGGTCCATAAGCACCATTTATTTTATTTTTATTTATTTTATTTTATTTTGTTTTGGGTGCTAACAGCCAATTAAAAGCGTGCGCAAGTAACAATTAAATAGAAACGAAGAATTTTTACAATTAAATGAACATAGAAATAAGAAGTGCGAGATGGCACCATGCAATGCCATTTACAAATTAGAACGATTAGGTAGTGATGACGTTAGGGCTGTATTCACCGCAGCTAGACTGCTTGTGAATAGATCGATATTGGAATGCTCAGACTTCGAAAGCTTATTAAATGCTACATAAGAACGTAAAACATAAGAGTTCCTCCGGTAGGTGGTGCGGGCGAAGGGTACATGCAATAGGTTTTTAGGTCTGGAGTGTCGAGGTGGAACATTCAAAGATATTTTAGCAATAAGGTCTGGACAGTCAATTATGGACAGTGCCATTTTAATTAGAAATTTATAATCGATAATCTTCCTCAAACATTTTTTTATCCGTCTTTATCCTGTATTTATTACGTCAATGTTTTAATAAGCCATTTCACCTCCTAAAACTATATAGGATTTATTTTATAATCTTATAGTTTAGGATTGGCAATTCAAAATAAACTATAATTTGTTTCTCGGTAAACAAAGAAACAACATTCAAAGCTTATAATTTACTATACCAATTCCTTATCACTTCTTAATATTAACTTTCCAAAAATACTATTTTAACAATAAACACAATTCTCTTGAATTGCCACCATCTTGACTTTTTTCCTCTGCTTTACCTACATATATGATTACCATTAAGTTATATTCTAACGTTTTTACTGACGGAGCAAAGCGCGGCAAAATTCAAAATTAAAAAAATACATTTTTCTTTACAACTATTTAACCGTTTGCTTCTTACTCACGACGCGACGCTCACTCAAAGCGTCTACAAAACTCCATCGCGTCAAACATCAAAACTAAACCCCGGTCATCATTAGACGAGACATCCAAAACAAAGGGAAAAAACTAAGGTTTTCCGCAAACTCTTTGTGCGGAGAGTTCTTCGAGTTGACCCTCATTAGGGACAAAGGAACCCTTTGCTCTCGGCTTAAAGACGTCTACTAATTCTAACCTTTGTGTCGCCGTGATTACTGATCCGATATCATTGAGATGCCGTAGACCTTTACCGCTGCAGAGCGAGAAACAAAAGGTTCATATAGAGATTGTTGGTTCTATTTTCAGTTTGGAGGATAGTTCATCTATATATTTTTGTTAAATTATTTCGAGAATTTTCGAGAATTTTTATTGATTATCAATTGTATATATTTTACGACTCCAATTGTCATTTTATTGAAGCCATTCTTTTACAACCTGCGCCTATTCCTAAAATGTATAAAGTCTTTGACGAAGAGAGACAATAATAAATTCTCAACCATGAATAACACTCTTTTTAAGTCACTGTATGACAAGACGAGCTGGTCGTTGACCTGATGGTAAGCAAGCTCATGACAGTTACAGCACCACCCCGAACTTTGTTTTGCAAAACCTGCGCGATTAACTCTCAAAATGCTCAGTTATTTCGCTGGCTGTAATGCCCTTCAAATCTGAATACAGTAATGCTTGCGCACTACTACTTGGCAGCAGAATAACTGTCAAAGCGGTGGTACCCAGCCAGACGCCCTCGCGCATACGAAACACCTACCACCAGTAAATAAAAGCCTAACAACTAACATTAAAATTACAAGAATGCAAAGTACTTAAACAAATTTGAATTAAGACTTCTACTTCTTATCACAAGCACTTAAAACGCAGCGAGGCGACGGCGACGTTTAAAATGCAACACACATTAACAGAATACATCCGAACATGAGAACTTACATTAATTAACACAGCGTGCCCACTTACCAGCAGAAAGTGCTTAAAAGATAATATAATTAAGCAAAGCAACTCCAACTCGGCAAAATGCTGACGAGATCTCTTATTTAAACGCAACTAGGAAGAAAATTTGCACAGAGAATTTTAATTCTGTAATGCTCGAGTATTATAATTTTAAGTGGGGAATTATGGAGCGCCATGTCACTTTTGTATTGTTGGTGTATTGTGTATGTTTGTGTATGTTTGTGTATGTTTGTGTGAGGATGAGTCTGGGACGTGTTAAGTTTATGTCCCGACAAATATTAACGCTGCGATCAAGGGTAAAATATGTTGTACAGTCGCCTGAACTAAGATGTACACACAAATAATTTTCTAAATTATGTCACAGTTTTAAATGTCATAAAAATGTACACAACAAAATTCGCAAAAAATATTATTAACACTAAGCGTGATATTTTTGTTTATAATCATCTGACTTAGTGTTGTTTACATTATTTTATTGAAAATGTCTTTAGGATTATGACATAAAATGGTGCGTAATTTTTGCGAATTTTGTTGTGTACTTTTTTATGTAACTAAAAATTGTGACATTATTTCGAAAACTCTTTGTGTATACATCTTAGTGCAGGCGACTGTTTTCTTCATGCGACTAGTGTTATGAAACCAAAATTTGGTGACGTTTTTATGAAACTGGGTAATGAGACAAACAAGTCGTTCGTATGCGCCACGCCTGCCCATAACAATAATTGCAGTGCCGCCCAGAACTTTTAATACCATAATTAGTAGTGCTACACTGCATTGCGCTCATCACCACAAGTCATTGTAATCAACAGAATAATATTTTTTGCAATACTAAAGTTTTATTTACAGAACCAAATAACAAATTTGTACAAATATATAGAATGATAAAAGCAAAACTAACCTACAACAAACTTAAAAAATGAAATTCAATATAAAACACAGAATTTAGGTCAAGGTGCCCAAAAAGCTTAAAAAGCAATATTTTTTAACAGAGGTTTTTGATAAATTTATTTACAGAACCAATTAACAATTATGTACAAATATATAGAATGATAAAAACTAAACTAACCTACAACAAAATTAATTATTAATAAATAAATAATAATCAATTAATTAATTAATTAATTATAACTATTAAGTTTTATGCTTAAACAAAAAGCCAATCTTCAGGTAAAAATCATCTAATTTGTTGAACAAGAAGAAAAACAACAATATAAAATAACCCTATGAATAAAATTTATATATATCTATAGTTCTAACAGTTCCTGAGAGAAAGGAAACAAAGAAAACGGTTAAGATATAAAGCCACATAATAAAGGATATTATATTCGGCAGTAACAGATTTTATTGCCACTTAAGTATATCCAACAAGTTGACTTCTGATTGGAGTACCTTTTACGTATACCTTTCTCTTCTCGAGAGCGATTCAGCTAAGATGTTAAGACTATAATACGTGAAGCTTTACTTTAGTGAATTAAATATCAGTCATAAATCACTAAATGTGGTCTAGAAGTCATTTCCATGAAATTTTAAGAATAATCTTTTAGCTTATATAAAGCGTTACAGCATTAGGTATTTTACTGCAGTCCAAAGTTTTACTAGATAATTATAAAAAGTGTACTTTTTAGCCCCCGAAGCAAAAAGGATGTTAAAAGTTTGACCACTATGTGTGCCAGTCTGTGGCACCGTAGCTTTTAAACTGGTGCACCGATTTGGATGCACTTATTTTAATTTGGAAGCAGGTTTTCTAGAGGTGGTTCTTATGATTTATCAAAATAGGTCCATCCAATTTTTACTTTTTTTTAGGTTTTTGTGTCGGGGTTTTTTTAAATTTTATTGTATTCTACCGAAAATAATGATATCGTTTTTTTTTACCCGTGTTAGATCTATGTTTGGCCACTATCTCGCCTGATGTGAAGCGATGATGTGGCCTAAGATGGAGCCCATAGATCTAGAGACAGACGGCAGTTGAGCGGCTGCTCAGACCCGTCTCCCTGATGGTTCACCGAACATCATCCCGAAACACGACTAGGTCGCTTGACGGCATGTCTTTGTTCGGTGGGTGGTATTACAACCACGGCCAGAGCCTACCACTCCAAAGCGCGTAAGCGGGTTTCATCACGATGTTTTCCTTCACCGTTTTAGAGTGAGCGTGCAAAATCTGCACTTAACTATAAGTCATTGGTGCAGGGCCGATATTGGTAAATAAAACATTAATACACTCGATATAGATAGGTATAGGTAGGTTGGATAGGTATAGGTAGGTTGGTTTCGATTAGTTTTTGTTTTCATGTACTTACTGATTATTTTTGTTTGATTTACAATAAAGTATTGTGTATTGTATTAATACATAGTACGTTAGGACGGATAAGTGATTTGCCAAAAAAACAAAAATTAAACATATATACCTACGTGACTTAAAAAATGAACCCTTCCCCAATATAAAAAATGGCTTACATTTAAAAAAAATCCAAGGAAAAACAAAGGCAACTCAGATCATCAGGCAGTAAAAACAGACTCACGGTCGCCCCAGTCGAGATAAAAAAGAATAAGTTAAAATGAGAAAAGTTCCATTAGGTTATGAAATGAAAAGATCATTGTTATCTCAGGACATACTACTCTGAGTTATGTCTGGGCTGGCTTGATTGCCCCTATCTTAATGGACTTATTCTGTGGAAAAGTAGCTTTATCCTTCTATAATCTACACTCTGTTACAGAAAGCTGTAGTTAGCCAAATTTTTATTTAGGTCAAGGTTACGTTTGTCAAGCATGTCCTTTTAAATTGAAAATAAGATTCACATTTATGTTTATGTCTATATTTTATGGCCCTTACTTTTGGAGAGGTTTTTGTCCCAGCAGTGCGAACAAAATGGGCTAATGTTGATGATAAAGACGATCTTAGGACGTGATTTTGATTCACTCATACACCATAGAATTCAACGAATGAGGCAATAGTTGCTAATAGCACAAATAAAAACATATATACACCTGCTGCTATACATTACCTATAATAGCAATAGAGATTTGTGTCTGTCACTGACAGGAATATGCTTTCACAAGTACTACTTACATCAAATTCTTCCATTCCAATAAATGCATGCCATCGATCAAATCACACCAATCTGACACAGATTTGCCGCATCGATATCAATAACAAAGTACATATTTCTAACAGTAAATAAACTACATAGAAATCAATCACAAGGAATTTGTGCTTAACTGCCATAGAAATAAAGGCTATTATATAGTATTGGCAGAAATGAGATGGCAATTTAAGGGGTAATTGAGCCATCCGTCTTATGGTGTCGTGAGACCGGATCCATCCAAGGATTGATTATTGACAGATGCCTGAAAACTGTACGCTTATTGAAATGTGTGTGAAAATAATGAAGATTGTCGAATTTGTTTTGACTAGATGATTCAGCGATGCACACGACTATGACACTACGACCATCTTGCATTTTGCACTACCTACTATCTACACACGTTATACCTAGACTCGTACGTTAAAGACTTATACTTCATACATGACTGGACACGATTGAGCGATGCTCCCTTAAATTAATTGGTGATGAGGCTCTTGATGAATAGAAGGTACAAAGCATTGAACACAGACGACAAGTGGCTAGCCTATCAATATTTTACAGACTACATTTCAGGGACTGTGCACAAGACCTGCATCTGCTGATTCTTTCATCCCCATTCCATCTTAGGTTCACCAGACGAGGAGAGTCACTCCACCCTTACGTTGTGCACTTACCACCAGTCCGCACAAAGCGCTTCGCTGACTCTTTCATTATACATACTGTTATGGATTGGAATTCTCTCGGAATCCTTATTTCCTTCGAATTACAACCAGGGTCTATTTAAGACAAGAGTGAATAGGCACCTCATGGATAAAAGTGCTCCACCTTAGACCGCAACTACGCTTACCATCAGGTTCGTTGTTGTCAACCGCAATACCATTTCTTCATAAAAAAAATTGTAACTGCAAACATGCAAGTATTCCTTGTAGTTAGAAATGAACTTATGCAGTAAGTTTGTAGTATTAATCACTAAATATTCTTTCTTCATAAACTCCTTACAAATAATTTTTTGATATTATTAACTACGCCTCGCGCGTACAGAAACCTAAATAATAAACGATAGATAAGCTACTCGTAATACTTTTCTTTGTACATGTGGTTTGTTCAGTTAGAAGGATTACTGATTGTGACTTCTTTGTAATATAGCTTTACCTATCAGACTTAGTTGATTTATAATGTCTATCTAAAACGTTGGAGATTATAACCTAATCTTATCTGACAAGATAGACATCATAGTTTCTCTACAAGGCTTACTAAAGTTCTGTGAGATTAGATTTTGATCTCTTCACAAAGTTCCTTGATCAGCTTTGAATAGGTAGTCGTATATAATATATATATATATATATATATATATATATATATATATATATATATATATATATATATATATATATATATATATATATATAGGTATACCTACTTAACTGTAAAGTAATTTCAAAAAAATAAATTATATTTACAACTACCGCTGTAAATAAAACTAACTAAACTAAGCGCTTCTGGTAGTGAGACAAAATTATTTTATTACATTTTCTGAAGCAGGTGCTCCAAAATTTATAGTTTCTGTGTTCCACAAGTTCCAGTGGAGTATATTCTGCAACTATGACAACCATCTAAAGTTTTATCGTTGTTTTTTTTAATGGAGAAACATAATATAATATTTCAAAATCTAATTTTCAAAATCTAATAATATATAGAGCAAGTCGTTCGTCTGATGGTTAGCGCTACGCCTGCCCATAACAATTTTATTGCAGAGCCACCCAAACTTTTAATACCATAAAAAGTATTGCGTAGGACTGCCTTGCACTCATCACCCCGACACATCAGATATTAAGACTCATATGCCCAGTTATTTCGCTGGCTACAATGTCCCTCAAACCAGAATACAGTAATGCTTGCGCACTTCTGTTTGGCGGTAGAATAACTGGCGAAGCGGTGGTACCGACCCAGACAGCCTCCCGCATACGAGAGACCTACTACGAGTTTAACCTTCCCAGCAAAGTTAAATACTCTGCAACTATGATGACCATCCAAAGTGTGATAGTCGTTAAGGCGATTTACACGGTAGGTTGTTATGTGAACTTCGCATTTCCGTGAAGCTATCAGCAAAAGCGGTTTTAAAATGTTCTTATTTCGCTATCTGATCAATCTCAGATAAGCCATGATCATACATATGGCAGTCCATCGATTGTAACAGAAAGGCCTGCTCTTACCTATGTTCGCCGGCGGCTTTTTTCCATCTCAAAGATTTATAACGTCGCTAAGGAGCTTTATAAGCCTTTGAGAATTATTTATGGGTGGTAATAAACGCTCATATTTTGATATTTGAACATTTATACCGTTGTAGCGCCTGTGGCTTCACTTACGGGCCTTCATTTAACAACTGTTGCCGTTAATGTTGCGAAGATTGTTTCGTATTACGTATATTTTAAGTGCTGCATTATTTTCGACACGGTTTTCGTTATTTAACGTGCAAATAACAACTTTTTTTGATATGATATGCCTTTGATAGCGCATGATGTAGGCGAAAATCTGGTGATTTTAGTAATGAGGTCACATGACATCTTCTCTGTAAGACCAGATAAAAAGGATGGAAAAAATTTGGTTGCTCGAATAGTTGGTAGCCTAGTGAGTGCTAGTGGTTAAAACATTGAAGCGGTATTCCAAAGACGCAGGTTTTATACGTGCCCAAGCAGTACCTATAACTTTTCTTCTCAGATTATTTAAAATCTTAACAACACATTTATTTTCTTCTTACATTATTTAGTGTTGCCCTGTCTGCTTAAATTTTGTATTCCGAGTCTGAGGAAGATTTAGTTAAACACATGTACATATTCATACTTTTGTCTCTATTCTGAAAGATTTTCAATCAAAATCAAGTCAAATCAAAATCATTTATTAACCAATGCTTCAAACATTTGTTACAAAAAATCAATTGTACTCGTAAGAAAAAAAATGACCAAAATGCTGGCCTATATTTTGGCCAATGAATAAGCATAGCCATTCAATGCTGCCAGCATTTTGGGAACATTGCCCACTGGTAGTGGTTTATTAGATTGGAGTAGTTTTGATAGATAACGCTATTTAATGTAAATGTGTGTAATGTATTTTTAATTTGTAATTTATAATTTTTAATATTATACATTAGGTTATAAATTAAAATTTATTCAAACTATCGTAAGATGAATAGAGCAAGGAATAATAACTAAAATAATGGAATTAAGCTATGTTTTCTATAGCCAGGCCCACATTCTATTTTTAAAATGTGGGACTGGCTATAGAAAACTTAGCCAAGGATAAATAATAGCGAACTATTTACAAAAACTAGAACTAGAGGTTCAGTTTTTTGTGTTTAAATTGGAAAATCTGCCGCAATTTCTTGCAATTCCTTGTTATTCGTTCAATGAACGGATATGGAGGCTCTCCCTAAATAAGCACCTACCCCAGTCCTCATCCCAAATCAGCATTTTCCGTCACGACGTCCGTCACCGCAAGCTCAGATTATGCCAATCCAATATCAGAAGCGAGACAAGCGACCCGCAAAAACAGTATTCACGTCGTCCGAATGCCCCACATCCCTCACTGGGCATTAGGCGCGATATCGCGTTACAAGGGTCAATCTTTCGAGGGCGTGCCCTACATTAGCCTCTGGCGGCCTCAAAGGAAATGGTACGAGATATTCGCTAATGGAACCATTGGTTTTGGAATCGAACCCAAGCCTTGAGGGATGCATCGCGGAAGTTATTATTTTCGCTGAGGTAAGGGTTTAGCTTTTACAGCCAAGGGTTAAGATCAATGGGTAAAATATAAATCAGCTTGCAGGAAATATCAGTTTACTTATTCAAAATACATCAGCAATATTTTAGCAGCTGTAATCAGAGTATCTCAGAACTAGGATACAGTTTAGACTGTAATTGTAGGCAGTGGTACAGAAACTATTAAAGCTGCATGAATTTCGAAGGCTACACAAACAGTGATCCTACCAACAAAACACTGGGGAATAATATTCGCCAATTATGACCAAGTTGTGGGTCTAACAACGTACTCCCTTGCAGCAATTAGCTACTACCATTAAAGTTCGGTTGTTTTGATTATAAAACCCGATCTTTAAAGTCATCGTGAAGTAATAATTATCTGAAAATGTGTAATTATACATAATTTAATTTAATTTAATTTACATCAATACAATACAATTTAATTTAATTTGAATTTTAATTGTGAACTAACATAGTGAGTAATCTGCATGTGCATACTAAAAAAAAATACTATGGACCAAGTTGTCCGAAATAAATGAGTTTTATTTTATTTATACAAGCCTTTATTTAATTTGCAAGGATTGGGTCAAATCTTGCAAGTTGAATCGGACCACTTTCTCTTACCCGGTGGAGTTGAAATTCAATTTTCATACTTGTTGATACATTGACAGTGCAATATTATGGTGACAACCAGCTGATTTGATGATGGAGACGATATGTGGGCAATGGAACTCTGATGGATCCATAAACTACTAGTGTCTGGACTCATTTTAATCTGCTTGCGGTTCCGATTATGAATTTGTTAAGAGCTTCACTTAAAAAAATATATTTTCAATAAAAATTTTGATTTATGATGGCTATTACAGCTCATGGAAAATAAGCTGTAATAGCTTCCTCCTACACTCGACCAACTATTTATATCGTTCAAGTATTCCTATGTAACGTCATTAACCCGTCAAAGCCACGCAAACACACCAAGTGTCTATTTGACCAGACGACGAGCCGATTGTCAAGGGAAGCGACCAATTACGTCCAATCACAGATTAGGAGACAGTCAGTAAGTCCGATGAAGTACAGGAGTTATACAGAACCTGAACTGATAGAATATTAGTGGAAATAGATGCTTTAATGTATAGAACAGAACATTAAATGATTTTGACAGAGGCACTTTCTCCCTAAGAGATAGGCGTTCTGATTTTACGAATGCTCTACTTATACGGGTTAAAACTACAGTAAAGTACAAATTGTTTCAATGACATTTTTGCCTTATAAAATTAAATATTATCTGTTTATTTCTGTATTTTTTTCGTGTATTCATTTGTTTTTCTTGTGTTTTTTATTAATATAAAAAAAACTTTTTATATTTTTTTACCCTTAATAGCTCCATGTTTGGCCACTATCTCGCCTGATGTGAAGCGATGATGTGGCCTAAGATGAAGCACATAGATCTAGAGAGAATGTAAAATAATGTTGAATGAATGAATGTTGTAATGGTTTGTCTGATTGTTCGTGATGTCATGGACAGGGTTCCGACTGAAAATCAGTGCTAAGGTACCTAAAACTACCTTAGCGTATGCTGAGTCGGAACCTTTTCCTAACATCGCGCAACATTGCACTGGTTGTGTTTATTCAAAGTCAAAGTCAAAGTCAAGGTCAAATATCATTTATTAAATAGGCACAAAAGTGCACTTTTAAAGGTCATAAACACATGATACAAATAAAAAATGTTAAAAATTGTAACTTATGTTAACATGACTTTGAAAAAAAGGTAAGTATGTTTACCCATTTCTTTCCTATACTCAAATTGATGTCTGAGTGCTGAAAAGAAATGCGAAAACTGACTCTACCAGTGCTTCGGAAATACGCCCGCTAGAGAAGATAGCACCAAGAAACTCTGCGGGGATGTCTTTTTTCAGCACAATTACGTATAAATTAGAATTAACAGAATCTAAAACAAGAAATGCGAGTGAGATGTCCCATAGTCATAGTATCAGTAACAGAAAAGTGTAAATAAAATATAAGTAGGTATGACAGTAGCAGTAGGAGTGACTAGAACAGACCAGTCCCCGCAAGCAGCACCCGTTCACGAGTATGACTTGTGGACCAGCCATCACCCCCCTCAACCATATTGGAGGGAAGGGAGTGACCCGACACACAGAGCCGCCGCAAGCAAAGACATTTGAGTGAGCATGACTGTAAAACCTAGTCACTTCCAACTCAAATACAATTTTTATAGCTTTATTTGAATGACTAACTACATTAGACATCTCACATAGCATTGTACAATCCAAGAAGAAATGAAATATAAACATCATGCACACACTGTTGTTTTTTGTTATGTCCTTATTCTAATATGTTCAGTGTAATGTTGTCCCGAATTAAATGTATTTTCTTTCTTTCTTCTCTCTTTATGATTTGCAATTACCAAACGTGGTAGAAAAGGTTTTTGAGGTTAAATTGATCGCTTGTTCTGTTAACTTTAGGTACTGTCTTCCATTTTACCATTTACAGCGCAATCACAGACTGCGTCACAGTGAGTACGTCCAGAGTTGACTCAGCTTCTCGTGATTAATTCACCACAGGCCACCTGGCCAAGCAGTTTGCTACCACCGTGAAGCAAGCAGTTTGCTAAGCTGCGGTAATTATTTAAGCGACCTCTGATTGTTACGGCTCACGCATTCCCTTTGCGGGAATGCGCTGGCGTGGGGCACTTTAGTTGGTATCAAAGATTGCATAGGACATAAGTTCGAAAAAGTTTAAGTTAAGTATTTGTTTAGTTAAGTATGTTTTTGCTACAATAAAATTATTTCATTTCAATTATTTCATTTCATTTCATTTCATTTCATTTCATTTCAAAAAATTACGGTAGTAATATACAAGGGTGTAGTCGATCGGAATTTGATTACTAGTCCAAGAAATTAAGTCAAATTAGGGCAAGTATCTCGGAATGAGAAAGTCAGCTATAAAGTTGTATAAACCTTTATTCATCATCATCATCACTAGCCTATACGAGTCCACTGCTGGACATAGGCCTCTCCCAATGCATGCCACTGAGCCCGATCCTCGGCTCTTCGCATGTAATTACTACCAGCCACGTTACACAGGTCGTCGCTCCATCTGGCCGGAGGGCGTCCTACACTACGTTTGCCTAAACGTGGTCTCTACTCTAGAACTCGTTTACTCCATCGATTATCGGTTCTTCGACATATGTGACCGGCCCACTGCCACTTCTGCTTACTTATTCGTAGAGCTATGTCGGTTACTTTGGTTCTCTGTCGGATCACGTCGGTCGTTGCGGATTCGATCCTTCAGAGAACCTTCATTATGGCACCCTAAAACTTGTCTCAAAACCTACTTATGGTAGGGTGTTCGCGACTACTGTGTAAAAAAATCGATTTTTATACATTTATTGCCAATATCTCATTTCCTATGGGTTTTATGCTATGTGTATAACACTATAAATTTATAGTATTGTATATGTATTTGTATTTATACTGCAGCCTGAAACCACGTGAAACAGTTGCTGGTTGCTACTCTCAGTGTTTCTTCACATTACTTTTTAGTTCAAAGAATTTTGACGTAAAATAGATAACAGATTGTAAATATAAATTCCCTTTATATTTTTTTTTAATTTTCATCTATATCTATTCAGCTGTTTCAGTTCAGTTGTCAGAACGTATTACAAACAAACACCTATGCATACAGAAAGACAAGCAACTATTTAAAAACATTTATTTATAAAACCTGAGTCATAAGTTTGAGACTGGCGACCCCCGCTCATGCTCGTACCTGGTGCAAAGGTTAGCCATAGTTATCCAGCGCGGAAATGCCGCCAGTGTTATGGGCACTTTTGTACTAGGTACAGTTAGGGGTGGGATATTTGATTAGGTAGTTTATAAGACATATTTTTTTTTTATTGTATGTTGTTTTTTATATGTAAATAATGTAATAAAATTTTAACAATTAATAATAAATAAATTATATAATTAAAAGAATATTAGTCAAATTAGGGCAACTATTTATATATTACTATATGCGTTTTGCGGCTTTACCCACGTGGAAAGATAAAGTATTTTTCAAGATAAAGTATCCTTTGTCCTATTCCAGGATCTAAAGCGCACGTTTTCTTATAACATCAAAGTCCGTTTGGTAGTTTTTGATAAATTGATCAAACATAAAACTCTATCAAACATGTAGGTCAAATGTAGGCTCATCCATACATATTTTTTATGTAACTAAATGACGAGACAAGCTGGTCGTTAGCCTAATGGTAAGCAATTCTTATTTTAAATTTTATTATTCGCCAGCAACAATAAAAGCGCCACCCAGAACTTTGTTATACAAAATCCTGCGCGGCGCTGCACTGCGCTCGTCACCTCGAGAAAGTTAGCTGTTGAGTCTCATAATGCCCAGTAATTTCGCTGGCCATCGCCATTCTCACAAACTCTCGCATTTTCAATATTAAATAAATAAATAACGCCCAACGATCACATACATATTATTAGTGGAAATAGGATACTCCGGTTAGATCTTGACATTATTAACCGACTTCAAAAAAGGAGAAGGTTCTCTGTTCGATTGTATTTTTTTATGTTTTTTACACAAGAACTCCGTCATTTATGAACCGATTTAGAAAATTATTTTGCGTTGGGTTCAGTATAGCTACGAAGTGGTCCCATATAAATTTCATCGATATTTGACGTTGGACTGCGAAGATACATTAAAGTCGGTTTTTGTTTTTCCTAAAAATTACTTATTTTCATTACAAATTATTAATTTGTATTGATTTCGAAGCCTTCGAGCTGTATCAATCGCCAATAGGGCGGACAAAGTTTACCAATTAGCGGCGGTCGCAATAACCATGAATTGGGGCAAAAATCCTAATAGTCAGTGGGATCGCAGCCGTAACATGAAACATCCATTACCCCAGCGAATATTTAATTCTATTTCAACTCAACTTGTGATTTTAAAAAGTGTTTTAAGATTGGGAGCTGCTGCAGATTTTAGTCACATGAATAACGTTTTGAATTTTGAAAAGTATTCAAGATATGGGAGCTGCGGGGACTTTTAGTTACTTGAAGAACTATTTTTATTTTTATATATCGTTGCAAGAACGAAACGTTTATTATTTTGTATTAAAAAGTGCTACAGTCGCAGAATGACAATTATAGTGCAAGTGTAATTTTTTATTTAGATCTATGTTTGGCACTATCTCGCCTGATGTGAAGCGATGATGTGGCCTAAGATGGAGCACATAGATCTAGAGAGAGACGGCAGTTGAGCGGCTGCTCGGACCCGTCTCCCCGATGTTTCACCGAACATCATTCCGAAACACGACTAGGTCGCTTGACGGCAAGGCTTTGTTCGGTGGGTGGTATTACAACCACGACTAGAGCCTACCACTCCAAAGCGCATAAGCGGGTTTCATCACGATGTTTTCCTTCACCGTTTTAGAGCGAGCGTGCAAAATCTGCACTTAACTATTAGTCATTGGTACAGGGCCGAGTCGGGATTCTAACCCAGGCGCGTCGGATCGAAAGGCGCACGAGTTCCCGCTGAGCCACACTCGCTCTGAACATCACACACACTCTTTCAAATTTTTCCATCTCGGCAAATACCAAAAGGTCGGGGAAAATCCTAATTATCAGTTTTTTTTCATCCTAGCCGTAACTTTAAACGTCCATGGCTTCGTCAATTATCGTAATTCTATTTTAACTTTACCTAATCTTTTTAAAAGTGCTCGCTGTTTGAAACCCGTTGAGACATTTAGTTAGGCACTGGAGTTATATTTTTAAAAGCTACTAATATTATAAATGCGAAAGTTTGTGCGTTTGTTACTTTTTGACGCTAAAAACTCAACGGATTTGAGTGAAATTTGGAATGGAGATAGCTATACCCTGGATCAACACATAGGCTACTACGGCTATTTTATCCCGGGAAACCACGGGTGAAACCGCAGAGCGCAGATATTATTTTCATATATAACACTAATCTGGCGTCAAAGAGAGAGAGAGAGAGAGAGCACTTTCAATGTGATGCTTACCTTGTAAAGGGGAAAAGAAATGACGGTAAGCAGGAAAGAGGTTGCTAGCCTCCTTGCTCAAGTACCAAAACATGGCTCTCCTTAACAGAAGTGTACGAGCGCGGCAAGAAGCATCTTTAACTTCAAGAATTATGTGGTCCTAGGAGGCAGCGCGTTGAGCTATGATTTTTTTAATCAGTCGTTTTGCCTATTCTTTTCAATCTGTGCAATGCCATTTACTTGCCCTACAACCTTCATTCTGTGAAGTACAATTTATTAAAATTAAATCTGTTATTACGTTCTTGGGAGTTTTTTTGGCACCAGTATATCCTCTAAAGATATAACACAAAAGATATCAAGATACCTACATTGATCTGAAAAATCTTCTTCAACAATTTTTCAAACTTGTTCGTTTAAAAATCTAATTAGATTTCTCTATATCTCCGGCGTAAAAAGCCTGCGTAACTTGGAAAACTTCTGTTTTCCGCGCGATGAAAAGGTCTCGTCATTAGAGCAGATAAAGGACAGTCACAGAAGAGCAACGCGGCATAATTAAAGATTTAGCACGGGATTTCTGTCTAGACTGGTGTATACGATGACTATTTTTGGAATAGTGTGAATTATTTTATCTTTGTGAGTTGAACTAACGACCCGCCACATGCAACCTCGCTCGGGTGCAATTTACTGAATTTAAGGGCGATCTGGTAAGTGAACGTGACACTTCTCTGCAATCTTCACATCTTAAATAAATCTAATTTTTCTGTAAAGAACTATAAATATACCTATAGTTTCGGAGATGCGTATTTCTTATGGGCTACGAGGAAGTTCGCTAACGTAATCTTTGAAGAGATTTGGAGTGAGATTGTAATTACGGTATTAAAAGGTCAAACTTAATCTCCTTCTTTTTCCTTTTTACTTCTCTCCTCTCTCCGTTCCTTACCCCTCTCCTATAAACAGAAAAGGACATAAATTATACAGTAGTTTCAGAATAACATAGAACCTTCCATTAGAAGTTTGTTCAGAACAATTAAAACGTCCTTTTCCTTCCTGTTATCTCAAAACAATACCAACAAATTATTCAGAGTCCCTCTCCCAGCATTTTTGTTCCGTTATTATTCTTCGTTATTTGTTTCTCCACATTCCGTGTGCAAATATCAATAGAATATTCATCCGTCGTCGTCGACTCGACGTAACGAGGCGAGCCTAAATAAATGCTAATAACCAGAGCAATCATGCTAATACAAGATGGCGATTGGTGTGTGGTGCAAGGTTTCAAACAATTTATGACTTTTTGTTCAAATCAAAATATCTTTATTCAGTTTTGGCATCACAGATGCACTTACCACGACCACTGTATCGGAAAAAGAACCACTACTTAGAAGATACGGCAAGAAACTGAGGGGCAGTTTATTTAAGATTTTGTTAAAAAAAATTGATTTTCTACAATGCTACGAGTCAATGCAATACAATGCCGCCGTTTAGTCCCGACCTCGCACCTTGTAATTTTTATTTATTCCCAAAAATAAAAGAAAAACTTAAAGAAAAACGTTTTATGGACGCTGAGGAAGCTGTGGCAGCGTTTCAAAAGGCCGTCGAAGAGACCCCTAAGGACGAGTTTGCAAAGTGCTTTTCTCAGTGGTTCCATCGGATGCAGCGATGTATTGACGTGAACGGACACTATTTTGAAAAGATATAATAATAGTAATAACTAGCTAGTTTAATCAGTTTTTGATTTTCTAATAACTTTCAGTTTGACCCTCGTATGTTTATTTTGTACCAGTTGGCTACTGGATTTTTTTTATAAAAACTACATTATTTTATATCTATAATCCTACTTATAATCCTCATCTACGAATGAATATAATGGAGCGGGAACTAGTGAAAGTTTTGAACCGACGCGTTAAATTTCAAATCTCAGATCGGTGACTTCTCTGAAATAATGTACGCGGAATGAAACCGGCAAGTCCAAGAAACTCAAAAATTCAAGGCAACTGCTAAGCTGCTGCACTAGGCCGCTCAATGTATCTATGATCATATCTAGGTATTTTTTTAATTGTAGCCTATACTATGTTTTTTACTTTACTTATAATAACTTTTATATTTCAATTTTTAACTTTTATATTTTTAAGAGCGAATGTGGCTCAGTGGGAAAACGTGCGACTTCAATCCGACGCAGCCAAGTTCGAATCCTGCTGTCTCCGTACCACTGACTTTCTTAAGTTATGTGCGGATTGTACACTCTCGCTCTAAAAACGGTAAAGAAAAACATCGTGAGGAAACCGGCAAGTCCAAGAATTAGGTACAAAAATTCAAGAACATGTGACATTCACCAACCCGCATTAGGCCAGCGTGGTGGATTACGGCCCATACTCTCTCTAGGCTCGTGTCCCAGCAATGGGAACGTGATGGGCTGATGATGATGATGATGATTTTAATGATATTTTAAAGCAATAAAATTAGCTCTCGTATTACAAGCGAACATATTGATCTTCAAGGAGTTTAATTAAAGCAGTTTCAAAATCGACTTCTATTGTCAAACAAACGTGGAAGTAGAATCATACATTTTCTCAAGTCTAATTAATTTGTTCTGCACAAATATTGAATCTCACTCCGCTCTTGTAATATAGAAGCTCATAAACTAATCCACAGGTTAGGAAAGCAATCGCAGTGCATACGCTCAAGGTGGGTATTAGCATCCCCAGAGGGCGTATTCGACACAAAACATAATCGAATTATACAATTTAATACAACCTCACACTCTGCGTGATATTTCAGCTTATGTATAAATCTATTGAGATTAGTTCAAGCTATCGTGGTGCATACGTTTGTGAAGAGATATAATTTTTCCCTAGAGAACAAACAACACAAGTAAACATATAGTAAGTTACCGAGAAAGAGTGTGGCCCAGTGGGAGCATGTGCGAGTTTCGATCCGACGCAACCGAGGTCGAATCCCGCTGGCCTCACACCACTGACTTTCTTAAGTTATGTGCGGACTTAACACTCGATCCAAAACGGTGAAGGAAAACATCGTGAAGAAACCGGCATATCAAAAAATTTAACACAAAAATTTAAGGACATGTGACTTCCATCAAGCTGCACTGGGCCAGCGTGAACATTATGGCCCATACTCTCTCTATGACAGAGAAGGCCCATGTCCCAGCAGTGGGAACGTCATGAGCTGATAATTATGGTGATGATGAAGTTCCGATTAATTCATTTTTTATTATTTAAATGTTATTAGCATAATTCATCGGTAATTATATAAAAATAGGTATATCGTATTGAGAATTGCGTGCTTTTTTATTCTGGAGGGGTGTTTCAATCCACAGGCCACCGCTTGTCAATATAAGCATTGAATTTGTAAATTAGAAGTAATACCTTTTACTAGGTAGTTACCTTACTAACTGAAACTATAAAAATATATGAATAAAAGCATGCTTTTATTTTCCTCAGTTCCTCATAGTTGCTAAAGAGGAGCTTTCTTGTCTAAAAATATAATACACAGAGTTTTCCTAGAACATTTTTGTTTGCATTTAGCAGATGTTTCTTTATAGTCCAATTTCCTTCACGCCCCGCACTTTGCCCTGTACCAATTTAAACCACAGCTGAGGTAATTGTATAATTAAAGCCAGTACAAAAAACGTGAGCCAAGCAACACTGTGCCTTAATTAGTTCATCCAACAACCCAGTCTAATTGCAACGCAGTAAAGCAATTAGTCCAGCCTTTGCCTTCGACAGTCGCGGATACACACGAATGCAAATAAGGCTCAAATTTGCATGTAGCTGGGAGAACCTCGGGCGAAGCTATGTAGCTTAGATAATTCCACTTGCATGTTGAAGATTATAAAGGCGATTGTTAGATGCTCAGGCAGTTGCTGAAGCATTTAGCGATCTGTTGGAAGCGTTAGCTGATAATTGTTCAAAAGCTACTTAGTATGTGCTATAATGCTATATGTATTCTACAAAATTCACTCTAGAACTGTACTATTTGATTCTTTTCATCACCATTCTATTCTACTAACTACACCCCACTTATCCGTACGAAACGTTTTGGCACTAGCATGAACAGGAAAGCGTGAAACGCTGCCTGTGACATCCTCTGTATTCCTGATAAATCCAACCTGAATGTGTTCAAATCGAGAGGACACCTTTAATTGCATTTTCACTTTCCATTAGGTGAGTTTGCACCTAGCTTAATCCGGCGCTGGTCTAGTAGGATGTAAAAAAAAAAGACGTGTGGCACTCGGAGACTGCCGCGGTAAAGCTATTGCATAGCATTCGGAGTGGGGGGTGTTAGGTTATTTTCGTTACGGAATTTCTGGATTCGGTCTCCACGCTCAAGGCCCGCGATAGAAGCTATGCAATAGCTTAAAAAATGGTACGTATGCGCTACATACCTTTTCATTCCATTGTTATAAAATGGGGCTTATTATAAATAGATTTCTATTTCTGATTAAGAGAAAGGCATAATATAAGTATTTGTAACATGTTCAACATGCGTACTTAAAAAAGGGTATTATAAGAAATAACTAACGCAGGCAATTAGGCTGCCAGGCTCAAGTAGAATTGGGCAATCGGTGGGCAAAAATCACAACTAAGCAAAAATCACATCACAAATGCCTAAAAATGTACACCAGCGCCGACCTAAAAGGAGATGAAGAGATTATGTAGAAATTAGATCTAGATTCTAGATGCATATCAGGAGGGCGTGTGTTGCAAGTGGAGCAGGATAAAGACAACTGGAGTCTTAGATGAAACCTTTGCCCAGCAGTGGGACAGCATAGTTTAGAAAATCATGTTCTTATTTAATTTTCACAATACTAAAACACTTTTAAAAAAATCGTGCAAGCTGGCGTTAACTTAACATCAAATAAAATATATTCACAAAACTGGGTCAAACCTAGAGTCACCTCCATCATGTCAAAACATGAGTTTTAAAGCAGCTTGAATATAGATAAGTAAGATAAGAGTTGCCAAAGCCTGACTCCCGAAGGCGACACTGGTAAGCGCAGATCCGACCCTCGATGTCTCTTAAAACTAAATACACTTCCGAAGCGAAAGCAAATTTCATGCATAAAATTATTGAAGGCGCCTGCACGAGACACACGACTACCTGCTAAAGTACCGGTACAAGTTAAAAGCAAAAGTGGATATAATCTATCTTTTTATCTTATATAAATCTTTTTATATAATATAAATAAAAATGTTTGTACTCGCATAGCTTCCGAACGACTGCACCAAATTAGATAATTCTTTACTTTTTTTTTATATTCCTTATTGTCAGGAGAAGGTTTGTAAAAGAAAATTTAATAAAAAGAACAGTTTTTTATTTAAATATGTATGAAGTTGTTGCCGGGTCAGCTATTTTAATATAGAATTAATAAATTACTGTCCGAAACTTCTACTTACAAAATGGTAGTAAATGGTAAATAGCACAGACATAGGTATATGCGGGGTAAAAATCTAGGTAACATTTTATTAAAGCCCTATCACACATGCGATTTTTGAGCTCAGTAGACGTCGCGACGTCGCAACTACACCAGAGGTCGCCAGCAATTTTTTAACGTAGGGCAATAACGCAACCACCGCGTCGGCGAGATCGCGTTGCAACAGCACCGCTGCGAAATCGCAACTGCACCACCATGACTTCGTTTCACTGCGCCGGCCGCCGCCACGGTTCCGTCGCGTTATTGCTGCGACATTATTGTCATTAAAGTGTTTCGTCGATACGGCGACGATATCGTTCGGTCAACACAAAAATCGCTTCTGTGATAGGGCTTTAAAGTTAGTTTTTTACTTTGCGCCTCACACCATAAATCCGTCAGCCACCGCGCCACACACGGCTCCGACGCAGCTTGTTGATATTGAAATGAACCCGAAATTAATATGTGTGCCGCAACGCGATACAATCGCAGCCGATGTTTGCGCGCAACTTTCGACAAACACGGTCTTGCCGATCAACTGAATGTGGAATTAGAAATGATGGAGTTGTTGGAAGTTGATGAAGTTATTAAAGTTTTGTAACGAACATATTGGGGAACATAAAGTTATGCTTTCATTCTCCTGGAAACGGTATGAGTTTATATTATCACAGCGAAATTACTGGGCATTATTAGACTTAAGAGCTAATTCTTATTTTTTCTTTTTCTCTTGCTAAGTCTTAGGATGACGAGCGCAGTGCAGTGCCGCGTAGGATTTTGCAAAACAAAGTTCTGGGTGGTGTTGCAACTGTCATAGGCAGGTGTATTGCTTACTATCAGGGGAACGGCATGCCTGTCTCGTCATTCAGTTGCATAACAAGTATACGTTTTATCAAAACAAAAAACCGAATTCAATGTATCTTCGAAGTCCAAGGTCAAATATCGATGAAATTTATATGGGACCACTTCGTAGCTATACCAACGCAAAATAATTTTCCGAATCGGTTCATGTATGACGGAGTTCTGAGGCAACAAACATAAAAAAAGAAAAAAAATACAATCAAATAGAAAACCTTCTCCCTTTTTGAAATCGGTTAAAAAAATAAAATAAAAATATATAATGTGGATTGTTAACCGGCTACACTTACCAAACAATTACTTGCTTTACCAAAATTTACCATCCAGAACCAAACACGCGCTGATCACCAGACAGGAAACATTTGAGTTACCGCGTTACAAGTCAAGAGATAAACTTCTCAGCGCGACATTTCCCCTTCATTTCCCGCCATCGGCGGAGTTATTGCATGTATCAGCGCTCTTAATGCCGACATTTGATTTCTACTTCTTCAAAAACCTGTCACTCCTCAATATCCGGCCATGAATCGAATCCCAGGGAATATGACCGTAACTGACTGTGACGCATTTGTGTTTTGTAGACGGGCAACTTACAAAAACTACACAAACTTTCAATTGTTTTATTCGTATAAAATTTTATGGAAAGCAATTTTCGGATCAATTCCTAGATCCTAAAGTTAGATAAAACTTCAACAGGACTCCATCCTTTGCCCTTTTATGTCACGGTATCAGTCACCATACCAAGTATAAGCTGACTTTTTCAAGTACAAGTTTGGAGGCGACGTGTGACCAGAATGCTGCATATTGGGTCAAAAAATCAGCATTGCCATTCAGCGTGGCAATGCAGCCAGCATTTTGGGCACTTTCCCCTCCACCATAGGCCTTTTAGAATAAGTTTATTATATTTTGTATTTATACTTAGTTAGTTTGTATATATAAGTTATTTAAGCTATTTTAGTTTAGAATTAGAAATTTATTAGTTATGACATTTCAGTACAAGCTGACTTTTTTTGAAGAAGGTTCTGAGTTTTTTTATATCCTATTGTTTTGAAAGTGAATTTATTACTATCTATCCATCGAAATGAAAGTCCATCTATCAATCTCCATTAATGTATTTTTCTGTTTGTATTTCCGCTTATCGTCTAAAACGCTGTTAAACTTTTTATTTTCCCATAAATCCGTCAAACAAATCAGCCGAATGAATTGATCGTGACGTTCCGTCAACCAACGGAATCGATTAATTTAGAGATGCTGAGTTGCGTCAAAACGTTTATATGACACACCAGCAGAAAGCGAATAACAATACTATTTACATACCTAAATTATAATGACAGCATCGTCAATCATATTTAGATATTTATCATAAAGTTTCTTAACTTTTTGATGTACGCTTCGTATCTTTCTTTAATGTTCCTTTACCATTACAGGATAGCTGGTAGAAAATTCTTTAGCATTAAGTAGTTCTTTTGTACATTACTTGTAATAAAATTTAAATCAATTCAAATAATAATTTAATTAAAAAAACACACATTCCAGTACGTAATACAATTTAAATTAATTAATTTATTAAATTGTGTCATTTGTACAGTATTTAGAACTACTTATCCCAACTTCAACACCACCTTCTTCGCAAAAAATCGTTTACGAATCGCTAGTCTACACCAACCATGACGTTCCGTCACTCAAACGTAATCGATTTAGTTAGAGATGTGTCGGAACGATTTTCTTCATGACAGACCAATCACGAGTCTAGGCTAGGGTTGCCATAGTTCCCCGTGCACCGGGAAGCTGGCCCTATAAATAATTTGAACTTTTGTTACAAACTTTATCTATATCAAAGCGGGAATGATTTTATTTCTTTAATGTTATATAATTAAATAAAATCAGCCAAGTGCGAGTCAGTCTTGCGCAGGAAAGGTTCCGTGCCATTATCTATAAAAACGGCAAAAAAAAAATACGTTTGTTGTATGGGAGCCCCTTTAAATATTTATTTTATTCTGTTTTTAAGTATTTTTTGTTATAGCGGCAACAGAAATACATCATCTGTGAAAATTTCAACCGTCTAACTATCACGGTTCATGAAATACAGCCTGGTGACAGACGGACAGACAGACACACAGACAGACAGACAGACGGACGGACAGTGGAGTCTTAGTAATAGGGTCCCAATTTACCCTTTGGGTACGGAACCCTAAAACACATAAAAATCGCGAGTGAGCGTAGATCAGCGCGACTCGTGCATCATTCATGCCGACAACGCACCATTGTTCAATTTCCGCTGGCTAACGACTAAATTAAGTTATATGTATGTGAGCGAATTTAACACTCGCTCTAAAAACGATAAAGGAAAACATCTTGGGGATAAAGGAAACAACAACCGTCATGTCCAAGAATCACAGAATTCAAGGACAGGTGACATCCGTTAACCCGCACTGGGCCAGCATGCACTTAACACAAACTCAAACTCTCTTTTTGAGAGGAGGTCCATGTCTCAGCAGCAGGTTTTTATTTTAGTACCGAATAGGTGCCTATTCGGTAGTAATATATATTCGGTCGGCATTTCATATATTTCATTGTCTCACCTGATGGAAAATGACGTTGCGGTCAACGATGGATCATGCTTGCCTAGAATATCGATTCACTGGGAATGGGACAATGAACAGAAAAATAAAACATCCCGGTCGAATTTGTTCAGTACCATCCCTAACCAGTGCAAAGCGAAGGGTGCGATGTTTCGGCTAATAGCTGTAGTGGTTTTGCCAATACGAATTCAAGGGCTCTGGGGTTGTAAGTGTGTAATCAGAAATGCATTTAGTCTATAAACGGTGGTAAGTCAATTGAGAGAGATAGGGCGTAGTTAGGTATGAATACATTTCATGAGCGCAGCTGTAGAGGAGAGCGTAAAACATAGACTCTAAAAATATTTGAAATTATATAAATAGATGTAAATAGACTAGAGACAAATAGTATTATCATAGAGAAAACGTAATGACTCTAGCTAATAGATATTAGCTAAGAATATATCAAATAATTTTTTTAACAAAAAACAGTGTTATACAATCAAAATACCCTAATTTTATGGTATAAAAATAGCTCGTACCTACATAGTTCTGATACATAAAAAATAAGATAATCACCTTCATTCGTACTAGGATAAATTACAAGTATACGTTTTATCAAACAAATAAACCCGACTTTAATGTATCTTCGAAGTCCAAAGTCATGAAAAAATATCTATGAAATTTATATGGGACCACTTCCTAGCTATACTGATCCCAACGCAAAAACAATTTTCCAAATCGGTTCATGAATGACGGATTTCTGAGTTAACAAACATAAAAAAGAATAAAATAAAAAAAATACAATCGAATAGATAACCTTCTCCTTTTTGAAGTCGGTTAAAAAACCTGTGTTACGATGCTAGTTCGTATTTTTCCTATTTTAAATAATATAAAAATCGTATTCCAGGTTTTCAGATTCTTTTAATCTTAAAACATTATTATATTCAAAGGTTGTCTGGAAGAGATCGCTTCAAGCGATAAGACCGCCCATTGTACTACCATAGTTAAGGACTGTGTTACTGTCTATTTCTTTAATTTGGTATACAATAAAGAGTATTTCTATTTTATTCTATTTCTATATTACTAGGTGACCCGGCAAACGTTGTTTTGCCATATAAATAAAAAAATAAAAAAAAGACGTGTGGCACTCGGAGACTGCCGCGGTAAAGCTATTGCATAGCATTCGGAGTGGGGGGTGTTAGGTTATTTTCGTTACGGAATTTCTGGATTCGGTCTCCACGCTCAAGGCCCGCGATAGAAGCTATGCAATAGCTTAAAAATGTTAAGGGTGAACAACCCTTATCACTTAGGAGTATGAAAAATAGATAGTAGCCGATTCTCAGACTTACTGAATATGCAAAAAAAATTTGGTAAAAATCAGTAAAGCCGTTTCGGAGGAGTAAGGTAACTAACATTGTGACACGAGAATTTTATATATATGACTAGCTGACCCGGCAAACGTTGTTTTGCCATATATTTTGCCATATAAATTAAAAAAAATCACTTAGGGGGATGAAAAATAGATGTTGGCCGATTCTCATAGATACCGGATAAGCACAAAAAATTTCATCAAAATCGGTCAAGCCGTTTCGGAGGAGTATGGCAACGAAAACTGTGACACGAGAATTTTATATTTTAGATTATTTCAAGGCTCTTTTGACATCAAAGAATCAGAAGAAATAAGAGGGAAAAAATCTGTCCATTTACGTAATACATAATAATATTTTGATTTTATTTTTATTTGAACTCCCGAAAGGATTACATAAAAGTTGATATAAAGTCGTATTATTATTAAAATGGAACAGGAAAATTCATCACGGGATTTTTGAACAGTGAATATTAAAAATATCCGAACAACAAAAAATGTTTATCGAAAGAGTATTTTGATGAGCCTACGTGATACGTATTTGCGATGCACTTTAATCTGAACGGCAATGGAGATGAATTTGAATATTTACTCTAGTACATTTTTAAAATTATTAAAGTTTGGAAACTATCGTGAGTCGAAATATTCATTATAAATATAAACGGGTACACTCACGTAATGATTGTGTCGGAATTACTCCGACCAGGTTTCTGACAATTAGGATGTGCTTCTTCCGGGAGTTTACGCTTTGGATTCGCGGCATCCTAATTGTCCAAAACCTGGTCGGAGTTATTCCGACCTAATCATAACGTGAGTGTAGCCGTTTATATTTATAATAAAATTATTTAAGTTAAAAATACTAGGTTTAAGAGCCTTACATTGAACGACTGATACATCATCATCATCATCACCAGCCTATCTTCCCATCATACCTTCCCACTGCTGGGCCTTCTCTCATAGATAGAGTATGGCTACGTAGTAATATTTAGTTTTCTTTGGTATGGACACGCATGGGTACCACGTTGCCCTAGTGCGGGTTGGATTTCATAAGTACTGAAATTATTGTGATTAATTCTTGGACATGCTGGTTTTCTCACGATGTTTCCCTTCACCGCTTTTAGAGCGAGTGTTAAATCCGTTAAAGTCAGAGATCAACGGGATTCGGACTCAGGTGCGTCGGATTGAAATTCGCACGTGCACCCACTGGGTCAAACTCGTTCGCACTGATACATAAATAAAGGAAAAGTGAGCCGTACACTTACCTATAGCAGACAGACATATACAAAATGTCTGCTATAGGTAAGTCTGTTATTAGAAGTAAGTAATAGAACAGCAATGCGACACCCAAGACATACCTGTTTAAGGTTTATAAGGTGTTAGATTTATAAGAAAAGTTGTAAAATTTATATAAATAAAAAAAAGTACGCACATGTTGAATATTATTTTGTGCCTATGGAAAACCCACACCCTTCTTATTAGATATATGCATAATCCCTTCTTTATCACTAGCCCTTTGCTGGGACATGGGTCTTCACTCAGATAGAGAGTATGTTCATCTACCATCTAGGCCAAGTGCGTCTTAGTGGATATAACTTGTATTATACTTCACACTTCGTCCTCAAGATTAGTATTAGTAGATATATATAAACACAAGTATATACTAATCTCTTCGGACGAAGTGCTACGTATAATTAGTGATTAAACGAACTTACCTTAGTGAAGTTCTATCATAATTATACGTAGCACTTCGTCCGAAGAGATTAGTATATACTTGTGTTTATATATATCTACTAATACTAATCTCTTCGGACGAAGTGTGAAGTATAATTATGATAGAACTTCACTAAGGTAAGTTCGTTTAATCACTAATTTGAGAGTATCGTCATAATTAGAAATAAAAAATAATTACAATTCCGGCACATCAAAGTAAAAATTTACAATCGCTTTTATCCCACTAATATTACAAATGCGAAAGTCTGTGTGTTGTGTTTGTTTGTATGTGTGTTACCACATAACTCCTTAACGACTGAACGAGTTTTGATTAAATTTTTCGTTTTGAAAAACCTAACACTTCCACAACTATAACTATATATACTTCTGGCCCGTAGGGGTAGTATACCGGAGGTAGAGGGAGGGAGAAAAATTCCAAAACCTGTTCGAAAAGCAGCGTATGGTTTATTAAACATTGAATTATATTTTTGTACATATGTTGTCTGCAAATAATGAGCTTCTATTAATTTCCTTTGTTGTACTTTAATATTGCGTGAAATAAATTAATAAATAATAATAATAGTAAACCGGGGATAAAATGGGGGAGACTTTTGCCCAGCAGTGGGACAACATAGTTTAAAAAAAATTGTAAACCGAATTCTACGCGAACAGAGTCACGGATACGAACTGAGAGAAAGAAATAGGTTTATTTTGGAAAAATAAAATAAAAACAGGAACATGAATAAATACACTAAATTACGATTACTATAAATCTAAACTATACGCTAAACTAAAAATTATACGATATGATACGATATAATACTACTAATCAGAAATTAAAGCATCAATATCGCATAACTACCGCGCTGGAGCCCAATTAACCAATCAAAGAAGAGCGCAAAAAATCACTTGTGCATTCCGCGCGAGCCGGCAATCAACCACTTAATGCCGTCGAAGAAAGGAAATGGAACTCGCAAAGAAATCAACTAGTCTGAGAACTTCCCACTTTCGACGCTAACAAGAAAACTATTAGCAATTATCAGTAGCCCGGCGTTTCAATCAATTTACAAGTCGAAAACAAAGCGCTTCAGCAAATACTCAAAACAAACTTTACGTACCACACATTTCCAACCTTAACCTTAGCTAGATAAGAGCCGGCTTTTCTTTATCTGCCTTTGCAGGATGAGGGTAGTTACCACGGCTATCATGTCTGGGGCCATGACAGCTCCGCAATTTTCATTCTTTCAACGTGCTTTTTCAAATGTTTCAACTTTTGTGTGATTTTTAATTTGAAGCCGTTTTAATTGCCGGTTCAGTTGGTGGTGCTTGCTTAATTTTCTTTTGGTTTGCATTGCAAATATTGTGAGGAGGAAAGTAGGGAAAGTATGAGTGGCATGTTCTTTTTTAATTATGTTTTGTAATATTTTGAAATGCACGTTTGTTGAAGAACAAAGAGCTAGTTAGTTTTCCTTTTTATAAATTAATGAAAATGCGAGCTAAGCAGTCGATTTGTATAATGATCCTTAAGAATTTTATTTATTTTATTTTTATTTATTTATAAGGCTTCTCAAGGGAAATTACATCAATACTTTTTATGATAGGATGCATGTATTATTATTAATGACATGCAAATTATACTCATAACGTAGTATTACAAAATCAGGCGAGCGAGCGAGTGTGGCTCAGTGGGAGCATGTGCGACTTTCGATATGACGCACCCGAGTTTGAATCCCGCTGGCCCCGCATCACTGACTTTCTTAAGTTATGTGCGGATTTAACACTCGCTCTAAAACGGTGAAGGAAAACATTGTGAAAAAACCGGCATGTCCAAGAATTGATCACAAAAATTCAAGGACATGTGACTTCCACCAACCCTCACTGAGCCAGCGTGGTGGATTATGGCCCATACTCTCTCTACGAGGGAAAGTCTGAGTCCCAGCAGTGGGAACGTAGTGGGCTGATGATGATGATGATTACAAAATCAGAAGATATAATTTAAGTAGGTACGAAGCTACAAGTACATAACCGGACACCGGTGGCGGGTCGCGCGTCGTTACACGTGCCGCGTCAGAAGAGATAAGAGCTATGCGATAGAAAGAGAGGCGCTCTGTAGGTTAATATGACTGGTATAGGTATACAGCGCTACTCGAGCTGAATTGAATTTTATTGCGTCATAGCAAGAGTCGCTATTTGTTTAAATTTCTTTGCGGAGTGATGCGTCTGTCCCTTAGTATTCTGTGGTAGAACAGTCAGAGAGAAATGTTGGCCGTAATGGCCTTTAGTGAATTGCAGATCTATACTAGTAGTATGGTGGTGGTAGTTGCTACGAATTCCTATACAAATTCTACCCGAATAGCATATTCTAAACCTTCTTAACAACCTAACTTCCAAGGTTTCTTAGTGGGGCACTGAGATAAGTTTACTCTATTTTTATGTTCACTTTTTTTAACTGCCTATATATTGACAAAATAATTGCTTGACCATATTTACCATTTCAATTTAACCATTTAGAGCTTTGAAATTTATGGAATCAATTTGAATGTAAAATAATTATTACCAAGAAAAAAATATATTTCACTCATCACCATACTTAAGTCTATTACTAAACGAATATTTCTATGAACTACCTAATAGTTTACATGTGGTAGGTCTCTCGTATGTGGGAGGCCGTCTGGGTAGGTATAAGGTATTATACGGCTTTGCCAGTTATTCTGCCGTCAAGCAGAATTATTGTGTTCCGGTTTGAAGGGCATTGTAGCCAGCGAAATTACTGGGCATATGAGACTTAATATCTAATGTCTCGAGGTGATGAGCGCAATGCAGTGCTACGCAGTGATTTTTATGGTATTAAAAGTTCTGGGTGGCACTGCAATTGTTATGGGAAGGCGTAGCGCTTACCATCAGGTGAACGACTAGCTCGTCTAATCACTCAGTTTCATAAAAATATCTCATCATTTCGTTGAAATTAATTCGGAACTCAATTCTAGTTAAAAGAGCAGACATAAAATTTATCGACGGCAGTATCGATATCAGAAATACCAGATAGCTGAACACCCTCTCACGCCTTTGATTAGCGCTAAGTGCAGTAGATGAGTTCCAAACTAAGTCCCCTAACGAGTTGAGCAACTCCGCAAGTACATTCCGAGTCCGATCCGAGTCCGGCACGATTCACACACGCTCCGAAAAGTTTTTTTTTATTTCCGAGTTTGGAATTGTCAAAGTTTGCCGGACGTCCATTGATGGGATCAGGTAATTTTACCAGAGTCTGATAAAATAGTTTCTTTAGTAGGTAAGTAGCGCATGGATAAAATTGTTTTTCACGGGAAACTAAACTAGATTCGAAGTTTGGATATCAGGTTTGAGCTTTCGTTATTAGTGCGCTATGATTTTTTATTGGTGTACTTATATTTTTATCTGTAATCTTATGAAAGTGGGTCAATTTGTTTGTTCCAGCAAAGTTATGGAATTGTGTTGTGCATAGTCGTGAAGCTAACTTCAAAAGACGTTTAGGGTTCCTCATATACGAAAATTAAAAAACTAGAACTAATCTAACGAAACCACACACGCATTTGTTTACGAAAATAACAATAGCAAATGCTTTTTTATAAATAAAAAGTGTACGAAATATATTTATAGAATTAAAAAACTAAATTCTAAGAGAATTTAATTAGTACAGAAAATGTCAAAGGATGATTTAAAAAAATACATAACCATTATACATCAAATAGCATTTAAATTAATCTTATGTAGGTACACCTTAAAGTTTTGATATGAAATCAAAGGAAACTTGCAAATTTGTATTCTATTTCGTGACAATAGAGCATATACCGATAATATAGCAACCACAACTGGCAGAAAATTTTAAGGCACCCCGAAATTAAGGTACATCAAATTTTAGTTTAATCTAGAACTAAGAAACCAAGAATCAAGAATCAGGAAGGCCATTCGGGTATTGTGTTAGTTAAAATATTAACAGAAAAGCTAAATATTTTTTTTAAACACAGAGATGTATCTACGTGGACCTTGTCGGCATGAAGTTAATGTTTTCACAGCGTAAGTAGCTTTAGTAACTCAGACGCATGTGGACATTTATCGACCCAATACAATAGTAATACGCGTCTATAAACTGGTAAAAGCGCCTATTAATATATAACTTATAATAAAAAAGCCGGCACTTACGACTCCATCCGCGTAGAGTTTATTTGTTAGAATTTCGGTACAAATTGCAAGGTGACATAGCTATAGTTTTATCCAACGAAATTCGGCCTTTGTAGGCGTACAAAAAATTAAACAGTTTTATTGTCAAACATAATTTTATTTATTTATTTCACATTAAATGTCAATACTTGTCCAATGTCTTGTCCTTGTCTAATTCCAGGATCTAAAGTAACTAATAACAAATTTCATCAGTCCGTTATTGAATAAGTACACTCACACACACACACACACACACACACACACACACACACACACACACACACACACACCCTCACACACATCGCGTTTATAATATTAAGTAAGATAGTGGTCCATGTTAATGCACACATTTAAAATAAAACCAATGAAATTTCCCAATTTCTTACCAATAATTTTCAAGTCATCAATAGACTTTCCCGGCATTTTAACGATAATGACTAAAATTCCCCCCCGTAATGATTATGATTCGCGTTCACCGCTCATTAAGAACGCAACTCGATTACCTCTCGAGTCTTCATTTCCGTAATTGAAATGGGAGTAATTGGATTGATTCAGGCTTCAAATTAATAACAAGTTAATGTGATGAAGAGAAAATTGGTCTTGATGTAGGTGGGATAGGCGAGAAAGAAAACGTAGGCGAATTGATGCGATGAATTAATCATTAATTATTTTTATAAAAGGCGCAAAACTAACTTAATTCCATACTGTCGTAAGTTATTATGCATGTGTTACATTGAGAATTAAAATATTAATATTATTATTAGTTCAAATTCTTGACGGCAAGAAGGCAGACCCGCAAAATAATAAAAGTATTGTGCGACCCGCAAAATAATTAAAATAATAAATAACGCTAAAATAAAAAATACGCCCAACGAGGATAGTTTTATTGATCTGTCTCTTCAATTTTAATGGACTCATGACCGAATTATATAGGTAAAGATTGTTTGTATCAGCTTAAGGAATTTGAAAGAAGAAGAAAAGAAAATAATTAAATACAATTAATTAAATGTGAGAAATCAACAATTTGTTTCAGCGAATATTACGTACTTATTAGTTACTTAAAATAGAAAACATAAAATGAAAAGCGTAAAAATAAATAAGAATAATAGTTATAGCTATACAAATTATCATTTGTGAGGAGGGCCAAAACACTTTAAACTTATTTTTGAATTTGTTTAAATGCAAGACCTGCTTCAACTGATTCCTTTATCTTCTTTCAATCTTAGAACCACAAGGCAAGGAGAGTGACTCCACCCTTCCGTTGTGCACATACCACCAGTCAATCAAAATCCCTCTAATCATTTTGGCATCACAGACGCACTTATGCACGTCAAATTATCACAATGACTCTACCACCGTATCGGAAAAAGAACCACTACTAGAAGATACGGCAAGAAACTGAGGGGCATATTTTTTTAAAGATTTTGTTAAAATTTTTTGGGGTTTTACAATTTTATGTTTCTTATGTACCAGTTGGTTACTTTGCAGAAGTGGAATGTTCCAAGCATCTTTGTCTTCTATGTAATTACGAACAGTGTAGTATGCTTTTCTCATTAGAACATTCTTAACACGTAATTTTAATTTACTTTCTGTGATGTCCGTTATACATTTTGGAGTTTTATTATAAAAACGTACGCAGTTGCCCATAAAGGACTTATTCGTTTTAGTCAGTCTATACCTAGGTACAACAATCCTATCCTTATTTCTAGTGTTTATGTTATGATGGTCACTATTTACTTTGAATTTTTGGAAGTTTTTGCGAACGTGCATTATATTTTCATAAATATATAAAGAAGGTAAAGTTAATATATTAATTTGCTTAAAAAAATCCCTTAACGAGTCACGTGGACCCAACTCGTAAATCGTGAACCGCACGCTTTTGTATTATAAAAATAGTATCTATATCCGCAGCAGATCCCCACAGCAAAATGCCATATGACATTATGCTGTAGACTCTTCAATCTCCTAAGTGGTGCCACCATTTCGTAAATTTCATATTTGATAAAAAGCTATTTACACTCGTAAGTAGCTGAAACAGTTCAAAGATATTTTGTAATTGTGCATTTGTTTATATTTACGAATCGATTTGCAATGACTCCATTCATTGTTGAGATAAGTGACCTTACCTATTCTCGTTCAGTTCTTTGGTGGTACTATTAAGTCTTCTTTGCTTTGATCCTACATATGTATTAAGACTAGCTGATACCCGCGACTCCGTCCATGTAGAATTCGTATTATAGTTGTTCCCTGGGGAACTGTTCCGAGAAGAAAAGTATGTCTTATTCCAGGTCCTATAATACATACTGTTAGAGATTTTATACAACAAAACTACTCAAAGGAAAATACTTATATTCTTATGCGACAAAACTCCATCAAGTTCTGTTTAAAAGTCGCATCCCGCGCATGCGCCATCCGCCAACGCTAGAGATGTGAACCAATAATTGAATATCGGTCATCACTACATACCAAATTTCATCAAAATTATTTCAGTCGTTACGGATATCCCTATATGGTAACAAACACGCAGAGAGAGACTTTCGCATTTATAATATCAGCAGCTTTAGTAGCATATTCTAAAAAACCTCAAAAAGGTTTTCATATAAAGCAAATCAGACAAAGATCTGCTGTCAAACCTGAAGCTATGAGACAAACACACACCTCGACACAGTCTGTTCTGTTCCCAATGTGCAGCTCTAATTACCGCAGATTATCCTCTTAGCATCCGGAGATATTAATACGCTTTACTCCTGTTACACTCAGTGTAACACACGAGCGTAAGCGATATGATTTCCCATGACTTTTAGGTTAAAGGTACCAGTACGTGGCGCGCATGCGCTACGCATGCGTCATTGATTTCGCTTCACAGATTTAACAGGATTGTTTGTTCACTTCACTTCACGTAAAATATATATATACATCTTGTTTAAGTGGTATTTGTTCCTTATCAATATTATGTTTGTATATTTGTGTATATATCTGTATATTTTTCTAGATATTTGTATTTCTTGTGTTTTTTTCTATCTACTTACAATAACGGACAGTTACCGGCTGAAAAGGATGATTAAGAACAACAATTGCTTTATAAAGCTTAGTAACATGCAAATCAAATAGGTACCTTACAGTTTGATGTCAAAACAACACTCATGACAGATGGAGATTACGCTTAAATCTCCACACTTAACCCTCGACGTAATGTGGCGAGATTAAGCGCCTCTATTAATATACGTATTGTACAGAGCGAAGCCTCTTCAATTCAGCCGGGTATATTGTGCTTAATTTGAGATGATCGCTTAATTCATAGTAATCTATATCCGATGTTCGCCGCATGCGGCGCGCTGGGCTTAACGCGTTGAAAACGTATGCAGCATTCCACGTCTGTGAGGGTTATACAGATTGGGTTAGTAGGCCACTGTGATTTTAAGTGAACTTATTACCAGGTTGGTTTAGGTCATGACCTAAAGTTCAATTTGTTGTTTATTTCACATTATACAATAGACAAATAAAACTTATGGTAGTTAGATACTTAACTGTTGACTTAACATTTTGGAAATTGGTACGCATTGGTGTTGATCATAAGTAAAGAGGTAAAGCCTAAAATCATAACCATAACCATATCCTATATTTCCATGCAGATTATTTCCGAAAAATCTTAAAAATCTGCCAGCTTTCTCTCTTTCTGTGCCTTCCTTCTGTCCTTCCTTCTTTTTAACCGACTTCAAAAAAGGAGAAAAATTAATTTTTTTATCATTTTTTTTAATATTTGTTACCTCAGAACCCCGTCATTCATGAACCGATTTGGAAAATTCTTTTTGCGTTAGGTTTAGTACAGCTACGAAGTGGTCCCATATAAATTTAATCGATATTTGACCTTGGACTTCGAAGATAAATTGAAGTTTTTGTTTTTATCTAAAAAATAATTATTTTCTTACCATCTTCAACTTAGCATGGGTAAGTTTTCTGTAATAGATACTTCAATATTCCTACTAAGAACCCTATTAACGACTTAAATTCTAAAACATTTATTTTTAAACAAATTCAATATAGATTCGTGGCATCAATTTGTAATGCCGTGCCGCAAATTAGACATAAATGAGATAGGGTATTACGCATAGTCGCCGCGCGACTGCCCTACGGGGTGTTGTAAAACGGCAGTTACGGGCCGAAACCCCGGGCGAAACCCCGGGAATCCCGGGCTTGCTCATAATGCGCGTGTAAATTAAATATGAAACCTGGGTATTAGGTGATACATGCATGCAGCTTCTGTTCATTATGAGGAAAATTACTCATTTTATTAATTATTGGCTTCGATGCAGGTTTAGTAACGTTCAATTTTGGTACAAATAATGAGGCGGAAGGCGCCTCAAATGGCTTTGTATTACAAATTCTACCCCAAGAACTAAGTAGTTCTACCATTCTCTAATTGAGAACGGCGTGAGTCAATGGAAGGATTGGCTAATCCTTCTCTGACTCAGACCGGCACCCTAATCGGTTTTATCACATCGCAATAATATTTTTTTTAGTAAATAACGCCCAACGATCACATACATAGATCCTGACCCCTAACTAGGATTCCTTGTATCTAGGAAACCAAGAACTATGAGGACACAACACCCAGACACGAAACAAATGCTTGCACTTTTTTTTTGTGTGTACAAACTTTTGTCCCGTCGCGGGAATCGAACCCGCAACCTCAGTGGTGTATGAGATTTGAGTCAACCTGCCCAACCACTACACCAGGAGGCTGTATATATTATAAATGCAAAAGTTTGTATGTAAGAGTGTATTTGTTACATCTTCACGCTGTTGGCTTAACGGATTTGATCTAAATTTGGAATGGTGATTATACCCTGGATTAACACATATGCAACTTTTTACCCCCGGAAAACACGGGTTACAGATAGTTAAGAAATAAAAATACGAGTATCCCGGTAAAATGTGACCAAGATTTATTAACCCATCATTTTCTAGAAACCAGGTCGACGTGTCATCAGGGAATTCCATAAAAACTTTCACTCTTCAAACCTGACATTTGCAAACATAAGATACATCCCTATACACGTCTCAACTAATACCAAACATTCCACTCCTATCCATCTCTATTTATCAAGGCCCAAACCACAAGAGGGGAAAGATTCGCAAACAATCCGCCATTATTGAAAAACTACCATCCTTCCCATACTTTATCTTAAGGTACCCCATAAAAATGGCTAGTCGAACCAAACAACTCTATAACGTCTTGTGGAATGAATAGTCAGCGGAGAGCCATAAATAAAGCGGGCGGTACACTAGCGTCAGATAAGCGGGGATCTATTGAGCTTATATAGCACTTGGTAGCTATGGAGCGTACCCTTATGTTCGCGATTTATGGTACACCTGTGGGGGCGAAGCTTAGCTGCTGAGACGCTGGACCTTATGCTGGAGCTAAAATTTAAGGTGATGCAAATTTTTGGCGACCGGCAGGCCTCTCGTTCAAGACTATTGGGATGTTAGGTTTTCAGTTCGATCGACAATTCTACGAAGGGTCCCACATTATTATCTTGTATTTGTTCAAATCGTATAAGTTGTTAGCATAAGTAATTTTAGTTCCTAGCAAATTAACTAGATGTCGCCCTCAAACGAGAGGCCATTCCTAGATCGCGGTGACGAGATTCTCACGCGTCACTAGGTCAACTATGTAAAATTTAATAACAATACACACTACTTTTCTCGCCACTGGAATAGGGGATCGGAAAACTTTTCAGAAAGTGTTTTAAATTGAGTACTATTAATATATATAGCCATGAAAAATACTATTTTAATTAAATAACGCTCTAAAAGTACCTAAAACTATGTTTAAATATTATGTTTCAAATATTGCCGCGCAAAAGGTCACCTCAAAATTTGTGACGTCATATGTAGGTAGAAAACGACAAACTCTACAAAATAAAACTTGCAAAGAGATTCTTAAACGTTTTGTGAAGTTTGGGGACTATATTGTAGTAATGGAACGAAATAAATAGCAAAAATACATTTTATGAAAACCAAAAACGTAAAATAAACACAAGCTCTCGTCATTTTCCTACAAATGACGTCATGCGCTGTGATTGTTGTTTCGTTTGCGATGAAGTACAGATTAAAAATGTCAGAATTATTTATTGCTTTAAAAATATAAATCATAATTATTTCACAAAAATATTGATTGAATGATCTTTCTGGTTCGACGAACATTCGTTCTATCTACATGTTAGATTTTTTCTCGATTACTGTCCGATCCCCTATTGTTTTATTTATAAAAACAAAATCCTAATTTTGCGGGTCTTTTTTGGGATCTGTACAGTATTGTAAATTTGGAATGAACTTATTACGCACTAAGATTGTTGTGAAGCTGTACATATTTTATTTGTACCTTACCTACTATGTATTTTCTGTTGTTAGCATAAGCATAAATAAATATGTGTTTATTTACAGTAAATAAAATAAAAGAAATCAATCAATCTTCTTCATTCTTTACGTAAAAATTTGAATATTCCGAGTCATCATTTAAAATATTTTAAATTGATATTTTTTTTAATGCCAAATTATTGTTATGATTGTGTGGTAATTGTCTTACCGTTGATATTACAAGAAAAATTAAGATAAAAACTTTAATAAAATTTATTATTTTTAATATTTGATTTAATTTGATTTGACTGTTTTTAATTTTGATTTGATTTATTTAATATGATATATTGTTGTGAGGATAGAGGAAGGGACTTACGGCTTTACGAGGTCACTGGTTTCTGAACTGCTCTTCTCCTCACAAGGTCTTCTTTGAGGATCGGTGTCACGATCGCGTGTTCACCCCGGGGTGAGAACTAGGGTGACTTCGTGTGAGATGCGAACACGACCGTGCGCGACACTGGCTATTTCGGAAGTGCGGAGTACTTAGGATGCGGGGGTTGTGGGAGGAAATTTGAAAGTGTGCGTTTTGTGCGTTTGTGTGCGTGGAATGAGTTCGGATACAGTTATAATATACCATAGAGTAATATTCATTTTTGGCGAAGACAACTCCGCCGGCCTAGAGGTTTCCTCTAAGTTGAGTAAACGTGATAAGAAATAAATTGTTGAATAGTTAAAAAAATATTTTATTTTATAAGAGTGAATGCGTACTTAAACTAGAATCCAGGAGACACCGGATATAGCAACTTAAAATATTGTTACTGGCTTGGAAGTGGCGCCAACCGAACTACGGGCCTTACATAAGTTCCTGTAGTCGTGCGCACTTTACAAGCTCTTATTACGGAGTCTCGACCGGGAAATAACTCTTCCACCACCCCAATCGGCCAGGAAAGTGGGTGTGCGTTTTGATCTTTGATGATGACCACAGACCCTAACTCGATGGGTTTGGAAGGCGTGTTCCATTTTTCGCGTTGTTGTAAAGAAGTTAAGTATTCTTGGCTCCAACGGCGCCAAAAGTTATGTGTTAACTTACTCACAAGTTGAAACCGAGTTAAGCGATTATCGGCTATAGTAGTTAAATCCTCAGAAGGTAAAAATTTGAGTGGCGTTACATTTAAGAAATGGTTTGGCGTTAAAGCGGTTATATCCGATGGATCTGATGAATTCGGATGTATACACAGAGGACGACTATTTAATAGACCTTCAATCTGCACGAGTACAGTTGAAAATTCCTCATAAGTTAGCGTATGTAGGCCAACCACCTTCGCTAAGTGAGTTTTAACACAGCGAACATTTATTTCGCTGAGTCCATTAAAATGTGGACCATAAGGGGGGCTGCGCTTGAACTGAATGCGATGAGATAAGAGTTCTTGATTAATATAGTTGTGAAAAGTAGTGGACTGTATAAGATTGTAAATTTCGTCTAGTTTTCTTCTCGCGCCAGCAAAGTTTGTACCTCCATCGCTATAGATCATTGATACAGGTCCGCGGCGACTCACAAAGCGTTTAAATGCAGCTAAGAATAGGTCTGAGCTTAAGTCGGATACTAATTCTAAGTGCACAGCCTTCGTGGTTAGACAAACAAATAAGCAAATATATGCCTTTTGACTCTTGACACCACGATGACGTATATGCGTTATGTGAAATGGACCAGCATAATCCACGGCTGTGTTAACAAAAGCTTTCGCTTCCGAGACCCTAAATGAAGGCAGATCACCCATTTGCGGCGTAGTGAACTTAGGGTTTAGTCGAAAACAAATGTTACACGCGTGAACGCGCTGTCGGACTAAATTTCGAGCTGATAGTATCCAAAACTTTTGTCTAAGTAATGGAAGCAACAAAGAGGGTCCAGTGTGCAAATTCGATTTATGAAAGTGATCAACGATCAACTCTGTGACGCGTTCTTTGGCGGGAAGTAACATAGGGTGCTTCTGACCAAAGTTTAGTTGAGAGTGTTTCAGCCTCCCTCCTACCCTTAAGATTTGGTTCCTCTGGTCAATGAAGGGATTGAGCTTAAAAATGCGTTTACTACACGTTTTATTATTTTTGATCGCATCAAAATCAGCGGTGAAGTGTTTATGTTGAACATAGCGTATTACATAATTTTCGGCGAATTCTATATCTGCGACGGTAATTTCCGTATTTTTAGGTAATAGTTTTATAAATCGTAAAACATACACCGTTATTCGTAATAATTTTAACCAATCGGAGACGCGTTCTGCTATCTCGCCGATCGAATATGACTGAACTGGAGCTTCAGGTGGTAGCGTAATGTTTACTGTCAGAGCATCCGGTTTAGATTCTAGGAAATCATTTCCGTTCACTTGAAATAGTGTTATGGGCCACTCTGAGATGGGTGCGCGGAGCCACTGCGGTCCGTGAAACCAGAAGTCACAGTTTAGTAACGAGCTCGGTGGGCTAGGTCGCGTGATTTTGTCTGCGGCGTTTTCTTGGCTTCTTACATGATACCAATGATGAGCGGGCAATTTCGAGTTTATTTCCGATATGCGATTTGCGACGAACGTATGAAATTTGTAAGACGGCGAGTGAATCCATGTGAGAGTTTTTTTATTTTTGTTTTTTTTTATCTGTTAATTGGCTTGCGTTTGACCACTATGTCACCTGATGGTAAGCGACGATGCGGTCGACGATCTAGCACGCTTACCAAGATAGTACCCGTTCACTCGAGACTTGAAGATTCCCAGATTATAGCTATCGGGAAAGACTGACTCTGGCAGGGAGTTCCACTCGTTAGCAGTACGCATAATAAAAGTGGAAGCGAAGCGCTTAGTACGCGCGGGAGGAATGTCCACCATAAAACGGTGGCGTATTGCCGTACGTCTTGTAGTCCGATGATAAAATGGGGTTGGGGGAATTAGTTGGTGCAATTCCGACGCACACTCACCGAAATGTATCCGATAAAAAACTGATAGCCTGGCAATTCTGCGTCGATGTTCAAGACTGTGTAGTCTTGACTCGAATAGCGCGTCATCACCAATGAGTCTCTTGGCTCGCCTCTCGATTGATTCAAGTGCCTCAAGTTGATATTTAGCTGAACCATCCCAAAGGTGAGAGCAGTACTCTATACACGACCGGACTTGCGCTTGGTATAGATTCAGCAGCTGTTCCGGTGTGAAGTAACTCTTCACCTTTGCTAGGATGCCCAGCTTTTTGGCAGCCAACTGAGCCTTTGACTCAATGTAGGTCCCAAAATTGAGGGAAGACGTGAGTGTAACGCCAAGAAGTTCTAGGTGGTTGGTAATTGGTACGGATACATCTCGAAAAGTTGGAGTGAGATCAAATGGACTCCGTTTAGCGGAGAATAGACACGCTTGGGTCTTTTTGGCATTGAACTTGACCAAGTTGGAGTCGCCCCAATCGGAGACTGCCTTCAAAGCCACGGTCATGCGCTCAACCATCGCCTCCCGAAGACTCTGGATCGTGGCACTACTGGCTCGAGCATCGGATATGTAACTCTCTACAACAGTGCTGTCATCTGCGTACCCAAAGATACCGGGCTTTAACAGATCGTTGATGTGCAGCAAAAAAAGCGTTGCAGAGAGTACTGACCCCTGAGGAACTCCGGCGTTAATAGCCAATTGATCGGACGAGCAGCCATCAATGACCACTCGTATCGATCGTTCCTTCAGAAAGTCTGATATCCAAGCACAGAGACCTGTGGGCAGGCCGTAAGATGGAAGCTTACTTATAAGACTATCGTGCCAAACCCTGTCGAAGGCCTTCGAGATGTCAAGGGAAACGGCAAGCGCTTAAGAGTGACTGTGGAATCTGAGAATGCGTAAATGTTGTCAATTTTACAACGTTTCGACAATGTTTCGACTACCGAGTTAACAAGATTCGCTAAAAGTAGGGCAGCACAGAGTTCTAAGCGTGCGAGGGATATCTTTTTAAGCGTAGCTACCCTAGACTTTGCGGTAAGTAAATTCACAACTCCATTAGTGTGCGCATCTGAGCCAACTCGTATATATACGCAGGCTCCATAACATGCCTCGCTGGCGTCGGCAAAAGCGATAACTGTTACGTGGGCGCTAGAATAAATACCTACATGCCGCGGAATTTTAATTCGCTCCAGACAAGGTAGTTCATCGCGAAACTTTATCCACTTGTCATGGATTGAACTCGGTACAGGATCGTCCCAATCAAGGTTAGACGTCCAGCACTCTTGAACGAGAAGTTTCATGTAGGTAGTCACAGGATTTAGGAAACCTAGAGGGTCATGTAAGCGAGCTGTAACCGACAGAATAGTGCGTTTTGAGCATGCCGGTATATCTGAGTTAATTTTAAATTGAAAGTTATCTTCAGTCGGTTTCCATTGCAAACCTACGATCTTTGTTTTTTCTGCCGAGGGTGAATCATCATCGAACTTAATGATATCCGGATTTTTATGCGATAACGGTATCTTACTCATGAGTTCACAGCTATTTGAGATCCATTTAGTTATATTAAATCCGCCGGCCTTGAACATCTCCACCATTTCGTGGTAAATCTGTTCAGCCTTTTCTAACCCGTCTACGGAAGTTATAAAATCGTCCATATACATATTGTTTTGAACTTCATAAGTTGCGAGAGGGTACGAGCTTTGGTTATCAGCGGCGAGTTGACGAACTGATCGTAACGATAAAAAAGGCGAGGAGGTTAAACCAAAGCTTAATCTATTAAACTCAAATATGCGTATGTTTGAATTCGGATCAAACCTGTACAAGATGCGTTGAAAGGAGCGGTGTTTTGGTATCAATTCAATTTGAAAGTACATCTTTTCGATGTCAGCGGTAAGCGCAGTTGAGAACATTCGCAAGTTAATTAACAGATCAAAAATATTACTTTGAAGATTCGGGCCTTTGTAAAGTAAATCATTTAAAGATTTTTTGCTTTCTGTGGGACAGCTAGCGTCTATTACCACGCGAGTTTTTGTACTTGATTTGTCAGGACGATACACAGGTCTGTGAGGTAGATAACAACATTCATGACTGGGTTTTAAATCCTTAACTTCTGTTAAATAATCTCGATCGATATATTCCTGTATAGTGGCGTTATAGTTATCGCGAAATTCCGATGAAGCATCAAGTTTCTTTTCTAAAATGAGTAAACGGCGTTTTGCAATAGCGTACGAGTTACCTAGTTCGGAAGGATCAAACTTGAATGGCAGTTGTACCACAAACCTGCCGGTATCATTCCGAGTGTAGGTAGAAGCGAAAAGATTTTCACAGGCCTCATCGTCTGGGCTCATATGAATCTTATTTGGGACACTTTCCAGTTCCCAGAAGCGTTCGGTTAATTGCGTAAGCGTTTTAGAATCTTCCGTTGTACAGAAGAAATTCTTATCAGTGACCTTTGACCGTGAAAGGTTACACAAAGTTAAGTCATTAGCATAGTTTGCTTTTCCTATTATAAGATATCCCAAAGTACTTTCTATCGCGACAACTGATGAACATGGCGAGGCAACTTTATGTCCGCCAATAATTTCGGGGAATATCTCACAACCGAGTAAACAATCAATGTCTCCGGGCTCATAATAGCAACTGTCAGCTAGCGGTAAACTTTCGAAGTGTTTTAATTGCAAGGTTTCTATGCGAGCGTTAGGTAATTTATCTGTTATCGTGTTAATGACCCTTGCGTTAATAGTGTATTCGCAACTTTTATCAAATCGAGAATGAATCTTAAAAGAGGTAAAACCTAATGTCATACTTTTGGAATTTCCTATTCCCTGGACAGGCGAAGAAGAGGGGTGAATATTGAGATTTAAGCGATCACAACATTGTTTCGTGATAAAATTACTCATTGAGCCTGAATCGATCAAAACTCGAATATTAGAACGTGTACTATTATGTTTATTATACAAATTTACAATCGCGGTCGGAATCAAAACAGTTGAGTTGTTATTTATATCATTAGACGGCTCCGCTGTATGCAGCGATAAAGCGCTATTTGTATTGTTCGCATCGTTGCATTCCTTATCAGTGGAGGCAGCGCGCGGCGCGTGCGCAGCGCACTTCATACCGCTTGACGCGCTTACGCCAGCTGAGTGCGTGAGCGGTGTCGCCCGGCGAGTCGGGGGTTCGATTCTAGATCGTTCTTTAAAATTGTCTATGTGAAGCAACGTGTGGTGGTTCCGTTGGCATACAAAGCATTTATTCTGCGATTTGCAAACCGATATATCATGGAAACCTAAACAATTTTTACAAAAGCGATTTTTGTTAACAATATCAACACGGCGTGTGGGATCTAACAGTATAAAATGTTGACATTTAAATAGCGGGTGTATTGAGGCTCCGTTGCATACAACACAGTGCGAGTTATAAGTTTTATTGTTGTTATTGTTAACGAGAAGAGTGCGAGTTGGTTTTATTTCTTTTTGTACACTATATGTTTTATTTAAAGAGGGTTTGCGTAATGATTGAATTTTACTTTGTTCATTTAAAAATTGTGATAAGTGTTTGAACGTGGGAATTTCTATGTGTCTATGAGTTTGTTCAAATAAATTGACTAACTCCTTATCAAGCTTGCTTAGGGCTACATGAGAGATAATAAAATCAGATAGATTTGATATATTCAAGCGTTGCAGGGCGCATTCGGCCGAGCAAAATTGTTCAATAAATGTATCTATACTCTGATTCTGTTTAAAGTTTAACATTTGATCGAGTAATTGGGATGCTTGTACCCTAAGGTCCTGAAATTTAAAGACAAGAGCATTCCAGATTAATTCGTAATTTTCTGCTGTAGCAGGGAATCCAGAGCATACCAACAACGCCTTGCCTTTAAGATTACCTATCAAATATTGAACCTTTTCAGCGTTACTCAACCGTGGATTTTCATGAATCACACTTTTGAAGTTCTCATAAAACAAAGGCCATTTACTAGGTGATCCCTCAAACTGTACGAGTGATAAGGGAGGAAGCTTGTGACGGTAAGCGTCAGAGTTAAAACTCTCAGACTTTTGCGCACTAAGTGTTTGTTCGGTGCTTTTAATATAACAATATAGTTCGTCAAAAGAACTCAGAGAAGCGTAGTTCGGCTTAACCGTCGGATCATCTTCCAAATAAGCTGTTATTAAAGAATCGAGTGTCTCATGGAATTCTGTTCGAGTTTTATCTAACGAGTGAATTCGTGCTAAAAATTGCGATTTAGATAAAGGGTCAGAGACCTTTAGGCTTAGGTTATAAAGTTCTTGCACTATTTCAAATAATCTTTCCTTTTTTGCTTCTAATAGCGATATTTTAATATTTGACGATGTACTTTCCTCCTTCTTTCCCTTCGTCATTTTAAATAAATAACGAACGGACAGCGATTAGATCACAATACAATCGTAAATGTAAAACAATAGGACGCGCGAAGCAAAGATTATTGGAATGTACGAGGAGGGCGTTAACGGTTACAAGAAAAATTTGCTAAGTTGTCTAAACCAAGTTTTAGAATAAAAATATTATTTTACGTATGCAATATTACGTGTGTAAATACGTAAAAATGCGTTTAAATTGTAAAATATATAAGGATTAGCGTAAAATATGCAATTTAAGATCGCGGATGTGAGGGTAGATATATATGAGTAAAAATTATAATTTGCATAAAATAAGCGTTATATATGCGTGAATGCGGTAATAATGCGTGTGAATATGATAAATAAAGATGAGTAGATATATATTTGTGAGAAATATGCGTGATGAGATGAGTAAAAGTGAGATGTGTGCGAAAGGTATCGGGTCGGTGGACCACACTTGTGAGGATAGAGGAAGGGACTTACGGCTTTACGAGGTCACTGGTTTCTGAACTGCTCTTCTCCTCACAAGGTCTTCTTTGAGGATCGGTGTCACGATCGCGTATTCACCCCGGGGTGAGAACTAGGGTGACTTCGTGTGAGATGCGAACACGACCGTGCGCGACACTGGCTATTTCGGAAGTGCGGAGTACTTAGGATGCGGGGGTTGTGGGAGGAAATTTGAAAGTGTGCGTTTTGTGCGTTTGTGTGCGTGGAATGAGTTCGGATACAGTTATAATATACCATAGAGTAATATTCATTTTTGGCGAAGACAATTGTAGTTAAATTTAATTGTACAACATAATTTTTAATATGGATATATTTATCTGAAAATTTCAATAATAATCTTTTAATATACCGTAAACTCATGTAACACATCACCTACTCACTGCCAACTGTCAATGATAACGGCGCTTATGGATTCCCAATATTTGTTTTGCATTTTACGCTACGCTCTGGTTAAGCTACTATCCCGGTAGTACACGCACTCCCATGGTAATACATTTAAAAGCCATTCCCAATTTACTACATATCTTTTCACTTCACTTCACTCAACCCTATTAGGTACTGCAATTAATTAATTCGACACATCAAGCTTAAATTATTTCACGCGGTTTCACTAAAGTGACTCCATAGGGTGTTTTTCTATGTAAAGGTCCTGTCTGATGGAAAATCGAACCAGTCGTTTATGAACATCTGCAAAAGCAGTAGCTTTGTCGATGTGGTGCTGTCCAAAGTTCAAAAGTTCTTTATTCATGTTTGGCATCACAGACGCACTTATAAATTTAAATTATTACAATGTCTCTACCACCGTATCGGAAAAAGAACCACTACTCAGAAGATACGGCAAGAAACTGAGGAGCATTTTTATTGTAGAACTTTTGTTACAATATACTTGGCAGAAGCGGAATGTTCCATGCATCTTTATCTTCTATGTAATTACTAACTATATAGTATGCTTTTTTCATTAGAATATATTTCACACGCAATTTGAATCTACTTTCTGGATACTTTCTTACATTTTGGAAGTCACGAAGAGATTCTAGAAGAGAAGGAATAAGGAGACGGAAAAATAAGGGGAGGCAGGGTCAAACCATTGTCAAAACAAGGCGATGCAAGTTGTAGATAACAACTATAAACCGTATTCTACGTGGACGGAGTCGCGAGTGTTGATATCATATTTTGGATGAATTAACTTCGTATTTCATATCAATAAAATAAAATTAAAATAATGGTAAGCGTAAGCGTGCTACATCTTCGACCACATCATCACTTCCCATCAGGCGAGATAATTCGTGACAGAACGATAAACCAGTCTTAAAAATAAAATTAATATAGGCATGAGGACTTACCCAAACTCTTCCCAAGGTTAAAATAAATTGAAACGCCCTGTATATTAATTTTCAAATGAAATGATGTCCGCTGGTGCGTAGCAAAAATTAAATTCAATTAACTGAAATACTTTTGCATAGTGGAGAGCACTCCACCCCTGGCAAGGGTGGATACAGTTTTTCCAATATTCATTTAAACCGAAGATCGAATCGAAGTTGGATGGAGTTTGGTATTAATTAATTGATTTATCAACTGAACTGTCAAGGTACAACGTATAGTGCGATATGAGAGCATTGAAAATCAGATCTCGCCGTGTTATCGAAATTAATTTCTTTGCAGTGTTCATTCATGTAGGCTGACTTTCCTGACCGATTATATTAGACAACGCTTTTAAAAGCGCCGTTTTTCAAGGCATTAGTATTATTAAATAATGGCATTTACCTTCAATTTAATTAGAAATGCTTTCCGCTGCGAAAAGAATCCCTTAAGTAACAATCAAGTGAGCTTACAACTTAATTTAGGAAAATCCGGAAGCGAAATTAATATTATAAAACATCCTTTAAGAGGCGCTACTATTGTATAATATTTCCCTATTATATGAAACGCCTACTTCGTAAATTTCAATTTGAAACGGGCTTTTGAAGTGAGAATTATTCGTAATTTAGATTCTTCATCGTAACGAAATAACTGAAGTTATTTTGAAAGTTACGAAATCGACACTCTTGTGGAAAGTTTGGAACTTCTTAACGATGTTTTGAGATCGTAGTCTATTCTTAACTAACTGTTAAGATTAAATGTGGGAGCATCGAAACCGGAAACTATACAAAAAAATTATACCACAGAATACTTAATAGTATAAATATAATAGATACATTATATAACTTAAACAAAGTAAGCACTGATACTGTTTCTAAGCGCATTTTCCTCGCTCCAGTGACACTTTTTGTATTCGTAGTGACCCAAGGAGCTTTCTGTTTTTCGCCGACATAAATCTAGGGCTGGCGCTAGCTTTGCTTATATCTACTATGGTATATCGTAATAGTATGGACTGTAAAGCCATAAATAAGTCTCTTTGGTGCAGTGGTTGAGCAGGTTGACTCAAACCTCAATCACCACCGAGGTTGCGAATTCCATTCCAAATTATTCTATATTTATTGTGCACAGAAAAAAAATGTGCAAGTGTTTGTTTCGTGTTTGGGTGTTGTAGACCATGGGCCTCGTAGTTTTTAGTTCCCTAGATACAGTAAATCCAACATTAATAGTATAATTTATAATTTTATAAAAGAACAAACCTGAAACTTTTTTAATGAACTGAGAGATGAGACGAGGATGCCATTCGCCTGATGATAAGCGCCATGCCTGTCCATAACAATTTCAATTGCAGTGCCACCCAGAACTTTTTTTTATCATAAAAAACACTGCGTAACACTGCATTGCGCTCATCACCCCGAAACATCAGATATTAAGTCTCATATTTATGCCCAGTAATTTCGCTGGCTACAATGCCCATCAAACCGAAACACAGTAATGCTTGCGCACTACTGCTTGTCGGTAGAATAACTAGCAAAGCTGTGGTAAATAACTAGCAAAACCAGACGGCCTCCCGCATACAAGAGACTTACCACGAGTAACGTCCTTGGAGACAGTGTCATATTTTTTCATCTTTATTAATAATAATAGTTATTATGGTAGGTATACAATCCTATTATCCTCGTTACTTCAACATTAATCTATCTATCTATTAATTCAATTCGATACTGTATTATACAAGTATCAAAAGCTTACATTTTCAACATAACTGGAAAATAATTAATTTTAATGCTCAGGCTTACTTTTTTCATTTTAATTTTATTCCAGCCCTGTACAAATTATTTGTAAAATTAATGCTGGGAAGTAAAAGTTTACTCTTTATATAAATTGGAGCTCGCGCCGTCAAAGTTTAATTTTATTTTTATTCGCCGACGTTGCAGCCAGCTTTTTGTTGTTCCCGCGTCAATTATAAGACACGTCCGCCCAAGTGACGGCCAAGCGGATAACAATAGGTCGGTAAATATCTACCAATATTTTAAACTACCAGAGTGAACGTACAGAGAGAGAAAGAGAGAGAGAGAGAGAGAGAGAGAGACTTTCGTGTTTATTATACTGATGATGATGATGATGATGATGTAATCCTTGACGTATCCGTCAACGGCGTACCCTGTCAGCTTCGGTGAGATCTTAAATGGCTGGCAAAACCAAAGTTGGTTTTGAAGGTCCTATTGCAGGGCGCACAGTGCAATTGTCCTGACGTATTGTACGAGTAGGTATAGGAAGGCTTTGAAGAAGTTGAAGAAGGGAAAGCGCAAATCTGGACGTCAGTTTCTGCGTTACAGGGATGTACTCAAGCGCCATCTACCTGCATGTGGCATTTCTTGTAAAGGTTGGGAAGAGCTCGCGCAACAGAGACGTGAGTGGCGCAACTTTGTAGACAAGGCTGTCAAGACCTTTGAGCAGAATCGATTTATAATATTAAAAGAATTCCAGATTATAATTTCCAGTTCTCGTAGTCGCTCTCAAAGTTTGGGACAGAGTTAAACTGGCATGATGAGACTGTAGGATTTCAAACAAGGGTTTTCGGAAAAAATACGAACACCGGTTGGGACTTCCATTCGCATCTCAATCTTGCCACAACGCGGGAAATGCTCTGCCCAATTGAGCTACGGTGGTCACCAAGTCGAGTGTCGAATTTTTTCATCCGTTATTTAACCGTCTTAAAGACGACGTGTACGCAATGTATTGAGGTAGAAGTAAACCTCTTTCTCAACGAGCAAATTCAATGTTGCAATTCAACATGCTCTGTGATGTCGTGAACCCATATTAAATCTTATTATATTTATATGAAACATTAACGAATTTATTTTTTTTAACCCATTTGATCCCACAGCTGGACAAAGGTCTCCCCCATCTCCCTCCATGGATCCCTCTCCATTGCGATCTCAGGCCAGGCACTACGGAAAGCGTCCAAATCGTCCCGCCAACGCTTTCTGGGCCTTCCTAGGCGTCGACGCCCGTCTTCAGGCACCCATTGTGTAGCTATTTTGGCCCATCTTTCCAACGAATGCCAAGCTAAAACTTAAACAAGGTTTTTCGGAAAGGGTTTTCGTTAGAACCTTCGAAAACACCTTTTTGTAGCACAGCTTTTGGTAAGATTATGTGTTCCTCTGTATGTGAGGATAGTTGTTCTCAGCTACTGTTACTGCTACTTATTGGGTAGTATTAGACTTATGAGTTGCTTATGAACTATTATCTCCGGGTGATGAGCGCAGTGCTGTGCTGCGCAGGCTTTTGCAAAACAAGGTTCTGGGTGGCGCTGCAGTGGTATAGGCAGGCGTGTTGCTTACCATTAGGCGAATGGCCTGCATGTCTTGCTACTTAGTCACAACCATAGGTACCTACAGGTTAGTCACATAAAAAAAACTACAGCAAGGAGACAATTGAAAACAAACAATCGTCTAAACTTAAGAAAAAGAATTTAATTCTAAAGAATTACTTTACAAAACCTTATCTACCCACCAATCTCTCTCGCAACTAAATAAATATTATGAAAACCATAAAAAACAAGTTGAGATAATGAAACAGAAATATTGTGACAGAAGATAAAGTCAATGGCACAGACAATAAAATATGGTTGCTTAAAAATTAAAGTTAACTTTTCCAAAAAATATGATATTCAAATTAAATCTTCTGAGATATGAAAATATATTACTGTAATGAATTTTCCTACCTCCAAGAAAATGGATGAACTAGTTGAACTACACTATGGATGAACTAGTCCGAAACGGTTTTAATAACAAAACATGATTATATATGAATAAACTTAAATGATGTTTTAACACAATGAAATAATGAAATAAGTGAGTCTATACTAAAAAATACACACTACTAAGTTGAAATAATAATAAGATGTCATCACCATTATCATTTTATATCAGAACATATATATACTATCTTATGAATTTAAATGAACACAATCAAAATCGTTTCCGTTATGTTTTTAACCCCGGACGCAAAAAGGAGGGGTTGTTATAAGTTTGACTACTATGTGTGTCTGTCTGTGGCACCGTAGCTCTTAAACGGGTGAACCGATATGGATGCGGGTTTTTTTTATTTGTAAGCAGGTTTTCTAACGATGGTTATTAGTCATGTTTTATTGCGTCGGGGGCTTAGAATTTTGTCCGACCGTCTGTCTGTCCGTCTGTCACCAGGCTGTATCTCATGAACCGTGATAGCCGTTTTTATAGATAATGGTACGGAACCCTTCGTGCGCGAATCCAACTCGCACTTGTTTTTTATTTTTGGCCACCATCTCGTCTGATGTTAAGCGACGATGTGGCCTGAGATGGAGCACATAGATCTAGAGGTAGACGGCAATCGGGCGACTGCTCAGCTGGCCATTCAGAACCTCACTCTAACTCGTCGACCGATTCGGTTTGATAGCTTACGACGCAAAATAATGCACGTAAACCTAACTCCAAACGTAAATACTTTGAAATGTAACTTCAGAAGTAAATGCACCATGTAATCGATACCGATATTTTAACGGAAACTTATCGCAATTTGGGGCGGATTAGCTCGAAATGGAACCTACAAAACGAGATCGATATCAGTCGAATCAATTCGGTACTCGTTATCGTGAGGTTCTCCTTCGTAATCGGCTGACTCGTCTTCCTAACAGTTCACCCATCATACCACGCAACTTTCTTTTCTACGAGCAAAGAAGTAACAGCAAGGGCAGAGGCCAGACGCATTGAATCCCTAAAATCATTGATCTATTGATAAAATATGTGCTGATACAATTTAGTGAACGTACCTAGTTAAGAAAAACCCTACAGAAGTGATACTTTATACAAATTTGAATTTGATATTTAATGCTTTAGCGCAACTCGGTAAAATTATTTAAAAGTTTAAAGACTCGTTTAGGCGATGCAAGTTTCTTGCCGACCAAAGGTGTGCAAATAAATTGAATGGCACCGAATAAACGACGTTTGAATGAGAGCTGCATACCATTATGGTATAGTTGCATATCATTACCGGCACGAAATTTGTACTGTCTACATAGGTCTTTAAACGATGGTGATGACATGTTCAAACGATATTTAAACGTCTCTGTAGTAGATTCCGTAGTCATTGTTGTGGTGGTTCTGGTGCTGGGGCTCTTCCTCGACCTTCTTTTTGGGGGTGTAGGGGTTTTTGTCGGGGTCAGCATTCAGCCTGGGGGAGGAAAAAAGGGTGGTGAAAGATTTGACGGAGTTGTTTTTGAAGATATTTTTTTATTGAATAAAGTATTGCAAAAAGCTTTTAAGAGTTACACTTGAAGTATTGCTGATGTGTTAAAGTAAGCCTAAAGGATCGACATAGATAATATCTTACTGGTAGTGAGCGATGGCCTTGGAGCAGTCGACGTTGTACCACCAGTCACAAGCAAACTTGGTCTGGTCGAAGAGAGTACCGTTGGTGCAGAGGAACGACGCGCCCTGGTGACCCTCGCGGCCGTCGTGGCAGACGTGGTAAGCCTGAAGGAGATGGTAATGTTAATAACATGAATAAAGCGTATGCTGAGTAGCTGGAAATACATGAAGTATGGGCAGGTATTGATGGAGATATACATTTTATTATAATGCAGGGCTTAATTGCGCTAAACATTCGTTATGTTTAAGCCCTGTTTAATAATAAAAATATGAGTTGACATCGCGGAATGTAACAGAAAATAATTTATTAGATTTAGATTAAACACTTTATTATAACACCACAGTACAGGAAAAGAACAAAGGTAAATTATAAACTAAAAATAAGTGTCACAATAGGCGGTATTATCGATCTCTTCCAGACGATGATGATGATGTGGATGGATATTTATCATTGTCAGCCAAATGCTATTGGCAGAACCTTCGAGTCAAAGTTGGAGCATAGTTTGAGTACATTTTAATGGCAACTATTTTTAAAGACGAATGTGATAAATAGAAAAAAAACCGCACAGTGGACAAAAGTTAATTTAGTAAAATGATGAGAATGATGTATGAGTCGTAGTCCCCGTCATTTTGAATTATAATTTGTTTCCAAAATGACTTTTTAATGAGTTCTCTCTTAATATGTAATGTTTACTATTTTTACAAATTATTATCCCATTTAAAAGTGGATAAGTTAAAATTCGAATTCGTCATATTTTAGAGCGAGTGTGGTTCAGCGGGAACTCGTGCGCCTTTCGATCCGACGCGCCTGGGTTCGAATCCCGACTCGGCCGCACCAATGACTTCTAGTTAAGTGCAGATTTTGCACGCTCGCTCTAAAACGGTGAAGGAAAACATCGTGATGAAACCCGCTTACGCGCTTTGGAGTGGTAGGTTCTGGCCGTGGTTATAATACCACCCACCGAACAAAGCCATGCCGTCAAGCGACCTAGTCGTGTTTCGGGATGATGCTCGGTGAACCATGGGGGAGACGGGTCCGAGCAGCCGCTCAACTGCCGTCTCTCTCTAGATCTATGTACTCCATCTTAGGCCACATCATCGCTTCACATCAGGCGAGATAGTGGCCAAACATGGATCTACAAAGTGTAAAAAAAAAAACTTAAACACTATTTTTTCTCGGTGTTTTTCAGAGTACTTGAAACTTAATAATATTCCTTTGGAAATTACAACGTTTGTATAATAATAAGTGAAAATAAGTTGAGATTACTGCCCGCTGAGCCTTTGAGGTTAGCCGGGTTTCCCACAGCGACAATATCTTGAAACTTATTCAATTTCCGAAAATTGGCCGGCCCTAACAATTTGGCTGCCCGGTATTTGATGTTGAAACTTAATTATTTTCGACGTGAATCTCAGCGACGAAGAGCGGGTAAGGCTGCACTCACATTATGGACGTAAAGTTTTTTTTTACGGATGTCCGATATGTTTTGAGTACCTAGTATTCCGACTAAAAGTCGGATATCCGTGTTATGAATAGTCGGTCTTATTGTTGATGTGGAAACGATACGATTACACTAAACTCACACAGGAAGCAAAAAGTATGCTTTGCTTTGAGTAGCTTTTGAATAAATAAGTAAAATATATATAAAAAATATTTATTTCGGATAAATCCACTGTTATGTTAGTAACCATTTTTAGTATCCGTAGATGTTGCCTATGCTGGTAGAGTGAAAAAATTAAATTACATGAATTATTTGGTCATGCCCGACAATACCTATCCAGTATCTCTGGATAGGGCAATCATTTTCAGAACACTGTGTGTGCAGCTACCTCGTAGACGGTGGTAAATGTTCATTAAGGCCACTTTTTTTTGCATAATAGCATGAAAACCGTCCTTGCGCGCTTCGGCAAACATTCCAGACGCGCTACAACACCGTTGCAGTCCCAACAGTGCTCTGAAAGCATTGTTATATTGCACCCAAAGAGCGTTGTAGCAAAGAATACTAACTATCACTTAGTTGTAGGCTCGTTGCGTATACTGAACCCACAGGCTGCTCGAGTAGAAGGTTTGACTTTAGGCTCTAAAAAGAGTTATTTTAATATATTTATAAAGACTTTTTTTTAATATCAGCGCTTTTCATTAGGATTCAAACTAGCCTAAAATGTTAAGTCAACATGACTTCTTAGAGAAAACTTAACAGACTCAATCTGCGATTGAAAGAACACCGAAAGATTTTTTTACTCGACCTCAATATAAAACAATTTCTGAAGAAAAATTAGGGTTAAGCTCCTAAACGTAATAAATTCTCTAACCAATTGTTTTTTCAAGAGAAAATGATTTCAGTCGGAACGAACTACATATAATACGGGTAAGACTTAGCTCCATGTCGGTATTTAGGCTACGAAGATGGATGTTGCTTCACTTAAAATGCGAGAGGAAAACGTACAAACGTATAATTTTCTATTGCCTTGCTTCCGTTCTAGGCAACTTAGCCTAAAATGCAGGCGAGTTAAGAAAGACTGAGTTTTTAATCGACTTCAAACTAAACGACTTCGGCTTTTTTGTGTTTGTTACCTCAGAACTCCGTCATTCATGAACCGATTTGGAAAATTCTTTTTGCGTTGGGTTCAATATAGCTACGAAGTGGTCCCATATAAATTTCATCGATATTTGACCTTGGACTTCGAAGATACATTGAAGTCGGTTTTTTGTTTGATAAAACGTATACTTGATTTATTATTTTGTTAGCGAGTAGCAAACATGAAGGATATTAATATACCTTTATTTGTTGTTTATAAGTAAATTAATTTATTTTTCTAATTAATTTACATATGTTATTAGATGCTCTACAGTTTAGACACATATGTATATAAGTTACAAGCTTAAGTTATCATAACGACAGATCTTCCTGATTATTACAATTTTGTCTTAAGTGCTCTCTAGCAAAGGATTCAAGTATGTATAAAGGGTGTATATGTGTGTGAGTGTGTGCATGTTAAGTTGATTGTATGTAGATGTGTATGTTTGGATTAGTTGAGGAGTAAATTTATATATTAACATAATTGCTGAGAGGAGTTATTGTCTTGGAGAGTTTTGAAGACTTAGTTATTAAAAGTAAGGGATTCTAGGCAACGTATTTAGGCAAAGATGTAATAAATATATACTTAAGGCAAGGGCATTTGCTAATGTAATTAATAAAATAAAAATTATGTTACAATCAAACTAATTTACTCTCTTTGTTGTTTCTCTGCTTCATGTTTTGTAATTTTAATTAGTGGTATTTCGTTTGTTCCTTCCTTTTTATAAAAATATTTTGTTGTAATGTTTTGTAATAATACATTTTGTTACATAATAATGTAAAGAGAGTAAAATAATGTTTTCTGTTTATATAATGTATAAATGCTATTTTGGTAAAAGTGTTAATTAACGGGCTTTGTCACTTTTGAAATGTTACCCTATTTCCAAATTTTTTTTTAATGGCAATGAATGACGATTCGAGTATGCCGTTCGCCTGATGGCAAGCGCCACGCCTGCCCAAAACAATTGCAGTGCCACCCAAAACTTTTAATACCATAAAAAGCACTGCGTAGGACTGCATTGCGCTCATCACACCGAGACATCAGATATTAAGTCTCAAATGCCCAGTAGCTTCGCTTTTAATATTTGAAACTTATATTTGACTAACACTAATAATTAAAAAATGTAGGTATATGAGTCCTAATTTAAGGTAGTTTGCGTTTTGATGTACAGTCAGCGGGAAAAGTAGTTGAACATTTAATAATCTTCGATTGACATGATTGACACCCTTGATATTTGTCTATTTTTACCGAATGTTTCTTTTAATTTACATCATTGCACATTAAATTTTAGACACACACATAGAATTCGAGAAGGGTTTTCGGGGTCGTTTACAATTAGGAAAAAAAAATTGGATTCCGCCATTTTTCAAGATGGCTGCCATACAAAAGTTTTTTTCAGAACAAAAAAGGTGAACAAAACTTTAGAACCGTAGTCGATAGGAAGCCTCTATAAAAAAAAAACACAACACCCCACACGCGCCCGCCACGACATCACTAGTTTTATTATCTTACTTAAATGTTTGAAATATTAAAATATCAACGTAATTGAGATTCAAATACAAAAACATATCAAAACTTATAGAATATTCTATGAGGGTATTTTTGTTTCGTTTATATTGGATATTCATACAAAAAGAAAGAACTACAGTTCAACAACTTTAGACGGACGCTTATTTCCATGAAGAGGGAAATACCATCCGTTTTTTCGCTTCGCTCAGCTCTGCTGGTCCCTATTTATAGTTACACTCTAGACGCTAGAATCCATTTGTATAGAGCTAGGTTTTGAAACATCGCAAAACAATGAATTTCGTTCCAGAGTTTTAATGGCGGCGTGGCCACCTGGGAAATCTGTGACACTTAAAATTGCAGTAGTTGTAGAAAATGCACAAAGTTCAATGATCGTGCCTCAAAAAGCAGTTGATGTTAGGTTATGTTTATTTGTTCGCAGGTTAGTACAGTCATTTGGTTCGAAAAATAGTGGATAACTGGAAAGTTTTCCGGGAATTTTGAAAATTGGTAATTTTATAGATTTTGATGTGCTCTCTCCGAATTTCAACTTTGCCACCTCGTATTTTTGCCGCTCGCGCCGCCATATTGGAAAAATGGCGCCTACGAGTACAAGCATTTTTTTGACAATACCTCCTTTCTGACTTATTTTACGATAAAAAGTTATAAAAAAATGAAACAAGAGATAATTATCTACAATTTATGTATCATCTTTTTAATTTTTTTCAGAATAGTACATCAAAATATATAAAATTATCAATTTTAAAAATTCCAGGTAAAACTACCAAATGACTGGACTGGTTTGGTTGCAGTTTAGATGAGAATTTGCAGTAGGATTTGTTATTATTTCAATATAAATACTATGTTGAAAGACGAGGCCCTTACCTTTGCCACATGGTGTTTTAAAACTGAGTAAACTTAGTACAGGTCATTGCTGTACTTTTACAGAGCTATGTAGACGACTCTCCATCTTGTCAGTGCCAAGCAGCTTGTAAACCCAGTTGTGAGACGTGCATTCTTAAAATGTCAATTGAATTTCATTCATTTCAATCAAGATAAAATCACATAATCACATAAACTGTAACTGTACACTGAAACCTATTTGCTCAAGTGACAGTTCTCTTTCCTCAAGGGTTTGCTGGAAGAAAACTCTTTTAGGGTTAAACTCGCCTTTGTACATATAGTTTATAATCATTGATGTAAATATTATGACAGTGTACAATAAAGAATATATATATATATATAATAATCTATAACATTATTAAAACGATTACAAAACAACTTACAACTATACAAATTAATAACAAATAAATAGTAATAATAATAAATATCAAAAGAATTATTACCATATATTTATTATCATAAATTACATCACAAGCTGTATCACACGTTTTCATTTTTCTATTGCCAATAGTATAAAAGGAGTCATTGTGTAATTTTAATAGAAATTTTTGTATCCTATTTACGCACTAAGCATTTATGTGAAATAGACAACTCTAATCAACCAAAGCTGGTTTAATAATTGGTTAATAATATCATATCCCATGGACATTGGTATCTGCTATCTATTATTGGGTTTGCTTCAATATCACACAAAATTGAATATTCTCTGGACGGTTATACAAATTTATTATTAAGGGGTAACCACACAAACAACATTTTCGAAGGTTTTGGCTACAAAAATGTTGCTCAGGATCAAACTTCTGTCTGTCATCGTCAGAAAGTAATACACTGACGTTTGAATTTTATACAACATGATGTTGGCATTCAGTCAGCTTATTAACCACTCGCTAGAGCTTGTTCTATTTCAGTTTTGTCCAAAGTGATGCAAAGAGAATGTTGCTACTAAAATCGTTCCCCAACCGTTTCCCAATGGCAACTTTTACTGTTGCCGTGTGTGCAAACCATAGTCCGTCTGTGACCGCTATCCACTGTGACCGTTTTTGGAGTAATAGCGCTATTGTGCAGTTATGTTCGTTTAATGAATTCTCCGGAAGAAATATGGGGTCACGAATGTGTGGCGAATTTAAATTCGAGTCGTAGGCGTTTTGTTGTTTTACTAGCAAACACTGGGTCGTGTGAGTGATGTGCCAACCCATTTTGCTCTCGAGTCGATGGTCATTTGTTTAACTTTGGAGGAATAAGGGTAAAATCGTGTGAGATAAATATAGCATGTGGGTCAGACCACAAAAAAAAGACCACAGAATAGACATAGTACTACGTACAAAAGGTGCACTCCGTCAAGACACCTATCTACTGTCGTACCTAGCGATAAGGTAGAATCTAGGTCGCAGTACTCCATATAAGGGTAAATAGTGAACCATGGCTGGTAATGACTTAATTCATAAACAGTATTCCTTCTATTCAATACACCACACTATTCATCATCATCATCAACAGCCTGTACGAGTCCACTGCTGGACATAAGCCTCTCCCGATACACGCCAATAAGCCTCCTCTTCTCATGTTGTTGCTGTCAGCCACTTTAGAAAGAAAAAGAAAGAAAATACATTTATTCCGGACATCACACAACATTACACTGAATATATACATACTAAAATAAAGACAAAACAAAAAACAATAAAAACAATACAGTGAAATGTTGCGCGATGTCAGGAAAAGGACTTTACGCAGGTTGTAGCTACCTCTGGCCGAAAACATCCTACACTAACTTTACCTCAACGTGGTCTCCACTTTAAAGCTCGTTTACTCCCATCGGGTATCGGTTCTTCGACATATTTCGCCCATTGCCACCTCAGGTTACTTATTCGGTGAGCTATGACTATTACGCAAAGTATATCCAAAATAAAATTTATGTTTGCATGATTTAACTTTAGTCGTAAAGTATTTACGAAACATTTTTTTATATTGAATTCAAACTTTCGCTTTTTTTGTCACGCGATGCCCTTTTCTTCAAAGATATACCAAATTTTAAGATACTTTATCCGTAATAGCCGTTACGAATCTTAATTACAATCTTATACAACACACGTCTTGGAATGTATGACATTTTATTAACCAACTTCAAAAAAAGGAGGAGGTTGTCAATTCGACGGTATGTTTTTTTTTGTATGTTTGTTACGCAATTACTCCGACAATTATGAATTGATTTTGATGATTCTTTTTTCTTCTTCAGATGTGTTCCCATATAAATTGTATCGAAATTGATTCAGCACTTTATGAAAATAATAACAAAAACAAAAATTATAAGTTTAGTCTTGTTTTTTTCTAAAAATGATACTTTTTAAGTTTATTGTTTAATTCCTTACCTGGCATCCAGTCTCCACATTGGCGTACATTCCTGGGTGAACAGGTACGTGAGCGCAAGAGAACCTTGTCTCAGGCACCTTATGGTAGATCGGGAAGTCGACCCCAGGAGTTCCGGGGACATTGCGTAGGTCCTGGGGTTTCTCGTGCTCCCTGAGCGGCTTAGGCCGTGGCTGCTGATACTGCTGCCTGGGCAAGAAGTAGTCCTGATCGAACTGGATCTGCTGGTCGTAGCGTTGAGGAGCTGTCTCGTATCTCTGCAGCGGAGGGGCTTGCTCGTATCGCTGTTAACAAAAAAGATAAGTTTGTTTTAACAAGTTGATATGCAATGATTATTGTTGTAGAAAGATGGCGTTCTTTAAAAACTTTCAATTCTAAATGTGTTATGGTTAACTTATTGAATTTATTACAAGGCTTCGGACTTAGGGTGCCCTTCATCCGGGAGTACCACGCTTTGTTTGACTTCGACCAGGTTTCGGACATTTTAGAAGCCCGTGCAAACACTCGCCACCTACGCCGCGGCTTGATCTCATAACTCCCAGTAGAAGGACTTTTAAAATTTCCAAAACCTGGTCGGAGTAATTTCATTGTTTACCGTGAGTCTTAGCGGTTTTTATATCAATTAAGTAAAAAAAGTGTTGTCGTGTCATACATTGGAATGTAAAAGAGTGGTTATCACGTGTCACACGTTGTAAAGCGAGAGAGTAGTTGTCATATAGAAAGAAAGAAAGAAAGAAAAACATTTATTCGACAACCACAAACAAATAAATGAAAACACATATGATGTTATATACAAAGACAGAGAAAGAATATAACAAAACAAGACAATACAAAATAAAAAATTAAAGCCCAACGATCACATACATAGATCCTGGCCCCTAACTAGGATTCCCTGTATCTAGGAAACCACGTAACCACCCTCACTGGCCTCCCTATAACTACCGCCTTGAGAGAAGCCGAAAATCGGGCAAAATGGAAGGAAATAACACACACACAGTAAAGTTATAAAGGACCTTCAGGGACACGACCTTCAGCAATGAAGAATACGACTAAGAAGAAGTATCTAGGAAACCAGGAACTATGAGGACCATGGTCCCACAAAACCCAGGCACGAAACAAGTGCTTGCGCTTTTTTTTCTGTGCACAAACATGTCCCGTCGCGGGAATCGAACCCGCAACCTTAGTGATGTATGAGATTTGAGCTAACCTGCCCAACCACTACACCACAGAGGCTGTCAAAACAGAGGAAGTTTGTGGTGCCAAAACGGACTATATCTCAGGACAAAATGTCCGATGCCCATGACAACAGGCTGGTTTTCAGCATAAAAGGATATTTCCTGTACCTAAAGGGGAAAAGACTACTTCTGTACCTTTATTCATATGTATAGCACGTTGAAAATAAGGGGGCACGTGTTTAACTGATCATAGCTTGTTTATTTTCCTGAAGTAAGTTTGAATAAGCATGTATATTGTTTTGACTAGGTTTGTGTTCAAACTTGATAACTGTGTTGAGTTGGAATAGATTCTAGAATAATAACAGATCCGTGACCTTAACCATATCTCTGTTTACACAGCAGTTATTTCTCATTAAATCGAAATATCATTTGAGATTTATTTCAGTACTCTTTTTATGGAACTGACTGATGAGACAAGCATGTCGTTCACCTGATGGTAAGCGCCACGCCTGCCCATAACAATTGCAGTGTTTATTAGTAGTTTATTGAGTTGTTTACATCATTTATTTTGCATTTGCTCTTGCTACCTATATATACTGATATACACACTTTCTTAGACATCTTGTTTAAGCGAGCTTTTTACTTGTGTAATTCAAATCAAATATTAATTTTCTAGGGAGAGGCACGCTTTCGTGAGTAAAAAGTACCTACTATATAGTACGAAGTTGCAATATTAAGCCTAGATTTAGCAACGCAATTACAATTACTTCATTATATCTATGGTCTCGTAATGTAGAGCTAATGAGTACCTTGACATCGATCCAGTTTTTATACGAGTGAGCTTACACAACGCGTTATCGAAGGATTGCATAACCCTTTATTAGCCAGTTTTTTAGTCTATATACGTCTATTTGTGACTAACTTTCACATTGTAGATAAATAATTAATTTCATTTGCATAGTAGAAATGTCAAATTAGTAGCACAAGGCTCTAAATAAACATGCCCAAATGTAGAAGTGATTATTTCAATAAATATCAATGGTAATGCTACAAGTTGATTTCACGTTTCATTTCATCTAAATATCATCCACGTTTATGGTTATTCTTATTGCACTATAGCCTTTCACATAGGTAGGTACTTGAAATCACAAAACAGATTATTTTTTTATAGATCTATGCCTTGCCTGCTAAGCAATGATTTGGCCGGAGATAAGGCATATACATCTAGAAAAACGAATATAGAAACTGGTGCTTGTTTAGCGGTGACCACCCAGAGTCTGCTCAGATACCGACAAAAGTACATAGGTACTCCAGCTGCTACCTGCAGTTGATGTCACGAAGTCTTTTAACTTTAGCGATAAATAATACCGGCATAATTTAGCGAAAAACGGTCCTTGCCGCTTACATAACAGTTTAACTACTCGTTATAACACTGACATTACCGCACATCGAGGTCAGTGACGTGAGAGCTTACTGTTGAACCGTGATGGAAAGTAAAAGAAACCGTAAGTTTTAGTCTTTACGGCTGTTTAAACCTTTCGTAAACTATTTGAAAAACAAATTAAGAATGTTATTTAGAAACTGAATATTTCATCACCATCGTCATCAGCCCATCACATTTCCACTGCTGGGACACGGGCCTTCTCACATAGAGAGAGAGAGAGAGAGAGACTGGATTGGATATTTACCATGTATGTATTTGTTTTGCTTGCAACAGTCCCAAAATATCGAAAACTTAAATTAAATTCTAATATCAGTGATCATGATAATTTTAAAATCTTATTTCTAATTAAGATCACACATAGTGTCTGTAGTGATAATGGAAAAGAGTGTAGGACTGCAAGTCGGCAAAACTATGACGTCATCCTCAGAGGCATCTTACATGTATTCCACAGAGACCCTACACAATGCATGGCGCGATATCACAGTGTATGCGAACAATAAGAAATTAATTAAATGTAATCAACGTAATTAAAAAAAATATTCAAAATTAGGTATTAGGTAATCAATGGTTTAGTTAAAGATATATTCCTTTATTTAATCAATGGAAGAGGCTCAAATTGAGACATTCACGCATTATAAGGCTCAAAACTGTCAAACATCTGAGTTTAAAACATCTAAAAATGTTTAATCTTCAACTTTTTAAGTCTTTATTTATTAAAAAGGATTTCAATCAGACATGATCATGGCACTCCCATCTCATATTTAATCTTCTTTTAAAACTACAAATCTCGTATTATCATAGTCTTAAAAATAAGCAAAATTACTGTCAATAGCAAATGGTGAGCAAACAATAAAAATAGCCAAAAGGCTCATTCCGAGACTTTCATACGCATTAGCCACAGAACGAATCACATCGGGGTTAATTGAGTCAGCCAATTGTTAGGTAAGCCCGAGCCCGTAAGCTACAATAAGTAGCTATAATAATAGAAATCTGCCATTACTATGAGTATTTGTATCTTCTGTCGGTTTGTATAAGTATCTACTCACAGACTACTAAATCAAGGATAATGCCTTTTCCAATAATGCTTGGATACTAAACGATATTCTTGACAATAAATATACTCATTATTTCAGTCTACATCAAAGTTCCTGTCCGAGCAATTTTAATTTTCTTTTGTCTGTATGTTTAGAATCTTAGATCAAAGAAACTATTTTAAAGTAAAATTCGACTAACAATAATTACTTTGATCTATCTATTCAAGGCTCATAAAGAAAGCATGATAAATATTTAAATGACAAATTTACCTCATATATATATTGTGAGGATAGAGGAAGGGACTTACGGCTTTACGAGGTCACTGGTTTCTGAACTGCTCTTCTCCTCACAAGGTCTTCTTTGAGGATCGGTGTCACGATCGCGTGTTCACCCCGGGGTGAGAACTAGGGTGACTTCGTGTGAGATGCGAACGACCGTGCGCGACACTGGCTATTTCGGAAGTGCGGAGTACTTAGGATGCGGGGGTTGTGGGAGGAAATTTGAAAGTGTGCGTTTTGTGCGTTTGTGTGCGTGGAATGAGTTCGGATACAGTTATAATATACCATAGAGTAATATTCATTTTTGGCGAAGACAACTCCGCCGGCCTAGAGGTTTCCTCTAAGTTGAGTAAGCGTGATAAGAAATAAATTGTTGAATAGTTAAAAAAAAATATTTTATTTTATAAGAGTGAATGCGTACTTAAACTAGAATCCAGGAGACACCGGATATAGCAACTTAAAATATTGTTACTGGCTTGGAAGTGGCGCCAACCGAACTACGGGCCTTACATAAGTTCCTGTAGTCGTGCGCACTTTACAAGCTCTTATTACGGAGTCTCGACCGGGAAATAACTCTTCCACCACCCCAATCGGCCAGGAAAGTGGGTGTGCGTTTTGATCTTTGATGATGACCACAGACCCTAACTCGATGGGTTTGGAAGGCGTGTTCCATTTTTCGCGTTGTTGTAAAGAAGTTAAGTATTCTTGGCTCCAACGGCGCCAAAAGTTATGTGTTAACTTACTCACAAGTTGAAACCGAGTTAAGCGATTATCGGCTATAGTAGTTAAATCCTCAGAAGGTAAAAATTTGAGTGGCGTTACATTTGAGAAATGGTTTGGCGTTAAAGCGGTTATATCCGATGGATCTGATGAATTCGGATGTATACACAGAGGACGACTATTTAATAGACCTTCAATCTGCACGAGTACAGTTGAAAATTCCTCATAAGTTAGCGTATGTAGGCCAACCACCTTCGCTAAGTGAGTTTTAACACAGCGAACATTTATTTCGCTGAGTCCATTAAAATGTGGACCATAAGGGGGGCTGCGCTTGAACTGAATGCGATGAGATAAGAGTTCTTGATTAATATAGTTGTGAAAAGTAGTGGACTGTATAAGATTGTAAATTTCGTCTAGTTTTCTTCTCGCGCCAGCAAAGTTTGTACCTCCATCGCTATAGATCATTGATACAGGTCCGCGGCGACTCACAAAGCGTTTAAATGCAGCTAAAAATAGGTCTGAGCTTAAGTCGGATACTAATTCTAAGTGCACAGCCTTCGTGGTTAGACAAACAAATAAGCAAATATATGCCTTTTGACTCTTGACACCACGATGACGTATATGCGTTATGTGAAATGGACCAGCATAATCCACGGCTGTGTTAACAAAAGCTTTCGCTTCCGAGACCCTAAATGAAGGCAGATCACCCATTTGCGGCGTAGTGAACTTAGGGTTTAGTCGAAAACAAATGTTACACGCGTGAACGCGCTGTCGGACTAAATTTCGAGCTGATAGTATCCAAAACTTTTGTCTAAGTAATGGAAGCAACAAAGAGGGCCCAGTGTGCAAATTCGATTTATGAAAGTGATCAACGATCAACTCTGTGACGCGTTCTTTGGCGGGAAGTAACATAGGGTGCTTCTGACCAAAGTTTAGTTGAGAGTGTTTCAGCCTCCCTCCTACCCTTAAGATTTGGTTCCTCTGGTCAATGAAGGGATTGAGCTTAAAAATGCGTTTACTACACGTTTTATTATTTTTGATCGCATCAAAATCAGCGGTGAAGTGTTTATGTTGAACATAGCGTATTACATAATTTTCGGCGAATTCTATATCTGCGACGGTAATTTCCGTATTTTTAGGTAATAGTTTTATAAATCGTAAAACATACACCGTTATTCGTAATAATTTTAACCAATCGGAGACGCGTTCTGCTATCTCGCCGATCGAATATGACTGAACTGGAGCTTCAGGTGGTAGCGTAATGTTTTCTGTCAGAGCAACCGGTTTAGATTCTAGGAAATCATTTCCGTTCACTTGAAATAGTGTTATGGGCCACTCTGAGATGGGTGCGCGGAGCCACTGCGGTCCGTGAAACCAGAAGTCACAGTTTAGTAACGAGCTCGGTGGGCTAGGTCGCGTGATTTTGTCTGCGGCGTTTTCTTGGCTTCTTACATGATACCAATGATGAGCGGGCAATTTCGAGTTTATTTCCGATATGCGATTTGCGACGAACGTATGAAATTTGTAAGACGGCGAGTGAATCCATGTGAGAGTGACTGTGGAATCTGAGAATGCGTAAATGTTGTCAATTTTACAACGTTTCGACAATGTTTCGACTACCGAGTTAACAAGATTCGCTAAAAGTAGGGCAGCACAGAGTTCTAAGCGTGCGAGGGATATCTTTTTAAGCGTAGCTACCCTAGACTTTGCGGTAAGTAAATTCACAACTCCGTTAGTGTGCGCATCTGAGCCAACTCGTATATATACGCAGGCTCCATAACATGCCTCGCTGGCGTCGGCAAAAGCGATAACTGTTACGTGGGCGCTAGAATAAATACCTACATGTCGCGGAATTTTAATTCGCTCCAGACAAGGTAGTTCATCGCGAAACTTTATCCACTTGTCATGGATTGAACTCGGTACAGGATCGTCCCAATCAAGGTTAGACGTCCAGCACTCTTGAACGAGAAGTTTCATGTAGGTAGTCACAGGATTTAGGAAACCTAGAGGGTCATGTAAGCGAGCTGTAACCGACAGAATAGTGCGTTTTGAGCATGCCGGTATATCTGAGTTAATTTTAAATTGAAAGTTATCTTCAGTCGGTTTCCATTGCAAACCTACGATCTTTGTTTTTGCTGCCGAGGGTGAATCATCATCGAACTTAATGATATCCGGATTTTTATGCGATAACGGTATCTTACTCATGAGTTCACAGCTATTTGAGATCCATTTAGTTATATTAAATCCGCCGGCCTTGAACATCTCCACCATTTCGTGGTAAATCTGTTCAGCCTTTTCTAACCCGTCTACGGAAGTTATAAAATCGTCCATATACATATTGTTTTGAACTTCATAAGTTGCGAGAGGGTACGAGCTTTGGTTATCAGCGGCGAGTTGACGAACTGATCGTAACGATAAAAAAGGCGAGGAGGTTAAACCAAAGCTTAATCTATTAAACTCAAATATGCGTATGTTTGAATTCGGATCAAACCTGTACAAGATGCGTTGAAAGGAGCGGTGTTTTGGTATCAATTCAATTTGAAAGTACATCTTTTCGATGTCAGCGGTAAGCGCAGTTGAGAACATTCGCAAGTTAATTAACAGATCAAAAATATTACTTTGAAGATTCGGGCCTTTGTAAAGTAAATCATTTAAAGATTTTTTGCTTTCTGTGGGACAGCTAGCGTCTATTACCACGCGAGTTTTTGTACTAGATTTGTCAGGACGATACACAGGTCTGTGAGGTAGATAACAACATTCATGACTGGGTTTTAAATCCTTAACTTCTGTTAAATAATCTCGATCGATATATTCCTGTATAGTAGCGTTATAGTTATCGCGAAATTCCGATGAAGCATCAAGTTTCTTTTCTAAAATGAGTAAACGGCGTTTTGCAATAGCGTACGAGTTACCTAGTTCGGAAGGATCAAACTTGAATGGCAGTTGTACCACAAACCTGCCGGTATCATTCCGAGTGTAGGTAGAAGCGAAAAGATTTTCACAGGCCTCATCGTCTGGGCTCATATGAATCTTATTTGGGACACTTTCCAGTTCCCAGAAGCGTTCGGTTAATTGCGTAAGCGTTTTAGAATCTTCCGTTGTACAGAAGAAATTCTTATCAGTGACCTTTGACCGTGAAAGGTTACACAAAGTTAAGTCATTAGCATAGTTTGCTTTTCCCATTATAAGATATCCCAAAGTACTTTCTATCGCGACAACTGATGAACATGGCGAGGCAACTTTATGTCCGCCAATAATTTCGGGGAATATCTCACAACCGAGTAAACAATCAATGTCTCCGGGCTCATAATAGCAACTGTCAGCTAGCGGTAAACTTTCGAAGTGTTTTAATTGCAAGGTTTCTATGCGAACGTTAGGTAATTTATCTGTTATCGTGTTAATGACCCTTGCGTTGATAGTGTATTCGCAACTTTTATCAAATCGAGAATGAATCTTAAAAGAGGTAAAACCTAATGTCATACTTTTGGAATTTCCTATTCCCTGGACAGGCGAAGAAGAGGGGTGAATATTGAGATTTAAGCGATCACAACATTGTTTCGTGATAAAATTACTCATTGAGCCTGAATCGATCAAAACTCGAATATTAGAACGTGTACTATTATGTTTATTATACAAATTTACAATCGCGGTCGGAATCAAAACAGTTGAGTTGTTATTTATATCATTAGACGGCTCCGCTGTATGCAGCGATAAAGCGCTATTTGTATTGTTCGCATCGTTGCATTCCTTATCAGTGGAGGCAGCGCGCGGCGCGTGCGCGGCGCACTTCATACCGCTTGACGCGCTTACGCCAGCTGAGTGCGTGAGCGGTGTCGCCCGGCGAGTCGGGGGTTCGATTCTAGATCGTTCTTTAAAATTGTCTATGTGAAGCAACGTGTGGTGGTTCCGTTGGCATACAAAGCATTTATTCTGCGATTTGCAAACCGATATATCATGGAAACCTAAACAATTTTTACAAAAGCGATTTTTGTTAACAATATCAACACGGCGTGTGGGATCTAACTGTATAAAATGTTGACATTTAAATAGCGGGTGTATTGATGCTCCGTTGCATACAACACAGTGCGAGTTATAAGTTTTATTGTTGTTATTGTTAACGAGAAGAGTGCGAGTTGGTTTTATTTCTTTTTGTACACTATATGTTTTATTTAAAGAGGGTTTGCGTAATGATTGAATTTTACTTTGTTCATTTAAAAATTGTGATAAGTGTTTGAACGTGGGAATTTCTATGTGTCTATGAGTTTGTTCAAATAAATTGACTAACTCCTTATCAAGCTTGCTTAGGGCTACATGAGAAATAATAAAATCAGATAGATTTGATATATTCAAGCGTTGCAGGGCGCATTCGGCCGAGCAAAATTGTTCAATAAATGTATCTATACTCTGATTCTGTTTAAAGTTTAACATTTGATCGAGTAATTGGGATGCTTGTACCCTAAGGTCCTGAAATTTAAAGACAAGAGCATTCCAGATTAATTCGTAATTTTCTGCTGTAGCAGGGAATCCAGAGCATACCAACAACGCCTTGCCTTTAAGATTACCTATCAAATATTGAACCTTTTCAGCGTTACTCAACCGTGGATTTTCATGAATCACACTTTTGAAGTTCTCATAAAACAAAGGCCATTTACTAGGTGATCCGTCAAACTGTACGAGTGATAAGGGAGGAAGCTTGTGACGGTAAGCGTCAGAGTTAAAACTCTCAGACTTTTGCGCACTAAGTGTTTGTTCGGTGCTTTTAATATAACAATATAGTTCGTCAAAAGAACTCAGAGAAGCGTAGTTCGGCTTAACCGTCGGATCATCTTCCAAATAAGCTGTTATTAAAGAATCGAGTGTCTCATGGAATTCTGTTCGAGTTTTATCTAACGAGTGAATTCGTGCTAAAAATTGCGATTTAGATAAAGGGTCAGAGACCTTTAGGCTTAGGTTATAAAGTTCTTGCACTATTTCAAATAATCTTTCCTTTTTTGCTTCTAATAGCGATATTTTAATATTTGACGATGTACTTTCCTCCTTCTTTCCCTTCGTCATTTTAAATAAATAACGAACAGACAGCGATTAGATTACAATACAATCGTAAATGTAAAACAATAGGACGAGCGAAGCAAAGATTATTAGAATGTACGAGGAGGGCGTTAACGGTTACAAGAAAAATTTGCTAAGTTGTCTAAACCAAGTTTTAGAATAAAAATATTATTTTACGTATACAATATTACGTGTGTAAATACGTAAAAATGCGTTTAAATTGTAAAATATATAAGGATTAGCGTAAAATATGCAATTTAAGATCGCGGATGTGAGGGTAGATATATATGAGTAAAAATTATAATTTGCATAAAATAAGCGTTATATATGCGTGAATGCGGTAATAATGCGTGTGAATATGATAAATAAAGATGAGTAGATATATATTTGTGAGAAATATGCGTGATGAGATGAGTAAAAGTGAGATGTGTGCGAAAGGTATCGGGTCGGTGGACCACACTTGTGAGGATAGAGGAAGGGACTTACGGCTTTACGAGGTCACTGGTTTCTGAACTGCTCTTCTCCTCACAAGGTCTTCTTTGAGGATCGGTGTCACGATCGCGTGTTCACCCCGGGGTGAGAACTAGGGTGACTTCGTGTGAGATGCGAACGACCGTGCGCGACACTGGCTATTTCGGAAGTGCGGAGTACTTAGGATGCGGGGGTTGTGGGAGGAAATTTGAAAGTGTGCGTTTTGTGCGTTTGTGTGCGTGGAATGAGTTCGGATACAGTTATAATATACCATAGAGTAATATTCATTTTTGGCGAAGACATATATGAAAAATTAACAATTTATTTTATACACATTGAAGAATATTAAATGACAAATTGCAAAAATACTATAGGAAAATAAAATTTATCATGAACTTTTTAAATGATCACTATTATTATAACTTTTCTTATACATTTGATAATTTTGGTACAATTTTAATAAATTATACTTAGAAGATTATTCTCTCCCCTAAATTTCTTGTCCCTAAATTTCTTGTTTCTTGTTCGGTGTTAACAACTATACCATCTATTGTACCTACCTATCTACATTAAGGAATGCAATAAACGATTAAATTGAGTTGAAATCATTCATCATTTGGCAAATAACAAATAGCCAAAAATATATAATATATAATATCATAATACGTAATAATATAAGACAATTACACTGACTGATGACTGATACAATGTTGGTTGAAATAAATATATAAATAAAATAAGTCGCCGCGATCTCGCAGCGTAAAGTCGCCCCTGATGAAGAGCATCGGACATGCTCGAAACGTAGGTCGACTAATTTGACAAACTACGTGAGTCCTAGCTGTTATTAAATATTTAAAATGAATCAAACTCACGAAAACTTTCATACTAAAATAAGTTTATAATACTAAAATCTAAAATCAATCAACACAACCTCGAAAAAGAAAATTTGAAACCTGATAACATACTGACTAACTAATATATAATAAAATACTGACTGACTAACAAATATCCAATCTAGCACAAATAATGAAACCTAAAACTGTGTTACTAGATACGAAACCTAGAGTTACGAAATCCCTAATAACTGCCTAGTTCGGTTCCAGAGTGAGAGGGGACGCAGTCACGGCCGCCGGGTAGTTGCGCAGTCGCAACGCACTGCCTTGATAGGCCCTTAACTTTATTGAAGCTTATAATACGTGAACATACTGGTTACTGTTTTTGCGATTGACACTATCAATCATTTGGTACCTATAATAATATTGCAGCTTATGAACAAGAATTTTGTTAATAAATATATTTTTCGAGACAAGCTTTTATCAAATTCGCAATTGGAACCACGAGCAGATTAAAATGAGCCAAAACACTAGAAGTTTACAATTATCCGTCAAGAAGTTCCATTGTTCACCTTCCGACTCCATCATCAGTTCAGCTGGCTGTCACCATAATATTGCATTGTCATCGGACTTTGACAAGTATGCAAAATTTCAACTCCGTAGGATAAGAGGAAGTGATAAGCTTGTAAAAATCCTAACAATGCTGATACTAGAATAAACTAGTTACTAATTGGCTGCCTACAGTCCCCCAATTATACATAATATATGTATTACATAATTGGGGAACATGTTTTGTCGATGCCTATTTGATATGCAATATTTCTTTACATGATATTTTCTTTTTGTAAAAACAAGCGTATTTATCAGATAACTCTTCACAAATACGCCAGATATGGATGACGTAAATAAATGTAAGAGTGATAGCACGAGAATTTATAACCATATAAGATTTTCTGTATGTCGGAAGAAAGAAACAAGGTCACACAGTTCCCAGATAGGCACCTACACTGAATGAAGGCACAAAATTATATTCAGGCGTCGAAAAGAAAAACTAGACGCCTAATACAAGAAGCCGTTTCGTCGCCATATAAGCTGGTAATGGTCGAGTTATTCAAAAAGATAAGATAAAGCAACATCGAAACAAGAAATATTCGCTCTCTGTTCTAGTAGAAATATTTTTGCTCGAGCTAGATAAAATAGTAGCTTTACCATAACATACCGTATAGACCAATATGCCGATGTTTTTCCTTGCAGTATTTCTAGTATTAATATTCTTCGATGGCATAATAAAGAAGTGAAGTTATGTGTTAGATATATCCCGCACATAAGCTCACTTCTTTATTATCGGTATCTTTGTTATCTTGATCTTATTCCTTGGAAATGCTGTGGACGAAAAGGTTGACTTTGATCGGTAGGTTTTAACGTTGCTTCTAAATATCGCAATTGTAATACTAAACAAGTGAACCAATTATCATAAAATGGGAGCAATCTTACTATCCCCCTGATTATATGGACAAAAAGCCCCGCAGTCTGCGAGGTGTGAATTTGCAAATTACTCCTGAATACCAATCTTTTGTCGGAGCCAAGTTTCAAACAACTCCCACTTCTCGGGCGTTGATCAAAGAAATAAAACTAAAAAACAGAGCTTTCGACGAAAACGAGAGTAAATTTAACCAACAGTAATTCGCCTTTGAAGGGCCCAAGGGAAACTCTGCAGAAAGGAAAATTGCAAAAGTTACAGCTCCCTTATGGGGGCCCAAGTTATTGCTACTAGATATTTTAAGGTCGCCGGTGCTGGTCCTTTTATGACAATAACTGTAGTTTGAACAAGAGTATCAATAGAAAAAACAATATCATTAATTATTTGTTTACTGTGGTTGCGCTTCCAATTTCCCTCGAGGACTGTGCATTTTTCAGGTATAAAAGGAGCCAATGATTAATATTGGAGTGTACTCTACCTTTCCCCTTGCGAAGATGTATTTTTTTTTAGAAAGTATCGACGGAAAATCTTGAAAAACGAAAGCATTTTTCTTTTTTATTAGATACTGTATAAGTATGGTAAAATATAGCCTATGTTACTAAGGGAGAGTGTAGCTTTCTATCAGTGAAAGAATTGTCAAAACTGGGTCAGTAGTTTCAGAGATTACCTCTTACAAACATACTTATATTATAGTATAGATTGCAGCAAAGTTTAAAGTATGATATGTCATAATTTAAGCTGAGTGAGTTAGTTTTTAACCAACTTGAGTGTTATGACACTCATCAAATATTTCGTTTTTTTTTTTTAATTTATTTTATTTTTGGGGCTTTTATACATTGGTACATGTCAGCCCCATCATATATGCTAATACTATAGTGAAAGGTCTTTATAGACAGCCATATGTAGACCTATTTATTTATGGAGACCCATAATTTTGAACAGGTCTCTCGCTGCATCAGACGTTGGTTGAGCCAAAATTGTATGGTACCCACCTACATCGTATCTGTTCAAACCGTAAGTGCTCATGAGCACCTGTCTTTCATTTTGAAACCGGACACACTCCACCAACAAGTGATGTACATCTTCCACAGTTCCACAAGTTAAGCAGTTAGGTGTTTCACTCTTCCGCATCATAAAGTAAAACTTGTTCAGAGGCATGTGTCCTGATCTCAACCTATGAGCAATAATAACTAGCTTTCTAGGGAGCAAACTATTACAGAACCAAGGGATATGAGGAGGCTCACATTGAATAGATTTGTACCAAATTCCCTTTTCTAGCGATCTCACATTAAAATGTTCTTTCCAAAGATCATAACAACGTAATTTATATTTAGGTAGTAATTCCGAAAAATATTTCGTTAAGCTATTCTCTAACGGCTCTGTGTTTTTTCATTGTCTATTGTATTGTTATATGAGAAAATAATAAGAATGTCATTGTTATATTATAATGATAAGATTTATTAAAAAGACACAAGGTCACAGAGGTCACGTGACCTCACATTTTTGTCAAAAAGCTGATTAAGATCAAAACGCAACAAAGACCTAATCGAGGAGAGCTGGTTCTAGCCTCGCAGAATACTGATCTAAGAATAGTAAGTATATAACATATTAACAATTAATATTTTTGTTCGGTGAAACAACGTTTACAGATGACGTAGAATTGTCCCCTTAAAACGAGATAAAAAAACATAAGAGAAAGATTATAAGGCGTCAGGGTGGTATTCCGAAAACGCAGGTTCAAATTAAACAATTTCATGCTTTTCTTCAAAATATTTAGAATCTTAATTCATATTTGATTTGTGAACCATTTTACCACAGAAAACTAAATATATTTTACGATTGCTAATCGAAAATAGTAAAACAGCAGATATTATAATCCGGCGGAGCTCGATAGCCGAGTGGTTCAGGCATAGGAGTCGCGACGGGTGTTCCGCAGAAGCGCGATTCGAAACAACAATCACATACCTATATATTTTATTAATTTTTTTTTTGCCATGTATGTGCTTATGCTTTCATAAAATAATTATAAAATATTTGCTTTTGGCTTCGATCTAATTCAGAATGTCTTTTTTATCTATGATATTAGTTATAGATTTTTAAGTCAAAAAAGGAGAGGAGAATGCGCCACACCTGAATAACGCTACATCGCCAACATGCTTCGTAAACAAAATTCAGTTGTTTTTATTTATCACAGGCCAATTTTGAACGTCGATAAAAGTCTAGTAGTATCACGGCGAAACACCGGCAAAGAAAAATCATGAAATCTCTCGTACGTAAGAGGACTTCTGGGTAGCTACCACAGCTTTGCCAGTTATCCTACCGTAAAGCAGTAGTGCGCAAACATTACTGTGTTCTGATTTGAAGGGCAGTAGCCAGTGAAATTACTTGGCATTGTATGAAACTTTATCTGATGTCTCGGGGTGGTGCGCAATGCAGTCCTACACAGTTCTTTTAATGGTATTAAAAGTTCTGGGTGGCACTGCAATTGCTATGGGCAGGCGTGGTGCTTACCATTAGGAGTAAGACATGCTCGTCTAAAAAACAATAGGTAATGCTTAAGACGTAACCAGTAGTGATTTAATTTAGTTACCGAACGTCTATGAGCGAACAAAGTCAAACATTCTCCGGTCTTTAACAAACATGCGCGGGTTCCCCGGTTTATGTACTATTGTTTGCTTCGACCGGCACGTGACGATAACTTAGAACATATTGTTTATAACAATTGTTTAGAGAAAATATCAGTTAAACGTAAATATAGATATTGATAAAAATATATAATGAATTTATTTTTTATTTTGTTTGGGGGACTAACAGCTATTGTTACAAAATTAATAATATAAATAAGTTTTTTATATTTACTAACGTAATGTATAGAAATCCAGAGAGAGTTTATTATTAATGTGATGTCGGTCTACAATAACATGAATATCTTTGATTGTTCTTTAACCACGACATTTTTCAAACTAATATTTAAGTAGGTAATTTATTGATGTTTGAATTGAGCCCCTAAAACAATACAATACAATAATGCCTTATTGAATACCAAACACACAGAAAAAACAATAGCTAAAAAAGTCAATAAACAGTGGGTACAATGGGCGGCCTTATCGCTATGCGCAATTTCTTACAGGTAACTTTGGATGGACAGGAATTTTAAAAGAAATATTGCGGTCAGTGTGGTGTACATTATAAAACTCTAATTTTATGTAAACATAATATACTTTTAAAAATATTATATTTTGAATATTATAAACCTACTAATAATATTTTATTATATATTTGAACCTACTAATCTTACTAGGTAATATTATAAATGCGAAAGTTTGGTAATTTATTGATGTTTGAATTGAGCCCCTAAAACAATACAATACAATAATGCCTTATTGAATACCAAACACACAGAAAAAACAATAGCTAAAAAAGTCAATAAACAGTGGGTACAATGGGCGGCCTTATCGCTATGCGCAATTTCTTACAGGTAACTTTGGATGGACAGGAATTTTAAAAGAAATATTGCGGTCAGTGTGGTGTACATTATAAAACTCTAATTTTATGTAAACATAATATACTTTTAAAAATATTATATTTTGAATATTATAAACCTACTAATAATATTTTATTATATATTTGAACCTACTAATCTTACTAGGTAATATTATAAATGCGAAAGTTTGTGAGGATGGATGGATGGATGGATTTGTTACTTAATCACGCAAAAACTACTGAACAGATTTTGATGAAATTTGGTATGTAGGCTCATTAGGTCCTGGAAAAGGGCATAGGCTACTTTTTATCCTGGAAAACCACGGGTAAAACCGCGGGGCGCAGCTAGTATTTTTATATTACTAACTTGAGTATGTGTTATAAACTCTAAAAAAAAAATTATACGATATATTTTCTTAAAAATAAAATAACCTTTAACGATGCTGACCTCTGACTAGAATTCTCTATGTACTAATATTTTCTATTTATTGGTATGTGTGGCCACAACCTCGCCTGATTTCAAACGACGATGTGACTGAATATTGAGCACTGCGTCTTGGGAATCAGGAACTACAATGGCCCCACAACAACCACAGAATAATTAATAGTAACAAGTACAACCACTAAACACAAAATATTTTTTTCCTTTTTATTCATAAGCAGAATTTGTCACGTATCGGAAACTGTATCCGCAATCTTCACAAAATAACATAAAAACCGACATAAATTTTGATGTAGGTATCTTCGAAGTCCAAGGTCGAATATCGGGAAAATTTATATGGGACCACTTGTAGTTATACTGAACCCGAAGTAAAAATAATTTTCCACATAGGTTTATAAATGACGGAGTTCCGAATTGAGAACCTCGTCCTTTTTTTGAAGTCGGTTAATAATAAAAAGTATGTGTAATAATCTTACCTGTAAATAAGCAGCATCAGATACCAGACCACAGAGCAGTGCTCCGGTCAGCGCTCTCAGCACCGCTTTTCCCATATCCCCGCACATTTTACCAAATTCCTTTACTTCTAGCTTTACGTTTAAAAAATCTTTAAAATCCTAACAATAGCGTTGGTTGAATTTTGCCACTGTACTGGTAGGGCTTGCCGCAGCACTGATGGCGCGCAGTGAATGTGCAGCCCCCACTGCGGGTGCGGAGCAAAGTTGCGAAATAAACAATTACTTGGATATATCTATACTGACAAAGTTTACTCACACAATTTTTTTTTAACCGACTCTAAAAGGAGGTTCTCTATTCGACTATATCTTCTTTTTTTGTAAATTTGTTACATCATTACTCCGCCAATTGTGAACTGATTTTAATGATTCATTTTTGTTTGGTAGGTCATACTTCAGAGGTGGTCCCACATCAATTTTATCGAAATTGGTAGATAGATAGATAAAACGTTTATTTGTCTTGACACAACACACATGTACATTAAATAGCAAATTGTAAGACACTTATACAACAAGTACGTGTGTGTTGCATTTATGACAAATGGGCCATAGCTCAGCGAATTAAATTGCTCAAGGAGCAAACACCGACTGAAATTGGTTTAGCGCTTCTTGAAATAATTATAAAAACAAACAAAAAACAAAGGTATATTCTTGAAGTCGGTTATTGTCTTTTTTTTAATATAAATTAAATCTCAAAGTAATTAAATTAACAATTAATTATTCATTTTGTGATTCCTTGGACTTCCTTGTATCTTTGGACATTTAGAACGGAAGGACCGTCCCAAATGTCCAGCAAGCATGGCACAAAATAGTAGATAAATATTAAGTATGCTTGCCTGCAGAATTGGCTACGCATTCATTAGGGAACAGTTTTTTTGGAGTGGTAGGCTCTGGCCGTGGTTGTAATACCACCCACCGAACAAACCCATGCCGTCAAGCGACCTAGTCGTGTTTCGGGATATAGTTCGGTGAACCATCGGGGAGACAGGTCTGAGCAGCCGCTCAACTGCCGTCTCTCTCTAGCTCTATGTGCTCCATATTAGGCCACATCATCGCTTCACATCAGGCGAGATAGTGGCCAAACACAGATCAATTAAGTGTAAAAAAAAATAAAAAAATATAAAAAGACTAGCTGCGCCGCGCGGTTTCACCCACGGGGTCATGGGGTCATTTAGTCTCCGTGGGTGCAATACCTACCAGATTTCCTCACTTTTTCATTTATGATAGGTTATTTAAGATAGGATTACCACAAGTAAATCGTGTTATTTTTTTTTTAATTATACCACATCGGCAACCCTCACCTGTTTACCTATTTAAAAATGTTTTTCTTTAGCACCATTGCCATTGTGAGGAAACCGGCATGTCCAAGAATTAATAACAAAAATTCAAGTACTCCTGACATCCACTAACCTGCGCTGGGCCAGCGTGGCCCACGGGGTCTATCCCGTCAGTTCAGTAACAACCTACTTAAAAAATTTCAACAAAACCCGTTATTAAATAACAAACATCTACACTTCTTCACTTTTCTATTTATGATAGGTATTATAGGATTACCACAACTAAATTGTGTTAATTACTTTAATATTCGAAGTGCAATGACTTAATGTTGAAACAATTTTATTTCATAATAACATACAAAGTAAAAAACGTTTCCTGTATCTTGACAGTCGTACACCATGTAAAATGATGATTATACACCAACCAGTAGGTAGATACAATGTGAAATGGGTCAAATTATTCGAGCGCTTATTTACTTGAAGATTTATGATTGAATATAGATACGCCCGATGAGTGTCAACAAGTATAAAAGAGGCAGGAACAAAACTCAATAAAATTGCAAAATGTCACATATCATAAAATCACATGTGCCAATGACCTTTCACGCACACATGTGAATACTTAACTAGCGACCACTAGCCCTTTCATCGCAGATCGACACGTTCACCTTCATTAGACGTTTTCACTGCGGCCTGCGCTTGCGCAACCGGCCGCGGATAATTGTTGCTGATTGGTGAAATATCCCGGCTTAACTAGGCAGTAAGTTAAGGATAATATCTTCCTAGTTTTTTTAATGCAACTTTAATAAAAAAAATGTGTATTAAAAAGAGTAGAAAATTTCACTAAAGTTTTACTTATCTACTAATTTATAAATTCGTTGCCATATTTTTTAATAACTGAGGAAGTTCTTTTCAAAACTTGACTATTCCACTTTTTGTGTTTTTTCAGTCTTGTGTATATGTATATGTAAAGTTTCGATTGCACTATAATCGCACATTGGTTTTTATAACCGATTATATCATATGAATAACGGTAACGTTAGCTTAGTTGCTATTCGCATAATGGGTAATTAACGTTTAATAACACTTTCAATTCGCGGGTTGTTGCCCGCGACTGTGGCCATGTGCTCGGGTTTCTCCGGATGCGCTCGGTGTAGGAATGTCCGGAGTTGGAGGTAGAGTACGTTTTAGTTAGCTAAATGTTGATAGAATCATGTAGATATAATTTATTTAGTTATCATTACACATGCTTGACAGAATTCAATTGTAATTTTTTTATGGAATTCAGTGATGAGACGAGCAAGCCGTTCACCTGATGGTAAGCGTCACGCCTGCCCATAACAATTGCAGTGCCACCCAGAACTTTTAATACCATGAAGAGCACTGCGTAGCAATGCATTGCGCTCAACACCCGAGACATTTATTATCATTTCATTGCAACACAGCTTACGTTCAGTGATTGGACGGTCAATTTATAACGGAAGTTTTTGGATACGATTCTCACCACTAGTACAAACAAATAACAGCGCTTTAAAGAAATTATATATTATGTTCCATAAGAAATGTTACTAAGAAGTCAATTTAGCCAATGTCAACGTAGTAGCTCGTTCGTAACAGATCTGCTATAGGTTAAGCAACGGTCACAACTTGGATGGGTGACCGTTTGTGTGGTATTTACCTACATCTGAGCGCTACCGTACTTGGGAGGACACCAATAATTGGTGTCCTCCCAAGCACGGTAGCGACAACAATTATTGTTGTCTTAGGACAACAGTCGTTAGGCCAGTAGGAGGCCTTCACGTGGTCCAACACCAGGGTTGACAACACATCCACCCGAGAGAAATAGAAGAAGATTACCTACCATGGTAGAAATGCTGCGTGCTATGAGGTGGTTATATTTTGGGTGAATTGAAAAACATGGTGCCTAAGGTAGTGATTATGTCATACGTCTTGTCTAAGATAAATAATAAATGAGTTTATTAGCATAAAAGGTATACAGATAATTTTTGTATCCAAAGGGCTCCCGAACTAGTCAGAAAATGTGTTTCGGGTGCCAGTGACTTCTCCCATCTAGATGTACTTAATTTATTATGCATTTCAGGATCAAAAGACTTTTTATTACGAAGTGAGATTACATATACAGAAATTATTACACTTGTTATTTGTTTATTAGCTATATTAGGTAAAAGGCTGGCGTGGCGGCTAATTCAGCTGAGCAGCTCACGCGCAAATATGCTAACTTCGAAAGCGGTTACATATTTGAGCCGTTTGGTGTGGAGACTTTGGGTCCATGGAGACTGGGAGCTCATCGTATTTTCAAAAGTCTTTCAGAGCGCCTGATCGATGCGACGCGTGACCTAAATGCTGGGACTTATTTGCCCCAACGTATCAGTATTGCAATCCAACGGGGCAATATTGCCAGCAACTTGGGTACGCTGCCAACTGGTAGTGGGCTGGAGCATTTGGGCTATCTATAGGCCTTTAATGGTCTGTGGGTTGTCCAATTACTACTTCTACTTGTAAGTAGTTAGTTTAGTTTTAGAAATTAGAGTGTACCAAACACACCAAAGCATTCGTAGGAATACATAGATAACCTCTAAAACGTAATAACCTATTCACACCATGAACTTGTTATGTAAATCAAACAATAGCCATTATGATTGTTCGGTAAACTACTGAATTTGCAAACAAATATGTATACACCAGAGCAAACATTACCGGTATATTTAACAAATCAACTGTTTATCTGCTGAATTAGATAATAACATGGTTAGCCGAAATGTACACAAGTAGTAATCAGCAGTTATGTGTAAAATATTAGATTATAATTTCATTTAATTTTTCGGTCAAACGGCAAAGTAGCGAATTCTATTTAGATAAAAATAATTAATAGATAAATGTATATTGCTTATAGTTCTATTTTTGGCCACCATTTCGCCTGATGTAGCCGAAGATACGTACAGAATAAATAAAGAGTTGGCCACACGAAAGAAGAGAAGAGTATAAAGGAAGTCACAAATTCGCTAGCGCATAATATCGTTTATTCCCAGTTCCTACCACCAGCTGCGCTATCAGTGGTGGCAATCATGAAAAAGAACCCAGTCACCGCACGAACGAACGAACGAAAGCAACTTGGAGTAGGCCCCCAGAGCCGAATCGAAATTCGAACTTGAGCATCGAATCTTCAAGCTACCGCTCGGCCACACTCGCTCTAAAAATGATCTAAAGTCGTAGTTATCTATTTTTGTTAATATTACCTGGCCCAGTGCACTCCGCACTGTAAGTCCGAAGCTACAAGTACATAGCCGGACACCGACAGCGGGTCGCGCGTCGTTACACGTGCCGCGTCAGAAGAGATAAGAGCTATGCGATAGAAAGAGAGGCGCTCTGTAGGTTAATATGACTGGTACGCAGCGCTACGCCATCGCCAGGTGAATTGAATTTTATTGCGTCATAGCAAGAGTCGCTATTTGTTTAAATTTCTTTGCGGAGTGATGCTTCTGTTCCTAAGTATTATGTGATTCCCGACGCCTTGACCACTTGGGTAGCGAGCCAGCTGCTCGAGCAACTAAATTTCTGCTATACTTATATCGTCTTACGGGGACGATTCTACGTCATCTGTCGTCAATGTTGATCAATGTAAACATTCGCTCGGCTCGGCTGGGCTCGGTAGCCCAGTGGTTAAAGCGTAGGGATGGTATTCCGAAGACGCAGGTTCGATCCCTGCCCGAGCAATATCATTTTTTTTTTCCTAATTATTTAAAATCTTAAGGTCACACAACACGTCAATTTTTTTATTATTGTCTGATTTGTTATGCTCTGACGCTGATATTGTCAAAATCAAAGAGATGCTAGAAAAATTATACCACGATAGACTCGACACGATAGAATGGTTAGGCAGATCAGCAGATACGGCGATTGTTCCATTCCTGTAACTGGACAAATACCTATAGTGTGGAAAAGAACTAGTATGCTGGGTCATCTTAACTTTAAAATGCGCGCAATGAAATTTTTCGAAAATCCAGTTGGAAGAACAGGTGCAGTCGGGAAGGATAGTTGGCGTAGATAGTTCAAAAAGTTCTGAAATACCGACCCAGTATTTGGTTGGAACGCGACAAGTTGCACACTCTCGGTATCGTAGCACCGACAGCATCAAAAGTGAACTTGTGCAATAACCTCAACCAGGCAGTGCAGTCAGGCACAATATCAATGACACATTTACAAAAAATAAATATAAGATTTAAAAAACCAAACCCAACAAGTATTCGTTTTATCAAACAAAAAATCAACTTCAATGTATCTTCGAAGTCCAAGGTCAAATATCGATGAAATTTATATGAAACCACTTCGTAGCTTTCCAAATCGGTTCATGAGTGACGGAATTCTAAGGTAACAAACAAAAAAGATACAATTGAATAGAGAACCTTCTCCTTTTTTGAAGTCGGTTAAAAATATATAAAATTTAAAAATCCCGCGACACAAAAATCCTATAAAAAGTAAAAAACGGTTAAACAGATTTTGATAAGATATGTCTAAGAACCACCGCTAGAAAATATGCTTTCAATTAAAAAAACCGCATCCAAATCGTTCCCGTTTAAGAGCTACACATAGATAGACGCGACAAACACATAGAGGTCAAACTTAACCCCTACATTTTGCGTCGAGGGTTTAAAAGTAAAATTTGTTCAACGACAAGAAAAAAAAGGTTTATTATTATCCCCAACTCATCTGCGTTACACTCACGCACATTATGAGCATCAAAATGTTCTGCCAAAAACGATTCCATCAACAGAAAAACCTTCAAAGTAATTTACTCATAACAATAAGTACTTGCATCCATCCAAAACAAGATATTCATAATACGGAGAAGATACAAACAACGCTGTTTATCCTTATTGTGTTTTGCTGTCAACAAACTTTCGCAACACTTGCATCAGTTAGATTAATGACCACAGTTTTCTAAATAATAGTATCTTAGAATTATTACTTTAGTCAGTGTTGCTGTCCCCAAGTGTACGAGTGAAGGAGCAAGTCTGGCAAAGGTCTGGCGTGCAGGCACGAGGCGTTTACGCAACAAACGGTGAGTCTTGACGCCTGATATATTAAGTGTCGACTATTTAATATACAACCTTCAGTATAGGAACTAGCTGCGCCCCGCGGTTTCACCCGCGGTTTTCCGGGATAAAATGTAGCCATGTCCTTTTCCAGGTTTTAAAGTACCTTACCAAATTTCATTAAAATCAGTTCAGTAGTTTTTACGTGATTGAGTAACAAACGGCCTCAACGGAAGACCAGCGCTGGTCGCACGACCAGCACAACGCTGAGTTGAGGCCGGTTTGCAACAATTACCTATTTTATTTATTTACTCTGTCAGACTTAATGTTTTTTTTTATTTTCTGTTTGTTTTTCATGTCATATGTTCATAGTTTATAAGTTGTTGCAAATAAACGTTTCTTTCTTTCTTTCTTTCTTTTAACATCTATCATCAACCCATCCATCTATCCATTCTCACAAACTTTCACATTTACACATCATCATAACGTTATTAGTAGAATATCATTTTATATATACCTATATATAAATATATATATATACCTATATATTATGTTTTATATTGTAAAAATCTTAGCCCTAAGATTAAAAATAAATATGTGAATTATATAATATATATTCGTAGTAAAAGTTAAGATTTAAAAGGTTTGACAAGCTCTAGATGGATCTGTAACATCAAATTATTCTATATCCCATTGGATATAGGGTTAGGGTAGCTGTCATAGGGACCCCAGTTCAAAAACGAGTATATAGTTGCAGCACATCACATATTATTATATTATTACTATGTATGTACGCGAAACATAGACATATCCGGGATGATAGGAAGTTTATCGCACGTAGTCCATCCATGTCCGGCAAACTCCCGGATAAAGAGCCGGACGCTGCCCTAACTACCGAACTGAAACAACGGACTCGTTAAGAGAAGCCGCCAGGAATTATAGAAACAGGAAGAGGTAACCCAACCCCGTATACTTAATGTATCATCTATGGCAGTTTTAAGAAAGAAAAGATCCAACTCACGTAAAAGTTTGTAATTCACACAGAATTTTTAAAAGCATAAAAGGAATATTAGTTACAGAGGCAGAAAAAATCGGAGAAATTGGTAGAAAGACGTAACGGAAGAAAATAAGCAAGAAAATTAATTAATCATACTAGGAATGACAAATGCGCGCGCACTACAAAATTATAACTCATAAGTCGCGACTAGTGAAGCGGTAAATACAATTATTTCATAATTATCTTTTAGAAAAAATAGAAAAAAAAAAACAAAAACCAAATTCAAGACTGTAACTATATTTTTTGTTTTTGTCGATTTTTTTCATAAAGTGGTGGTCCCATGGTAACTTTATCGAAATTGATTCAGCAATTTCGATAAAGTTACCTTGGGACCACCTCTGAAGTTTGACCTACCAAACAAAAAAGAATCATCAAAATCAAAGAAAGTAGGTATAAGCATAGACTCTAAGTTGCAGTGGGGTCCTCATATCGATGCTCTATCAGGAAAACTTAGTTCTGCTGCATACGCGGTTAGTAAAATTAGGCATTTAACAGATATAGCTACGGCTCGGTTAGTTTACTTTGCATACTTCCATAGCTTAATGTCATATGGCATTTTGCCATATATAGAAGCTATTTTTATTTTACAAAAGCGGGCGGTTCGCGCTATTTGTGAGTTGGGTCCTCGCGAATCATTAAGAGAAGTCTTTAAACAAATTAATGTATTAACTTTACCTTCTCTGTATATTTATGAAAATATAATGTATGTTCGTAAAAATTTGCACTAATTCAAGGTGAATAGTGACCACCACAACATAAACACTAGAAATAAGGATAGAATTGCAGTGCAGTTTAGACTGAGCAAAACGAATAAGTCCTTCATGGGCAATTGTGTACGTTTTTACAATAAAATTCCAAAATGTATAACGGAGCTCACAGAAAGTAGATTCAAATTGAGTGTGAAATATATTCTAATGAAAAAAGCATACTATACAGTTAGTAATTACATAGAAGACAAAGATGCATGGAACATTCCGCTTCTGCCAAGTAGCCAACTGGCACATAAGAAAAATAATATTGTCAAAAACAAACATAAAATATTGTAAAATTGTAAAAATATGCCCCTCAGTTTCTTGCCGTATCTTCCGAGTAGTGATTCTTTTTCCGATACGGTGGTAGAGTCATTGTAATAATTGACGTTCATAAGTGCGTCTATAACGACGAAATTGAAATAAAGAACTTTTGAATTGAATTTGAATTGGAGTAACAAGCATTTTTTTAAATTAACCTATTTGATCTCACTGCTGGGCAAAGGTCTCCCCCATCTCCTTCCATGGATCTCTCTCCGTTGTGATCTCAGGCCAGTCCCTCCGGAAAGCGTCCAAATCGTCCCGCCAACGCTTTCTGAGCCTTCCTAGGCGTCGACGCCCGTCTTCAGGCACCCAGGCATCAGCTATTTTGGCCCACCTTTCCGGATTCCAGCCACCTTTTCGACAGATGTGACCCGCCCATTCCCACTTCAGCCTGGCACTTTTATTTCCGATGTCAGCGATGCCTGTTTTTGAACGCAGTTCGGTGTTACGAACTCTGAACGCAGTTCGGTGTTACGAACTCTGAACGCAGTTCGGTGTTACGAACTCTGAACGCAGTTCGGTGTTACGAACACACGAACAAGCATACAAAAAAAACCGTCGAATTGAGAACCTCACAACATAGCAAGCTGAGTTCAAATGGAACCCGAATTCAAATAGAAAATGAAATATAGAACAGAAATAATAATTGACCGAAACAGCACATAGTAGAATGCAAGGCAACACGGCTTATTCAACTGTAATACATACTCATGGTCAACGTGTTAATATGATATGGTCAAACGCCAAAATATTATACTTAGGTATATCAATATGAAATTGTAAACGTGTGGTAAATAGTTGATGTCTTGTCGTTAAATGTAACAATTAAAGACGTATATATGTGTGTCAAAGAGCGAGTGTGGCAAAAGAGCGAGTGTGGCTCAGTGGGAGCTCGTGCAACTTTCGATCCGACGCACCCGTGTTCGAATCCCGCTGGCCCCGCACCACTGACTTGCTTAAGTTATGTGCGGAATTAACACTCGCTCTAAAAACGGTGAAGGAAAACATCGTGAGGAAACCGGCATGTTCAAGAATTAATCACAAAAATTCAAGGACATGTGACATCCACCAACCCGCACTGGGCCAGCGTGGTGGATTATGGCCCATTCTCTCTCTATGAGAGAAGGCCCGTGTCCCAGCAGTGGGAACGTGATGGGCTGATGATGATGATGATGATGATAGGTGTTATTTCTCTTTTACATCTCTGTCTTATTGTTATCAGCTTCTAGAGTGCCTAGATACAATTCAGAGACATCTGTCTCTGAATTTAGGGAGATAAGGGTCATCCCGATATACCTATCCTAATAACGACGACTAGGGTCCTAAATACCGGGTACCATAGCTAAACACTTTTAAATAACAGATTTTAGTAGGTATATTTTACTTAATCTATATCAAAGATTTTTTAATATTCAGACAGAACAAGCCAATTTCGATCAACTTAAATTTAAAAACCCCCGACACAATAAAGCTCAAACAAAATAAAATAAATAATGAAACCTATAAAATGTAAAAAAAGGCTGAACCGATTTTGATAAAACATCGGAACACAACTCTAGAATACCTACTTTCAAATAAAAAATACCGCATCTAAATCGGTTCACCCGTTTAAGAGCTACGGTGCCACATATACAGACACATAGCGGTCAAACTTATAACACCCCTCCTTTTTGCGTCGGGGTTCAAAAATGATTGGCTTGGTATCGCTTAACCCCGTGTCTTTAGAATACCGTCTTGGCGCCTTAACCAACTAGACTATCAAGCAGTGCTCAAGCTATCCTTTTTAACTCGTCTTACAGAGACGGTTCTAAGATTCCTTATCAGTCATATGAAATGAAATGAAATAACTCTTTGTTGAAACACACACAGATAATTAAAAAAATAACAATATAAGCTTATTTGTAGTGTAACAATTGGCGGTCTTATCGCTAAAAACAATCTCTTCCAGACAACCGTGCAGGGAGAGGAATAATGCAAAAATAATGGACGGTGGTTTTCAATATCTCAATACACTTACATAAACCAGTTACATAAAATTCACACTAATAAAATATTAAATCATCTAAATACAAACAATACTTTTAAAATATAATAAACATACATATACATTAATATACATAAATACACTCGAGAGCAATGAATCCGGGTCACTTAAAGAATGTTAAAAATCTCGGAAACTAAAAATGATAGGTTAATGCAATAAATTGTATTTAATAGACAATGTAATACTCCTTAAATGAAAGTAAAAAAATATGAGTCACCATACATTTTATTAACACAAAATTACATAAAGAAAAAAACTGCTGATCTCTCCTTAAAACAAAAATAGGAAACATGAAATTTTTGAACTTTATTACGATTTTCTTGAATTTTAATACTTCGTATTGCCTCCTCGTGCTTCCATTACTGCGTTTACGCGGTTTGGCATGCTGTACACCAAGTTCCTTATACGATTTTGGGGAATATTCTCCCATTCCTCTGTGAGAGCAATTTTGAGCTCACGAAGCGTGATTGGGGGAGGGTTTCGTTGTTTTACGCATCTGCCTAGCTCGTCCCAAGCATGCTCGATCGGGTTGATATCCGGGCTGCGCGCTGGCCACTCCATACGAGTAATGTTCATCTCTTGAAGGTAGTCATTCACAATCCTACCTGTATGAGGTCGGGCATTGTCATGCATAAATATAGCATCCTCACCTAAATTGACCATAAATGGACCAACGTGATCATTGAGGATTTCTTCCACATATCTTAAGCTAGTTAAAGAGCCGTTTTCTATGATCACCAGCTCTGTGCGACTTTCAGAAGAAATTCCGGCCCACACAAGTACAGACCCACCACCGTAGGCTACTTTTTCTTCGATGCATGCTTGCTTGAATCTTTCCCCTGGTCTTCGATACACTCTGTGTCTTCCATCGTGCTTGTAGAGCATAAATTTTGATTCGTCGGAGAACATAACTTTTGACCAATCTTCAATACTCCAATTTACGTGGCTCTGGGCATATCTTAGTCTCGAAATACGATGCCCACGCTCCAGTTTAGGGCCGTTTGCAGGTCTAAGGGGTTTTAAGTTAGATTCAGCAAGCCGACGTCTTACTGTCCATGCACTTGGGTTACTTCCTCCGAGGCGTCGAAACTGATTGGTGAGTTCAGTTCCTGTGAGAAAGCGATTTCGAAGCATGGTGTTCACCAAGTATCGGTCTTCTCGTGCTGTGGTACACCTGGTTCTGCCCGTTCCTGGTCTGCGTAGGTTAGAACCAGTTTCTTCGTAACGTCGGAGAACTCTTTGTACTGTTGACAGCGACACACCGACAGTCCTGGCTGTATCGCGCTGACTCCGGCCGGTTTCCAGCATTGTAAGTATTCTGGTGCATTCTTCAGGCGTAAGCGACATAATTTCAGCTTGAATAATGAATATAGAGCACTATCAACATGGTTTATGTACCCACATAAATGACAGATTACAAACAAAAGCAAAACCAAATGCTGTAATTTCGTAGTTCCATCTTCGAAAGTGGCCCTTTTTCAAATTTGATTTTTTTATGATATAACTTTACAATAACTAAGAAGTTTTAATACCTTCATTTAAGGAGTATTACATTGTCTATTAAATACAATTTATTGCATTAACCTAGCATTTTTAGTTTCCGAGATTTTTAGGATTCTTTAAGTGACCCGGATTCATTGCTCTCGAGTGTATTACATACATTACAATAACAGGATAATGATGATGAACGATAAAGATGAATCATATCTACGTTCCCTAATTCCTTGTCTATTCCGTAACTTGCAGAAGGGTAACGTAACGGCACAGATAGAGTAAGTTAGTTCGGAGGCTAATTCTCAGTTTAATAGTTGCTAACGATATCGAGTCGAGGAAGTTGGTCGAGCACTGCGCTGCCTTACGTCAACCTGGAGATAATAATTCCGCCCTATCACATCATAAATTAATTAGTATTAGGTATGTCAAACTAAAACAAACGATTAACCTAAAATGCGCCTGTGCTAAATATTGTAAACTTTTATTTGTTTTTTTCCATTACGAACACTAGTTTTAAGTAATTTCTTTGCACTAACACAATATGGATGTCAGTTATCTGTTAATAAATGATTTTGATTTGATTTGAAAATTAACTTTCATTGATACACTAATAGATTTAACATTTAATTGTTAAAAAAATAATTGCAACGTATTACCTAAAAATATACGACAAGAATAACCTATAAATGTGTCAATTTTGGATAGTTGGTAAAAGGTTCTCTGTTCGATTGTTTTTTTCTTTTTTTTTAATGTTTGTTACCTCAAAACTCCGTCATTTATGAACCGATTTGAAAAATTTCATCGATATTTGACCTTGGACCTCCAAGATACATTGAAGTCGGTTTTTGCTTTATTCTATAAATTAAGTATTTTGTTTTAAAAATGTATTATAATTAATTCGTTTAATATCATTTGCATTTAGTTAAATTTCAACATGACTTGTACATTATTCGTCCGTGACTGTTTGACAAACGCGCATATTTCTTTATCGTCTATATAATTAACTAAGATTATCAATCAACGTTTTATGTTTATTATGTGTTAATTATTTAACAGTCAATTACGAAGCACTAGCAACGTGTAATTTGTATCTCATTAACCTAATGTCATTAGGAAGCTAAATGCACTGATTAAGCAGCACTTACCACTAATGATTAAATTATTATGGCAAAGGCACCTGCAATAAAAGTGATTGTTAACTACAAGGGAGTTGTTATGTGTTCATATTTAACGTGATTAGTGATTATACAATTATAACTATGACTCAACGTTATGTAAAATAATAAAAAATACGCCCAACGATCACATACATAGATCCTGACCCCTAACTAGGATTCCCTGTATTAGGTAACCAGGAACAAAAAAATCAAAATCTCTTTAATCATTTTGACATCACAGACGCACTTCATCATCAGCAGAGAATGGGCCATAATCCACCACGCTGGCCAAGTGCGGGTTGGTGGATGTCACATGTCCTTGAATTTTTGTGAAAAATTCTTGGACATGCTGGTTTCCTCACGATGATTTCCTTCACCGTTTTTGGAGCGAGTGTTAAATCTGCACATAACTTAAGAAAGTCAGTGGTGCGGGGCCAGCGGGATTCGAACTCGGGTGCGTCGGATCGAAAGTCGCACGAGCTCCTACTGAGCCACACTCGCTCTTCAACAGACGCACTTATGAACGTCAAATTATCACAATGACTCTACCACCGTATCGGAATAAGAACCACTACTCAGAAGATACGGCACTGAGGGGCATTTTTTTTAGAGATTTTGTCACAATTTTTTGGGTTTCTACAATGTTATGTTTCTTATGTACCTACCAGTTGGCTACTTTGCAGGAGTGGAATGTTCCAAGCATCTTTGTCGTTTGTTGTTTGTGTTGTTGAACTATGAGGACCATGGTCCCACAACACCCAGACAGGAAACTAATGTTTGCGATTTGTTTAGTTTTTATGCGATTTTTTTTCGCTTCACGTCAGGCGAGATAGTGGCTAAACATAGATCTATTAAGAGTAAAAAAAATTGTCGCGTCGCGGCAATCGAACCCGCAACCTCAGTGGTGTATGAGATTTGAGCCAGCCTGCCCAACCACGCCACAGAAGCTGTATAACGTAAAAGCAAATAATTTAATCAAAGTAGAACAATTACATGTTACCTGGGTATAATATTATTATTTATACTCGTTTATAATACGAGTACATACATATACTATTAATGTATATTACTCACAAATCACATAAAAGTAAAAATACAAAAACGCGCCTTTCGCCACGATTGCCCACCTTCTGGCTCCATCATCAGCTCAGCTGGCTGTCACCATAATATTGCATTGTCATTGGACTTTGACGAGTATGCAAATTCCAAATCCGTAGGATAAGAGGAAGTGCATGGTTCTGATTCAACTTGCATGATTTGACCCAAACCACCCCAAACAAACAAACATTGCAAGTTACCATAGAAGCTTGTAAAAACGGATCGCAGCTATAAATAAAGCAATACTGCCTCACAAAAGAAATTGTGCCTACCTGATTCTTCACATCTCATTTCCGACGACGGGCGTCGATCGAATGAAAATCTTAATTCATTTATCAAATCTCGACGCGCATCTTTGCTTGCGAGACTTGTAGGTAAGATTACAAACAATCTTACCTTATAGCGACTTCGTTACATAACAAATTGGATAAACGATAGCGTAAGAACAATTACCAGCAACAGGAAGTATGGTTTGTATGAATAAACAAACGGGGAAAGTATTTTATAATGGGCTGTTATAAGTACGTATATATCGGCGCAAAGACGCTAACAAACTTCAACAACTGTTAAAAATAACAAACTCATAAACTATTAGTTTACTATTAATAGTTTTGATTGCATAACTACTGTTTAGAATCATAAATTCATTGTTGAATGATGAAATTCACTACTTTTATGTTAACTGATTAACAACTGTTTACACCTTAAAACATCATTTTGTAACATTGATTTATTGTTAAAATTGAACTAAGACACTCGCCAGCAAGTTTGAATAGATTTTGCAAACAATGTTTGTGCAAGCCTTAGGTTTGCTATAAATACGACCGCCCGACCGATCGCAGCTCAGTCTGGCTCGAGCGGCCGGACTGTTCGGAGCTCCTCAATTGTAATCGTAACAAATTGTGAAACTGAATAAACTCAATCTATGACTACCAGCAAGCCTTTCATTCCTGGAATATGAGCGATCTCTATGATGATGATGACGAGTGACGTCAGCAGTGCTGACGTCACACTTTTTTAAAAAAATCCTTGAGCCGTTACTCCGTCATATATTATTCAGTTAAATAAAATTATGCATAGACAGTATATTACATTGGACAATTATGTATTGGCAGCATTCATATATTACACATATTATATATTCATATATTATTAGAGCGAGTGTGGCTCAGTGGGAGCACGTGCGACTTTCGATCCGACGCACCCGAGTTCGAATCCCGCTGGCCCCGCACCACTGATTTCTTAAGCTATGTGCGGATTTAACACTCGCTTTAGAAACGGTGAAGGAAATCATCGTGAGGAAACCGGTATGTCCAAGAATTTTTTACAAAAAGTCAAGGACATGTGACATCCACCAACCCACACTGGGCCAGCGTGGTGGATTATGGCCCATCCTCTCTCTATGAGAGAAGGCCCATGTCTCAGCAGTGGGAACGTGATGGGCGGATGATGATGATAATTATATATTACACTAGGATATTCCATGACGTCATCAGACGAATATCAGCTGATTTAGAACATACTTTTGTTATAACTAAAACGTTTTAAAAACAATTCCAATTCTATTCTTTCTTTTTAAAACTTTGTCTAACCGGCCCATTTACAATATCCATATATAAACTCACTTGTAGGTCATACCATATACGTACTAAAGTAACACACACCTGGTAAGCGAAGGTTGTTTAGTTTTAGGCAAGTTCTGCCAATCACTGACCGTTTTAAACTGCATAGCATTAGACTGAATTTTTTAAATTTTAACGCTGCAAGGTGACCACAGTCTCTGACGGCAAAGAAGGTTTGCAGAAAATCAAAAGTGATAGTTATTATAATCAAATATCATATATACATAACCTATAGATGAAAAAGAAAGTAAAGGCGATGGTCTCATTTCGTTTTTATGATGCTAAAGAGTTCAACTACTATTATAATTATAATATATATATTATAATACTATAATTATCATATATATACTATAATTATTATATATACTATATATATATATTTATATATATATATATTATAATTTATAATACTGCAAACTATGTCTCTATTTAAATAATTGTAAAAAAATATCTTAACACTCCCATGAGCCGCGATACAGGATTTTTTTTTAACCTTAATAGATTTATGTTTGGCCACTATCTCGCCTGATGTGAAGAGATGATGTGGCCTAAGATGGAGCACATAGATCTAGAAAGAGACGGCAGTTGAGCGGCTGCTCAGACCCGTCTCCCCGATGGTTCACCGAACACCATCCCGAAACACGACTAGGATATATTTAATAGAATTACATTTTCATTTCTATTCTGAACATACATTTTGTTGATACCATAACATGTTTAGCAGCACCATATTCCTGTCAAAACCAGAACCGTAAACTAGATTTCCTTAATTAAAGACCACAAAACAACCACCCAAAAATTAATTGCGAAGCTGAGAGCACACGAGCGAAAGCAACTTAATTTATTTACATAATAATATAAAATATCCGCGTGGAAGCCCGCGGGATCGCGGGTAAGTTTCCGCGGCGAATGCTTAAAATGCGTGAGCGGAGCTTACATGCGTTCCCCGTTTAATAAAACACGTCTTACACCGTGCCATATGTTCTCAGCCTAATATTGAACAAGCGATGTTTACTTAGGGGAATACATAATGAATATACGCACGTCCCGCGCGTTTGTCACGCCCGGACGCGGTATTACCAACTATTGCCCTTTACGACGTCATTGGGCTAGGTCATTTGGAAATTATTTGATTGTCGTGTAAAAGAGCGCGTGAAACTGTTAAGGTCAGGTGGAATGGCAGATTTGTTTAGTTTATTCTGCAGACAATATCCGGATGGTACAATCAAAACAAACGTTCTCGTAATAGGAGATTGTCGTTTTAGTGACGCCCGGCTGGTTTAGCGATGTGTGGAGTGAAAATGAACTACGACACGTACAATTACACACTTGTATTAAATAGTCACAAAACAATAAAAATAGCGGCAGCAAAATGGACTTGAATAACAAAGAATAATATATAATTAATTTTTAGAAAAAAACAGAAACCGCCTTATTGTATCTTCGAAGTCCAAGGTCACATATCGATGAAATTTATATGGGACCACTTCGTAGCTATACTGAACCCGACGCAAAAACGCAAATCGTTTCATAAATGACGGAGTTCTGAGGTAACAAACATAAAAAACAAAAAAAAATACAATCGAACAGAGAACCTCCTCTTTTTTTGAAGGCGGTTAAAAATGGATAACTTTAGACGAGGCCTTTGTCGAAAGACAAGCTGTTACAGAAGATAACTGTTTATAGATATATATCTTGAATAGACTAATATTAAATTTAGAATCATAGTTAAAACATAGATATGTACATATTATAATATATGTTACATCTTAGAATAAAACGAGTTTCAATTTTTCAATACAAATACTTAAACCCCTAATATTAGTGTAAAAAATTTCAAACAAACAGCAATAAAGGCTTATTTTCTTTTTAAGCTATTGTATAGCTTCTATCGCGGGCCTTGAGCGTGGAGACCGAATCCAGAAATTCCGTAACGAAAATAACCTAACACCCCCCACTCCGAATGCTATGCAATAGCTTTACCGCGGCAGTCTCCGAGTGCCACACTTTTTTTATTACATAGACAAAGTAGTTCTCCCTTTTTACCGCGTGAGGGCGCTAGCTCGGTCCAAACCACGGGACGCAGCGACGCTGCGTGGCCAATAACCAATAACAATTAATCACGGAATATTTCAAATATATAAGAATGAGATTGAAGGTGTTGCTACATCGAAAGGATCGTGCTATATTATATACGTAGGTACAAGGTTAATTAGCCATTGAAAAATATTAGTTTATTTAATCAATATTACCTACCTATTTACTACCTACATACAGTTATAATGTATAACGCGTGTGACGGTATGTAAAATTTATAGATATTACACCTTAGTGGGGTATTTAATTTATCGCCAACATAATGTATGTAGTATGCATCTATATGTGTGACTTATAGGTACACACGACAATCAATAAATAAATGATTAAATCTCTTTATAAATAGAATATCCTGTCTATCTCTAAATCTATGGTCACAAGTATTTACCCCAGACAGCATTCTCCTCCAATAAGTGTTGTATGAAGTACCTTTGGCATTTCAATGGCCTTGTATGAGATGGACTATGTTAGAGTCAATGATCTTTATAACTTGAGTAGCAGGTTTAATGTTTCATCGACGTTTGGTGTCATTCATGTGATGTCACAATCATAATATAAATGTCATAATTAGGCATAGACGGTACATATCTAATAGTAAAAATAATTATCAGTAAAACGTAAGTGTAGCGGAACGGTGTGTGAATGATTTTGAGTTGACGCGCCAGAGTTCGAATCCCAGTTAACCTCAGCACTGCTGCGTGCTGAACCACACTTACTTTCAATTACTCTTAACGAAAGTCGAAAATGTTGCAAGGAATCCGGCATGTCCAAGAACTACAAAATTCAAGAAAATCTCCATCCACCAAGCAGCACACATCTATGTTTATTTCTGTGAAAAAAGCCCGTATTCCAGAGATAGGAATCATAATTACGGGATTAATAACCACTTTGAGGTTAATAACTAAAGTTCGTCTGCATAGATTTTATGTTATTTTATCCTTAAGAAGGAATTACGATTTGAACATACTTTCAATATATAATTAATTTATTTATTTTCGTTTTATTTTTAATAGTATATCATAATTTACAGGTAATGGGAGTTTTATAATGTACACCACACTGACCGCAATATTTTTATTAAAATTCCTGTCCATCCAAAGGTTGCCTGTAAGAAATTGCGCACAGCGATCCCATTGTACTTACTGTTTATTGACATAACATTGTTGACAATTGTTTTTTCTGTGTGTTTGGTATTCATTAAGCATTATTGTATTGTTCTCCCTTAATCCCTTCTACATTTGTAAACATGCACATGCAGTGCAGCCCACTTGCCACTCTAACCGTTTACCCATTTTTACGATTATACGGCCTCTGATTTTTGCCAAGGGTCAAAACTATGTAAATATCCAAACGTTATTACGTACTTCAAATCCATATCCCATGGCTACCTACAATTACGGATCCGCCCGAGGCTAAGGGCACCTAATTGAAGGTTTTATAACATAAATGCCCAATGTTATTGACTAATTTATATTCATAGAGGGTAAGGAAGACCCTCGCGAATTTGCAAAGGGTTGCCCCGTAGTGTTTACCTAATACTCTGTTCATCCCACTCGCCCGGATCTGTTACTTGCCACTTGCTTACAGATTTTGAACAAAGGCAGAAGTTTCTTTGCAAATAAGGGACGTAATTGGCTCATTGTTTCAGCAGCCTTTATTTAACTTAAGATTTGGGAAATAAATTAGAGCGCGGATTGAAAGCAGTACTAATGGCGTTATGTGTATTTGTGAATGTACACAAACACAACACGGTTCAATCAGTAAATGCATTCAAATGCTGATTAAGCTGACATGACAATAGGTAGGGTTATTTTTGGGATAGATTTAGAAAAACTGACATGAACCTGCCTCTAGGTAGGCTGTCCGACCAAAGTCACGCGTGAATACTTAATTATTTTATGATTATACAACTCGCCCCAGCTTTGTATATGATTAAAGGTACATATTAGAATACCCTAAAATTAAAATTATGGCAAAAATCTTTTTTTTTATATACATTACTGGCTTGCGTTTGACCACTATCCCACCTGATGGTAAACGACGATGCGGTCGATGATGTAGCACGCTTCCCAAGATAGTACCTGTTCAATCGAGATTTGAAGATTCCTAGATTGTAAGTAAAAATCGCACCTAAATAGTTTATTAAGTAGTTTGAAAGTACCAAGCTAACACAGCAGAAAGAAATGAGTGGTTTTAGTTTGTATTTTTTGCAAAGATCTTTAGCCTTAATCCAGTTAAAAAACTAAAGTTATATAGGTATGGGTATTATTATCTGTTATCAGAACATACGTCCTACTTATTACTGCTATCGTTTTTAAATTTGGTAACTTTATAGCCTATAGTTGTCTAGAAAAGATCGCTGCTTAACGATAAGACCGCTTATTGAAATAATAGCAAAGAATGTAGCTACTTTGTTTGTTTTTTAAGTGCAATAAAGAGTTTTCTGTCTACGTACATTTTTGTCGTAGATATAAAGTTGTATACAAGAATATTGCTTACTCTAAAGAACAAGAAATATATAAGTTCCTTGTACTAAGTAATATTGAAGTGAGCAGTAAATGTGTTTCCCATCATCATAATATTACTAGCGCTTTTATAGCTTTGGACAGGGAATCCACTTTATTTGCCTGTTTAATTTGTACACTTATATAAAACAACGTAGAATTAGTACATATAGATACTGATGCTAATAATAAAAAGAATAAAGTATGACTTATGTAATAGTCTCTCTACTTTTTATCTTTAAAGAGCGCGTTACGCTTACCATCAGGCAAACGACTTGCTCGTCTCATCACTAAGTAACACAAAAAACTCTTGTAACTCAAAATATAACGGCACTGTTTCTTTTTTTCTTTTTTGTATTTCTGTTTTCTTTATTCTGTAGTTTTATGATTTTGTGGTTGTCAAATTTATGTTTTTTATTTCTTTCAATCTATTAGCTTTTATAATTATTTTAATTAGTTACTGTTCTTATTATAAATAACTGGTGTTTACTAGACAGAGTCGCATATCATAATTACAATGAGTATCAACCACTTAGACACATCAGAACTACTACCATCCCATCCCATAGCAGCTAATGTGGACATAACAGTAGCGCCTGCGATAGCACTCCGCCTGCGTCTTAATGGCCAGTTATATTTTATGTCCCATTCTAACGCGACTAACTTGAGAGCCTAGCTCCTAGACTATTCAAAATACTTAGACGAGGTGCTAATTTTGTACATATAAGCAATGTAATATTCTTCTCTCGTGTGGGTGTGTGGTACTATGCAGTACTTAAAATTAATTAAAAACTAGATTTTTGTTAAAAATATATTTTTCAAGACAAGCTTTTAGCAAAATCGTAATACGCGAGCAGATTAAAATGAGCCCAAACACTAGTAGTTTACGATTATCCGTCAAGAAGTTCCATTGTTCACCTTCCGTCTCCACTATCAGATCAGCTGTCTGTCACCATAATATTGCATTGTCATCGGACTTTAACAAGCATGCAAAATTTCAGCTCTGTAGAATAAGAGGAAGTGGTTCTGATTTAATTTACAAGATTTGTCCCAACAAATAATAAACATTGAAGGTTAAATAAAAGCTTGTTAAAAAATACTAAAATAATTTAAATAAATTTCTATACGATTCTCATTGAAAAAAAAAAGGTTCCGCCTTAAAACACTACAGGTTGTACTATTTCTTTGTTTTCCTAGTGGCTATTCTGTCTCACTGCAGGGCAACAACCTCTCTCCTCTCTCCTCTTATCCCAAGGCTATCTGAGACCAGTACTTAAAATACGTGTCTAGCTCGTCACGCCATCGTCGCCTTGGTCTCCAGCGACATTTTTTCATGTTCTCTGGTGTCCAGTTTGTTGCTGCCGTCGCCCGTAGCTCAATTGGCATACGTAAAACATCATCATCATCGTCATCATCAGCCCATGACGTTCCCACTGCTGGGATACGGGCTTACTCTCATAGAGAGAGCATGGGCCCTAATCCGGCACGCCGACCCAGTGCGGGTTGGTGGGTGTCACATGTCCTTGCATTTTTGTGTTGAATTCTTGGACATACCGGTTTCCTCACGATGGTTTCCTCACCGCTTTTAGAGCGAGTGTTAGATCCGCACATAACTTAACTAATAAACTTTGATGTGCTTATATAAGTTAGCAATTAAAACAATTGTTTGTGGCCCTATCGGCCATAGTCTGCGTCAAGCAAGGGCTATAAACAAATCATGATCATATATAACTAAAACACACAGTACCTACCCTATGGCAACTAATGTGAACATAACAGAAGTGCTTGCCATAGCACTCCGCCTGCGTCTTAATGGCCAGTTATATTTTACGCGCCATTCTAACGCGAGTTATTTGAGTATCTAGCTCCTAGACTTAATTTTGTATGTACATACATGTAAGTTCTTTTACTGTGACTAAAGGGAATAGAACTAATTACACCGTGACAAAAGTATATATTAGAAATTTCAAAATTTGTAAGTATATACCCTCAATTTTTCAAAATACTGTAGACCAGCCGCCACGTTTACACAACAAGATATATACATAAAATGGTTATACCCAACTCAAAATTAAAAATTCTCAGTTCTGATCCTAATTTGATGATGGTTTAAATATTTAACAAAATAATACTAATAATAATAATACGTAATAAAAAAAGAAGATGTAGAGACACAATCCACCACGCTGACCCAGTGCGGGTTGGTGGATATCACATATCTTTGAGTTTTTGTGATTAATTCTTAGACATGCCGGTTTCCTCACAATGTTTTCCTTCACCGTTTTTAGAGTAAGTGTTAAATCCGTACATAACTAAAGAAAGCCAGTGGTGCGGGGCCAACGGGATTCAAACTCGGGTGAATCGAATTGAAAGTCGCACGTGCTCCCACTGAGCCACACTCGCTCTCCTACTGCTTGGATATAGTTTTCTAATCTTTATATCTTTCATACAAACATTCCTTTACAGCCTTAATATCTCTACAGTGCCAATGTGTTCGCAATAAGTTCCGCTTCGAGTACGGTGCCCAGTTTCCCAATCGAAGTTTGTTGACCCACATCCTGCATATCATTACCTGTGTCTTTTACACTGGATATTGCGTTAGAATGGCGACTATACCTTACTTAGATGATTACATTTTACTTTGTTTTATATATTTTAAATGTAAGTTAAATAAACTGGATAAATTGAAACAAATTTAATTCTGTTTTAATTTTGATTTTAATTTTTGGTTCCTCTAGTTGCAACTTGTTATTTAATTCTAAACGTGGACAACGCAGTAGACTGCATTATAGTATTAAAATAGTATTATACGTTTTGAATTCCTACACAGCTCCAATTCGTATTCTTTAAGGTCATCAGAAAATCTCACACTGAGAACTCCTTCACATAGCAGTACCTTCTATGATGGTTATTTTACTGTGGAAGCCGCACGTCTGTGGAACTCTCTACCAGTATCAATAAGGCGTGCGCAATCTCTTGACATATTTAAAAATAGCATCTAGAAATTCTACTTAGCTACGTAACTGCAGCCTTCTACTCGGAAGTTCTGTTCATCTGTTTAAAACTGTTTGTTATCTCACTTATAAACTTAATATAGTATATATATATATTTTATGATATAGATATATTTGTTTATTTATTACTTTATTATGACATGTACTTTTGTTTTTGGTACCTTTTTACCTATATTACACTTATATTTAATTATATATTATTATGATTATGTAGTCTGTATATAATATTATTATTTTAAACTGGTTAGTTTTTTATATACAACACCGTCCCTCACAGTTTCTTTGAGTTCTCTCCATCCAAAGGTTGTCTGGAAGAGATCGCTATAAGCGATAAGACCGCCTATTGTAACACTTTAGGTTTAAGTATTGTTTTGTAATTATTTCATGTTGTTGTGTGACAATAAAGCGTTATCTAATCTAATCTATATATATTTGAAACTGATTGCCTAACAAATTATGTAGGCTACAGGCAGAAGGATGCAAAGGAAACAAAATGCTTTGTTTCTATATTTAATTAGATATAAAAGTTATATTTTAAGTTCCTACATGCTAATTAATCTTATGGGTGACAACGGTTCGATGTGAGAACCAGAAGTAACTGTGTGGGGAAAGCTATATAATGTAAAAAGTTAGAAAGAGAGGGCATAATGTGCTGCGTCAGCGCCTTGTTTCTCGCTCCTGCGGACAGTTGGTATGCACGACGTCATATGTAACAAACATGTATAATGTAGTTGTTTGTTGTCTAGAAATAAATAAATAAAATAAAATAAATAACAAATATTTTCTAATATTTTTTATTAATTAATTATAACAGAACATGGAAGTTTCCTAAAATTGTTTGCAGAAAAAGTTTATATTAATATAAAAATTCTATAAAAAAGTGCGCAAGCATTACTGTATTCCGGTTTGGAAGGCATTGTAGCCATCAAAAAATAATAAAGCTATCGTCTCAGGGTGACGAGAGCAGCGCAGTGCCACGCAGGATTTTACAAAACATGTTCTGGATGATACTGCAACTGTTATGGTCAGACGTGTTGCTTACCATCAGGTGAACGACTTGCTCGTCTCTTCACTCAATTACATAAACAAGTATACGTTTTATCAAACAAAAAAACCGACTACAATGTATTTTCGAAATCCTATCGATGAAATTTATTTGGGACCACTTCGTACCTATGTCGAACCCAATGCAGCAAAAAGAATTTTCAAAGAGGTTCAGGAATAACGGAGGTCTGTAATAAAAACATAAAAAAAAATACTATCGAATATTTATTTGGGACCACTTCGTACCTATGTCGAACCCAATGCAGCAAAAAGAATTTTCAAAGAGGTTCAGGAATAACGGAGGTCTGTAATAAAAACATAAAAAAAAATACTATCGAATAGAGAACTTTCTCCTTTTTTAAAGTCGGTTTAAAAGATAATGTTACTTTTAATATTTATCTTTAAATTATTTTTAGTGTAACTTTTAATATTAGGTACTTTTATTTAGGTCTTAGAATGCTGCCTACACTTTTCCAGCTTTTATTGGAAAAGATTATAATGGATTTAATCTTCCATTTTAGAATGTGCGTGGTGTGGGCACGTGTGAAGAATATTTCCCAAAACCAAATTTAATCAACGTTTAAATATAATATCAGATTTACCAAAACCCGCGTGTTTTGAATTTATTTTTCAGATAAGTTTACCGAATTTCTGAATGTTAAATATAAATCCCTTTGGGAGATGTTTATTTTATACGGAAACATACAATATTCATAGTAATCAATGAATATACAGAAAACACAAAATTGTATGATGACTGTCTGACAGACATCGCATGCAAAGCTTATACCGCTGGACAAGAGCCTTGTGACAAATGCTCGAGCAACCTGAAATTCTCTACCGGAATCCTTATTTCCTACCAATTACAACCTGGGTATCTTTTAGACAAAAGTAAATAGATATATATACATAGGCAAACGTGCTTAGACCGCGACTACGCTTAGCATCAAGTGAGTTGTTGTCAAACGTAAGACTATTTCTTCACAAATAAAAAAAAACTTTTTTGGTAGCCCAATGGTTAAGGCGTCGGGACGTTAATTCGAAGACGCAGGATCAAGCAATAATTCCCTGTCTGAACAATAACATTTTTCTTTTTACTGATTATTTAGAATCTAGCGATTCATCGTTAGCCCATCACGTTTCCACTGCTGGGACACTGGCCTTATCCCAAAGAGAGAGTATGGGCCTTAATCCACCACGCTGGCCCAATGCGGATAAGTGGATGACACATGACATACCGATTTCCTAACAATGTTTTCCTTCATCGTTTTTAGAGCTAGTGCTAAATCCGCACAACTTAAGAAAGTCAGTGGTGCGGGGCCAGCGAGATTCGAACTCGGGTGCGTCGGATCGAAAGTCGCACATGCTCCTATTAAGCCACACTCGCTCTTCACTCGCGCAGAATCTAGCGACTTATGCATTCAATATCAAAGTCATTGCGTAATCTTGTAAGTAAGACATAGTTGACGGCTAGTTTAACACTAAACTTTGAGGTCAAGATTTCCTCATTTTCTTCGCTCTCTATACCTTTATATACATATAAGTTTTTTTCTATATAATTAATCTCGTGACACGCTTCTCTAAAAGGTCATGTCTGTTTCGTGGCCTAGGTGAGTAAACATAGATGGGCAAGTCCTAAACTAATATGAGGCAAAATACACTACGGGGACCGTAGCAAAGTAAAGACAGGCGTAAAACACATGCGGCACGTGGCATTTCTCTCCTCTCGCTATGTTTTACATTCCCTCCGCATCCCTCGGGAGCGTTCCCACAGAAAGCCGGTTATTTCTTACATTCTCTACTAAATTCACAGTTAGGAAATTGAATTTTTCGAATTCCACGTCTTATACACTCGCCGCCAACGTTACTTGGCCCGCCATTCTCGCCGCCCCTCAACAATTCTTTGCCAAAAAAGGGTTAATGCGAGGGCAATCGAAGGTCGAGATAAGGTGGTCGTGTATCGTTTTGTTCTCGATTCTCTAGACAGGAAGCGGATAGAACAGAGAATGGTCCGTAATATTGTCGAGTTTATTTTTTTCATTCAAGTGTGAAAGGTTTTTTGTTACTAAAAGGATGGATATTGTGTGAACTTGTAAGCTTGTCTTTTTTTAACTAGACATTTTATAAGTAAAGCTACCTAATTGCTACAGCAGCAGCGTCTTGAGTAAGTTTATATTTATCCTTATATAAATCTAAATAGCTAACTAGTATGTGTCACCTACAAAGCGTAAAAAGAAGCCTACAAATATAAATGTACATGTAGAATACTAAATGATGTTTTTAATCGGTACGGAACCACTTCTTACAAACGTTAAACAATACAATACAATAATCCTTTATTGTACACCAAACAAGAAATTAACAAGGTACACGAAAGATTCTTATAAACTATGGTACGACGGGCGGACTTCATATCTCATATTATAAGTGTAGAATTTGTAGGTAGTTCAAGATTTATATAATGTATTTTAGGTAGACCACCGTCTACAATTTCAGTCAATGGTGCAATCCGCAACAAGAAAGATATAAACAAAAATAGAAATTAACATTTCAGGATCCCATCAAAGTACGTCAAAAATTTTCATTTAGCAATCTTGCTGTTCCAATTTTAGCTTTCATTGTTATATTGTCCCTTACATTGTCATTATAGACTTTATTCGTATAGGTTTAAGGTAGAATTTGCGTAAATTATGCGGTGTAGTTAACTGAAAAGCCATTAAAACATGGCAAATAGTCCCGCTAATGACAGGTTCTATTAAAATTGAAATTATTCGCGACGGGAGGATTTCGGTTTGTCTGCCGTTGAAATGTTTTAATCGGTAATTTTGCACCGATCATTTCTTTCTATAATTGTCACTAGCAGTGCTTCTACTACTTTTTAATTAATACTTACTTAAATCGATCTATGCCAATTTATAACCCTGCGGGACAATATAGCATGCGCGCTGCAAAAGGGTTTTGTCAACGCATTTCTCGTACAAATTCAAAGAAAATTGCACGAAATGCGTCGACAATTTTTGTTTGGGCATGCTAGAGAAACACAATTTTAATTAATTTAATAAATCCTTCTACGTTTGATTGTATACCTATGTATCTACATTATGACTGTTACATCGATTAGTACCGATGTTAATAAAAAGCAGTAAGATAGGCAATGCCATCGGCAACTATATCAGTATAATAAACGTGTCCGTAGGTACCGTCTGCTTGGTTGCTACTCTAATACGTAAAAAATCTGCTATTAATTAGCATTGACAACATTCTCATTTATAAATATGGCAAAGTCTCCAATTCCATATAAAGTTGGCCCCAGAGTAAATAACCATTTGTGTGTTTAGTTACCTCTCGTAAACGAAAACTAAGTTTACCTTTCATTACGTCATAGCGTCCTTAGAAAAAATTAACAAACTGAGGACAAATTACACGATCCAACACATAAACTTGTGATCAGTTCAAACAAGCTGCAACTACCGACAACCGCAACTTACGCTTGCAACAAGCAAATGTTTGTCCAACTAGCAACGTTTCTAAACGTGGCAATTCGTTCCCTGTGTCATTATCAGAGATTAAGTAACACAGAATAGATAAAAGCAAATTTTGTGCCTAAATATACCTAACATTCTTTAACACATCTTAGAGATTCAATCTAAAGTAAATACTAATAGATAAAAGTATTCAAACATATAAACTTGTGATCAGTTGGAACACAAACTGCACTACTGCAAGTTATGCTTGCAATAAGCAAATATTGTTTGTGCAACTAGGAACGTTTCCAAACGTAGCGATTTGTTGTGTGTCATTATCAGAGATTAAGTTTTGGGATAGAGAAGAACAACTTTGGGTATATTTGCCTAACTTTCTAAAGTGAGACACCTTTTAAAACATTTTGAAAGTAATTAAAGATAAAAACTTAATAGTTGTGGTGGACGTACTTCTACGCGTTAGAATTACAATATGCTAAGATAACAAGATTTTTCTGGAAATGTATGTTTTTCAAGAAAAGCTTTTAATAAATTCGTAATCGGAACCGCAAGCAGATTAAAATGAGCCCAAACACTAGTAGTTTACGATTATCCGTCAAAGAGTTCCATAGCCCACCTTCCGGCTCCATCATCTGATCAGCTAGCTGTCGCCATAATATTGCATCGGACTTTGACAATTATGCAAAATTTTAACTCCGTAGGATAAGAGGAAGTAGTTCTGATTCAACTTTAGATTTGACCCAAACAAACAAACATTGCTTATAATGAAACAGCTTATAATAAACATTAAAAAAATACTCAAAGAGGCATAGCAAGTGTTTTTGGCTATATTATTTTAAAGGGGTTTGAACCACCCCGTACATGTTACCCCGCACATAATTAAGGTAAAGCAACATTATAACTGCCGTAAAATGTCGATGTGCTTGTTCAGGATAGGATCTGAAGCCATTGCACTGTGAATGGAATTAAATATGGTTTACTATTATTCTTTATTAACACATACTTTTCATCCTTGGAATTTTAATTCCACCAATCTTAACGAAGTATTACAGGTCAGCTAGTCCAGATCAAACTTCTTCCAAAACTTCTGAAGTGGTTAGTCATATCTACAGTTTTCTAAGTCGGAATCATATTCTTTGACGCGCCAAGCCATTACACCCGGCAAGGAGCGTAACGGCTCACAATATTCGTTCACTAACTTCAAATTCTCACAACTTTACTTACACATTCACCTTGAACTCTACTGCATTGAACATTGAGGTCATTTTGCAATGAACTTGTACTTGATAGGTTTGTGACAGTGCAGTGTAGAGTACTTTGACATTTTGCAAACTGATAACATCTATGTTTGCACGCGATATTTTCTGTGCTGTTCTGTGATAGTAACTGGTGTCTAATCTGTAACCATTAGAAGGTTGATGTACTCATTTATTTACTAATATACATGCCTTTATATGTTATTTCTCTCCATCCACGGTTGTCTGGAATAGATCGCTTTAAGCGATAAGACCGCCCTTTGTAACACTTATGTTGTTAAGTTTGTCTTAAAACTGTTATATGTTCTGTAATGTGGTGTTATCAATAAAGTGTTATTCATTCATTCATTCCTTCATTCATGCTACGTCACAGATAAGTGTTATAGTTAGTTTACTATTATGACATAACTTTAATTCGAAAGAATTCAAATAAGGAATCTTTAAACTGCTTATAATAATCTGTTATTTGATTCGTTGCGAGAAATGTAATATTGTCACTAAAAGTTCTTGAAATGTACCTATTTATAAATTAGGTGTATTATTGACATAAGGACATATTAATTATAATATAATTTGTAGTTTCAGGTAACACTAGTTATCGTGTATTTCATTATACTTAATCAATTAAAATAATTATTATGTGTGCATTAAAGCAAGACGTACCACGCGGGCCGAGCCGGTAAGAAAAATTCAAAAATGTATGGCATGAAAATGCTTACCATAGTTAGTTTCTTTGCCACAGCGTTGAGGCCCGATCCTTCTTGTGTACCCCCTATATATGACCCGTAGCTGAAACAAGTGACGTTTACATTTTTGTTTGGATATTATGTAGGCACCTATATTTTATTATATAATATTTTAAAAGTTCGAATTTTAACATTCATATAAATTCGTACATAAATTTGTATTTTTATTTTCCTCTGAAACTAAAATGAACCTAACTAGGTATAAAATAAATTTTAAAGAGATGAACAAAGAAACAAATAGGATTCCTGTCCTTAGTAAATAGCCTAAAGAGAGGTCCAAATTTCTAAAATTGCTTAATTCAATGTCCAAATTTGTACAGTAAAAGTTACCAACAAATACCTACTAGGTATAAACTGGTAACAATATACCAGCAACAATACAACAGCTAGTATCTTTTCTAGTACATAAAACGTTTATGTAAGTAGGAGTTATTCGGCCAAATAGTGTTTTATTTACAACTTGCCTAACTTAATTTTCTAAGCCAAGGCAAAATTAACGTTTCAACCACGGATAAGTATAAGCAGTATGGGCATTTGTTACAATTCAATGACATTCAAGTTACTCATATTGACGCAAAACGTCAAAATACATCACACTAATCACACTTCACACTGTATAATATTATAAATGCAAAAGTTAGTATGTAAGTGTGTTTGTTCCCTCTCCACGCCATAACTGCTGAACGAATATAAGTGAAATTTTAAATGAAGATAGCTTACACCCTGGATTAACACATTTGGTGTTTTCCCGGAAAACCGTGGGTGAAACCGCGAGGCGCAGCTAGTTTCCATATATATATATATATATATATATATATATATATATATATATATATATATATATAGAGTCAGATATATGTAGAGTTGTCTAAGAAATGGACTGGATTATGGCCCAGTATGTGAATTGTGCCGAACATGGGGAACCCCGGGCCGAATCTGGACACGAGGGTGCAGAGTCGAGGCGAATGACATGAAATGAATGGTGAAAATAATTTTACTAATAAAAATCTTCTTTGCATCAAGTGTCATTCCTAGGTACTTCGCTGTATTTTCATACGGGATTTGTTTGCTGTTAATGTAGACTGGGCAATATTGTTGTTAATATTGTTGTTGTAGAAGACTTAAAAGAACAAAACCGTTTGAGTTAGTGTAGTGTCTAGTGATAGTGAATTAGTGTAATGTAGTACGAGTGCTACCCATACAGAACACAAGAACAAAGTGTCTTCCCCTTAATATAGACAATAAGAAAAGTGTTAATGGACACATTCTTAGTATTAGTTTATCTATCAGTTTAAGTTAAATGTAAATTGCTTATTAGCCTAATTAATTGGCTAGATTGTAATAAAAATGGGGATCATAATGACTATGAAAAAAATAACGTTTTGCAATTACAACACATCGTTAAACAATGAAAGTGAATGCGTGACAAATCTGTCAAATAAATGTTTAATTCAATACCATAATGTTTATTCTAAATACTGAAAAAGCCGCCCGTTGCGGTGGAATTTGTGACCAAAGATTTCGTAGAAAGTACCAATTATCTGTATCTACTAAGTTTCGTAAACTTTTAAGACTCCAAAACATTGTTTATAGTTTTACCTTTGCGCTAAAAAAGTTGTAAAGTGTGCCTTCTGTCTGTATATTGAAGCAAAGGTCGCAAATAAAGCCACAAAAGTTAAATTCTAAGTCCCCAAGAAATCCCCGACAGGCCAGATGTTTTGAAATCGTCGCCGGAGATTTAATTAAATAAACTTTACAGCTAAACTTGCTGCCTAAATATTGCGAGTTGTTGGACGAAACGTCGCGTATTTTTTTTAATTTAGTTCTAATTGAGTTCACTTATTTCGTTTACTTAACATCACTTTAATGCTTACTGGAGTTTTGTTTACCAATGTTAGGACGATGACATTATTAAGATCGTATAGAAGAAAGGTCAGTGGATGAGTGACGTTGATCATGTTTTTTTTATACGAAACAGAGTGATGACACAAGTAAGTTGTTCGCCTGATGGTAAGCGCCACGACTACCCATAGCAATAGCAGTTCCATCCAGAACTTTAACATAAAAAGTACTGCGTAGCACTGCATTACGCTCATCACCCCAAGACATCAGATATTAAATCTCATATGTCTCGTATCCAGTGATTTTTAGTAAATATGTTCAGTATTTGCAGCATTAAGGACTTAAAATAGCAAACCATCAAGAATATTACATTGTTCAAATATTTTACATGTATTCAAACGTGACAAATGAGATACTTTCCAATTAAGCGATTCATCGAAGATGTGGAATAGAAATAGTTTGTCTAAAAGTGGGTTTATCTCACTCTCAAATGAAAGACCAGCACAACACAGAGCTACATCATTTATAGACACATTCAATAATAGGAAGTTACCAAAATATAAAACGCACGGCCATACACATAAACCACGATATCAATATTTAGTTTTCTTTTACGATTTAATGCGAGAAATAAAATCAAATTTACAAAATTTTTTTCGTAATTTTCAGAAACATTTTTCCAAACTTCTTTTTCCAATTAACATTCTCCAAACACGTCGCTTTCGTCAAGTATTTCTCAAAAACGGATGTCGGAACAAACACAAAATCAACGTTCGCTCGTTATGCAAGAGTGATTTCCTAAATATATGATGAAAGCAGCAATGGTCATCAAAGCACCCCTCTCCCCACTTCTCCTTGTTTTTCTTTTATAGAAATACCATAATTAGCACCACAAAGGGATTTAAACTCGAGTTGTAAATGAAAGAGATGTGAGAGGTTTTTTGTTGTTTGGTTTTTAGGATATTGTAGACAAGCTGCGCCCGCGGTTTTAACCGTATGGTAAATTTTTTTGGGCTCAAAAGTATCCTATGTCCTATTTCAGGATCTAAAATATATACATACCAAACATTTATTCAATTAATTTTTTCATTTTTTTTTAATTTCATCATAATCCGATAAAATGTGCTAATATGTCCAAATAATAAATACTAAAGATAACTTTCTAAATGTTAAACAACGAAATACCCAACGACTTTGTCATGTGACCCGTGTAAACACTTTAGATGGGTATTCTCCCCTTTTGAAATGTCACAATTGGATTACTGTAGCATAGAAAAACAGCAGACAGCAGTGGCAAAATCAAACGAAAATTAAAATTTTAAGTCGAAATCACTGTAGCGCTTTACATAATGAATAGAACAGAACAGAACAGAACAGAACAGAACAGAACAGAACAGAACAGAATATAATGTATTGTACAAAACTGGGTAGGTACATTCACTTGTACATTACATTTACAGTACATTACGGGCGTACAATTTATTTAAAAATAAACTATAAATTTCAAAATAAACTGCATTTAAAAACCATTAAAATACGTAAGCTATATAAACACAATAGTTTTATTCCAGATCGATACGTAAATACTTGTCACAAAGATACAGAATATTTAAATTCAGTAAAAACGCCCCCCACCTGCGCTCCCATGCCCCTTTTTCTCAGACGAATCATAGAAAAATAAGCGCACGACATTTTTTCACCGCTCTTTTTAAAAGTATTGTGAAGTCTTTTGAAGTGCTAGAGAAACAATTTAAATAGAGTAATTAGAGTTAATTCTTATATATTTAGAAAAAATAAAATAAAATACGTTTTCAAGCTTAATGTTAACCCTTTATCAGCCGCATGAGGTCAAGCGGACCTGAGTAGTAGTCATTTTAAACCATAATATAAAACGGCATGAAACCTGACCTGACTGAATGCTGCATTTTCCAGTCTTTCAAAAAGGTCTGCTCACGCAAAACACAGGTCACAACATGGTGACAAAGACGCCCCGGGGTCGGAAGTAGGCCTTCCTTCATTAAGGACAAAGGTCAATAGGCCCCATGGGCCCCGTAGATTACACAATCATGCCCTTTTTGTCCCGCTAATTACACTGTTTGCCAATAAGGGCTAGGGACAAGTGCACGCGTGAATGACCGACTGATCTTTCATTAGGAGGCTTTTTGTGAGGTTCTTTTGGGCGGAATGGAAGGCGGCATGTGGGTGGGAATCATAGCCCAATATTTCACTGCATAATTTCTACAACCGTCTTTTTGTAAACAAAATATACTTAAGTTTTGTAGATAGTAATTAATTGAAAAGGAAAAATTACTACTTTTTATGGTACTTTAAGCGATAAATACCTTTGCAGTAACTTAGTAATAATATTCATTTAATACTGTGGGGTTTTTTTTACACTTAATAGATCTATGTTTGGCCACTATCTCGCCTGATGTGAAGCGATGATGTGGCCTAAGATGGAGCACATAGATCTAGAGAGAAACGGCAGTTGAGCGGCTGCTCAGACCCGTCTCCCCGATGGTTCACTGAACATCATCCCGAAACACGACTAGGTCGACTGTTATTTTCAAATCACCAAGTGTGCACCACGAAGTGATCATGTTCGTGTGGAATTTTCTCACTAATCATTAATAATCACAACACTCTGAATTATATAATTAATTGCAAATACAATTAATATTTGATCCATATGAGCCATAATCAAACCATTAAGTGCTGATGGATTTCCCCGAATTCGATAGACACCCAATCTGCGGCTTATCGCTTGAGCTATCAGCTAATGAGCGCTAAAAGCAATTTCTGCTCTGTTAATGCACCAGTCGATGTTGCATCAACGTCGTAATATGTTCCTTCTTATATGTTTGCCAGTTATTCTGCCAGCCAAGTAGTAGTGCGCAAGCAATACTGCGTTTTGGTATGAAGGGCATTATAGCCCGAAATTAATGGGCATTATGAGACGTAAAAGATATTGTCTCATGGTGACAAACGCAGTGCAGTGCCACGCAGGCTTTTGCAAAACAAAGTTCTGGATGGTGCTGCAACTATTATGGGCAGGCGTATTGCTTACCATCAGGTAAACGACATGCTCATCTTGTCACTCAATTACATAAAAAAACACTGTCAGTTTTTCAATAAATAAATCTATATAAGTCTAAGATTTTTATTTTGATAGGCAGAACAAGTTGTGCAAGTTCTTTGTGGATAATTATTGAGGGCAGGCGTGGCCAAAAAAGAAATAGATAAACTTTTTATTGCATCGCCACGAGCAAACCAAATAAAACTAAAAGTGTTACAATTGACGGTCTTACCGCTCATAGTGATCTCTTCCACAAAACCTTAACTTTCTTAGAACTTAACTTCAAATAACCTTAAGATTGAAACAGTAGGAAACTTTTAGTGTAGGCAAAACGTTTGTCTAGGTAATTGCCATTGCAATACTTTGAATACTTGAATCTAAAAACCAAGTTCAAGTTTGAATCATTATCATCACCGTCATCAGCCCATCACGTTCCCACTGCTCGCACAGATCTTCTCTCATAGAGAGTATGGACCGTAATCCATTACGCTGGCCCAGTTGGGTTGGTGGAACTCACATGTCCTTGAATTTTTGTGAATAATTCTTGCGCATGCTGGTTTCCTCTCAATGTTTCCTTCGCCGTTTTTCCAGCGAGTGTTCAATACGCACATAACTTGAGAAAGTCAGTGGTGCGACGTCGCAGGATTTGTTTGAATATTACACTCTAACTGTCCCAATCTGTTTGTTAAACTGTTAAAGCTAATCACACTACGAGTACTACGTACAACGACTGCAGATTCAAGATCCCCAGGAAGCAGCTGAAATAATTCCCCAAACGGCTGTGTTATTCCGCCAACACGAGACACCTACATCTCATAACTTAACTGCGAACTATGCAAATGCACTGGTTTGCATGCCACAAGCCGAATGCAATTGTTAAGTCAGTGACTAAGGTTGCACTGTTTCTAGAGATTCGATAAATGCTTATTCTTCTTTTATTCTTTATTGTACACTGTCAGAAGATTTACATCGTGGATTATAAACTGCATTTATAAAGGCGAGCGTAACCCTATAAAGAGGTTTCTTCCAGCAAACCCTTGAGGAAAGAGAACTGTCACTTAGCTTGTTACTTAAGTGTCTACCTAATGTCAAGTACGCGAAAGCAAAACAATTGGTTCGTTAAGCTTTTACAAACTATTGTTAATATTAGCAGTTACTAAGAAAACATTAAGTTTGAAATCGAATCTTAAGCTTATAATCTTAATCTTGGACTTGGAAATGGACTTGCTGAACTCATTGATCTATTTTGTATAACTCAATGGTCAATTCCAGCAAAAAATAAGCACAGTGTTTGATATTTTGAGGCCACTTAGCGCACCCAACATAGTAAACTTATGCATATGACCCAGCACGCTAATTTATATTTAAAAAAGACAGAGCGAGTCAATGTACCTACATGTATCGCATTACATTTGTTCGTTAAAGACCGAGCACTGTTTTCCACTGCACTCAAGCCCGAGATTTGAGGCGCTTCTTGATATCCGTGTTTCGGTGCTATGATACCCCAGCCCGGGAATATTAATCCTGCGAAACGCCAGATTCCCGCGCGAATCCGGGATTAATCCGCCACTTGACTGTCGAATAATGTTACAAAATACTTGAACTTACAGTTTTATAAGGTTTCCGTTCTTTGTTTTTGATCATTTGAAAATGTAGAAACTTTAATACTTATAGTAAAAGTCTTTAATGTGTAATTATTCTATGAGGTACTAAGAAAACTTACTTATATTTTATTATATACATTTTAAAGAACTACTTACAATTGTCACAAAAAAAGAAACACTATTAACAAGATACTAAACTATATACCTACAACAAGAAATGTATATACAAGTGATGTCCATGCGGCGAGGTGCCAAGAAAGCTGGCTGCATTCCCGCGTTGAATGGCTAACGCTACTCTTTGAGCTAGGAATGACCCAGCCCTCTTGTCACCTGTCCTGTTTAATTGCATTTTTACAACCTTTTTTTAACTTCCCCTGTATGTATGTGTGGGTTAAATCTTTCAACTGATTTTTTTACCAATTCCTGTAATCCATTCATGTTGAAATTTTGTATACATACACAAGTCAGATAACAATATAATGTGAAACTACAACTGAGCTGATCTGATGACGGAGCCGGAAGATGGTCAAAGGAACTTCACTACGCAGTATCCTTATCGAGTGAAGGCGCGTTAGACTTGTCTAAATGACTAATAAAAATAACATAATAAATCAACAGGCATACCTAGAGCTTGTCGTGTTGTGCAGTGCTCATCGTGACAAGCTATAAGTCTGTTACTTTTTCTAATTTATTTGTTTTAGTACATTAAAAAACGTACAAATGTCCGTATAATTCACACACACACAGCCTCTGTGGTGTAGTGGTTGGGCATGTTGGCTCAAATCTCATACATCACTGAGGTTGCGGGTTCGATTCCCGCGACGGGACAAATGTTTGTGAACGGAAAAAAGCGCAAGCATTTGTTTCGTGTTTAGGTGTTGTGTGATCATGGTCTTCATTGTTTCTGGTTCCCTAGATACAGGGAATCCTACTAAGGGGTCAGGATCTATGTATGTGATCGTTGGGCGTTATTGTTATTATTATTAATTCAAGTTGCCGAAATGAGAATTTTTCGTTGGATGTGCGGAGTCACAAGGCTTGACAAAATCCGCAACGAGTACGTGCGAGTCAGCCTGGGCGTTCGTAATATCGCTGACAAGATGCAAAAGAGTAGGCTGCAATATGGTACGGACCTATGATGAAAAAGCCATCAGACTATGTTGGGAAAGAAGCACTAGAGCTATCTGTACCCGGTCGGAGATCCAGAGGCAGACCCAAGAAGATATGGACAGATGTAGCAAAAAGACATGAGTGAATGCATGTTATCCGAAGACGATGTCCTGGATAGAGGGATGTAGAGAAAAAATATACGAAAGGCTGACCCCACTACCATGTGGGATGCATAGCCGGGAAAAGAGAGTACATTAATAAACGCTTGTCTTTAGAAAGATTTTTATTATTATTTGCTTTATAGAACACAGACACTTACAACCTAAATAGCTTATATTAATAAATCAAAATACTTGTTTCTGGATATTACCAGGCCTAGCGCACTCCGCACTGTAGGTACGAAGCTGCAAGTACATAGCCGGACACCGTCAGTGGGTCGCGCGGCGTTACACATGTCCCACGTCAGAAGAGATAAGAGCTATGCGATAGAAAGAGAGGCGCTCTGAAGGTTAATATGACTGGTAGGTATGCAGCGCTACGCGAGCTGAATTGAATTTTATTGCGTCATAGCAAGAGTCGCCATTTGTATAAATTTCTTTGCGGAGTGATGCTTCTGTCCCTTAGTATTCTGTGATATTACACCTAAATATATTTGTTTGGCTTATAAAAATCAATTATATAGAAACGCGTAGACAGACACAATTTCAGGCAGTTTCAAGTCTACGTTTTCCTTTTACAGCTCAGACATACCAATTTTACGTCTATGTTAATTCGACTGAGGTTTGGAGTAATCCTCTTTCGGCTGCTTTTTAAGGCCATTATCTGGCTCCTATCAAATTCAAAGAACGCATAAACGAATAAACAGACAAAGAGGGAAGAACAAAGCGAGTGGGTGGCTTTTATACGTACTCGAGGCCGTTAAACATGGCCGGCTTGAGTGGCCCTTTTCGGTTGGCTTTTGGTGAATGCAAGGGGCTTGGATGTATTAAGCGAGTGCTTATGTTACTAGGTCTCATCCGCGCGATCGACCATCCATCTGTGATATAATATGATGAGCACTGTACTGAACTGAGCTGAAAGCAAGCTCCATCATATTATACTGGTAGGTCTTTCGTTTGCGGCAGGCCATCTGGGTAGGTACCACCGCTTTGCTAGTTATTCTGACGCCAAGCAGTAGTGCGCAAGCATTACTGTGTTCCGGTTTGAAGGGCATTGTAGCCAGTGAAATTACAGGGCATACTAGGCAGACTTCATATCTGATGTCTCGGGGTGATGAGCGCAGTGCTACGCAGTACTTTCATGGTTTGACAAGTTATGGATAGCAAATGCAATTGTTACGGGCGGGCGTGGCGCTTACCGTCAGGCGAACGACTTGCTCGTCTCATTACTCAGTTCTCTGCCTAGTCTCTCTCTAGATCTATGTACTCCATCTTAGGCCACATCATCGCTTCACATCAGGCGAGATTGTGGCCAAAAATAGGCCTATTAAGCGTAAAAAAAATCCATTAAAAAAAATCAAGCTATTGTCAAAGCTTTGAGTATTGGAAAAAGAAGTAAAAACAGAAAATGTCAGCGTCAATAACGGTTCCTTCTACCAATTATTGTAATGGCTAAAGAAGATAAATTATTACACCCTTGCAAGTCTGCGAGTGTTACATTAATTACCGCATCGCAACCGCCGCTTTGACGTATAAATAATTAATTTGACGTCACTTACGAGTCGGCTGAGTCGATACGCCGCAATTAGGAATATCAGACGCGTGCGGTTGACTTCATGTGAAGACGATTTAAGTATATACCTACTAGACATCTCCATTTGTTAGTACCTATATCAATGCAATAATACCTATCTATAATTCTTAATGTTTAAATGGGCACACCTGATGGCGCGTAGAAGAATGAGCATGAAGCGTAGTTGCGGTCTAAGGAAGTTCGCCCTGAGGTGCCTATTCACTCTTGTCTTAAAGAGACCCAGGTTGTTATTGGAAGGAAATAAGTATAATATATCTATCAGTGCTACGCAGTGCTTTTAATGGTATTTAAAGATCCGGGTTTTTTTTTTTTTTTAATGTCTTGTCACAAAATGACACTTCATTTACATTACAATCTAGCCTAATAAGGCTAATAAGTTATTTGAATTTAACTTAAACTGCTAAGTAGAGTAAAACTAAGAATATGTCCATCAACACTTTTCTTATTGTCTCTATTAAGGCGAAGTCACTATGTTCTTGTGTTCTTTACGGGTAGCACTAACTTTACTACGACACACTGTCACTGCACTAAATTAACTCAAAAGGTTTTGTCCTTTTTAGTCTTCTCACTAGAATCAAAAGATCCGGGTGGCACTGCAATTGTTATGTGTAGGGTTGGCACTTACCATCAGGTGAACGACTTGATCGTCTCAACACTCAGTTCCATAAAAAAATTTATTCTTGTTAAATGTTTGGTTAAGACTTAACCGTTCGATTATTTAACCGTTAAGTAACTTAACAAAGTATGGTCGACTATCGTTATTGTTGATCTTCCTGTTTTTTTTATCTCAACGTGCTCTTGTTTATTGTATAACCAATTTTAATTACAATTTTTTCTATAAACTATACTCAATACTCAATACTTAATAGTTTATTGCAATCATATTTGTATGTACATTTGAAGAGGTCTTATGAAAAGGTAAGTTAACATATATGACCCTGGCAGGGTAAGGCAATAGGAGTAATAGGAGCGAGCGGACCGATCCATTAAATAAACATTGGTATTTTATAGTCATAAAAAGAATTAATTTTATTAGTATATTGATTTAAAATATCAATTTAATTGTCATTAAAAAATTCGTGTAAGTTGTAGTAGCGTTTGTTAATTAGGTATTGTTTTAATTTTTTTAGGAAAATTGATTTGACGTTTTCAACTTTTATGTTGTCTGGAATTTTGTTGTAATTTTTTATTGCCATGACGTTTGGGCCTGAGCTATGGATTTTTAGTTTCGAGGTCGGTAGCACGAGGTTCTGTTTGCTACTTCCTGTAGTGCTCGGATATTATTAGTTTTCTGGACCAGCTACACACTATTACCGATAATGTTTTTTTTTTTATGGAATTGTGTGACGAGACTAGCAAGTCGTTCATCTGATGGTAAGCAAAACGCCTGCCCAGCAGTTGAAGCACCACCCAGAACTTTATTTTGTACAACCCTGCGCGGCACTACACTGCGCTCGTCACCCTGAGACAATTATCTCTTGTCTCATAATGCCCAGTAATGTTTGACCGCTCTTCAAACATCAAATATCATACAAATTATTCATATAGGTATTCTAATTATATACGGTGCCTACCAATAATATTGCTGAAAACTATTAGATCCAATGTTAGCCAAATTCATTAATATTGTCACACAATATAATTTTCGCTCATGCCAACAACGAAAACGTATAGACAAAAGTTCCAGTGAAAATATACAACGCACAAACCATAAGCGATGCGCGGTCAAGCCGCCATTGTGGTTCTTCCCGGATTATCCCGGACAGAGCCCGCGGTCCGGGCAAAGCTGTTTCTCGTGTAGCTAACAAACTCGCGACTTTGCTGACTACTTGTATGGACTAGGCTTGTTTTAAATACCGGTATAAACCTGTATACCGGTATAATTAAGATAAATATATTGTTATTCTAACCGATTGGCGATGTCAGGATTTTATTCAGTTCAGCCACAGAATAGATAGCCATGTGGTTTAGTGTAAAATCTTAGGACGATTCCTACAGAGTCGAGTCTTACCAAATGGAATGTAAAACAAATGGAGAAGGAAAATATATTTAATACCGCTATTTTTGATAAGCATGCTGCTGCCTGCTACCTGAAACCATTTTTTTTTACGCTTAATAGATCCATACATTTAAGTGTAAGTTTGTACGCAGAATACGAATGGTGCGGCGACCACAGGTTCTGATTCCAGATTTGGAGTTTAAAAATTATGGTTCTTTTGTTGGATTTCGCTTTTTTATATGTAATAGGAAGTAGTATATTAAGATAAACCAGAACCCAAAAAGAATTGCGCAGGTAATGAGAGAAACCAGCTAAGTTAATATGCTATGTAATTAATGTATGGAGGTACCAAGTTCTCAAAATAGCGCTATCGGCTCTATAAAACAACAACAGCTCAACAGCAAATTGTCTCAGGGTGACGAGCGCAGTACAGCGCCGCGCAGGATTTAGCAAAACAAAGTTCTGGGTGGTGCTGTTATTGTTATGGGCTGGCGTATTGCTTACCATCAGGCAAACGACCAGCTCGTCTCGTCATTCAGTTACATAAAAAAAAGACGCGTGGCACTCGGAGACTGCCGCGGTAAAGCTATTGCATAGCATTCGGAGTGGGGGGTGTTAGGTTATTTTCGTTACGGAATTTCTGGATTCGGTCTCCATGCTCAAGGCCCGCGATAGAAGCTATGCAATAGCTTAAAAAGCATGACGTCATACCGTTTTTTAAGGCAGCTGCAGTCCTCGCGTACAAGATTACGTATTTAAGTAGGCACATCATAATGGAAGGGTGAAGCGAAACGCGGGCGGTGGAATTTTTAATCTTCCTCTCTAGTATGCGATGGAATGGTTGAATCTTTGAGAGATGTAAGCAGTTAATTTAGATAGAAGTTGATATGGTTGCTCAAAAATTCTAAATTGAAAAGTTCTTCATTAATTTTTCGCATTAGGTACAGACGCACTTTTTACACACGTCATGTATTAAAATGACTCTTTTTGTTTTCAGTGTAAGCGATAGCTTACACCACCACCACGTGGTAGACCACGGTATCGGAAAAAGAGCAAAGCGTAGAGCGGTAGTCAGACCACCGGCCAGATGGTCCGATTATATTTTATAGTTATGGAGGCAGTTTAACTATAGATGCGGAGCACAGGACCTGAACAAATGGCGTGAAGGAGAGGAGGCCTATACCCAGCAGTGAGTGAACTGCCAAATAATAACGTTCTATTTCTACGACAATTATAAAAAAAGTCCTTGGCGGCATTACACTCCGCAAATCTCGAGACTACAGCTTTTAAATCCAAAAAGGCCAATATTCGCTAACGACAGCGATTGTATGTAAGTAAGTATGTAACGAGCAAATGACAAATGACAGTTATTTATGCACAATACTATTTGAGAACAGAATAACTGACATTTGGGTGACAGCTTTAACCTAAATAGCGAAAGAGCTCTCCTATACCAAAAATATCCTAAACAATAAAAGCAAGGAATGCTGGCATCGTATTTCAAGCCAAGAAGGCTCGTGTTATTTACGCAAACTTATCTTACATTACATCAATATGAACATCGGCATCCCAATTCCAAAGATTTCGTATTCGCCTTGAAGGAGCGTCTCGAACCCCCTCAAGACATCTCGCAGATAAAATGGTATTTTCTCACTTTTCTGCTCGAAATCGTAATAAGTTTTCGTATGCATAAATGGACCTCATTCCAAGTGTAGTAACAATGGGAATTTCTCTTCCGACCGGGGCTTTTTTATTTTTCCCGTCTCTCAGCTACCATTTCACTTGCAAATGTTTCATTCTTTATGAATTTACGCGACTCTTAGGGTAAAAAAGGTTTTCCGGAATCAAACTTGTTCAAATATTTGGAGTACAAAGTTTTGAAACCTTTTTTCCGCGTATTCCAATTTCCGGATGGTAATATTTGAGTTTAATTTTTTATTATGGTTCGCACTACGTAGATCTCTGAATCTGTGTTAACGGGTCTAAGTGTCAGAGTGGGGATATATTGGGTTGAGTTCGAGTGATTGCGAAACGAATTCGTATGTACGTTTTCCGTATGTAATAAACGAATGTTCAGGAACGTTGGCATAAATCAAAGAACGTTGTAGCGTTGTAGATTGTATTCTATAGTTTTCTCGTCGCAAAATAAACTTTTCTGTGTCGCCGAATTGAAGTGCCTACAAGACTTGCGATGCAAAGTTCTGAGTGGCACTGCTCTTGTTGCAGGCTGCAGCAGACGTGGCGTGCCACTTACCATGGGCGAGTGACCTAACTCAGTAGAACCTATACGAAATGGTTTAATTGATTACAAATCAAATTCATGTGTACATGAACGTGTGTAACAAACAAAGTGGATCGTTTCCACTTGCAAGGTACTTTTATTTGGAATCGTAGAACGTCGCGGGAATTGTATTTCACAGTTTCGTCCGATGATAGTGGAGACAATGCTTTAGGAAATTAGATTCTCGTCGCAGTCGTGGCACGTTGGCCGCCTTCGCTGGGCGACTTTATACGAAGCGCCTAGCGTGCTAGGGACTTGGAAAATTTTGTATGTTCTTTTTTTCGTGGTTTTAAATTTCATTTGATACTTTAATATTGTTATTGATTTAATACTTTAATATTGTTTTTGCCTTTAGTGTCGCACAGGGGAAAGCTATAACTTCCTTAAATTGTCACAAAGTTTTAATTCGGCTGGGAATCATGTGTAGGTATATAACCATTGTTAAGTTTTTTATGATTTGGAATCATGTCGAAACGAAGGTCGTTTGATCTTTGATTTTATAGGCGGTATATGGTATGATACGTTTATGGAGTTAAATTATTATATGTTCATATTGGAGATAGCTTTCAAGTAAACTTAACAGGAAAGTTCTTTGAACAGTGAAATTCGAATGAAGGAATCGACGTGACGTCGAAGCAAGGAATCGTTAAGTTGTCATAGTGAATAAAATTAAGGCCCTGACAATTTGTCCCAAGTCCAGAGTCTCCTGGCACCTAATACGTTACACGTTAGCTATTTGCGCGAGAAGCGAGCTGCAAACTTAACAAGCTCTTGTCCGGCTGGTAACAGCTCGTCCAGCTCACTAACAAATCTCACGTGTGATCGCAATGTACGGCGACGAGGGACGAGTGAGCCGAATGATGCCGAGACAAGGGTTTGAAGCATAAACGCTGGGAGATAGTTCTAGGAATTGAGAACTTACCTGGACGAGTGTAGGTGGTACAGAAATTTGGTTTACAGATAGATGCAGTAGGCAGTATTCAGAGTGCGTGATTGATTTAATTGAAGTACCTACCAATGCCGTTTTCAGTTTCTGCAATAAATAAATAATAAGTAAAAAAAAAATTTTTCACTAAACACTAATTATTTTGATTTGTATTTCGTTGTTTTTTTTTATTATCGAATAGGCAAGCATTTGACCGCAGTCTCACCTGATGAGAAGTGACGACGCGGTCGACGATGGGTTATGCTTGTCTAGATACCGATTCACTCGAGACTTAGATACCTAGATTATAAGGATCGTTAAACAAAGACGCTGGTAAGGTGTTCCATTCCTTAGCTGTTCGCATTAAAAAGGTCGAAGTAAAACGCTTTGTTCGGGCAGGAGGAATGTCAACCATGTACGGATGCTGAGTCTCCATGCTTCTTGTAGTCTGATGGTAGAAGGGAAATGGAGGAGTTAGGTCCATCCATCCATTCTACATTCCATCTATTCCACATTCCATCGCACACTCATCGTTATGGTCATCATCATCGACTGGTATGTACTTGTATTCGTCTTGTCTGTAGGTCAGTATGCTTGACTTTTTCGGTTGTGGCTCTATATGCTACGTTTTTGGTCATCATCATCATCATCATCCACAGTCTTTTACATCCCACTGCTGGGTATAGGCCTCTCTCATGTCATGCCATTCGCCTCGACTCTGCGCCTCTCGTGTCCAAGTTCGGCACGTTTTTAGTAGTCGCGGAAATTTTGTAGCTGATTTATTTTTCTAATTTATAATAACAGTCTCTTTCCTAAGGCACAAGTAGTGAAACGTTGTACTGTATGTGGAAATACTAAGCATAAAAAGTGTAAGTACTACAATTTCGCAATTTGTGTCGAGAGCATGTACAAATACTGCAAGCTGTAGGAACATTTAGTTGCTGTTTTTACAAGTCACGTTTCCAATCATCACTATGATAGAATTCATGATTACTTTCATACTTTCAATTACAGAAAATAAATTCAGCAAGGTAATACCGTTCTAGGGAAAAATAGAGACTGAAACGTCCTTTACTGCCATCAGTATACGTGAATTTATAAAAGGTTTTTTATGGAACTGAGTGATAAGACGGGCAAATCGTACGTCTGATGGTAAGCGCCACACCTGCTCAATACAATTGCAGCGCCACCCAGAACTTTTAATACCGTAAAAAGCGCTGTGTAGCACTGCATTGCGCTCATCACCCCGAGACATCAGATGTCAAGTCTCATATGCCCAGTAATTTCGCTGGCTACAATGCCTTTCAAACCGGAACACAGTAATGCTTGCGCACTACTGCTTAGCAGCAGAATAACTGGCAAAGCTGTGGTACCTACGGACTCCAGCATACAAGAGACCTACCACGAGTAAGTACTATGTCCACACCTAAGTACAATGTATATAACGATCAGAAGAATAAATAAAAGAAGTAAAGTAATAAGCAAATAAAGCTGTCGGCCTATAGACGCTAGCAACAATGCAGCTATCCATCGCCCGTCCAATTTCGCCGGATAAAAATTTCATATTCATAAAGTGTAACGGAATCCTTTATGACTAAAGTTTAAAAATCTCGGAGCGTCCCGGACTAGCTCGAAACTTAAGCCGAGAGCTTAGTTTTTAACTTTACACAATGCACCTAGACAGTTTTGCTCACTATTAGTTTTGTACTTTAAAACTTTCCAAAGCTGATACATAATTCTGATATATTTTAAACTTGGGCGTGACTACGGGGAATAGCTTGATACGATTCTGTTGTAACTTTTAAAAGGTTAGTAATAGACTTGGTAACAAGTTGTACCGTGAGTTTGGATCTCAAGTTTAAGCGCAGATCGGTTAACATAACGAATAAGTATACGAAAGTTGTTGAGCAAATTCACTGATGTTGAAGTAAATCTATATAAACTTCTGAGTTGAGTTGTTGTGTTTAATGGAATTGAGACTATGAGTTATTTATCATCACATCACATTAAGAAATAAGATGTGCTTCGAGTGTACAGTACTACTTCAAGCACTGGCGCTGCACGTAAGTTTACGGTATGATATTAATTAATTTAATAACAAAAAAAAACCAACTTCAATTCTAATGTAATTTTGAAGTCCAAGGTCGATTATTGATGAAATTTATAGGGGACCACCTTAAAGCTATAATGAACCTAACGCAGAATTTTCCAAATCAGTTTATAAATGAATTCTAAGGTAACAAACATAAAAAACACATTCGAATTGAGACCCTCCTACTTTTTAACCGACTTCAAAAGGAGGAGGTTCCCTGTTCAAATGTATTTTCTTTTTTTTATGTTTGTTACCTCAGAACTCCGTCATTTATGAACCGATATGGAAAATTCTTTGCGTTGGGTTCAGTATAGTATAGCTACGAAGTGGTCCCATATAAATTTCATCGATATTTGACCTTGGACTTCGAAGATACATTGAAGTCGGTTTTGTTTTTTCTAAAACTTAATTATTTGAAGTCGGTTAATATACTGTACTATACTACATAATACTGATAGGTACATGCAGATAAATGAACCTTTCACGCCACCCATTATGAGATAACAATAAAAACTGAATTGTTTGAGCCCTATCGAGCCTTTTGCACGCATGGAAGGCGTGAATGAGTTTTCCGGTTCCCGTCACTGCGCGAACAGAAGTGGATGACAGAGCGCGAATTGCCGTTGAATTTTAAGCTCATGATTGCACACTTGCACCGGGATATAATCCATCATTGAGATACGGAACTGAAAGTGATTTATTTTCACCCGTTTGTGAGCGATTTAAAATTTTAAACTCGTTGAAATGTTTGCTGTGTTTAATGAAAGGTTTTGGTTTTAACTTATTTATGTTAAAACTTAAAACGTATCTCTTACTTTTAAAGTTAACGTTAAAATAAAAAAAGCATTTCGAGCATTATTGCCGTTTTAAAGTTTTTTTATAGATTACTTACATATCTTACCGACTTTGTCTTTTCACTTTTCTACTCAATCTTTTTCATTATATCTTTTCTACTTTGTCTTTTCTACTCTATCTGATCTACTCTATCTTTTCAACTCTATCTTTTCTACTCTTTCTTTTCTTCTCTATCTTTTTTACTATATTTTTTCTTCTCTATCTGTTCTACTCTATCTTTTCCACTCTATCTTTTCTACTGTATCTTTTCCATTTTATCTTTTCTATTCTGTCTTTTCTTCTCTATATTTTCTACTCTATCTTTACTACTCTATCTTTCCACTCTATCTTTTCTACTCTAGTTTTATACTGTATCTTTCCACTCTATCTTTTTTACTCTATTTTTTCTACTCTATCTTCTCTACTAAATCTTCTCTACTGTATCAAGTTTAGGTTTATGTCTAAAGAAAGTCACTCATCTGTGTGTGTATGTGTATTCATTCAGTGACACCTTCTGGTACAGTCAGCGACATAAGTAGCTGAGCATTTGGTATCTATCAATTGATACTAAAACCGAAAATACACTAATTAATTGCACTTTTTGCTATTTACCGATTCACACAGGGTGTTTACACACTTTTTAAATGAAGTAGTATTCAGAGTAAACCGCCAAACATTGAATTTGTCGTAAATGAAAAATCCATAATTTTTTATCTAAGTACTTATACCGTTGACTGTACTAAGTTCTCAGAGCTCCACAAAATGTCAAAGCTATGGGTCAAACAAAATTACTGTCACAAAGCGCTAGAGATTTTTATGTTACACACACAAGATTTTTATGTTATGTGTGCGTTATGACGAATAAAAGCTTATAAAAGTCTTTACACAACAAGTAATTAATCATCGGGTATCGAGAATTCGAGAATCACTGTTGCCAACATAACTTGGTAATTTATTGGTTATATCATAAAAGTAGACTCCACTTGGCTCTGTAGTGTATGATTGGTTCTATTTATACCATCTTGACTTTCGGCTTTTGAAGTTATTGAAGTTTGTTGGATAACAATATATTATACCCGCTTACGCGCTTTGGAGTGGTAGGCTCTGGCCGTGGTTGTAATACCACCCACCGAACAAAGCCATGCCGTCAAACGACCTAGTCGTGTTTCGGGATCATGTTCGGTGAACCATCGGAAAGACGGGTCTGAGCAGCCGCTCAACTGCCGTCTCTCTGTAGATCTATGTGCTCCATCTTAAGCCACATTATCGCTTCACATCAGGCGAGATAGTGGCCAAACATAGATCTATTAGGCGTAAAAAAAAAAATTACAATAAGTCTATATTGACATATACTTCGCCCTTATTCTGTTAAAATAATTAAAATCTACAGAATTTTATTTATTTTAAAATCCAGATTCTTATAAAATTCTTGTTCAGCGTTCTTGGCACCTTATTAATTTCCACCTTATAAATTTCTAGTTGTACATAGTTTAGTATCTTATTAATAGTTTCTTTTATGTTTGTGACAATTGTAAATTTCTACCTAATAAATGTACTTCTTCCTATTTTATAAAAAAAAACTTGATTGATAATATAATATTTCGGCATTCATGATAGTATCGCTATCATGAAAGTTCTCAATTATAATTATGTAATAATTGAGTGACGTTCACATGATGGTAAGCAACACTCCCCGCCCATAACAGTTGCAATAGCACCCAGAACTTAGTTTTGCAAAATCCTGCGTGGGTGCTGTACAATAAACTTCAAACCGAAACACAGCAATGCTTTCGCACAACTGCGTTTAGTATATCCAATATTTAGTAAATATGCCCTTTCATTTCTTTTTTCTTTTCCCTTTCCTTTTTTTTTCTTAAGTGTTGTGCGGATATAACACACGCTTTAAAAATGGTGAAGGAAAACATCGTGGGGAAACCGGAATGTCCGAGAACTTATCACAAAAATTCAAGGATATGTGACATCCACCAACCCGCAGGGCCAGCGTGGTGGATTACGGCCCATACTCTCTCTAGCAGGGAAGGCCCGATCCCAGCAGTGGCAACGTAATGGGCTGATGATGATGCCCTTTCAAAGTGAATTCTGTCAATAATGTCCAATAAAATTTATAAAGTTAAATTATTCAATTATGTTGAACTATAAAGTCAATTTATAGTTTCATAATTACCTAATTCCAATAATTTCACTTTACAATTATTTTCGAGTGCTGATTTATACAATTTATACAATTTACTTTTTAAAATGGAAGTTGAAATATTTTAGATCCCTTGTTTTCGAAATTAATTACTGAAAATTACTTCTAATTTTCACCAAAGCTTTGACATTATAAAAGTTAATTGGTCTAAACAGAGGACCAACTTGAAATGAGATTTTAGTAAATAGTGTTCTTAAAAATTAAAACCATTCAAGTTTTTTTTTTCAAGCGAACAATGATGAAAAAGAACAAACATAGATTAAAAAGGACAAAACCTTTTGAGTTAGTTTAGTGAAGTGTCAGTGAACCGTAGCATAAACAGTTAGTGCTACTTGTAAGGAACACAAAAACATAGTGTCTTCGCCTTAATAGAGACAAAAAGAAAAGTGTTGATGGACATGTTCTTAGTTTTACTCTACTTAGCAGTTTAAGTCAAATTTAAATTACTTATTAGTCTTATTAGGCTAGATTGTAATCATAATGGCGGGTCTTTATTTGAGACAAGTCATTACATAAAAAAAGCGAACAATATTAAACTCGAATTGGTGGTGGCTGATAAGTGGCGGAGGGTTGCGAAACTGAATCATAACTGTATATTTTTTATTTTAAACTGCACAACTTAACAACTAGGTGGTTCTCTTTCATTGGTAGCTTTGAAGGGTAGCCTATAAGTGTTTCCACAGATGGGAAACTCTTAACAATTTCCATAAACAGCCGATGCAATAGACGTGTCAAGTGGAGCGCTCCAATGGGACGGCTGTATGCAATAATTCAGTGTAAATTGCGCGTCGCCCTCTACATTACCGCGCGACATATACTGACGTGGCGGTACTCTTGCATTGTCACGACCCGCGACGTGTTGATGGAAGGGAATAGCGCTTTTGGCACTGTAAGTACTCACATAGCTTCAAGGTGGAATTGTTTCAGAGCAATTATAAAAAATACAACTATTTTCTATTAAAGTGGTGCACATAACTTTAAAAAATAAAAATATGGAGTTCCAAACCATACCTCAGAAGAACTACTTAGGTATGCTTTTACCATTGGGTTAATATAAAAAAGAGTACCGGTTAAAACAAAGATTTCCTTAGTAACCATCGCTACTCAGTTGATGGCACTAAGGTAGCGACTAGCGACGTATAAAGGAGTGTAATAAATTCAATTGAACGAGTGTCGCGGGCAGACATAACTCGGCGCCCAGCCCCGCCCGCAACAGATTCCTTACAGATAGGGTTGCCAGGGTGTGCAAGTCTTCTTCTCCTAGAATCAAGAGATGATCGCCGGATCTGTAAAGTTCGTTCCTCACATTATTCAAGTTATCTACTACTGACAAGTATACTTTCAGTTTCCAAAGTTCCATTCATAGAGTGCATCTGAATGAAAGTGAATGCTATTTTTAACCAAATTCAAAAAACGAGTAGGTTCTCTGTTCGGTTGTATTTTTTTTTATTATTATTATTATTTTATGTTTGTTACTTCAGAACTCCGTCATTTATGAACCGATTTGGAAAATTCTTTTTGCTTTGGGTTCAGTTAGCTACGAAGTAGTCCCATATAAATTTCATCGATATTTGACCTTGGACTTCGAAGATACATTGAAACTGTGATTGAAGTCGGTTTTTGTTTTTGGTAAAAATTAATTAATAATGAAGCGCAACGTCTTATGACGTCAAACTTAATTAATGGTCGGATAATTTCCCCTAGCCGTGCTTTTTTTGTTTTTTTTTTGAACTGTGTGCAGTGCCACTCAGAACTATAAATACCATAAAAATCACTTCGTAGCACTGCATTACGCTCATCACCCCGAGACATCAGATATTAGGACCCATATGTCCATCAGTAATTTCGCGGACTACGATGTCCGATATACGTGTTCAAATGCTTGCGCACTACTGCTTGGGGTAGAATAACTAGCAAAGCTGTAGTACCTATCCAGATGGCCTTCCGCATACAAGAGACCTACCACTAGTAAAGAAGTAGTATAGAAAGTAGTAGTGTAAAAATAGTTAAAACTTTACATGCTTTTATTAAATTAATTCACATTAGTAACTTGGATTTCTTACACACTAGCAACCCTGTTTCTAAGAACATAGGGAGGGGACAAAGGAACTTTAAAACGATGCCAGTCGTTTGTATAAAAGTTTGCTTTCTTATTATTTTCCCGTTTTCCGCCTGCGGAGAATCCGTCGGTCGGCGCTGACAGGTTATCTTTGTGTGTGGTAACGTTAATCGTTCAACTTTTCTTTTTAAACTGCGTTTTGTATGCTTTAAAACAATGTGGAGTTATGTTTCTTTTTTCTTTTTAGAATTAGTTTTCATCATCAGCCCATCACGTTCCCACTGCTGGGACACGGGCCTTCTCTCACAGAGAGAGGAAGGGCTATAATCCACCACGCTGGCCCAGTGTGGGTTGGTGGATGTCACATGTCCTTGACTTTTTGTGAAAAATTCTTGGACATGCCGGTTTCCTCAGGATGTTTTCCTTCACCGTTTCTAGAGCGAGTGTTAAATCTGCAAATAACTTAAGAAAGTCAGTGGTGCGGGGCCAGCGGGATTCGAAGTCGTGTGCGTCGGATCGAAAATCGCACGTGCACCCACTGAACCACACTCGCTCTTGAATTAGTTTATACTTGGCTTATTAAAAAAAATCGAAGTCGTAAACTCACTGCTATAAATTGTTTCTGATCGTTTCAAAGTATTAACATCGTGTTGTAGTTTAGTAGTCTAATTATTCAGTGTGTTAATTTTCGCTGTGTCAAACACATATTCATTCATGCAATTAATTAAAATAGTGTTTTTTAAAATCATAAGTTGAGACTTTCTGGAAACGAGATCCTAATCTTTATTTAGAGCGAGTGTGGCTCAGCGGGAACTCATGCGCCTTTCGATCAGACGCACCTGGGTTTGAATCCCGACTCGGCCCTGCACCAATGACTTATAGTTAAGTGCAGATTTTGCACGCTCGCTCTAAAACGGTGAAGGAAAACATCGTGATGAAACCCGCTTATGCGCTTTGGAGTGGTAGGCTCTGGCCGTGGTTGTAATACCACCCACCGAACAAAGCCATGCCGTCAAGCGACCTAGTCGTGTTTCGGGATGATGTTCGGTGAACCATCGGGGAGACGGGTCTGAGCAGCGGCTCAACTGCCGTCTCTGTCTAGATCTATGTGCTCCATCTTAGGCTACATCATCGCTTCACATCAGGCGAGATAGTAGCCAAACAAAGATCTAATAGGCGTAAAAAAAAAAATTTAAGAAAAGAAGCTGTTATGTCTGGTAGTCGCGAGTCAAATTTTAAAGTTTGTTTACCTTGTTTCGTGGTTGTTTCCTTTTACAAGCAAGTTTTTAAGTGTTGCAAAAGTTTTAAGACCCAATGCGTTACCATCAACATTTTTGCACCTGCTTCATAGTCTAGCAAAATTTAAAGCAATGTATTCCACTTGAGAACAGCCAGACATCCTCATTTTTCTTGGACAAATGCCAGCACCTCATGAAACGGGTAATTTATCCGTTAATTACCGGTAAAAGCGTTTCAGTACCGGTTTGCGAATCCAATTGAAAAAGAAAACATTGAACGAATGAGATGTTTAAATTTGCTATTCTTTTATTCTCCTTTGATAATTATATCATCAGCCCATCACGTCCCCACTGCTGGGACTCGGGCCTGCCCTCGTAGAGAGAGTATGGGCCGAAATCCACCACACTGGCCCAATGCGGGTTGGTGAATGTCACATGTCCTTGAATTTTTGTGATAAATTCTTGGACATGCCGGTTTCCTCACGATGTTTTCCTTCACCGTTTTTAGAGCGAGTGTTGAATCCGCACATAACTTAAGAAAGTCTGTGGTGCGAGGCCAGCGAGTTTCAAACTCGGGTGCGTCGGATCGAAAGTCGCACGTGCTCCCACTAAGCCACACTCGCTCCATATCCTCGCTGGTAAATTATATAATAACAGGTATTTATCACAAGTATACGTAAATTGAAACGAATAATTACAAGTATTTGACACAATAGATTTAACTGGAGATAATCCGATTCGGTGAACGATCATTCGAGAAAAACGCCAAACTCCATACAACAAAGAGGTGATGCCAAACCGCATCGATGACAGTGATGGAGAGGAGGCACATACCCACCAGCGGGATGATAATGGCTAATAAAGAGCCACACACACAAGAAAAAAAGCCCTAGCTTTTTTTTTAAGTTTTACAGTGTGCAAGTAATTATTTTATTTTATGTATTAGGGCCAACCATGAGTAAGTGTGGCTAAGGTACTTTAAAACACCTTAGCGAGTCCTGATTCAAAACCTTTTCCTGATATCGCGCAACATTTCACTGTGTTGTATTTATTGTTTTTTGGTATGCCCCTAAGTAAGTGTAATGTTGTGTGATGTCTGGAATAAATATATTTTCTTTCTTTCTTTCAGTCACTTTTTTATAATAACTATAAAAGCATGCAGAGTGGTATAAAAGTAACCCACATCGTTAACCACTAGCTATACAAAGTGTAAAATTTTACAGTATCAAAAGCTAATAATATTATGATTAATAACAAAATATCAGTCATCAAGAGTGAAATACATTTTTTTAAATTTATTTATATTAATTTTACAACTTATATTACTAACACTTTATAAACCTTAAACAGACCTTGTCACACAATGTGCTTAATAAACGAACAAACCTTGAAAGTATTATTCTTGGCCAAAAGCCAGCAACCTTCATGAAACAGCTAATTTATCTGCTAATTACCGGTATAAACCCGGACAAACTGCTTCGCACCGGCGAGTGCACCTGACGGCTATCGATCAGGCACATGTCACTGCCATGCTTCCATACCTAATTACCGAGTACTCATTATACTTAGTAAGTAAGCAGGAGGGAATCTGCAGTGAATAGGGACATCTGGTAGGTACAACATGGCAAAGCGCGGTTTAGCTCTAATACCAACACCCTTTTTACAGCTGGGGTGTTCATTACAGCCTCGTTCTAAGTGCCAATTGATGATGAATAGACGGGCTTGTATACAGTCTTACATTACAAGAGTTATTTCGTCTGGCGCACAGTTACAAAGAAAAAGTGTGTTCTCGTTTGCAAATCGTATTATTTATTATTTAATTCTTTATTGCACTATTACAAGTAATTTACAAAAGGAGAACTTAATGCTAAAGCATTTTCTACCAGTTATCCAGTGACGTTAAAGAAAGTTACAAAGCGTGCATCAAAAATTAAAAAAAAACTAACAGGAAAACAAATAAATATCGTAATACATATTATGGTAAAACAAAAGCATAAATTATTAAAATAAATAACAGTTAAAAACACTACATAAATAATCCAAAACTAAAATATATAGAAATGAATACTTATAAACAATAGAACATGAAGATCAATGTAACGGCTTACTCACTTTTTTAAGGTAGAATTCTCGAACCAAACGTTTGAATATTTCCTTTGAGGGTGCTTTCCTTACAACGGAATGTAGTCGTATGTGTATAATGAGAAAATAAAAAAAGAAAGAAAATACATTTATTCCAGACAGATACACGGAGGACTAAGAGGCGGCGGTGTAAGGTAGGTAACTCCCTATTCGTAATTTATTTCGATCTTTTGGTATGATGCATTAGCCAAATCATATTTACATTATTTGAGTGTTTTGAATCGATGGAATTATTTGCAATATCATTATTTAGACACCTCTTCAAAGAAAATGAACCAACTCATTCTCGCCCTGTCAAGTTTGACAGGGCGAGAATGAGTTGGTTCATTTTCTTCTTCTAAGTATATCTTGGCTAAATGTGGATGAAATCACAAAACAGAAGAAACGAGGGTGAGATAGTCAAACGCTAGTCTATATTTAATAAAAATATAAAGATGCAAGTCTACAATATTTTTAATCTTCTACATTTTGCCGAATCTAGCAATAAAGTGGTAGTCACGGATTTCATGCCAACGGTAGATATCATTTGAAATGCTCTCATAGCATTTCAAATGCTGCCTCAGCAATGCATTACCACTACTTAGGAATTTAAAACAGTGCTCAGTTGGCATTTTACATTTTACTATCGTGCTTGCCTTGTACTAACGACGTCTAGACGAATAAATAGTTCTATGATTTAACAAATAGTCTTATGTAATTTTAGAGTTATTTAGTACTGCAGTCGCGATGTCTCAGGTTGGAACTAGAAATTTACTGGTATTATAATGTGACAAACTCAATTTGTAGATCCGTTACACAAGCTTTTCATAAGGTACATTTCATTTCAAGTTCAGCCCTATTTATTGTATTTGGAAAAAACTTATGGTAAAGAAGTATTCATTGTTGTGAAAGGCTCTGTATCTAGATTACATTACTTTAATTGCTGTATTCTATTCTATGCAGTGCGGATCACACGCAGTGCTGGCAAAGAATACTAACTATTCTTAGTGCTGTTAAGGACACCGTTTACGTCAAAGAGACTGCCAACTTCACACTGGTGTCAAAAAGGACCAAGCCGTATTTCTCAAAATTAAAAAAATATACCCCGCTGTTACTTGTGCACGTTTTGAACTACACAGGGAATTCCTGTAACTACATCCTATATATTATAGTTTCAGCATAATTTCTTTAAATTTAATAGCATTAGTAAGGCCAAACAAGTATATAATTGTTCCTCTGTTATAAAATATTTACAAACAGACAAAATTGTGCGTAAAAGGACTAATGGTCCACCGTGCCCTAAAACCCAAAGCATCCGCCACTTTAGTAGTAATTCCCTGTTTTAGCACCGACAATTTTATAGCTCGAGATTTTAAGACAGTTTTATGAACACAATTAGGTGTACCTTTCTTTAATTAGCTCTGCTTCATAGGTAAGTAATGTCAGCGAAACAGATCTCTGAACATTTTCAATTCGTCAAAAACTTTATACGCAACTAATGCCGATGTTAATGTATACCTATTAAAACGTAAGGTTTATGGAAATAATAATTCATTCAGATACTTTTACCGCCGACTGTACATTAAGCCCAAGGGCACGGGAAGTCGCCCCAATTAATAAATGAACTTACTGCGAGGAAGCTCCCAACTTGGTAAACCATTTAGTGTTGAGTTTATCTTTGGGATAAAGGTAACTTTGAGCATTAGGAAGTTTACGACGGCTATCAGTGGCGGACGATCCATAAATATTTACCTATTCGCTTATTGCGGAGGATAAGGGCGAATAAAATAGCTGGAAACAGGTACCCAAATGCGTAGATGATTTAAGGAAAACAAGGATAGCCCAGGGACTCTCATGCTTAACTTATGTCTGACGCATTGTGTCGTATATTCCTGTGGAAATTATGTTCTCGTCTCTATTATGTGCTTTAGTCTTGGCTAGGTATAAGATTCTTAGATTGTGAGTCTTCAAGATTGCACTACCGACGAGAGAGTTCTTAAACGAATCAAGCTTCCTATATTTTCCCGCGTCTTGTCACGTTATTCAACTATCTCCCTATCAAACTTTCACCCCAGTTATATCTAGACAAATTTCCCTTGCGGAGTGTACATCACGTGATAGCATTTCTTGACACAGTGTATACCAGTAAGAAAACTATACAAGGCGTCACTTGATTAATCATCATCATCATTATCAAGAACCTGTATAAGTCCACTGCTGGATTAAGCCCAATCTTCGGCTATTCATTTGATTACTGGTGGTAGGTTTCTCGTATGCGAAAGGCCGTCTATGTGGGTACCACAGCTTTGCTAGTTATTCTGCCGGCAAGCAGCGCAAGTGCAAGCGCGCAAGCATTGCTGTGTTCCGGTTTGGGCACTGTGGCCAAAATGAAATATCAATTATTGGTCAATATGACTTAAGAGACTTAAGAGCTATTGTCTCAGGGAGAGGAGTGAGGGGGGGGATTTTAGTGGGTTCGAGCCCCACGCATCCCCTTCTACCATGGCAGTGCAGCAGCATTTTCCGCACTCAAAAAAAAAGTGAGAGCGCCCAGTGTAGTGCAGTGTATAAGACTTATGCATCGATATTGTCTGCTGCTTCCAAGTATACTACAGCTTGCATATCACATCTCATCGTCGTCGCGGAGTATATCACCGCTTGACGTCCGCTGGAGAGCGTACATCTACTGTTGAAGATGACGTCTACGCGGAACGGATGTAATTTACTACTGACTGCCGACTACAAGCAAATTGAATTCTGGAATTGGAATTAAGACGAGGAGTTTGTCTTGAGGTTAAGGGGAACATGTGTCGAGTGACGGAAGACAGACTGACAGAAGACAGGCGGAAGGTCTTCCTATTTTGGTGATGTCGCTATGAAATAGGTTTCAGGTAGATTTATGAAACTTTTTTGCCGCTAAAACCAGTTTGAAGGTAAAGCAACAGTGAAGTTTTTCTTTCCAGAAACGACAATATTATGGGAAAACGGTAAGAAGCCAGTTTACTAACTAATCTGTTTTAAGACCAAATAGTTTTTTTAAATCACCAGTCCATCAAGTTCCCGCTGCTGAGACACGAGCTTTCTCTCATAGAGAGAGTATGAGCCATAATCCACCACGCTGGCCCAGTGCAGGTTGGTGGATGTCACATGTCGTTGAACCGGTTTCCTCACAATGTTTTCCTTCACCGTTTTTAAAGTTAGTGTTCAATCCACACGTAACTTAAGTTAGTGGTGCGAGACTAGCGAGATTCGAACTGGAGTGCGTCGGATCGAAAGTTGCACATGTTCCCACTGAGCCACACTCACACTATTTAAATAAGAACAACTTTTAGAATTGCATAAACGCAAAGAGTAAAATAAATTCAATGCGAAATCAACTTTTCATTGGAGAATGTTTATTTCGCATAAGAGCAAGCCTCACCGAACGGATATAACTTATTACCCGCGACGCGCCACATTAGCTTTCATACAGTAGTCTCGACTTCTCAAGATCTATGAATATCAATTGAAATATTGCGTTGCTATCGCCAAACATTGCGCGAGAATTGCCTTCCTGCTTTTGATATATCAGAGAAAAGAGCGTTCTATCTTACATTGCGCGCAGAAAAAAATGGCTTGAATGCAACGTTGCCAAGAAAAAGTAACATTCCAATGCAGTGCTTCATCGAACTTTGTAATTTTAAAGTTCGCCGGACGGTATAGCAATTTCTGTAGCTAGATATAGCGCTCATTATGGCGCTATCACGTGCTTGTGCTATCAGTCATCAATAAGTAACACTAACACATCTGTCAATATAATTATAGAGTACGGTCGCACAATAGTACTAGGTCCATCAGACTCAATATTTTAATACCACGCGGCTAAGGTCTCTCACGTATCGTTCTTATTATTTGATTTCTGTACCCGCGCTTGCCTTTTGATCCCTTCGAAACATAGCGGCTAAATATTGAATATGTGTGTCAATGTGTGAATGTGTGTGATGTCAATACTTAACATGTAATTGAAGATTCTTTAAGTTAAGCCTTCGTACGTGCATCTGGTTAGATTAAAGACACCCTTTTTAATCTAACCAGATGCAAAGCGATGAGTTTGAACTTTGTGATGTAATTCCTGCCTTCCCATTGTTTGTCAGGACCCGGGAGTCAGAGAAGTAACAACGTTTTGTTTTTCATTTCCGGTTGTATTATGTTTTTTTTTAGTTCTGAGTGATGAGACAAGCAGGTCGTTCGCCTGATGGTAACTACCTGCCCATAACAATTGCAGTGCCACCCAAAACTTTTAATACTATAAAAAGTACTGCGTGGCACTGCATTGCGCTCATCACCCCGTGACATTAGATATTAAGTCTCATATGCCCAGAAATTTCGCTGGCAATGCCCTTCAAACTAGAACACAGTAATTCTTGCGCACTACTGCTTGGCCGTAGAATAACGCCGTAGAATAATGGCAAAGCTGTGGTTCCTACCCAGTCGGCCTCCCACATAGGAGAGACCTACCACGAGTAAATATTATTAGGTAGAGAACACGTACACATCTATCATTTTGAAAAGAAAGAACCAAAAGTTTTACAGATAAATGCAATGTTTTCGGGTTCTTCAATGTTCATTTCATGACATATTTTGCTCAAAGCGAGCCAGGAGTGGCGCAAATGGCGAAACTGCGAGCTCAAACGATTAGACCGTTTCCAAAAGTTTACTCAACGTTTGGTAACGACCCCCGTGAGATCTAAATGCAAGTCGTATTGATCACAACTTTAGTGCTCTAGATATTATTTTTTCTTGTATATACGTATACCTACTTAAATAAATAGGTACGGCTGTGAATAGTATATTTATACAGCACTTTTATATGGCGTTATAGAAATCTGAAACCAGCTGTACCTTTTTTATAAATACTTACGGCTTACTCTGACAATAACACCCACTTAAATTAAAGTAGAGTTTAATTACGATTGCGGATAAACAAAACCTTATAAACCGCATGCTGTAATCAGAACAATGCGGCGGTGAAAGAGTAGTTAGAGGACTTGCCAATTTGAAGCATGTGTACTGAATAAATAATAATACTGTGGTATCAGTTCACAATTACCCCGTCCAGAAGTGGTATATTATCGTAATATTTCAACTTTCGCGATTCAAACATATTAACAGTTTCTGATAATAAAACGGGACTTCATGATCATCATCATCAGCCCATTACGTTCCCACAGCTGGGACACGAGCCTTCTCTCATAGAGAGTGTATGGGCCGAAATCCGCCACTCTGGCTCTGTGTGGGATGGGGGATGTCACATGTCCTTGAATATTTGTGATTAATTCTTAGACATACCGGATTCCTGTATTTTCCTTTACCGTTTTTAGAACGAGTGTTAGATCCGCGCATAACTTAAGAAAGTCAGTGGTGCGGGGCCAGCGGGATTCGAACGCGCACATTCTCCCACTGAGCCACAATCGCTCTTAATCGGGACGGGACGAAACGGGACTTAATCGCGCTTAAAACATTTGTTTTATTTATCTCGACGTTTCGACCAAGTTGCATTGGCCGTAGTCACGAGATGGCTCCTTCTTCTGATCACGGCCAATGCAAGTTGGCTGGTGCGTTTAATTAACATAAAGTATGGTGCATTATCTTAAAACGATTGCTCAAATCAAGCCCATAAATTATATTTCCAATTGCATGATATTATTAGGTATGCCATCGCGATATAATCTTGAAATTAATTCATGCAAATATACGTTTCCCGTAATCCGTGTGTACTGGTTGATATATCGCCTCGCAAGCCTCGAGCAGTCGGAGTGTAGGGCTTTCCGTCTAGTGCTCAGATAGGCAAGGTAAGTGCTGTTGGCTGACGCAAAGTAGAACCAACTTGGATAAGAGTAGATAAGAGTGCGAGCTGTAATGGATCACATTAAGAATGTAACTAGGTTTAGAGGCTGTTTTACCAACCTATGAATTAGCTCACGATCACTTAAAATTAGCCATTATCTTTATCGTATCTTTACGCTAGAGATTACTTTTAAATATGATGTTATTTTCTTTCTTTCTGACTTTGTTTATTCTGTCACTAAACACCATTGATAGGTGGTGAAAAGCAAAAGTTTTTTAGTGATCACTTAAGGCTAATTAACAGTTATTATAGGTTGGTAAAAAAGCCTCTTAACCTTGATTTTACAATATTCCTGTGAAGGATGATTAAACGCTTAATGTTTATGATGGTTGTAGCGTGGAAGCAACGCTGCAGCAGTAGATCCTTCCATATTATGGCAGCTGCAAAGGCATGCAACAATATTGTTTGGAACAGTTAGTAGCGGTGCTACCACCAAATAAGAAAGTGCTTTTAACTCTGTAATACATGTGGCATGGAATCGCATTTATTATGCAACCAGTTTAACACTTCATTTCACCAATAAACTTGAGCTAGGGGGAGTCTTAAATTCAATGACATTTCAATCAAAATCTGCATAAGATTTACCAAAATTAGGTTCTTGTTCGTATCGTGACTAAAATTTGACACAAATAACGTGTTCGATATTATTTAGATAATATAATAATAATTTTATTAGGTAGGTACAATCACTTATTTGATAGATTACATTTGAAAACAGAAAAACGAACTAATCAAAAGGCTTAATAATTTAAAAACTAAACTAAAATATATTAAATACTATGTACATGCATGCGGGTATCGGTTGAGTCAACTGAATGGCCTACAGATAATTCAACCGATTTTATTAAGTTATCATACTCTTGAAATCTCTAGGACGATAAGAGAGAGAGGCGAGGCTTGGATAAGATGGACAGCTACCTTATCTATATAATAAAAGAGCAGGATTTTTTCCAACAAACATCGCACGGGCGAAACCGCTTAACATAGAAACCTGAAATTTGGACCTAATATTCTACAGGTGGTGAAGGTGTTGGATATAAATGTGAAAATGTGTGTGTGAAAATGTGTGTCTATTGCGTGTATAAATCGGAACTTTACAGTTAGTGATTTATAGTTCCTGGTGCCCTAGATATAAGAAATCCTAGTTAGAGGCCAGGATCTATGTATGTGATCGTTGGGTGTTTTTTTTTAATTTTATTTTAGAGATTAGTGGTTTGTTACCACGAACGAGCTCTATAGCTCTATACTCAACGAATTTTGTAGTTTAGGACTTAGGATAATTTTCATCTTGCGAGAACTGCTCCTTAGATGGAAACTATAAATGTTATCCTACGCGGACGAAGTCGCGGGTATTGGCTAGTTTTTATATATTTTTTCTTGTTTAACAATATAAGTCGGGTAATGTGGTCGCTAAGCGACAAAACCCTTTAATAAATAAATGAAAAAAAAAAAAAAAAAAAAAAACAATATAAGTCAAGTTTGGCAAGTCTATGTTTAGAGTTACACAAACAAAATATTAGCTATAAAAGCTATTTGTTCAACCACAAAATTCTACGTAGTAAGGAAAAGGATGATAATTTATCCTGTTTTCGCAATTCATTAATTGTTGTGGAACCTTATGACGGGTATTTACGGCAATTACTATTTGAAAGATTCGATTTAAATTGCAACAAACAAAATAAAAATGACAAAATCACGATAAAAGTATTTGATCAAACTGCAGGGTTGTGATGTGATGTTTATAGAAATAATATATTTTTTGTGAATTCGTTTATTTTTATTTTTCATATACATAGTTGCATACTATACAGAGCTTTTTGTCAGTGTGAATGAATTCATGTGGATGAATCAACAATCAGATGATCAATTTGGAACAATCAACGATAAAAAAACACACCAATTGCAGATAAGTCAAGGCCATAGTGCAATTAAAATAGACTAAAATATAACTTTACTATAGTATAATAGAATAAGTAAGGTATAGTAGAATAGTTTTTCAATTGCTTTACATAAATGCGTAACCAAAATATGTGTCCCTCTGATTTTGACAAAGGTTGCGTAGCAGTAAAGAAGAGGTTAATATATTACGGAAAAACATTTCACAAATATGATGATATTGAATTTTTACAAGTTTGTAGCTTAAATTGCTTTGCTTCCTTGTATAAAATCCAACATCCACATCATCCACAGAAAACTAAGGGACAGCAGTATCACTCCGCATAGAAATTTCAACAAAATAGCGACTCTTGCTATGACGCAATAAAATTCAATTCAGCTCGCGTAGCGCTGCATACCTACTAGTCATATTAACCTACAGAGCGTCTCTCTTTCTATCGCATAGCCCTTATCTCTTCTGACGCGGCGCGTGTAGCGACGCGCGACCCGCCGTCGGTGTCCGGCTATGTACTTGTAGCTTCGTACCTACAGTGCGGAGTGCGCTAGGCCTGACACTTGCAAATTAAGATTTAAAAAAGGCGTTGCTCGCCTGCTCTATCAACTGAATACGACCAAACTGCGTACGTTAAAAATATTAATATTTATCAAACAAGCTCGTATCGTTTAAATTGAAAACGTGCTTTCGATTCGTTTGTTTATTAAAATGGTTCTTGCAACCCTCGTTCGTAAACTGGCAATACTGGGCACTATTTTAAGGCCTCTATTTACTGCAGTTTTATGAATTTCAATATTACTGACGATGTTGGATCGCTCTCCCGTGATTTCAATTCACGCCGTGCGTTAGGGATATTGCCTTTGAACACATTTTATAGACATAAAAATGTATGCATCTAATTTGAGTGTAGGTACCTATGTGAATGTATTTATTTATAGACTTGAGGCACTTGAATTGAAATAAATAAATAAATAGGTTTACATTGATCAATATACTTAATAGGCAAAAACTTACCTGACCACACCTGCCCATAACAATTGCAGTGCCACCCAGAACTTTTTAAAAACCATAAAAGTACTGCGTACCACTGCATTGCGCTTATCACCCCGAGACATTCGATATTAAGTCTCATATTATGCCCAGTAATTTCACTAGCTACAATGCCCTTCAAACCGGAACACAGAGTGGTGGTTTTTAAGACGTTCCTATTTCAAAACCTTTTGATTATCGTAAGCAATCGTAACGCACATAGCGAAGCTCGCCTAACAGTTCGTAACAGATCTGTTAGGTCAAGCAACGTTTACTGCAGTTACCAATTGGATAGGGGACGTTTGTGAGGCATTTAGATCAGAGCGCTACCATGCTTCGGAGGGCACGTTAAGCCGACGGTTCCGGTTGTTGTCTTAGGACAACGGTCGTTAGACCATGCCGGGGGCTATCGGGCGGTCTATAACTCCAACACCAGGGTTTGCCACAAAACCACACGCGTAAATATGAAATATGTGTGCAAAATATCATCATCATCAGCCCATTACGTTCCTAATGCTGAGCTCCTACTCTCATAGAGAGAGTATGAGCCATAATCCGCCACGCTGGCCCAGAGCGGGTTGGTGGATATCACACGTCCATGAATTTTTGTGATAAACTCTTTGACATGCCGGTTTCATGACGATGTTTTCTTTTACCTTTTTTTAGTTGCGAGTATTAAATTCGCAAATAACTTAAGAAAGTTAGTAGTGCGGGGCCAGTGAGATTCGAACTCGGGTGCGTCGGATCGAAAGTCGCACGCTTGCTCCCACCGAGTCACACACGCTCTTGTGCAAAATATGAAGTTGTTTAATTATAGTAGCGCTTACACATTAAGCAGCTTCCTTTTACGGACGAACGAAGGACAAACAAAGTTACTCCAAAGTGAAAGTACTTAGGTTTTCAGATTTTGCTAGAGATTTACACCTAAAAGTCTCCATGAAAAATTCAAGATATAAATAAGTGGATCCCCAAATTAATGATTCACAAGTCAGCTGCGGTATTGTTTACCACGGCACAGTGAAGCAGCGCGAGGAATACTAATCAGGAGGTGGGGTGAAGATTGAATACTGTAAAACCGATTTAAAACGGTATAAAACGTAGTCTTGATTTGAGATCATTCATGGAGATTGCTGTTTCATTTTCATCGATTTCAGATGTCACAAATAACATAGGTACACCAATATTTTTATTAAAATACAAATTTGACGTACTCAATTCAAACAAGAGTGAACCCATTGTTGAACATGTTAAACTATTAAAGTAACAGCTTGCAGATGACGCGTCGCAGTCCAGTCAATCATTGAATCGTGATCATCTTAGCAATTTGTAATTTCTTGTCGATATCGTCGCACCGCAATGTTGTGTGGAAGCCTTTTAACTGCAGTATTGGCACCTTACGAGTATATCAATCACTACTGAAGCAAAGGGATGACACCGTATTTTTATGTAAATATACCAAATATATTGGGTTATTCAGTCCTTGGAAAGGAGTTCCTGGGTCAAGCAAATAACGCCAAGGTAGCCGGGTTCGGCTTTCAATTAAATTAGATCGTCTTGTATTTACATGATAACCACGCCCGGGCGCGATTGACAGAAATAAGGTAACAATTTTGGAGCGATTGCGGTACGATCCCGGATTTCAATGCCCGAGTTTTAAATTCAATTGGGGGAAATGTTTTTCACCGCATTTATTAGACAGAAGAAAGATTCAGCTTGTGGTTGAACTATACCTTATATATAATACAATCATGTATTAGTAATGATTTTGTTATTTATTACGAGTAATACTGGGTGCATGTAGTAGTGATAAGTCTAGAATAAGAACATAGCAACCAACACATTGTTACATTGTTCCATTTATAAATATATATATATATAATTTATTGTTTAGTAGGCTTACATGATTTATCTTTCTTCTTTCAGGGAATACCCAGATAAATAAGTATTAACTGCAAAAACTTTATATTTCACTCGAACACATACAACAAGCTTAGTAATTTTACAATAGTCAAGGTACTGGCTAAAAAAACTCAGTCTAAAACACAGAACAGCGTAATCCTAGGTGTATAATCCAATATAACGGTTCGTCTCAGTGTATCAAAGATAAGAAATACATTATCTAGACTATACGTAATAAACTTGTATAAGAATCAGGTGGCAATAAAACAAAATAGCTCGAAATGAGATCGGTATTATAATTTTATAAATATTTTAACAAAAGTTAGGTCCGTTCACTTCAACGGTCGACGACAGAATGAATTCTCTCACAAATTGTATTGCTTTTTATACCCTCAACATGGGCTGACCGTTATTTTAAATTTTACTTAAAATTAAACAAATTCAATGATCTTAAATATAATAATCATAATTTTAAACGATTTAGAATTAACAATATCAAATTTTATTAATAGTTATTTTAAAATCTCACTTAATACTTTTACTTGAATAACAATAGCTTGCTAATAATAATATGCTTTAATATTCATGCTTTTAACGTCTTCATTTTGAATTTAGATATAATTTAGTGATCTATTAATACTAAAATACCTTCAAATAACAAACATATCTAACATTCGGCCTTTCCTGACACTAAGTTTGACCACAAACTTCCAAGATAGTTACTTATATTTTGATAATATTGGTGGATCTATCAACATCAAATATTATCAAAATTTTATTAAAATAAAATATCGATGGATCTATCAACACCAAATATTTTATTTCTATTAAACACAATTAAAATCTATTGAAAATATCGATGGATCTATCAACACCAAATATTATCAATATTTTATAAAAATAAAATATCGATGGATCTATCAACACCAAATATTTTATTTCTATTAAACACAATTAAAATCTATTGAAAATATCGATGGATCTATCAACACCAAATATTATCAATATTTTATAAAAATAAAATATCGATGGATCTATCAACACCAAATATTTTATTTCCATTAAACACAATTAAAACCTATTGAAAATATCGATGGATCTATCAACACCAAATATTATCAATATTTTATAAAAATAAAATATCGATGGATCTATCAACACCAAATATTTTATTTCCATTAAACACAATTAAAACCTATTGAAAATATCGATGGATCTATCAACACCAAATATTATCAATATTTTATAAAAATAAAATATCGATGGATCTATCAACACCAAATATTTTATTTCCATTAAACACAATTAAAACCTATTGAAAATATCGATGGATCTATCAACACCAAATATTATCAATATTTTATAAAAATAAAATATCGATGGATCTATCAACACCAAATATTTTATTTCCATTAAACACAATTAAAACCTATTGAAAATATCGATGGATCTATCAACACCAAATATTATCAATATTTTATTAAAATAAAATATCGATGGATCTATCAACACCAAATATTTTATTTCATACATCATTCCATATAATAACAAATCAATGTGGTCAAGACTTAATTACATTTTAAGCTTTAATTAATACTTCTAGTCATTTTATCTTTATTCTTATTATTATATCCAACAATCAATTATTCATTATAATTTATACATTTTATACATATTTTTTTTTTTAACACAATCAACATTTTACATTTATTTATACCATATACAGTTTTACATTATAATTTCTACATTTTATATATATATTTTTTTTTTTTTTTACACAACCAAAATTTTGAAGGATTTCATTTGATCTGTACATAAAATTCGAAATTTATTTATTTTCCGCATCAGTATCAGTATCACTACTACTTTATATCCAGATTCATTACTATTACAGGTAGCTATCCAAGGTTAAATTCTATCGGTAGCCCACACGTTGTAATAATCGTTTACTGTTATCTTAGAGTCAAGTAAATTTTAAAATGTTTAAACTCGTTGGAATTAAATGATGCCCCTTGATCTGATATTAATCTGTTAGGAAATCCAAATACGAAGAAAATATCTTCTAGAGCATTGATTGTAGAAGTTGATTTTACATTTCTCAATGTTTTAAAAGACAAAATTTGGTGAAGCCGCAGACCAATACAAGCAGGTGAGAGTTACCTTTGGCACTTATGATAAAATGTCCCAAATGCTCAATATGTGTCAAAACTCTTATCGACTTTATGGATCGGATGATCGGATGATCCAGCGGGTTCCTTGCTGTAGGCACATTCCAAACAATAGCATAAAATATTTATTAATAAAGAGTTTAATTTTTGGGAACCAAAAATATTTACTAAATTCATCGAGTGTTTTTTTTTGTAAACTAAAGTGGCCAATATCGTCATGGTTCAATTTACGTATTATCTGAAAACGGGCTTACTTTGGCACGACCCATTTTAGCTAGTCACCTACTGTCCAAAACAACTAATTAATCTTAGCTACATTTTTTTTTTAGACATCTTCAAATTCGTTCGTCAAATTTTCTAATTCGCTGTGAATCTGAATCTTTTAACTGTAAAATAAATTATCGGTCTTTAAGTAATTCTAAGAATAGAAGGAATAATGTCTAGTTCAAAATCCGATTCATAAGGTTGGAGATTCCTACATAGAGCGTCCACGTGTGACATTGCGTGGCCAGACTTATATTGTATATCGAAATCGAATTCTTGGTTTGCTATCTGCCTACGTGCATTCCGTGCTATCAGGTCTCTTTTAGTGAAGGTAGCCCTATATAAGAGCAGCGCATTCCGTTACTAAGGTAAAGTTAATTTCCAACACGGGTCGTTCAATTAAAGCTTATTTTTGAAAATGAATTTTGTTGTTCAGTATCCCAACACCACGCCAGGCATGCCTTTTCTAGTCAAATTTATGAGAGGCGTAGCAATAACTGCAAAAATGTTTATACATTTTCTGAAATAACTGGATAAATTAAAATAAATAATAATAAATTCAATAAATTGTCTGACAAAATGTACATTGCGTGGTGTTGAAAACTGCTCTGCTGACATAATCTTTGCTTATCCAGATTTCCTTCCGCACCTATTTCGTAACCAAGATATTCCAATTCTTCTTGATAGATATTACATTTTTGCAAATTTAAAGTAAGCTTAGCATTTCCTAATAATTTAAAAGAACTTTCTAGTCTCTAAAATCTTTCAGTAAAATCTTGTCTAACCAGTAATAGTTCAGTAAGTAACGAGGTCTCAATAACGTATGCGTCTATTTCTTCCGTAATTTCAACGATGTTCAAATTTTACGTTAGTCCGGCCTAAGGGAATGGAAAAACAGTTTCTATATTAGGAAGTGAATATTTCTCTACAATGTTTTGCCGAATGAGCGTGCAATCGCTTCCAAAACCAACAAAGCTTTCAACGTTAATCGTATCATTTACAACAGCTTGTTTGTAATATTTAGAATCTGATCTTGATTGTGAGTTAGCATGGTTTTCCTTTCGTTAATTTTACTGTTAGAACTTTGATTGTTGTCTGTAGTTCTATAGCAGTCAGTATTGTTATGTCAAAACCGTTGGCAATAGGGGATCGGACAGTAATCGAGAAAAATATAAAATGTAGTTAGAAGGAATGTTCGTCGAACCAGAAGGATCAGTCAATCAATATTTTTGTAAAATAATAATCATTTATATTTTTAAATCAATAAATAATTCTGACATTTTTAATCTGTTCTCCATCTCAAACGAAACAACAATCACAGCGCATGACGTCATGTGTAGGCAAATGCCGTGAGTCAAGCTTGTGTCTATTTTACGTTTTTGCTTTTCATAAAATTTATTTTTGCTAATTTTTTCGTTCCATTACTACAATATAGTCCCCAAACGTCACAAAACGTATTAGAATCTCTTTGCAAGTTTTATTTCGAAGAGTTTGTCGTTTTCTACCTACATATGACATCAAAAGCTTTGAGGTGACCTTTTGCGCGGCAATATTTGAAACATAATATTTAAACAGTTTTAGGTACTTTAAGAGCTATATATATATTTTTCATGGCTATATATATTCATTGTAGTTAATTTAAAACACTTTCTGAAAAGTTGTTCGATACCCTATTATCACATTTAATTGTTTTTGATTGATTGATTGATAACGCTTTATTGTACACCAAAAACATAACAAGAACAAATAGAAATAGAACTTAAAAATTAGATTAGTACAATAGGCGGGCTTATCGCTTATAAGCGATCTCTTCCAGACAGCCTTTGGATGGAGAGGATTTGTAAAACGACAAAAGGAGACGTCTTGTTGAAGAATTGTCGGTTTTGAACATTTATTGAATGTGTGACCTTTCTCTTAACAGTTGTAACAAGTTACGTCAAACTTATTCACACGACATGGAGCACTACGATGTCAAGTTTCGTGACATTTAAAGCTAGTAATTACGTTGGAAGAGTTTGCACTGGCTGCTACACAAGTCTTTCAGAAATTTAAGTAAATTCCCTGGGTTTTGAAACCTTGCCGAAGATGCACTAGCTCTAACCATCCTATGACCTATCCCATATATGAGGCCTTTTTGCCTACAATGTCACACGAGTTTAGCGACATAATTTAAGCGTAAAAATATTTATCCATAGAGTCACCTAACTTCATTCGCCGTTCTGACATTTCCGTCAATAAAGCATCATAGTTGCTCTTTGACGGAAATGCTCTAACTAAGCGATCCTGCCATTCTGTCCATATCAGAAGTATAGTTTGTAAACCTTCATACCCCTTTTTCATGTCCGCCTAATTTAGGCAAAGCATAATGAGCAGTTTGTTCGTCAGTCCTGTTATAAGATTTCGCGCATTTATTAACCTTGGCTGTCCACCCTTTGATACGTTGATTTTTCTGTGCCGGATCAAATGTTGGTATAATATTTTTATCGTATGTTATTTGAGAATGTGATCGTATGAAACTATTAATTAATTGCAAAATATCATCAATACTAAGTATAAAATTAGGTTCACTTGCACTTGTGTCCATTTGAGTAGCAGGTGCCGGAGGAAACTGCAGTGGTTGCGATGACTCAGCATGAACCGCTGGAGCTGACGTCGATGATTCTTGCTGCGGCTGTGTGTCCAGTACAGGCACTTCAAACAGCGGTGAAACTGCCACTGTACATGGAAACTTTCGGCTGGATTTGCAGTTGATTTTACTCATGTCTGAAAAAAATAATAGTGCGATATGTACCTATTCAAATATATCAGGTTGTGGAAGAAAGTAAAAGAGAAGGTAGCAAGAAAAAGTAAGAAAGAATCAAATGAAAGAACATTTATATAATACTAGCTGACCTGGCAAACGTTTTTTTTTTGCCATATAAATTAAAAATAATGTTAAGGGTGAACAACCCTTATCACTTAGGGGTATGAAAAATAGATAGTAGCCGATTCTCAGACCTACTGAATATGCATATAAAATTTGGTAAAAATCAGTAAAGCCGTTTCGGAGGAGTAAGGTAACTAACATTGTGACACGAGAATTTTACACAAAAACAAAAAAAAACTGTAGCTAAATGAGTAACTTCAGTACCTATTACAGTCAGTTGTTATGTTTATGAAATTTAATTAGTAACATGTTCATTAAAGCTTAAAATAAAATTGTACTTCCCTGTTGTTGTTTCATTTCTCTCAGATGCACTTATAACCTCTTGGCTAGACTCTCCTGGAGTAGCCTTAGAGTGGCGCGAATAACGTTTACTGCGGTCGCGTGTCCTTCTCGTACGATTACTTCTTGCTTCACGACTTCGTTCCGGGGTCGAGCTGGTGAACCCTCGGAGCTGGTGCTGTAGCGACGACGGCGTTTACGTCGGTGAAAATGCCTTGAACGGCTGCGAGTGCGACTTTTTGCAGCTTGTCATCGTTTTCGCTAACCATTTTGGTTTTATTATCCCACTTCTGATATAAGAATCAGGTGGCAATAAAACAAAATAGCTCGAAATGAGATCGGTATTATAATTTTATAAATATTTTAACAAAAGTTAGGTCCGTTCACTTCAACGGTCGACGACAGAATGAATTCTCTCACAAATTGTATTGCTTTTTATACCCTCAACATGGGCTGACCGTTATTTTAAATTTTACTTAAAATTAAACAAATTCAATGATCTTAAATATAATAATCATAATTTTAAACGATTTAGAATTAACAATATCAAATTTTATTAATAGTTATTTTAAAATCTCACTTAATACTTTTACTTGAATAACAATAGCTTGCTAATAATAATATGCTTTAATATTCATGCTTTTAACGTCTTCATTTTGAATTTAGATATAATTTAGTGATCTATTAATACTAAAATACCTTCAAATAACAAACATATCTAACACTTGTAACTTAGGAATTCCTAAGGACTTGTAGGGGAAAAAAGTAACAAACAACCGACCATAATTCCACCTTCCATTAGATAAAAGAAAAACAATAAAGTTGGGGTCGTAGCAGTCATACATCTCCTTCCGAACGAAAGAAAGCCAATGTGGGCGTAGTGAGGAACAAGGCTTAGGGGTTTCAGCCCCCACCTGTTATGGATCAGGCTATAAACTAAAAGAGCACAAAATACAGTTTTGATGAATATAAAATATAGAATCTCTTTCGATGAACCCCCAGAGTCAATGCCTTCCTAACTCGCCCCCTGCTTTGCTTATCCTGGATACGTCCACGCAAACCAGACAGCAGCAGTCGTAAGTCAATTGGCAAGCGATTCCTCTCACGTAGCTAATATTGTTTAGGCGTAATACTTTTACCTGAAGGAAATTATGTTGTGTCCCCATCGTATTAACGGCATCTTGTCCCTTCTGATACGTGACGGGTGGAAACGGAGCCCTAGTGGAGCCCTAATTGAGACAATGCTACTAGAGAGAAGAGTTTACGAGCCAGTAAAAAGCCGGAGCGATGGAGGAATGACAATCGAGTGTTGGAACGGTTGGAGGGCGACGCGATTTGATCAGCAGCCGTTTATTGGATCTCAATCGTTTTATTTTTGTCCGATCACTTCTTTTTAAAGTCTGTCTGCTGATTTACTTTTATTAAAAAAGTTCAAAATAAAAATGATTGTATGTATTGTACTAGAACATTTTTATGGAACTGAGTGATGAGACCAGCAAGTCGTTCGCCTGCCCATAACAATTGCAGTGCCACCCAGAACTTTTAATACCAAAGACAGCAATGCGTAGCACTGCATTGCGCTCATCACCCCAATAGATCAGATATTAAGTCTCATATGCCCAGAAATTTCGCTGGCTACAATGCCCTTCAAACCGAAACACAGTAATGCTTGCGCATTACTGCTTGGCGGCAGAATAACTGGCAAAGCTGTTGTACCTACCCAGACGGCCTCCCGTATACGAGAGACCTGCCACGTGTTTGAACTTCCTCGAGTGTTGGAGGTGAGTGTTGGTATATATTACTACAAATACTCAAATAATACAATTAAATAGTCCTGAGGCATTTTTATATATTATCTTTGTCAGTACATAACCGAAATTTATTTTTTAACTAAACAAACTGGAGCAGCATCCGAAATCATTCTAAGAGCTCTAGAAGAAGAAAATAAAATAAAACCATTTATTTACTTTACTATGTGATAAATTCGCCTATGACAAGCTATATTACATTTTAAGAGGTGCGAAGCGATGACATCACTCACGTAGAAATGTTTCATTTCCCTATCTGCAAACACGTTTATACCCCACCGACACACACCATGGAAATACGTTTTTTTCCACGCAGATAGGCACAATTTACGACTATTTTCCGCGTTTTGACAACGTGAAAAATTCGGAAATATGTGGAAAAATCTCGAGTGGATCATACCGCTATTGCTCGTAATAGGCGCCTACGCAAACTTGTGCGGATATTCAATGTTCTGTGTGTAGCCGCGATCGAGTCCTCCAGGGGTATTCAGTTTAAGGAGCAGCTTCCTGTGGGACGGAGCAGCGGTAACATATTCCGGAGGTTTGAGTTGACGTTATATCATTCAAATGTCTTAAAACCTCCCACAATGCGATATTTTCTCATGGGTGACTTGATATGTGAGTATTTTCCGATACGCACTTTACATATGTCACGCGTCTCTTTTAAGAGACGCGTGACGTTATGCCAACTTGACCTATACTATTATGTATTCTGTACCTACAATATATCTCCGATTATGATGAGATGTTTTATACTTTCGTTTTAAAGAGTTCTGTATGACGTTTCCTTACTGCAAAACCTTCATAAAAATATTACAAATAAAGCTATAGAAAATAGACCTCACCGAATATCTACGTAGGTACTCATTTCATATTTGCAGCATAAAGTGGTCTCCAAACCTAAGCTCCGCGACACATATTGCGCGCGTGACTCGAAATATCGATGTCGGAGATACGGTTTCTCTCTGAATTTTAAAACACCACTACTCTACATGCCGAGTAACATGAGGCAAGAATAAGGGTGCATTGTGAGGGTAATTCTAGAATATATGCCACAGTATGTGGAGAGGGTACCGTGTCGAGATGTGTCGGGAATTTGGGTCGGGTTGGGTAAATGAAAATATTGTTCATAGTGAATTTGAGTAGATTGCATGTTTCTGTAGTAGAAAATAGATATCTACGTTTTGTTTTAGTGGCTCATACCAAGTTTGGAATAAGCAAGAGTAAAAATATTTTTGACTTAAATTCTTTACATCTACGGGAAGCCCGGGTAAAGCGAATGCCCTGAGTAAAGGGATTATCTTATCTATCACGAAATTCTGTGTCGCAATAGGGGATCGGACAGTAATCGAGAAAAAATCTAAAATGTAGTTAGAACGAATGTTCGTCGAACCAGAAAGATCATCAATATTTTTGTGAAATAATAATAATTTATATTTTTAAATCAATAAATAAAATCTAATAATACTGACATTTTTAATCTGTTCTTCATCTCAAACGAAACAACAATCACAGCGCATGACGTCATTTGTAGGCAAATGCCGTGAGTCAAGCTTTTGTTTATTTTACGTTTTTGCTTTTCATAAAATGTATTTTTGTTAATTTTTTCGTTCCATTAATGCAATATCGTCCCCAAACTTCACAAAACGTATTTAAATCTCTTTGCAAGTTTTATTTCGAAGAATTTGTCGTTTTCTACCTTCATATGACGTCACAACTTTTGAGGTGACCTTTTGCGCGGCAATATTTGAAACATAATATTTAAACATAGTTTTAGGTACTTTTACAGCGATATTAATTTAAAATAGTATTTTTCATGGTTATATATATGAATTTTAGTTAATATAAAATACTTTCTGAAAAGTTGTCTGATCCCCTATTGCTTAGAGTAATGTTATACAAAAGTAAATAATGAGACCGATAACCCGAACACGAGCTCTTAAACAGTCAGTGATTGAACAACGTGATTTCCCTACTAAAATACAAATGCATACCTTCTGCAGGAACATATGTATGTTATACTACGTTCTCCAGTCTCCGGAATAAGTGGAACGTGAATATCAAACAACTTGGTGGAAAGCCAGTCGAGTGTTTTGTTTCATTCTTCGTGCACCCGATCTTGGTAGTAGAACGGTATACCACTCGACCATGAACGGATATAAGATAGGACGACAACATTTTAATTTGGGACTACCTTGTATTTTTTGTTTTTTTTTTATTGTGAATTGGCTTGCGTTTGACCATTATGTCACCTGATAGTAATCGTCGATGCGGTGACACTTGCCAAGATTGTACCTGTTCACTCGAGACTTATGGATTCCTAGATTGTAGCTATCGGGAAAGTCTGACTCTGATATCCCTGCCATTATGCGCACTTCTTATTATTATGCGCACTGCTAACGAATGGAACTCCCGTAAACAATAAAAGTGGAAGTAAAGCGCTTAGTGCGCGCCGGAGGAATGTCCACCATGAAACGAACCCAGAACTTTCAATACCATAAAAATCAATGCGTAGCACTGTATTGCGCAGTGTATTGTAGTATTAAAAGTTCTGGGTGGCACTGCAATTGTTATGGGCAGGCGTGGCTTACCATCAGGCGAACAACTTGCTCGTCTCATCAAATACATCCATAAAGAAAACCTATATAAGTGAGTAAAAAATGTATTTTGCATTTCAAAGCTCTTGGTGACACTGCAACTTCTACCGGCAGAAGCGGATCCTACATCAAGCTCACGTACTAGCTCGCCACAGTCTAAATAATGTATTTTCACCTCTTAAATATTTCATGGCTATGAACTAAGAATATGAGATATAAGAAACTCTTTCCCGCACGCTATTGTGCGGCGATCAGCTGACATGGCGGCTTTTGTATCAGAATCAGAATCAGAAATCTTTATTGTATAACTGTGTAGGTACATAAAAATAGGTCTTAAATATTTACAAATGCTTCTCCATTTCTGGCAGTTGGTAGCATAGACATAGATATAGCTCCCATATAAATAGAACTAACTCCAGGGACTGGCTCAACATGCTTTTAAGTTTCAATACTAACTTACTCCTTCAAAGAGTTATAGCAACTATAAGTCATATACACCATGATATCCGCGGTTGGACTGTGTATTAGATTTCCCTGCAAAAACCGGGAATGATTTAAAACCCCGCTGTTATAATGCAATCGGACACGGCCGCATTAATCAATACAAATCGACACGATTCCTATGTCCCATGTTACATGGATGCAACGCTATCCCTCCAATAAAGCCATAGTAAACCCATTCTGCGAGATTGGATCGCGGCTATTAGAAGCATTCGTATTATAACAGCGATCGAACACTTTAAAGCTGGTCAAACTGAGCGGTTTGCTTCAGTTGCGAACTATAATAGCTCTGTTACAGGATGAGCAGAGTATGAGCTTTGTTTATTTATAGAGACACTCGAACTTAACATGAAAGAGACACGTGGAACACTTCGACCGTAAACTTTTATAAAGGAGTTGCAGCAGTACAAACCAGAATCAAAAGTTTTGGAAATAAGCAGAGCATACGAATGCGCTCATGGCCAGTTCACAAGATTCGCAAATGAGCTCATAAATGACGTAACAGGCGATCTTATAAACTCTATTTATTTACATAAGTATTATGTATTTACTTGAACCTTGAAACTAAACTTAATATCCTGTAAGTGAAAAGTTGCTTATGGGCATCTGCAATAGCAGTGGTAGTGCCGCTTGTCGACTATAAGGGTAGCGGAAGGAAAAGGAGGCGGTCCTCCAGCACTAATGCTGAAGGCAATTACATCGACATAAAAATAACCTCTTAAGTTTTCTATTAGCTCCTGAGCGAAACAAATGCTTGCGCTTATTTTATTTTTGTTGCGGAAATCGAACCCGTGACTTCAATGGTGTATGTGATTTGAGCCAACCTGTGCCCAACCACTATACTAGGGCCGCTGTCAGTTTTGTATCGCTTATTGTTTCGTCACTATCGTGGCCGAAGATGGAGCACATAGATCAAAAGAAAAGCGATAGTTGAACGACTGCCCAGACTCGTCTACTTGCATGGCTTAAAAGCCTAAAGTCAAAGGGTACTAATTTTAAATCAAAAAAGGTATTTAAATCAAAAAAGGTATTTATAAAAAAAGTAGATCTCTCGTTTGCGGGGGGCCGTCTGGGTAGGTATCACAGCTTTGCCAGTTATTCTGCCGCCAAGCAATAGCGCGCAAGCATTACTGTGTTCCGATTTGAAGGGGATTGCAGCTCACGAAATTACCGAATAACTTAAGAAACGTTCGCCGAAGACGTCTCATCACCCAGTTCCGTAAAAAAATAGCCACAAAAAACGCACTTTTAAATTTCAGCGAACATCATCCCGAAATATAGGTTTCTTCACGGCATGCATGGCTTTGATCGGTAGGTGGTATTTGGTATTACAACCTCACCTGTGGTGTGAACGATCGTAACTGGTTGCTGTTTCGTCGTATCCCTAATAGATTTAGCTATATCGAACCGTACGTGTAACTATTAGCAACACGTGCAATCGCTCGTAGCTTTTAGGAACGGGAAGGTAGATAGTGGGATGGGGACGGTCGGACATATTTATGTAGCCGGCAGCTGCAGACCATAGCTTTGTATTTTTATGAGCTTTAGCTGTCTGGATGTAAGCTGAGTGCTGTTATTTAGCGTAAAATTATCGTGTTATCAATATTAAAGACATTTGAGTAGTCGGGTTATATGAAATAACCCCTTTTTTTTTTGCTGTCCACTGCTGGACATAGGTAGGGTTTGTTCCCGGGAATTCTCGTCCCGGGAATTCCCGGGAAATCGGTCGGTCTCGTACCCGGGAAATTCAGCTCGAGAAAAGTCGAGACATCGAGAAGTTTAAATAAACATTTTTACGCTTAGCTTTCTTTGTAAATGCGAGGCGGCAGCGGCATCCTTTGACAGCACGGCTCGTGTCTGTCGGTATCCTTTGTTTTTGCCGACAAACGCAAGCGCGACGCGGCCCCAGTTGTATTTTGTTCATTCGTGTTTCAACTCCCGCCGTGTTCGGATCGGTCGGATCATAAACCCAGCATAGTGAGTGTATTTAATTTACTATTTAGTGACGCACGAGTAATAGAATCGCAGAACAAACAGGTAAGTATTGTTATTATTTATTTAAATAGTTCAAGTGTTTGTTTTGTTTTGTAAGTACTTTTGTATTACCAAAATAATATTTTTGTTTAAAATGAATAGGTATGTTAAAGAAATAAAACTTTTGTTTTTAATCAAATAAGAGAATTGTTAGTGTAGTGCATAAATATTTACCGATTTCATTAATTGCATTTGTATTGCAGATGTTGTAATAATCCCACAAAAGCCTAAAGTTCTAAACTAAACACATAATATTAAGACGTTGTTTTATGGCAATTTATCTACTACAAATAACACAAAACGTATCCAACCAATCCTACCAAACGTAGTATACAAAAGGACACAGCTATTTTTTCATCATCATCATCAGCCTAACCTAACCACATCAACCCCCTGCTGGGCATAGGCCTCCCCACTGTTGCGTCAGCTATTTTGTAGGTACTAAACTAAAATACTTACTAATTCTTGAACTGTTTGTTATAGATTTTACAACGAATGGACCAAAATGGAAACTTCCAAAGTTTGGAAATATTTCAAGAAAAATAAGGACGCCTCAAATGCGCAATGTCTAAAATGTCCTAAAACCATAGCCTGTAAAGGATCAAACACAAGCGGACTAGTGAGGCATTTAGCTCATGTACACAAAATTGATGTAAGATCCACCGAGGTTCAAATGGACACAGAAGAAGCATCTACCAGTTCGTCTAGTTACGGGGTGACGGCACCAAAAAAATTGAGAAGTGATTTTGAAACTATGCACGTACAACAAACACTGAAATTTGACGTTCAACCCAGAAAATCGTTAGGTGAAATTTTAGCTAAACTTTCAGCCCAAGATGGTTTTACTATAAGAGGCATTACTAAAAGTGAATTTATCCGTGAATCACTTGCTGCCAAGGGGTATAAACTTCCAAAGACCCAAACCGAAGTTATGAACCTAATATTGAAGTTTTATGATGAAAAGGAGAAAGAGATGATAAAAGAGCTTTCTCAGCTTTGCACATCAGGAAACCGGCTAAGTGTGACAATTGACGAGTGGACGAGCATACGAAACAGACGATATTTTAGCGTCTGTGTTCATACAGCAGAGGCAAAAGTTTACAATTTGGGGCTAGTTTACATACCCGGAAAATGCGGTGCCGCAGAGGTTAGAGAAATAGTAGAGGAGCGTTTGAAATACTTTGGGGTAAACTTCGAGCATTATGTCTTGGCCGTAACAAGCGACGGGCCAAATGTTATGAAAAAATTTGGCAGAGAGAGCCCCTGTGAGATGGTCTTCTGTGTAAACCATGCCATCCATTTGGCTATTCTTGATACCTTTTGCAAAAAAAAAACAGTAACTACAGTTGCTAGAAGAAACACACCTGTTAGCGACGACGATGAACACAGCAGCTCTGATGAAGCCAGCACTGATAACGATGACGAAGAATCTGATGATGAATCTATATTGCAGCCTATTGACGACATAAACAAAGTGCTAAATGAGACCCGTTCGATCATAAGATTTTTCAGAAAGAGTCCCCTTAGAAATATCACACTACAAAAACATGTGAAGACTGAATTCGGGGCCGAACTAGTCTTATTACAGGATGTCAGAACTAGGTGGAATTCAATGCTAACAATGATTGAGCGTTTCTTGAAGTTAAAAAATTCCATTAAAAAAGCCTTGATTGATTTAGATAGCTCATTTAAATGGAAGGAGGAAAATATTCCTAAACTACAAAAATTGCAGTTGATATTGACGCCAACTAAACTTGCAGTTGAAGCATTGAGCAGACAAGATGCCAATTTACTAACTGCAGAGGCTATAACAGATGTGTTGCTAAAACAATTAGAAAGTATCGACGACCCTTTGGCTCTTCAGTTAGTAGAATCTCTTAAAATGAAAATATCAGATCGTCGGAATACACCTCTAATATCGCTGCTACGCTACCTAAACAGCCCCGATAATTTTATTCTCAAAAAGAGTGCTTATTTTACCGATAATAGCAAGACATTTTTAATTGGATACGCTGAAGACTTATTCAATCGTCTATACCCCACTGTTCCCACTACTACAGAACCTTCGACAGGAAATAATTCAGAAGTTGTCGAAACAGGCGTAAGCGAATCAGAAACTGAACAAGACAGCTTTGCAGCTCAATTAGAGAGAGGAATAAAAGGTGTTTCGAGAAATGGTGAATCCACTAATGCTGTGGTGCTTTCCAAATCAATTATAAAAAAAGAGTTTTTGCTATTTGAAAAAACAGGCAAGAGGACCCCTAATCTGGAAACACTATACAAAGCATTAATTTCAGTCAAGCCGACTTCAACAGAAAATGAAAGGGTATTTTCCATATCGGGAAATGTGGTCAGTAAGCCGGCTGTCTGATAAATCTATTAATGCTTTGGTTTATCTTAAGGCATATTTCATAAGAATTAATAAGCAGGCTTAAAGACAGTTATATTTTTCGTATTAATAGTAGATAGATATCTCTTATTTAATTACATTAAAACTGCCAAAAATTGTGATACCATACCACCCACATAATGAGATTAGTGAGTGATCTTTAGTTATGATGAGAAAAATTATGATTGTTTTTAGTTAAGATGTTTGTTTTAAGCTGATTGTTAACAGAGATTTTGTTTTTTATTACAGATTAGTGAGATGAGATTAGTTATGATAAGGAGAAGAAGTATGATTGTTTTTAGTTAGCAATTTTGTTTTGAGCTGATTTTTTATTGAGAACTGTAACACAACAAATGATAAAATGCATTCAATCGACCCGAGTCAAGATTAGTGCACCTATTCGAAACTAGATGGCGTTGGCGATCGTTAAAACACGCAAACGTTTAGTTCGCGGAAATCAAGTGACCGCCAGATTTGAATTTGTAATGTGGAATAAAATCTCATGGGTCCGGATCTCACTAGCTTTAGCGCTTTGCCTTAGCACTTCATCCAGCTCTCAAGCCTCTTTGCGACTGGAAGTTGTCTACTGCATTGCCTATTGTCCGGTAGATTAACGAATCCCCGCCCGTCCCTGCTCCGTATTTGAACTAATACAGACTGCCTTCGTACATCCCCGTTTTCTTTATCGGATTAGCGATTCGACACCCGTCTTAAAAATTGGCGGGCAACGTGGGGCATCAGGCATCATCTACTCTTCGTGAACGCCGTATTACAAATTGGCGCTCCAACTCGTGGCATCTTCTCTTCGAGGACATCATCACGACGTGTGCGACGAACTCAAGTGAAGAATACCCCAAACCCAGAGGTTCTACGTAACGGGATGACATACGAGGAACGAATTAGAGAGCTCATTGCCTGTATTGGCTTTGAAAGACGCAGCACGTCCTGCCATCATTATTATAATGGCAAATCTGAAACTTTAGAATCTTTATTGCCTGCGGTAAAAATCTTCAAAGAGATAGAGAAGACTATTCATAGTAAGGCACTTGCCGGACTTGCGTTATGGCTACAGGATGAAGCTAGCAAGTCGTGGCAAAACATCAAGCAGTTTGAAACGAGGACTGGAAAAGTTTCTAACTTGCGTAAACAGCCTGTTAGTTGGCCAAGACTTAGTAGGCCTTGTGCCCGTTCAGCCTTCTCGGAAGAGAGGAAAAACAAAGAAACAGACTACTGTCACACCCGCCGAAGGTATCTTTGTTCCTGCACGACGTGGGCGAGAACGCCCCAGCAAGACGTAATTCTACCACGAATACCATCTTCCTCGTTGGGACAACGTCGGAACCTGAAAGGGGAGACTGTAACACAACAAATGATAAAATGCATTCAATCGACCCGAGTCAAGATTAGTGCACCTATTCGAAACTAGATGGTGTTGGCGATCGTTAAAACACGCAAACGTTTAGTTCGCGGAAATCAAGTGACCGCCAGATTTGAATTTGTAATGTGGAATGGAATCTACTGGATTCGGATCTCACTAGCTTTAGCGCTTTGCCTTAGCACTTCATCCAGCTCTCAAGCCTTTGCGACTGGAAGTTGTCTACTGCATTGCCTATTGTCCGGTAGATTAACGAATTTCCCCCCCCGCTCTGTAATTTGTATAACTTTGAATACAAGCCTGTACGTCTACACCCCCCTGTATTATTTACTTTCCCCTGCGACCTCGGCCTGCCTAAAGGACACCGATAGAACCCCTCCTACAGAACTTGTTTTTTTTGTTAAAAATTATGTTGATTTTTTTCATGTAAAATAAACACAGTTAAATTAAAGACTCTTTTTATTAATTAAACAAAAATTTAGACGTATTTTATTTTTTCTCGACAACCCGAGAAGACCCGAGAAATCAGGCTCGAGAAGTCTCGACACCCGAGAACTAAAAAACCTCGAGAAATCGGAAACCCTAGACATAGGTCTCTTCCTCTGTGGTCGTATGCACCACAGTTATTTTATATACCTATAGTATTTATTGGCTATAAACACCTACTATTTAACGGCTATTTCTGTGGCAACCATGATCCTCCGGCTTTCCTATTACTATTGAATCTTCGGTTGTAAACATCAGCAATCAAGTACCTATAATGCAATTTATTTGATTTGATTTGATATTTATTCATTTATTTATTTCAGTTCAGATGCTTGCTGCACTTACAGTTTTAACCAAATCGTACAGCAAGCTAAATACATAACAAAAACAAAAACATATAAAACACTTAAAAACTGGATACAGCTATTGAAAAATGTACTGCATCGCATGCAGAAGATATCAACAGCTGGATCGCTAGCAATCAGGGCATTGAGTAGATAGACGGCCTCACATATAAATAATATATATCTACTTAAAACTGCATGTATCATAATTACATACGAGTATTATTACTAAATGCAAACTCTTTTGTAATTTTTATCTGATCCTTTTTTAAATATGTCGAGCGGGGGGTATTGGTATGCCAAAACACAGTTCTCCTAGTTTGGGTACCAATGTTCTCCAACCAGGAATAAAAACTTGTTATAATAACTTCTGAATGTATATCTTTTAATATATAAAATTCTCGTGTCACAGTTTTCGTTGCCATACTCCTCCGAAACGGCTTGACCGATTTTGATGAAATTTTTTGTGCTTATCCGGTATCTATGAGAATCGGCCAACATCTATTTTTCATCCCCCTAAATGTTAGGGGTAGTCCACCCCTAATTTTTTTTTTAAATTTATATGGCATAACAACGTTTGCCGGGTCAGCTAGTGATATATATAATGTTTGTTGAAATTCAAATAAATTTATCTAAAAAAAATTATCTTAGCCTGTGCCGTGGGTGCACACTGATATATGTGTACATACCTACGGTCGTTCTTTTGGTTTATTATTGTAAAACTGATTGTTACTGTAAGAAACCAAGTGATCAACCATCGCCATAATAATCATAACAAAGAAAAGTTTTTAAAGTACCTAAACTATTTTTTTTCCAAAATGACGTAAACGCAAAAGTCTAGTACAATTTTACCCTTGACTCTCCGTTTCTTTTCCTGCGGCCGAAAAGTAATAATATTAAAGTTAGCATACATGCGCAAAATATTCTACGTAACCGGAATGATTCGTTAACCGTCGTGTCCAATCCGATCTCGAGTGATTTTGCGGATACGTAACCCGGCCGGTACACATCGCTTATTTTGTCCATCCTACCGTGTTGGAGCCGATGTAAGTCTGTAGAGCCAATTATTGTAGGGTTTAATTTTAGTAGCGGATTATTTTAACTTTTTGAAATGTTAATTCAGTATAAGTAAATATTAGTTTTATTTATATACACAAGAAACATAAATACAGAGAAATATTAAAATCAAAACTAAAATTGCTTAAATAACTAAAATATATTTACAAAATAACTCAAATTGCTTAAATATATATTTGTATATATATTTAAGCAATTTGAGTTATTTTATAACTTAAATATACATGTATATACAAAATACTTACTTAGCCGAGCCGTCCCAGAGATGACTACAGTATTCCATGCATGACCGGACTTGTGCTTGGTAGAGGTTAAGAAGCTGTCCCGACGTGAAATACCGCCTGACCTTCCCCAGGACTCCCAACTTCTTTGCAGCTAAAGTAGCCTTGGACTCAATGTACGTGCCAAAATTGAGGTTGGATGTCAGAGTGACACCCAACAACTCAAGGTGGTTTGCCACTGGTATGGACACACCACGGAAAGTAGGAGTCAGGTTGAGGGGACTCCGTTTAGCGGTGAATAGACACGCCTGGGTCTTAGAGGCATTGAATTTTACTAGATTGGCATCGCTTCAATCGGAGACTGCCTGCAAAGCAAAGTTCATGCGCTCGACCATCGCCTTCCTGTGAGACTGTATTTGTGCTCCGCTGGCTCGTGTCTCCGGTATGTATCTCTCTACAACAGTGCTGTCGTCTGCATACCCAAAAATACCGGGTTTAAGCAGATCGTTGATATGCAGCAGGAACAGAGTTGCAGAGAGAACTGACCCTTGAGGTACCCCGGCATTGATTGCCAATTAATTGCCAATTGATCGGACGAGTATATATTATTATATTTTGAGTTCCCTATATCAGGTTGAAACGAATACTCATTGAAGCATAATTTTACTGAATAACCACAGAATACAAAAGGAAGAATAACTAAAAATTGCTTATAAAAATTTATTTGTATATCAGAACATTTAACGTTGAACAAACGGTGTGGTTGCTTGTGAGCGCGCCTTGTCAGTTAGGTATTTGAGTCGTTATCAGTATTGATCTTATAGTCAACACGGAGAGAGACACGTAAGAGTCCTTAAGGGACGGCAACGCATCAGCAATGCCTCTGGTGCTGCAGATGTCTATAAGCGACGGTAATCGCTTAAAAAAGAAAAAGAGAGAATTTTTTTTAATCAAACTGTGTGATGTGGCGAACAATTCTTGCCTGATGGTAGGCGCCACGCCTGGTCATAACAATTGCAGTCCCACTCAGAACTTTTAATAACATGAAAAACTAAATATTCCTTAAGTACTTAATATGGCATTTACGGCACGTCCACACGACCAGGCCGTCTTTTAACCTCATTCCATATGCATAGCAGACAGCGACTTAATTATCAGACAGACAACTTACTTACCTAAAGTTAATATTTTCAGTCTACCTTCATAATTCCAATCTCCCCTTACACCCTTTTGAAAGTGTTTAACATTAACTGGGGACACGCAGGCTTGGCGATTAGCCGGCGCGACGGCCCCAGGCCATCGGAAGAGGACTTATAATTGCAGTCGCGTGGGTATCACGGATCCGACCAATAGGACGGCCCCTGGTTATTGAATCACCCGCTTTAGAAATGTACAAGTATACTTTGTAAGTGGCTATCTGATAGCGTACAGTACATACCTATCTATGTCGGCTTGAAGGAGGTTGACTTGTAGCCAATATTGACGGGACTTTACAATTTAAAAAAATGTTATAGTAAATTGATTTTTAATTGAATACAAATATACAATATCTGTTAATTACACACTGTAAATGTACAATAGCTCCGCCTATCCGCACTAAACGTTTCGAATCATCCTTTTTGGTGCGAACGTCGAAGGAGTGGAACGCCTTGCCGTCGTCTGTGTTTCCACATAAATACCATCTAGGTGTGTTCAAATCAAGAGTGATCAAGTGATTACTGGGTAAGCGTGCTTTATCTTCGACCACATCATCGCTTCCTATCAGGTGAGATCGTGGTCAAACGCTGCCAAGTGAGATGTAAAAAAATACAAGGAATTTTATGCACGTTATGTAAATAGATATATAAATTAATAAGCCCAACGATAACATAATGTATAGATGCTGGCCCCTGACTATTCAGGACATGCTGTATCTAGGGCGCTTTTTTTTCCCCTCCGTCACCCGTCGTAGTACCTCAGCCTGTGACGTCAGCTCCTGCTGCACCTCCACCTCCATCCCGGCGTCAGAAGCAGTCTTACGCCCAGGTATCCCGAGCCGCGCAGCCAGCAACATCAGCTGCCTTACGAACTACTTCTGCAGCTGCCCGTAGCCTGACCAACGGCTTCACACTCGTGGAGAAAAAGCGCCGGCTTCGACAGATTAGCCGTAATCATCGTGGCACCGCAACGGTTACAACTTCAACGTTGCGTGTTGTAACCCCGACCACCAAGATATACATCTCTCGCCTGGACAAAGAGACGAAGGGTGAAGAAGTCCTTCGATACGTCCGGGAGAGAATAAGCATGTACCGGAATTCGCGTGAGGAGCCCATCAACGTGAGTTTGTAGCGGCTGGAGCAGACTAGGACCATTGACTTCAAGTCCTACGCGCTCCAGGTTCCAGCGGAACATGCGAAGATGTTCCTCGCCCCGGTCTTCTGGCCTGCAGGGATAGTCTACCGCCGGTACAGGGTAAGTAGGCGAAAACAATTCCCTGTTGTAGCTTAATAAAAATAGACTTTAATATTATAATATGTATGTTAGTCTGTAAGGTATATATAATATGGGTCTTAGAATTACTTTAGTCACTAATGTAACTATTATTTTCTTAAGTTACCTGAAATAAAGAAGTAATAAAAAAAATATATATTTGAACCAATCTGCCCAACCACTACAATTTCAATTTAAATAATTTATTGTGTTCCATAATGTTATTACATAGTTGTTGTCAATAAATAGGTACAGCTCATTATGGACCCTGCCGACACTACAGAGGCTGACGTTATTATAATTAAAATACTTGAATAGCGGTTCATATTTAAATACGTTTTTTTCAGTCATGATATTTTAAGTTACATTTTTTTAAGTGTAATCGATTTATTTAATTAACTTAATTACATATAAAAAACCAAAAATTTGACGTCTTAAATAAAAATTTAAAATATGTCATAAGCTACCTAATCAAATAACCCACCCCTAACTGTCTTCTTCTTCTTCTGCCTAGCGATTATTATTCACGGCTTCGGCCGGGTCCGCTTTCCTACTCCTCTCTCTTTACTTTGCACGGTTTTCGGCGTCCTGCATTGTGAGTTTATTGGCTCTCATATCCGCATTAACAGCGACCCACCCCTAACTGTACCTGATACAAAAGTGCCCATAACACTGGCGGCATTTCCGCGCTGGATAGCTATGGCTAACCTTTGCACCAGGTACGAGCAAATATATATATCTAAAATTAGTTTAATTACTCCTGACGCGTTCAAAAACACTATTTACTTCACATTATTGAATTCACCTCTTACATTATATATTAAATTCGCCTCTCACATTTTAATAATAAAATATCATTAAACATTTTCAAATTCGGTGGTTCGGTAACATTACACGCATTCAGTTGTGGTCAGTGGTTAACGGGAAAATGCTTTTACCCGTTTACCTGTACCTTTCTGCCAGTAACCAGTTACAAATATGGCGAATCGGTAAACCGCTTCAATTATAGCACGTTTTATACATTTGGAATGCATGAGCGTCCCGGCAAGTAGTTTGAATATTTCATTAGGGTAACGTGTTTGCTCTATACTAGGGCGAAACGAATTTTAGATGATAAACTTATTAGTAAGCGTAATGGGTAATGTTGAAGAGGTTGGGTATTTAAGCTCTCGTTAATTCAATTAAAAGTGAAATCTTATATTCATTATATAGTATTATTTGTTATATGTAGTATAGTTTAATAAAATTTTGCGTGTTGTCTGAAATAAGTCTCTTTTCTTTTTTAGTGTTCCGTACCCATAGGGTTAAACGGGACCCTAAGACTCCGCTGTCCGTCCGTCTGACTGTCTGCCTGTCTGTCTGTCCATCTTTCACCAGGCTGCATCTCAGAAACCGTGATAGTTAGACTGTTGAAATTTTTACAGATGATGTATTTCTGTTGCCGCTATAACAATAAATACTATAAAACAGAATAAAATAAATATTTAAGGGGGCTTCCATACAACAGACATGATTTCTTTTTGTTGTTTTTGTAGATAATGGTACGGAACCCTTCGTGCGCGAGTCCGACTCGCACTTGGCCAGTTATTTTTTTCTTACTAGGCTGGATTGTAATCTTCTTGGGTTTTGGATGTGATTCGTCAACAACATACATTTTGAAAGCCTGTAGAATGATAATAAAAGCGAGTAGGGAGACCACGGAATATGAGATGGAAGATGATATCAAAAAAGTGGCGGGCAGCAACTTGACTCACAGCCTACAACCGGGAAAAGTGGAGAACTTTAAAGAAGTCCAAATAACTTGGTAGATAATGGCTAAATAAAAAAAGAAACATTTTTTTTTCAAACTGATATTAAAAAGATAGCATAGTTTAGTCATGTATAAAATAAAAACTAAACATAAAAAGTAACTAGTAATAACTAGGGATATACCTAGGTATATTTTGTTTAATCAGATTTATTGCATAGGATATTTTACAACGGAGAAAGTGTTTGACCATGTCTTCAAAAATAGACGGTAATCAAACATAACTCTATATAAGGGTTCATATAAGGGGTCGTTTATTTATTCCTTTTGAGGTAAGGAACCCTAAATAAACTGTATATTTAGTGAAGCTTGAAATTATTCAGCAGTGCCTTAATTCGCGCAGGCAAACCCTCTCAACAATAAAAGTAAACACAAAATATTCGCTATTTAAGGACCGGACAATTACAGAACTATCGAAGTATAAACAAATCAAGGACAATTCTGTTATGTTTGCTTTCAGTAAACAAACACGAGGCCGCCGGGCGCGCCGGAAACCGCAACAATTTGGGACCGATGTTTGCTTACTAAAACAACAAACCATAAACAACCTTATTCCGAATACAGTAAGAACGAAACTAGATAATTTGATTATAAAAATAGTGTCGGTCTTTCGAGCAGACGACCCGAATTTACAAGCGGACTGATACAAGTACACAAGTTTAGGCTTTCAGAAAATAGTTTAGAAATTATATCTTGGGTCAGAAGCATCACTCCGCAAAGAAATTTAAACAAATAGCGACTCTTGCCATGACGCAATAAAATTCAATTCAGCTCGCGTAGCGCTGCATACCTACCAGTCATATTAACTACATAGCGCCTCTCTTTCTATCGCATATCTCTTCTGAACAATTATACACTCTGCTTACTAAAACTAAACTAACTACATATAGAAGCAATTGGACAAGCTATTGACCATAAAAGGACTATAGACAGCCCAAATGCTCCACCAGTTGACAGCGTACCCAAGATTTTTTTTTTATGCGCCCATCGATCACATACATAGATCCTGACCCCTAACTAGGATTCCCTGTATCTAGGGAACCAGGAACTATGAGGACCATGGTCCCACAACACCCAGACACGAAACAAATACTTGCGCTTTTTTTTCTGTGCATAAACATTTGTCCCGTCGCGGGAATCGAACCCGCAACCTCAGTGGTGTATGAGATTTGAGCCAACCTGCCCAACCACTACACCACAGAGGCTGTTAAAGATGCTGGCAGCATATAAAACAAAGTCGCTTTCTCTGTCCCTATATCCCTATGTATACTTAAATCTGTAAAATTACGCAACGGATTTTGATGCGGTTTTTTTTAATAGATAGAGTGATTGAAGAGGAAGGCTTATATGTATAATAACCGTGCGAAGCCGGGGCGGGTCGCTAGTAAAACTATAAATATTTTTCAACTAATATACCAACATATATATAAAAATGTTCAGTGACTAACTGACAGACAAAGCACAGCCTAAATCACTGGAAATATAAATATGAAGGAATACATTATAAATATGTTCCCTATAGGGTGCAGAAGTGCACTAAGAAAGGATTTTTCTGGAAAAAAGAAAAGTGCGGGCGAAGCTGCGGGGCGAGCTGGCTAGCTAGTTTATAAAACTAGTAGGTAACTTAACTACGTACTTATAGTTAACTTCGTAACCCTGGAAACGTTCTATCCCAAACTGAATATATGGGTCAATTATTGGATAACTAAAAACCAAATTTTAAAAAAAAAACTTTGAACATTTAACAAGGGTTATTAAAATATTGATTCAATTTTTTTTATTCATCACTTTTTAATCGGAATTTGAATACAAATATACTTTAAAGATTATGGTCGAATCACAAAATCAGCATATTGCGAACTATCCCTCTTTCGCATGCGTGCCGGGTCAAATGAAAAAAAAAATCGTTAGTGATGTAAGTGCGTTTAAGAAGACTTAGCGACATTGTCTTAAATTCTTTTTTCACTTCGAAACTTTATTCAAAAGTCATTATACCTACGTAGGTTTGACCAAAATTTTTAAGCTAATCCAATTCCGGCAAGTTTCGGACGTGGAACGAGCCTCTGGTTCCTTATTTCATTAAGCGGTCCCTTAACATCTGTTGCTGTGAAACTTGATGCCGAAGCTTGAACTTTCCCCCACTGTCCCCCTTAAGCTGTGTTACCAACTTTTACTCAAATCTCCTCTATTTCGACAAGTCGCTAAAGTTAAATTTGTTTGTTAAAATCTATAAAGTTTTTTGGCCTCTATCGTATACTTTGAAATGAGTTTTAATACACTTTTTAGTCAGATCTAGTCGACTGTTAAGAATTCTTAAAAACTGTAATTGTGAGAATTCTCTTTTTCGGAACGAATTCAGTAAACTTTCAGTTTATTTATCTACTATAGAAATAGTAGATGTCTAGTAAAATTAGAACATGATTAAAAAATAATACTAAGACGGGCAACCGTTGCGTGCCTACGCGCGTGGACACGCGGATGGGCTCTGTGGGAACGCGACAGTCTCCGTCGCGGGTACCAGTCGCGGAGACCTTATTTTATATTGGCGTTATTGACTGAACAAGCTTGTAAGTGGTTCTTGTGGACGTTATTGACTGAACAAGCTTGTACTGGTGGTAGGTTTCTCGTATGCGAGAGGCCGTTTGGGTGGGTAGCACCGCTTTGCCAGTTATTCAGCCGCCAAGCGGTAGTGCGCAAGCATTACTGTGTTCCGGCTTGAAGGGCATTATAGCCAGCGAAATTACTGGGCATTATGAGACTCAACAGCTAATTGTCTCAGAGTGACGAGCGCAGTACAGCGCCGCGCAGGATTTTGCAAAACAAAGTTCTGGGTGGTGCTGTTATTGTTATGGGCTGGCGTATTGCTTACCATCAGGCAAACGACCAGCTCGCCTCGTCATTAAGTTACATAAAAAAATAAAAATAAAACATAAAAAAGACGGACAGCGGAGTCTTAGTAATAGGGTCCCGTTTTACCCGTTGGGTACGGAACCCTAAAACTGATAGATATTGTAGTATGAAAGATGCCAGCGTCTTCCAAATTTGAAATTGAAAGCTATCGGGATCAGTGTTTGAGTTACTCGATTGCTGAATAGAACACCCAGCCCGAATCTCGGATATGAGTACCTATACCTATATAATCGCCTAAGTCTAAGCCTATTTTAACACGTAGAAGAGCACGGATCCAATCTAACCGCCTCTCCGTGCAAATACTCCGCAATTAATCCTCCAATCCTGGCCGAGAGGGATGCCCAGCTCGCAATGAAGGAAAGTGGTATCGCGGTCTCTATCACACATTACCAAGAAGAGGATTAGCCGAGATTGGTACGTCTTGTTTTTCATTTCCAACGGTTACAAGTAACAACGATGTTTGCTGTAACCTGTAGGCCGACAGGTTTCTTTTTAGGGAAGTATGTAGGTATGCCATGGCGTTGATGATGGCTGGAGGATGAATCCAGCAAAGTTTGGATGAAAACAATAGCAGTAGTACTTCTCTATATGTCATAAATCTTATAATAGATAATTAATAATAATTTACGAGTCACACGTTTTTTATAGTGTGTCCAAAACACGTTAATTTTAGTAATAAAATTTGTAATGGGTGGTCAAAATGACTTGTTTATCCATTTTTAACCGACCTCGAAAAGGAGAAGGTTCTGAATTCGACAGACTTCGAGATTTTTTTAGTATTTTTGTTACGCGATTTCTCCACCAATTATGAATTTATTATGATGATGATTCTTTTTTTGTTTGGTAGGTCATATTTCAGAGGTGGCCCTATATAAATTTTATCGAAATAGATTTTCGATTAGATCGAAGCACTTTCTGAAAAAAATCACAGAAACCAAAAATATAAGTTTAGTCTTGAAGTCGGTTCTAGATTTTTTCTAAAAATTTATTATTAATGCATAATTTCACACAACATTAAGTCACCTTTCAATTACAATAATTCAAACTCATAGCACGCAAATTGAGTGTACATTTCCTCAACCAAACTATTAATCAGTTTGTTGATGACTCCGCAGCAATCCAATTATAGCGCCCTGTGATATTGTTATTGACAATGTCATCAGCAATTATCTATTGGGTTTCTTTGTTTAGAGGCACGAGGAGAAAAGTCGAAGCTAAAAAATGCAATAGTATTGAAAGAGAGACGCCAATACTACATCTTTTTGAAAAACAAAATGATTAACCTTTGAAATGAAACGAAACGAAACGCAACGAAATGAAATGTATTTATTTGCATAAAATATGGTACTTTAGGTTGTTGGAAAGGTCAAATTAATAGATAAATTGTATCACATATTTTGTCAGATAAATAACTGACATGCAAAATTTAAAGATAATAAAAATTAGAATCTATAATAATTATAATACCACAAAGTCACAAGCAATTCATTTATACAAGATGTCAATTTAGAAAATTTAGAAAAAAAAAATTAACTTATTCAACAATTAAAATAACACATTTTGTCAAATTAGAATCTAAGTAAAGTCAAAATAATTATAATACTGTTAACATTGCTTCCGTCGTAATCCGTTGTTATGTGATCATTAAAATCCCACGCAGGGATAGTTCAGCCTGATGATCATTGTTCACAAAGGCTCCGTGTTCTTAATTTACAAAAATGCGAAGCCTACACAATGATAGTTACAGAATTCGGCATCTACTATTTATGGATGACGTTTCCGACTGTTGTCTGTTTTCACAAGCTTTTTTTAACTTGCCATGTTTATTATTTGGATCAAATCTTGTAAGTTAAATCAGAACCACTTCCTCTTATCGGAGTTGAAATTTTGTACACTTGTCAAAGTTGATGGATCTCCTTGACGGATAATCGTAAACTACTAGTGTTTTGCGTCATTTTAATCTGCTCGTGGTTCCGATTACGAATTTGTTAAATGCTTGTCTTGACAAATATATTTTTCAACAAAAACCTTGTTTGTCTTGCAAATGTAGAATAATGCTCTATTAAAGTTTCGATTTACCAACATTTACTCGGAGGTTAACCAAGATTAGGACAAAAACAGTAACTACGATTCCGAGTAAATTGTGTTCGAACGAAGTCCTAAGTAATATTGTGAGCAAGCTGCCTTCAGTTTTACATTCAGACGTGTATATAAATACTATAATATTCACGTATGCATGTCTTGTTTAAAGTAACCAAGCACCCACGACAGGACTAAACAATAAATCAATACTTCCAAATATCTGGATCGATCCGCCGTAAACCGGAAAACGGAAACATTTTTACTGCTTGACGAAAGTTCTTATCGTATGAAACAATCATTCAGTTTTCATATCTGGATGGTTTAGTACCACGTTGTATGGATTTATGAGTGCAAAACAAAGGTTACTAGATGAGGGTTGTCAGCTTGGCGATAAAAATATTGATGACTATATTCTTACCTACGTTCTTGGTATATTTTAGTATACCTATGCTACTAAAAATTGCAATACTCGAGAGTTAATAATTTATTATCATTTCCTATTCCTTGACCCAAATTGAGAACAGAAACGCCTTACGAACTGTTTATTTCTTGGGAGTGTTTTTTTATGTAACTGAATGACGAGACGAGCTGGTCGTTTGCCAGATAGTAAGCAATACGCCAGCACATAACAATAACAGCACCACCCAGAACTTTGTTTTGTAAAAGCCTGCGCCACGCTGCACTGCACTCGTCACCCAGAGACAATTAGCTGTTGAGTCTCATAATGCCCAGTAATTTCGCTGGCTACAAAAAGTGTATAATTTAGGAAACCCGAGAATATTGTTTGAATACAAGAAAGTCTGTATGTATTTCTGCTCTATGTACTCTAGCAGACTAATGTAACTTGCATAATTAATCGTCATATCATAATTTACTGGGCAATACTTACTTAATTTACAAGAGCTAATGGTTTCAGGATAACGAGCGCAGTGCGGTGCCGCGCAAGATTTTGCGATACAAAGTTCTGGGTGATGCTGCAACTGTTATGGGCAGGCCTATTGCTTACCATCAGGCGAACGAGCTCGTCTCAATGTTCAGTTTTATAAAAAAAATGAAAATCTATTTTCGACTATATAGCAACCCTACCCCGATTAATACGTCCCACATATTTCATTCGGAAAGTATTCGAATCAGTGAAGTATTAGCATAAACAAGGCCGTCATAAAAACTTAACGCCTTTCCCATAAAGGGGTGGGCACGGCGGTGGTTGGTACGGTAAATATTACGTTAAACTGTATTATGTCATGTCAGAGGCGAGTTGTCGAAGGGACTTGTCGGAATGTTGATTTATGTTAACAGGGAACAGGGGAAGTGGGGGCTTGCGTTTTGAATTGATTTGTTATGCTACTCGAATGTAAACGAGGTATGATTGGAATGAGGTACTTCCTGGTGTGTTGTTGTAACCCAATTCGAATAAGCTTTCAGTTGAGCTGATTGATTTGCATTCGTAGATCGCTTTGGCGATAGGTACATGGTACCATCACCGCGTGGGGGAGATGCCGCGTAATAACGTAAATAATTCATTAAACACATTGTTAGTATTGTAACGATGAAAAATAAACAGTTGACGATGGTTGGAGAATAGTGGTCGTTAAAGCTTTTACAGAATAGGTCAACACCATAAACGTAAAAATTTGTTATAAATACTCGTGGTAGGTCTCTTGTATGCGGGAGGCCGTCTGGGTATGTATCACAGCTTTGCCAGTTATTCTGCCGCCAAACAGTAAAGGGCAAGCATTACTTTGTTCCGGTTTGAAGGGCATCGTAGTCAGCGAAATAACTCAGCATATGAGACTTAATATCTGATGTCTCGAGGTGATGAGCGCAATGCAGTGCTACGCAGTGCTTTTTATGGTATTAACGGCGAACGACCAGCTCGTCTCATCACTCAATCCCATAAAAATACTCTAAAAAGAACGAGACATAACGTACGTGAACAAACTAATATCGATCGAATATCTTGGAGATGAACTTAGAAGCTATGAAAACCATTGTCCCAGACCCTTCCTGCACTTTTTCCAATATATTCTGAATGCATAATTTTACAAAGTGGCAAACCCTCTTAAAGCGAGCCTTGGAAAATAGACAAAGTAGGTATTTCCGAAGCAAGGCAGTATAAACAGAAAGGTAGACGTAATCGTACATACTAGAACCCACAACATAAAAGAATGCGTACAACATCTTGACGGCATTTGCATTTTCTCTACAACATAACCTGCGCAAACTACGCCTATACCACAGAAAAAATGTAGAAGGAATACTTTCAATTTCAATATAAAATAATCCCACGAGTATAGCAACAACTAAAAATATTTTAAATTTAGTGAAGAATAAGATTTTTAACTAAAACTTACTAAATTGTGATTGCTGGTGATAAGGATAAAAAAAATATTAAAAAAAAATATAATACGGCACGACATAACGTCTACCACTAGGGTGTTAAGTACGTAAGAGGGGGTACGATCGACGATAGGGTGATTCGATCACCTAGATGTCGTGTTTTAGTAATTACAGTTTTTTTAGTAATTGAGTACCGATGACCTGATGGTAAGCAGCGCGTCTGCCTACAACAGTTACAGAACCACCTGAACATTGTTATGCAAAATCCTACACGGCACTGCTCTGTGCTCGTAACCCTGAGACAATGGCTCTTAAGTTTCATAATGCCCTGCTATACAAAATTGTAAAGATAGGTCTAAGGCGTAGAGTTTAAGTGGAAGTGAGCCTATGCGGGTGGCATGATCATGGCTGATCAAACCCCCTATAAATATCAATAAAGATTTTAAAAAAGAAGTTTCATAATTCCCAGTAATTTCGCTGACGAGTACGCCATCCAAGTATACAAAAAGTAGCCATGCTTGCACTGCAGGTTCTTGCTGTAAGACTAAGCTTGCAGTTCCACTGACGTGTCGGAAAGCAGGCTAATTACCTTCTGTCTCATAATCCACTGTAGCTATACTTCTATCCGGCATCCAAATTTCGTACGACATGCGGCAGCGGTAGTAAAGGGCATATTGTTTATACCTGAATTAGGGTTCCGTCTCTCCGCGGCGGAACCGCCTCACCCGCGTGGTTCTGCACACGCCGGTTTACGATCAGAGTAATAGCGATCCCTTGGCACTCGGCATATTTACTTTTATTGCGCCGCATAAGTCCGCCATATTTTGCGGGAGACACTTTCTGCCAAGCCGGGCTGCATTGAATTCGGTGACGCAAAAATACATACTCCTATAAGAGTGAAATGTTTGTTTTCTATCAAGACAAGGAAGAACCTAGATACCTACTTTTTAAGACGACATTTTTGCATATGCATGTACCTATGTATCTATAGCGGTAAACTGCCCATAGTGCAGTGCATATGCATGCAGGCTGGCATTTAACACACGAATTCAAACCTTTATTATTCTATCAAGCGTTTACTAGAATTCAAAACAAAAATTAAAAAGTTCTCCGAAACACATCCTTTCTACTCAACAAATTAATTTATGACGATTTGCTGAAAGGCAGAAATGTTCATTTTCTAAACTCATATACCTACCTATATTCTTAAATTATTATTTTAAATAGATTATAATAATAATACATTATATAATTTTGTTTATAATGACATGCCTAATATAACGTACATTCTTATAATTTGGTCAATAAATGAATTGAAATTGAGATACTAAATGTGTAATTCACAATTACGCTTCTATTACAAAATAAACGAGAAATCTCACAAAACCGCAAATACAAACAAATCCCTTACTAAATCATGTACTAAACCAAATAAAAAAGGATAAACAGAACAAATCTGGATCTTGTGGGTGTATTAAACCCTCGGCGTAACGTCGGATTAGAGATAAGATGATCCGATACGGACGGATTAGTCGCGGATACTAAATAGAGAGAGATTACTGTGACGCGCGCGCCGCTCGAGGTGATGTAGTGGAGATGTAGTGCGGAGATAGGACTTGTACTGACTTTACTAAGCGGCTATATATTTAATTTATTTCTGTTACAATGTTGCCTTGCACTGATTTCTCTAGTTAGTCGCGTGTACCTACTGTGAGTTCTGTGCTAGCTGTAAATTACTGTGATTATTAGTCGCGTGTACCTACTGTGAGTTCTGTGCTAACTGTAAATTACTGTGATTCGCGGCGATGTACTAAACTACTTATACGGTTGATTTAGTAACTTTATATGACTAATTTATTTCTGTTACAAGCTCTCTAAATTATATTCATGTTTCAAAAAGTCATAATCTCTTTAATCATATTGGCATTACAGACGCACTTATAAACGTCAAATTATCACAATGACTCTACCACCGTATCGGAAAAAGAACGACTACTCAGAAGATATGGCAAGAAACTGAGGAACATTCTTTTTAGAGATTTTGTTACAATTTTTATTTATTTGTTAAAAATATAAATTGCTGTTATATGCGCGCCGATGAAGTGGAGATGCAGTGCTAAGATAAGTTTTGTGCGATATAGCCATGTGTAACATTTGATTCACTCATCTCTTTAAGAATGTCTCTCTTGCACTCATTTTGTAATAGTAGAGCATTGTATGAAATAATTATTTTTTACAAAATAACAAAAACCGACTGCAATGTGTCTTCGAAGTCCAAAGTCAAATATCGATGAAATTTTTATGGGACCACTTCGTAGCTATACTGAACCCAACGCAAAGAATTTTCCAATTCGGTTCATAAATGACGTCGGTTAAAAAAGTGTCTTTAAGGCAAGCAAATAATTATTTCTCAAGCTTGACAATCATTGGCTTCACCGTCTCCTCACGACGCAATATCCGCCTTATGATATTACTCTCCTACTCAAAAGCTGAAAACCTAGAAAAACAATGCTCTAGTTGCTCACAAATGACTCAAAAACAAACTTACAATACGCTACCAAATAAGCCAAAAACAACCCCCTCCGGGACAGCGCCCGAAACATTTCAAACGGTTAGGTACTGTTACACACTGTTTTTCGCCAATTTACTTTGCATTTCTATTCGCAAAAACATCTCCAAACGGCACGTGAGCACCGCGAATGTGTTTCAGCTGTAAATTAGCCGTGTAAAATGCAGTAGTCCGTTTAGATGAACGTAGTTGTTGTTTTTGATTCTTCTGACCTTCTATTAAACTACTTTTTTTAAAGAGAATTACTCCGAACTCTTTCTTGTTATGTTCTCCGCGGCTTCACTTACATTTAGGGATAAAAATATATTTTGTCATATTACAGGATCTAAAGTATCTAAGGTAAGTAGTATTTACTATATTTCATCGGAAAATCGGTTAAGTAGTATCTTTGTGATTGAGTAACAAACATCCATACATACATATATTTTCTTCGAAGACTTTCCCATTTATAATGTTAATAGCTACGACCAAACATTAATAGTAGGATAGTTAAATAATGTATGCTTTGTTTTTACGATAATATGTATTACGAAAATAATAAATTATTAAATAATAGTTTCTAATAATAAATATGTTTAACGATATTTATTTTGTTTCTCAGTTAGTTTTTTAACTTTATGATGCACGCTTCGTTACTTTCTTTTACCGTCACTGGATAACTGGTAGAATATGCTTTAACATTAAGTTCTCCTTCTGTAACTTATATATAATAGTGCAATAAAGAATTAAAAAAAATAAGAACAAAATTTTTGTAAAAAGTTGTTAGCGGTAAGACCACCCATTGCACTATTCAAATTTTTTATTTCAATTTTTGTTATGATATTGGTGAACTCGTATGTATGATATGAAATTGGTCTTATGAATCAATCAATAGTTATGTTTAAATCGAGGTAATGTATTATTTTTAGGTAGTTACTACTTTTATAAGCTGCACTTCTACGACAAGGTTGCTATAAGTCCGCCCATTGTACTTTAGTTAGTAAGTTGTTTTCATTACCTATTCATTATTTTGTTTGGTGTACAATAAAGCATTTTGCAATTGTAATTGTAACTGTTGCTTTGAGTAACACACCACACACCTTTAACGATGCTAACTACCTTTCAACTTCTTTCCTGTATTCTCATATTAATTAACAAAAACAAAATATCTCACTACACTCTCCTAATTAATAAATAACCGTGCAGCTCCGCCGCGCTGCGGTGTCTGATATTTACTGGAAACGAGATGCAACAAATATAATTAGCGGGCAATTATGTAGCCGCGAGGTAATTCGTTCATATATAACTTGATGCTATTTAACCCTAGAAATAAATGAAGCGCGTTGACAATATGGACGCTGCTGACACAGTAATTATGTATTCAATCGAAAGCGTCTATAGTTGATATAGAGTCGAACTATTAGGATGAATTAATAGAAGGATATAAGCGAAGTAGCGTCACACGTCGACGACAAAACGTGTCACATAAATGTCGAGGTTGGTGTGTGGGAGGCTTTAATTAAACGGCAGATTACTAGAATAATTTCGACTTTTATTTCACTTGTAAAATTATACGTCTTTGCTATTTCCTAATCCTCCTCGTGTCCGTCCGTCTTCTCTCTCTTTCACATGCTGTCCCTTTCACTCCACTTACGTTCCATTCCTCACATTCCTATTACGTTCCATTCTTCATATGTTCTTAAAATAAATTGTATGTATGTTAGTTCTAAGGTATATATTAATATGTGCCGTAGAATAAGTAAATTACATCTGTAACTTTTCTAATGTTGCCTGAAATAAAGATTAATAAATAAAAAGTAAATATAGGGTCGTCTTGTCTTCGATCGCGTCGTCACAGAATAGTCATATATAAGGTTTTTTATTCCCAACTATGTGGTCGGTTAGTTATTTAGCACCTAACCTCAGATTTTCAGAACTCGAATCAAGATGCAGCATACTTTGAGGACTTATGCAGCATACTTTGAGGACGAGACTAGGTTCATTATTTGTCCAATATCTACTTAATTTTTTGTTTGTATGTGGACCGATTTGTGAATGCATTCGGCTGGCACACAAATATCTTTGATCGTTTATCTAAGGAATAGCTGGCGCTTACATAAATAAACCTTATAATTTCTTCCTATATTATCACAGATATAACCACAAAGCACACTTCCTGTACCTACCCTAATAACTATTGAATTAGCGGTGCAGCTCCCGCCGCCTCTGAGAGATGTTTACGCAAAACGCGATGCAACAAATAGAGTTAGTGGTTAATTATGCATTCGCACGTAACTTGCTATTCATTCGTTTGCGTTACGAAGTTGTTGATATCCCTAAAACAAATGAATTAATAACATTAATCGTATGAGAGAAATGTGATTCCCGCATCATAGTTCTGTTGCACGATATTGAGAAAAAAAAAGAAAGAAAGAAAGAAAAACAAAAACATTTATTCGGCACACAAAAATGACAAACAAAAAATAAAAAATAAAACTTAAATCCTACTATCCTACTTCCTACTAATATTATAAACGCGAAAATTTGTAAGAATGGATGTACCTTTGTTACTCTTTCACGCAAAAACTACTGAATGGATTTTGATGAAATTTGGTACGGAGATAGCTTATACCTTGGCTTAACACATAGGCTACTTTTTATCCCGCGAAACCGCGGGTGAAACCGCAGGGCGCAGCTAGTAATACATATATATAATAAATATAAATATGCGCTGAATGGGCTCAGCTCAGCATAAAATGCCGAGAGTTTTAAACAACTCGTCGCTGATTTTCAGCTGATACCCGTTTTGCTATAGGAACAGTGAAAAATTGACTGTACTTATCCATAGAAATATCTTATACGTATACATTTAATAATATTAATATCTTTCTAATAATAATAATACACTACATATAATAAACATACTTTTACATTCATTTCAAGAATGCCTGATATGGAATAAGTATATTTTATCTCAGTTTTTGGTTTATTTTGTACCAGCTAGGTGGCACCCGCGCGCCGCGCGGTAAATTTACCAGGATTTAAATAAGTTATGTCCAAAATCTAAAGTAGATATTTATAATATTTCATCGAAATCCGTTTTGTAGTTTTAACGTCATCGGACAAAGCTCCATGCATCCAAACATCCAACCACAAAAACTTTTTTTTTATGAGCCTATTTCGTCCCACTGCTGGGCAAAGGCCTCCCTTCCCTCCTTCCATGACCCTCTGTCCATTGCTGTTAAGGGCCACACAAAAACTTTTACATTCATAATATTAGTAGGGCTATGCAGTCGTAAAATAGCATCTTTAACTGAAATCGAATCACATTTCGTACCAATTTATATCCAAATGCTTCCTTTTACATTCGCTCTAAAATTCTAGCGCGATTCGCCAATCCTAACAATATACACTACGCCAACCACACATCTAATAAACCAATAGCACTAATACATAACTGTAACAAACACACTATAACAAACACTCCTAAAACAATACCACAAAAACCGACACTACACAAAACAATGTAGGTACATATTTCTCTCTATCTCCTCTTTATTCGAAACCACGAAACATTGCGGGCATAAATTCATATCAAACAAAAACAATGTTCGACGCGAGCCACATTAGTGGCCCAATGTCGATCGTATTCCGATCATGCATGTTTCATGCAGCTATGCTAACAGTAAACTATGTTTGTACAAATATTAACACTTAACAAAAGAAATGGGAACTCAAAAACTTGTCTTATGTTGCACTTTGAAATCCTGCTGCTAAACGCTGTTGAATGAAGCGCATACTGACAAAAATTATGCAAAAATGAATCATATTCTGCCATAATGTTTTTTTTTTATGTAACTTAATGACGAGACGAGCTGGTCGTTTGCCTGATGGTAAGCAATACGCCAGCCCATAACAATAACAGCACCACCCATAACTTTGTTTTGCAAAATCCTGCGCGGCGCTGTACTGCGCTCGTCACTCTGAGACAATTACAGACAGTTAGCTGTTGAGTCTCATAATGCCCAGTAATTTCGCTGGCTACAATGCCCAATAAATGATCTGTTATCATGTACTGATCTTATTACATTTCAGATTATTGTGATAAATTTATTCATAATTGATATAAAACGGCTAGGACACACTGTAAACGTCGAAAATTACTCCGACCAGGTTTCGGACATTTTAGAAGTCCTTCTTCTGGAAGTTATGAGATCAAGCCGCGCCGTAGGTCGCGAACGCTCGCACGTAACTTCAGTCCAGCCAGTCTGGCTCCAGTTACGTGCGAGCGCTCACGAAACTTTTCAAAATCTAAAATAATAATAATTTATATTTTTAAACCAATAAACAAAATCTAATAACTCTGACATTTTTCATCTGTTCTTTATCTCAAACGAAACACCAATCACAGTGCATGACGTCATTTGAAAGTAAATACCGTGTGCAAAGGTTGTGTTTATTTTATATTTTTGCTTATTATTTAAATCAAAACGTTATGTTTTTCATTACATGACGATCCTAAAGTTCTTAAACTTCATAAAATCGTATAAATAACTTTGCAAGTTTTCTTACGTAGAGTTTGTCGTTTCGTTTGCCTTCACATGACGCTGCTATTATTATTTTTATGTAAATAAGTATTATATTGAATGTATTAGAATAATATTTTGATAAGTATATATTAGTCTATTTTCATAATAATATTTTTGTTTATATTATAAGACCGCCCATTGTACTACCATAGTTAAGGACTGTGTTATTGTCTATTTCTTTAATTTGGTATACAATAAAGAGTTTTTCTATTCTATTTCTATTTTATTCTATCCTGAAAAGTTCTCCGATCCTCTATTAGGTCATATCTTTTACTGACACTATCTGTACTGTGTTGTGTATATGGACACTTCGCGAAATGTATTATGGAAATGCACTTTTGTAAACGGGTATTGTGTGCACTATTCTTAAGTAGAAATGGGTGTGGGAGTGGCTGTTATCATCTTTGTGTAGTTTTAAAGTAATGCAGTATGCACTAGCGTTTGAACGGAGAAATGGAAATTTCTTTTCTGTTTTCACATTGACTTTTCATTTCGGACGTGAAGTGTCCTTCTTAACTGTAAAGCAGAGGCGTAGCTACCGGGGGGCTAGACGAGGCAGTGCCCCGGGCCCCCCCAAGCCCCGGGGGCCCCTCGGACGTTGACTATAAATTGAATTAGTGAAAAATTCTCGTTTTTAAAAACGTTTGGAATATAAATACACCAGTGTTCGGAACACGACGAATACGAAACAAACGAATTGAAATAGTTAAGTTGAGGCTCTAGTTTATTTTTTGCCCCAGGGCCTTTGGTTATCTAGATACGCCACTGCTGTGAAGTGAAGAGTTACATGACTCTTCTGCGTTAAAGCGTCAAAAATAGCGGCTATTAGCACATATAGATAACTAGCTAATAGTCGCGATTCCGTTCGCGTAGAATTCAGTTTATTGTTGTATTTTTCCGAGATAAAAATATCCAATGTCTTATTCCAGGACTTAAAGTACCTACATAACAAATTTATACAAAGTCCGTTTACTCGTATGAGGATTAGTGGTAATAATCTCACGCACACACTGACACATGCACACACCGTTCAAACATACACACAGACTTTCGCATTTATAATATATGTAGGACTATCATCATGTCATTGCGTAGAAACGTGCGTGACGAACGTGCGACTCTGCAGACATTCCTTTTGAGGGTCGCAACTGCAACTGAACTTGGTGATAGAGTCTCAAAATTGTGGTTAGTCTGGCTGTCTTTGAGCCACAGGAAGGTTCTTGTTAAAGCTGATGTACTTACAGCAACGTGTTTCGGCTATGACGCAAGAAGTCACCCTACTCAAGGTGGCTAGATTATAATTAAAAATGTTTTATTTAACTTTTTCTTAAACAAATCTTTGCATATCAAAAGTCAAAACGATGTATAACCGTATATCAACATTATACGAGCTAGGTACAGTTAACCACAGAAAGGCAAACTTTTCTTTATTCGCTATTTCTCACTTCAAACTCCACAATAAAAAGTTACACTGCAGCGTCTTCTTGTGGGAAACATTTAACCACCCCTTTCGCCTTTATATTATGTTTAAACGGATTTTATATATGTATATACAGAATGTACGTAAGTCTGTACGGTTGCAGTAAAACAATTTGTTGAACGGAACGAGGGCCCGGGGACTAATTCTGCGTGAAAAGTTACTACTAATAAAGATTACTTCTAACGCCCTCTACACTAGAGAACAGAGTTAATATGATAAATTGGTGCAGTTGTCTCGCACTGTGAATAATCACTTTTAGAGTTGAACAAGCGGAAATTAGTATGAAAAAGTTGCGCTTGTACCCGAATTTAGGATTTAGAAGATTGATGCGAAGCCTCAAAGTCTAAAAAAAACAGTAATTTATGAGCATTTTATTTAGTAAGGAGTGTAAAGTAAGGATATTTTCTTTTGTTTTTTGCTCAAAAGTTAAGGTCTGCAATGCTAAAACTTCGGCTCGTAAGTACGTATTAAAAAATAACAGTCGAGAAACTCCAAATATTTCGTAATATTACTCCGAAATACAGGGAAAGTCCGGAAAATTTAATTAAGCAAAAAATTGACCATAAGGATTGAAACTCACCGGGTGCTAAACAAAAAACAATTGACGGACGCGACGCCTTCATGACTTAATAATAAAAACTTTATTAAGGGAAATTTAAATTGGAGCAGTGTTAGGCGTATAATTTTTAACTCTAAATTTTCCAGTGTTGTATTCCTTACTTTGCTTGACTGGTGCAGTGGGCTTAGACATTAACGGTTCAAAAAGGTGGACCAACATTTTTTACGTCGCAACGGAAAAATTAAAATGACTTGACAATGGAACATTCTTACTGGGAACTCAATTAAAATTCCCGTTATTAAACGAAAATAGTAAAAAATGTGCTCGAATGAAAATGACTTCGCATGATTGGGAGTAATAAAAAGCGGAGAATTCTCTGTACGCGTACCAACTATGAATGTTTTTACAGAGCCCGGCAGCGTATAGGCAATTTATTTTAGGCAGTATTAATGTACAATAAAGTAAAATTAACATAGGCTCATAGAATATATACCTTATAGACTAACATATATACAAAAATATAACACTATAACTAAGTATTTTATACGCTACTACACAACACATAAGGAATTATTGTTTTTGTCTACTTTCCCTATCACAGCGGTAGACTACCCCTGTAAGCCAGAAGTCCGGGGTAAGGAACATCTTCGCGTGTTCCGCTGGAACCTGGAGCGCGTAGGACTTGAAATCATGTAATGCTCATGCAATGCTCATGTAGAGGCATGATCCGCAATTTTCGGCTAACAAATCATACCAATCACTGTTTATGTTGTTACTCTTTCTTCTATGTAGTTTAAGGTTTGGTAAGTAAATATAGTTCAACGCTCGCACTCAAAATGGTGAAGGAGAACATTTTGAGAAAACCGGCATGTCAATACTCAATACTCAATAGTTTATTGCAATCATATATGTACATTTGGAAAGGTTTTATGAAAGGATTAGTAAAACATATACGACCCTGACAGGGTATGGCAATAGAAGCTATAGCGAGCGGACCAATTCATTAAATAAACAAACATATTATAGTATTAGGTATTAATAGTCATATAGAAATAATTGCATAAGTTTACTTTACTTGTCATTGAAAAACTTGTCCAAATTATAATAACATTTGTTAATTAGGTATTGTTTTAATTTTTTAAGAAGACTGATTCAATGCTTCCTTTTTTTATGTTGTTTGGAATTTTGTTATATATTTTTATTGCCATTACGTTTGGGCCTGACCTATGGATCTTGAGTTTCGAGCTTGGCAGCACGAGATTGTGTTTGTTCCTTGTTGCAAATCTTCGTATTTGGTCTAATTTTTTTTGGAAAGAACTGTTGGTATTTTCGTACGAATTTACACATTTCTATGACATATACTGAGTATAAAGTTAATATATTTAAGTTTATAACATGAGGTTAGCAGCTTTCCGGTTCTTTAATATTAGCGAGGATACGTATGCATTTTTTTCTGGCTTATAAAAAGGTCCAAGAATTAATCACATAAAAATCAAGCTCATGTGACATCCACCAACCCGTACTAGGCCAGCGTGGTAGATCATGGCTCACACTCTCTCTCTATGAGAGAAGGCCCGTGTCACAGCAGTGGGATCGTAATGGGCAGATGATGATGATGAAGTAAATATAGCCCTTAGACCTTAGAGCTCGAAACGCTCGCTCCGCCAGCTTTGCTCGCTTCGCTATACTGGCTACGCTTGCTCTGCTCACTTGTTTCTTTTTTAAGGCTCTAAATAAGAAAAATGAGTCAAGTGTTTAGGAGTGTCTTTCAGAACAAATCAACACTGAATAATTAATGGACTACCATATATACCATACCAATACTAGAGTTGATACATATAGCCACAATATAATTAGAATCAGATTTGATCCTAAGTACAGTTCATTTATAAGACCCATATACATAAATATAGAGGCGCCTAAATCTGGCTACCGCTTATAACGCTGGATACACATACTCGTATATTGGCTTTATGCCGGCCGGCACATATTTAAATAGATGACTCAGCGTGTGTTCAGGCCCTACTAATGTTTAACAGGGCCACAAGAAACTGTTTAGCAACTGAAATCGTGACTTAAAAGTTGGTAGTTTCCAATAATTTAATAAAATACATTATAATTTAATAATAATTTTATTCATAATAATCATCAGCCGAATAATCATCATCTGATAAATAATCATCAGATAATAATCATAACCGAACCTGGACGCAGGTGGCTCGGGACCGTACTGAGTGGAAGAAGCCTTTGCCCAACAGTGGGACAGTGACGGCTAATATAATAGATATACAATACACACAATACTCATAGTTGGCTACCACTCAGTCAAAATCTTGCTTCATTTATCCGCGCCTTAGCTGGCCATGTGTCTCGCCCTACTCTATGCGAGAAATACAATTATTCAGTCTGTAGAACCGTATACACCTTTGTCTGGGTTTTTATCACACTAATTTTATAAATGCGAAAGTTTGTATGTGGTATTATGTTTGTTAATTTTTCACGCTGTAACGGCTCAACGGTTTCAAGCAAAATTCGGAATGGAGATAGTTTATACGCTAGATTAACACATGTCATTCCGGTAAACTGCGGGCAAACCCGCAGCGTAGCTAGTTTAATATATCTGTGTCTTTGATTATTATTAACCAAGATTTTATCTAGAACACTTTAACTAGCTAACTAGGCTTTTATTACAGACACTACGAGTACCTACCATGGAATGTAGCGTGACGCCGCGCAATTTTGTCGTGTTTCACCCCGATATTCTATACAGCCGGGTTGTAGGTAAACACTGGTAGGTATATCTTCGACCGGTAATTACCAGCATGTTGATAAATTGCAAAAGAGACTCAAAAGGATGGATGCATGAAGAATTTATAAAAGGAAACAGTAAAGAATACAATGATTCAAAACTATTGTCGTAATCTTCTTTTTCGTGTGGATGTGCGGTCAACCCTGGTGTCGGAGTTTATAGGCCGCCGAAGGGCTCTGACATGGCCTAACAACTGCTGTCCTAAGACAACAAGGACCGCTGTCCGAAACCTAACGTACTATTCGAAGCAAGGTAACGCTCAGAAGTAATAAATTTACCAACAATTAGAATATATTTAATACCAGAAATTTATTAACTAAAATATTTTAACTCGACACTTATTTCTCTAGTAATATAAATTAACTGTCTGGTGTATAATTAAAATAGTGGCGCCTCGCGGTTTCACCAGCGGTTTAACGGGATAAAAAGAAATCCTTTTTCAGGACCTAAAGAACCTATATACCAAATTCGTTTAATAGTTCGTTTTTGTTTGGTCAGTAGTTTTTGCGTGATTGAGTAACAAACATCCATCCATCCACACAATTTCGCAATTATAATATTAGTACGAAGTTAATACCAATGTAATCTGCCTCTTGAAAATAAAAAAGTTAAAAGTAAAACTTTTTTATTTTCAAGAGGCAGTACCCATAGTAATTTCACAGCTTGTTAAAAAAAATCTATTTACATAAAAAGCTTTCATGTCACTAACTGCGGCCTTATCTACTCACATTGTGTACTTATCTGATCGGAGTAATTATAACGTTCTAAATTAAATGAACAAATGAAAGGAATTCAGAACATGCCGTGTGAGTGAATGACCTGGTACCTACTCTGTAAGCAAAATTTGTGAGCGTTTTTTTATGTTACTGAGTGGATGAGACGAGCAAGTCGTTTGCTTGATGGTAAGCGCAAACCAGAACTTTTAATACCATAAAAAGCACTGCGTAGCACGACTCATCACCCCGAGACATCAGATATTAAGTCTCATATGCTCAGTAATTTCGCTGACTAAAATGCCCTTCAAACCGGAACAAGGTAATTCCTCCGCACTACTGCTTGGCGGCAGAGCAGACTAACTAAGTGTACTTTGAGCGTTTTGAAATGTATTTAATTTAGACTGTTGAGAAGGGACAATTAATAAGTTCTTATAATCCACAACTGTAGTAGTATTTTACAAGTGGGTTCTTAACAAAAAGCGTGTCTCGCCACGGGCTTCTAAAAAGTGCTTCTTGGAGCGTTTTAATGATGCATAGAAGTCTCCAGTGACTCCAGTGTCTCCAGTGTAGCCAACACTGTATAGTATCTTAGCTTTTTACACAATCTATGAAACTTAGTCGATTTTCCGTAAATTTAAGCTGTTTTTGTGATATGTTAATCTTATGAAGGACACATAACTCAAAAAGTCAAGTCAAAAATCTAAATATATTTATTAATTAGGCACAAAAATGCACTTTTAAACGTCATATATAAATAATACAAATCAATTCAAATACGTAAAAATTGTAAATTAAAATATAAATATAATTAATGAATCTACCCATTTCTTTCCCATACACAAATTGAAGTCCGGGTCCAGAAAAGAAATGGGAAAACTGATTCTTTCATACTTTGATTTTCATAAATTACATCCTCGAATAAGGTTCCAAATTGCTTACTCAGCAAACATTACGTTTGAAATAACCAAGGTTAACTACGATAGCATTAACCACCAGCTTCATACAAACTTTAACGCACACTACCCCTATACATCAAAATTTGAATTAGCAAAACCACAATGAATGGCCAGGGTAGGTACCAAAGCGCTTAGAATAAATGTGGAGTCATCAACAATGATTCAGTGATGGGTATAGGGCCGGTACCATTGAGATCAGTAGAGAAACTTTCCTATTTGGAGTCGAGAAGATAGATAGATAGATAAACACTTTATTATTCACCTTAAAAATAGAAATTAAGTACAACTTAAATGTTTATTATGGTGTAACAACGTGCAGTCTTATCTCTTTAAGCGATCTCTTCCAGACAAACTTTGGATGGAGAGGAATAACAAAACATAAACGGACGGCGGTGATAGAAATTATGATGTAGGTCCGTTAACCCCGTAAGCCGTGTCCCCGTTAAACGGAGACAGTGGTCCTTTATTAAAATATTTAAAATACATCCCGATTTACTCCGTTTCCGTTGATATAGTAAAGTAAACTTTAAACTTTATATACAGCCAAATTACTGGGCTTATGAAACTTAATATCTGTCTTGGTGTGATGAGCGCAATGCAGTGCTACGCAGTGCTTGTTATGGTATTAAAAGTTCTGGGTGGCACTGCAATTGTTATGGCAGGCACTTACCATCAAGCGAACAACTTTCTCGTCTCACTACTCAGATCAAAACTGTATTTGATACAAAAAAGAATGGGCTACGCAACGTTGCACCGGCGTCTTTTCACTCTACGCGGCGTAGCACTCGTAGCACATAGCAAGCATGGCAAGATTATCTTCATCCGGACACGTTAGTGTGCGTGAGTTAATTTGTGCGTCTTACACATCGATTATTTACTGACCCCCACTGTCTTATAGGGCAGATATACAGCGTTACCAGATAGTACCTTGTACTGACCGCAGAGGGCGTGATATACTGTTATAGGCCGCGTGGCCCTCGCGCCAAATGAATGGTTCTAGGTAAGGACCTAGATATGACAAATGGCTTATAATAAAACAAGTGCGGATATTGTGGAAACTCTCGGTTGAGTGTATTAATATGTACAAAACCGCTATAGCGCGTTTTTGGCTGGAATGATATTAGTAGTTGTGAGACCCGAATTTAAATGAATTTAACTACTCACATAACTTTACATTCACTTGTTTTATGTAATTTTGTTGATGCATTGTTTTACTTTTTAGAACACTTTGATTAAATAATAATATGTGACAAAGAGAGAGCATACCACTCTCTCTTCTTCTCCACAAGAGCATTGCGTGCTACAATACTCTTGTCAAGATTCTAGGTGAACGTCATAAGATTTTAAATAATTAGGAAGAAGAAAAATGATATTGCTAGGGCAGGGATCGAAACTGCTTCTTTGGAATACCGTCCCGACGCCTTAACAATTTGGGCCACCGAGCCAACCCCTAAGGGAATCCTAGTACGGCTGCTAACGAAACTAAGATGATGAGTTTAACTAATAGTTTCTATAGATACCTCCCGATTTAAATTACTGTAATTTATTTTAACAAATATTAAAAAGAACTGCTTGAGCAACCAAATTTCTTCAAACCTTCTTATATAGTCTCATGGGGACGATTCTACGTTGATGTTCACATTGGTCAATATGATTTTACTTCTTTCTAATTATTAATAATTTGAATACTCCTACTTTACCGACAGCATCGTAACACTAAAGATGGCGGGACAAACTTGATTCCTACTGGAATGATTGGCCTGTTAGAGCCCTAAACCGCGAAGATTGGAAGGAGGGAAGAGAGGCCTTTGCCCTGCAGTGGGACATAAATGGCTTATAATTATAATCGTTACACTCATATTTTCTTGCTAGAAACTGTATTTATAAGGTATCAACTATATTTTCTAATGGAGTGACACGCAATTACATAAAAAGCTTCAGGGTTTTCACTTACCTACAGTCGTAATAAAGCGTTTTTATCCCCATTCCTTGGCACACGTTTACGTTTGAACATTAAATATTTTCCTCGTCTCACGGTCAGGTCTATCGGTGGGACACCTGCGTCTGTATATTAAAACACAACAATTGCCAGCGTAACTGCCGAGTGCATGATAAACACGTTACGTGTGTCGGAATCGAGGACTCAACTCAAATCGGTTGGGACATTTGACAAACATTCTATCACAGCAATGATGGATTACACTCATATTTAACAAATGTATTTAGCCTTTTTATTTGGTTATTCCTAACTAATGTAGAGCCTGCCTGTCTAGATCTTGCTTATTATATACTTTCTAGTGATATTATTTTTAATAAGTAACGCCCAAAGATTACATACATAAATTCTGGCCCCTAACTAGGATTCCCTATATATATGATCAATTAAATAAAATTAATTGAAAAAATTAAAATTGAATTGAATTTAAATAGGAAACCAAGAACTATAAGGACCATGGTACCACAACACCTACACACAAAAAAATGCTTGCGCTTGTTTTTCTGGGCACAAACATTTGTCCCGTCACGGGATTCCAGCCCGCAACCTAAGTGGTGTATGAGATTTGAGCCAACCTGTCCAACCACTACACCAAAGAGGCTGTTTTCATTGCCTGTATTATAAATACTTCAAAGTTTCCAGGTACTTCATCATTGTCCTAGGTGCTACGGATATATATAAGTGTTGGTGTATTAATCACCAATCAAATCATTGTTACAAATGTGACAAAGAGTCAGACACTCAAATTAAATCGGTTTGATAATTGAAAAACTGTGTCAAATAGAGGCAAGTATAATATACTAGTAGGTATATGTTTTCTAATCACCGCTGTATTTCTATAGGTCGTTTAGTTTGGGTTACAGTTGTTACAGTCGAGTGTACGGTAAACAATCCGTTTATCGACGGGTACTGCAAACGTTGGTCTCGAATCGATTCGTCACATCTCAAGCTTTGGCAAACATTGGATGACGGCACAGAATATGTACTACTAACATCACTATGTGTACTAACATCAGAGCGGAGTTGCATCAAACACATTTGCAAACGCTTTCGCTGTTTGCAGTATTCCGTTCTTTGGGAACTTTATACTTTTCAGGAATAAGAAATACACTCGCACTTGGATTGTATTCAAAGTATGAAAAGGTAAGTTTACCTATTTTTGTATTTATTTATAAATATCCGGCTGCGGCTACGCTACTTTTGGTTTGCTTAAGTGTTCCATGCATCTTTGTTCCGTGTTAATAAATTTCAAAGAGATCAGTTTTATAGTTTACCGATCAAAGTCTCCATGATTTGCCAATCTATTCACATGACATTGGCGAAATTGTGTTACGGCACATATTCCGGATAAGAGAAGTGAGATCAATTTTAATATGTACCTACATTTTAATACGTAAAATATATTCTTATCAGCGGTAAATGGTGTCGTATCGTTAGGACAAAAGTTCATCACCGTGAATCTCAGGGTTCTTGTCACGCTCATTCTATTTAATTAACTAAGTGGTGTTTGTTAGTTTGTCGCTCCGTACGTGTCACCAAATGGGCCGACAGGATTTTTAAACGAAAGAAAAATAAAGTTAAAAGATCGCAATGTTTTGAAAACTGAAAAATGAGTATTTTCAGCTATTTGCATCGGAGAATTCTGGAGTAAAAATATTAAAATGAATGTTTTTGAATCGAATATTAAACGTGTTATTTTGCGATAAAAAATGTTAAGCCGCTTGGCTGCGTGATGCGAAAATAAATCTTGGATATTGATGGAAATGGAAAACCGTCGTGAAAAGGTTTAACAGTACTTGTTGTTAGTGAAGTAACACTGTTGTTTGCAAAGAAAAATATTGATAATTATTCTATTGTTTATAGTTCAATTAATTAGGTACTTACTCGTTTACATAAAAACGCCTACTATTATTTTAAACTAGCTGCGCCCCGCTATTTCCCGAAATAAAAAGTAGCAATGTGTTTATTCTCAAACTTTCGCATTTATAATGTCAGTGTGATTTAAAATGAACAAACCTCCGATAGTTTCCAAAGATTTTGTTTCGATAATAAATTTGATTTGTCATAGATGCCGAGGTGACGTTTAACTCGTCTTACTTGCTGTAGAAGGAGTATATATAGAGGGTATCTTTGGACTAGGTTGTATATATATATATATATATATATATATATATATATATATATATATATATATATATATATCATTTCATTTCAATATTATATACGTACAGAAAAACAGTGCAAGTATTTGTTACATTTCTGAGTCTTGTAAGTTCTTGTAGTATTCTTAATTCAGAATAACCTAGTCAGTAATTGGGCAATCATATGCCTCTGTACGCTTATTCTCTTATCAGTACCTAAACCCAATATTTATTTTGTTCTGCTTTTCCCGTATGATAAAATAAATTATCTATACAGATATTAGGCTGGAAGCCCTAAAAACGCCTGGAACACGCACTGGCTATAAATTCCCTTGCAGTGGTGGCGCCCTCTGCTGAGCGAGGTAATTGCGCGGTCGCGGGGCGCCGACTTCATCGCCAAACCTCATTTGCACGAGTGCTAACACAGAATGGTACTATTTAAACTAGAAAGTAGGAAGAAAATAAAAGTGAATAGTTTCATTCACATTGTCTTGACAAATTCTTAGCAATGCAAGCCTACAACCGTAAATCTAAATTCATAAACGAACTTTTTATATACCTTTATGGTGTTGAGGAAATCAAGTGATTGATTAATCCAGGTAGTTGTTAGACATGTTCGATAATCATTTGTAAAACACTTTTGGTTACAAATAGAATAATGACTTTGCGAGTGAAATATCTGTGAAGTACAATTTAATAATTATTGTAACAAGACGTACAAAATCATTGTTCGTAAAACATTTGCTTTTTTTTCAAATGCAAAAACAGGTCGAGGGCAAATAGTAAATCTTCCAGCCCTTCCCACTGCCGGTTACACACTCAGCCAATTTATATAGCGAGAGGGCAATTACTGGCGTTTTCCGTCGTTTTAGGCGCACAAACGTCATTTGGGGAAATTATTTTGCCGTCCACCCCGATCGCCTCGGGCCAGGTGATAATCACTACTGAATCGAGTAGACAACGTAATCGAGAATTTACTCGAGTCAATTTGGTAGGGCCTCTTTCTATAACGTTTTTCTGAAGTTTGGGATATTAGGTAGGTATATGGTAGACACAGTTTCAGATTTTGTGATTTTTATAAAGCTCTTAAACAAATAGGTTTTTAACCGACTTAAAAAATGAGATTCTTTTTTCAAACTACTGTCTGTTTATTCGAGTTTCTCTCGAAGGACGGACAACCGTTGGAGTAGACGTGTCCTTGAGTGGAGACCGCGAATCGGCAAGCGTAGTGTAGGACGCCCACCGGCCAGGTGGAGCGACGACCTGCGAAAGGCGGCCGGAAGAAACTGGATGAGAAGAGCCGAAGACCGGGCTCAGTGGCGTTCGTTGGGAGAGGCCTATGTCCAGCAGTGGACGACTACAGGATGATGATGATGATGTATGTTTATTACGCGATTACATTTATTACCTGATATGGAAACTTCTTATTGCTTTTCGTTCAGTATAGCTTCAAGGTGGTCCCATATAAATTTCATCGACATTTGACCTTGGACTTTGAAGGTACATCAGAATTGAAGTCGGTTTTTTTGGTTACTTTTCAATTGAATTAAGCTTAATACATCTACAAAAAGTTTGTTAAAAACGTTTTATCTATAAATATTTGGAACAAAGAATATAATAATACACCAGTGAATCCATCTGCCGTCAGCGATGAAAGGATTCCTGAAATATATTACTGAAATTCAGGAAAATCACTCACCACCCGGTTGTATGAATAATATTAAACTATCAATGCCCTTTACAATGAGCGAATATACTCATATAACCGTTATGGTTCTGTGTCAACATAATAATAATTAAATAGACGTCGATGGGTTACTTAGGGTAATGTAATCATAATGTGCCGTGATAACTAATACACACTCTAATAATACCCCTATTAATGTGATCAAAAACAATCTGCTTTAATCATTTCAGACGTTAATATAGGTATAGGTATTCTGGTAGATAAAATTGATTGCGTTGTTGACAAATATTTGCTTTTATGTTATAATTAAACATAAAAGGTTGTAGGTATAATTATATTTTTACTGTCAAAACTTTCTACGCGTTTTAATATCATGAGAGACCATATGGTGTAAAATATTAATTACTACAAGTACATCCTGGGCCCCAATTCACTATGACAATTTGGCGAAATCACGTCGATTTCTTCATTAATAAACGACACCCCTATGACGCATTCATATATTCATATATATGACGCGTCATAGAGAATACCAATTTCGCAGATGTCGTTTATTAATAAAGGAATCGACGTTTCTTTGAAGCAAGGAATCGCCAAGTTGTCATAGTGAATTAGGGTCCAGGTCGTAAATTTGGTTCTTCATCTTTTGTATTTAAGCTTTCTTAAATTTATTTTATTATCATGAAGGATGACAACCAAACAACTCGATGAAAACAATTTGAAATATAAATTCGAACTCTAAGCAAAAAGATGTTCAAATGCCAAAAGTTTCAACGCCACATGTTAAAATTGGGAGTCTATAGCTGTTTTGTCTTCATTTCGACTCATCCGGTGTTATGACTTATTTTAGTTATGGAAGGTTATTTTATTATCATCAATCATCATTACCACATTACGTTTTGACTACTGGTACTTTTATAATTTTCTATATATACCAACAACACCTAGCTGACCTAAAGGTAGGTATTCTGTAAGACATGTTCAAGGTCAAACCAAACATTTTAATAAAATATTTAGGCACGTCAAAACAGACTGGAATGGTACCTACATTAAAGTTTAACAAAGTACACGTCTCCATCCAAGAAGTCTAAGTAAGACGAGCTTGTAAAACTTTGAGGAAGTCTTGAATCTTCGTAGGAACCTACTTAAAATTTCAGGTGTTTTGAGCTAAGTGATATGACATAGTATACTTAGCTACTCTAACTTTGTCAAGTTTACGATCTAGATTATGTGCACTTAACTCAGACGGATATATTAGAGTCCTTCATGATGTATGTAGCATGACAACTGTGAAAATACCCAACTAATTAGATTTTATAACCCTGTTGGAATAGAGTATTGTCAGGCCTAGCGCACTCCGCACTGTAGGTACGAAGCTACAAGTACATAGCCGGACACCGACGGCGGGTCGCGCGTCGTTACACGTGCCGCGCCAGAAGGGATAAAAGCTATGCGATAGAAAGAGAGGCGCTCTGTAGGTTCTGTGACTGATAGGTATGCAGCGCTACGCGAGCTGAATTGAATTTTATTGCGTCATAGCTCATAGCAAGAGTCGCTATTTGTTTAAATCTCTTTGCGGATTGATGCTTCTGTCCCTTAGTATTATCTGGTATTGTAACATTTTCATAAACACATCGGTTGGCTTAGAGTGATATAGATCGTTTAATAGTGAATAAGGTTAAATAAAACTAGTAGAAAATAGTAATAAAGTGCTCCGTAAATGCTCCATTCTACCAACAGCGTTGTTACGCTGAGCAACTTAGTTTCATTGACTTACGCTTAAGTCAGTTATTTGTAATGTTGCTTAAGTGAATGAATGAGCGTAACATTCTAAATCTCAAGCGATAAAATACTAAGTCAGAGCAATGTAAAAGGTTTTAAAACTAATTAGTTAGTAGCACTAAAGTTTGCGTTTCTGAGCTTGGTTCAGATTGCGTTATTTATGGTAATCTTTATCCTCGATAACATAAAAAGTAGGATACGTTATACTGGTTACACTCTAACATAGTCGTGGTATTCTTGGTAGGTCTCAATTGGTCGTTCGTGGCCATCTGGGTAGGTATCACCGCTTTGCCAGCTATTCTGCCGCCAAGAGCGCAAGCATTACTGTGTTCCAGTTTAACGAGCATTAGCCAGTGACATTACTGAGCGTATGAGACTTAATTTCAAAATCTTAATCAATATGAGACGATTTGATGTTTCGGGGTGAACACAATGCAGTGCTACGCAATGCGTTTTATGATATCAAAATTCTGGATGGCACTGCAATTTTTATGGGAAGATGTGGCGCTTACCATCAGGTGAACGACTTCCTCGTTTCATCACTGAATTCCATAAAAAATTCTACAACACAAAAATTGGCTTCACATCGTCATCGAACTTAACTAAAAGTCACTTACATAGCAACTGTCTCCCAGTACCGTATTGGGTCTATTGGACTCAGTATTTTAGTGCAACACGGCAAGGGCTGGTAACGCATCTTTCTATTTTTATGTATCAAAGATCTTTGCATGCAGCCGTAATTGCTTGGGCACTTTCTCATTCAAATTATTGTTTACCAACAATCCTTAATTACATATAAAATAGCTTATTTCGAGATTAAGCATTGGAAGGTGACCTTATGAGTTTCAGAACTATTTGTTGTCCTGTGGTCGTTTGGAAGTCGATGGTAATGAGTTATTTATATGCTATTTTGTTTGCTAATCGTCTGACTTCAAAGTCGGGAGGTTGGAAAGGACAACCGCAGTGGGTCAACGGCATGCTACATTTAATACCCTCAGCTGATTAAGTTAGACATCGGTAAATAGGATTGAAATACATAGACAAAATAATTTAAGAGAATGAATATTATTTATGCAGCCGCTAACCGGATAAATAAAGGATATTAAAAGAAGTAAGGCAATGTTTTTATTTTTATTTTAATTGCCCAAGCTTTTCATACATATATCCTGGCCCCTAACTAGGATTCTCTGTATCTAAGGAAACAGAAACTATTAGTACCACGGTCCCACAACACCCAAATACGAAACAAATGCTTGCGCTTTCTTTGCACAACCATTTGTCCCGTCGCGGGGATCGAACCCGCAACCTCAGTGGTGTATGAGATTTGATCCCACCTACCCAACCACTCCGCCACGAAGCTCGTTGTCCTTCAATGTTGTTCGTTTGATATATTTTTTTATCTAACCTATACTGTCTCACTGCTGGGCAAAGGTCTCCCCCATCTTCCCCATCGTTTGTTATGTATTCGGAACTTATGTACCTATGAGTATATGTCAAGCATTTATAAACTAATGGAACGATAATAAATAAAACCTACCACTTGTCGTCTATTTGCGCAAGCAGCATATGTAAGAATTCCAACATAAAAAACATATAAGTAAAAAAAGTTTAGGTACAGCAATTACATATGATTTTCTCTACAAATAACTATACGTAGGTACTAATTCCGAGAACGACAATGCAAATATCAACCTTAACTCAACATATTTACTATTGAGATGTGTTACAATTTGTCGAACGCACCTTTTGCAACTATTCAGGCACATTCATTACCGACACGGTTAATGAAGTTGCGCGCTAAAATCCACCATTCGCATCATGTACAGTACCTACGCTTCATATCCATAACAAGGGCGTATTCAAATTGTATTAACTAACTAGTAGGCAGGCAAATAGAATCCGGTGAACGCGGCGCGACTAATTGATCAGGTAATTTGCCAGCCCTCCTCGTTGTGCAGGTGTGAGCAAGGCTTTATGAATTACAATGCAGATGGTAGCTGGTGTGTTTAAATTATACACGTACTTAGATAATCTAGACTAGTCCCAATGCACGCCATTGGAATTTCAGCGGCAATGAAATATCTAGTAGCAAGTACTGTTTTTGATTTATTACTTTGATTTTATTAATATTTTTGTTACTTTGTTTTGATGTTTTTAGATAATATTTTACATTATCATTGTAGACTTTGTTCTTATTAACTCTATGACGTCAAAAAAATTAGTTGATTATGATAATAACAATTAGTTATTTATAACAATAATTCCACTACTTACCTACTTTGTCAAAATTATTTTTGCCTCTAGAGCCACTAGCGATCTAAATAGCGTGGGTGACACAGGAAAAAATGTGCCTTGCGCTGGCATGGTTCATGCAGCGCTACAGGTGAACCATTCTATTTTTCGTTGGTTTTGTTATGCTCCTTTGATTTCACTTAATATTATAATTAATTAACATTTTGTTGGCATCAATTTAGGTCATAACTTTCATAGGTCAGACAGAGTTTATATGACATACTGTATATGTGATCGTTAGGCCGCCAGCCGTTATAATACTCTATCACCATGGAAACACGAGTGGATTACAAAATCTATCTATTCCAGGCTAGGGGGCAGAGGCGAGAGGCCGCCAGTATGAGAATATACACCGATAAATCCCAATCAAACCGCGTCGAGCCGCCTCCACAAATGAAGTTATAGCTTCACCCACGGTAAATAAGTAAATAGCGGTAAATAAACTAAACTGAGGCATGATACCTTCGAGCCTAACATCGTTTTTGCATTAAACGATACGACTTATTGAAATATCTTTTGACAGGTGGTTTGGCTCTCGGTTGAATTTACTTAGTTTTAAACCTGACTTGTGTGTACTTTAGAAACTTACTGTAATATTATAAATACTCGTCGATACCCGCGAGTACCGTCCGCTTAGGCGATTTATTTTATTTTTATTTATTTATTTCTGACAACCTCTGTGGTGTAGTGGTTGGGCAGGTTGACTCAAATGTCATACATCACTGAGTTGGCGGGTTCGATTCCCGCGACGGGACAAATGTTTTTGCACAGAAAAAGGAAGCGCAAGCATTTAAAGTACAACAAAGTAAAATTAACAGAGTTCCATGGATACTTGACAGACTAACATATATACAAAAATATAATACAATAACTATTTTATTACGCAACTACACAACACAAAAAGGAATTATTGTGTTTGCCTACTTTCCCTATAACGGCGGCCAGAAGTTATGTTTGTTCCATAAGGAACTGATCGTTTTTTTACGGAAAAAAGTATTTCATACTAAAAACGAATTTACGCTGAGAAATTGTGACGACCACTGAACACCATTCACCACTGATCATTTTATTTGAGCGAGCAGTGGTCGCCGTGATTTTACAGCGTAAGCTCGTTCCTGGTGATTGTTTCTGATGGACAAGCTCGAAACTTAAGTTGACAAATTCGACAAACTACGTGACTCCAGTCATGTCAGTAATATTTGTAATGATTCAAAGTCACGAAAACTTTCATTATACACTGAAATTATTATTTTATTATACTGCAGACAATTTTATCCATGGACTTAGAAAAAGTCCAGTATTTTAACAGTGGGAGATCAAAAGCAATGTAACCCTGACATTCTCACATTGATTCCTAAGGTTAAATTCAGCGTCACTCAGATCCCTTTGTATAAAAATAATTAAATAAGTTAAAAATATCTGCTGTCAATTCAACATCGTGTCGTACACAAAGAAAAGTTTTCCAATTAGGTCACAGACGTTGAACATTCGCCTCGTCTGAGACTTAAACATTTATACTCTTATTGAGACCCCGTAAACATCATTAATATGATTACTCTTGAAAACTTACAACTCACGTCCTTTGGTACTAAAACGGTGACCTTCAGTCATGCTCAAGTTATTCCTCAGATCGTTTTTGTTTATCTATAGATTATATCTAATATGGAGTGCTTTGTAATAAAATAGAGAATTATAACCGTTTACTTTATTGGAATCTTTCGTTTACGTTGTTCTGAATATAGTAACTTGTAAGTGGTAATACTCGTAAACAAACACACATATACAAATATACTTTCGCAATTATAGTATTTCAATAATTATCATTATTATTATTATTTATGTAACTGGATGACGAGATGAGCTGGTCGTTTGCCTGATGGTAAGCAATATGCCAGCCTATAACAATAATAGCACCATCCAGAACTTTGTTTTGCAAAATCCTGCGCGGCGCTGCACTACGCTAGTCACCCTGAGCCAATTAGCTGCTGAGTTTCATAATGCCCAGTTATTTCGCTAGCAAAGTAAGCAAAGCAGTAATTTCGATTATAGTGCGCATCCATTGGTCTGCATCAGCCATATCATGCCAGTAGCCAGGCGGTACCGATACGGGATGCAGTGCTACTAAAGGCGTACCATTAGTATAATAGAATAAGATATTAGTAGGTAAGTAGGACTTTCCAAGCTCACCTAGTAGAGCTTCAGACTCGAAAAAATTAAACTTACATCAAATGTCCGCCTCAGCGCACCAAGGGTATAATAATAGCTAGCCTATTCTTTTAGCCCGTTCCGGCTCAAAATCTGCGATTTTCAGCGTCTAGACACGAACAAATAATGGCTTAATGGAATCATAAAGACAGAAGGAAAGTCATTCCATTAGTAGCTTGCTAGGATGGTGTAACCATTCTACTTGTACGCTGCCTATAAATACCGGTAGAAAATTGTTTTTATAATATATACATGTGTATAATATTGATTAATATTGATTGAAATAATATTGATGCTAATTATGTAATTAGCATCAATATTATTTCATTACATTGTTATTAGGTACGTTCTTCAAAAACTAAAGTGACAGACATACTGACTAAAATCAATTAACTTAAATGGAGATTGACAGATCTTCGAACCAGGACAAATTAAGCAAAGTAGTTAAGTATTGATCGGTACCCACGGGACAACCAAACCAAAGAAAGGAAACAATGGAAAATGCTAGAAGAGGCTCATGCCAAGAGGCAGTCTGACTTAAGATGTAATCTTTAAAATAAAAATGACACAATAGAAGAAGTCAGGATAAAGAGTTGTACTAATAATATCCTCACTCTTATACCTGCGTAGCTACAGAATAGCTGATAGAATGAGCTCATGATAAAATTACGGTACCTACGGATAGATTACGGTACCTTTATTTTATACCGGAATTCAACCGAAAACGATCCTCGATAAGACAGAAGGAAAGCCATTCCATTAGAAGCTAGTTATTACGCTGGAGGTGGCTGCCGTGCAATGTATTACGTAGCCTGCAATTTGTTCAGATTTATTGAATAACTTGGTAAACACTAACGCGCCGGTAATGGAGGGATTCAACGTTATTACTTTGCGGTTGTTGCGTTTTTTATAAGGTTGTATTTAGGTTAGCTTTTGCGCTTACCGAGGGGTTATAGCTTAATTTGCTAAGTAATAGAAGTTTAAAATTAAATCAATTGATTTAATTTTAAACTTCATAATCAAATCCTAATTTTTTTTTTTTTTTTATTTTTTTTTTTTTTTTTTTTTAATGTTAAATGGAATTTATTTTAATTCAAAGAAGATATTTACAATTGTCACAAAAAAGAAACTATTAATAAGATATTAAACTATGTACAACTAGAAATTTATATACAAGTGGTGACCATGCGGCAAGGTGCCAAGAACGCTGGCTGCATTCCCGCGTTGAATGGCTAAAGCTAATCTTTGAGCCAGGAATGAGCCAGCCCTTTTGTCACCTGCAACTTCGACAAGACGTGGGCAAATTTTTCTATATAATTGTTTGGTGCCCGGACCCCATGGACCTAAGGTTTCGACACCAAGTGGCGCAAAAATGTAATCACTGCAGAGTGAAGCATATTTCCGCCGCTTGGCGTCTTCGGCAGCCTCCGCCGCGGCTCCGGCCTTTGACACTGATCCACTGAGGCGAGAAGGAGCCAACGTATCGACGCAAGTTGCGTCCCATACGAGGGCTCGACCACGCTCCCAGGGGATCAGCGTCATGCCGTCCGGACGCTTACCATCATCGCCAACGACCCCCACCGGTTCTAGCACCGAAGGGATGTTGATGGTGGCAAGTGTCCGTTTGATGATGTCGTTTATGGAGCCGTGGCGGGAGAATCTGCCAGCACTTTTCTGGCAAAAAAGTCCATGAAGTCCGTCCCTGTCGACGTCGCTGCCACATGGACACCGATGGCGCTCCACAATTGCCGCACCCAGACGCAAACCGACGGCAATGCGGAAGCTGCCATCGTCGAGCAGTGTGCCGAGGTTAACTGATGGAAGGGCGTGAAGCCATTGCCCTGATTCGTGCTAATGGCGGCAATTAATAAATTAATCCTAATGGCTTAATAATTTGTGGGAATAAATAATACTAATAAATAGGTTCTTAAAATTATATTATCAAGCTTTTTTTATTTTATATATATGAGTTTTATAACACTAAAAAATAAATGACTTATTTGGGTCAGTCCAAAATTGTAGATGTCGGACAGTGCAACTCAATTTTGGCCTCACCTCTGTCTGACCAAGCTCAACAGCTTCCTAGCTGCAAAATGCCTAATATTAAGGTGATAATTTTAGCTAGAGATAAGGATCGGGTAATGTGGTCGCTAAGCGACAAAACCCTTTAATCAAAAAATTAAAAAAAATATATAACACTAAAGAAGAATTTTGATATTTGAACTATGTAACTTATGTATAATCTTCGACAAACAAAGGCATTTTATAATTTTATGAAATTTTATAATTTGGATTTAATAAAAAAATTAGGATTTCAATAGGTATATATTAAGTTTATGTGGTTTACTATTTCCCATTACACACTATACTGCACCGCTACCATTTTTTCTTGCATGTCCTGGATGACTGGTAGAAAATGCTATCTAGTATTAAGTCCTCCATGTACAAACTGTTTTGAGCTAAAGTATAAATACATAAATAAAGGCCTTACATAAACACAATAAAGAAATATAAGCGCGGCAAATATCAAATATTGTGGCAGTAAGTCAACCCCAAATTAAACCAATAACAAAATATCAACAAAAGAAAAAAACACGCATTAGACAGGTCACGAAACAGATGCCGCCTATTCAAATGATGGTTTGATCCACTTCGGTCCTTCGTACGCTTCTTCGCACAACAAAATAGCATGAAAGGTTCTCATTGAATAAACTTCCTAAGAACTTAGAGAGCCCTTTTGAGCGCTCGTATTTGCGTAGCCATTGCGAGAGATTTGTCAAAGAAACTCGCGAGATGCTCAAATATGGGACGAATCAACACGGGGCGAGAGCGGAACGAATTGTTTTGAACGTAGTACTTTGTTTATGTGACGAAGTGTGAAATGTTAGAAGTGGATTGTCTCGGTTCTGTATGCTGTTGGGATGTTTTACCCAGTGTTTAGGGGTAGACTCCGGTCGCAGTTGAAATACCACCCACCGAAGAAAGTATATCAATGCAGTCAATATATAAATTATGAATTAAAAATAAGTACGCTGATGTGGCAATGGGCCGGCCACAGCTGTCGAAGAACGGATAACCGATGGGGTAATCGGGTTCTAGAGTCCACGTTCAGGCAAACGTAGTGTAGGAAGCTCTCCGGCTATATAAAGTGACGACCTGCGTAAGTAGCTGGCAGCAAGTACATAAGGAGAAGCCTATGTCCAGCAGTGGAATAATACGGGCTGTTAATGATGATGATGAACAAAACCAAGGAATCTAGTCGTTTCGGAATGAGGTTCAGTGAACCATCAGGGAGACAGGGCTCAGCAGTTGCTCAACCGCTGTCTTCCTAAGCGATAAAAAGATTAAATTAGCCCTTGAAAGTTGATTGAAGGTGAAGAGCGCAGTCATAAAACAAAAACAATTGCGTAAATTATCATACTGAATTCGATCATAGAATAACATCATCAAAAAAGTTGTCTAAAAAGTAATATAATATACACTCGAGAGCAATGAATCCGGGTCACTTAAAGAATCCTAAAAATCTCGGAAACTAAAAATGCTAGGTTAATGCAATAAATTGTATTTAATAGACAATGTAATACTCCTTAAATGAAGGTATTAAAACTTCTTAGTTATTGTAAAGTTATATCATAAAAAAATCAAATTTGAAAAAGGGCCACTTTCGAAGATGGAACTACGAAATTACAGCATTTGGTTTTGCTTTTGTTTGTAATCTGTCATTTATGTGGGTACATAAACCATGTTGATAGTGCTCTATATTCATTATTCAAGCTGAAATTATGTCGCTTACGCCTGAAGAATGCACCAGAATACTTACAATGCTGGAAACCGGCCGGAGTCAGCGCGATACAGCCAGGACTGTCGGTGTGTCGCTGTCAACAGTACAAAGAGTTCTCCGACGTTACGAAGAAACTGGTTCTAACCTACGCAGACCAGGAACGGGCAGAACCAGGTGTACCACAGCACGAGAAGACCGATACTTGGTGAACACCATGCTTCGAAATCGCTTTCTCACAGGAACTGAACTCACCAATCAGTTTCGACGCCTCGGAGGAAGTAACCCAAGTGCATGGACAGTAAGACGTCGGCTTGCTGAATCTAACTTAAAACCCCTTAGACCTGCAAACGGCCCTAAACTGGAGCGTGGGCATCGTATTTCGAGACTAAGATATGCCCAGAGCCACGTAAATTGGAGTATTGAAGATTGGTCAAAAGTTATGTTCTCCGACGAATCAAAATGTATGCTCTACAAGCACGATGGAAGACACAGAGTGTATCGAAGACTAGGGGAAAGATTCAAGCAAGCATGCATCGAAGAAAAAGTAGCCTACGGTGGTGGGTCTGTACTTGTGTGGGCCGGAATTTCTTCTGAAAGTCGCACAGAGCTGGTGATCATAGAAAACGGCTCTTTAACTAGCGTAAGATATGTGGAAGAAATCCTCAATGATCACGTTGGTCCATTTATGGTCAATTTAGGTGAGGATGCTATATTTATGCATGACAATGCCCGACCTCATACAGGTAGGATTGTGAATGACTACCTTCAAGAGATGAACATTACTCGTATGGAGTGGCCAGCGCGCAGCCCGGATATCAACCCGATCGAGCATGCTTGGGACGAGCTAGGCAGATGCGTAAAACAACGAAACCCTCCCCCAATCACGCTTCGTGAGCTCAAAATTGCTCTCACAGAGGAATGGGAGAATATTCCCCAAAATCGTATAAGGACCTTGGTGTACAGCATGCCAAACCGCGTAAACGCAGTAATGGAAGCACGAGGAGGCAATACGAAGTATTAAAATTCAAGAAAATCGTAATAAAGTTCAAAAATTTCATGTTTCCTATTTTTGTTTTAAGGAGAGATCAGCAGTTTTTTTCTTTATGTAATTTTGTGTTAATAAAATGTATGGTGACTCATATTTTTTTTACTTTCATTTAAGGAGTATTACATTGTCTATTAAATACAATTTATTGCATTAACCTATCATTTTTAGTTTCCGAGATTTTTAACATTCTTTAAGTGACCCGGATTCATTGCTCTCGAGTGTATATTATGTATACATTTTATGATTTCAAAAAGCGCATCACTTGACAACGGCTAGACCGATTTAGCAATTTTTATTTTATTTTGTTTATATTCGAATTAGGTTTTTATAGAATGAATTTTACAAGTGACTCGAAAATCTTGGACATTCGGGAAAAACTGAAAGTGCTTACTCGGCCCGGCGAAACCGCGGGGTGCAGCTAGTTGATAATAAATACCAAGTAAAATAGTAATTCAGTGAAAATAAGTACGAACCCTTATAATACGCTGGTTTTATTACTAAATTTATTTGTCAATGTTTATAAATGGAGTATTTCCAATGAATGTTTTCAAAAGGCTCCTACACTTATTGCTTAAATTAGTAGCAGGGCCTCGCCGAAGAGATTGCTTACAGATGTTTACTAGACTGTGAAATCCTTTTATAAAATATTATGCTTTGTGTTTCTAGGAATTCTTGGGATTCTAGCGCACCAATGGTTTCATTATTCTTACCTGCCTCGGGACTTGAACTTACTAGTCTACGTAATAAATTGAGTATTTATATAGAATACTTGAAAACCTCATAAATGCTAGGCTTATTTTTATTGTAGCTATTCTGTTTATTTTATTACCAAAGAAGATAAAGATATTTTTTCTACTCTCCCCGCGTATGAGCGAAAGTCTTTTAGACAACACAGTTAATATGAATGTTTTATAAACACTTATCTGCAAGAGAGTTGGGGCGTAATTACGAATTGACTGTGGCGCAATTTTGTATAAATAAAAAAGTGAAGTAATTTTATGTTGAATTTTTGTATGTATGTTAGTATGTAAGGTATATATTCTATGGGCCTCTGTTAGTTTTACTGTATTGTACTTTAATATTGCCAGAAATATTTTTTTTAATAAATTACTTATTACTGAAATGACTTTTACTTTATCCTTTAAAGTTTTTTGCTAAACATTTGAAATTCCCGTGTTATTATTACGTACTCGAGTAATTATTATTACCCGAAGAAATCGGACGATTCTCCCAAGAACCTACACATTTCGAGAAACACATCGCACGAACATTTCTCGAAGTTTCCGTGATCAAATCTCGAGACTTAGAAAAAGTCTTGAAATAAGCAAGCTTGCCGTAATGTACTCTAGCCACGGTAAACACATTGGAAGTTATCTGGGAGTTCACTGAGAGTTTCTGTAAGTTAGTATTTAATTTCGCCGCCTAGCGAGTGGAGGTAACATCCCTTGGGCTAGGGTTTTCACGGTACCACAATATTTCGTCGTATTTTCTGAGAATGAACCTAAAATGAGATTTGATAACAAGATAGGCAGAAAACTATCGTTTAACACATAGTACAACAAAAAACTTACCATTAAAAATAATTACTCATCTTAACTACAACACTAATACATACAACTGGAAAAAACTGCAACATGTTAATCTGTATCTTCTTCGCTTGGAGAAGAACCTGTTCTTCTCCAAGTGGGGAAGAAAAAATATAAAACAAATCAAATAAATAAAGATAAATCTCAGGAGATTGATAGACTGAGCAGCTTCGGGCAGCTTCTGCTTCGGGGCAGGTTTTCGGTTACAGGAATTCGGTTTGATTGATTATAAAATATTCTCTTTGGCTGATGATGATGTAAGTTGGTCAGAATGTAAACAACTGCTAACTGCACCATAGGAATATAAACAAAAATATAAATATCGCGAATATAATACTATAGAAAAAAAAATGTACACAGTACATGCCTTTATTACTGAAACAATTCTAAACTCTACTTACTAAAACTAAAGAAAACTAAATATTGCTAAAACTAAACTAACTACATACAACGAGAATCAATTATACAACCAATTGACCATTATAGGCCTATAAAATAAATGTGTCGCAAAAAACAGCATACTTTTAAACTACTACCACAGAATACTAAAGGACAGAAGCATCACTCCGCAAAGAAATTTAAACAAATAGCGACTCTTGCTATGACGCAAAAAAAAAACAATTCAGCTCGCGTAGCGTTGCATACCTACCAGTCATATAACCAGAGCGCCGCTCTTTCTATCGCATAGCTCTTATCTCTTCTGACGCGGCACGTGTAACGACGCGCAACCCGCTGACGGTGTCCGGCTATGTACTTGTAGCTTCGTACCTACAGTGCAAAGTGCGCTAGACCAGCTACTACTACCAAAAAGCTTTGGACGCTGAAGTCTCGCATGCTAATCACTAATCAGTGAGACACGGAACTGGCGAAATTAGAAATTAGGAAATTCCTAATTATCTTCCAAAACAGCATTCCCAGACAAGTCCAAATCTGTGAACGTGATCGATCTGTAATTGGAAATGCTCTGAACGTTCCAATTACGCAAATTAATAACTGACTAATTACTGGGAAGAGGATAACCTGGAGTTCCACTAATTGTCACCCGAAATACCGAAGTGTCTTGCATTATCTTAATCGCGTCTTGAAGATATCTGAGCGACCCATCTTTTAATGACAGGTAAGCTAGTAGAAGCAAATCTGGCCGCGAACATGACAGACGTAGAGAGTTGTAACAACGCAGTAGGGTTAAATCTAATAATGCCAGATTTTCAGTTCTGTATTCGGACGATGTCTGGTGAGATTTTGGACAATGAAGAGAGAAGTGTTTTCTGAACGTAATGATCAACTCAGAGACAGTTTGTGCGTAACAATACTCAAATATCAGCCGCTGTTTGGATTAGGCAATTTCAAGTACCAGTTGCTCTGCGGAGACTCAGTCCTAGTCGGGGCCTTAAGGGTCGACAACGCATCATCAACGCTTCTGGTTTTGCAGATGTTTATATCCACCATAGGTGACGTTGACCTCTTACCATCAGGCGGGCCGTAAGCTTGTTTGCCGATACTAACACTTAAAAAGGCGATATTTATAAGGGTTAAAAATGGCCTTTTTTAACAGGAAACTTTCTTGAGTGGTGATTGTGAAGGACAGCTTCTTAAAGTAATACAGCCCAGCCTGGCAACCCTACCGCCCTGGTGTGGCCCGATTCCTCAACAAGTTCGCACACCTTCTTAATTAACAGACTGTGAGCACAGATATCGCGCTTTTAATTTTAAACACCTATTAACTACTAATTGCGAAGCAACTTGGCTAATATGGAATAAGGTAATTAAGTCTGACGCGTAATCGCGTAATATGTGTATAGACTCAGGATTAAGGGCTTGAGAAGACAGGCGGGGTTAATTTCGTTTATGCGATGCATACACGGTTAAATGAATACATTTTTTCATGTATTATGTAATAGAAATTAATAGAATTAACTCCTTTCTAAAAGAAATCCCTTATTTTTAAAGGTACATCTATTGATGAAGCTTGCATAAGTCATGCCTGCCTACACTACTACCTACACACCTATATATAAACTTATATCAATATACAGGTATATTGTAACGATAAAGTGTATATAAAACCTGATAAAAACTACATATTATTTAGACACATGCAACTTTCTAAGTAGGATTAGGACGACTTGCTTGTCTCATCACTGAGTTCCATAAAAAAAAAGTTTACTACGCATGACCATGGCAATATTAAATTGCCCTATGTTTCTGCTGCTGTGGACCTCTCGTGGTGTGGTGGTTACTTGGGCATAAGAGGTGGTAAAAAAACATTTTTGAACCAGTAATAATAATTCTCGTATTATGATATGATATCAGTATTTACGATAAAGTCTAGGTCATGTTGCATTACCTCATCACCACGATCGGCTCACAGATCGCGTATAAAATAAATAACGCCAATCAATCACTTACATAGATCCGGCCCCTAACTAGGACTCGCTGTATATAGGAAACCAGGATCTACGAAGACCTTCGTCACGCATAACTCATACACAAAACAAACGTTTGCGCTTTTTTATTTGTCACAAAGCGGGAATCGAGCCTGCTGCCACTGCGGTATAAGAGATTTGAGCTAACCATCCCAACTACTACACCACAGAGGCGCTATTGTTCGTAACGAGCCCCTATTCCCATCACGATCGCATGATAACACATTAAACACTATCTAATTAGTTGGAAGGCCCATAACTCAAGCAAGTTCTCTACAAGTTAGTGACACAGTGAAGAATAGTACAGTTAAACAGCATAAAACAAATAGTCAAAGTAAATAAATGAGGCCATTATATTATTAATAAAAACCTTATTACTGTTTTTAATTTTATCTACTACCAACATTACTCATTTTAATATCATTTAACACATGAAAAATGAGCCCGACAAAAAGTTCATCGAAAGTGAAATATAGCTTTCAAGTTTTCGAAAATAGGTTTATTACATGAAAAGTAGCCAAACAGAATTAAATCTTAAATTGCAGTAATTCCTATTGCTGGGAAATAGTTTATTTTTTTCAAATAAATTTATATTTCAGCTCTGCCACCATATCACTGACTGGACCTAATAATAGTTACTTAGTTACCGCTGTTACTTAGTTTAAGAATTCGATCCCAACGATTAATTTAGTTAGTTTTATGTTCTACGCGAATTTCATTGTAAAGTTCCATATCCATAAAATAAATCCTAATGATTTTTAGAGTATACGCTGAGTCCTACTCCTGCTAATATTATATATGCGAAAGTTTGTGAGGCTGGATAGATGGATGGATGGATAAATAAATAAATAAATACGCCCAACGATCACATACATAGATCCTGGCCCCTAACTAGGATTCCCTGTATCTAGGGAACCAGGAACTACGTGGACCATGGTCCCACAACACCTAGACACGAAACAGATGCTTGCGTTTTTTTTTCCGTGCACAAACATTTGTCTCGTCGCGGGAATCGAACCCAACGTGCCCAACCAGTACACCACCGAGGCTGTCAAGGATGGATGTTACTCAATCACGAAAAAACTATCGAACGGATTTAGATGAAGTTTAGTATGTAAGTTCTTTAAGTCGTGGAAAAGGGCATAGACTACTTTTTATCCTAGAAAATAGGCTAGGCTATAAATATGGTGAAGTTTGACTACTCGCTAGCCAAGTTTTCTGTGTCAGCGTGCGCAGTCATTCCAACTATTTATTTATTTACGCAGCTATAACTTCCCTTATATAAGTATATGGCATATCACTTAGCGCAAACTTTTCCATTTACTTAGTATATTTATTTACCCTCTTTACTATCGATGGTAATAAAATACCAAAAGTTGCATTTTGTTCGTAGGTATATTCATATTCATTTAATGATGCTTACACTACTGGTGGTAGGTTTCTCGTATGCGAGAGGCCGTCGGGGTGGGCTTTGCCAGTTATTCAGCTGCCAAGCAGTAGTGCGCAAGCATTGCTGTGTTCCGGTTTGAAGGGCATTGTAGCCAGCGAAATTACTGTTTGGGAAAAAAATAATTGACAAAGCGGCGTTAGCGATGATACCTACCCAGACGGCCTCCCGCATACGACAGACCTACGTACGAGTAAATAGTCGGTATGTGCCTCTGAAGCGCCATGGTGAATTTTGAAAAAAGTTTTAAAAGATCAGTGTTAAATTATAGACCAAGTGGTTAATAAATCGTCATTGGTCCAAGTGAACGAAGTAGGAAAATTTTGTAAATAACATGTTTTGTGTATATGTATAATCGCACAAAAAAGTCTCTACGTCAACGTTAAACTATAGCCCAAGCGAACGAAGTCGCGGGCAATAGCTAATATGAATATATGAATGGGTCATAGAGATGTCGTTTATTAATGAAGGAATCGACGTGATTTCTAAGCAAGGTATCGACGTAATTTCGCCAAGTTGTCATAGTGAATTAGGGCCCAGAGATAGCAATAGTTCCCTTCTCGAAGGGGATTACTAATTTAATTCTAAAATAATAGATCTTTGTGTAAGAAAACAAAACTTAAGACCTAAATTCTGTTTCTAATCTTTAAATTTACTTTTTAATTTTGTTGTAGGTTAGAGTTGTTTTAGAAAAAAGAAATTTTGCAAAAGGCTTGTTTTTGTCGGTGATAATTCATTTTAATTTAAAGAATGTTAAACGAAAAGATCCTAAACGAAGAGAGAGCCGCTCCACTTAAATTTTAGTGTAATTTGTGATTTTTTAATAATTTTAAGTTTTAATAACCTGTGGCCTCTAGTATAACTTGTTTTAAGACCAGGTTTAAACATTATGTAACCATCACTGTAAACTGACGTCAGAACTCATGAATGTGAAAACTTTAACTAGAGGAGAGTACATAAGTTCGGATTTCCAGGCGCATATTCCTCTGAGCATAGGTTACGTATACCGATTTGGTGGTATACGTATGCATATATGTATGTATATCGCGTGAACACCTGTATTTGATAGCATTCGTGTTTTAGCTTGCACTTCAGTGTTTACTAGATATTCTGACTGCAAATTCTGCACCGAATCCAAAATATACCTACCTATACTTATGTACGTTAAATCGCACTCACCTGCTGCAATGAATTTTGTAGAATTATGAAAATAAATAACGAATAAATAACTTTTTTAAAGTCAAAGTATTTTTGTCTACATTTCTCCATATCTGGATTGTCTGGAAGGGATCGTTTTGAGCGATAAGATCGACCATTGTGATACTCATTATACTTTTTTATTTTATTTTGTTTGTATCTGTAACTCTGTATTGTATTGATTACTATGTAATGTACTTGTTTTACATGTATTTTTGAAAGTTTTTAACTATTTCAACAAGACTGATCCTCGCTTGGGAAAATCTAAGAGATGGTGCGTAATTTGCCCAAAAATTAAGCCTCTAGTATAAAAGGGCAACGCCGCCGCCAGGATTCTGGGAACCCTGCCGCACGATGGCGATCTACACGACGTGTTTGCCTTATAGTTTTATTCTTTTTTATTCTTTATTCATACCTTGTGCATAGGTATTATAATGCGATAAGAGCGAGTGTGGCTCAGTGGCAGTATGTGTGACATTCGATCCGACGCACCCGAATTCGAAACCTGCTGACCACTGATTTTCTTAATTTATATGCGGATTTAACACTCGCTCTAAAACGGTGACGGAAAACATCATGAGGAAACTGGCACGTCCAAGAATTAATCACAAAAATTCAAGGACATGTGACATCCACCAACCTGCACTGGGCCAGCGTAGTGGATTATGCCCTTACTCTCTCTACGAAAGAAGGCTCGTGTCCCAGCAGTGGGAACGTGATGAGTTGATGATATGAGATATTATAATTGTTTTTATCCTAGTAGCAGTTATTCTAATTAACGGCTTTCTTATTAATGCGATACGGATTTATATTGTGTAGTATGAAGAGCTATTCTATTCTATAAATAACGGCAGAGAGCAAGCATGCGATCCGCAGGCGAACAGTAGGAGTACAGAGCCGGGCGGCAGGCGTGGCTCAACCGTCGGCTATCTACAACTTTTCTCGTTTAAACTTATTCCCTTTATCTAGCACGCCGACCTTACCGCCGACTTATCTGCAGCTTTATTAAATTACTTGATAATTTCAATGGCAGACGATCTCGCGTGGCTTGTTTATTCTTTTTCAAGTTTTTCGGCGGAACTTCGCCTCAGCTGGATTAAGTTCTGTATTTCCGAGGTTAAGTAACCGGGAGTTTGTAAAATAATCTTATTTTTGCTTGAAGTGTTAAACATGTCTGTTTTGTTTTGGCGTCTTGGTGTTGTAAACATTAGACGTAAGTATCTTCTGAGGAGTGGTTCTTTTTCCGATACGGTCTTAGAGTCATTGTGATAATTTGATGTTCATAAGTGCGTCTGTGATGACAAAATGATTAAAGAGATTTTGACTTTGAGACATTTGGGAAATAAATATGTATTATATTTGTAAATTATATTGGAATCGTCCCCGTAAGACGATATAAGAAGTATAGAAGAAATTTGGTTGCTCGAGCAGCTGGCTCGGTGGCCCAGTGGTTAAGGCGTCGGGACGGTATTCCGAAGACGCAGGTCCGATCCCTGCCCGAGCAATATCATTCTGCTTCCTAATTATTTAAAATCTTATATTGAAATGGTAACATTTACTCGACAGCACTATATTTTAACATACTTTAAACACCTCCTTATTATGATTTGAAGAGGAAATTATACTCCCCTAGACAATGCGTCAATTCAACAGCTTCTGTGGTGTAGTGGTTGGGCAGGTTGGCTCAAATCTCATACATCACTGAAAAAAAGTGCAAGCATATGTTTCGTATCTTGGTGTTGTGGGACCATGGTCCTCATAGTTCCTGGTTTCCTAGATACAGGGAATCTATAAATCTATAAATGTGATAGTTGGGCGTCAAAAAAAAATTGCGCCGCCTTTAAGTGGCATATCAAACGGTGAACCGCATCAGATTTAGCCAAATCTTAGATAAATGGTAGGAAACAGACAAACAGACAACCTATAACGCACACTCATTTGCCTTCTCCGTTCCTTTCCGGTTAGAGTAAACTTCTTCATACCTCCTAACCGTTAAACCGCAGTCAATTTGTGTTCATCTCTACCCTTCAATTTTCCCCCGGATGAAACCCGTTGCGATAAAATTCACAAATTGCAAACACGGACGCCGACCGCAACGTTTAATTATATTCGGAGCTAATCGAGCGAAGCCGTGGATGCCATTGATTAGTTGATTCCTTTCATCAAATCAATTTGGTTTACCTTTGAAAATCTTATTAATGCAGGCTTTTAAATATTGAATTCAATTAATTTGTGTTAATTTCATGTTGAGAAATGTTGTTTCACGACTCTTGTAACTACAACTGGAGTATTTACTTAGCGAAATTGCTGGGCATATGAGACTTAATATCTGATGTCTCGGAGTGATGAGCGCAATGCAGTGCTACGTAGTACTTTTTACAGTATTAAAAGTTCTGGGTGGCACTGCAATTGATATGAGCAGGCGTGGCGCTTACCATCAGGCGAACGACTTGCTCGTCCTATTATTCAGTTCCATAAAAAACTACCTACTATCAATAATTTATAATCTAGTGCTAACAAGGCGTACAATCCAAAAGTTCATCAACGTCATTATCTTCATAGATAAGTACCTACACTTAATCATAAATCTCACCTTGTCATTATCGTTTACTGATCCTATTCAAAGTCCAGTCATGATCTTCAGCCTCATCATCAGCCCCGTATTCATATTCGTCCTCGGTCTTATTCTCGTCCTTATCTTTTTTTTTTCGTTTTCAGCCTCGGCCTTTCACCCACACATCCTAATAAAAATGAAGGACAGCGTGAAAACGAGGACATTCTCATCCTTTCACCATAATTCTCATCGTTTATGTATCTATTTATAATTTCGCTTATGATTTTTTATATATTATATACCTATGTAATTGTCATTATGTATATATATAAATATATATTTACTATCTTATATATTTTGTATATTATATTATTATGTTTATAATTGGTATATATTATTGTATATTTAATATAGATAATCTATATAATAAAAGAGCAGGGTTTTTTTCTACAATCATCGCACAGCCGAAACCGCTTAATATAGAAACCTGAAATTTAGACCACGTATTCTACAAGTAGTGAAGGCGTCATTTAAGAACGGATTTTTCGAAATTTGACCCATAAGTGGGTCAAATGAGGTCATAAAGGATGTATGGAGAAAAAAAATTCTTTTGTCGCACGATTACGAAACTTTGGCAGTATACTATGCAAATAAAATAAAAAAACATGTGTATCACAGTTTTTTGAAAATCAACCGTTAAAGGGGGGTTAGGGTGGTTTTTTAGATTGGAATGCGGAAACTATAATGTATGCTGCGGTGGTTGTTTCTTGACCAGTAGTTATCAAATTTTGTGTGAGCATTAAGCATGTGAATACAAGGAACTTGTTTTTGGCATTTTTTGAAATTCAACCCCTAATGTCATTTATTGGGGTCGCTAAGTTTCCATGGTGTAGGTTTTTTTAGTTAAGTTATGAAACTTAATCAATTGACTAAGCATAAGAATATAAAAATATAATTTCAGTAACTTTTCAAAAATCAACCCCTAAGGTAATTAAATAGGGCCGCAAAGTTTGTATGGAGTAGGTTTTTTTATTAATGCGACACTATAGCTACAGTAAAGAAACAGGGTAAATAAATTAATTTGGATCAAGTTTAAAAATAAGTTTTCAGCATTTTTCAAAAATCAACCCCTTACTGGGTTAAACGAGGTGGTAAAGTTTACATAAACAATCTTTGTTTATTGCGATGAAACTTGGTACATACCTGACAAAACATTATTAGAATGTGATTTACCATTGAAAATCATCCCATAAAAGGGTTAAACAGGGTGGAAAGTGAAGATTATTATTTTTAAGCTACAACGATGAAATGTGGTGTACGTGGTAAGCTAATGAAATAATTGATGTATATTTCACCATTTTTTGAAAATTATCCCCTAACATGCCTAAGCGGGGTGGTAAAATTTGTATAGAAAATCTTTGTTTATGAAGTTTCGTGGCTAAGATAAAACTTGGTAAAAGAAGATAATTAAAACGTGATTTATACTTTTTGAAAATCATCCCTTAACAGGGTTAAACAGGGTGGAAAGTGAAGATATTTTTTTTAAGCTACATCGGTGAAATGTGGTATATGTGCTTAGCCAATGAAATTATAAATATATATTTCACATTATTTTAAATCATCCCCCAACAAGCGGGGTGGTAAAGTTAGAATCTTTTCTTAAAAGAAAATCTTTTTTATTTATGAAGTTTGTGGTTATGATGAAACTTGGTACACAAACTAAGAAAAAGGAGATAGTTAAAACGTGATTCACATTTTTTTTTAATCTACCCATAACCAGGTTTAATAAGGGTGAAATGAAGTTACATTTTTTGAAGCTACGATGATGAAATCGGTTCATATACTCAGACAGATAAACTTTAAGCACCTGTTTCACCATTTTGCTGGAATCATCCCTAAACCGGTTCAAACGGGGTGGTTAAGTGTATATGGAGAATCTTTGTTCATGAAGTTATGGCAATTAAATTTGGTACATATAGTAAACAAAAGAAATAAATTGAAACGTAATTCGGCATTTTTTTAAATTCTAACAAGGTTAAACAGGGTGGAAAGTATCAAATATATTTCAATGCTACGATGTTGAAATCTGTTACAAATATTCAGCAAATAAAATTCTAAACACGTATTCCACCATGTTTTGAAATCATCCCCATAACAGGGTTATACAGGTTGCTAAAGTTTGTATGGAGAATTTTTGTTTATGAAGTTTTAGCAATGAAATTTCGTATACAGACCAAACAAAAGTAATAAAATAAAATGAAACTAACTTTATTAATGAACTTCTAAAAACGTTAAACAAGGTGGAATTTAACATTTTTTCTAAACCTGCGACGGTGAAATTTGGTACAAATACTAATCGAAGATACTATACGCACATGTTTTACCACTATTTAAACATCTTAAAAGGTCTAAACGGGATGGCAAATAGTTTAGTGAAAAACCTTTGTTTATAAGGTGAAAGCAAAACTTGGTATATAGACTAGGCAAAAGAAATGAATTCTAACGTAATGCAATTTTTTGCAATTTCTTTATTCGTACAAGACTTTAATAGACTTTTAAAATGCATCATTCAGAAAAGTAAGAAATACTCAAGGTGTAGTCAATCGAAGATTTTCAAATATTCAGCAACTTTTGTCGTTGACCGTACGTGTCGCAAATCGGGAAATGAGGATATCTGAGATTTCGCTAAATTCCTAGGGATGGTATAATCATGTATGGGAAAGACCACTTCTCCGCAGTCCGACTAGCTTTTACCCCTAGAGTGTATATAAAAAGCGCGGAGCTAGGAGCTCGCGAGGAGTTCGGGAATGACAAAGCGAGAGTTCTGGCGAGAGCCTATTTATTAAAACTGTACGTCGTATCCCTAGGGATTTCATGAAATCCCTGGTATCCTCATTTCCCTGCGACATACAATATTTTTTCTGGAGCTACGACGATTGACTTTTGGCCAAAATGCTTACATATACTTAGCCAAAAAAACTATTGACACATGTATTATTACTATTGTTTTGAATACCATCCCCTGACAGGTTTAAACGGGTGGTAAAGTTTGTAAAGAAAATATATGTTTACTAGCTGACCCGGCAAACGTTGTTTTGCCATATGAATTATTTCTAGAGTATGAAAATATATTTGATTTATTGAAAGTGTGTGCATATGTGGTATATGAGTGGAAGAGGCATGGACCGCTGTGAACGATGGCGTAATGTGAAAATAACAACACAACCAATACATTTTAATTTACTTTTAACTTTTATTCCTAAATTATATATACAACGAATTCTGTAAATATTAGTCAACAGTATTAATCTTTTATTGCAATGGAGTGTACAATATAAACTTGCTATTTTGCTGCTCCCAAGCGGAGGAGTTTGGCAAAACGGAACCCATTGATCAGCTATCGACCTAAGTTAAAAAGTCCAGTTAAGTTAAGTAACCCGGCGAGGTGAGTCACTTCACCCTTATGTTGTGCACATACCACCAGTGCGCACAAAGCGCTTCGCTGACTCCTTCATTATACGTACCGCAAAGGAGTGGAATTCTCTACCTGAATACTTATTTCCTTCCAAATAACAACCTGGGTTCCTTTAAGACAAGAGTGAATAGGCACCTCATAGGCAAACGTGCTCCACCTTAGACCGAAACTACGCTTACCATCAGGTGAGTTGTTGTCAAACGTGAGCCCATTTAATCATAAAAAAAAAAGATTTTGTCAATTTTTTTTTTCATCTGATTAGAATTTTTTTTCTGGGGTGAGCCACCCTTAACACTAAGGGGTATAAAAATTAGTTATAAACCTATTCTCAGAACTAATGAATATACATATACGTACGGTACGTTTGATACTTGGTCAAAGAAACTATAAACACATGATCCACAGTTGAAATTAGGGCTAGAAAATTTGGTAATTATATAGGGACCAGAGTGGCACGATAACGGGTTAGGAAGGGGATGGTAATGGTACAGGAGGGGAACAATAACACGATAGGAGGTTTGCTAGGGAGGACGATAAAGGTTAGGATTGGAATAGGAGTGGGACGGGGTATCAGAACCAGAGCAGGGCCCCAATTCACTATGTCAACTCGGTATTTTCTTTCTTGAAATCACGTCGATTCCTTCATTAATAAACGACATCTCTATGACGAATTCATATATTCATATATATGACGCGTCATGGATAATACAAATTTCGCAGATTCATCGTTTATTAATGAAGGATATGACGTTTCCTCGAAGCAAGGAAAGTTGTCATAGTGAATTGGGGCCCAGAACGGTAACGGGATAGGAGCGGGACGATAACAGGATAAGAGTGGAAAGGAGACGAAACAGAAGCGGTATGGTACGGTAACGAGATATGAATACGAGCGGAACTCTAATACTTCACTACGCGTACGAAGTCGCGGGCATCAGCTAGTAGTATATATTATTATAGTTTGTACTCTTTGTACATACATACATTTGTTTATTATGTCATTTATGTTGACACCCCCGTCTCTTACAGTTTCTTTAAGTCCTGTACATCCAAAGGTTGTCTGATAAGACCGCCCATTGCAACACTTAGTTTTTAAGTTTGTTTGTTTTCTTTTTGTTTTTATTTTTTCTGGTGGTGAAACAATAAAGATTTAATTTTTAATTTTTTTATTACTTTATAGGCTAGCATTTGACCGCAGTCTCACCTGATGGAAAGTAACGACGCGGTCGACGATGGATCATGCTTGCCTAGAAGATACCGATTCACTCGGGACTTGAAGGCATCTAAATTATTAGAATCGGGAAACAGAGACGCTGGTAAGGTGTTCCATTTCTTAGCTGTTCGCATTATGAAAGTTGTAGCGAAGCGGAGGCTGGCAGGAGGAATGTCAACCATAAACGGATGCTGAGTTTCCGTACGTCTTGTTGTCCGATGGTAGAAAGGAGATGGAGGAATTAACTCGTGTAATTCCAAGTTATCTAATCTAATCTAATCTCATCCTCATTTTTATCCCAGGGTAGTAATTGAGTGGTGTATAAATAAAAAATATTAAAATGACTCGTACTGAAACTTTGCATAAAAGCCCATTAGATATTAGCTACATTATTCGATTTGCGCAATTGCAAAATGCCAAAAATACAGGCTGTTCGCTTTTTTTATCAACCGCAGTCAACGCGCCCTCTAATTTTCCCCTCGGATGAAACCCGGATATAAAATTAACAAATTGCAAACACGGACGGCGACCGCAGCGTTTCATTACATCCAGGGCTAATCGAGCGAGGCCACGATATTGATTAGTTGTTTCACTGGAGCTATGTACGGTTAATCAGCCTTTAAAATTTTATAGAGGCACCTCCAAAGTAGAATAACTTTCCACGCCATTTAAAAAGTTTTTGTTTGTAATTATTTCATAAATATTATTGAAAGTCATTTAATTCTATGAAGTATTTAGAAAAGTACCTGTACAAAATTGATTCCATAACGTGATCAAATTTATAAAAAGTACAAGTAGTGTTCTTTTTACAAATATGACGAGATGATTTTGAAAACTTAAATCTTTTGTACATCTCAATAATTGTTAATCATAACTTTTCTTAATAAAGTTTACGAGTTTGAGCTTCGATCACTGAGTCATTTATCCTCTTGATGCAATCTCTTAATAAATCTCCCTGATGTCAGATAACAGATATTGAAATTAAATTTTATCCCTGTCTGTTTTCTTTGAGAAGTGACACACAGTTAACAAAGTTCACTAACGTTTTTAGTTAAAAAGAAAATGTGTTCCTCGAGCTAGACGCAAGTCCAAGATTGCACCAAGTAATACTAATTGGCTAAATACAAATTAACTATAATGTGACACAAATTGGCTCGTATGCAGCTCGATTTTGATCTATTGTGTAATATGGAATTTAATATAACTGAGCCAAATAGAGAAGTGACCTGTGAGACGTTCAATGCGGCGCCGGCGCGGCGTGGCTTATGGATACGGTTCAATTTAAAAAGCACGTGTCCCAACATTGGGATCGTAATGAGCTTATATAACAAACAAAGGACCAAAGGGCAAAGTCGACATATTTGCTCTGCTCGTTAGGATGAACCTTACCAGTTTCACGTACATTAAGTACGCGAGTTTGAAGTTGCGGGAGTCTGTCACCTGCTTTAAAGACTTTATAATGGTGCGTCTTTGAAACTTTATCCCACAGAATGTCCCTATCAACTGCGCAAACTAATTGAACAAGTGCCATTTGCCGGCGATTATTAAAGTATGAGAAAACTTCGTGTTATTGTTTCTAACTTTGTGACTATTAAACTGCCTTTTCATGAGGTCTTGAGTAAATACTTTAACACAGTTGTGTGAAACTTTTATCCCAAGTAAAAGTAGAGATTAGCGTTACATCAATAAAAGCTTATGTTGGGGCTGATATCTACTTATCTAAAACAGGTAAGAGTACTGATTAACTAGACTTGTTTCTTAGCTTGAAATAACTTTGTTGGACAAGAGATATATTTCTAATTAGAAAAAGGTCAAGCATTCACTATTTCATGTGATGACGTCTCTTATAGGTCAACGCATTCTACGAGAGGCCAGCCTAACTCAATCAACTAGCCCTCTCTAAAATTAACCAAATATTCTTGCTTACCCGAGCAACTAACGAACTCTATTGGAACGGGCCATTTCTCCAAATCGAATCACAGTTTTTTCCAAGAGATTTTTTTAGATCGAGCCCGGGGAAAACGTCAGATAGTAAAATTAGAGCGTGCCAGTAATTGTTTGAAGCTAACGTTTGGTACCATTAGATATAAAGTTGATTTTCCCTGTTTTGGTCCTTACGACTCTGTGATAAGAATGGGGTTGGTGGTCAATGTAAGGTGGCCGTGGCATGCAGAATTAGAACAAAGGGTTGTCACCGTTCTACGCCGCTCAATAAAGTTTAATCAGGTCTGACAAGCGAATGTAACTTACGTTCTCTGCTGGGGATCTACGTGTTTTCTCTTACGCAAAAATACAATTCCTTTTCCTTTGCGAATTTGCTCACTTTTTGTACTACGTGAATAAATGTTTGCTAGAAAATTGGAAATATTTTTGGGTAGTAACATGTGTACCAAGCTATAACAAGAATTTCAAAAGTCAAGTCGAAAGATTCCTAACAACATATCAAGTTATTGACGCTTTATATCAGCTGCTTGTAGTGTAGTTTATCACTAAGGTAAGTCTGCAAAGTTGAATTGGCCTATCTGTAGCCTTGTAATAGCCTAGTAGGTTTAGTTTCCAATTGCTTTTTAGCAAGTAGTTAGTTTTGGTAGTACTAGAATATATTTAGACTGTGCTGTTTGTAGCAATGCATTGTATCCCGACAATATAGTTAAATTGTTATTGATTACTCTTATTGATATGTCCAATAGATGAAATATTTTGTCCATTAAAGGCCTCTGCACACACTGGGCGTGACGTGACGTGTCGTTTTTTTTTGCACACTGTGGGCGTCGCCGCGTCGCACCACGTCGACGACGCGCTCTCTGTGTGCATTGCCCAATACAGTTCGGTAGGTACATTAGAACAAAACTCCAACGCCGCTTTTATTATATTTTAGCCTATTTTAGCCTAGTCGCTTTTATTTATTTAATAATTAAATGTTTGCTGCACTTACAGCGACGCCAAGACGTATGTATACAACAAGCCAACAGTGTTTTACATAATAATAAATAGTATGATATTAATAATGAAAAGAATAAGAAATAAATCTAAAGTTAATAATAGTATAAAGAGGAAATATTTTTTTTGTTTGTTTGTAACGAATAGGCTTTGAAACTACTGGACCGATTTTAACCATTTCTTCACTAATAGAAAAAAGTTATTAGGAAGTAACATAGGCTAAATGAATACATATATCTAGAAACATATCCAATGGTCACTCATAGGCTTGATATTCTCCATCATTTTTATACCCACTTCCCAGCAGCGCCAGTCGCTACGCCATCCGCCATTACGTTAAACGACTACATAATATATGTAATTGGCAATTAATTTGTTAACCGAAACGTTATGATGTCAATATGTTTCCTTCATACCAGAAATGAAGCCAATAAGAAAATATTACCGTGTTCTTAATATTTCTAAATAATATAAATGAAAACACATGTGGTTTCTAATTTACAAGCAAGGTGTTGTTTGTTCCTTCGCCGTCGTCTTTAAAAAGGTTAATTAAGGTTTTCTTTGTAGCAGACGGAAGTAATTTAATTCATTCTACGTTACCTTTACCTACATAATCTATATAATAAAAGAACAGGGTTTTTTTCTACAATCATCGCACAGCCGAAACCGCTTAACGTAGAAACCTGAAATTTGGACCACGTATTCTACAAGTAGTGAAGGCGTCATTTAAGAACGGATTTTTCGAAATTTGACCTTTAAGTGGGTCAAATGGGGTCATAAAGGATGTATGGGGAAAAATTTTTTTTTTGTCTCACGGTCACCAAACTTTGGCAGTGTACTATGCAAAAGAAATAAAAGAGCACTTGTATCACAGTTTTTTGAAAATCAACCCTTAAGGGCGGTTTAGTGAGGTTTTTTAGATTGGAATGCGGAAACTATAATGTATGCTACGGTGATTCTTTCTTGACCGGTAGTTATCAAATTTTGTGTGAGCATTAAGCATGTGAATACTAAGAACTTGTTTTCGGCATTTTGCAAAATTCGACCCCTAAGGTCATTTATTGGGGTCGCAAAGTTTCCATGGTGTAGGTTTTTTTAGTAAATTTATGAAACTTAGTAAATTGACTAAACATAATAATATAAAAATACGTTTTCAGTAACTTTTCAAAAATCAACCCCTAAGGTCATTAAATAGGGCCGCAAAGTTTGTATGGAGTAGGATTTTTTATTAATGCAACACTGTAGCTACAGTAAAGAAACAGGGTAAATAAATTAAGTTTGATCAAGTTTTAAAATAAGTTTTCAGCATTTTTCAAAAATCAACCCCAAACAGGGTTAAACGAGGTGGTAAAGTTTACATAAAAAAATCTTTGTTTATAGCGATGAAACTTGGTACACACACCTAACAAACATTATTAGAACGTGATTTACAATTTTTGAAAATCATCCCTTAACAAGCCTAAGCGGGGTAGTAAAGTTTGTATAAAAAATCTTTGTTTATGAAGTTTCATGGCTATGATAAAACTTGATAAAAGAAAATAATTAGAAAGTGATTTTCAATTTTTGAAAATCATCCCTTAACAGGGTTAAACAGGGTGCACAGTGAAGATTATTATTTTTAAGCTACAATGATGAAATGTACTATACGTGCTTAGCCAATGATATTATAGGTATGTATTTCACTTTTTTTTTAATCATCCCTCGACAAGCCTAAGCGGGGTGGTAAAGTTTGTATAGAAAATCTTTTTTATTTATGAAGTGAAGTTGTGGTTTTGATGAAACTTGGTACATAAACTAAGAAAAGAAGATAATAAAAACGTGAATCTCATTTTTTCTTAAATCTACCCCTAACCAGGTTAAATAAGGGTGAAATATAATTATATTATTTGAAGCTACGACGATGAAGTTCGGTTCATTTACTCAGACAGATAAACTTTAAGCACGTCTTTCACCATTTTGCTGGAATAATCCCTAAACCGGTTCAAACGGGGTGGTTAAGTTTATATGGAGAATCTTTGTTCATGAAGTTATGGCAATTAAATTTGGTACACAGAGTAAGCAAAAAATAAAAATTTAAACGTAATTCGCTATTTTTTGAAATTCACCCTCTAACAAGGTTAAACAGGGTGGAAAGTATCAAATATTTTTTAATGTTAAAATTTGTTACAAATACTCAGCTAATAAAATTATAAACACGTATTCCACCAAGTCTTGAAATCACCCCTAATAGGGTTATACAGGGTGGTAAAGTTTGTGTGGAGAATTTTGTTTAATGAAGTTGTAGCAATGAAATTTGGTATACAGACCAAAAGTAAGAAATTAAAACGAAACTCACTTTATTAATTAACCTCTAAAAACGTTAAACAAGGTGGAATATAACATTTTTTCTGAACTTGCGACGGTGAAATATATCAAAAAAAAATTCATAATAGTACAAATTACAATTTGTTGCGACTCTAGCCACCAAACTATATATATTAATACATATACTAATCGAAGATACTATACGCACATGTTTCGCCACTTTTTAAACATCTTAAAGCATCTTACCGGGATGGCAAATATTTATGTGGAAAACCTTTGTTTATAAGTTAAAAGTGAAACTTGGTATATAGACTAGGCAAAAAAAAAATCCTAACGTAATGCAATTTTTTACAATTTTCTTATTCGTACAGGACTTATTGACTTTTAAATGCAACATTCAGAAAAATAAGAAGTACTAAAAGTGTAGACAATCGAAGATTTACAAATATTCAGCAACTTTTGTAGTTTTTTTAGATTTTTATTTATTTGTATAATTTTTACTACTTTTCTTATAAATCTAACACCTTATAAACCGTACGTGTCGCAGGGAAATGAGGATATCTGAGATTTCGCAAAATTCCTAGCGATACCACGAAGTCATGTTATAATCATGTATGGGAAGGACCACTTCTCCGCGGTCCAACTAGCTTTTACCCCTAGAGTGAATATAGAAAGCGCGGAGCCAGAAGCTCGCGAGGAGTTCCCGAGCAAAACGAGTGCGCAAGGCCAGGACGAAGCAAGGGGGAGAGGTGGCGAGCGTAGCGAGCCGGCGACCTCCCGAGTGGAGTGAGAGCCTATTTATTAAAACTGTACGTCATATCCCTAGGGATTTCGTGAAATTCCTGGTATCCTCATTTCCCTGCGACATATTTTTTCTGGAGCTACGACGATTGGCCTTTGGCCAAAATACTTACATATTCCTAGCCAAAAAAACTATTGACACATGTGTTATTATCATTGTTTTGAATACTATCCCCTGACAGGTTTAAACGGGTGGTAAAATTTGTAAAGAAAATTTATATTAATAATGTAAGTATTATGTCTATTTAAACCGAGATAAGAGCTGAAAGAGATCGGAATAGAAACAAGACGAATTCGGGATAGGATTGGGATAGAAGCAGGACAAAATCGGCATAGAAGCGAGAGCTGCCGGAAATAGCCGGGAGCAAAATGAATTATTTCACTTAGCGTACAAAGTCGCTGGCAACAGCTATGTAAATGTAAATTGGAGATTTAGGTTTCGAAGATTTCTTTTACTCAGGTTTCATGTATGTACATTTGTACATGGCGCCAGACACATACCGGAGCCGGTTTTGATCATTTACATGACTTTGCGCTGCCGCCGCACCGCAGAGTCATGTAAATGATCAAAAACCGGAACCGGTTAGTATCGGAATAGGATCGGGAGCAGAGCGGAACGATAACGGAATAAGAAAGAGACTGTAACAGGATAGGAGTGGGAAAGTAACGGAGTAACGGAACAGAAGCGGTACGGTACGGTAACAAGATAGGAGCGGGACGGGAACTGGAACGGAAATATGGTGGGACGGAAAATGGTCGAAAGCAGAATGAATACTTCACTACGCGTACGAAGTCGCGGGCATCAGCTAGTCTATATAATAAAAGAACAGGGTTTTTTTCTACAATCATCGCACAGCCAAAACCGCTTAACATAGAAACCTGAAATTTGGACCACGTATTCTACAAGTAGTGAAGGCGTCATTTAAGAACGGATTTTTCGAAATTTGACCTTTAAGTGGGTCAAATGAAGTCATAAAGGATGTATGGAGAAAAAAAAATCTTTTGTCGCACGATCACGAAACTTTGGCAGTATACTATGCAAATAAAATAAAAGAACAAGTGTATCACAGTTTTTTGAAAATCAACCGTTAAAGGGGGGTTAGGGTGGTTTTTTAGATTGGAATGCGGAAACTATAATGTATGCTGCGGTGATTGTTTCTTGACCAATAGTTATCAAATTTTGTGTGAGCCTTAAGCATATGAATACAAGGAACTTGTTTTTGGCATTTTTCGAAATTCAACCCCTAAGGTCATTTATTGGGGTCGCAAGGTTTCCATGGTGTAGGTTTTTTTAGTAAAGTAATGAAACTTACTCCATTGACTAAACATAAGAATATAAAAATATAATTTCAGTAACTTTTCAAAAATCAACCCCTAAGGTAATTAAATAGGGCTGCAAAGTTTGAATGGAGTAGGATTTTTTATTAATGCGACACTATAGCTTCAGTAAAGAAACAGGGTAAATGAATTAATTTTGATCAAGTTTAAAAATAAGTTTTCAGCATTTTTCAAAATCAACCCCTTACTGGGTTAAACGAGGTGGTAAAGTTTACATAAACAATCTTTGTTTATTGCGATGAAACTTGGTACATACCTGACAAAACATTATTAGAATGTGATTTACCATTGAAAATCATCCCTTAACATGGTTAAACAGGGTGGAAAGTGAAGATTATTAATTTAAGGTACAGCGATGAAATGTGGTATATGTGCTTAGCCAATGAAATTAAAGATATGTATTTCACATTTTTTTAAATCATCCCCCAACAAGCGGGGTGGTAAAGTTTGAATAGAAAATCATTTTTATTTATGAAGTTTGTGGTTATGATGAAACTTGGTACACAAACTAAGAAAAAGGAGATAGTTAAAACGTGATTAACATTTTTTTTTTAAATCTACCCATAACCAGGTTTAATAAGGGTGAAATGAAGTTACATTTTTTGAAGCTACGACGATGAAATTCGGTTCATATACTGAGACAGATAAACTTTAAGCACCTGTTTCACTATTTTGCTGGAATCATCCCTAAACCGGTTCAAACGGGGTGGTTAAGTGTATATGGAGAATCTTTGTTCATGAAGTTATGGCAATTAAATTTGGTACACATAGTAAACAAAAGAAATAAATTGAAACGTAATTTGGCATTTTTTTAAATTCACCCTCTAACAAGGTTAAACAGGGTGGATAATATCAAATATATTTCAATGGTATGATGTTTAAATTTGTTACAAATATTCAGCCAATAAAATTCTTAACACGTATTCCACCACGTTTTGAAATCATCCCCATAACAGGGTTATACAGGTTGGTAAAGATTGTATGGAGAATTTTTGTTTATGAAGTTGTAGCAATGAAATTTCGTATACAGACCAAACAAAAGTAATACATTTAAATGAAACTCACTATATTAATGAACTTCTAAAAATTTTAAACAAGGTGGAAATTAACATTTTTTCTAAACCTTCGACGGTGAAATTTGGTACAAATACTAATCGAAGATACTATACGCACATGTTTTACCACTATTTAAACATCTTAAAGATCTAAACGAGATGGCAAATATTTTAGTGAAAAACCTTTGTTTATAAGGTGAAAGCAAAACTTGGTATATAGACTAGGCAAAAGAAATGAATTCTAACGTAATGCAATTTTTAGCAATTTCTTTATTCGTACAAGACTTTAATAGACTTTTAAAATGCAACATTCAGAAAAGTAAGAAATACTCAAGGTGTAGTCAATCAAAGATTTTCAAATATTCAGCAACTTTTGTCGTTGACCGTACGTGTCGCAAATCGGGAAATGAGGATATCTGGAATTTTGCGAAATTCCTAGGGATGGTATAAGGTATAATCATGCACAGGAAGGACCACTTCTCCGCGGTCTGACTAGCTTTTACCCCTAGAGTGTATGTAAAAAGCGCGGAGCCAGAAGCTCGCAAGGAGTTCCTGAGCAAAACGAGTGCGCAAGGCCAGAATGAAGCGAGGGGGAGAGGTGGCAAGCGTAGCGAGCCGGCGACCTCCCGAGTGGAGTGATGGTCGAGTGCGCGAGTGGTGCGAAGGGATGACAAAGCGAGAGTTCTGGCGATAGCCTATTCATTAAAACTGTGCGTCGTATCCCTAGGGATTTCATGAAATCCCTGGTATCCTCATTTCCCTGCGACATACAATATTTTTTCTGGAGCTACGACGATTGACTTTTGGCTAAAATACTTAAATATACTTAGACAAAAAAAACTATTGACACATGTATTATTACCATTGTTTTGAATACCATCCCCTGACAGGTTTAAACGGGTGGTAAAATTTGTAAAGATAATATATGTTTACTAGCTGACCCGGCAAACGTTGTTTTGCCATATGAATTATTTCTAGAGTATGAAAATATATTTTATTTATTGAAAGTGTGTGCGTATGTGGTATATGAGTGGAAGAGGCATGGACCGCTGTGAACGATGACGTAATGTGAAAATAACAACACAACAAATAAATTTTTTTCATTTATTGTATAACTTTTATTTTTAAATTATATATACAACGAATTCTGTAAATATTAGTCAACAGTATCTTTTATTGCAATGGAGTGTACAATATAAACTTGCTATTTTGCTGCTCCCAAGCGGAGGAGTTTGGCAAAACGGAACCCATTGATCAGCTATCGACCTAAGTTAAAAAGTCCAGTTAAGTTAAGTTTTCGTCAAATTTTTTTTCACCTGAAAAGAAAGTTTTTTTGGGGTGAGCCACCCTCAACACTTAGGGGTATAAAAATTAGTTATAAATCTATTCTTAGAACTACTGAATATACGTATACGTACGGTACGTTTGATACTTGGTCAAAGAAACTATAAACACATGATCCACAATTTAAATTAGGGCTAGAAAATTTGGTAATTATATAGGGCCCAGAGTGGCACGATAACGGGTTAGGAACGGGATGGTAATGGTACAGGAGGAGAACAATAACACGATAAGAGGTTTGCTAGGGAGGACGATAAAAGTAAGGATTGGAAAAGGATCGGGAGCAGAGAGGGACGGTAACGGAATAAGAGTGGGACTATAATAGGATGAGAGCGGGATGGTAACAGGATAGGAGTGGGACGGGGTATCAGGACCAGAGCAGGGCCCCAATTCACAATGTCAACTCGATAATTTCTTTCTTCGAAATCACGTCGATTCCTTTATTAATAAACGACATCTCCATGACGAATTCATATATTCATATATATGACGCGTCATAGATAATAAAAATTTCGCAGATGTCGTTTATTAATTAAGGATACGACGTTTCCTCGAAGCAAGGAATCACCAAGTTGTCATAGTGAATTGGGGCCCAGTACGGTAACGAGATAGGAGCGGGACGATAACAGGATAAGAGTGGAAAGGACACGAAACAGAAGCGGCACGGTACGGTAACGAGATATGAATACGAGCGGGACGGGAACTGGAACGGGAATATGGTGGGACGGAAAATGGTCGAAAGCAGAATGAATACTTCACTACGCGTACGAAGTCGCGGGCATCAGCTAGTCTATATAATAAAAGAACAGAGTTTTTTTCTACAATCATCGCACAGCCGAAACCGCTTAACATAGAAACCTGAAATTTGGACCACGTATTCTACAAGTAGTGAAGGCGTCATTTAAGAACGGATTTTTCGAAATTTGACCTTAAAGTGGGTCAAATGGGGTCATAAAGGATGTATGGGGAAAAAAAATTCTTTTGTTGCACGGTCACGAAACTTTGGCAGTATATTATGCAAAAGAAATAAAAGGACACGTATATCACAGTTTTTTGAAAATCAACCCTTAAGGGGGGTTTAGTGTGGTTTTTTAGATTGGAATGCGGAAACTATAATGTATGCTACAGTGATTATTTCTTGACCAGTAGTTATCAAATTTTGTGTGAGCATTAAGCATGTAAATAATAGGAACTTGTTTTCGGCATTTTGCGAAATTCATCCCCTAAGGTTATTTATTGGGGTCGCAAAGTTTTCATGGTGTAGGTTTTTTTAGTAAAGTTATGAAACTTAGTAAATTGACTAAACATAAGCATATAAAAATATAATTTCAGTAACTTTTCAAAAATCAACCCCTAAGGTAATTAAATAGGGCCGTAAAGTTTGTATGGAGTAGGATTTTTTATTAATGCGACACTGTAGCTACAGAAAAGGAACAGGGTAAAAAAATTAAATTTCATGAAGTTTAAAAATAAGTTATCAGCATTTTTCAAAAATCAACCCCTGACAGGGTTAAACGAGGTGGTAAAGTTTACATTAAAAAATCTTTGTTTATAGCGATGAAACTTGGTACACACACCTAACAGAACATAATTAAAACGTGATTTACAATATTTGAAAATCATCCCTTGACAGAGTTGAGCAGGGTGGAAAGTGAAGATTATTATTTTTAAGCTACAACGATAAAATGTGGTACACGTACTAAGTCAATGAAATTATAGATGTGTATTTCACCATTTTTTGAAAATCATCCCCTAACAAGCCTAAGCGGGGTGGTAACATTTGTATAGAAAATCTTTGTCTATAAAGTTTCGTGGCTATGATAAAACCTGGTAAAAGAAGATAATTAAAACGTGATTGATAATTTTTGAAAATCATCCCTTAACAGGGTTAAACAGGGTGGAAAGTGAAGATTATTATTTTTAAGCTACAGTGATGAAATGTGGTACATGTGCTTAGCCAATGAAATTATATATATGTATTTTAAATTTTTTTAAATCATCCCCCAACAAGCGGGTGGTAAAGTTTGTATAGAAAATCTTTTTTATTTATGAAGTTTGTGGTTATGATGAAATTTGGTACACAAACTAAGAAAAAGAGGATAATTAAAACGTGATTCACATTTTTTTTTAATCTACCCCAAACCAGGTTTAATAAGGGTGGAATGAAGTTACATTTTTTGAAGCTACGACGATGAAATTCGGTTCATATACTCAGACAGATAAACTTTAAGCACCTGTTTCACCATTTTGCTGGAATCATCCCTTAACCCGTTCAAACGGGGTGGTTAAGTTTATATGGAGAATCTTTGTTCATGAAGTTATGGCAATTAAATTCGGTACACAGAGTAAGCAAAAGAAATAAATTGAAACGTAATTCACCATTTTTTGAAATTCACCCTCTAACAAGGTTAAACAAGGTGGAAAGTATGAAATATTTTTTAATGCTACGATGTTGAAATTTTTTATAAATATTGAGCCAATAAAATTCTAAACACGTATTCCACCATGTTTTGAAATCATCCTCATAACAGGGTTATACAGGTTGGTAAAGTTTGTATGGAGAATTTTTGTTTATGAAGTTGTAGCAATGAAATTTCGTATACAAACCAAACAAAAGTAATAAATTAAAACGAAACTCACATTATTAATTGACATCTATAAACGTTAAACAAGGTGGAATATAACATTTCATCTAAACCTACGACGGTGAAGTTTGGTACATATACTAATCGAAGATACTGTACGCATATGTTTCACCACTTTTTAAACATCTTAAAAGGTCTAAACGGGATGGCAAACATTTGTGTGGAAAACCTTTGTTTATAAGGTGAAAGCGAAACTTGATATACAGACTAGGCAAAAGAAATTAATCCTAGCGTAATGCATTTTTTTGCAATTTCCTTATGCGTACAGGACTTTAATCGACTTTTAAATGCAACATTCAGAAAAATAAGAAATTCTAAAGGTGTAGTCAATTGAAGATTTACAAATATTCAGCAACTTTTGTAGTTGACCGTACGTGTCGTAGGGAAATGAGGATATCTGAGATTTCGCGAAATTCCTAGAGATACCACGAAATCATGGTAACTCATGTATGGGAAGGACCACTTCTCCGCGGTGCGACTAGCTTTTACCCCTAGAGTGTATATAAAAAGCACGGAGCTAGAAGTTTTCAAGGAGTTCCTGAGCAAAACGAGTGCGCAAGGCCAGAATGAAGCGAGGGGTAGAGGTGGCGAGCGTAGCGAGCCGGCGACCTCCCGAGTGGAGTGATGGTCGAATGCGCGAGTGGAGCGAAGGGATGACGACACGAGAGTTCTGGCGAGAGCTTACTTATCAAAACTGGACGTCGTATCCCTATGGATTTCGTGAAATCCCTGGTATCCTCATTTCCCTGCGACATACAATATTTTTTCTGGAGCTACGACAATTGACCTTTGGCCAAAATACTTACATATACTTAGCCAAAAAAATTATTGACACTTGTATTATTACCAGTTTTGAATACCATCCCCTGACAGGCTTAAACTGGTGGTAAAATTTGTAAAGAAAATATTTGTTGAATAATGTAAGTATTATGTCTATTTAAAACGAGATAAGAGCTGAAAGAGATTGAAATAGAAACGAGACAAAATCGACAAAAGCAGGACAAAATCGGCATAGAAGCGAGAGCTGCCGGAAATGGCCGGGAGCAAAATGCATTATTTCACTAAGCTTACAAAGTCGCGGACAACAGCTATGTAAATATGAGATTTAGGTTTCAAAGATTTCTTTTACTCAGGCTTCATGTATGTACAATTGTACATGGCGCCGGACACATACCGGAGCCGGACCGCGGTTTTGATCATTTACATGATTTTGCGTTGCCGCCGCACCGCAGAATCATGTAAATGATCAAAAACCGGAACCGATTAGGATCGAAATAGGATCGGGAGTAGAGCGGGACGATAACGAAATAAGAAAGGGACTGTAACAGGATAGGAGTGGGAAGGTAACGGAACAGAAGCAGTACGGTACGGTAACAAGATAGGAGCGGGATAGGAGCGGGACGGGAACTGGAACGGAAATATGGTGGGACGGAAAATGGTCGGAAGCAGGGTGAATACTTCACTACGCGTACGAAGTCGCGGGCATCAGCTAGTGAATATTAAATTGGACCCTAAAGGTATGTAAAGGGGACGCACGCGGAAGATATTTGGCTTAACGTGCTTTAAAAGTCTTGCCCTGGCGTACGATGCTACGTTTTCCAGTTTATTATGCTTTTACATAAATAAACGTTTATGATACGCGGAAAAAGCCTCCCTAAAAAGCTTTTGAAAGCACCTTGAGTACCTTGGACAGTAAGTACTTTTCCAATCTTAATGTGGATTGTAAAAATAAAGAAAATCAGGTATGGAGTAGCTTTGAAGTATCACCATGGCTTTTCTGGGAAGAATAGTCAGCAACACGCCTGCTTATAAAAGCAGGCCTGTTGCTAAATAGTTTAGTGAAGTTTTTTGTTGTCTACAACATGATTATATGCTACCTATACTAGGTGATAAGTCTCTCAAATGCGAGAGGTTGTCTGGGTTGGTACCACCACTTTCCAAGTTATTCTGCTGCTAAGCAGTAGTGCGCTAGCATGCTAGCATTTTTAGCCATCGAAATTACTAGGCATTATTAGTGTCTCAGGGTGACGAGCGTAGTGCATTGCAGCGGAGGGTTTTGCATTAGGTGGTTCAGAAACTTTTATGTGCAGGCGTGTTACTAATTATCAAGTTAAGACCTGCATGTTTCGTCACTCAAGTATATTTAAATAAGTATATAACATATTTTAGAGATGGTACATTTTACTGTTGGTAGGTTTCTCGTATGCGAGAGGCCGTCTGGGTGGGTACCACTGATTTGCCAGTTATTCAACCGCCAAGCAGAAATGCGCAAGCATTACTGTGTTCCGGTTTGAAGGGCATTGTAGCCAGCGAAATTACTGGGCATTATGAGACTCAATAGCTAATTGTCTCAAGGTGACGATCGCAGTGCAGCGCCGCGCAGGATTTTTCAAAACAAAGTTCTGGGTGGTGCTGCTATTGTTATGGGCTGGCGTATTGCTTACCATCAGGCAAACGACCAGCTCGTCTCGTCATTCAGTTACATAAAAAAAAACATAACTACATATAGTGGTTTATTTGTGAAATTAATCTATAATTATTATTACTTTTTTACTAATGCTTTACAAAACTGGTCATATCAACTTACTTACTATTACAAATACATAAGCATTTAAGTGATTATAGTGAACAACCATATCGTCATTGTGAACAACTTACTCGATGTAAACACAGCAAGCATAACAAAATAATGATGTTCATCCCTTAGCCAAAATATATAGTTATAGCACATTAAAACAGACAAAGGCATAACTTAATAAAGACATTGAGAGCGAGTGTGGCTTAGTTAGAGAACGTGCGACGTTCGATCCGACGCACCGAGTTCGAATCCCGCTGACCACTAACTTTCCTAAGTTTTGTGCGGATTTAACACTAGCTCTAAAAACGGTGAACGAAAACATCGTGAGGTAACCGACATATCCAAGAATTTATCACAAAAATTTAAGGACATGTGACATCCACCAACCCGCACTGGGCCAGCGTGGTAGATTATGGCCTATACTCTCTTTATGAATGCCGTGTCCCAGCAGTGGGAACGTGATGGGCTGATGATGAAATGAAGAAACAATTACCTCACTACTAAATAGTTACTACTGCCTCTGTGGTGTATTGGTTCGGCAGGCAAATCTCATACACCACTGAGGTTGCGGGTTCGATTACTGCGACGGGACAAACAGGTGACTTTTTTGATTCCTTGTTTGAATTTGCAATTGAATGAAAATTATTTAATGTGAATCTTATCATTTTTGTTGCTTGTTGCTTCTAAACAATCGTACATTGTGTTATTATGCAATCGAGGGACATTTCGGTTCACTTTTTGGCACCCTGTTTATTCATGTGTCCTTTGTGCCCCAATAGGCTTTTAGCCATCGTGCGGCGGGTAAAAGGGCCTGGCAACGCTTTGTTCTGTCCTGAGGTTTGGAATAGTGAATTATGCCACTATGATACATATTTACGGGGTATAAATAAAACCTTTGAAAATGTTTTTTTGTATGTAATTGTATGACGAGACGAGCTGGTCGTTTGCCTGATGGTAAGCAATACGCCAGCCCATAACAATAACAGCACCACCCAGAACTTTGTTTTGCAAAATCCTGCGGGGCGCTGCACTGCGCTCGTCACCCTAAGACAATTAGCTGTTGAGTCTCATAACGCCCAGTAATTTCGCGTTTTTTAAACTTGCTCTTTAACAACTTTTTTTAAGTTGCGTGTTGTTTAAAGTATCAAATGTTTATTTTTATGTATCTATTTTTATTGTTTTAGTTGATCGGATAAGTCTTATAATAATACTAGCTGCGCCCCGCGGTTTCAGCCGGGATTTGCCGGGATTAAAATGTTAATCCAGGGTATACCTAACCTACCTATATTATTATTAAAACTAACGTGAGTATTATTCATAATTTTATTTTGAGTTCCCGCCCGGCGCTCGCCGCGAACGCGTACTCCTTGAGGATGAGCGTCTGTACCGCTCGACCACCGGTCGAGTGTTACGACTTATACCCGTGAGTGTAGCCGGTTATTGAATCAAGTTATACCTAATCTATCCCCATTCTGATTTCATTTAAATTCGTTGAGCCGTTATCGTAAAGAAGTAACAAACACACTAAGACAAACCCCCTTACATACAAACTTTTACTTTTAACGCCCGACGCAAAAAGGAGGGGTGTTATAAGTTTGACCACTTTGTATGTCTGTCTGTGACACCATAGGTCTAAAACGGGTGAACCGATTTGGATGCGGTTATTTTTATTTAAAAGCATATTTTCTAGCGGTCGTTCTTAAAGATGTTTTATTGTGTCGGGGGTTATTTAAATTTTTGATTTATCCTCCTAATAAACGCGAAAGTTTGTAAGAATGTATGGATGTATGTTTGTTACTCTTTCAAGCAAAAACTACTCAACTGATTTTGATGAAAATTGGTGTGTATGCACTTTAGGACTTGGAATAGCACATAGTCTACTTTTTATCCCGGGAAACCGCGGGTGGAACCGCGGGATGCAGCTAGTAGTTATATAACATTATTGTGATGTATAAGATTTTGTTCCAAGTGATATTAACTACTGGATACATCTTAGCTACAGAAAAAACAGAGTTCATACAAAACAATACTCCGCTATTGCAGTAATACACAGAAAACAAAACACACTCAAAATTATCTAACAATCCACGTCCTCTGGATCTACTATCGCCGTTCACGTGGTGACGTCAAAGCATACCTATACCGGTATTTGCTCAGACGTTACTTCGACGTTTCGCCCGTTACGGTCAACATTGGCGCACGGCGGTCTCTGTGCATACCTGATCAGCCTTCGTTCGGTGTTTGTGCGAGTCTGTTGCTCTACCAAGTGGACCCCACAGTCGATGTGAATTTGCTATTGTAGGCACAGTGATGTATGCAATGACTATTACACACTAGTTGGTCCGAGCGGTTTCACCAATAATTTTTAAAATTTAATTATTGACATTTTATATGAAATATAAACAAAATTATGTTTTAATAAAACTGTTAAATTTTGGTACGCCTACAAAGGCCGAATTTCGTTGGGAAAACTATTTCTATATGTCCTTGCTTTGTAACCGAAATTCTGACAAAAAAAATCATTTCATTTCATTTCACCCGCGCTTTTCCAAGATAAAAGTATCCTATGACCTTTTCGCCAAGGTGACCCAGAGGCTCTAGAGCATATGTCTTCGAAGAGTGCTGCAATATTTCGGGCATGTTGCTTGAAAACCCGTCTATAACCTGGAGAAACTCATGGTGACCGGAAAGGTGGAAGGAAAGAGACCGAGTGGTCGTAGCCCAATACGATGGACTGATCAAGTGTCAAAACAGCTAGACACTAATATATCCGACGCC